>OX493266.1:97421896-98879212 GCA_950370525.1 Bellardia bayeri
AAGTAATTAGATTAAACTCGCTCTCTAAAAGCTTTAAAGAAATTTAATGTAGATCTGTTAAAGAAAAAAGTCGGGGTCTATTCTAAAATATATCTGTATATAGACAATTCGCTTTTGGAAAAACTAAAGAGTTTAAGGCCCTAATTTTGTAAAACGCAACGCCACAATTTTCTAAGCGTTGTGTTAAATTACATTTTGCAAATCACGGCGTTCAAGCAAGTGATTGTTTGCGTTGTAACATCTGGTTCTTACGTTGTTGTTAATACAACTGTTTGAAATTGTGTATTTTGTAAAACACAACGCCTCCATTTTCTGGGCGTTAGTTTTAAAGGTTTAATTAAAATATTATTAAAAAAACAAAATTATTCAATTAATTTAATATTTTATAGGAACTTTATTAATACGATGTAAGTAAATATATACAAACATATTAATTTAGTAGAAAATACTACTTAAATTTTTCTTAGGGTGAAAAAAGAAGCCACAACGGCAGCTCAATTTGAATTGTTGATAGGTGAAATGAAAAAGCATCCAGATGTGGCTCGTGGAATGCCTACGTCGAAATTCCTGAATGCAATTGCAATTGTTTATTCGGAAGTTCATCTGAAATCTTTAAAAATAAAATTAAAAACATTCTAAATCTCCACAGTGTTATTTTACTTACTCATTAACCGTTAAATTAATGATGTTAGTAGAGTGCAATCGGGGGTTTTCAATAGATATGTCTAGGACGCTTGAAGAATCTTCATCATCCGAAGAATAAGAAGACATATCTACGAAATTTTTTATTATACCCCTTAGTATCTTTGTATTTACAGTTATTTGCTTTAAAAGCTTTTTTCATCACAATTTGAAATATTTTCTTGATAAATAGCCAAACAAAATTATTGAACAGCTGATAGGTTTGTAGCATTGCCAATGCAAAATAAGTGTAGCTTTATGTAAATTTTTATTTTAAATTTCAATATCAACATTTACAATGGCAACATTAACAACGCAATGATTTGACAGTATTGTAATAACGTAATATTTCTGCGTTCGCTAAACGCAATGACGCAGTGATTTACAAAATTTTATATTTTTGGTGATACGTTGAACGCAAGTGATTTAAAAAATTACGGCCTAAGGAAAAAAGTTGAAAGCTATAACTAAATATATATTTTTTTTATAAGCTTAAAGCTTTTATTTCTATAAAGCTTTACTTAAATAAAACTTTCTTTAATAATTTTTAAAAAATATAAAAAAATTCCATATTATTTTCTGGTTATACATCCCCCTCAAATTATAATTTTGTTGTGTGTTATTTTCATATTTTTTAACGTCACAGTATTTGTTAGATTTTAACTATTCTTTATACTGGCATAAGCCAAAAAGGTTGCTTTATGTAATCGATATACAACTAATAAAATAACAACAAAATGTTACGCCTTTATCAATAATGACATTCCAAAGATCCATCACAAAAGTTGCTAAAAAATTACTATTTAGAACATTTCCAATGTATATTACACAAGAATAAAATTAGATTTGAATTTTCTTTTCTTTTTTTAATAAAAAACTTATCACACACACACACACACACACACACAATATTGGAATAAATATTATGATTTTCTTTAGTTTTCACATTGATTTTTTTGTTGTAGATATTTTCAATAAGTGTTTCTATTGTAACACATTAGCAACGTTTTTGTGTTGTGTTTGCTATAAAGTCTTGCGATAAACTGACAGACAGACATTCACAGCCGGCTTGTAAAACATGCAAACACTTATAGGAGCAAAAAATACATAAAGCGAAAATAATGAAATTGTTGTTTAGTTAAAAGGCACAAGTGCACGAAAAAAACTGTGAATATTTGCAAAAAACAACAAAAAAAATATTTGCTACAGTGAGAATTTTTAATAAAAATTTTAATGGCACAGAGCTTACAATATGTGGGTTGTTAATAGTATTGTGTATATATGATGTTAAGTGTTTCTTTTTAAAAAACACCATTTCCCTAAATAAAAAAAAAAAACAAACAACACGGATAATATAGAATCAGTCTAAAGTTGATAAGCAAGAGTTAAAGAAAAGCTTTCTTTCGAAAAAGCAGAAGCTTTAAAATTTTCGAATTTTCTCAATTACTCTTTCAACTACCAGAATCTTTCAAAAAATTAAAAAAACGTTAAAGCCATAATGCCTTAATACAGACGATGCACGTTGATATGTGTAATATATCGATCCACATATCAATAGCTACATACATATGTATGTGGGTCAATTTAAAAAAAAAAACGCAATTTTTGTGTCCCCGCACTTTACACTACTATTTTAGGTAAAAAAAAAACAAATAAAAAAAAATGTGAGAGTGATCAGCGAGGAATATTTAACAAAAAAACGTAATTCTCAGATTTGTGTGTTTGTTTTTTTGTTTATTCAGAATGGTATTTTGTTTCTCCCTCTGACTGCTTCCATACAAAAGCATTTGTCCCCCGTTAGAATTTTTAGTAAACAAAATAAAACAAAATCAAGAAAAAAGTATATATGCAACATTTAATAACAGTTTTCGACTTATTGCGTTTCTTTCTTGTGTTTTGATTTGTTATAGTCGTCAAAATTTAATTAGTGCGAATTTGGCGTTGCAAAGAAAGGCTTTCCCCACAATTTGCATTGAGCGTCACTTTTTTATAAATCAAATAATATTACTAGTTTTCAATTTCAAGTTTAAATAAAGTAAATAACGTAAGGAAAGTACAAACTTTAATTGTTACAAAAGTGAAAAAGCGAAAAAAAATCTATTAAAAAAAGTGTGCATTTGCGTAGTTTTTGTGAACACCATTTTAGGGCGCGTTAAAATTTCATGAGCATCACGCTAACTTTTTTTTAAAGTAAATATATTAAATGTAAAAAATTTAAGTTGACAATCATTGTTTACATGGTTTCAATTCATTTTTTTATAATTTGTGAATTTGAGAAATAAATTGCCTACGAAAAAAAACCAAAATAGGCAAATATTTCATGAGCATCACTTTTAAAATATATTGCTTCATAGCTTAAAATGCTGAATTTTGATTTTATTTTTTAATTTTCAAGAGTAAAACAACAAAATTAACGGCGGCTGAAAGAGCACGGAGATATCGAGAGAAAATAAAGCTCGATAAAGCGCGTAATGACAAATATAAAAGAAAGAAGAATGAAAGGTATAATCGTGGTATATTTGAGTTTAATTTTTATTGTTACTGACTGATTCTGTTTTTGCCACAAACTTAATTCGAAAGTGGTAAAAATGAATGAGAATGAAAAAAAAAACAAAGCCGCTTGTCATTTCATGAAGTTTATACAGATTTAGAATAAGAATTCGAATGAAAATTTATAAATCAAAAATTTTTTGTTAAAAACATCATATAGTACATGTTTAGTTTCGTATGAAAATTTTTGTTTTTTGAATAATTTTTGTTTTTTTTTTTATTTACTTTTTGTAAAAGAATAAACTTTTTTTCGTTAAACTTTAGATTTGGCATTACTTCTTGTTTACGTGCAACAAAATCTCTTGATCGTCACAAAATATCTTGAGCGTCACACTTAGTTTCTTTTTTCCTTAAAGCGCTTATAATTGCAGCTTTTTTTAAATACATTGTTACAAGCCTATTACTTTGCAAGGAACCTCTAAGTTCAAGTCTTTTTTTTTAACAAAAATTTACAATTTTCATTTTAAAATTTTAAAATAACTAGTCACTTAAAAAAAATGAAAAATCAAGTTGAATCGTGATTTTTTGTTTATAATCGAAAAGGTGATTTTCACAAGAGTCAATCTTGAGAAACAAAAGAACATCGTAGTAAGCTTGAATTTCAAATATTTTGGATTTTTAGCGATTTTTTTTATACATATTTGGTGTGTGACGCTCAAGATAGAAATCATAGAAAATCTAGAAAAAAAATCCAAAAATATTAATTTTTTTGAGAGCCTAAAAGTACCACCGTATTCTTCATCAATTTCTACATAAATTGGCCACTGTTACAGGCGAATTGAAAAAACTTTAAAAATAAAAAAAAAAAAAAAAAAAACTCGTTGTGTACGTTTTTTTTTGGAATTGACCCATGCACATAAGTCCATTTTTTATGAAAATTCTGACTTTAATATAAAACGTTCGAGTAAGTAAAAATACAGTTTGTTTAAAAAAAACTTACAATTATTTAACTTTTTCTCATTATTATTAATACAAAGAAATTAATTAATTGTTTAAAATCGTTGAAACATTTTGTAATGCTTCGTTTTCAACATGTTTCGAAATTGCAATTAAAATATTTTATAACAACTATTAAAAACTTTAACTTTGACATATCAAAAAGCTTTTGAAAATTGTAGCAGCATCTGCTATACGAGTACAAGAAAAATTTATGCAGCTTTATAACTTTGTGATTCAAATGTAATTTAATTATAAATAAATCTACTATCATTTCTGTGCCTCACTGTTAATGTATTAATATTTCAAACAAAATAAATCAAAACATTTCCATGCATCGTTTAATATTATTCTGCACATTTATTTTAGTAAAAATTGCAACGAAAAACCTCATTTTTACAAACAAAAGTTAAGAAAAAGCCGTCGCTGTTAAGCTGCCCAAGATCTCTCCTCTTAATTGAAATTGTAAACAAATAATATCTAAAATATACCAAACACTATTGGAAATGGTATCCTACATTTTCCACAATGATACAAAGTCAGCATGTGTATACCAAAATACATTTATAGACTGGTTAATTCTGTACTCAATATTCTGTGGTGGGCGCTTATAGACAACCTGACGTCCATTTAATCTTATACGATATTCGGCCAGTTAAAAATTAAAAACCCAACCACCAAGTCCACTAGACATTAATAGCACAACAACAGCCACCGCCAACCATCACGAGTACGAACGACTACAACTACAAGTAATAATAATAATAATCATATTCACAGCGGGAAAAAATGCAAGTGATTCCATTTGTAGGCCTTATAGAAGACCTGTTTACACATTCTTAAAGAGTTGATACTCATTCTACTATGCCTTCTCTCAGAAGGTGTTCTAGAAGACGTTTCATACACATTTAAAAGATTGTCAACAAATCATGATTTGATTTGTATACCGATCGACTCGACTTAGAATCAATTTCTGAGTCGATTTAACGATGTCAGTCCGTCCGTCTGGCTGGCTGTCCATGTAAAGCTTGTGCGCAGAGTACAAGTCACAATTTTGAAGGTATTTCGATAAAATTTGGTTCGGCCCAAGGACGGATGGGATTGAAACTGGTGGAAATCGGTCCATTATTTCACCTGTCCCCCATACAAATGTCCTCCCGAAATTGGGGTTTACCGATCATAAATGTTTGAATTATGCAAGTATCCAAACAAATTTCACCACAAATGAGTAGTAAATGGAGCTAAATCACATCTACAAATTTCGCGAAGATCGGTCCATAATTAGTCGTAGCTCCCATATAAGGCCCACTTCCTAAAATCACTTAAAAGAGCATAACTCTCTTAAAAATATTGGTATCCAAATGATATTTAATACAAATATATTTCATATAAATACAAATAACACTGTACAATTTTATTGTGATCAGTCCATAATTAGTCGTAGCTCCCATATAAGGCCCACTTCCGAAAATCACTATAAAGAGCATAACTCATTCAAAAATGTTGGTATCCAAATAATATTTAACGCAAATATATTTTATATGTATACAAATAATACGGTACAATTTTATTATGATCGTTCCATAATTAGTCGTAGCTCCCATACATATAAGGCCCACTTCCGAAAATCTCTTTAACGATCATAAATATCTTAAAAATATTGGTAATTAAATAAAATTCGACACAAATAAGTTTCTTATATACAAAAATAATGACACCTAATTTTATAATGGCCGGTCCATAATTAGTCGAAACTCCCATATAAGACCCTTTCCGTAATTCACTTTAAACTCCATAAATTTTTTAAAAGTATTTATATCGAAATTATGACACTAAATTTTAGTCTAAAATAGGTGATATCTCCCATATAACGCCCATTTCTGAAAAACTGTTTTATACATATACTAGGTGTAGGGTATTATATGGTCGGGCTTGACCGACTATACTTTTTTACTTGTTTAAATTAATTTACATATGTATATATGTATATTAATTTTAAAACCTTTCTTTTACTTTCCTCAATGAAATTATTAATTCAGCAGATCTTTAATTACGCCTACTATGAGGCATTAGTTGGTAGACCTTCTATCAGACATCTAACCAGTAGCGAGTAGGCAAGGCCTTCAATGCCAAAGACATGCCTTGTAAAATAGAAAGACTTTTGCAATACGACTGGAAGGCTCGGTGACTGCAAAATAAGGCCTTTTGGAAGGCCTCCTTACAGCATCGTTTTTCACGCTGGGTTATTTTGATTAGATTTGTATTATGCATAAAATTAAATTTAATGTTTTTAATTTTGCTTTTTTATTTTAAATGAAAGTTGTTGCTAATGTTAATATTTGCAAACTGTTTTCAATGACTATGTTTGAAAATTACTGTTAAATGAATCGTTTTTTTTTTGTTCAGTTCAGTTTAGTTTATTTTTGACAAATAAATACAGACATTAATGCCACTTAAATGTTTAATTGAATGATTGTATTTCGTGCATGCGAGTGAGATGTGACTAGCATCTGGGGGGGAAATTATCTCAATGGTTTTTTTTAGAAATAAATTTAGATTTAGTTGAAAATTTTGTTAATGAAATAGAAACATAAATTTGTAATTTAAAAAATTAGTAGATTAAATGTAGTTATAATAGAAAACTATCTTTAAATATATGTATGTATAATTTACTAAGTGGGCTTATGTTTGTTAAATGCTTCGAAGTCCTAAGAAAATTCAACCTTAAATCCTAATCAGGCCAATTTATTTTATATGTTAGTTAGAGAGTGTAGCGTGTCCCTGGCAAAGATAGGCTTAGGCTTACTCAACAAAAAAGCTACATTTTAAAAAACGGTTAATCACAATTTGACAATTATCTTGCCACTTTTGCCTTATCATTTTATGACGTGCTTAGTTTAATTGTTTTAAATTATTTTTATTAAAACTTTTAAGTTTCAAAAAAAGCTCTAATTAAATTTATTATTAGGCTTATAAAATTTATCAAATTTAATAATAGACATTTACTAAAACGATAATGAAGGAAATACAGGCACTAAAATAAATTGCTTTAAAATTATCACTACAAATAGTTACGCATCATAAAAACGAAATCTCAATGCTGGGAACACAACTGGTACGATTGATGTTTTTTTTCGCCACCAGAAATAAAATGCATTTTTTTTATATGAAGGGCTTTTTGTATTATAGATTGAATTAAATAAATAAAAAAATAAAAAATAAAAAAAATACACACAATAATGACGTCGGCTGAATTCATTATACGTGACCAACTCTGAAATACATTTACTTATATTTCTATTTCTTACGCCGGCGAACGACGAACAAACAATACACGTGACCATGTTTCGTTTTTAATGTTTTAGTAAATAATGTTACTTTAGTTATTGTTTTAATTTTTACTTAATCTAATTAAAATTAAATATACAAAATAGTTAACTATAAAAATTGATTTTACCTGTGTTTTTGTTCATGATTATTTTCTTCTATATGTAAATATATGTACATGTGTATATATTTTTTTAATATGGTCACACTAGTACCTATCAGCCGCGGGCGGCAACAGTATTACCAATGAAAAAAAGTTTTGTTTCTTTACAAACATTTTGAAGTATCGCAATTTACTTAATCTGGCAATACTGTGAGGCGACAGCGCGGCAAAGTAGAATTTTGTTCAACTTTGCCGCTTGAAACGGTGTTGCCATACACATGTTAAGTTGAAAATTAAAAAAAGCACACTAAAAAAACGTTTATTTAAGAATTTATTTATGTAAAAAAACAAATCATTTTAATTTTGTGACATTTGCCGCTTTAAATATGCCCCGCACATTTGCCTACCTATATATATATATATATATATAAGCGGCAGAAAGAACAGCTGATTACCGCCCACGGTCGCATGACGCTCACATTGGCCTTTCACAATTATTCGGAAATATGTTTTTTTTCGTCGTTATTGTGCTTCATACGACAAATTTACACAGTGACTTGTCACTGACTAATTCGTGGTGTTGGGCGAAATCTTTGTTAATCAATTGTAAATAAACGTACGATCACTATGATTTGCCACTGTTAATGCATTCATATTTCAAATACCATTAACACATTTTCAGGCATCGTTTAAATCCATTTTATACATTTATTCTTGTAAAAATTACAACGAAAACCGAAACTTTCTGCTGCACAAGATATCTGCGCTTAACAGTCATTGTAGACCTGTATGTTTTAAATTTCAAGTGACATTCAATGCTGACACGGTTCAAGGAAGTTGTAGGGGGAGAGTGAAAAAAAAACAAACAAACAAACAACATCACTTCACTTTACTTTTTGTGACATGACAACAAATTGATAAATGTGATAAATTATGAACATGTGTGCGCTGTTCAAATGCTGTGATAGCTGCTGATGTAACCAGAGTAGACGTTTATTCAATACGCTGGAGAATACTGAATTCAAAAACTACAAAGAAAATTTATGCATTAGCGAAATTTACAAATAATGGAGACAACGAGAGCGTATGAGTAATATCCAAGCAGGATTGACTGACTTGGTGATTTGTCCCCAAAGTAATACTCGTACATATTAATATTAATCCAAATTGAATGTGGCATTTTTCTAATTTTCAAGGCATACCTAACTTATAATGTAAATGATAATAATTTAAGAAACAATCTTACCCAATAAATTTAAATTAAACTATTTTGCAAATTAAAACGTACCTGAAAAGAAAGAGAGAAATATGAAAAGATTAATTAAAACTATCTAAATAGAAAATTGAGGAAAATGTGCAAAGTATAGTTATAGCTACTTGTAAATAATTTCATCTTAACTTTTATATAAACAAGTTAGAGTGCCATATTCGGCTGTGCCGAATCCTAAATACCCTGCACCTGAATATAATGAGTAGCACAAAAACTATACTGTTGTTACGACCAGGATATCATTGTTTAGTATTTCTTATTCAGTTTTATTAGTATTCTATATATTGTTTGATAGACAATTTTTTAATAGGCAATTTTATCTAATTTATATACAGAGTTTGTATATTTATTATAACAATCTTATACTCGTACGTAATGCAACAAATTATAAAACTAAAAATAGTTACAACATTTTTTCATATGCACCAGGTTAAGAAAAAGAGTATAAAAAAGTTAAGGTTATGAGGTGAGACTTCATCATCTCATCAACAGCGTTATTTACAAGAGTTTCTAGGTATTATATTGGAAGTGTAGTAGGTGATTTTTTTTTATGTATTTGAGGCATATTTATCTAGAATTTCATCTCAACAACGTAGTTTACAAAAGTTGTTATGATTGATTCTCGGAAGTTTACTTTATTTGAGAGCTATTGCCAAATATCAACTGACAACTACAAGATCGAGTAGTATAAATGCTATATGACCGATATTAATATGACTTCTGGATTACAATTATTGATCGGTATAATATATTGGTTTGATAACGATATTTATTAGACATTTTTGTGGGTTTACTTGTTTGTAGTTGGTCCTTTCTTATATGGCAGTTATCAGCAATTATGGACCGATCTTTATAAAATGCCGGTATATTTAAGACAGATATGAATAATTAAGTTATCTTTGAATCTAATTTGATTTTGGCATATATATAATACATGATCTGTAAAAAATTTTTGAATCGGTACCGTTATTTATAAGAGACTTCGTATGGGACTGAACCAAGCAAAATATTGTTTTGTGGTTTTATTTTTAATGAAACTTATTTTTGCTGAACTTTGTATTGATACTGTCATATTTCGGGAAAAAATTTATACCTATGTGGGCTATGAGAAATCAGTGACCGATATTTACTATTCTCATCATAGTTTGACCTTTTATCATAAAAATATATTGTGTAAAATTGCATGGCTTTATCTTAAAAATATTGAAAAAAATTAGCAAAAAATATGTACAAATATAATTTTTTGGAGGTTGTGTCTCAGATTTTGATTCATAACTCCGGTTCTACTGGACCCATTTTACTGATTTTCAATACCAAACTGCTTAGGAGATATATAAAGGCTATTTTGTAAACATTGCTGATTTGGGTTATGAATTTGAGACATGAGAGTGTTTTACACAGACAAACAGACGGACAGAGCTCAAACGACTTAGAATTTCATAAGAATCGAGAATATAAAGTATATACTTTGTTGGATCTTAGATGAATGTACCGCTTGTAGTGGTGGAGGGTATACAAATACATTATACTTTACATATAACGAACAATTATAACTACTATGTATTTTTAGGTGTTTCAGTAACTTTTCATACAAAATTACACTCTTAAGCAATAATAAAGTGTATTGGTTGGTTCGTTGCTACCAAACACCACTTTATAATTTAATATTCAGATGAATTTTCAAAATACTTGCAATTAAAAAAACCTTGATGATTAGTGTAGGTTTTCATATGTGTGTCACAATGAAACCGAAAATATTTTGGTTCAGGGTTTTTAGTAACCTGTTATGATTTACTTAAAAATATGTGTTGTAATGCAGCAAACAAGCAGGTTTGATATCAAACAGTTTTCGTCAAACAAAAATGTTGAAAAATGGAATAGTTGTTTTTATACAGTTTTTATTTTGTATAAATAAAAACTTATAATTTTCTAAATGTTTCGCCTAAGAGTTTGCTGGGATATAGCTGTCAAATCTTCTAAGTCTGTGTGCAGTTGTGTTTTTAAACAAGTCAACCGCTGTTAAATACTGCAACTTGGAATGTGCTGAAATGTTGTAATTGCATCTGCAAGACACAAGATATTACATACATATGTACTCGTATATCTACCTCTACGTGATAGTTCATATTTTTACGTTTGAAAATTTCGCTTGATTACAATTTTAGTATTCCAGTTACGAGTGCTCTCTCGCACAAGATGTTGTGGGAAAATGTGAGTTTGTTATTATAAAATTTTATATTTTTAATGAATAAAATATTTAAAACAATTAGAGAAATTTTTTTAAGTATTAGAATTTTGAATTTCAATAATTGAATGTAAGAGTAGGGATAAAACTTGTTATACATATGTATGTTAATTTGTCCTTTTAAAAGGAGTTGTGCTTTGATATGTTTTTTTATATTTATTTAAATAAATTGAACATGACATTTCAGTCATTTTTAAAAACAAATTTCATTATATTCTCCTGTTTCCATGAATATTCTATTGTCGTAAAAATTATAAAGTTTTGAAGTATTTTCAAATACATGTTTGCTTTTAATTAGTAAATGAATTAGTTTCTAAACAAAGAAAGAATAATTTCTTATTTCTAAAGTAATTGAAACGCAATAAATACGAGAAAAGAAATTGGAGTTTTAACGCATCGAAGTATTGGTACACCTACAAAAAAAAAAGAAGTAAATTCTAAGACGATCTAGTAAATGGCATGATAGGTAGATAAATATAAATATGAGGATGAAGTTTTCCTCAGATATTCTTTGTTGCTCAAAATTGTTTGAAAAATACCAAAAATCGATCCAACCAAAACAGTTCTGAACTAAATGTCCACTCGACGCGTCGCGACGTTTATTTTCAAGTATTTATTTATTCATCAATAACTATATTGTCCCCTTCAAAGTAATCCCCCTCGGATATAATACACTTATGGCAGTGTTTTTTCCAATCAACGAAACACTTTTGAAACGCGCTTTTTGGTATCGCCAACAGCTCCTGTTTCGATTTTTCTTTTATCTCCTTAATCGTAGCAAAACGCTTTCCTTTCATCGGCGTCTACAGTTTTGGGAAGAGGAAAAAGTCAGCGGGGCCAAGTACGGTGAATATGGCGTTTGAGGCATGATAACGGTTTTGTTTTTGGCCAAAAACTCACGCACAAACCTCGATGTGTGAGCTGATGCGTTATCATGTTGCAAAATCCATGATTGTTTTTTCCACAATTCTGTGCGTTTCTGACGAATTGCTTCGCGACAACGGCGCATAACAGTCCAAGAAAATAGTGAGCAAAACCTTCACATTTGAACTTGACGTGCTTTTTTCAGTCTTGGCTCTTCCGGACGTTTCCATTGGGATGATTGGGCTTTGGTTTCAATGTCATAGCCATACACCCAGTTATGACCTTTTTGAGAAAGTCTGGATCGTCGTTGACGATGTTAAACAGCTCCTGAGCGATGTCCATGCGACGTTGTTTTTGCTCAAAATTTAGCAATTTTGGAACAATCTTCGCTGCCGCATGTTTCATGCCTAAAACATCCTTAAAAATTGCTTGGCATGAGACGGACGATATGCCAACATCATCAGCAACCTCTCTGATAGTGATTCGACGATTATCCAAAATCAATTTCTTCACTGCTTCAATATTTTCATCGGTTGTTGACGTGCTGGGGCAACCAGGACGAGCATCGTCATTGACATCTTCTCGGCCTTCCTTACACCGGTTATACCACAATTGAACTTGTGTTCTGGTCATAGTAGACTCGCCAAATGCCACAGTCAACATTTTAAATGTCCTTGCGCATTTAATTTTTTACACAAAACTTAATGAAAGAAATTGTATATTTTTTCGAATAGTAAAAAATCGAAGAACACACCAAAACACGACTAACCTTTTCATCTGTCAAAAACAAACTGAACATTCACATAACAGAAAAAAAATGCGACAATCGAACATACGTAACTCACGAAATTTGAACAGTTGAACGGTTATTTTTTGATCAGACCTCGTATATGAAAAACTCTACCTATTCTGTTTCCGATAACTTGTGAATTTAGCAATATATCATATTACCAAGTGTTTCAACACTGGTTTCTGTTGGCTAGTTCTGTAACTGTTCCCCTTCCCCTCTTTTGAATACATTTTATAATTAAAACAATATTTTAATTTCCATAAATTCTTATTTTTGAAACCATTCTCACGAACTTTAAACAAACCTAATTACGTGTTTTTTTAGGATTTCAAAGAAAAACCTCTACATAAATTTAAAAAAAAAATTAAAATTAAATTTTAGCCTAATTAAATTAAAGCAAACGATGTTGAGAGTGTCTTTTTATATTAATCAAAAAATAAAAAAATATTCTAGGAATTTTAAGGAAAATTTGATTTACATATTTTTTCATTCTTGATGCAAATAGATTGTATATTTTTTGCTTGCCTTTCAATGAGTTTATTTTTATTATGATGGACTGTTGTATAAATATAATTATCATATTATACTATCAAATGTTGTCGCCGTTTAACAGACTGATAAATTGCCAAATAATGTGGGCATCTTTATAGAAATCATTATCATTTGTTGCCGTGTTATCACTATCTATCAATTTGATTATGATTGTAATCAAAATTTACTTTTATTAAACATTATTATTACTCGTATTTGTAATCGAGAAGAGTGTTTCTTTTGGGGCAAGTAAATAAACACTTGAGGATATTTATTAATCATTTAATGCTGTTTCTAGAAAATTGTTGCTAGGTGTAGTAGCGAAAGTAGTTGGTGTACTGTGAGCGTCAATATAATGTAAACAGCTAATATTGTATAACTCATTAACCAATACTAGAAAAATAAGGAACATATAAAAATAATTCAATTTTAATGGAAAAGTACCAGATTATTCGCGTCAAAATAAAGGAAACAGGTATTTTAAAATTATGTTAAATATTGTATTCAATATTTTGTTTGTAGTACTTTTGCCTTTATCACAGCTGATAATCTTCTAGACATACTTGTAGAATCAACGAGTTTTTTTTTAGTGAAATCAGGTGAAATTTTGTTTCATTCATTCCAATCTGTATTACTGCATTAAGGTTATCCTTGCAAGAAATATTTTTTGCCTAATGTTTTTGTGCAGATATTCCGTCAGGTGCTCAATTGGATTGAGGTCTAGGGACAGCTGTCATTGTTCTGTTGGAAAATCCTGTTTTGGGCTAGTTCTAATTTCTCTCTACATTAATCTCTTCATTGTTTTTTAAAATGTCGAAATAATTTTTCTTTTTTCATTGTGCAATCTATAAATTAAGATTCCTGAACCTTGATGCCGCCATAAAATCTCAGACCGTTACCATGTTTTACTGGCTTGGTGACATATTTATTACTCAGGCTTCGATCTTGGTTTGCCATATTTTTGTTTTTGACTTTAAATATTTGAAACTTATTTTCATCGTATTACAAAAAATGTGAGGCTTGTTTATATTTTTTTTTTTTGCAAAATTCAAACGTTTGATTTGGTTGTCCTTTGCTATAAAGGACTTCTTACTTGTCACTGTAACATGTAGGCCATTTTGATGCAAAGATCTTCTTTTCGTACTCGCGCTTACAGTTTTTTCGTAAACATTTCAACCCTTTTTACAGCACTAGATGTTGGGTTTGCTCTTACTTACTTGTTTTACTATAGCTCTTACTGCAGTTTTTGTTAGAGGCTTTGGTCTAAGGTATTGCATTTGGTATTTTTGTCTATAATTTTTTTTTTTAATTGTACAGTGATGCCTTCCAACGATTTTCTGTAGGTAAGTCCTCTTTTACACGATGAAAATATTGCAGCAATATTGCTTACCTTTTAGACATCGGAGTGAGGGGAAGATAAGACGAGTACGCACTCGATTGTACTAGCTTGTACTTGTTACATACGAATGAGAGAGTAACATATATAGTATGTCTACTCGCACTCAAATAAAAATACGAGTAATTTAAGAAAAAATTTATGCTGTGTAAAAATAAAAGAAATTTTAAGGGAATAATTGCATCAATTATTTTTTTTCGTGTAAATCGGGACTAAGTTTATTATGATTTGTCGAGTCTCAATTGATTGATGTTTGTCTTCCTTTTCACTACTTAACGTCACAACTTAATCTCTTACTGCCGTATTTATAAAAAATAAAGTAGCCTTGAAGTGTGCTTTGAGACAAAATTTTCATACAAAATTTTCTTAAAGTACACTTGAAGTCTACTTTAATTTTTTTATAAATATGTACGGCAGTTAATCTCTAGTAAATTATAAAAATTGCAATTATTTTGAACGACACTTTACCGTTATACTTTTGAAACAATAAAAAATTAAAAGAATTTCCCCACTACTTTTGCGACTGTTTACTTTATTTTGACGCCTAAAAATTAGTCTATTACAACTGGTCTATTGGTCTATAAGAATAAATCACTTAATTTTAAATACGTTTTTTTTATTTCTTTTTTTGTATATTCAATTCTACTTAAATAATTATGTACGAATATATAAAAATGCAGTATAATATTATCTATATTAATATAATTAAGCTTTTCTTTAAATAATATGTGGTGCTGATTTTATTTTGACGCTCACTGTATATGTTGCTATGTTTTTATTTAAGTACCAATACAAGTAAATTCACTATTATTGAAGAAGTGATTCTCTTGGTATCTAAAAATTAAAGTCAACATAAGTTAAGCCTTGCTGCTTTGGCTTTGAAATTTGCAATTTTTTTAGTTGAAATTTTAATAAATAAATAAAATGTAAAGCGGTCATTGCTTTCATTTAAATCTCAATTTCTTAAAATTCTTCTTTAAAAAAAGTATTTCCATTCGTATACAAAATATAACTGGTGGTGGTTGGTTTTGAAACTTAATACACATTCCAAAAGACCAGACGTTTTTCGGTGGTATATTCTTAATAATTTCTTTAAACACTGGCAAGGCGATGGGTGTTTGTGTGTGTTTGCGAATATTCTGTCTATTTCACATTTTTAATATTATTTTTAATTTCTATTATTAATTACATGCTAAAATAACCTTGATCAATAGCATCTATCAAATGTTGAAGTAACAACAGTGGGACAAAGTGGAACGAAGTAAATAATTAGAGCATTAAAAAATAACACTGCAGTTCAGCATTTTACAAATCTGCATTAATTTTAACAATGTATGTTAAAATCAACATCTGTAACTTAATAAAAAAGTTTTAGCAAATTTTATTTGGCTATTAACTTTCTTACAATACTAAATACTTTCTTATTTAAATTAAGAACAATTTGGAAATTACTGACAAATATATGAGTAAATTTACCTTAACTTTATACTTTACAATGTGAAAGTGATCTAAAAATTACACTATGCTACAAAATAATTTTTAATAGTATTGTTCACATAAAATCCGGTCGCATAAATGTTTTAATATGTATGTATGTACATTTAAGAAAGACTAAAAGAATTAACTAAAAATTAAAAAATCTTCTCTTACAAAAATACGTGTTTTTGTTTGATTTATCCCACTAATGGCCGAATTCACAGTCTTTATGTTAGCAAATGACAAAGGCTTATACATATAATGATTCTTTATTCGCAATGCTTAGTTTGTAATAAGAATAACAAGTAATAATTAAACAATAGTTAGTATTTTAGTTTACCAATGGTTAACTAATGACCGAGAATTCGGCCATAACTGTTGCACAATATTTCATTTTCTTATTTTCAAAAACCTCCGCCATAACATTCCTTTGATAAAACTTCAATATGGTTCATTTGGCGACAATATATTTTCTATTACTTTGAATTTATAATTCTTTCTTTTAATTGGTAATCATAACATTGTGATGTGTAATCATATTAAGGGTGAAACGATCACAATATTATAATAGCACAACCACCTAAACTATAATATGGTCATGTGAAAACATTTGTGTAACATTAAATTTGCCAATTAAAATTGTTTTTTTTTTTCTTCTACTGTTCCTTTGCTACTCTTCTATGTTACCCCCTTTATGACCTTGATATTCAAGAGCATGAAAAATTGAAATGAGTAGGGAAAAACATTAACTGCCGTATTCATAAAAAATAAAGTAGGTTTAAAGTGTGCTTTTAGACAAAATTTTCTTAAAGTACATTTGAAGTCTACTTTAATTTTTTATGAATTAGACCGTAAAAATTTACTTTATAACAACACAAATTTTTACCATAAATAAACAAAGCCAAAAACCCAAATAATCTTAGAAATTAACTAAAAAATCTCTAAAGACCCTCAAACAAGCGAGTGCATTAGAGAAAAAACATGGAGACATACTAATAAACATTAACAACAGAGTTTTACAATGAAAAAGAAAATTCAAACCACATTAAAAGTTAAACCCAAACATCCATACTCATGTAATCCTTTCTTTAAGCTTCAAGGTCAGACGATGACAACAAAAGAAAAAAAAAACGTTATATTATGTTTTAAAGAAACATTCATACACATATTGGATGTATCTTAGTAACACTCACTCACTCACTTACTGATTGAGATACAGATACATACATTTCTAGTGTTGGAATGTAAATTGCCTGTAAGTGTGACAACACTGACAGCGAATAAGTAAGTCTGGTTGCTTGGAAAATTATATTGCTATTGAGTTAAGATGGATTCACCCATTTGTTCTTAACAAAAGTTTTTTCTGGAAAAAAATTTTTTTACTGAGAGATTTTTGCAGCACGATTCACCCATTTCGAACGATTTTTCTGAAAAATCAAAGCTGCCATATGTAAAAAAAAAACTATTAGTTTTACAAGTGCGGCCAATGATTTATTTTGCTTTGGTTTTAAAGTGTCAAAATACAAATATTAAATTATTTTAAAGTTTTGTGTATTCAAAATTACAGATATAAATTCAAAAAAAATGAATGAAAAAAGAAAGTTGCTTTTGCTGGTGGCCATGGAAATACATAAGGCATTGTTATTTGTATGAAAAAATGCAACAACCTATTGGCAACTCAATTCATTTTTGTCCAGAAAAAATATAAAATTAAACCAATTCAAGTTCGGAAAAAATAATTTCTCTCTCTCAAAAAGAGAGACGTCAAACTTCATATAAAAAAAATTGTGCGAACAATTTTTTTGTTAAGAACGAATGGGTGAAATACTGGCAATAGAAAGTGTGAAAAAGTAGTTAGACAAAGACGGTTTAATCAAACTTAAGACTGTGTATGTATGTAGGTACGACTGGTTGCTAGGCGATGTAGAGAACGTGTATTCAAAAAAAAAAAAAACAAAGAGTATTTTGGTCTTGACTAGCCACAATTTGAAAGTAACGACTTCAATGCTTTAAAATTTTGTAACAATATACATATACATAGATACACAGATACATATCAAAAGTTCTTTTTAAAAACTTATTTGGCTGGAGTTTTCAAGGAAATTACATGCTTAAACTTTTTGACGAAGCATAATTTTCTCAGCATAAGTAAAAAACTTCAACAGAATTGTGTGGAAAACATGTAGATGTTTTCGTTTTAATTTTTTAACATGGGGAAAGAAAGGTGTTTTTGTGTTAAATTGACATTTGATCTCAGAGAATGTTGTTCTAACAAAAACATAACATCAACAAGAAACAAGAGTTGTCCACACGAGACATACTAATGAGCAGATAAGAAATTGTTTGTTGAGTGAACAAATTCAGTGATGCCAACTTTTGAGACTCAAAACGCGTAAACATTTTTGAAAAAAGGGCTAAGTTGGCATCACTGAACAAATTAGTGGCTAGTAAAAACTGGGGGCCGTAGCTATACATCAAAAACAAAATGATATCTACCCATACTTCTCATCGAGTGTAAACTCTTTTTAACAAAGCTTTTGGCAAAGACATGCATTGAAACAATAGACTACAATATATGTACAAAAAAAAAGGGTTTTTATTTGTATAAACAGGGCAGCTTTTGGTCATTAATATTTGCAGAAAGTAACTTTAACATTTCAATTCTCTTAATTAATTAATGTTTTACCAGCATAGTTTTTTAGTTTTTGTTAGAAACAATCTTATCAATATTCATTGGCAATTGACTCAACTTATTCATATCAATAATAATGCTAATCAATAAACACATAAGCTGTTTTGTAAAAATATTGTAAAGCCGTCATAGTGAATAAAAGGTAAATACACTGGAGGAAATAGTTAGAGGTACAGTTACTTACAAGTAGCTTATTTGCATCCATATGTATAAAATGACAATAAGCTTAAATAAAAAACAACATCAGTTACAATTATTAAGTAATATACCTAAAGATAGTTTCTAGATAAATGTTTAAATCAGTTTAAGAAATATTGTTCTTATATTTGAAACATTTATAATTTACTTTCATTATTGCATTTAACTTTAGGTTCTGATGAAAATCCTTCATAGGAAAACAACATGTAAGAAATCATCTTAAGATTAGTTAGATTTATTATTGGTAGAACAATAACATTTGATGCCTTAAAGCTGTCTTGTCTGCATATGCCGTCCTAGACTTATTTCGTGTCAATAAAAAGAGATAAAAATCATGACAGTTTTATAAATTATTTATTTTTTTGTTGCACCAACTAAAAATATAAATGCAATTTACAATTATTATGCTCTTAAACTGCCACTTCACTTAACTGAGAGCAAACTTTAATTTTCTTGGCCAACTATGACTATTTGGCTGTTGAACGTGCCCATAAGTTAGAAGTATTAAATGAATTAATAAAGACACAATTTCCTTTTATGCAAACATTTATGGTTCGAGGCAATACAATACAAATGCATACAATTATAATCTCATTAACAGACCCTTAAAGCTCTCTGAATTGTGGTGGGATTGTATAGAGTTTAGAAAGTAAATGCAACTATGAGAAATACTATAATGTTTTGCTTGCTCGTGTTTAAATTCAAAATTCTGTTTAATTGTGCAATTAAAAATAAAATAATGTTAATTAAGTTTTAAACAACTCATTAAAGACGCATTTTGCACTTAAGTTTTCCACAATTTAACAGATTATACACATGGTTTCGATATAAGTTTGCAAAATATATTAATAATATACTGTTGGGTCATTTTAAAAGTGCACAAACCTTCAAACTAAGTCCCCGTTTACATTATAAGATTTTTAACGTGTCTTTTTTAAAATTGCATTTGCGTTTACACTGTGCGATTTTTGTTGCTGCTATTTTTTGTGAATGTATACATGTGTACTCAATGGAGAAAAAACGCACCAAGTTTAGAATTTATTTTTTTACATTTTTTTTTAAGTTCATAAATTCTATAAAAAAATTTTTAAAAAGAAATCAACGATTAATAGTAAAAGCCTTTTTTAAATAAACGAGCTAATAAAGATAAAATAAGCATTTAACCACTCAAAATCTGCTATTTGGAACTGAAGCACTAATTGGTAAAAAAGTGTTAATTTCAGTAGATATTTGGTACGTTTTTGTAATTATTTTTGTTTTCTATTTTAAGTACTTCCTATTTCAATTTTTTCAATAAAATTTGTAAGGGCTCCACTGGGACTCTAACCCTGGTTGTTCGTTTACAGTTGAGTAGACCAAACCATCAGGCTGCACAAGAATTTTTATTTACAATGTTAATTTTATTTTCAAACAAAGATTTTCAGTCTATTCACCTTTAGCAATAACCATCATGTGACGAATTTTTATTTATTCATTTATCATACATTCGTATTTAAAATACATTTAATGGGGTCCTTTTTCATCGTAAAGATTTCATTAGTAAAATTAGTAAAAATAAAGATTTCATCAGATTTTCGGAAAAATTAGAAAAGGCACCGAAGTTAACAAAAAAGCGCACCGCGCACAAAAAATTTAAAAAAAGCACCAAAGAAGGTGCGAAACGCATCAAGTTGACAACGCCTACAAAGCAAGAATGGCAGAGTCAAAAATCTCATAATGTAAATGATCGATTTGACTCGAATATTGAGTATGCAACTCTGTATTGTGTCTTCGCTGTCTTGTGGATTGTGTCTCAAGTAAATGTGGCTAGGATATAAAATGGATTTGATTATAAGGCCGCGTTTTCACTATGTCATTTTTGTTGTCAAATTGTCCAAATTGTTGGCAATTGTATGAAAACGGGTTGTCATATCATGATTTTCATGATTGCAATCATGATGTAAATGATCGATTTGACTCGAATATTGAGTATGCAACTCTGTATTGTGTCTTCGCTGTCTTGTGGATTGTGTCTCAAGTAAATGTGGCTAGGATATAAAATGGATTTGATCATAAGGCCGCGTTTTCACTATGTCATTTTTGTTGTCAAATTGTCCAAATTGTTGGCAATTGTATGAAAACGGGTTGTCATATCATGATTTTCATGATTGCAATCATTGCAAACACAGATGACGCCATTTCACTATTCCAAACGTCGTGAATGGGCAGAATGGTGGCAAGAAATGGCAACATGATCAATTTTCGAAGAAAATTATCTTCAGTGATGAGGCACATTTTCACCTCAGTGGATTCGTCAATAAACAGAATTGCCGCATTTGGGCGAATGAGAATCCAAGAGTGATTGTCGAAAAACTAATGCACCCACAAAGAGTGACTGTTTGGTGCGGTTTATGGGCTGGCGGCATCATCGGGCCGTATTTTTTCCAAAATGAGGCCGGTCAGGCAGTTACTGTGAATGGTGTTCGCTATCGTGAGATGATAACGAACTTTTTATGGCCCGAATTGGAAGATATGGATGTGGACGATATGTGGTTTCAGCAGGACGGTGCCACTTGCCACACAGCTAACGAAACAATGGCTCTTTTGCGCAACAAATTCAATGGCCGTGTTATCTCACGTAATGGCGATGTCAATTGGCCGCCAAGATCATGTGATTTGACACCGTTGGACTTTTTTCTTTGGGGTTATTTGAAAGAAAAGGTGTACGTCGATAAGCCAGCAAAAATTCAAGAGCTAAAGGATGAGATAATTCGGCACATTAACGGCATAGAACCTCCATTATGCCTCAGGGTCATCGAAAATTTGGACCATCGGATGGAGGTGTGCCGCCGTGGTCGCGGCGCCCATTTGACCGATATTTTGGTCCATACATAATTGAGTAATACCAATATATCATAATAAAATAAAATTACAATAATTTCCTAAATAGTTTGTGTTTTATTCAAAATCAATATCGGCCCTTGAAATTTAACCACCCGTTAGAAGCAGGTTTTGGATCTGTAAAATATTTGGGCCATCGAAAAGTTAATTTTAACCGATATACGCAATGGCGAACTTTGACTTCCATATCTATAGGAATCCATAATCTAAGTTTTCTATAAAGTACAAAACAAACCAATCAAATCCGTAGATTGTAACAGTTTTGTTAGAGTGTTCAAGTCAGTAGTTCCTTATTAAATAATTGAGGATAAAACTGTTTAACAGTTTATCCCTTAAAAGGGTTTCGAACCATTAGCAGCAGAGAACGTCTGGACATTAGTTCCACTACCATACTTATAATATTCTATGAACATTTAACCGTTAAACATAATATTACTGCATAACTTCAAAATCTTAAAAATAGGATCATGTGGCTATAGATATGTATATTGATGTATTATACTCGTAACCATGTAAGTCACGAATCTTAAATAGTTAAGAGCATATAAATTTCTGCATATCTTATTTTGCAATGGCCTTACAAGGCACTGCTTGATCTTATTTATCTTTCACTTTTTATATTCACATACCGTAAACTATTTTCATTTATAATTCATGAATCCTAAAACATAAAGTCAATTAAAAAAAAATATATACTGTATATATTTTTTTAAAAAACACCATTTTAATCGCGATAATGTAAAAAATCTTTATAGTTTTATTCTATTTATACACTTTACTACACCATTTCCAATCGTATTTCAGAAGTTTCCAATTAAATTTCAGAAATTTTCACATATATTTTAGAAATTTCTAGTTATATATCAGAATATTCCAATTATATTTTAGAAACTTGCAGTTGAATTTTGAAAATGTCCATTTATATTTTTAATTTTATTTCAGAATTTTCCATTTGTATTTCAGAAAATTTAATTTGCACTTATATTAGAAATTACTGAAATACAATTAGAAACTTCTGACATGAAATTAAAAATGGTTGATATGTAATTAGAAACTTCTGAAATACAATTGGAAATGGTGTAGCATTTCCATCGCATACATTACAAATTTAAATAAACATTTTAAACAGTTTTGCCAATCACTGTACATAATATGTACATATATTTCTAAAAAGTTTCCACTGTAATTATAAATCAATCAAAAAGTCATGTTACTTATTAATTTGTCTGTATTTATTGTTCATATGTATTAGTTTATACAACAAATTTCACAATATGTACATATTATCAAAATTTTCCAACGATGATCAAACCCACAACACTTATGCCCACATGAGTAAATGATTTATTTAGAAAATTAGTGTAAAAGTTATTCATATTGAATTGCATATTTACCTGTGATCTAAAACTCTTTTATAACTATGAGCCACTGTATCAATCGCTGATAGTCCTTTTAAAACGGATTGTTGGTCCAGTTCATGTGTTTGATCCGCACTCGCCATGTTGCTGCTACTTTCAGGTGTGTTTTCTGTATTCAAATGATCTACGGCAGATTCTTTGGGGGCTTGTGTTTGATTTGAATTTGTTTTTGTGGGGAATTGCTTATTAACACCTAGAGAATTTGAACGAGAACGTAAGGCAGTGGAGGAGATAGTTGGGAAACCGGGATTTAAGATTTCAAAAGCATCTTGTGATATTTCAGGCATTATTTTACAATTTATAAAATAATATTATGGAACAGAAATGCTTGACTTTAAATTATGTCACTTCAAGATTTGATATGATTTAGAAAATGAGTAACGATCGTTCTTTAAATTTAACACGTTTGTTTAGCAGGAACGTCTATTTACAACTGCGAGTGGATGTAAAAATTATAAAAATTTAACAATAAATTATTATGAACCAAAAAATATTTCCAAGATACGTTTTGATTATGCGGTATAACTGTTGATTGTTATTCTTATTGCTGATTTAATTTGTATGTACATATGTATTTGCAAAAAATAATGAGTTTTTCTATTTATTTATTAATGTTGTTGTTGTTGTTGGTGTTGTTGCTGTAGCTGCTGTCTTATCAGTACCAGAAAAATAATAAAAACACTTACGCGACGCTGAAACACTGAACACACTCTCAGTTACTTGGAAAACAAGAGCAATGCTTATCGCTTTTTTATACCCTTCACCTTCATGAGAAGGGTATACACAAGTTTGTCATTCCGTTTGTAATTTCCACAATATAATTTTCCGACCCTATAAAGAATATATATTCTGGATTCTTATAGATAGGGGAGTCTATTAAGCCATGTCTGTTGAAATCAATTTTCTGAAGTCCCCAGATATCTTCGGGATCAAAATCTTCAATAATTCTGTTGGACATGCTTTCGAGAAGTTTGCTATTTAAAATCAGTAAAATCCGTCCATAATTAACGGAGATATGAGCAAAAATCCGAGACAATGTCTGAAAATTTCATCAAAAAAACTATCAAACAAAGTGTATTAATATAATACAGTGGCTTCATAAGCCCAAACGTAAAAGTAACCAAAACAACACGCAAATTTTGACATTCTAAACATCTACCTGTGGTTGTTGTAAAACGGTCGTCACTTTATTAATACAATTTGCTATCCAAATTATCATTTTTTTTTCAAAAACAATGAGAACAAATTGCCTCGTAACATTGTTATACATGCGCATTTACATACATACATATGTACAACAGCTGACTGGCGAAACAAAAAAGTACATCGTGACCAGTGATGCCAACTCTTGCACCATCAAAAGCACTGTGAGCACATAAAAAAGGGCAAAAGTTAACAAAATTGCGGGTATAAAAGCACCAAGATTGATATTCCTTATGATTGCTGATTTTATAACGAAAAGATAACGAATAAGTTTTTAAATTTTTGTTTGACATCGATTGGTTTTTATTAAAATAATATAACAAAAACTTTTATACGAATCTGTTACTTTTTCATGTTTTTTGTATGACTATGACGTAGTAGATCACTATATCAGGCTTTAGTTTCAAAATTACAACAAATACAAAGTGCCTTTAACTCATCTTTTGCTGGTCAAATCCACCTTTTGAATACTAGATCATTCTCCCAAGTTTTTCTGTATTTTTGTTTTTCCATAACTAGTTCATAAATTTTAACAAAAAATGCATGCACTTTTTTTTAATTTGCACAAAACAAAAGTAAAATCACTACCTAACAAATTAATAATAAAAGTTTTTGTACGGATTTTCAAATATATGCTTGAAAAAATTCTAGAAGCGTTTGCCAATAGTACTTAAAACAAAAATGTAATACGCAGTTGGTTAAAAAATAAAAGTAGAAAATAATAGTAGTAAAATGTTTCAGTATCAACAAATTTAATTTCTTAAAAGACAGTAAAAAGCACTGAGAAATTGTAAAAAGTACTATAAATACCCGCTTTTCCAAAACGGGTATTTATTAAAATTTCGGGTATTTAAAAAGCACCAAAAAATACCCGAAAAGCGTTAAAATGGCAACGCTGATCGTGACGAATAAAAAGTAAACAACTTTTGACATAAGTCAAAACTCTTATTCTTTTTCATATTTTGTTCAATATAATATTTAATTATTATAAAAAATAATTATACATCCACAACAAAGGTGAAGGGTATATAAGATTCGGCATAGCCGAATATTGCACTCTTACTTGTTTTAATAACTATTCGTAATTTAATGAATTTTTATGCTCTTTTTTTTAATAACTAAAGAGAGTGTGTTTTTAAATTTCTCTGTTATCTCTGTGCTTTGTTTTTATCGTTCTCTTAAATAAACAAACAAACGTCACTGACTGTGTTTTATTTTCAATAATTTCTGAAATCGTTTAATTTTGAAAACTTTTAATATGTCATTCACTCACTTTCAATAGAGTTATTTTGCCTTTGTAATTGTTGTTGCTGTTTCTCTTTAGTTGTTGTTTTTGTTGTCTTTGGCTTTTTTTGCTTAGAAATTGATTTGAGTGTTTACATATGTATACTATAGACAATATTTAACAACGCATTTGTTCATATACGTGTCACTTTTTCAATTCAAGATAAATTTGTTAAATATAAAAATAGAACCGCAGTTCAGTAGTCTCATAAGTTATGACATATTACGAGGGTTGTGTGTTAAGTTAAAAGGCAAAAAATGTGCCGAGGATAAAAATGTAAATAAAGCGAATTCATTGTCCTGATTTGGAAATATTTGACTGGTCACAAAATATACATATGTATATATTTTTTTGGACTAGTATTGAAGCAACAATCAACTTTGCCTTTACTTTCCGGTAGGATTGAAAACTATATTATTGGTTGTTGTTAAAAAAATTATCCTTTTAAGATTATCTTAAAAAGTAGCATATTTTAAAAATACCTTTTCAAAAAAGTACCTTTCTAAAAAGTATAAAAAGTACCCTTCTGAAAAACATTAATTTAAAAAAGTAACCTTTTGAAAAGTATGCTTATAAAAAATTATAGCTTTAAAGGGGATCCATTTAAAAAAGTATAATTTCAAAACATGTCTTTTTAAAAAGTACTCGTTAAAAAAACGATACAATTTTGAAAAGTATTTATCTTTTTTAAAGTGTATTCTTACCAAGAACTGCTTTACAAAAATTTAATCTTTGAAAAAAGTATTTTTTTTAACAGTTTAACATTTTTTTGTAGAAAGTAGGACAAAGCATATTTATAAATAAAATTAATAAACTTCTAGTTTTACAAATATGCCAGGAAATGAAATCACTGTCAATTTCTTTATTACATACTTAGATCAGCCCAAAATTATAACGCAGACCACGTACGTATGTACATTAACATTTACGCCATAAAATATGCAGAGTGTGTTAAATATAATTGTATATGTATATGTAATACAAAAGTACTATCTACTTTCTACATTCCTATAAAAGAAATTTGCATTTCAAATGGTATTTATTAGTTGACTTACTTATTAAAGTTTGTTTTGCTACGTTCTTTTTGTTTTTCCTTATTTTAATTTGTTATTTATTGTTTTGTTGAAATGAAAGAAAAATATTTGCAAATGCATTTTATATATTCTGCGGTTTTATCAAGTTAATGATGCCATTTTAAATAATCAAAAGTTTAAGAAAAGTTAGTCAATTTATCTTTAAAGAATACATAATGTTTCAGTTGTTTATCTACGAGTTTATAATTTAAATGTCACACTTCAAGATGTTTATTTAACATGATACAATTAAGTTAAAGATATAAATATATTTATTTTATTTAACTTAGTAGTTGTTATATTGTTGTTGTTAAGTAAAAGTATGTAAATTATTTAAGCTCAATAATTTGCTGTTAAATTCTTAGACATATTTGTTGTAAATAATTCTGTTAAAAAAAAACTATGATGTCATTATGCAAAATTAAATAAAATCAATATAAATACACTTGTTATATAACGGGTCCGCCATTTAACGTTTTTTTTCAACTTAGCTCGTGTCTGATTTGACAGATAATTAGTTTTATCCTTCCGCTGAACGAATATGGTTGTGTATACGCTTGAACAAGGCTGGGAAATATTGTGACATTACTTTGAAAATCATGGTAATGTTGCAGAATGCGTGCGAAAATTGCGTACAGATTTTGGAAGAAGAGAAGCACCGTCAGCTCCGTATGTTCGTTATCTTGTGATCCTTATCGATATAACAAAGCGTGAAAAGCCAAAAACAGTGCGTACACCCGAGAATATTGCAGAAAGTGAGCATGAAGCGCCATCAACATCTATTCACCGTCGTTCTCAACAATTGAACATTTCGCAGACATCATTGAGACGTATTTTGCATAAAGACCTTGGTATGACGCCATACAAATTTCAATTCGTGAAGTCAACTGACCATCCAATGCGTTTTCGCTTCGCTAATTGGGCCTGCGATTGACTTACAAAAGATGCCGATTTTGCCAAAAAAAAGTCACCTTTTCAAACGTAGCTCATTTTGATCTTGGCGGGTATGTAAACAAGCAAAATTGTCGCATTTGGGACACAAAAAACTCGCACGCATACATTGGTGCGGATTTTGGTCCAGCGGCATTATAGGCCATATTTCTTCGAAAATGAGCAACGAGTGGCCGTTACAGTCAATGGCGATCGTTATCGGGCCATGTTGAACGAATTTTTGAGGGGAGGAGGATATTGGCAACATTTGGTTTCAACAGGACGGCGCTACGTGCCACACAGCCGAAGCTACACTCGATGTTTTGCGCCCTGTTTTTGAAGATCGCATTATCAGCCGCAGAGCTGATGTCCTTTGGCCTTTGACCCCGACAAGCCAGAGACAATTGACGTTTTAAAGGACAATATTCATGAAGCCATTGGTGAAATACAGCAGCACACAATCGATAATGTGCTTAAAAATTGAACCGATCGTGTAGGCTACTGCATGGCCAGCCGAGGCAGCTATTTAAATGAAATTATTTTCCATTATTAATCTTTCCGATTAATAAAAAAAGAAATTTAAGAAAATATTCAGTAGTTTTTTTTTATAGCATTTTCAAAAAAAAAAGTTATTTGGTGGACCCTTTACTTTTATACTTTTAAACAGTCTATTGCAAATGTTAAAGTTAAAGTAAGAATAAATTTTGTATTTCTTTGTGAAATATTTAGTACATAATAAGTACAATCAATATGTAGTAGAATACATTGGTCTATGTAGTACAGCTACAGTGTTTATCTATTTTAAAACAAATATGGATAAAGTTTTAAATAGATAGATACATAGATACATTTGTATTCTTTATCAATGGAACGTTTTTACTTTTTTTTAAGTTTTAAATTTATATTATATAATTCTACATAATATGATTGACACTTTTTGAAATGGAAAATTTTACAATTTGTTTGTTTTCTATTATGCTTGTATGTTAGATTATTTTTTAGACAAAGTCATATAGTCCCGATGTTTGCCTATGCTGGGAATAGAAACACTTTTAAATTAATTCTAAAAATAATTCCAACAACTTTTTTTTATGTTAAACAAACCAATATGTAATCCTATGAACTACATTCGTCTAGTCAAGTAATTGATTTTTAACTAAAAATTAATTTTGAGAAAATCCCACATTACTTATAGAGTTAAAAACACTGAAATATATCAGAAATACTTTCAGGGGCCAAATTACCGCATTCGTGATCGAATGAGCTATCGTATCGAAAAATGATTTCGATATCGAAATTATGATAAAATGTACTTTGGCCGCAGAACTATCGTTCTTATTAAAAATATTTAAAATAAAACCGGTTCTTAAAGACAAAATTAAAATAATAACGGGATTTTTAAACTACGAGTATACCGGTTCTTAAAAAAAAACATTGGAATTAGAACTGGTTCTTAGAGGAAATATTGGAATTAGAACCGGTTCTCTTGAAATAAGAACCAGTTTTAATAAGAAATTTTAGATTAACAATCGGTTATTATAGAAAATATTCAAATAAGAACTGGTTTTAATAGAAAAGATTAAAGTAAAAACTGGTTTTAATAGAAAATGTTGAAATAAGAACCGGTTTTTATAGTAAATATTGAAAAAAGAACTGCTTCGTATGGTAATCATTATTGAAATAAGAACCAGTTCTTATAGTAAATATTAAATTAAAAACCGAAAAACACTGAAATAAGAACGGGTTATTGTAGTAAATATTGAAATAAGAACCGGATCGTATGGAAATAATTATTAAAATAATAATCAGTTCTTATAGTAGGGCGATTCTATTCTGACGGGTGCAGCATTTAGACGCTTTAAACGTCTTTTACTAATAGAAAGAAACACATTTTCAATTAAGTTATTTCTAGAAGGGATAATATTTTCCTATATACTATTGTTATCTATTTACAAGAAGCATATAAAGATCGAAGATAGGTTCTAGGGATACGAAAATACTAACTCGTCGGCTTTCTTTCACAAAAAATTGGTAATATGTTTGCTGAACAGCTTTTTTTCAACGTAAAACGAATTTTCTTTGTAGCAATTGTCTGTATTACTCGTTGGATAATGCTTTACTTTTTATGTCATCAAATAAGCTTTTTGCTTTTGTCTCAAATATCATTTTACTTAATGGTATTCTCTGCGCAACATGATTTTCAATCCAAATAGAAAGCACGGACTCCATTTCGATCATCAAAGCACATCTTAATGATGTGCAGATTTTGCAAAAATTAAAAAAAAACTTAAAGACTCGACAGTGAAAATTAGTACTAATGAAGCAGCGACGTAATTTCGAAAAAAAAAACGTAAAACGAAACGCCCGTCATTTGTTATAGCAGCTGCAGCCTGTGTGGGGTTTTTGTGGACTAATGTTTTTTATTTTTATGACTTGTAGCACTGTTCGATTACAGATTCCCAACTTCTTAGCAATTTCGCGGGCTGAGTAATTATTATTTGTAATACCCACCACTTGATTTTCAAAAAAGTCTGATATTTTTCTTATTTTTATTAAAAGCACGCGATAAGCTAAAAATTAGAAAAAAAAAATTTGTGAACAATTTGAAAAATTACATTTACTGTTGCTTTGATATCTTTATAAATGTCAAATAATGGTGCTTATGTACATAAATTTGCTGCAACTGTCCATTTATTCTTGCTGTCAGATTAAATGAACTTTAACGTGCAAAAGTGGATACATTGCCATTTCACATAAATTTACCCTAAACTTCACATTCGCTTTAATAATTACTGAATTTCAATTTATTTTCATTTTTGTTTTATTTATTTAACATTTTAAATAAAAACCATTATTATTTTTAAAAATTTGAGAGTTTTATTCGGTTTTTAAGTCATAGTTATAAAACATCTAGCCATGTGTGCTCGCCACTGTATAAAAAAACAGCTGGCTTTTCAACACCACCTTGTAAAGTAATTTCACCATGATAAATTGCTGACAGTTGTTTTATACATTGGTGCGAATAAACAAATATCTAAAAACATTAAAACAATTTTATTGTTGAATGTTTTAACAGTTGAGGTATTGTTTATTTGTTCTACCTACATTCAATTGGTTGTCAAGTATCTATAAAATATTTCATTAGAATGGTTCAAATAACTCTAGAAAAAACAACAAATTATATATTATTGAATATAAAAATTATTTCTTGTAAAAGCTAAAGTGCTAACGAGTTTTTTATTTAACAGAATGTTTATAACAAGTTTACTTAAATATTTTTGAAAGTATTCCATTATAATCCAATAGCAATTAAAATGTTCGCTGTCAAGTTCTAAAGAAATTCCCAAAACACTGGTTTTATCAAATAAATTTAAATCGAATAGAACGCACCAAGCATACAACGTTTTTTCTACTAATCGCGGCAGCTCGAAGTGTATGAGTATATATGTATATATTTTTAAATTCAGATAGGTATACGGATATTAAATTAATTAGGCTCCAATAACAGAACAAGTAGGTAGTTTTTGTTTATTTCAAAATTGTTGTTCAGAATACATATGTAAATATTTTTTGTTTAAAATTTCATGTAATCAAATTTTATTTTATTGCAAAACACTAAGTTTGTGTTGTTTGTGTTATTGTTTCATTAACATTCAATGTAAATTATGTATAATTGCAAATGACGAAGCACTCACACTCAGTAATAGAAGAAAAAAAAACAACAATTCCAGCAGCAGCAGCAGCAGGAGCAGCAATAACAACAACACTTAAAACAAAGTACATAAGTGTAAACAACAACCCACCAACCAACCTTGCTTGTTGTTGGTATAAATAAATGATTATTAAAACCGAATGTTAAAAATAGAAAATATAAGTATGTAGGTATATTTATTTCTAAATTACGAACATGTAAAATTTTTTTTTGTTTGCAAAAATATTTTTTATGTTTTTTCACTATATGATTTGTTGGTCTTTATTTAATACACATACACAATAATAATTAATTAATATAAAAGAAAATTAAATTACAACAAAATTTCTATAAATTTTTGTATTTTGTCTGTGATCAGTACCGGTCAACGTATTGGGTACAACTGATCGTGAGCAACCAAGTGAGTGGTGTGTTGGAATACTCTTGCTTAACAACAAAAAACCAAAAAAAGAAAAAGTTTAAAACAAAAACAACAATATGAAAAACCATTTCAAACAAGATACAAACTTGTAGTACATTTTTGGCATTAAAACAAACGTATTAACTATAAAAACAACAATAAGAAGAGTAAACGAGTACTTTTGTTTTGTCCCAATTTACACGAAGCAATTTCTAGTGAAAAGATTGATAAAATTTTTTCCTTGAAATTTAGTCGGTATTCCCACAGCACAATTTTTATTGCTTAAATCGCCCGTATTTTTATTTGATATACTCACATGTCTATATACATACATATATACATACATACGTACATACATATGTAATACGAATAAGAGCGTAACTCGAATCAATCAAGTGTGTGTACTCGCAGTGTTGTCAACTTGGTACGTTACACACCATTTTTATACCCTACACCACAATAGTGGGGACGGTATATTGGATTTGTGCTGATGTTTGTAACGCTCATAAATATTGATCCAACACCCACTTGGTGAGTCGATTTAACGATGTCCGTCCGTCCGTCTGGCTAGCTGGCTGTCCATGTAAAGCTTGTGCGCAGAGTACAGGTCGCAATTTTAAAGTTATTTCAATAAAATTTAGTACGTGATATTTTTTCGGCCTAATGACAGATGGGTTTGAAACTGGTAGAAATCGGTGCATTATTTCACCCAGCTCCCATACAAATGTTCTCCCGAAATTGGGGTTTACCGGTCATAAATCTTTGAATTATGCAAGTATGCAAACAAATTTCACCACAAATGAGTAATAAATGAAGCTAAATCACATCTACAAGTTTCGTGAAGATCGGTAGATAATTATTCGTAGCTCCCGTATAAGGTCCACTTCCGAAAATCACTTAAAAGAGCACAACTTTCTTAAAAATGTTGGTATCCAAATAATATTGAACACAAATATGTTTCGTACATATAAATATAATATGGTAGAATTTTATGAAGATCGGTCCATAATTAGTCGTAGCTCCCATATAAGGCCCACTTCCGAAAACCACTTTAACGACCATAAATTTCTTAAAAGTGTTGGTATCTAAATAAAATTTAACACAAATAAATTTTATATATACAGAAATGATGACAGCTAATTTTATAATGGTCGGTCCATAGTTAGTCGGAAGTCCTAAATAAGAGACCGTAATTTACTTTAACCTCCATAAGTCTTTTAATATTTATTTTCACAGAAATTATAACACTAAATTTTTTGATGATCGGTCCATAATAGGTTATAGCGCCCATTTCTGAAAAACTTTTTATACATGTACTAGGTGTAGGGCATTATATGGTCGGGCTTGATATCGATTTCCATCACATGCCAGAATAAATGAAGAAATACTATCAAATTCGTCACATGAAGGGTAAAGGTGAATAGGCTGAAAATCTTTGTTTGAAAATAAAAAAAAGTACCAAATATGTACTGAAATAAGCCCTGTTTTTTAACTTGAGTTATTAGCCCGTTTCAAATAGTTTTATATAGAATTTGTTAAATTAAAAAAAAAATGTACAATTAATTCAATAAACAAAAAAGAAATTCTAAGCTTGCGTTGCGTTTTTTTTAAATGGCGCGTTTTCCTCCTCACCCCGATTTTAAAAAGTTAATTAGCTTAGCTTAAATAATTGCCTTGTGTAAATTGGGACTTTGCTTTGTTTACAGTAACGACGCTCTTCTGCTAAAAATGTGAATGGGGACTATAGGGTGACTCTCCTCTACTCTCACTTTTCTCTTGCAATTACTCACTTATTAACTCGTTCACTCACTTGCTCATGGTTAAACACCCGTCTATTTGTTATTGTTTCTGTTGTTGCCAGTAGTATCTGTACATATCGTGTAAACGAGTATATGTACATAATTTATAATTTCTTTTTTCGTAAATTCTGTTTTATTTCCTATTTCAGATATGAATTTTATATTTATGTGGGGGCTCATGAGTTTTTTCTTTTGTTTTTGTTCTTTCTTCTTTATTTTGCTTTTGTTGTCATTTCAATTTTATGTGGGCTCGTATGTAACAACAAACCACAAATCATGAAAATATTTATACCCTACATTGTACATTGGAATTGTGCTGATGTTTGCAACGCCCAGAAATATACCGATCGACTCAGAATCACTTTCTGAATCGATTTAACGATGTCCGTCCGTCTGGCTGGCTGGCTGTCCATGTAAAGCTTTTGCGCAGAGTACAGGTCGCAATTTCAAAGATATTTCAATAAAATTTGGTATGTGATATTTTTTCGGCCCAATGACAGATGGGATTGAAACTGGTAGAAATCGGTGCATTATTTCACCTGCCCTCCCGAAATTGGGGTTTACCGATCATAAATGTTTGAATTAAGCAAGTATCAAAAAAAAAAAAATTCATCACAAATGAGTGGTAAATGAAGCCAAATCACATCTACAAATTTTGTGCAGATCGGTCCATAAGTAGTCATCGCTTCCATCTAAGGCCCACTTCCGAAAATCACTTTAACCCCATAAATTTCTTAAAAATTGGTAATCAAATAAAATTCAACACAAATAAGTTTCTTATATACAGAAATAATGACACTTAATTTTATAATGGTCGGTCCATAATTAGTCGAAACTCCCATATAAGACCCTCTCCGTAATTCACTTTAACCTCCATAAATCTTTTAAAAGTATTTATATCGAGATAAAGTTTAACACATATATTTATATCTACAGAAATCATGACTATACATTTTTGGATGATTGGTCCATAATAGGTTATATCTTCCATATATCGCCTATTTCGGAAAAACATATACTGGGTAGGTTGTTATATGGTCGGGCGTGGCCGACTATACTTTCTTACTTGTTTTAATTTCACGGTATGGAAAATTTTCCATTGCACCTTTTTATATCCGCAGTTGGTTACTATCCCAAATGCATAAATAAAATATACATAGGTACGTACATATGTTGTTGCTAGTATCTTGCATTGCGGCTTAAAACTTCCTTTAATTGGAAGTAAGTATATTTTTTTAGAAAATTATTTTCTAATAAAAAAATCATAAGTATTGACACCATTATTTTAGAGAAAAAATATTTTTTGCAGTAATTTGAAACCATAACTCACAAACTTGCTTATAAAGCTCATAGCTTCTTTAAAATGCAAACAAGTTAAAGTGCTATATTCGAAACAAAGATTCGAAAGAACTTATTCTTAATTTGATTTCCAAATGAAATTAAATTTTATCATTGCATTAATTCATAGGACGAATTCCTTAATATTTCAAATATATTGAATATATTCTTTAGAGAATTAATTCCTTGTTGCATCATTCAAATTGTTTTAATTAAAAAAAAAAATAATCACCCCTATCGTGAATAAAAATTCCACATGAAATTTGTTCCCTTTTCACATTTTCCTATTAAAATTCAATGTTAAAAAAAATAAAAGGGAACAAATTTCTTGTGGAATTTTTATTCACGATAGGGGTGATATATTAAATGATTAAATCATGGCGTAACGATATAAGGTGAGTGCAGTAGCACAACTGACAGACTTTCTTTATAATTTACTCATGTCAAAAGTAATACTTTTGTCAATTGTTTTTGATAGTAGAACTTTATTTTACACAAACAAGATGCCTGTTGTTTCTGTATTGTATTGTATTTGTTGCTGATTTGCACTCACCTTGTATAATTACATCATGGATTAAATTGTTCAATAAGGTGATCTAAAGAAACACTATTCTCATTAAATTTTGAATAGACTGAAATTATCCAAAATTTAGCTATTCCATTATTAATTCAAGACCCCAGAAAAAACTGTATTAGTTTATCATATACTCGTGCAGTAATCGTTGAAGTTGCGATTAATGATTTTTGTTTGTAATTGTTATCTACAGCACTGGTTATAAAGAACTAATGAACGAAGCTAGCAAAAGTTAATTGAAATGGTTCTGGAACCAGTTCTTTAACAATGATATTTGTTTCAAATTGTTGTCTACGAAACTGGTACTAGAGTCTTGAGAACTAGTTATTTCATCAGTGCTAAGTACAAGCACTGATGAAATAGTCACGGTTTACAATCACAATATGGATCTGCAGAACGAGTTGGTTAGTTCCAAGATTGTTATTAAAGAATCTGAAGTGTTTGATACATGTTCTAGAACTAGTTAGTTAGTATAGAACAAGTTCTGTGCATTTTGTTGGGAATGATTGAAATCTATTAAGAATAAGTGACTTTAATGAAGATAAATAATTTGATTTGTAAAATTGTTTATTTCTCAGTTGACATTTCAGTGAATTCATTTTATTCTGATACGCAATTGAGCCATTGTCAATCCGAATTACTAAGTGGCATTATAATTTGGAAATGCCTTTGAAACAGCTTTCTTTTGATAAATTCTATAACTTAGTATCAGAGCTACAGGCTAGAATATTTTCAAACTTGGAATAGGCGTTGTCGCCAAATAATTTTAATACTTTTGTTTTTACAACTAAATGCTTGATTAGGACGAATTTTTTAAAGTGATATTAATATTTTTACGAGGGCGGTTCGGAAACCTCTTAGCCTAGCACAGAAAGAGAATATGTAGTGAGTTTTTCAAAAACATTTTTATTTTTCAACTTCAATACACTTAGTCCGACGCTTATCTAGCAATTCTATCCTTGGATTAAAATAGTTTTCCTCAAGTCCTTCATAATAGGTTTACAACTGTAATTGCATCTTCATTTGAGGTAAAACGCTTGCCTAAACTGCGAAATAGTAAAGACAGTAAAGTAACATCAAATTACTGTGGCAAATACTATGCAGCATATAAACAAGAATGGACAAGAAATACTCGTAGTAAAAAATTACGAGGACAATAAAAATTTTATCATTACATTTTAATAATAAACATTTTGCAAAAACAACTGGATAGTGTTTTTTTAAGGCGATGATGTCATTGACTCAAAATACAACTAAAGGTACGGTCACACTTGGCAAATATTTGTCGAAAAAGACGTAACCACTAAATAATTAAACATATATTTGAACTCGTTTATTTACATATTAAAAAAAAAGCTTTTCTTATTTAGGCCAAAGCACAATAAATATTTAGTTTTATTTTGTTTGATGCTGTTTGATCTTGCAAAACTCTTGCAAGAATAAACAAAGTCAAAAAACTTAGTGCTAAAGCAAGTGGTTACGCTTTTTTGAGTAAATATTTGCCATGTGTGACCTTGAAGGTATGCCCTCTACTTTGATGATACCTATTGCCAGGGTATGGTGACTTTTAGCGCATCGGTCGACTTGGTTTATAGACCTTCACAAAATCCATCAAGAGCAAGTTTAGCAGTGTTCTCTTTTTTTTTTGTGCAGAAAAATACCAATGCTATTGGGCAGAAAAATAAAATTTTATCTAAAACAAGTAAGAGTGCTATATTCGGCTATGTCGAATCTTATATACCCTTCAACTTTGTTGTGGATGCATAATTATATTATATTATATACATACGTACATATATTATATTAATACACTTTGTTTGATAGTTTTTTTTTTTTTTGCTCATATCTCCGTTATTTATGGACGGATTTTGTTGATTTTAAATAGCAAACTTCTCAAAAGCATGTCTGACAAAATTATTGAAGATTTGGATCCCGAAGATATCTGGAGACTTCAGAAAATTGATTTCAACAGACAGACGGACATGGCTTAATAGACTCCGCTAGCTATAAGGATCCAAAATATATGTATATACTTTATAGGGTCGGAAAATTATATTGTGGAAATTACAAACGGAATGACAAACTTATATATACTCATCTCATGAAGGTGAAGGGTATAAAAATTGATAATTGTTGCGTATTGTTATTGGTTTGTCAAACTGCCAGGTGAAAGAAAGTGTTAATTTGTCTTATAATATATAATGATATGGGTATAAATAAATAGAAAAGAAAACACGTATAAATATTCCATTATTGTTAGAAAATGTAATAATTATTATGGTTTTGTACACCATAAAAAGAATGTTTTTATTGTGCGCCTTATTTGATTTCAAAAACCATTTTATCATTTGCAATAAAAACGAAATCGAATGTGTGGAAATGTTCATATTAAAATTTGTTAGTGAAGTTGGTTGTACGAGTATTAAGCTGTCAAATGTACAAAATGTTGAGGTTATTGTTTACTTTGCAAGTAGCTGGCATTAAAAAGTTGTATTCACACATACAGTGTGTTGTGTTGAGTTGTATGCAACGCATATGGTTACCAAGAGATAAACAAGTTGTTTGAAAGTTTGTTTATTTTTTATTATTATTACATATTTGCATTTTGTTCTAAACAAAACAAATTTGAATTTAAAATAATTGAAAAGTGTGTATAGCTGGTTTTATAGAGAAATTAATAATGAAAGAGGATTTATGAAGCCGTAATATTTTAAATTTAACATTTAACTGAAATAACTTTAACAACACTAACAAAAGTATTTATTAACTTTCTAAATCTATAGATATCTACATATCTGATGATTAACAGATAATTATTTAGTGAACAAAACATACATACATATTACTGACACGTGAGCTCTACTTATCCTTGTAATGTTATTTGTTTTTAGTCTCAAAGTAAACTCTTTATTAATAATGATAATAAAGTCATGAAAAATTATTTCAAGAATAGATTAGTAGTATGTAGTAACATTGACAAGCAACAAACAATTTAAATCAAAAATGCACTTTAAAAACAAGTTGAATTTAATCAACCGTAAAAATAAAAAAATATATTTTTAATCAAAAATTTATAGCGAAAAATATTTAAATATTTATTACAATAACAAAGAAGCTGATAAGACAAAGAAATTGACGCAAGATTTGTGCTTTACATGATCATGTTGTACAAACTGTAGGCAATGGTAACATGTTGTAACGTCTGTAACACAATCAATATTAAACAATTATATTTGGCGTTAACAAATCTTATTGCATATATTCTATATTACATATGCATGTGGGTCAATTTAAAAAAAAAAAAAAAAAACGTACACAACATGTTTTGTTTTGCTTATTTTTAAAGTTTTTTCAATTCGCCTGTAACAGTGGCCAATTTATGTAGAAATTGATGAAGAATCCGGTGGTACTTTTAGGCCCTCAAAAAATCTATATTTTTGGATTTTTTTTTTAGGTTTTCTATGATTTCTATCTTGAGCGTCACACACCAAATATGTATTAAAAATCGCTAAAAATGCAAAAATATTTGAAATGTTCTTTTGTTTCTCAAGATTGACTTTTGCGAAAATCATCTTTTCGATTATAAACAAAAAATCACAATTCAACTTGATTTTTCATTTTTTTTTTTTTTAAGTGACTAGTTATTTTCAAATTTTAAGATGAAAATATGTAAATTTTTGTTAAAAAAAAGACTTGAACTTAGAGGTTATTTGCAAAGTAATAGGCTTGTAACAATGTATTTAAAAAAAACTGTAATTAAAAGCGTTTTAAGGGAAAAAAATCTAAGTGTGACGCTCAAGATATTTTGTGACGATCAAGAGATTTTGTTGCACGTAAACAAGAAATAATGCCAAATCTTAAGTTTAACGAAAAAAAAATTTATTCTTTTATAACAAAAAAAAAAAAAAAAAAACAAAAATTCTTCAAAAAACAAATATTTTCATACAAAACTAAACATGTACATATTCTTTGCTGTCTTTAACAAAAATTGAAAAAAGGAAGTAATTCTTGAAGAAAATTATACACATATGTAAATATTTGACACAAAACAATAACTTAACTTAATTTATAAATTTTCATTCGAATTCTTTGCAAATAACCTCTAAGTTTAAGTGGTAAACTTATTTCCTTTCTTTCACACCTTTACACAATTTATTATCAATTTTGTAAAGAAATTACTTAATCGCTAAAATAATGTAGCTGACATCAAATACGAGTATCGACCTGATCTTGTTAACAAATCTTATGATTTTTTGTTCTCAAGGCAGTTGTTTACAAAAAATTTATTAAAAAAAATTTGTATTATGTATTTATAAATTTATATTTAATCAGACAATATTTCATACATTCGATACACACACATACATACATACATATATACCACCCAGTAAGCAGCAAGCAACGGATCGTTGAACTTGATAATATATAAAAAAAATCTGTTTATTTGACAAAAATTAGCTATTAAATATATTAAATACTAATGAATACGTTGTGTTGACGATGAATGGCTGATCTTCTAATTTCTAAACTCAATTTAAATTAATTTTCAACTAAAAATGCCAAGTAATATTCATATGTTATGGACAGAGAAATAGCGCACCAATGTTCTAGGAAGTGCCAAACGTATTATATGTATATTGATTGAAAAATGGAATGTTAAAAACATGCAATTCCCTGCTATTATTTTGCTCCACTCTGCCTTGGTAAAAATTCGTTGGAAACGTCCGGTTAACTTTTGGACGTTCTTTATTTTGTTAAAAATGAACTTATTTTGGTTGGACAGTGAAATAGCGCACTGCTATTTCAATTTTACACAAAAATAGTTGGTGCTAATTTCGGTGGTAAATTCTTGTGTTTTTTATTTTTATTTATTGTACTCGTATCTTCATTGAAAAACGAACCAACAATAAGTATTTCAAATCTTATATCTAATGAATTTGAACTATTTAGTCCAGCTAGTGCTGTGGACGAAAATTCTTTGACCATTGTTGATTATAAGTATCCCTTCTTCTTAGTTGAATATACCCACTATTATTTCATACGTTGCGGGCAAATGGGTTTGGATTTATCAAAAATAATATATTGTTTATCATTAATTTTTTAATTTTATCAATCAAAATGGGAAGATGACCGCACTGCTCTCTTGAGAAAAGAAGGTTATTTGGGAACTTCACCAAAACGAACACAAAAAATAAAAATAGCTTAAATAATTGGATGTTTTCCAAAAGATGGTTTATAATGTCATTAAAAGTGTTAAATCAGATGAAAATTTGCTTAATGTAAAGAAAGATCAGAAGAAGCCACCGCAAAAGACAGCAGTTCGTGAGGATAAGAAGGCAATAGTTAAAAAAAAGTAAACTAGATCCTTTCAAGTAATCGAGAACAATAATGATTGAAATTTTAAAGAGAAATTTGTGTTAAATGTTTCCAGTAGACTTTTACAAAGACGCCTCGCTGAAAATCAAATAATATAAAGGCAAAATTACACCAGAACAAGGATATAAAATTTTGGCAAAGAATGCTTTTTACAAATGAAAAATATATGAATATGAAAAATCTTAAATCAAAAGTACCAAAAATCTATCAATGAAGGTATACAAAAATCAACAAATTGTTAACCTTTAACTACGGTTGTGAAATATTTTAACATAGTCACTGACGTCGGTTGAATTTGACCCTCAAAAAGATATTAATATTAAATTTAAAGAAGTAAAAACTTAAAAAACGGTGTCAAATTTACCACCACCTCCATAGTTGAAGGTAAATAAAATAACATTGTATTTACTGTGTTTTTTTTAGGAAAATAAGATAATATTTATACCATACACCACTGATGTTTGTGACGCCCATAAATATTAATCCAACACCCACCCTTATAATCACTTCCTGAATCGATTTAACGATTTCCGTCTGTCTGTCTGGCTTTTCATATAAATCTTGTGTGCAAGTCGCAATTTTGAAGATGTTACGATAAAATTTTGTACATTATTTATATCTTCAGCCCAAGGACGATTGAGATTCAAATTGTTTGTAATCGGTCCATTATTTCACCTAGCCCCGATACAAATGTCCTCCCGAAATAGGAGTTGATCGGTCATACATTTTGGATTTATGCATAAAAAATGTTGGTTCTGAAATAATATTTAACACAAATACTTATATACACAAATCACTCAGCTAAATTCTACGAGGATCCATTATAGCTCTCATATGTAGAATAGGAAACCCCAGAAAAACTTGAAAAATATTAATTTTTATTTAATTATTATTGTTGCATTTTAGTAATTTGCATCAAAATTTAAAGGTCATTAAAGTATTATGCATTTTTTAAAGTCCTGTTATTTTTTTTAGACAAATTATGATGCAAATTAATAAAATGCAACAACAACTAAACAAAAATTAACATAGTTACAAAATATTTTTATCTTTTTTACAATTTTATCTTTGAATGAAAAACAAATTTTTCTTGAAAATAAGTTAGCAATTTAGTTGTGTGATACACTGTATGTACTTGTATGAATGTATGTATATAATCTTAAACGTATGTATGTATGTATTTTTGGTTACGTGATCACTACATTCATTATATAAATAACAAATGATGCTATGACGTATTTATACACTCTGTGACGCAGTCGTCACGTATGCACAGTTTATTCCCATTTGCAAATTAGCTCATTTGGTTGTTGTTTTTATTAAATAAAAAGTTTTCTTTTGTTTTTTGTTTTGATTCTAATAACGTATAAAACATATGTTTCAAACACTGGCAGAAATTATAATGGTGCAGTTGAATTAACATAAACAGTTAATATAATCTTATGTAAACATTTTTTAATATTATTTTAATATTTCAAATATAAATAACTTAAAATATGTATTATTAATTTTTTTCTTTTTTTTTGAAATTTCGAGAGAATTCAAACTTACCTATGAGCAGCTTTACGATAATATTTCTTGACCGGCATACTGCTGCCATTAGGGGAAGTGGGGGAGGTGTATTCAAATGATGGCTCTTGCATTGAGTAGTTAAACTAGAAACAAATGATGTGATATTAAGTAAATTGAATTAATTTAACATATAAGATATAAATATGTAAAATAAAAATCTTTGCTTTTCATATAGAAATTAGGGAAATTTACAAATAGGCTCATTTTAATTAAAAATTTTGTACAGTACTTACAATATTACTTACATCATGGAAAAAACGTTTTTGTGACATGATTTCAGTATTTATAATGTTGTTGATGTTTCGGTTGTTGTTGTCGTTGATGGTGCTAATACGATTTGGTATAAAGAAAAGCTTGTGTTTTTTTACATTTGTAGCAAACAATTGAGTGCAACATTGTAGAGGAAATTTTGGAAAATAATTATTAAGATTTTTACAATTATTAAAGAGCAGCACATTACGAAAAACATAAAGTTGTAAAGCCATTTTGTTTTATAAAGATTTTGTTTAATTACAAATCAAAAGCATTAAAGGATATTTAACATAAAGGATGAATAGTTGTTGTATAATCAGTGTTTTGAAGATTGTTGTTGAGTTCATATATATAAAATTTGAAGGAAAAAAAAAGAAAAATAAAGCAAACTAATAAGGTTTTAGCGTTATGAATATACATAAAAAAGAGGATCATGTTGTTATAAAAATACATGTACATAATTACAAGAGTTAATAAAGGAAACACATAAATTTATGAGAAAATTGTAAGACTAGCTTAAAAAATCGAAATGTACTTCATATATGTATAACAGTTAAAAAGATAAGAAGGCTACATTAATATACATATATCTATACTATATAATAGGTATTTACATATATTTACATTAAAATATAATTTGGAGTTTCCAATCATAATAGATAAGTTCGAATTTAAAAGCAAATGGAAGATAAACAATTTAATGTCTTTCAGCACTTCAAGCCTTTCCAAACAGTTTGGAGTTTACCCCCATAAAAATATAGTTTATTTTTCAAATACTAAGCAGACTCCTTCACCTAATTCAAATGTAAATGATCTTTAAGATTCTGGGCAGTCAAATATAGAACTCTGACTTGACTGAAGTTTGTTTCTTCTTTTTTTTTAATTTATTATACCCTACGCCACCATAGTAGGGAGGGTATATTGGATTTGTGCTGATATTTGTAACGACCAGAAATATTAGTCCAAAACCCACCTTAATGTATACCGATCGGATCAGAATCACTTTCTGAGTCGATTTAACGATGCCCGTCCGTCTGGCTGGCTGGCTGTCCATGTAAAGCGTGTGCGCAGAGTACAGGTCGCAATTTTGAAGATATTTCGATAAAATTTGGTACGTTATATATTTTCGGCCCAAGGATGAATGAGATTGTAGCTGGTGGAAATCGGTCCATTATTTCATCTTGCCCCCATACAAATGTCCTCCCGAAATTGGGGTTTACCGATCATAAATGTTTGAATTATGCAAGTATCCAAACAAATTTCATCATAAATGAGTGCTAAATGAAGCCAAATCACATCTGCAAATTTTGGGCAGATCGGTCCATAATTAGTTGTAGCTCCCATATAAGGCCCACTTCCGAAAACCACTTTAAAGAGCATAACTCACTTAAAAATGTTGGTATCCAAATAATATTTAACACAAATATATCTTATGTGTATACAAACAATACGGTACAATTTAATTGTGATCGGTCCATAATTATTCGTAGCTCCCATATAAGGCCCACTTCCGAAAATCACTTTAACGATCATAAATTTCTTAAGAATGTTGGCAATCAAATAAAATTCAATACAAATAATATACAGAAATTATGACACCTAATTTTATAATAATCGGTCCATAATTAGTCGAAACTCCCATATAAGACCCTCCCCGTAATCAACTTTAACCTCCAAAAATCTTTTAAAAGACAAAGTTTAACATACACAATATTTATACTCACAGAAATCAGGACACTAAATTTTTGGATAATCGGTATATAATAGGTCATATCTCCCATATAGCGCACATTTCTGAAAAACTGTTTTATACATATACTTAGTGTAGGGTATTATATGGTCGGGCTTGACCGACTATACTTTCTTACTTGTTTTTCATATTAAATTAAATTCCGATTTCTTCGACCTTTTAACCTTTCATAAAATAAAAAAGTTTTTTCGAGCTTCACTTTTTGATTTTTCATATTTATACAATTTAAAATGTACCTCAGTGTAATTAATTTCAGCCTAAAAGAATGCAATAATAATTGCACATATTAAACTGCTAAAACTAAATACATACCTACTTTAATAAAAGAATTAAAATAATATTATTAAAAATTATTCTAACAGAAATATAACAAAAAATTTAACATAATAAATATTCACACTTAATAAAAAAACACAAATTGAAAAATATTAATATTTTTATTAAAAAAACACACAACAGATGTTATTAAAATACTTAAAAATACATAAATAACAAACGGTAAACAATCTATTAGAAGGCCAAAACCTCTCATACGCATGCTAAAATCTAAAAGAATAGAATGTGACCGTTTATGTATGTATGTATGTATGTCATTTAAACAAAATATGTATATATGATAAACAATCTATGGAATTGATGGAAAATTTATTAATTTCTTAATTTTTGTTGTTGTTAAAAAATGCTTCCTTTTCTTAATGAGAGAAACATAAGTTTATTTTTGTCGTTTAAAAAAACGCAATTGAAAACAAAAGATGGTAAAATAACATGACCACATCATGCGATTGAAGGATGAAATGTCAGAGCAAAACAACAAAATACATATACAACAACTGCCAGTAATAAGGAGAAAGAAGTGAAACAAAAAAACATAAACTCAGTAAAACAGAAAACAATCACATAAATAATACATTCATTTACTTTCGATTAAAGGCAAAGCACATAGGTATGTACATATGTAAATTTGTATTTACTTGATTTTTTGTCTTGAAAACCTACTAGGTACAATGAAAGTTGAACAATTTGAATAAATTAAATATGGACTTAAAATTAAAAATATTTGACAAATTAAAAAAATAAAAAAGCACTAACCTATTAATATCTTTATTTTATTTTTATAAAGGGTGATTTTTTTTAGCAACTTTTATTTTGGCAAGACTGTTTTTGGCAGCTCAGTTATTTTCATGTAAAATGTTAGATGTTCAGTTGGTTCTATAATTTAACCATGAATCGATTTACAAACTAACAACGCTTGCAGATTAAAAAAGTGCATCGAGCACTTTTAATCGGAAAATTGTGTTCACATTTTAGTTGAATGGAATGTGAAGTAATCAAAAGCATTGCAAGAACTACGACTTTATCCCCAGAAATGCACTGTTTGTTATGTTGTTGTTGTAACAGCAGTAATTGCAGAGTTGACAGCCCTTGGCCGAGCCCTCATTCCGGTGCGTAGAACCGGCTGTCTTGGGGGTGCTGTTTGGTATGTTTAATGGGCCGGTTGCATCATTGGAACGCACTTTTTCAAAAACGTCGAAGGTAGTAACGTTACTGTGAATAACGAGCGCTACTGTGGGCTGGTTACAAAATTTTTTTTTGCCTAAAATGAAAGAGCTAAACTTGGCTTACATGTGGTTTCAACATACCTCACAGTACGCGAAACAATGACCCAATTAAGAGGCGAGTTCGGTGAAGAGTTTATCTTACGTTTGGGGCCTTTAGACTATTTCTTATGGGGCTATGTTAAGGCTCATATCTATAGGGACAAGTTGACACACTGGAAGTTAATATTGATGAATTTAGTCATGGAATACCGGTCGATATGTTGAAGAGAGTATGCCAAATTTAGATCCAGCGTATGAACCATTTCAGGCGTAGCTGCGTTCAACATCTATATGGAATCATCTTTAAACATTGAATTATATACGCAGATCGTTCTATCGACTCAAATAAAGAATTTATTTCTTTAAATTTAATGTGTATGTATTTTGAATTTAAATCAGATAATTCTATGAATCATCAATTAAAACAAAATATAAAACAAAAAAAAAAAAAAAATGCCTACAAACTTAAGTGCAGAATATCTTTAAAATAATAAATTAATGAAACTGCTTTTAATCATATAACCACAAGTGTAAAATCAAAGCTGTGTAAATGGTGAGTGTGATTCTGTCTAGTCGCCTGTTAGTGTAATATGTGAAGAAAATAACACAAAGAAACAAATATGGATGACTAATACCTTGGATACTTGTAAAATCCTATTGAAGAAATAAAAACCTCTGAATTAGTATTTGGAAACACTTTTTTGTTCCCGATTTAATATCGAAAATCGATGGCGACGTATTAAAACTCAGACAAAATGAAATTTGTTGTAATTAATGACAACACTACGGTTTGTTTTTGCACACGTTACTTGCGTAATTTGTCAATAAAAAAATACAATGACGTTTGTTGCAAGTACCACGAATTGAATTTATTTAATTTCTAACTAAAATTCATGGCTTTTTAGCTACTAGTAACACTAACAACACACGCGAAAAATACTTTTAAATAATTGGCTATGTTTTTTAATTGATTTTTTTTTATAATTTTTAATTGCTTTTTATTTAATACACTCGCACAACCAAACAAAATTTAAATACTTTTGTTATTTGCTTTTTCTAAATGATTTAATATATTTTTTTTTAGAAAATTTCCACTATTAATTTCACTCTCGCTAATTTTTTCAATATTTTCCAACTCCTACTGTTTTCTATTTTAATTATTTGTTTGCTTCCTACTTTTTCTTTGCTGCTCGATAAAAAAAAATCTGACAATTTTAGCGCAGACGCTTTAGTTCCAATTTTGTTTGTCTTTTATCGGTTCTATTTTCTGTGTGTGTTTTGTTTTTGTATTTCTCGATATAAACAAACTGTTTGTCAAAATGCCGGCGAATGTCTAAAGCTTTTTTCTGTTTGTAAACAAATGCCAAAATGCATGGGATTAAGAAAGAGAAGTGTAAAATAGAAAAAGCTTTTTTAGCTGCACATGACACAGGGCGAGCTTTAGTGGTGAATTAGTGCGAAATGTTTTATAAAGATCGTAAGATATGTAGGAGGGCCGTTTGAAAATTATATTCATGTTGGGGTATATTGAGTTTGTCATTCAAATATTCTATGTTTATGAAATGAAAAATGCCGGACGAAAATTGTTTATACATTGTTTATATGTATACCAATATATCGTCCAGTTTTTGTGTTTGTGAAGCCCGATCATAATACGGTACGGTTTTCTTTTCCTCAAAAAAAAAAACCAGATTCATTTTAATTGCAAAATAAAAGCGTCAAGTAGTTTAAAGAAAATATAATGCGTCTTTATTTATTCAAATGTATTATATAATTTAAATAAACATGATGTCTTTTACTATTCCTTTACAGTTTTTTTTAATATAAACTAGGTTGGCTGAGAATTAATCCCTCAAATTGCCAAGTTATACCACGTCGATTTAAGTAAGTCCGAAGTCGACCTATACCTTCATATAGGAAGCTTTAACGCTTAAATCTTTTGTTAAAAAATGTTTAGGTTATACAACCAAATTGAACGCATGTGTACAACTTCGAAAAACCGTAACGCGGTACAGTTGACCATTAAGCAAAACAACATCAGTTTCTGATAATTATTAAGTTTTTCTACCATATAATAACTAATAATAACACAGCGCCCTCCTTCGGTGGTATAGCATTTAAAAACGCCACCGAAGTAGAAGGCTATAAAATCAAGCTTTGATCAATGCGCCTACTCACCATCAGAGGCGCTGCAATACGTTACTAGTACTAAACAGAACGCACAATTACAGTATTGTCATATGAAAAGCTTTTCTCTACTTTCACCACCTATTCTTCTCCTACCTATCCCTTTCCAAAGAAAGTATCACTATTAATTAATATATAGGCATATTAATTACCTGAGTGTTACTTCTCTTAAAAAAAAGGACGGTCTGATTAGCTTTAAGCCATAATGACAATGACGCGCGAGTTCTTCCTCCACTCAAAGCCGAATTAAGACAGTCCTTTACAGTTTACTTTAACACATTTAAATTACAGTTTGAGAACGTTTTTATGTTCACTTAACGATGCTTCGCTATAAACTCCACTTAAAGTGGCCCTGTTTGTTCTATTTATACACTAGCGCCATATTCTTGTAATTTCCGGCGGCATCTAAAGAAGACATTCTAAATTTCCTTTCTATGGCCGTTAAAACTTAATGTTGCCATACTTCACAACTTTGTTTATAACAGCGTGTTTTCAACAATGCTTGTAAAGCTGTAGGTCCACAACTCGCGTTTTAAGCTTTCTAAACGTTTTAAGCGTCAGGCATTTCAAGTTACATGCGAAGATTTTGCGCGTCAATATTTTTTTTGATATGTATGTACTTTTGGAGGTGATGCCGTATGCCCAGCTGATTTTTTTTTATATGAAGTTTTTTATCAGTTTGTTTGTCAAACTCATATAAAAAATGTAATTTCAACTGTCATTTTTTCTGGTGACATCATCTTTAAAATAAATTTGCTTTGCATTTGTCAAAGTCAGCTGTGACGCGTTCAAAAGTAGAAAGTAAACGAACTTTTCGCGTTTAAGGCGTCAGCGCGTCCTACGCTTTTGAGTGTGTAACTTAACTCATACAATTACATTGATTCGACTTTTTTGACAGTTGCTTAGAACGCGTCGACGCTTGGTGTGGACCTCGAGCTTAAATACTCGTATAAACTTTTACTAATGCGAATGTTGATAATCATGTTGTTTGTATGTTGATAAAAATTGTGTATATTGATAACAGCCGTTACAAACCGTTAAATTTAAACTGACATATAATACTATACTATACAGAAAAAACAGATTCGTTATGACAACCGAATCTGTTGCCAATCGAGTGATTTGGTAAATTTTACACCCTAGTTGGAAATGTATTGTCTTTTTTAATATAACTGAACTGAGGGGGTCATATTTATAAATTATATAAGATTAAATTTTCTGGTTATGAATGTCAAATTTTAGATGTTGTAAAAACTATTTTTTTTTTAATAGCAACTCATCAATTTGTAAATACTTCTGTTGATAGAACTAGCTACACTCTTTTAGATTGTTTTAATATAATTTGAATTTCTCCCTTCTGTTATTAATCTGTTATTCATTTATTTTTTGTGTTTGGGGACCGATCACTCTATGTGGATTGTAGGCAAATAAATCCCCTATTAATTGTTTAAGGTCGAGATTTTACTGAAATTTTAAAAAAGATTTATATTCAAGACGACAAATTGAACTTAGTTTTTGTTCGTACCAATTCAAATACTACTATGTATATTTATACTACTAAACTTAATAAACAATATAACTTTATTTATTAACACGTCGTTTTCGTCACTAATTTTAATTTAATTTAATGAATGAAAACGGATGTTGACACTGATTAAATGCCAAATTCAGGTGAATGTTACATTTCCGTTTTACATTCATTGAATTATTAAGTTTTCCGTTAGTATTAGTTTTTGTATTTGGCAAAGAAAAATTCATGTGACAAAGAAACATAAAATCCTGTATTACTTTAATAAGCAATAATAACGACTGTAAAATTGTAATTATTGAAAGAAACCGGAGATACAACAACCATTTTTAGGAATTTATCCCTGCAAGCAACAAAACAAACATAGAAACTAAAGACAAATGGAAAAATCCTGCTTATTAAATGAGCAACTAATGTTAAACTGGACTGAAACACAATGACATTCATTTGGTAAGCTGTTGATTGCAGTTTGCATTCATTTATCTGTTCGACTAGACGACAACACAATAAAGTAAAAACAAAAGTGTGAATCAATGTCATGAGGCCTAAAAAGATTTGTTGCTGCTGCTATAGCAAAAACAATCCTGTGATGTGTAAAGGAATTTGTTTACAGTCGGACATAAATATATTTCCTCTTGATGACTATTTATACCTTACATTAGTAAAATGAGGTAGTATGCTTTTGTACTGGTGTTTGTGACGATTCAAATTAACTTTTTCGGTCGATGAAAGGCTCATCCTCTTATTTAACCCTTGTAAAGCCGGGTTTCCCATAACTTCCTTAAAATAAAGCGTTAGCATTTATTTACATGCATGTGATTTGTCATGACTACTTTTAGTATTAAGCTAATGATCTAACATTGCATGATGATAGAAATTTCCATAATATTGTTTTTGCCAAATTTATACTACATATAAATATATATTAAGATTTGTTTAACCATTTTTCTTTTAATTTTGAAGATGATTTATTTCACCAATAAAGAAAAAATAATGCAAAGAAGGATTAAATCAATTAAAGCTTTTTATATAGGAATTTCAAAATTCCAAAAACTGACACATCAAATAGTGCGTTCGAGTTTGACAATCCAAAATTAATTTTAATTCTTTCACATTTCTTCGACAAACTTTTTAAAATTTAAATTCAACAAAAATGACTTTGACTTTGTAAACAAAAACTTGTTTTCGGGATTTGCTAATCCCAAAAAAATCCGGAGTTTTCGGGGTCGGCATCCCTACTAACACCAGCCAAGTTTTTATATAGACAAAAAAGATCTGTGTTATTGTTCCAACGTTCTCTAAACCGGAAACAATTAAGAATAGAATAAGAATTAAGAATAGATCAAATTTGTATATACTGGGTGCAGGGTTTCAAAGCTCGTATTTACCCGTCAACCTACATTGTTCCCTTCGTTGTAATTTTAGGTTACTTTGTTAAATTTTAAATTTTATAATGCTGTTGTGCTGACAATTCAATAGCCACTGAAATGGATTAAACTGCCATAGTTTTATATAGATATTCACTCGAACATACAACACATGGTGTAACTATACAAGGTGAGTGCAGTAACACGGCTGACTGACATTGTTTACAATTTACTTATGTCGAAACTAAAACTTTTTCAAGTCTTTTTGACAGTAGAACATTATTTTACACAAACAAAATACCTATGGTTTCTGTATTGTGTTGTATTTGTTGCTGATTTGCACTCACCTTGTATAGTTACACCATGTATACAAGCACGCATTGATGACGGCAGTCTAAGCCATCATAGTCATTCATTCAAAATAATTCACTACATCCAGGATGGCTGGCTTTTCATAAATTGCCAAACAATAACGACTAAGACTGGTTGAGTGGCAAAAGAGATGGAAAAAAACCATGCACAATCATGAGCGCAAAATGGTTTAGAATTGGTTTCTGGTTGCACATGGAATCTGAATTGCAACAATAAATAAAAGAGTGCCAACAAATTATAGAATTATAGAGACAACAAAGAATTCTGAGTTATGCTACAATAAGTTTCTTAAGGTACGGCCACACTTGACAAATATTTGTCGTAGAAGACGGAAGCACTAAATAAAATATTTTTGAACTCGTTTATTTATTAAAAAAAAGACAACAAATATTTAGTCTTATTATACCCTTCACCTTCATGAGAAGGGTATATATAAGTTTGTCATTCCGTTTGTAATTTCCACAATATAATTTTCCGACTTTATAAAGTATATACATATATTCTGGATCCTTATAGATAGCGGAGTCTATTAAGCCATGTCAGTCTGTCTGTTGAAATCAATTTTCTGAAGTCTCCAGATATCTTGGGGATCCAAATCTTCAATAATTTTGTCAGACATGCTTTCGAGAAGTTTGCTATTTAAAATCAACAAAATCCGTCCATAAATAACGGAGATATGAGCAAAAATCCGAGACAACCTCTAAATATTTCATCAAAAAAACTATCAAACAAAGTGTATTAATATAATATATATATGTATGTATATAATATAATTATGCATCCACAACAAAGGTGAAGGGTATATAAGCTTCGGCATTGCCGAATATAGCCCTCTTACTTGTTTTATTTCATGCTGTTTATCTTGCAAAACTCTTGTAGGAGTAAACAAAAGTGCTCAAATAAGTGGATACACTTTTTTAAGCAAAAATTTGTCACCTTTAGATTGCAATTGCACTTTTAACTGTGCAAATGCTCATCCTAATTGAATTCATCTCAGTGTGTGCAGAACATATTGGTGTTTATAAAACTTACCATCACTTTACATCTGAATATCATCTAAAAGAGATGATTAAGAGTTTGTCTATGTAAACGCGTTGGAATTCTTAAGGTATGGTCACAGATGGCACATTTACAATTTATTAAAAAAAAAGCGTAACCACTTATTTTAGCACAAATTTGTTTGACGTTGTTTACTCTTACAAGAGTTTTGCAAGATCAAACAGCATCAAATAAAATAAAAAACTAAATATTTTTTGTGTCTTGTCCTAAATAAACGAAGTTTTTATACCCTACACCACCAAGTGGGGAGGGTATATTGGATTTGTGCAAATGTTTGTAACGACCAGAAATACTGGTCCAACACCCACCTTAAAGTATACCGATCGACTCAAAATCACTTTCTGAGTCAATTTAACGATGTCCGTCCGTCCGTCCGTCTGGCTGGCTGTCCATGTAAAGCTTGTACGCAGAGTACAGGTCGCAATTTTGAAGATATTTTGATAAAATTTAGTAAGTGATATTTGTTCGGCCCAAGGATGGATGGGATTTAAACTAGTGGAAATGGGTCCATTATTTCACCTGGCCCCATATAAATGTCCTCCCGAAATTTGGGTTTACCGATCATAAATCTTTGAATTATGCAAGTATGCAAACAAATTTCACCACAAATGAGTAATAAATGAAGCTAAATCACATCTACAAATTTCGTGAAGATCGGTCCATAATTAGTCGTAGCTCCCATATAAGGCCCATTTCCTAAAAGCATTTAAAAGAGCATAACTCTCTTAAAAATGTTGGTATCCAAATAATATTGAACACAAATATGTTGTGTGTATATACATATAATATGGTAAAATTTTATGATGATCGGCCCATAATTAGTCGTAGCTCCTATATAAGGCCCACTTCCGAAAATCACTTTAACGGTCATAAATTTCTTAAAAGTGTTGGTAATCAAATAAAATTCGAAACAAATAAGTTTCTTATATACAGTAATAATGACACCTAATATTATAATGGTCAGTCCATAATTAGTCGAAACTCCCATATAAGACCCTCTCCGTAATTCACTTTAATCTCCATAAATCTTTTAAGAGTATTTATATCGAGATGAAGTTTAACATACACAATATTTATACTCACAGAAATCATGACACTAAATTTTGATCCAAAATAGGCGATATCTCCCATATAACGCCCATTTCTGAAAAACTGTTTTATACATATACTTTTTTACTTGTTTTGAATAAATAATCCAGGTAAAATATATTTTATTTTGTGGTTACGTCTTTTTGAGCAAATGTATGTTCAGATTTTACTATTGTACATAAACATATTGAACAGCGTCATCTTGAAATTCAAAAAAAATTGTTGTACATACATACATACGCATGTAAATATTTTCAATAATTAATTAATTTATGAAACATTAAACCAAAACGGTTTAACTTGTTTGCATCGTATTCAGAAACTCATCTAATATTCTTGCATTTTGAACGCATATTTGAACTCAAAGTACAAATCTCACAAAAAAAACTCGGATTTTAAAAGTTGATATGTAGGTATACAGCCATGTCACAGAATTTAAGGAACAAGTCGGTTTAAGTGACTTTTCTCAAAAAAAATTTCATCAAATAGGGCTTTTAGAGGAGATGACAGCAAAAAAAAAATTGTTGGCGATCACGCCTATTTTCGAGGGGGCGGGCCCTTAAAGTTGAAAATATATAGGCCTATATCTCATACATATATGCATTTATTTATTAAAAATACCTTTCCAACGATATATATTATGATTATAAAATATGTACCGACTATGGGTTAAATCCGAAAAGAATATTTTTTGACCCGATTTTTTTTAATATCTAAAAAAAATTAAAAAAAAAGTCTATATAAGTGTTATTTTAGTTTATTAATATAAATAGCCATGGCCTGTCGACGTAACACTTATCTTTGACGGCACCCCACAAATAATAGTCCAACGGTGTCAAATCGCAGCTCCGAGGTGGCCAAACGACATCAGCTCTGCGGCTGATAATGGGATCTTCAAAAACAGGGCGCAAAACATCGAGTGTAGCTTCGGCTGTGTGGCACGTAGCGCCGTCCTGTTGAAACCAAATGTTGCCAATATCCTCCTCTTGAATTTTTGTGAACAAAAATTCGTTCAACATGACCCGATAACGATCGCCATTGACTGTAACGGCCACTCCTTGCTCATTTTGGAAGAAAAATGGCCCAATTATGCCTCTGGACCAAAATCCGCACCAAACAGTGACTCGTTTTGGGTGCATCGGCTTTTTAATGTATGCGTGCGGGTTATCTGTGCCCCAAATGCGACAATTTTGCTAGCCAAGATCAAAATGAGCTTCATCTGAAAAGATGATTTTTTTTTTTTGGCAAAATCGGCATCTTCTGTAAGTCGATCACAGGCCCATTTAGCGAAGCGAAAACGCATTGTATGGTCAGATGGCTTCAACTCCTGAACCAATTGGACTGTGTATGGCGTCATACCAAGGTCCTTATGCAAAATTCGTCTCAATGATGTCTGCGAAATGTTCAATTGTTGAGAACGACGGTGAATTGATGTTGATGGCGCTTCACGCACACTTTCTGCCACAGCAGCAATATTCTCTGTTTGGCTTTTCACGCTTTGGTTTATCGATGAGGATGCCTGTTCTTTTCACTTTTTTACAAGATAACGAACATATGGAGCTGATGGTGCTTCTCTTCTTCCAAAATCCGTACGCAATTTTCGCACACATTCTGCAACATTACCATGATTTTCAGCGGAAGAATAAAACTAAGTATCTGTCAAATCAAACATGAGCTAAGTGTTACCTACCATTCACGAAATAAGCACTAATTGAAAAAAAAAAACGTTAGATGGCGGACCCGTTATATGTATATAATTCCTGTATCTGTATATATTAGCATAAGTGTTTATTAAATTTTTATTTTATTTTATTAATTGTAAATTAAATGATTATATAACAATAATTCAGTAGAGGCTGGTTTTGATTTCATTTTAAGTTTTGTTTTTTCATCTTCATCTTCATCATACATTGTACATAGATGAATTTCCTATTTAAATGTTGTATCTCAACTACAAAGCAACTTGCGGAATATAAAGAATGTGGTTTGGTTTTATCCATCCGTCAACAAACACCAGCCAAAAGACGCATAATCATTAATGCGTTGCTATTTAATATTAAGCGGCAAGTTTTTTTTTAATAAAAACAACTAAAGCAATTGAAAAACATTAAAGCGTTATGCTAAAAGTGAAATAATAATCAATAACTGGTTGTTACTCGTATAACTGTCAGCATGGGCTGGTCATCATTAAATTGTTCGCATATGTTGAAGTTGTCTCTTGGCCTGCCAACAGTTTTTTATCCCTGTGTTGTAAATATTTGTGTCAATATTTTTTTTTTTTGTTTTGCTTATTTTTTTGACATTCTACCATGCAGACATACGATTTGATCTGATTTTGTGATTTGAAAGTCTATTGATTTTGTTGCCAGTTTAGTGTATAAGGTGGTCCTGCAGTTTAGTTTTGTTTGCATCATGTCATTGGCTTTTCAACATACATTTGTACAACAAATGAAACACATACTCGTACTTGCCACAATTGGGTTTAGTATGAGTGAACCAAAAAAAGTTATTGAATGAAAACAGTGGAATTTCTCTAAAAATTTTCCAAATAATATTAATTATTGAAAATTGTATCAAAATTTACATTTACTTGAATCAGAAAAAACTCTGCATTATTATATTCGCCAAATGAAGATACAATTATGGTTCCAGATCATATAAAATATTTTATGCACGTATAACATTAAAATTGTTTGTGAAAATTTACGAGGAAGCAGTAATCAATGTCGTGAATTATGTTTGCGATGGACTAGACAGAGGGTTTTCTGGTGTTGGAGGTATTTTTTGATCTTGTAAACCATGTCATTTTATGTGAAAAATTACCTTTTTATGGTATTCGTGGCCAAGAGTTGGAGTTATTTAAGAGCTACCTCGAAAACAGCAAACAATATGTTAAAATAAATACAAGTCAAAGTTCAATACAAGATGTTGTGTGTGGTGTGCCTCAAGGTAGTGTTTTGGGAGCGTTGTTATTGAAATTATATCGTAATGATATCACCAACCTTGAACTTACCGGGGGAATATTTTTGTACGCTGATGACGTATGTTTATTATACCCATATAAGAATGAACTAGTACTAAAAACATATGCCGAAAGAGATGCGCTGTTTATATCTGAATACGCACGACTTAACAAACTGGTACTGAATGCTACTTAAACAAAGTTCATTCGGTTTAAAGCGCAGTCAAAGCGTATTGAACAAAATTGTGTAATTTTTCTTGATGGAAAAGAACTGGAACCTTGGGATCCATATACAGAACAACCTATCCTGGAAGTCGCATATATGTAGATCAACTAAAACGTAAATTATCATCGGCCATTGGATATTTATATTAGATGAGAAACAAACTCGATAGACATACAAAGCTGCTTATCTATCAATCTTTAATTCAAAGCCATCTGAATTACCTTGTACTTATATATGGACATAAATGGAACTCCGATATAAAATCTTTGCAATTATTCCAAAATAAGGCATTGAAGCTGATATAGGTATAACCTTGCCATATCATACCCTACTTTGGACTTATATAAAAACATTGCTAAAGGTATTATGCCTATTTTCGGCCTTCATAGATTGCAGTTACTAATTTATGTTTATAAAGTACATATTGCATAACATAGGATATCCGATTGGAAACCGGTCATCATAATTTCAATTCAAGACACCGTACAGCGAATTCAATACTCGGGTGGTTAGTGTGGAATATAACAAATTACCACAATTTTTTAAAGAGGCTGAAACAATCTCAATTTATAGAAAGAGTTTAAAAGAATATTTATATGAAAATTTGGAACTGCTTCTGCTATAAATCCTATTAACTTAGAATGATCTCATTTTTTATATAATTTAATTCAAAATCAATGAATATGTAAAAATTTTGTAAAAATAGTTGCTAGCTTGCCTCTATAATGTCCTAGTGGCGCTGAGGCACCTACTTTCAATATAAAATAAATATTTTGAATAATAAAAAAAAAAAAAAATATACCTGGACACAGATATTTGTTTGAAATCTACAAAAAGAATTTTTTAGATTTAGATTGAAAATAATAAATTATTTTCAGTAATTTCATTCACTTCAACATTGTGACCACTGTTTGTAAATTAGGTAAGGAAAGGAAAAATTACATGAGACCTAACAATTCCCCAAAGAAATATTTACCACAAACATCAAACATGTTGTATTGATTGAGGTTTGATCACTTAAACGTCAATAACAACACGCATTAAAAGTTGTTTAAAAAAAAAAACACACGTAGGAGTGCCATTTCTGAGTTATATACGTCGAAACTTTTACACCCTTTATTGTGTAATAGAAGAAATTTTTAATTTAACTGAATTTCAATTAATGACAACGGGTAAAGTATTGTTCTGAATATTTTTTTATGATTGATTTGTTTTGTTTGAAGAATTCTTTTGACAGATTTGCATGCTTTTCAATACATTCATGACATTTAATTCATCTTAAAAATATAAGCAAGTTTTTTTTTGGAAATTTGACTGAGACAGTTGATTTTTAAAATAATTTTGTAAAAATTGCAATTGCAATGACGATTATACAATGTCCTAAAGGTCTGTATTTATTTCAATTTAAGTCACGATGACTGACAGAACAATGTCCATTTCAGAAATATTTTCTCAACCAAGGAAACGTTTCTGCATAGCATGTTCAAAACTATTTTTCGAATACAGAATATAATCAACTAGATTAGCAAGTTGAAGTATATCGAAAGTTCAGTTCCAAACCATGCTATGTCGACTTAGCATGTTTTTAATTTTTTTGCATTTTTGAATTTAGATTTTTTCAACTTAAATTCTGTCAAATTTTGGTTGTGATTGGCTAGTCCAATAATAGTTATAAACAACAAACTTCTACCTCATATGGTTTTTTAGATATCGCCTGTAAACTTTAGGAGCTTTTCCTGCAAAACTCACTTTTTCGACTTAGCATGTTTTGGAATTGAGCTGTCGATATATGTACATACATATCTGCATTCTTGTGAAATGTGCTGTCAATTAAAAAAGTTTAAATAAAATTTTGCGACAGACTATTGGTAAAATTCCAGAAATATCAATTCAATGCGTTGGGAAGGAAATTGCAGAAGCTTATCGTTATGTTTACAGAAGACACAAAAAACAAAATTGGTCAAAAATCGGCCTAATAACAGAATTCAAAATTTATTGAAAATTTGGTCGAAACTTTTATATTTGAAGGTGATACTAGTTTTAAATACATACATAGGCATGCTACATAATTCGACCGGAATGGTTTCAATTCCGTATTTGTAAAGTGATCGTTTTTACCTTGCGTTCTCTACATTCCGATCAATTTTGTTTATTCCCAAAAAAAAAAAAAAAATTATATCTCGGATTTTATCGGATTTAAATGGTAACGTTGTGTAACCAAAACAAAGAACATATGATTTTTATAATAAAAAGTATAACAAAAGCGAACAAGAAGAGCGCTTAAATAAAAGTGAACAAAATAGATAAAAGGTCTTAATCCGTGATCACTCATATTTCTGACTCAAAGTCGATTTTTCATATATTTTATAGTTTTCGGATTAGGCCGAATAATGATTTTTTTTGGTGAATATTCGGTTCAGTACGGTTTAAGTCTGAAAAAACTGGTTTCTGTCGGGCTATAACGATTTATAAAGATATATTTTTTATAGTACTTTTCCTATTACTTATTTTGTATTTCTTTAATTTGCTCCCAAATGACAATTAGCCTCTTTTGATATCAGTCTGAAATTCACTTGCTTATTTTTAATTCCATTTAACTGAGATAATAATTTTGTAGTTTTTACATAATAATGGAAATATCATAGATACCCTACAAATTGGACTTGGGACGAAAAAAATAAAAAAGTTTAAATTCAAAGTTACCAAACCGTTGCTTAACGTTGAAAAACATATTCAACATAGTAACATTTATAAACAAGTAAGAAAATATAGTCAGTCAAGCTCGACCATATAATACCCTACACCCAGTATATGTATAAAACAGCTTTTTAGAAATGGGCGTTATATGGGATATAAGTATAACCTATTGTTATACATATATCATCAAAAAATTTAGTGTCATGTTAAACTTTATCTCGATATAAATACTTTTAGAAGAGTTATAGAGCTTAAAGTGAATTACGGAGAGGGTCTTATATGGGGCTTCGACTAATTATGGACCGATCATAATAAAATTGTACCGTATTATTTGCGTACATATGAAATATATATGCGTTAAATATTATTTGAATACCAACATTTTTAAGAAATTTATGATCGTTAAAGTGAATTTCGAAAGTGGACCTTATATGGGAGCTACGACCAATTATAGACCGATCATAATAAAATTGTACGGTATTATTTGTATACATATAAATTATATTTGGGTTAAATATTATTTGGATACCAACATTTTTGAGAGAGTTATGCTCTTTAAAGTGATTTTCGGAAATGGGCCAATTAAAGACCGATCATAATAAAATTGTACCGTATTATTTGTATACATATGAAATATATTTGGGTTAAATATTATTTGGATACCAACATTTTTGAGAGAGTTTTGCTCTTTAAAGTGATTTTCGGAAGTGGGCCTTATATGGGATCTACGTCTAATTATGGACCAATTTTTACAAAACTTGTAGATGTGATTTGGCTTCATTTACCACTCATTTGGGATGAAATTTGTTTGGATACTTGCATAATTTTAACATTTATGATCGCTAAACCCCAATTTCGGGAGGACATTTGTATGGGGGCCAGGTGAAATAATGGACCGATTTTTACCAGTTTCAATCCCATCCATCCTTGGGCCGACAAAATACTATGTACAAAATTTTATCGAAATATCTTCAAAATTGCGACCTGTGCACAAGCTTTACATGGACTCTGTGCACAAGCTTTACATGGACAGCCAGCCAGCCAGCCAGACGTACAGACGGACATCGTTAAATCGACTCAAAAAATGATTCTGAGTCGATCGGAATACTTTTAGGTGGGTGTTGGACTAATATTTCTGGGCGTTACAAACATATGCACAAATTCAAATTCAAAACCCTACACTATGGTGGTGTAGGGTATAAAAACACAATAACTAGAGCAAATTGAGTACCTATAGATATAAATGCGTTGCTGGCTGTATTAAACAAAAAATTAGAAAATACATATAAACAAATATTCGAATAAATAATAACAAGGAGAGAGAAAAAATCCCCGCCGTTTACCAAGAAAAACTAAGAAAAGTTTTTTTTGATTTTTTTCCAAACAAAACTGACGAAAAAAAATCATAAAGTGAAGGCAAAACTAGTTGACCATGTGGCATGTTGACTACTTACTAACTGCGTAAGACCGAGCATGCAACTTACCAATACATGTGATTATGACCAAAAACTTCTTTCTACTCCACACCAAACCACATGCGCTACAATATGTAACAAAAATATTACGATTAAATATGTATGTATGTACTCGTATGTATCGGTATCAGTGATGGCAAACATGGTACAATAGTACTTTTTTTTATACATTTTAGACACAGTTGTAACCGTGGTACGATTTTAAAATACTGTTGCATCAAAATTTGGTATTTCATTTAAGTTACTATTTGTGTAATAGTGCCAACCAAAGAGATTTTATTAAATTTCATTGACATTTGCGAACTGGTATCAATTTGATCTTTAAATATGTATCTATAAGATGATTATTACGACAAGAAATTTTAGGTTGAATTATCGAACAATTTAATTTATATTAAATGATTTTGAGGCTGAATTCAAAAACTAAAGCTTAAAATGAAGTTAATTTGGATTTCTTCTATTCTGGAAATAATATCTATGTATATTAGGGTGGGGCGATTTGAACATCTTAATGGGCGATTGGCCTCGAGATTGAAAAAAACTTTTTATTTTATATATAATATATATATATTATATATTATATTAATATACATACTTTGTTTGATAGTTTTTTTGATGAAATTTTCAGAGGTTGTCTCGGATTTTTGCTCATATCTTATTTATGGACGGATTTTGCTGATTTTAAATAGGAAACTTCTCGAAAGCATGTCTGATAGAATTATTGAAGATTTGGATCCCGAAGATATCTGAAGACTTCAGAAAATTGGTTTTAACATCCAGACAGACGGACAAGGCTTAATAGACTCCGCTATCTATAAGGATCGGAAAATTATATTGTGGAAATTACAAACGGAATGACAAACTTATATATACCCTTCTCATGAAGGTGAAGGGTATAAAAATGTTGCCAAAAGATATATCGAATTTTCGATAAAGTAAGTTTGTGGTAAAGTTTGATTATTATTTAACAAATATTAAAAATGGTACCGTTAAGGTTTAAAAAGTGCATTTTGTTTACATAGTTGGTACGAAATCAAAAAACTCATTTTCCATCCCTGATCTGTATCCATAACTATTTGTATCGTTGTATGTATGTACATTTCTATGTATGTATGTAGGAGTACCTGGCATGACAATGTTTATTTGCAAATATTTTGCGTGTGTGCGTTTATGGTGTGGTCACCTTTGTTATTGTTGTTTTATTACGATTAAATAATTGAAATTCAAAATAAATTCTCATATGTTTGTATGTATGTATATGGGAAATAAATAACATTTTTGTTTGGTGTTTTTTTTTTGCTTTTGTAATTCTTGAATATATTAGATAAAGGCAACATAAATTGTATCGGATAATTTAAAACAAACAAAATATAAAATGAATAAAACCGAAATGTGACTGAAATCGAGTTTGTCTGTTATTTGCGATTTAGTTAGTATTGACCATGCATTTAGATTTAGATTTAATTTTTAGTTTTGTTTTGTTGCTGGTATTTTGACAGCAATTTATTGATTGCGTGGCTAAATTTTGTTGCGTTTTTATCCAGTTTGAAAAAATAAATTGATTTTATTTTGCCCAAATTTTGTGGTTCAAATACAACCAACAATTAAAATAAATTAAATTCTTATTTATAAACTGCCAAACACTGAGCAAAAATTTCGAATAATTTTTAAAAATAAAGATGATAGTGAGAAGGCCCCTAGGGACCTTTTTGCCTTTTCAAACTGAAATTACTCCTACTTCGGCCACACTATATTGTTTCAACACATAATTTACTTGTTCTAAACACAAATACCTAAACTCAAAGACATTAGGGATAATGATAAAAACAAAAAATAGCATACTTTTACATCGCTGCAGCATTTGCGCACAGGGCGGGGGACAAGAAGTACACGCTCAACAACAATAATTTTTAAACTTTTTTATAATAGTCTTAAGAAAATTCAAACAAAAAAAAAAAATTAAAAAAATTTAAAAAATTATTTTTGTATGTAGAATTTAGTTATAAACAATAAAAACAAAAAAAATCAAAAAAAACATTTTTTATATGAAAAAAAACATGATTTACAAAAAAGGTCCGTAGGGACCTTTTCACACGGCCGTGAAGTTCAGAACTGTCACTCATCGGAGGGGTAAGAGTTTATATTCGGCTGTGCCGAATCTTATATACCCACCACCTATCACATCAGTAGTGTGATCTATGTATCGATAACGATGTGTATAGGAGTTATTTTGTTTTTAGGATCCCTTATATGGGATCAATTATATATTATGGGACGATCGTCATAAAATATTTTACTCTATTTGAGTCTTATGATGAATTTCATATCGCAATAACGATATTTTCCTCTCAAAAAACAATATATTTTAGAGTTTTTTTTTCGGTATTCTAGTTATTCTCGGAAACGGACCTTATATGGGAACTAGGACCAATTATGGTCTGATCTTCACAAAATTCAATATATATTAACATTTTTACTTAACGATGAAAAATTTCAGTTCAGTATCCATATTTATAAGATTCTAACGAAGGTTAATGTATTTTTCGTAAGTGGTTCCTATATGGGAGCTAGGACCAATTATGGACCGATCACCATAAAGTTGGCTACTATGATTTATATATACATATATATATGTGTGTATTATTTCTGTCGAATTTCAACCTTATAATGATGTTTATAAAGGATGTGCATTGAAAAAATTTTCGGAAGGTGACTTTATATGAGTGCTACAGTCAAATATAAAACGATCATCATAAAATTCTGTATGATGGTTTAAATGTACGTGAGGATTATTAATGTTGAATTTCAACTTGATAGTAATGTTTATAAGAGATTTATGCTCATTTAAGAAATTTTCGGAAATAGGCTTTATATGGGGGCTATGATTAAATATAGGGGCATCGTTATAAAATTCGCTACGCTTATTTCGACCGATTCAAACAAAATACCGCTTTGTGATTTATCTTTACGTGAATCTAATTTTATAGCAAAGCCATATTGCGGGAAGACATTTGAATGCGGGAAGATATTTGAATGCGGGCTATGAGAAGACGTGGACCGATTCTCACCATTTGCAACAGGACTTGTTCTTTTATAATAAAAATAAAGTGTGCAAAGATTCATGGTATTATTTAAAAAAAATTGCAAAATATGTCTGAAAAAGATTGAGGTTGTCTGAAACATTTTACCCACTTTCAATACCGAAAATTTTGGTAAAACAAGGAATGTTTGGGAGAAGTCTTTTTTTTCGAGGCTCTATCGTGCGTTCAACAGAAGGACAGACGGAAGGATATGGCTACATCGTCGTAGAATCTTACAAGGACCCAGAATATATAGACTTTTTGGTTCTACGACCAATTAAAAATTCTAAAATAAAACTTTGAATGTGTATTTAATTAATATTAGAGAAAAACAAGAAAACCTCACACCAGACTCTACAAATTCTAATGAAACATTCAAATATCGCGGTGAAATTGTAATGATCAGGACAAGGGATAATTTAAATTTGTCATATTAAGAATGCTGAGAAGACGGAATAATGAGCCAAACACACCAAAAAACACTCTAAATCCTGTTTTCAAAATACTAACATAGAAGTTTTGGAATGGACTACCGAATCAGCCATTGAAGGGGAGAAATCATTCTACCTAGGAGTATTCAAAGTCTAACTTGTTTCAATAGCTCGCGGTTCCTAAGACTTAAAAGAAAGATGCGAAAGTTTTTACGTTGTTCAAAGTAAATTTTAAAACTCGTTTCGAAAAGTAAATTATTAGAACTTGAACAGGGCCATTCAGAGTTGAGTTTATTGTGAGTTTTTGTTGAGTAAGTGCAATAACAGCGCGTTCTTAAATCGTAATTTAAGTGTAATTCAGGCATAGTTAAATAAGTAAGTAAATTGTAAAAGAGTAGTAAAAGACAGAGTCAGTCATAATTTAATTATTTTGTACTTTTGAATAGTGCCCCTATAGACTAGGCGATAGTCAAAGGGTTGCGGGTTCGATTCCCGCCAAAGACTCTGGGTGTTTTCTGCAGACAAGCCAAAAGCGTCGCAGTTTGTGTTTGTTAATTAAAAAAAAAAAAAAAAAGAAAGTTAAATAAAGACTTGTTATATTTTATTAAACTACTTAACGCTTTTATTTTGCAATTTATTCAGTTTATTCAAGGAAATAAACCACCGTTTTTATACCCTACACCACCATAGTGGGGAAGGATTTGTGCTGATGTGTGTAATGCCCAGAAATATTGGTCCAACACCCATCTTAAAGTATACCGATCGACTCAGAATCACTTCTGGTGCAAATCGGTCCATTATTTCACCTGGCCCCCATACAAATGTCCTCGCGAAATAGGAGTTTAACGATCATAAATGTTTGAATTATGCAAGTATCCAAACAAATTTCACCACAATTGAGTATTAAATGAAGCCAAATCACATGTACTAATTTTGTAAAGATCGGTCCATAATTAGACGTAGCTCTCATATAAGACCTACTTCCGAAAATCCCTTTAAAGAGCATAACTCTCTTAAAAATGCCAGTATTCAAATATAATTGAACACAAATATGTTTCGTATATATACAAATCATATGATACAGTTTTATAATGATCGGTTCATAATTAGTTGTAGCTCCCATATAAGGCCCTATCCGTAATTCACTTTAAGCTCCATAAATCGTTTAAAAGTTTCTATAGCGACTATAACATACTCGTACATAATATTTATATTCACAGAAATCATGACACAAAATTTTTGGGTGATCGGTTCACAATAGGTTATATCTTCCATATAATGCCCATTTCTGAAAAACTGTTTTATACATATACTGGGTGTAGGGTATTATATGGTCGGGCTTGACCGACTATACTTTCTTACTTGTTAAAAGGTAAAAACGTAACAATATTGTATTTTGACAATGTTATCTTTCGAATCGAATTACATAGGATAGGTGATAGGAGGTCTTTGACATATTATAAATATATTCCATGTAGTCGGGGAATCATAGATCTCTGTGCACTCTAGCTAGTAGTTTTTTAGTTCCCTTAATCAATTAACAAAATCCCCATTGCTGTTTTCGTAATACCTACTAAATAATATATCCATAGATACTGTTAATATAAACAAGTTGTATTTATCACAAACTCTTCTCTCAGTGTGTCTTTTTTGGCCAAAGTTCTGTACATTTTAAAATTGAACTAAACAAACATTTACCGTTCCTATTATAATCGCGCATTTTAAAACGGATTATTTATGGTAATAATACCATTTTAGTTAAATTTTCATATCATGGTCGTGTTTATGTTTATGTTTCTATTTCTGTGATTAAGCAGGGGTATTCGGATACAACTAATGGCATTTTTGCAGTTTTGGTTGAAAACATCTAAACACATTTCCAGTTAATTGTAAATTTAATGTGAATAATTTTTGGCACTTGACGGACATGTACAATGGACAAAAACTCGCACACACTCGCACTTACACATGAATGGAGGTGATTTCATAAATAAATTAAAAAATTGATTAAAGTGGGTTTGTTATAATAATTTACTGAAAATGGTAACAAATATTAATTAAAACTTCAAATAAATACACATATTATGTCACTTTGTTTGGCTTTAATAAGTATTGAGAGCAATTAATTGTTTAGTTAAGGTTGTCACTTAATTATAGAACTGAAAGTTGATTTAAAAATTGAAAAAGGATCTTTAGTTTTTAGCAATTCAAAGGGGATTAATATGAATATGAATTATGAAGGTTTTATTATATTTATTACAAATTTACTCCATTTTCTACACAAGTGTTTCATCTTTTCCTGGATTTATTTTGGTTGGCGAAAAATTAGCCCGACATTTGGCCAAAATATTTTTATACTTTTTTCTTTAAAATTGAATCTATCATTTCCTGACATCAGGGAAACTCGTTTTGAGGGGGTTATCCTAATTCCTAAGAGTATTAATAGATGTCACCATGCTGCAGTAAGCCTATCATTCTTCCAGGGATGTTAGTGGGTAATTCGATTTCTATCAGTTTAAATCTTTGAAAAGAATCATCAACTCATAGTAAAAAGCATTTCCATGATTTAAGATACCTTCAAAAACGTAATAACTATATTATTTTAGCGATCTTTAAAATAATTAACTATGTATTAAATCTTGGAAAAAGTCTGAAGCAAAAACAAGTCAAATGCTGAACACACCTAGATAGGATGAGCCCTTCCCTTCAATATCTGATTGATGCCAAAGCGACAAAATGATCTTGTGATGAATTTTCGAAAAAGCGAGTAGCAGAAACAACTTAAGGTACGGTCACATTTGGCAAATATTTGCCAAAAAAGCTGCTACCTCTAAAAACATCTCGTTTATTTATTAAAAAAAAACTTTTATATTTAGGCGAAAGTACCAAAACAACACCCTCGACCTTTTTCTAACCTCACACTCTAATAAGTATGAGGTAGATGTTCTGGCACCTCTTGGTAATTCGGATCATTGCACCATTTCCGCCCCCTTTTCGCTGTCTGAACTTCTTAACGTTTCAAAACCAGCTACGAAACGTTCAACTTTTGTATACGAAAAGGCTCGCTGGGCTGAGGTCAACGAATTCTTCCGGCATTTTAATTGGAAACTTTGTTTCTTAGACAATAATGTCAATGACATGGCGAATATGGTCGAAGATATAATTATGTTGGGGATGAAAAAATTCATACCATCAAAGAAAATTTCGATTAAAACTAAAGAAACATCTTGGTTTAATCCGAAGTGTCAAATTGCAATCAGATCCAGAGAGGAAGCATTCAGAATTTAGCGAAATAATAAAATGCCGAAACTGATTCGCTACGCAAACGAGCGAGGTCTTCGTGTGCCAAAGTGCTGAGGCGTGAAAAATCTCTACACGAGCAACGCCTCCGTGCTAAAGTTCTTACTACTCCCCGGGTCAAGAAAAGCTTTTGGTCATTCGTTAAAATAATAAAGGAACTAGTTCTTCAATTTCTACTCTTTTAAAGAATGACGAACCATTCACTGACCCGGTTGACAAAGCTAACCTTTTAGCTGAATTATTTGTAAATAATTCAAACTTACCGAAAAGCAATCAACCACTGCCCATGCTTGAAAAAGTATCAGAAGCTATGCCAAATATATTATTTCGCACGCGCTCAGTTAAAAGGGTTTTAGCGGATCTTAACCTAAATAAGTCTCCTGGTCCAGATGGTATACCAGCACTAGTCTTGAAGCAGTGTTCTCCGACGCTAGCTCGTCCATTAGCTAACCTATTCAGCACCTTATACCGTGCCGGTGATTCCTAAAAAGGGAGGGGCTACAAACCCTGATAATTATCGCCCAATAGCAATCTGTTCTGCACTTTCAAAAGCTATGGAAAGTATGGTAAATTAATTAAATCTTGTGAAATATCTAGAGTCCAACAATTTACTTAGTGACCACCAGTACGGCTTCCGTAGAGGACGCTTTACGGATGACTTACTAGCCTTCCTATCGGAAAAATGGTTTCGTTCTATACATCGTTTTGGCGAAAGTAAAGTGTTGGCTCTAGATATTTCTAAGGCGTTCGACAGAGTCTGGCATGGTGCTCTCTTATCGAAACTCATTGCTTTTGGTGTCGGTGATAACTTCTCTCGATTTATATCGAGTTTCCTCAGAAAACACACTATATGAGTTGTTATAGATGTGATCTCATCAGACAAGGTCAAGATTAATTCAGGGGTACCGCAAGGCTTCGTTCTATCTCCCACTTTATTTCTCATCTTTATAAATGACGTCTATGTCAAACTTCAAACCCTATCTATTATTTTGCAGATGATAGCAACATTTGCCATTCATACTTATTTAACCATAGACCAAACCCTTTGGAGATTGGGGAAATGAAACAAGATATGAATGATACACTGAGCCAAGATCTTAAGACAATCTCGGAATGGGGTTATGCGAACAGAGTCGATTTTAACTCACTGTTGTTTATTAACGAACAAAAGCACAACAGATCATGTTGTTTCATCTGTTTTAATGGGCGGTGTAAATATTAAGGAATCAGACGCTCTTGACGTTCTAGGCATGTGAATCCAATGTGATGTCCGTTGGACCAAACACATTTTTCAAATGTTAAAAGAAGTGCTCAAGTGCCCAGGTTTTTTTAAAGCTCCAGCTGATCTCCTTACTTTTTACACCACCTATGTTCGACCGAAAATGGAATACAACTCTCATGTATGGGCCGGTGCTTCGAAGTCTATTTTGGAGTTATTTGACCGCGTCCAGGAGAGGGCGAAGATGCTTATCGGTGACAGTAGGGTATCCAACTCTATTGATTCATTGGAGCATCGTCGCAATGTGAGTTGTGTTGCACTGTTCTATAGATACTATAATGGAATGTGTTCTGCTGAAATCAGGGAAATTGTTCCTGAAACACGTAGTTTTTTACGTAATACACGTTCTTCAGTCAGGGCTCACCCATTGGTGATCGACTGGACAGTGGATCGCACAACACACTACAGGAAAAATTCATTTCAAATATTTGCCAAACGTGACCGTATCTTTAGACGTTTAAAAATCCTATATTGGAGGATCTTTTTACTTCAGTAGTTGATTGTTGTCAATGCCACTTTATTATTGAGTGAAATCTACGTACTATTCGGACGTTTGCTTTCAGTGAAAAATGGGGCATGTGATCATATGCCCATTATTGACTTATAAATCTTTACTTTGGTGTATGGCAAAATTTGTGGGAGGATTGACAACTTCATCGATACTTAGAGGGCACTTAGACGCCTATTATATCACTATTAACCTCATCAATCTGTGTAAGAAAGAGTTGAGCAGGCGAAGAAGTCTTTTGAAATTATCCTAGTTTGGATATTAAATGAACAGCCTAGGCGGGGATCAGAGCTAATTAAAAGAGAAATCTTCAAAGTGATTTCAGAAGACTGCTAAGAGAATTCGCAAACAGAAAGTGTAGTATGTATACGATAAGAAACGTATAGGAACTAGCCGGTTATTTTGAGCAACAGCACTTCGACTTCCTGCCAAAAGCTACTGTTACAGCTGCCAGGACCGTTGGAAGGATGACACATTCTCTTTGAATATCTGACTTTTGAAAGATAACTGTAACATCTTTACGAAATATACCAAATATTTGCGATTTCTTTCTTGTGTCAAACTTTCTTACGAAACACACTACTGCTGTAGGCACTAAAATCTATTTGCAAAACAAAAATAAAACTTTTCTTCACAAAGAACCAACAAAGACTATGAAAAACTTTTAAACCGTTTGATAGGGTGGTGGTATTGAAAATCCCTTTTCCAAGAAAAAAAAACTAAAATTCTTAAGGAAGCAAACGCTAGCTCTCAAGCGAAATAATAAATTTGAACAGTCATCATTAACAATCACCACGTGTCAAATGATTTTTGCGAAAACTTTTGAAAAGAAGGATAAAAAAGCCAGGAAAAAGGACATCACCCAAAGAGATGATGGCTTTTAATGAACCATTCAAAAAACTTGTTTTTTATGGTTTCTGGCTTCACTTGTTCCGTGTAAGGGTGATACCAGTTCTTATTCCTTTTACACTAATATCCATTAATTAACATACGAGTACATGTCGTAAAACCATAGAAAATCCTTCTTGTGTTTAATATTACTCACATTTTCATTCTGTAGCTGTTTTGGCTGAATGAATTTGGCTGGCAACAAATTGAAATCTCTCTGAAATATTCCTATAGAAACTGCATTAATTTAATTGTATCAAAAATAGATTTAATTGTATGATTGGCATGAGTGGAAAATTATTTCCACTTCATTCTATTAATGGCACAAAATATAGAATGAAATTGAAAATGAAAATAATATAATAATAATGATTTAGAAAATTCTTTTCCACACGAGTGATTTATAAACAAACAAAGAATGTTAGAAAGTATTTATAATGGCAGGAATGAATGGACATAAATAATTTCTACCAATAATTGTATACAAGTGCTTTAAATACAAAACGAATTTCATGAATTCTATTCAAAGAATTGTTCACAGCAAATCAGAGCACACTACAAAAGCTTTTTAACAAATTCTGGCGCAAAATTTGATTAATAGTCTGTGGTTTGTTAACAACTGGTGGTATTCTCTCTTTTAATATAACTTCGAATATTTATATAAAGGAATGCCTGTAGAAACGTTTGCGGCCTATAATTCGACGCCATCTTTCTTTGATCCAATTTAGCTTTCTCTAATTATTCTGAAACTGTAACGGCTTGGTGGCGCAGAAAATCAGGTCAACCTGATTGAAAATGTATGAATATGATGGTTTATAATCGCATTAAATGTGTTAAATCAGATGCATATTCGCTTAGTGAAAAGAAGGAGCCACCGCGAAAGACAACAGTTCGTGAGGATAAGAAGGCAATAGTAAACAAGATTCTTTCAAATCACCGAGAACAATAATTAATAATGATTTGTACGAAGATGCCTCAATGAGAAATCAGTTTTATGGTATAAAATAATATAAAGGCATGATTGTCTTTTGCAAGGATAACAAATTCTGGAAAAGAGTTCTTTTTGCAGATGAAACCAAAAATTAAACTGTTCGGTCCTGATGGAAATACCCGTTACACTACTAAAACTATAAAGTGCATTATTTCTCTGTGTCCATAGCTGTATGTATGTATGTATATGTACACTGTCGGACAAAATAAAGTGCGGTTTTGTAACCTTCTTCATTCCTCTTTGATATTATTCTTCTACATGTATTATTTACTATTTATTCGCACTCCCGTTATTTGTTGGAGTATCTGAATTATTTACATAAACATTGCAATTTTATAAAGTCGCTTACTTATATTTCTGATGTAAATATGTCTATAGACTTATATTCCTGATTTTTTTGAAAAATTTGCGGCAAGTTTTTAAAAAATAATAAATTATAGTGAAGTACAAAAATAAGGCTACACCCAGACTTTTTCAAATTGAGAACTTTAACCGTGAAAATGGGATGAAACAGAAAGCTTTGAGTTCTAAAGGTACGGTCACACTTGGCAAATATTTACTCAAAAAACCGTAACCACTTGTTTTGGCACAAATTTGTTTGACGTTGTTTACTCTTACAAGAGTTTTGCAACATCAAACAGCAGCAAATAAAATAAATCTAAATATTTCTTGTGTCTTGTTCTAAATAAACGAAGTTTTTTTTTTTTTAATTAAAAAAAATCAAGTTCAAATATATTTTATTTAGTGGTTACGTCTTTTTCGTCAAATATTTGCCAAGTGTGACTGTACATTAAGTATAAGATTTCGGAATCTGCGGTCAGAAATATAATTGCTTTATATAAAATAAGAAAATCAAACAAAAGCCTAAAGAACTTATGTGGCAGAAAACGTAAGACCACGAATATAGACGGTGATCATATTGCAATTCTGGCAAAAAGAAATTCTTTTATGACAGCCAGAGATATAAAGGAGGAACTAGAATTAAATATTTCGACTCGAACTGTCCAAAGGAGACTTAACGAAAGCGGTCTTAAAAGTATGTTCGCTAAGAAAAAACCTCTTCTACGAGCTGCAAATATAAACAGCGATTGGACTTTGCAAAGAAGTGCATATGTAATTATATATTAGATAAAATAAAAACTGAATAAAAAATAAAACTACAATTTATAATTATTAGAAAATAGTAAATACATGTTTCAATCAAAAAAACAGGAAATATTTGAAACTGTACTTTCTTTTGTCCGGCAGTGTAAATTATTTATTAAGTCAATGGATTAAATCCTTACAGACTTTTATGAAAGTATTTGAATAACTACAATTTATTTACAAATAATGGGTGATTTTTTAAAAGCTATAGGAAAGTTTTTCACAAAAAAAACACATAAAATTCAGAAAAATTCATGATCTCTTTATTTGAATCGATAGTACGGTCCGTATAATTTAATGTTTGAATATTATTTCATGCAAATGTTGACCTTGACTGGGCCTCAAATGGTCCATGCGCTTAGTCCAATTTTGGCATACTCTTTCCAACATTTCGGCCGGTATCTCACGAATAAATGCTTCAATGTTGTCTTCCAATGCGTCAATTGAAGCGGGCTTGTCTGTATAGACATGAGCTTTAACATAGCTCCACAAAAAATAGTCCGTTGTTGCGCGTGCTGTGTAGCATGTGGCACCGTCTTGCTGAAACCACTTGTCATGCAAGTCAAGCTTTTGCATTTTGGGCTCACCATTCACAGTTACGTTACGATTCGCATCATCTTTGAAGAAGTACGGTCCAATAATGCCACCAGCCCATAAACCGCACGAAACTGTGACTTTTTCTGTATGCATTGGTAGCTCTTGCAATGCTTCTGGCTAATATTCAGTCCAAAATCGACAATTCTGCTTATTTACGTACCCATTGAGCCAAAAATGAGCTTCGTCGCTGCACACAAAGAAGCGCGCGATGAACTTTCTTAACAGAGCACGCATTTTGATAATAAAATTCAATAATTTGCAAGCGTTGTTCGTTTGTAAGACGATGGTTAAATTATAGACCAAACTGAAGATGTGTGACAGTGAAACAAAACACGAAACATGCGTCAGCTGTTTAAACCAGTGTTGCCAAAAAGATAATAGTTAAAAAATCACCCTTTAGAATAAAATATTTATTATTTAATAAACTAATTATTTTATGTATAATTACATTTGTCTATGTATGAAGGCAAGTTAATATCAGGATTCCAAGGTAAACCACGTAGACAAAAGAGTAAAGAATGTTTTTGTACATATACACTGTACAGTGAATGTGAATATTTTAATAAGGATCCCAGATAATAGAGCCATATTCCAATATAGTTCTTAATAAGGAATTGTAAAGTTTTTTTTTTGACATAGGGATCACCAAATTCCTTAGCAGATCGCTTTATAAATGCGAATACAGCTCTAGCTTTATTTATTGTCATGATAATGGCGCATATTCAGAAATGATATCTAAGTTTAAACTTTTTTAAGTACCAACTTAAGTTATTCTTAGTTGATTACTTTCAGCACGAAAAGTTACAACTTAATTATGGGTAAAGCTGTGACTAAATGTCAACTAACAAATACAGTTAAAGAACAGCTGATTGATTTAATTTCTTGTCGTCGCTGATGTTAACATATTTGGCCACCAATTCTTTAAATGTAGTTTTTTCATCTGACGACAAATTTGAGTCTCTCTAAAATACACAAAGCAATAAATACATATTTTTTTTCTAACAATAATAATAAACTTGCCTTTATTTTCTTTTTTAATTGTGTCCATTTTGACCAAAAAAATAAAAAAAAAAAAAGAAAACAAACTAGAGATGTGTTTTTCGTCAACAAAAATCTACTAAATGCAGTGCTGCATTCTTTTAACAGCTGAAAGCAGTTGCTAAGTTAAGCATGGTACTCTGTTCAAATTTGCGAAATTTGTTGAGCAACATCAATTATTTCGTTTGAAAATTTTGACAATTAGCAAGTGGTGACAATGCCGCGATTTAGAAGAAAATTGTCGTTTTTATTGCCCTTAGGTATGCAACATTGTTTCTTTTATGTAAACAAAAACCATATGTTTTTGGCTGCTTTTTTCAATTTCGTGCGAAATAAGTGCCGCTTACATTATTTCACAGTTGGAAAAAAATGTTGCCATATACATTTTTTTTGTTGAAAAAACATGCTGCCAGAAACATTTCGTAACTTTTCACAATAAAGCTTAGTTAGTACTCTGTTCAAATTTGGGAAAAATGTTGAGCAACATTAATTATTTCATACGGAAAATTTGACGTATAGCCAATGTTGCCTATCACGCGAATTTACATAATTTGACGTTTTTTTTTAATTGAAAGTACGCCACATTGTTTTACTTATGTAAACAAAACACATACATATGTTTTGCTTTTTTGTGAATTTAAATCGAAAATAAATAAAAGTTAAAATATTAAAAAATCTGTGTTGAATCGAAATAGTTAAATAAAAATGAATAAACAAATATTACTGGCCGCTTGTGCAGCAGAACAACAAGTAATAGATATTGTTGCTGCGACAGAAGAGCTTTTGGATAAAAATTCCACGTGAAACAATTGCTACTTTAATTATTTCGCTGTGAAAAAATAATGTTGCCAGATACATTTCACATGTTTTTTACAAAATGAACAGAGTACTACTTCTGCAACATTTTTTCATGAAAATTTCATGTTTATTTTTTTAACATGTATTTTGACAGCATTCCACTTGAAATTTTGAACAGAGTACTATGCTTAAGAACAGAGTACAACTTCAGCAGCATTAGTTCGCATTTATTTCGCATCAATTTTTTTTATATGGGCTTTTGGTAGTATTTCGCACGAAATGATGAACAGAGTACCATGCTTTAGTTATGATTTGTGAATAAGATCTTTAACCATTTATGAACTATTTTTTAGTTTCTGTTTAATAAGTTTAGACTTTAGTTACGATTTCTGAATATGCGCAATGTGTGAAACAAAGTTTAACTTGTTGTCTAGTAAAATTCCCAGATCAAGAAAATTTTCAACAACTTCAAGCCGGTAATCACCCAAAGTATAATTGGTAGGAATATAATTACTTCTTGAAAAGCGCATAAGTTTACATTTTTTTAAATTTAATTCCATTAAGTTTTGATTGCACCACAAAAAGAAAATGTTGAGATCGGATTGTAGATATAAATGATTCACGAATTGAGAGAAGCTCAAAAATATTTTAACATCATCAGCAGGCATTAGAATGTTACAAAAATTTAACACATTTGGATGGTTGTTGATGAACAAGAAGAAAAGAATTGGCTGCCTTGAGGAACACCAGAAGTAATCAAAATATTTTTAGAGTGTTTATTATTAAATGTTACACATTGAGTTCTAACCAAAAGATAGAGACTGCGAGATGTAAAACCAAGAAGATCCAGTTTAATAAGATGAAGTCTGTAATTTACTTTATCAAAAGCTTTACTAAAGTATCAATTTGTTTTCCTTGTACAAACACAATTGCAATTAGTTGTTAAAATTAAAGTATCTATTTGTTTTAGTCGGATAATCCTTTTTTAGGCTATACATGCAATGCAAACAGCTTCTTATTAGCAACTAAATTGACATTAATAAAATCTATTGCAAAATATTATTAACAAGACTGAGGTTGTTCCTGACAAAAGCTGGCACATTTTTTTTTTTTTGCTTTGGCATATGCAAATTCGTTAAACTGGTGTTTGATTTCAATTTCAATAGCCATTATAAATCATAGCGAAAATGTTAAAATTTTGCAACAGAATAAGGTTAAAAATTACATATGAGTGTCTAGATAGACATTACTTTACAAAATTTATGCTACGCATTCTCGGCACGGACATTATACTCGTACATTTATGCATTTCATTACTAAGCAATTTATAGTTGTTTTAAGTTTGTTTTACCTTCATGAGAAGGGTATGTATGTATAAGTTTGTCATTCCGTTTGTAATTTCCACAATATAATTTTCCTATACCCTATAAAGTATATACGTATATTTTGGAGCCTTATAGATAGCGGACTCTATTAAGCCATGTCTGTTGAAATCAATTTTCTGAAGTCCCCTGATATCTTCGGGATCCAAATCTACAATAATTCTGTCAGATATGGTTTCGAGAAGTTTGCTATTTAAAATCAGCAAAATTCGTCCATAAATAACGGAGATATGAGCAAAAATCCGAGACAACCTCTAAACATTTCATCAAAAAAACGAATTGTGCTACGAACAAATTCATCAACAGATGGCGTTGATCAAACAAAATGTATTAATAATGTTACCAACAAACTCATCAACAGATGACGTGTTTATCGACATAATTATGCATCCACAACAAAGGTGAAGGGTATATAAGATTCGGCATAGCCGAATATAGTACTCTTACTTGTTTTTTCTTTTTTTTTTTTTCAATAAAAAAATGTTTGTCCATTAGATTTTGAATTACTAGGCATATTTTTTTTGGCAGCAGCTATAAACAGCCTTTTACTTTTTTGTTAAGAAAATAAAATTCAAACTAGACAACAATATTTTACAGCCTTCACATGTTCAGAATAAAATAACAAGTTTCTTGCTTTTACTTTTTATTACGATTTTGTTACAATTAAGATTTTTGCTGTTGAATTTTGGGTCTGAAATGCGTGTTTTGTTGTGCGGCTGCAAATGCATTTTCATCGTTAAGAAAAAATGCTAAAAATTTAAGGCGTTAACTGGCGTTTTAATCGCAAAAACCTTTAAAGAAAATCTTGTTGTATGTGTAAAATACTAAAAGCCATTCATTATAACTAAAATGTTTGCTTCAAAGAAATGAAATTGTGTCTGTGGTGTTAAATTGTAATACGATTTTGGTTTAATTCAAAAGCTAAATTAAGTACAAATTGAAGCAAGTGAGTGACTGGCTTTAATTTTCTATTACTTATAAGTAGTTTAGTTAGGTTTGCTTGAGTAGAATCATTATTTTAAATAAACTTGAGCTAAAACACAAAAATTCCACTCCATTATTTTACAATATTAACAAATTATCTGGTAATTGTAACGCTTGAAGCCTGTCGTTTTAACTGTAGTTTTACTAACAGTGCGTAAAATGGCGCACAATTCGTTTGATTTCGTTTAGCCCAAGTCGCTTTACGTTAATTCTATAAAAGTTTGCCAACAATTTTGTTGCATTGGCTTAAAATCATGAAAAAAAGAAACGTTGTAGTTATTTGCAGCAAGTTAAAGGCGTAACTTTGACTCACTGATTTGGAAATACCAGTGCAAGGCAGTTAAAATGAAAATTTTAATTTCATTAAAAACAAACTTCAAAATAAAATACCCTGAAGGAAACCTGGGGACAAGTGTTTCCAAGTCACCACTTTTGTCTACTATTTTGGTAATGGTTTGGCATTGTCACAATGGTTATTATTATACAATTACATATTTTTTTTTTAATTGTGAGCTCCGATAGTCTAGTCGATAGTGTGCCGGACTATCATTCAGAGGGTTGCGGGTTCGATTCCCGCCAAAGACTCTGGGTGTTTTCCAATTTATTTTTAATTAAATATTTTTTAGTATGAACAATTATTATTTTAGTTGAAGTGTTAATTTTTAATTTTTGATATTTATTTAGTTAGGCTCGAGTTCATTAAATTTAATTTTCATTAAATTATTTTTACTGACGGTAGGAATTGTTTTACAACTTGAAAATTTTTTTTTTGTATTATTAAAATTTTTATTGATAATTTTCTTGGCTGGGATTCGAACCTGGGTTTTTGAATTTACATATGTTTCGAGAAACACCACTTTCTCTCATCAGAATTCTTTGCGTTCTAACACTCTGCACCACTTGCGGTGCCTGCTAGCCAACAGACAAACATCAATCTTTTAACCAGTGTTACCTGGTGGTTCGAAATTTGCTGTAATTATCATTTTTTATTTATTAATTTCTATTTATATGTTGCCTCCTTTTCTTCAGTTTTTTTCGTATTCATGTCAAGACTTCGTCTCGAAAACCTGAATACATTTGTTTTTTATTATGTATTTTATTTTTTTTTTAATAAAACTCCAACAATTAGCAAAAAAAATGCATTTTTATTTTCTATTTCAGAAAAGTACCAAAAGTGTAGACAATGTGGTCCCAAAAGAACTACCTTGTCAATAGTACCGATGTCAGTAGTGGATTTTCAATGACACGCACATGTTAAATGTCTATAGTAATTAGCATTGCCTGGGGTATACTAAGTCACTAGTAGATACTGGTGACTGTGTCAATAATGAATCATTGACATTTCCTACAGGGTACCTACATATACTTCCATACATATTCAAATATAATTGCTGTATTAATTTCGGAAATTAACCAAAAACAAAAATATTAAGTATGCCTATGGATTTATTTCCTTTCAAATATTGATTTAGGTTTTTTTATTTTATTTTTTTGTAGCAACAGGTCCTGTAAGCATTTTTTGATTTGTTTTATTTTTGTGAAGCTTTAATTTTGTTTAAATTGCCTCATTTCCTTTATATGTACATATGTATGTTTTCAAATACATATGTACATGTTCGTTAGTGTTAAATTCTATTTATTTGTTTAGTTTTTCTTGTTTTAAATTTTCTGTTTTGTTGGCCTATTTTCAAGCTTCATTAATTTTTATTACACAATTTTGCTTTTAAAGCAATTTCCTCACAGCTTTTGATTTTAGTTGGGAACATTTTTAGGCATTTTTAAACCAGCACATTTTAAAATTTAAGCATTTGAAGAAAAGATTTAAGTATTTGCAAGTGAATAATAATAACCCATTAAAAATTGTATTTAAAGTTGAAATAAAGCCAGGATTTGTTAAAGACCTGTGTTCGAAATATATTATACGAGGTCTGATCAAAAAATAACAGTTATTTTCAAAACATGTCTGTTATATATGTTGGTAATACCAGCCATTTTGGATTGTCAGTTTGTTTTTGACAGACAAAAAGGTTAGTCTCTATTTACTATTCGAAAAAATAGATCAAAGAAACTGTATTAAGTTTTGTATAAAAAATGAAATTAAATGCGCAATGACATTTGAAATGTTGACTGTGGCGTTTGGCGAGTCTACTATGAGCAGAACACAAGTTCAATTGTGGTATAACCGGATGTCAATGACGATGCTCATCCTGGTCACCCGAGCACGTCAACAACCAATAAAAACATTGAAGTAGTGAAGAAAATGATTTTGGATAATCGTCGAATCACTATCAGAGAGGTTGTTGATGATGTTGGCATATCGTCCGGCTCATGCCAAGTAATTTTTACGGATGTTTTAAGATGATAACGTACCAGCTCACACATCGATGCTTGTGCGTGAGTTTTTGGCCATGCCTCAACCACCGTATTCACCGGACTGACTTTTTCCTCTTCCCAAAACTGAAGACGCCGATGAAAGGAAAGCGTTTTGCTACGATTGAGAAGATAAAAGAAAAATCGAAACAGGCTCTGTAGCGGGTTTCAGAAGTGTTTCGAGGATTGGAAAAAACTCTGGCATAAGTGTATTATATCTGAGGGGGATTGCTTTGAAGGAGACAAGATAGTTATTGAGGAATAAATAAATGCTTTTTGAAAAAATTGAAAATAACGGTTATTTTTTGATCAGACCTCTTATAGTCGCAAAGTTGCTAAGTGAAGTTTTTATATAGTCCGCTTGTGCGAACTCGCTAACGCAAGTATTTTTGGATGAGAAGGGAAAAGAGACGGTACTAGTCAATTTTCTTACTTCCTTTTATTTTTTTCATGCATGTTGATTTGCATTAAAAAGTACGATAATTGAGTTGGCGTGTGTGAAAAAGATAATTGAACGAAAACTGATCAGCTAAAACTGAAGAGTGTGAAACAAGATAAAAATTCTTGTACTTTTTCAAACAAAAAAAGTAAACAAACATAGAAAAAAAGTTTAAAAGTCTATATGAAGGTATATTAAAAACATACTTAAAACATTTTAAAAATAAACAGTTTTAGAATTTCCTTCTCTGTGTTGTAAAAATAGAGTTAGCTACTTTGTATAGGTACTCCAAACTATAACACAGCCCTACAAAATAGAAACTTGTTTTGGTGCCTTAGATTTCTTAGTCAGATTGTAAGGATCTAGTATTGAGCTGCAATGCCTATAATTCACTTTTTTTGTATCAGCTGTAGTTTTCGAGATATTAATTGTTTAAGAAAACTACGTAGTTACACGATTTATAGTAACGTAACTATTAAAACTAATTGAAAATCGAAATTCGGCTACAAGATTTTCTTTATGCTACATTAATATTATTTTGATTCCATGGAGTATTTTCGGAGATATCGCTCAACTTTGGATGGAAAATTTTTTCTTAAAAATTTTTTTATTTTTAAAAAATTCATAAAAAATAGAGAAGACAACAAATTTTCCATTATTTTCCTTAAGTCATAAAGGAAAATATGTTACGCATATAGCAAGCTGTATCTTGTTAAAATCCATTCACAACTGTGGGCTTTACTCGAAATAAAGTAACTTTATATGATTAAAAGAAAATACTTTATACAGTGTACTCTCTCCTAAAGGACACCTCCCATAAGCGGACACCTCCTATATACGGACACTTTTTTCAGTACCAAAAAATGCTTAAGGGATTTTAAAAATATTTCCCTCTCATAACAGGACGCGGACACTTTTTTCCATGATGTTTTCATTTTATTTCCCCATAACCAGACAGTTTGACAGTGAAAAATTGTTTCAAAAAAGCTGGTTTTATAGAAAATGATAGCTGTTGGACTGCAGAAGATGAGCTGCCACTATCAGCGTTTGCTCAGTTCTCCGATATAGTTAATCGAGTTCAGAGGCAGATATATGTTGACGTCAAAGATTATATCAATTTAGATAATGACATAGTTATTAATGATGAAGATGTGGATAGCATAAGTACTGAAATGTTAATAGCTTCCGAAGAAATGGTGGGAAGCTCGTCTGAAGATGAGCTAGAAAATGAAATTGAAGACAAGTTAACTTCTTATAAAGAGGCTTAATAAGTCATAAGAAAACCCCTTAAGTTATCACAGCGACCTTGAAAGTGTTAAAATGCTGACTGATCTTCAAATGCGTTTCCAAGATATTGAAATTAAAGGAAAAACTCGCCAAGCTAAAATTTCGGATTTTTTTAAATCCAGTTTGTATATCTGGTCTTTCAAGCTTTTTCTTTTTTATTCGCAAAAATATTAATGAATATTTTGTTTACTTTGCCTTATTTTTTAAATTTTTTTCGTTTTTCGCAAGAACATAAATGAAAATTCTGTTTATTTTGACTTATCTTTATAGGTATGTTTTTGTTTTGGAAATAAAAGTGTTTAAAGATAGATATATGCATCACAATGGACCGCATTGGCCTCTGGGTGATGATGTGGGGACAACCTCACACCGGCCTTCTGACCCAAATATATGTAAATATGTACAATATAAAAGATTATTGATTACTCTTTTTGTGTTTCTATCATAAACGGACACTTCTCATAAGCGGACAAACTCGTCAGTACCTTAGCCTAAGGTCCTTAGGCATCCGCTTAAGAGAGAGAGTGTTACTTTTGATTGATTGTTTTAAAAAAACCACAATGTGGTTTCACAAAATTAATAATAAAATCAAAACTATTGCGTCCATATTAAATTAAATATTAAATCGTGTAACTATGTAATTTTTTTAAAAAAATTATATCTCGAAAACTAGAGCTGGTTTAAAAAAAAAAGTGAGTTAGAGTTATTGGAGCCCATATATAAGACGTATACAAATTGAATAAAAAATTTAAGGCACCATTTTTCGTGTTGGACTGTGTAATAGTAATTTATTTGAAAGCAAGCATTTGGAACCCAACTATTAATAAAATTAAAAATGTTGTAAAAATAGAGTTAGCCGCTTTGCACTCTAAACAATAATAATACATAATTTATTTTTTAATCCAGTATTGAAAACTTTGTATTAAACAAATTTATTATCTATCTAATTGGTAAAAAAAAATCTGTTTTACCCATTATATTACAATATGTGACCCGGCCTATGAGACACAGCTGTTAAAGATAAGCAATGCTTTTCAATGTTTCAAGCTGAAGATCAAATGGAAGTGGATGAAAATATTTTTACAGTGGACTTGTCTATTACAGATAACGAAGAAAAGGAATTGGTAAATAAATTTATTTCGTCAGATTGCTGTAATAATAAATGCCAAAAAATGATACCGTTTTTACATTTTTCAATTCCATTTATTATCTTGATTCTGGATTTTCAATAAAATTCTGTTTTTCTTTCATTTGTGCTCTTCTTTCTCTACATTTTTAGTATACTTCTAAGCAAGTTAGGACTTTCTAGTTTTCACCACGTAAAAGAGCGTCTCAAAAACTATCGAAACCAAAAAAAAAAGTGGAAAATTTTTTTTTTAGTCAAAAGCCATCTTTTCATAGGCCGGGTCACATATATTTGTTCCATAAACACCTTCATCATTCTTAGTAGCAATTTAATATTTATGCAAAACTGTTGGTGTAAATATTTTAATAATAAACATAAGCAAAAGTCTAAAGGTGTGTTTTTTATTTATAAAAATTGAATTATTACAAAGTCACTAGCGCTTGACTTTGTAATAAACTTTACTACGATTTCTTCTTAAAACAAATACGAGTATTCATCTCTGAACTTTTTATCGATTGATAATTTGCCACAGACAATGTAGGCTGTTGATAGACAAAAGAAAAATAATAATAATAATAAAAATCCATGATAAATACAAATTTTTGTTTCATAATGTAAATAAATTTGAAAAACTTATTTCTGTTATTTTTTTAGGGAGTGTGACAAAAAGCACAATTAATCTTGTAATGAAATTGTATGACAAATTATTATTATTATACCCTTCACCTTCATGAGAAGGGTATATATAAGTTTGTCATTCCGTTTGTAATTTCCACAATTTTCCGACCCTATAAAGTATTAATATTCTGGATCCTTATAGATAGCGGAGTCTATTAAACCTCGGACATGGGTTGTTGAAATCAATTTTCTGAAGTCTCCAGATATCTTTGGAATCCAAATGTACAATAATTCTGTCAGACATGCTTTCGAGAAGTTTGCTATTTAAAATCAGCAAAATCCGTTTATAAATAACGGAGATACGATGAAAAAAAATATCAAACAAAGTGTATTAATATAATATATATGTATATGTATGTATATAATATAATTATGCATCCACAACAAAGGTGAAGGGTATATAAGATTCGGCATAGCCGAATATAGCACTCTTGCTTGTTATTGGTGTAAACTTGTTTGCATTGTTTCTTTTATTCTGAACAGTCATAAGATCAAGTTGTAGACAAAAGTCAGACAAGACAGTGATTGTTACCAAATTTGTGGTTGAACGAATAAAAACAGTAAAGAACACAAAATGAAATGTAACCTTTTCTTAACTACTTCAATTTGTCAAACTCTTGCAACGAAATGTTTTACACACCAACAGAATTGAAACAATTTATTATAAAATAATCAATTTGTAATTTATCATTTTGGTTGGTGCTTGCTGGTTTAAGATTGTCTACATGAATTGTGAGGTGTTTGTTTACACCCCCCTTTCAGCATGTGTGTGTGTTAAGGGTGTTTTTTTTTTCTAAAATTTTCAGTTTTAATATCGTAACGTAAAAGATTTCAGCAATGTTTGTGAGTCTATAGAAATCAGCTTTCCGAAGCTACTTAATGACTTTAGTAATTGTGTACTATCGCACAATTAGTAGTTTAGTTTTTCTAATTACTAAAATATCATTCTAATTTATTCAATTGTATTTAAAAGAGTTTTGAACTTTGTTTGCAAAGAAGGCATCTTGGATGGTTTGGTTATTTTTACTTGTTGCCATATCAATAGTAGTTGAAGCTTTGACTATTATCATATTTCATACACGATAATCGCCGTAGATTCATTGAATTCATTCAAGAACAACCCTGGTTTTTCTGAAAAAAAAAAACACTTTTTCAGACGATGTCCATTTTCATTTGCCTGGAACGTCAACCAGCAATAGTTAAACTTTTGAAAACATTTTCAGAGAAGCCTTTACAAACTGAACGTGTCACTGTCTGGTGCTCTTGTAGTCTGGGCGTGCTTGGGCTACTCGGTTGGAAATGCGGTAACGTTGAATGGATCAAGCTATCGATTTATATTAACAACTAAATTTCAGCATATTATTAATGATTATTGATGGATACTGAACGGACGTTGTTATATGTCACACAGCCACCGAATTTATTGCAAATAAAATTTATCCATCTCATAATTTAGCTGAATATTGGCCACCCCGATCATAAACACCACTGGAATCGATTAAAGCCTTAAAACTCAAAATCCGTCACGTGTTAGACCCGCCATTTTGCTAAAATGTGTCTAAAAATTTTTATTAAAGAATTAAAAACTGTAGGAGTGTTAGTGGTGGACATTTGTCTGGTATAATTTTTCATTTATAATTGTCAATACTAAGGTAGGGTCACACATGGCAAATATTTACTCAAAAAAGGCGTAACCACTTGTTTTGGCACAAATTTGTTTTACTCTTACAAGAGTTTTGCACCATCAAACAGCAGCAAATAAAATAAAACTAAATATTGGTTGTGTCCTGTTCTAAATAAACGAAATTTTTTTTCAAATAAAAAAACGAGTTCAAACATATTTTTTAGTGGTCACGTCTTGTTCAGCAAATATTTGCCAAATGTGACCGTACCTTTACTCTTTCCAATGCAATAAGAATTGTAATGATTTTCATACAAATCTTTTTTTTATTTTATTTTGCTTTGAAAAACAAAGTTCTTGCTGCAACTGATTTAAGTTTTAACATGTATTTCTAACTTTATCATGCACAAAGTTTCTAACGAAGTAAATAATGAATGTAATTTAAATATGTAAAAGACCCCCACTGGGGGGCTGTAATAATATGGAATGGAATAAAATAATGAAGAAGAATTATTTGTTTCGGAGAGTGAGAAAGGATTGTTTATGCAATCAGAACACTGGAATTTGCTAACAATTTTGTCCACAAACAATGTAAACAATGTTTTTCGTCAGCTTCATATATTGGTTACAAAATTAAATCAAAATTCTCTTTACTATATATACCTTAATATTTTAAAGAAGCTTCGGACGCTTCGGTTCGGAAACTTCTTAGCCTAGCACAGAAAGAGAATAGTTAGTTTTTCAGGTTTGGGAACAGGTAAAAGTCACTGGGAGCTAAATTAGGAGAATAAGGTGGGTGGTCAAGCAACTCGTACTTTAATTCGTTGATTTTAGCCATTGTTAAAATACTTTTGAGCGCTGGTGTGTTGTCCTTTAAGTCCCACCATTGCCATAACCTTACCAGCTTATTGAATTGTTTTTGCATCCTTTGGGGCACTTTCTCTAGCACTACCTGGAATGTCTCCATGTCTCATCAACAGTTATGCAATGACGCTTAAAATCCATTTCATTTTTCTTAAAGCGATCCAACCAAGCTTGGGAAATTTTCATTCTTATGCGTTTTTGGTCGACTATTAACAAATGCGGCACCAATCATCTCTTTTTCATCTGTAGTTCTTCATGCTACATTGAATGGACTCGATCATTTGAAATGCCCATGATATTAGCCATTTCACGCATCCTCAATGCTTGCACGACCACGTTTAACCCTTATCCTGTACTTCAAAAATAAAACGCATATGACATTAGTGGGTCAAATTTGCCCAATACAAAAAATTCTAATATTTATTTATTTATTCTACATTCATTACATACAATATTGGTCTCAGAATGCTTTTTGCAAATAATTTTTGACATTCGGAACATTTGTTTCAACAAAATCCGCTAAGTATTGAAAGAACAAATGAGCAATAAATACTGTTTGGGCAATTTTCACCCATTAATACAGGATAAGGGTTAAATTCAGCAAACCAATTTTTAACTTTCACCTAACACATTCATCATATCATTATGAATTTCTTGTCCCGCTAACTTTTTATACCCTACACCACTGGGGAGGGTATATTGGATTTGTGCTGATGTTTGTAACGCCCAAAAATATTGGTCCAACACCCACCTTAAAGTATAAGGATCATTTTCTGAGTCGATTTAACGAGGTCCGTCCGTTCGTCTGGCTGGCTGTCCATGTTAAGCTTGTGCGCAGAGTACAGGTCGCAATTTTGAAGATATTTCGACAAAATTTGGTATGTGATATTTTCCTCGCCCCAGGACGGATGGGACTGAAACTGGTCCATTATTTCAGCTAGTCCCCATACAAATGTCTTCCCGAAATTGGGGTTTACCGATAATAAATGTTTGAATTATGCAAGTATCCAAACAAAGTTCACCACAAATGAGTAGTAAATGGACCTAAATCACATCTACAAATTTTGTGAAGATCGGTCTATAATTACTCGTAGCTCCCATATAAGGCCCACTTCCGAAAATCACTTTATAGCGCATAACTCACTCAAAAATGTTGGTATCCAAATAATATTGAACACAAATATATTTCATATGTATGCAAATAATTTGGTACAATTTTAATATGATCGGTCCATAATTAGTCGTAGCTCCCATATAAGGCTCACTTCCGAAAATCTCTTTAACGATCATAAATTTCTTAAGAATGTTGGTAGTCAAATAAAATTTGACACAAATAAAATACAGAAATTATGACACCTAATTTTATAATGGTCGGTCCGTAATTAGTCGAAACTCCCATATAAGATCCTCCCCGTAATCAACTTTAACCTCCTTAAATCTTTTAAAAGTATTTATATCGAGATAAAGTTTAACATACACAATATTTATATTCACAGAAATCATGACACTAAATTTTGGTCCAAAATAGGTTATATCTCCCATATAACGCCCATTTCTGAAACACTTTTTTTTTTTATACATATACTAGGTGTAGGGTATTTTATGGTCGGGCTTGACCGACTATACTTTCTTGCTTGTTTTAATTAAATCTTTAATGACACCACGAATTTCTAATTGTTTCATTGTAAAAAAAATCGCGGATGCGTACTAAAGAAACAAGAAAACTTATCTTTTTTTTGAAAAGAACGTTAAAAATGTTTTTAGGCCTTAAATGGCAAGATTGGGTGGTATGTATGCGTTGCAGGAGTAATCGTATGTTAGGCTGGGTGACAAAAAATATTTAGGCCAATACAATTTGAACGTTGTATTTATTGAGTTGATGGTTTTATGGTTGTTGTTGTCTATTTGAGAGCCTAAAGCTGAAATCACATTATGTTTTCAACATCATTAATTGAATTTGTGGAAAATTATCAATTTGTGTACATTTTCATATTTTCAAAACAATTTCACTTTACGTGCTTGTTTTTTTTTCTATCAAAAAAGCTATAATTAGGTTTTGTAAGACATTTTAATAATAAATGGAAATATATTAGTAAATTCACTCACTTGTGGGTATGTAATTTAATTTTGCAGGAAAATCTGTTAAAAAAAAATGGAACATATTAATATTTTCATATGTATGAAAAAAGCAATCACTAACATGTCGGTTGGAAAATTTAGGAATTATTAAAAATTCCACTGATAAAGCATTAAATATTTGTAAACAGTTTTAGTTTGGGACTATTTAAACCTTTCCTCATCTGATAGAATTAAAAACTACCACAGAATAGAACATAGATTCTGTTTTATTATTGGTTTCGTAGTCTGGGGGTTACTGTGTATTTCGATTCGAAAAGAAAATCATTCGAATTTGTATACTTTTTACATTATATTTCGAAAGCTTTTGCTTTCGAATCGAAATACGCAGTAACCCCCCTGGTTATAAAGTTCGTTCATCTGCTAAAGTACACCCATACCTCGCTTTGCGTTGTTCCGTTTTGCGTTTTTTTTTTTTTCAAAGTTGCGTCGTTGCTTAATTAGTACAAATTTTTACTGTGCGTCGTTAGATTTTCGAAGTTGCGTTGTTTTGGGTTCGAGTCTTTATTTTTTTTTTGAAATTTTTTACATCAAAACGATTACCCGTACAATAAGTGTTTTGATGATCGAAATGGAGTCCTTGCTATTTGAATTGAAAATCATGTTGCGCACAGTATTTCAGACAAAAGCAAAAAAATTATTTGATGACATAAAGAGTGAAGCATTATCCAACGATAATGCTAGTGGTAGTAATAAAGACAATTGCTGTTCATCAAACATTGGACCAATTTTTTGTGAAAGAAAGCCGACGAGTGAGTATTTTCGTAACCCTATAACCTATCTTCGATCTTTACATGCTTTGCTATAAAAAATCTTAATTCACTTTGCGTCGTATTTTTTTTTGAGAACGTAATCCCGACTCAAAGTGAGGTACACCAATACACCTTTTTAAAATTTCCGTGACTTCGGTGTTGCGTCGTTTTTGCTTCAGTTTGCGTCGCATTGCTTCGAAGTTGCATCGTTAGTGCTTCGATTTGCTTCGTTAATAAATGTTTGTATGTACAAAGCAAAAATGAAAAAAAGGGGATTTCCGGTCGAAGTCTAACGCAAATTTGTATGTGAAAATTGTCTACAAGTTTTAATCTTAATATTTTTATGTTTTTTATGTGTTTTTCATGAATTGTTATTTGTTTCCTTAATAAAAACAATAACAGTCTTATTCAGAAAAAAATAAAGTAGACTTCAAGTGTACTTTAAGAAAATTTTGTATGAAAATTTTGTCTAAAAGCACACTTCAAACCTACTTTATTTTTTATGAATACGGCAGTAAATATATAAATAATAATAATAAAAAATTGGTATTTGCTATTGAAAAATCAATTATTTTTTATGAGTCTTGGAACGAATTAAATGAAAATTAATACAAATGTATGGAAAACTGTGATTCAATTTGCGTCGTTTCAGTTTGCGTCTCGTTTTTCCGGTCCCAATTAGCGATGCTAACCGGGGTATTAGTGTATTGGTATACTCTAAGAAATTGCTGGGAGCAGTCTATGGTTTAGTGATACAGATGGGATTAGAAGATTTCACAATCAAGACAATCTGAAGTTTTAACCAGCATAAACAAACTTAGCTAATACACTTCAATATTAAATCGTTTTACTTTTGGCCATAAACTTGCTTATTTTCTTCTTTAAATGATATAATCTCAAATAAATACCCATAACTAACTATGATATAATTACAGTGTAAGTATACAACCTGCCTTTAGGGGTCTTGATAAATAAAGTACATATTTAGTTTGTTGTTACTTTTTAGTTACAAGTGGGTTTTTTTTACATCATAAATTTTAAATTTGTTGTTTGTCATAAAGCAAAATCACCATCATCATCATCTGCTTACTACCTAAACGTACTAAGTAAGAGTTTTACATTTAAAATTGTATAAAGTATAATAAGAATAATAATAATGTACAAAATAAACGCATTACTAAAAACCATAATGCTCCTCTTTTGTTGATTACAAACATTTTTGAATTTTAGAACACTTATTTAAGTGGAGCACATACACCGTGTATGTAAAGGGTGATTTTTTAGCTAATATCTTTTTGGCAACACTGGTTTAAACAGCTGACGTACGTTTCGTGTTTTGTTTCACTGTCAAACATCTTCAGTTTGGTCTATAATTTAACCATGAATCGTCTTACAAACGAACAACGCTTGCAAATGATTGAATTTTATTACCAAAATGCGCGCTCTGTTAAGAAATTTCATCGCGCGCTTCTTTGTGTGCAGCGACGAAGCTCTTTGGTTTAATGGGTACGTACACAGAAAAAAATAAAAATGAGTTTCAATTAAAATATTTGTGGAATCAATTAAAAATTTAATTGAAATCGGACCTGTAAACAAAATGATAGTATCAATTAAAAAAAATGTGAGATTTAATTGAAAATATCAGAAAAAGTAATTGAATCAATTAAAATTTTAATTGAAAATTATTTTAAAATCAATTAAAGGTTTAATAGAAAAAAAACATGATTTTTTTTCTGTATAAATAAGCAGAATTGTCGATTTTGGAGTGAATATCAGCCTGAAGCATTGCAAGAGCTACCAATGTATCCAGAAAGTCAGAGTTTGGTGGGGTTTATGGGCTGGTGGCATCAAAGATAATGCGAATCGTAACGTAACTGTAAATGGTGAGCGCTACCGTGAGATGATATCCAACTTTTTTTTGCCCAAAATGCAAGAGCTTGACTTGCATGACATGTGGTTTCAACAAGATGGTGCCACATGACACACAGCACGCGCAACAATGGACTTATTGAGAGGCGAGTTCGGTGAACATTTTATTTCACGTTCGGGACCGGTCAATTGGCCGCCTAGATCGTTCGATTTATTTTTTGTGAGGCTATGTGAAAGCTCATGCCTATACAGACAAGCCCGCTTCAATTGACGCATTGGAAGACAACATTGAAGCATTTATCGTGAGATACCGGCCGAAATGTTGAAAAGAGTATGCCAAAATTGGACTAAGCGCATGGACCATTTGAGGCCCAGTCAAGGTCAACATTTGCATTAAATAATATTCAAACATTAAATTATATGGACCGTACTATCGATTCAAATAAAGATTTCATGCATTTTTCTGAATTTTATGTGTTTTTTTTTTAAACTTTCCTACAGCTTTTAAAAAATCACCCATTATATGTTTATACTCTGCTACAGAGAATTATGAAATGATATAGTTGTGGTACGATGAAGCTTGGAGCAGCAGCAGTGTAACACTTTGCAGATGATAACGAGTACGCTCCAAACAATAAATTCCCTCTAGAGATGTGAATTATTCAAATATGTTGCATTCAACATGGTGTTTCATTTATATTTTTTTGAGTTTATTTCTATGGTTTTTGTTTTGTGTTGTTAGAAAGTAAATTTATGAGGGTAGAGCTTCGAGTTAGAGAATAATTTAAGATTATTATAATAAATTGGCATTTTTCAAATTAATCAAAATTTTATGTTTTTTTTTTAATTATATTCTTAAATCGTGATATATAAACTTACGAAATGGGTCCCTTTTAAGCTGTGCCGCGTCTCACACTTTAACTTAATATACACTGAAAGAAAAATTCAAGTTTTTTATGGAGGCTATTACGTTTCAGAATCTGTGGCATGTTCACATAGACTCATGACATAAAAAAGTCTTAAGAATGCATTCTAGCCAATACGAGATAAAAGGTGTCCTAAAATTTGCCAATAATTATTCTTAATAGACTCTTAAAGAAAAGAATAGCTCATCGGGTAAATCATATACAGATTGCATTGCTGCCACATACGCACTTACATATTTGTGGAATTTTGTGGATACTGCTTTGAATCATACTTCTTTAATACATAAATGGCTGTGAGCTTGTTAATCTACAACTTTGACTTTAAATAAACCCAATAAAATACTTTTTATGCTTTAAGATCAAACGATTTAGATGGTTTTTATAATCACCGGAGAATACACGACCAGGAAAATCCTAGTAAATGAATTTTTTAAGGTTAGTTAGTATGGCATGAAGCACTGTCTTGACAAGTCGTCGCCATAAATATAATGAAATTTAGCGAGAAAGAACACTGTTATCATGTCGCGTTAGCGAACACCGGTAACATTCACTGTGTGACCAGCGTTACTAATTCCTCTAGTTCCAACCAAACAGTGATATATTATGGTTGCAGCCTGTTTTAAAAAATTCTAAGACCGGTGTAAATATTAAAGAATCAGACGCTCTTGGCGTTCTAGGCATGAGAATCCAGTGTGATGTCTGCTGGACCAAACACATTTTCCAAGTGTCAAAAAAAGATAATACTCCACTGCATCTGGAGATCAGATACTATTAACACCACATATATTCGATCGAAAATGGAATACAACTCTCAAGTATGGCCCGATGCTTCGAAGCCTATTTTGGAGTTACTACACCGCGTACAGGAGAGGGCGAAGATGCTTATCGGTGACAGTAGGGTATCCAACTCTATTGATTCATTGGAGCACCGTAGCAATGTGGGTAGTGTTTCACTGTTATATCGATACTATAATGGAATGTGTTCTGCTGAAATCAGGGAGCTTGTTCCTGAAACACGTAGTTTTTTACGTAATACATGTTCTTCAGTCAGGGCCCATCCACTCATGGTAAACTGGACAGTAGATCGCACAACACACTACAGGGAAAATTCGTTCTTTAGCCGTACTGTCCGTATGTGGAATAAACTACCAGCAGAAGTATTCTCTGCCACTTTCAATATAGGAAAACTCAAGTCAAATGTTCACAAACACTACTCCCTCTATCCTCTCTCACATAATCTATTTTCCTAGTTCCATCACAATTTGGCAAGCATTGAATAAAGCAAGCATGAAATAAATTTTATTTTAAACTTTATAACTTTCAAATGAAATTGTTGGGATATTTCAAATTTTGACATACATAATATGAAAAATCATTTTTTTTGAGATTTATAAATTATTATGAATTCGTTCTTTTACATCTCGAAACGAACAGCCAGTTTGCCTTTACAAGAAGCATTTTTTAGTTAAAGGCAAAAAGTGGGGCATACTTTTAGTTAATTCTCAAAATACATGATAATTTTTAGTTTCAGTTTAGGATTTTCAGTTAGTTAGTTAGTTAACTTTATTGAGACTTCTTTTTTTCATAATTTAAGATTTACAAACATTAATTATAAGAAAACTTAAAACTATAGCGTATTATTTTAATTACAAAAAACTTAATTATATGAAAAATTAATTTGTAGTTAATAAATTGAATGTAAAAATTTTTGCTCCCGATATTTAGCTAAATTTGCAAAGTTTTAGGATTTTCATTTCATTTAACAATATATTTTTTAAAACATAAAAGAACGCTCGTTGTGCTATTTTGTATTTATTGTTTTTCGTTTAAATAAATGCTTGCATATTTTATGGGGCTTAAGTTATATAATAGATCCATGAAAATCCTAGAACATAAATAATTAGGTATTCCTATTGCGACCTTGACTTTTCCTGACAATGTTATTAAAAAATTAATGTTCTTAATCTACAATTTTTATCTAAATCACATACTTAAAAACATTTGCAATTTATTGTTGAAAAGGAAACATTTTCTTAAAATACAATTTTGTTTCGTTTCATTTACAGCTTTTTGGCTTAAACTTTTAATAAATTATTCATTAGCATCATTGCCATATTCTGCCAGCTTGTCGAAATTTCATTTAACAATCATTGAGATTTGTCAGCAAATAATTTGAAGCATTTGTTTTGCATAAGATGATGCCGTATTTAACATTTGGACTCCATTGATGCTTTGCCACACCCTCAAACTCTCCTCCACCCACCAATGGTCTGTTTAAAGTTTCCTGTTAAGATGTAAACTTTAAATGAAATTTAGTTTTTACTCTCCATCAGAGATACAAAATTTTGTTATCGTTTTTTCAATTGTCTTGTTGTACTGCAGTCGTAACTCTTTGTAATGACTTGAAAGCCGTAAAAGAAAAACATTTTGGCCCAAAACTCTGTTTATGCAGACAAGTAGCACAGATACATGCAAACAAAAAGGATACACTAACACAGGCATACATCTACATACTTACATATGACAAAATTGCAAAAAGAGATAACTTATATCTATGTAGTTATGTATGAAAGCACGTTGTTTACTAAAACAACTAATAAAGTATAGTAAAGTAAAGTTAAGTAAAGAAAAAGTTTATAGTTTGCTCTTAGGCTGACACCTCTCTCGGGTACAGTGTGAGAGCAAATGTTTTTACTCTTAATATGTATAAGAAATTGTTTTGTGATCATACTTCATAAAATTTCTGAAAAATAATTTTAATTAGCTGGAATTTGATGGCTAAACTTTAGAAAAAATAATTTTTTAGCATACGAAAACTTTTGTTTATGACTGTATGGAATTTAAGCTAAACATAAGAAGTGGGATACGAAGGTAATGTCTCCACTTAATGTATGTACTCGTGATAGTTGTAGGCTGCAGTTGCATTGTTAAATTGTCTTTGTATGTCGTCTCATCAGAAAGGTAAAGGAGTTAAAGTGGTTTTTATTATGAGAATTATTTTTAAATTTACAATTTATTGAAAAGTGTATTTATCATCGCCATCATTAATTTATTATTAGCCTGTATTAATTTTGTTTCTATTAGGAACTTTAAAACGTAGTTAAATACAAAATATTTGGTGATCCATAGACCTTTTTTTAGTTTTAAATAAAACACTTTAAATAAAACTGGTTTGCAATTGGTAATTTGCGATTCTTTAATTTTACAACTTTAAATAAATTTAAGCAGGCACTCTTATTTATTTATTTTTGTTTTTTATAAAGAAAAGTAACACTCAGGCAATTAATATGCCCATATACACTTGCGTTACTTTCTTTTGGAAGAAGTAAAGGTGGTGAAAGAAGAAAGCTTTTTATATCACAACTCTGCAATTGCGCATAATGTTTGTTTTTAATGCAGAATTGCAGCGCCTCTGGTGTTGAGTAGGCGTATTCTTTTTTTAAAGTTTGATTTTATAGCTTTTATTTAATTATTTTACTTCGGTGGCGTTTGAATGCTATACCACTGAAAGAAGGCGCTGTGATAAATATTAGTTATGATAGATAGAAAAGAAAACTAATAGTTATCAGAAACTGGTGTTGTTTGAGTGGCAGCGGCTGGGAATCGAACCCGGGCTACACAGACAAATAAATCATGTTTTTTTTTCAATTAAACCTTTAATTGATTTCAAAATAATTTTCAATTAAAATTTTAATTGATTCAATTACTATTTCTGATATTTTCAATTAAATCTAACATTTTTTTTTAATTGATACTATCATTTTGTTTACAGGTCCGATTTTAATTGAAACTCATTTTTATTCTTTTCTGTGTACAAATACCAAATTAAGCAACAGCACCTAATTAAAAACGGTTTGATCTTCAGATGAATGCATTATATAGAGTTACTGCCTTAACTGTAGCCTGTAAACTATGGTATAAAGTACTTTAACTGCAACAACTCGTACTACATTGTATGTTTGTCTAATGAAATTTACTCGCACATCTGCATCTTTGAGCCACCACGCCGTCGTATTCGAAGGATTGCATGTGTTCTGAAGTCTGAAGTATGTATACATATGTATATATACATATGTATACATATGTATGTATGTATATAATGGCAACATGTTGTTTACATATTGTAGATATTGCTGTCACACATATGTTTTTGTTGTTGCTTCTATGTTGCAGTATTTTTTTTGAATGCAGTATGTAGTAGTTGTTGCTTCTACTGCTGTTGTTGTGCACTGAATATTTCAATCTTTTGAGAATTGTGAAGCATCACAGAATACTGTTGTTGTGCACTGAATATTTCAATCTTTTGAGAATTGTGAAGCATCACAGAATACTGCAACCGACTTATTTCTAAACGGTGATAAATTTTCTTTGGCTAATAGTTGTTTGCAATCATTTGTTAATTATTGACAAATGTGAATAAAATTGTTGATTATTAACGCCTTATCGTAAAATATGATCTTCTAGTTGATCTTCTTAAGAACTTACTGCAATAGAGACAATCTGAAGATAATTTCTTATATTAAATTCCTGCGCAAAGTTTACTTGCAGCAGTTGTTGCTACCGTTCGTTGCCTGCTTTTATCAAGTAAATATTTTAATGTGAAAAGTTTTCCAATAGAAGCTTACTTTTGAAAACTCACACACACACACACAGAAACGTGAGCGTAATTATATCTTTAATAAAGTTTTCTTCATTCTAGGCTAAATTACAATTACAAGCAAATTATAAAAAAAAATCGAGATTCTTTGAACAATTTTTTGACGATGAATTTTAAACGCTGTTATAACTGCATTATTGCGCTGGTTTGTTTTTTTGGTTTAGTTTTTGGCTGAACCAATTCTCAGCATATTGAACATCTTGACCTTTTGCCAAATGAAACAGAAAATGAGAAGAAAAAAAAAGCTATTTAACTTGTATTATTACAGTTGACATTTAACAATTATTTTTTTTTTGTTGTTAGGTTTTGCTTGTATTATAGATACGTTTATAGTCTACTTGTCTAGTAAGATTTATTGAAAGATGAAATAAGCAAAGTTTGTTTAATTTTGTTTGATATTGCATATAACACACATAAAATAGCATGAAAAAACAGAAAACAAAGGAGCTATTGTGTGTGTTTCAATAGAAATAAATCCAAAATTACTTCAAAGAAACCACACCCAAAATATGTACTCTCGTAGTCTGGTATCAATGAAGGTCTTAGATGCAGATAAATTACACAAAATAAGCCACAGATATATTTACATTCAGTGGAACAGAAAATCAACACAAAGTGAAAAACAGCGCACTCACTTTGAAATCTTTTAAAGCCTCAGTCTCAGCTACACAAAAGCCAACTAAAATGTATTCATAAATAAATTTATGACACCTTACATTACGAGTGTGGAAAAGATAGATACTCACTCACTCGTATGGATTTGAAATAACAATGGAAGCATTATTATACATAGTACATATGTGTAGTTAAATATGTACATATGTATAGGTATGTATATTTAAGTGGCACAACGGGGATAAAGGAAATCATGCCCAGATTCAATGAAATCAATGGAATTTTAAATAAATTATTTTTCTTTTTAATTGAACATTTTCTGAAATAAATTAATGCTGTTAGCTAAAATCAGATTAGTGTTACAAATACACAAATATAGGTTGACATAAATAAAGTTTTCTTTATGATTAACCAAGTCGATTCTTTTAAAATGGCTCTGGAACCTATTTATGTATATGAATGGTCTAAATTAAAAAAAGAATTATCTGTGATTACTTATATTTCCTATCAAAACTAGAGATTTTTTCATAAAGAATTATCAAAATGACTCCAGATCAGTGGTGTTCACAAAAAGAGGCAGTTTAAAATGTGTTTGTAGTGGTGAGTGTCCTTTAAGTGTACTGAGAGAAATCTCGTGCTAACAATGTTGAACAATAATTTTGTATTAAAAAAAAATATTAATTCCATTAATACATACATACATAAAAATATCAATGCATAATGAAATAAAAAAAAATTTCCCCACTCTACTTTCCCCATTTTAATATGTATTAATTCAAAAATATTTAAAGTGTACTGAAAATAAAAATTTTATAATAAAAAAAAAGCGAAAATAACCTGCTTGTTCCCAGCAAGCCGAAAAGAGTCTTTTCTGACACCTTTTTCGGAGCTTTAATGCTCTTTATGAGCCCAAAAAATAATCATAATTGCTCCGAAAACCTTCAGAAAAGAGGGTCATTACGTTCGAAAATGGTCCGTCAGAAAGAGCTCTTAGATAATGTATAATCTTGTTTTGATCATGTTTTTTTTTTTTTGTTCAAAGCACAAATAACAGGACAACAAGGCTTTTTGGTACACACATAATTAAGTGGAATTTATGAGTCATACTGAGGCACGTATTGGTCTCTGGGTGATGGTGTGGAGACAACCTCACACCGGCCTTCTAACCTAACCTATGAGTCATACTGCGTGCCGACTCAGGACAGTAACAAGCAAATTTTTCTTTCGCTCCGAAAAAGCTCCTTAGTTGGACTCTTTTTGACTCCTTTTTCGGAGCGCTCCGAAAATGCTCCTTAGTTGGACTCTTTTCTGACTCCTTTTTCGGAGCACTCCTAGAATGGTATGCTGGGTTTGAACTGAATGAAATTATGGCTTGTATGCTCTTATGCTTGGTTTTCACTATGGCATTTTTCTTGTCAAATTGTCCAAATTGTTATCAATTGTATGAAAACGATGACAACCCTCATGATTGCAAACATAGATGACACCATATGACAACCCGTTATCATACAATTGCCAACAATTTGGACAATTTGACAATAAAAATGACATAGTGAAATTGCGGAATTAGGGAGTTTCGTTAACAGTCGTGTTGTGTATGTGAAACTGAAGAAAAGCATTCGGTCCCCAGGGGTACAGTGTGAGCAATAATACTCTAAATCCCTTTCTTCATAACTGTGTCAAAAAACACGATGTTCTTTAATTTGGATTTTCGAATTTTTGCCAAAAATCGGCATTGTCGGCCGATTCAAAAACCAAAAGTAAAGAAAATCGTGTTTTTTGACAAAGTTATGAAGAAAACTCAAAAAAAAAACGGCCGGCAAAGCCGATTTTTGGCAAAAATTCGACTTATTCACCTTAAAACCTTTTCCGAAAAATCTGAAAATAATCTCAAAAATACTTTACCCTATAAGCTTTCAAATTATGAGCACACATGAAAATAAAAAAAAGAATTTTTTTAGGACAACCTAATATACACAAATCATTCGGTTGAATTTTTTTTTCAAGAGAAGTAACACTCAGAAAATTAATATGCCTATATATACTTGCGTTACTTTCTTTGGAAAGGGGATAGTTGAAGAAATAAAGGTGGTGAAAGAAGAAAGCTTTTTTATATCACAACTCTGCAATTGCGCATTATGTTTGTTTTTAGTGCAAAATTGCAGCGCCTCTGGTGGTGAGTAGGCGCATTAATGTAAAAGCTTGATTTTATAGCTTTTCTTTAATTATTTTACTTCGGTGGCGTTTGAATGCTGTACCACCGAAGTAGGGCAGTGTAATAAATATTAGTTATGATGGATAGAAAAGAAAACTAATAATTATCAGAAACTGATGTTGTTTGAGTGGCAGCGGCTGGGAATCGCACCCGGGTTACAAATACCAACTCATGCTTAATGACCAAATGCGCTAACCAATTAAGCTACAGCACAATTAGTCAGTTTCTTTGTTTATATTTTAGGAGATGATTTTTTGTGGAAGAAGATTTTTTGGGGCATATTCTTGAGAGCCCACTTAGTGACAGATCGAGCAGTTTTACTGTTTAAGACTATCGACTTTTAGTTAGAAACAGAAGTGATAACTGATCTAGTTTCTTTTCCCAATTAAACGCATAGTTACAAAGTCATGGACGATCAAAGATTTTTAGAATTTTAGTATAAATCTCAAGGTACGAGTATACATTTACATTTGGATGGAGCCTCTTTAATTTTAGGCACAAATATAAATTTATATCGTGTTTCTTTTTTGAATTAAACGCATTTTTATAAAGATATTTAGGATTTTTTTTAGTTGTAATTCAAAATATGGAAGTCTTCTTTTGATCAGAACTATAAGTGAGTTCAGATCGTATTTCCTTGAGGTGGATTCACCCATTCGTAACAAAAAATTTGTTCGAACAATTTTTTTTTATATGAAGTTTGACGTCTCTCTTTTTGAGAGAGAGAAAATATTTTTTACGAACATGAATTGGTTTAATTTTATATTTTTTCTGGACAAAAATGAATTGAGTTGCCAATAGGTTGTTGCATTTTTTCATACAAATAACAATGCCTTATGTATTTCCATGGCCACCAGCAAAAGCAACTTTCTTTTTTTATTCATTTTGAATATATATCTGTGATTTTGAATACACAATACATCCCTACAAGAACAATGACAGTCATTTGATGCATCATCTGATGGGTATTGCTGATGGGTTTATACATCAGTAGTTCCCATCATTTTATTAAGGGCAATGTGAAAAACCTGATGTAAACATTCGTGTACATGTGATTCTTTTTCTCTTTCCAACTTGTGAACTTGTTAATCAGCGTTGCCATTGCGTAACATTTTTTATTAACAAGGTCTTGTTTCAAAAATCCCCACAATTCCATAATATATAAAATCAAAATATTACCATGAAATTTATTTAAAAAAAGTACAAAAAAACTAAAACTTTTGAAAAGAGTAACTCTATGATCAAATACGTATATAAAAATGATGCCGAAGCAAAATTAGGTATAAGAGAAAATTTAACAAATATTTATTAAAATTTGGTATGAAAACCCCCACTGTGGCAACGCCGACAGCAACAATTTATTATATAAAATTGCTGCAAGTGTGTTAGTTTATAAGTTTTGTATGTGTTAGTTTCCATCAGCAATTTCTTGTAGGGATACTTTAAAATAATTTAATATTTGTATTTTGACACTTAAAACCCAAAGCAAAATAAATCATTGGCCGCACTTGTAAAACAAATAGATTTTGTTTACATATGCAGCTTTGATTTTTCAGAAAAATTGTTCGAATTGGGTGAATCGTGCTGCAAAAAACTCTCAGTAAAAAAAAATTTTCTCTGGAAAAAAATTTTTGTTAAGAAAAAATGGGTGAATCCATTGAAATTTTTTTTTTTTTGATATTATATATTATGTAGTTGGTTATTTGTTTGAAGATCATTTTCTTTTAAGTTCAACAAATATTAATTAATTGGGTCAAAAGTATGAGTGAACACAGATTAAGTTATTATTAGGGGCCAAATTACCGCATTCGTGATCGAATGAGCTATCGTATCGAAAAATGATTTCGATATCGGAATTATGATAAAATTTACTAAATTTCTTGCTCGATATCGAATGCCATAATCTCAAATAAGAAAACTACGATCAATTTTACTCGATATCGAATGCGGTAAGTTGGCCCCAGATCAAAGGTATTGATCGTTAAAGTTTCTGTTTACAGATCAAGCTGTTTTTATATGTATTTAAAATTTGTTTAGTGATTGCTAATCGGGCTTCCTTTCTCGAGTCCTATTTTTAGATTTTAAACGAAAGTATCGTTTGTTGGGATATTTCTAAACAATCAATCATCGAGCTAATTTTTATAATATGAGTGACTGTGCTCGTTTTCCGGACAATTTAAAATGTTGCTAAAATTCCACATAAATTTAAATTTTTTAAAAAGTCACAAAAAATTCTTCTACAGGAAAAAAAGGAAAGTGTTTCGAAACAAAAGAAGATTCAGGAAAAAAATTAACTTAGTGTTAATGGATGGCTACGATTTTAATTCATTTTTGCCATTTGCAGCGATAAAATGTACAACAAAAAGAAAACATAAAGTTTCCGATTAAAGAAAAAAATAAAATAAAAAACAAGAAAGACAGAATAACAAAAAGACACAAAACAAGCGAAACAGCGATTTAACACAGTTACTCGTGTGAGCAAGTATGGCTGGCTGGATGGATGGATATGTACATACATATGTACTAAACGAAAAATCCTTTCCAACCTATACAAAAAAGAAAGCGGACTGACTATGTATGTATGGATACTATCAATGTAACTACATATACAATAATAGTTAAATGTATTGTGTAAATATTGGCAACGTGCCTATTATAGCTGCTCAGAAAGAAACATGCATCCAGCAAAAGTGTATGTAGTATTTAAAATACATGCATACGTAGAAACATGCAACACACATTCTTAGTGCCAAAGCTGAGACTTTAGCACAAAGAACAGAACATTTTTGGTTGGTCAAAAGTTAAAAAAACAGCCACAAAACATACACACACACACACATACACTCCTAAATGATACGACAAACAAATTGTTATAAACGAAATAAAACAGGACAAAAGTTCATTTAAATCTGCATTAAAAAATCTCTGGTTTTTATCTCGCTTTTTGTGTGTGTCTTTTTTTACTTTTATTAAACAAGACAAGATTAAATTGGTTGATTTGAATTCTGATTGTCGGTTTTACATTTCTATTTCGTTTATGTGTGCGATTAAAATGTGTGCTCTTTTGAATTCTAGAGATAAACCAGCAGTACACAGAAAAAAAATCATGTTTTTTTTTCAATTAAACCTTTAATTGATTTTAAAATAATTTTCAATTAAAATTTTAATTGATTCAATTACTTTTTCTTTAATTTTTCAATTAAATCTCAAATTTTTTCTTAATTGATACTATCATTTTGATAACAGGTCCGATTTCAATTAAATTTTTAATTGTTTCCACAAATATTTTAATTGAAACTCATTTTTATTTTTTTCTCTGTAGATAAAATCGTTGACCCAAAATTGCAGTCTTCATGAAGAATCTTTAATTATTTCGGACAACTCAATTGCATTGAATTCTGTTAACTAACCATGTTAAATCTGCCCAGAATAAATAAACTTTAAATTTAGATTGTTGAAGGCAATGGAAATAAAGTTTACTCTAGTAATTTAGTTGAGGCTCATATACAGTCACTCAAAGGAGGAGTAGGATGAGATGAGTTTCACATAAATGTGGACATACATAATTGATGATTTGAAAACATGATGAAATTGTTCATTTGAATTGGGAAGTTAGTAAGAGACAAAATATTTTGTTATATTTGTTTGTAAATAGCTGGCCTCCACTGTACATGTGTATAGCTTTCAAAAGTATGTACTTGGTACTAGTTAGTGTGATGTTCAAAGGACCTTTTTTTATATAAAAACAAATAGCCGCTACATACTTGTAAAAAGGTAATTAGGGAATGAATGCATGAATTACCAGAACCAGAGGGAGAGCCTGCTTAAATGTTTTGTGAGCGAAATAGTTTTGCAAATAAAGATTGTATGTACATTTACTTCACCTACACAATCAATTATCATTAGAAATTAGGTTTTTAAATTCATTCTTTAAGAGAAACAAGATTTTGAAGTATCTGTATGGCCGTAAGTTTAAACGACCAATTTTGTAGTTGTCAAAGAATCACAGTTGTATCAAACAAACGTACATAATTGATGATGTTACGGCGGTTTATTGCCTTCAAATAGACCGGATTCCTTTCAATTGCAAAAAGTGGCAAGTAGTTCAAAGAAAATATAATGAGTCTTTATTTATTCAAATGTACAGGAGACAGTTTAAATAATCTCTCTGTCTTTTACTACTCTTTTACAGTTTAATTTAAACCAGTGTCGGGCACACACATACTCACTTATATGTGCTAGTGTTGGAAGCAGCAAAAAACTAACCAACGAACAATAATTATACATTCAAATAATTTTTCAGTTGCCAAAATTAAAGACATTTTTTGGATTATAGTATTTTTATTTGATTTGAATTTTTTTTGTAATGTCTTCTCCAACAAAACAAATTTGTGCATCGCAATTCATGTTTTCTATGAAAAAAAAAATCATTTTCCCATTCTTCAGTAAACATTTTGGTTTGAGTGTAATCATATATGTAAGTGTGTCAACGTCGCGCACACAGAATTTTGTTGCTATACACGCGTGTATAGCATTTAAAAAAACGCCCCCCACTGCTTCGAACACACACTTAAATTACAGTTTGGGAACGCTTTAATGTTCACTTAACGATGCCTCACAATAAACTCCTCTTTAAGTGGCTCTGTTTGTTCTATTTATACAATAGCGCCATCTTCTAGTCTAATCTAGTCTCTATCTAATTTCCGACGGCATCTAGAGCAGACTATCGAAAGTTCCTTTGACCTGTTTCACACTCATCAGTTCTGACTGTCAAGTCAAGTTATTTTTCAATGAGAAGGAAAGAGAGAGAAAATTATATTTTATATAGAAACAGGACTTTCTATGGTATATACGAGGGCCGTTCTGAAATTTCTTAGCCTAGAACAGAAAGCGCTGTGTAAACAGAAAAAAATTAAGTGTTTTGAGAACTTTTACATGTTAAATTTCTTTTCGATCTGACAACTCCTTCATATAGAAACAATTGTTCAAAAAAGACGTATCCGCGATTTTTTTTGAAATGGAAAAATTAGAAACTCGTGGTGTCATTGCAAATTTAAATAAAAAAAGTTTATCGGGAAAGTGCTGCTTCGTATGCAACATATGCAAAAAATTGGGTTTGGAGTAGACTGCCAAAAACATCAACAACAACAAAAATTGTAGCCAACGTGCATGATATGATATTAAATGATCGACAAATAAAAGTGTGTGAAATAGACAATATCATGGGCATCTCAAATGATCGAGTACATTTAATTTTGCATAAAGAACTACAGATGCAAAATCTTTCGGCAAGATGAGTGCCGCATTTGTTAACAGTCGACCAAAAACGCATAACAATGAAAATTTCCCAAGCTTCCAAGTTTTAAGAAAAATAAAATGGATTTTAAGCGCCGTTTCATAACTGTGAATGAGACATGGATCCACTACCACTCCAGAGACAAAAGAATAATCCAAGCAATTGACTGAAGCTGGAGGAAGTGACCCAAAGGGACAAAAACAATTCAATCGGCTGGTAAGATTATGGCAACGGTTTTTTTGGGACTTCAAACGTATTTTATGGATTGACTATATGCAAAAGGGTAAAATAATAAATTCAGAGTACTATTGCAACATTTTGGATCAATTAAATGAACAAATTCGACAGAAACGCTCTGCCTTCATCAACGACACTGTGGTATAGCATTCAAACGCCACCGCAGTAAAATAATTAAATAAAGGCTATAAAATCAAGCTTTTACATTAATGCGCATACTCACCACCAGAGGCGCTGCAGTTCTGCACTAAAAACAAACATAATGAGCAATTGCAGAGTTGTGATATAAAAAGCTTTCTTCTTTCACCACCGTTACTTCTTCAACTATCACCTTTTCAAAAAAAAGTAACGCAATTATAAACAGGCATATTAATTGCCTGAGTGTTACTTCTCTTAAAAAAAAAAAATTAAACTACAAGTTGCTTGACCAACCACCTTATTCTCCTGATTTAGCTCCCAGTGACTTTTACCTGTTCCCAAATCTAAAAATATTCCTAGCTGTCAAGCGTTTTACCTCAAATGAAGATACAATTACAATTGTAAAACCACTATTTTGAAGGCTTTGGGGAAAACTACAGGGAATAGATTTGCTAGATAAGCGTTGAACTTGCGTTGAAGTTTCAGGAGATTATATTGAAAAATAAAAATGTTTTTGAAAACGGAACTATTCTTTTTCTGTGCTAGGCTAAGAAGTTTCCGAACCGCCCTCGTAGAAGCCTCTAGCAATTGTGTTGTGTTGATAAAAATGCTGTATGTTGATACAAACCGTTAAGTTTAAATAATTTCGTAACAATACATTAGAAAGAATTTCCGAAGTTTTTTTTTTTATAAAAGTCTAAATAAAAGGCAGACTCTTAGAAACATTTTCTCTAATTGGCCGCAGAACTTTTTATCGTTCTTGTAATTATTAAAAATCAAACAAGAATGAAATGTTTCTTTTAAATATTGTAAGCGAAGCAAGAATAATTTATTTAGTACTTTAAAAAAGTACCTAATTTTGTTTTAATTTAATAATATTTCTTTAAATTTATTTAAGATTGCACAATAAAGTGAAAAAAAACAGTTGAAAGAAGAAAGTTGATGGTTTTAAAAAAGTGGCGCAACATGAGATAACAACATGTTTCCACTATTAAAGAATATTTAAAAAGTAATAAAAGTTAGGCAGACAAAGTTTGAGCAAAATCAAGCTAAGCGTTGTTGTTCTGGGATTTGTCGCATTTGGAAAACGCAGATGTGATACTTGAAATATTGGGAAGCATCATTGGACCATTTATCTAAAATGAGACTGGTCAAGCAATTATTATTATTGGTGCGCCATATTACATCATAATAATAGAGTTCTTTGCAATTGTAGCATGAGCCGTTTACTAGTCGTGTCTTCTCTCTTTTCGGTGATCACAATTGGCATCCTAAATCGGACAATTTAACACCATTTGATTTCTTTTTATAAGATTATTGGTGTCTTTGCCAACAAGACAAGAAATAATAAATTTAACACAGCATAGAAGAAAGACATTCACATGTATGTTAAGTTGCTGCATAAGTGTCCGTTTGTTAGTGTAAAACATAATAAGGCTTTAAATTCAAAACATAAGTTAATGAACTTCGGCTATAGTGTTAAAAATTGTCCTAAGCCATTTACTATTGAAAATCTACAAAATCGATTTAGTAGAAAAAAAGTTATAAATAAAAGTGTGAGGTTAGTTTTAAAGAAATCAATATTATTTTTTTTTTAATTTTAACGCTTCAAAAATAACATTCAGTTTTATATTTGATATATGGCAAAATTCACAGTCTTTAGTTAGCTAATGATTCTTTATTCGCAATGCTTAGTTTGTCATAAGAATACCAAGTAATAGTTAAACAATAGTTAGTATTTTAGTTTACCAATGGTTAACTAATGACCGAGACTTCGGCCATTAATGATTTAAAGTTACAGTTTCATGGATTTAAATAATGCTTAAAGTAAATACCACTCATTACCACAAGTATAGACATGTTTTTTTTATACTCTTCCACAGTTTTGTCTAAAACAACGTTATTTTTTATTTTAACTCCCTTCACTGTGACATTTTAGAAATTTCTAAAGTTGTTAGCAACATTCTGCTGCTGGTGCTATTTTACGAACTGCTTTTGTAGCTGTATTTTTAGTTTTTTTTAGTTATGTGTTCTTTTGAGGACTTTAGCTAACAACACATTTATCCTGGGGTGGTATTTTTGCTGCATGTTTTTAATTGTTGTAAAGAACAAAGCCATAAGTCCATGTTTTTTCTTTAAAATTATTCTTTTTTTTTTTAACAGTTGTTTAAAATTTTTAGAGCACAAATTTTAAATTAGAAAATTGTTAAATGTAAATTTCAATTTATACTCGTATTTAATTAAAGTTTTTAACGCTATAATTAAAGTGAACGCAAATATAATTAATCACGTTGATAATGATTATACATAATTAAACAGTGTGTGCACATATAATAGAAACATTTCAAATTATTTTCACACTGTTGGTTTTTTTCAATGTAATTACTTTAATGTTAATTGTAATAATTTAGTTTGTTAAAAGTTCATCAGAAGTATGTAATGATATCGAGGTCATGTGATTTTAATACAGCAAAAAATGTGCTTCCAAATTTAACTGCAATCGCTTCATTTTGCATTACTTTACATCTAAACTGTAACTACTGGAATCTATTGATGCGTACAAAAGGTGATTTTACCATTTTACCATGATTCTTTGTTGCAAGGTTGCAGTAACTTTAACACTCACTGTATTGAATCTAGTTTAAATATCCGTTGATTTCATTTAAATAATTATATTGCAGTTTACCCATAACTACAGGCAGATAAAAACAAGTAAGAAAGTATAGTCGGTCAAGCCCGACCCAGTATATGTATAAAACAGTGTTTCAGAAATGGACGTTATATGGGAGATTGTGGACCGATCATTTACAAATTTAGTGTCATGATGTCTATGAATATAAATATTATGTATGTATGTTGAACTTTATCTCGATATAAATACTTTTAAAAGATTTATGGAGCTTAAATTGAAGTACGCAGACAGTGTCATTATTTCTGTATAAAAGAAACTTATTTGTATCAAATTTAATTACCAATATTTTTAAGAAATTTATGATCGTTAAAGTGAATTTCGAAAGTCGGCCTTATATGGGAGCTACGACTAATTATGGACCGATCACAAGAAAATTGTACCGTATTGCTTGTATACATATGAAATATATTTGTGTTAAATATTATTAGGGTACCAACATTTTTGAGAGATTTATGCTCATTAAAGTGATTTTCGGAAGTGGGCCTTATATGGGAGCTACGACTAATTATGGAGCGATCTGCACAAAATTTGTAGATGATATTTGGCTTCATTTACCAAGCATTTGTGATGAAATTGGTTTGTATACTTGCATAATTCAAAGATTTATGATCGGTAAACCCCGATTTCGGGAGAACATTTGTATGGGGGCCAAGTGAAATGATTAACCGATTTCCACCAGTTTCAATTCCATCCGTCCTTGGACGGAAAAATAACACGTACCAAATTTTATCCAAATATCTTCAAAATTGCGACCTTTACTCTGCACACAAGCTTTACATGGACAGTCAGTCAGCCAGGCGGACGGACGGACATCGTTAAATCGACTCAGAGTCGATTCTGAGTCGATCGGTGTACTTCAAGGTAGGTGTTGGACCAATATTTCTGGGCATTACAAACATCAGCATAAATCCAATATACCCTCCCCACTATGGTAGTGTAGGGTATAAAAAATAAAGAAACTTTTAAAATTAACTTGTTAAATTGAACATAATCACTGCAATTAAGCGGGCATATCATAGCAAAAGCGCATAAATCATTTTAAAAATTACCAAGAACCATGTCAGCAAAAATATTTATACTGTAGCTTTAATTGTTTTTACGCACTTTAGGAATTTGTCTTAAAGTTATTGAAACACAAATTTGTATTGCAAAAAGTGTGCTGCTCATAAAACTATAAATCTGCAGACAGCTAAAACCACAAGAACCTTGAACACTTTAAAGCTGTTTAATGTTTCTTTTTTGCTCTTAAAATGTATTTTATATGTTTGGCATGTGACCAGAATGTCCCTGTTTTATTTAAAGCAGAACTGACAGCAAAGGATAACTAGGAAAGAAGCAAGGATTAATGCTTTTGAATTAAATTGTTTAAAGCGTACATGCATGTAAAGACAATTTTTTTAACCTTGTCTGGCGAAAAAAGAAAAAATAGAATCATAAAATTTGCTACAACAAGTGCATGATGTTATAAAATACTTTAAAATAATATAATTATTCTATTGTTTAAAGGACAAATGAGCAAATTCTAAAAATAATTGACTTTATTCGGCATTTGTATAAAATTCTTTAATTTCTGGAAAGACATATTGTAATTTAAAACATAGAAAATTGGGTTTACTTTACTGCAATTATCTTCTTTTAATAAGCAAAGCCCTCTCATCCTAAAATCACATGTGATTAGCGAGAAACAACTGCATTCAGAATGTATTACTTTCTGGATGGATTTTGGGTTGGACTGCTGACTTCTGGTCAGCAAAAATGCCACCCCAGGATAAATGTGTTGTTAGCTAAAGTCCTTAAAAGAACATATAACTAAAAAAATTAAACTTAAAAAACACCTACAAAAGTAGTTCGTAAAATAGCAGCAGCAGCAGGATGTTTCTAACAACTTTAGAAATTTTCAAAATGTCACAGTGATGTCAGTTAAAACACAGTAACATTTTTTTAGACAAAACTGTGGAAGAGTTTAAAAAAAACATTTCTATACCTGTGGTAATGAGTGGTATTTACTCTAAGCATTATTTAAATGCATGCAATAGTAACCTTAAGGGCTGGTTTCTCATTAGGCGATTATCATTTTTTCCAACGAAAAACTGCCGAATTAAGAAATTTGATTTTCTCAATGTCTAATTCGCTTCAATTCTGTCGCAAAACTAACCAGCCCTCATCTGCCGATTATTTATTTGTTGTACAGATAAATTCAATCAGCAGACTGCTGTTCATATTTTGAATGTGGCAATACCTTGAGTTCCTGTAAAAAAATTAAATAGATTTTAGAATAAATGTTTAATAGAGGAATAAACATTAATTTGATGGGGGATGAACTCGAAGAACATGAATTCCAAATGAATGTTGAAAGAGTTTATCATGCCAGGCCTAACTACCTGGCAGACATGGATGTTATTTATTTTTTAATATTTGTTTTTTTATTTTTTATTTTTTTGTTATTTTTTCACATTTGGAAAACAGCTGATTTATGTCAACAACTTGTCACTTGAAGACAGAGTTCCCAATTTTCACATAAATTTTGAGAGGTATTGCCAAATGAAAATAATGTTTCTGTCGGTATATTAAGAAAACCAAAATTGTTAACAGACATATTATCAGGGCTGATACCAAAATACAACATGATTATAAACATTTGTATTAATAGAAGTTTGAAGTTTGAGAAACATTGCTGTCATTAACAAAGTTGTGGAGTATGGCAACATAAAGTTTTAACGGCTTTGGTTGAACATTCTACACAAGAACTTTCGATTACCTCAGCTCCCAACAATCCGGAAATTACTAGAATATGGTGCTAGTGTATAAATAGAACAAACAGCGCTACTCAAAAGTGGGTTTATTGTGAGTCTTAGCTGAGTAAACATTAAAGTGCAAAGTGTGTAAGTGTAAAGCGGCCTTCAACTGTAATTTCAGTGTGTATTAAAATAAATTGTAAAAGATTAGTAAAATATATAAAGAGTTTATAACCTTTAAAGTGTTTTTCGGAAGTGGACCTTATATGGTAGCTATGATCAATTATGGACCCGTCAGTACAAAATTTGTAGATGTGATTAGGCTGCATGTACAGCCAATTTGTGTTTAAATTTGTTTGAATACATATGAGCAAAAATCATACATTTATGACCGATAAACCCCTATTTCAGGAGGACATTTGTATGGTGGCAAGGGAAATAATGGATCGATTTCTTTGATCCGAAAAAATATCATATACCAAATTTTTATGAAATATCTTAAATCCATTTAGGAGTCGATTAATATTTATGGGCGTTACAAATATCGGCACAAATTCAATAACCTTCCCCACATAATGGTGTGGGGTATAAAAAGTGGGTCAAAATATTATTAAGTCTGTGTTCAGACGAGATAGAGAGAGAGACGAGGGCAAAGGAACCGAGTTCACAATTGCATGTACTCTTGAAATTCGTTTTGCTTTCCTATTCGTAATTTATTTAAGCTTGAAGTAGTATAATTATAAAATAAGACTTGCATTGTGTAAACGCCAAAGCAAGGCCTAAGGATAATAAATAAGAATCTTATCAATAAGACTTGCGTGTGAACGCAAACTTATTCACTTGCTACTGAAAAACACAATGGGTAGCGTATGATTAATATTAATTAAATGATAGTTTTTACTAAATCTTATAAATCTGGTAAAACTGCAGTCACTGTTAAAATTTAAATATATTTTGATAGATTACATTTTTGATTTCCTATTCTGAAACCTAGCAAGACATAGTTCCTAACAGAACATTCTAAATTAAAAATTAAGCGAAATTTTATGATTTTGAAAAAGATTATGGTATTCAGTGGCAATTTAAACTAATTAAAAATATTCTATAGGTTGGAGTATATTTAAATCTCTTAGAGAAAACTCAGTACAAAGGGTTAATTAAGCAAACATTTGATGCTCACTAAAGGTTTAAAATAGAAAACCTGATTTAACAATTATTTCATATATTCATTGGTGTCATAGAAACCAATATTGGCAGAAGTGGTTTTAAAATCGACAAGAAAACATGCTTTGGTGTCATAGGACACTGCTACACGTTCAAGAAATATCGAGATATTTCTAGTACCGAGATATTTCTAGTATCACGATATTTATTGAACGTGTAGCAGTGCCCTATGACACCAAAGCATGTTTTCTTGTCGATTTTAAAACCACTTCTGACAATATTGGTTTCTATGACACCCCTGATTAGTTTTGTTTGCAATTATTTAATGAAACAAATAATTGAACAGTCATTATGACATTATTTTATTGTTAAGTTTTTTTTTGTCGATTTTCTGCTTTCACAATTCTGAAAGTTAAAAATGTCCATAAAAATATTTCTGTAGTTTTTTGTTGTTTGCATTTATAATCAAATTTATTTCATGCATTTATTACAACATATTGTTGCAACAACAAGCATAAATTTAATAGTTTTAAATCAATCAACGATTTAGTTTTATGTGTCTAAACAGAAATAACAACAAGAGTTGCTCTAGTCTATAGATATGTATGTTTTTTTTTCTTAGTTTTGGAGTAGTTTTAGAAAAAAACATAAAACTAAAATTTAAATTGTTCAAAACTTTATTGTAGGCCTAATGAAAAATAACTACAAAAGACACACGCTTGTGTTAGTGTAACAATCAGCCAATGAACCAACGTTCAAAAGTGACAATGGTTCTTGCAAAGGTGTCAGTTTTAGCTGTTGATTGCAATATTGTGCTACACAAAAAGCTGGCTGAAAGATAGTGGTTACAAAAAGTTTGTGGACAGAATTAATTAAATTTTTGTAACTCATACATAGAAAAATCAAATAAAATCACATTTAGTTTAAAACAAAGACTATTTAGTTTTATATTATCTATATTATTATTATAGTTCCTACTTTAAATGAAATTTAAGAGTGTTGTCACACTTTTGACATTAACTGTTGCTAATAAATTTAGGCATATTTTATATTAAACTAAACTACCTAAATATTTTATATAAATGAGTTATTTTTTTTTACAAATTTATTAACATGTTCAATATTTAAGGTGGGTCTGTTTTCATACATACATGATTTTATATTTTGTCTGTAGAAGTAAAAAAAACACAGAGGGTTGTAATTAAAGTTAATAAATTTTAAATAAATCGATTTAAAAGTCTTTAGTCTAGAACGTTGTCTATGCCTATATGGGCGTTAGCCAAAAAAAAACTTATAATAATTACAAACACATGTGTGTAGTCCAAAGTTAATAAAAAGAACCATTAATTTAAAATATGTTAAATTTATTTCTCATAAATTTAATCACAAAAATTTATTAAAATTACAAAACTTTTCTATTGCATTTACTACGTACTACATTTTTAAATATTACCTTGCACACAAGAATTTTCAAATTCCCACAATGTTTTCTCATTACCACACCCTGATTTATCTAGACTTTGACTCACGCAATTTTCATTTTATTTTCGTAATGTTTTTTATGGAATTGTAAATTTGTCTATTACTGCAAACATATATGAAGAAAGAAAAAACTGACAAGAAAAGAACAATTTTATTAATTTGTTGCAGACTTTTCAAAAGCACTTTTAAGCAACTTGCAAAATAATTATGAATAATTGAATTTGAAATTCAGCCTAATAAGTCAGGGTACTTTAACCCTAAAAGGTGTTTAAATGTCATCAATGTATGTACATTGTATTGGGGGTCGTATAACTGTAATTTAAGTTGCTTATACATGTATATGGAACACTATTTTATATAAAACATTTTGTTATTTTTTTAATTGAATTATTAGTTTTAATAGAATAATAATATTTATGTATTAAATATATATATAACAGACATAATACTGCAGGCATAATACTTTAATGTCTCAGAAATTCGGACGCACATTTTTGCCAAAAATATTGTCACTCGATTCCACTCTATCATGCCATGATATCACATGACTTGGAGTGACATACCACGTGACTTGGCGTGACATATATGTATGTAACGTGACTTGGAGTAACATATCACGGGACTTGGTGACATACATATAACGTGACTTGGAGTAACATACCACGTGACTTGGCGTGAGTTGGAGTAACAATCACATGACTTGGCGTGACATATAACGTGACTTGGCTTAACATACATATGTATAACTTGACTTTACGTGACATATATCGTAACTTGGAGTAACATATCACGTGACTTGGCGTGGCATATAACGTGACTTGGCGTGACATAAAACGTGACTTGGATTAACATATCACGTGACTTGGTGACATACATATAACGTTACTTGACGTGACATATAACGTGACTTGGAGTAATATATCACGTAACTTGGCGTGGCATATAACGTGACATGGCGTGACATATAACGTGACTTGAATTAACATTTCACGTGACTTGGCGTGACATATAACGGGACTTGGTGACATACATATAACGTTACTTGACGTGACATATAACGTGACTTGGAGTAACATATCACGTGACTTGGCGTGGCATATAACGTGACTTGGCGTGACATAAAACGTGACTTGGATTAACATATCACGTGACTTGGCTTAACATATAACTTGACTTTACGTGACTTAAAGTAACATATCACGTGACTTGGTGACATACATATAACTTTACTTGACGTGACATATAACGTGACTTGGACTAATATATCACGTGACTTGGCGTGGCATATAACGTGACACGGCGTGACATATAACGTGACTTAAATTAACATTTCACGTGACTTGGCGTGACATATAACGTGACTTGACGTGAAATATAACGTGAGTTGACGTGACATATAACGTGACTTGGAAAGACATATAACGTGACTTGAGGTGACATATAACGTGAGTTGACGTAACATATAACGTGACTTGGAGTGATATATAACGTGAGTTGGCGTGGCATATAACGTGACTTGGAGTAAAATATCACTTAACTTCGCGTGAGATATCACGTAACCTTGAGTAAAGCACCGGTTACACTAGGCACATATTTGCCGAAAGAGACGTAACCACTAAATAAAATATATTTTAAATGGTTTATTTATTTAAAACAACTTTGTTTATTTAACACAAGACACAACCAATATTTAGTTCTATTTTATTTGATGATGTTTGATCTTGCACAACTCTTGTAAGAGTAAACAACGTCAAACAAATTTGTGCTAAAATGAGGGGTTACGCTGTTTTGAGTAAATATTTGCCAAGTGTGACCGTCCTTTTATATACATATCACATGATACGACATGCCGTTATATGGCATGAGATTTAGTTTCATTTCTAAATTTTTGTTTTGAATACCTCTACCAATAGTTGTAATTTATATTTTAATTTCTAACTCGTTAAACATTTAGTAATAAAAGTTAAATGATTAAGTACTTTTGAACCCAAATTAAATACCATTTGACCCACACCTATTACCCAGTAAAAACAAGAACTCCTTTGTTTCAAGCAATTAAATAATTGTAACAATAAAAAAAAAAGAATTGTCATTAATTTCAAATACTCAGTTAAATTTCAACGACAAACAGGCAACCAACCAACCATCAAATTAAAAACCTTTTATATTTAATCTCTTAATTATGGCTAATTTTCAAAATACGAGTTAAAGATCTGTAAACCATTCCAACATTAAGACAGCTTAAGCAAAACGACACAGCAACATTAATTGAACAGAAAACTATTGTAAACAATACTTCACATACTATTAATACTAAACTTTAAAGAGATGAAATCAACAGAAAAAAAACATAACATAAAATAATTAATTAAAAACAAGTAAAATAAAAATGAGATTTGGAAACTTGATAGCAAGAGATCATTCACAATAGCGTTACGAACAGAAATTAGTACCAGTATAAGAGAGGGAGAGTTAAATTAAGTTGAAATAGTTTAGGTTTCAAGTCCATTGTTTTTCAACTGGAAAAACTAAATCATGTTAAGCACTCTTAAAGAAAAACTTGTTTTATTTAAGATCTTTTAACAACATGATCTTTGCAGCAGCAGTTAATACAGGCATTTTTATGTGCATGTAGGTGTGTGCCACAGCATGTTGCAGCAGATTATGCTGTTAGACAATTTCAAACACCGCCAAAAACGTATAAATAAAGTGCCAGAATTTCAAACTAAAACAGTTTATTTAACGTACTACAAATAAAACGGTGCCAATTTAAGAAAAACTTCAAGTTTTTATTTCTACATATTTAAAAAATAAAAGACACACAAAACAACAATAAAATAAAAATGGCTTTCAAGGTGCGTAAAAAAGCATAAACGAAATCAAAAGGATAAATTCCAAAACAAAAGAAAAACATTTGTAAAACTGAACAGAATCCAGCACAATCAAATGAAAAGGACATTGTGAAGTTGAACAAAAAAGAAAATAAAATCTTTTTAAATGTGCAAAATTGAGAACTTAAAATAAGTTTATAAGTAGAAGTGTACAAGTGTTGAAGTTTAAATTTAAATACGTGTGTTTGTATAAAACAGTATTTCCCCAACCAAAGCAATTATACAAGGCAAAAATAATTTCTCTTCTTTCAATTTAATTTTCCTAGACTTTTTTTTTAATTAAACTTTTCACCGATAAGTTGTACGAATGCTAAGGAAAAAAAAACTTATTTTTGCTTTCCAATATTTATTGCCTGTTTTTTTTTTTATTTTTCTGTAGAAAAAATCTTTCAGCCTTTTGTCTCTAAAACTACATAAATTTTAATGTTGGAAATGCAGAATTTTGATTAAAAAAAAGGAAATTTATGTAGTTAATTTTAAATTAAATCCTTAAATATATAAATAAATTATTATTTTATATTATTAAATAAATTTTTGGCTTAAATTTAATATTAAATTGATATACTTTTGTGGTAAAATTGATCAATTTCAGTATTATCAACGGGCTTATTAAGGTTAAATGATGCAAATAGAAAAGAATTAAAATTTTGGTTTTTGGGAACAATTTATTATAATTATTTTTTATACGAAGAAAGGGAGGCAACATGAAATTAATAAATAAAAAATTATAATTACAGCAAATTTCGAACCACCAGGTAATACTGGTTTAAAGATTGATGTTTGTCTGTTGGCTAGCAGGCACCGCAAGTGGTGCAGAGGGTTAGAACGCAAAGAATTCTGATGAGAGAAAGTGGTGTTTCTCGAAACATATGTAAATTCAACAACCCAGGTTCGAATCCCAGCCAAGAAAATTATCAACAAAAAAAATTTTAATAATAAAAATTTTTCAAGTTGTAAAACAATTCCTACCTTCAGTAAAAATAATTTAATGAAAATTAATTAATTAATTAAAATAAATATCAAAAATTTAATTTGGTTTTTGTTTAGAATTGTAGAATAGAAAGGAACTCCTTAAAATTTTTTATGAAATCTTTAGTTTGTTGTAGACAAACTGCTATTCTGTGATTAAATTAAAATCAAAACGTTGAAAAGAAAAGGAACTATGGTCTGGAGCTATGTCTTAATTATTGCAAGGTTTTTAAATGCGGATTATAAGGTTCCTTATATCATTCTATTTAAATTAAGCTCATTGAATTATGTTTCAAATTTTTAATTAATTTTTACTTTTACAAAGTACAAATAGAAGCATTTGCTGAATTATTAAATATATCTAAAATCCTGTTCATTACTCTTAGGTCTATTTTTTTTAACTAAATAGTCTTTTTTTGGACAATATTTTTTAAAATATAATAAGATTACATAACTTATAGTTTGAAATTTTCAACTAAAATTAGAAGAAACAACAGCTTAAAAAACTCAAGCTTAAAAATTATTTAATAAAAATCATACATAAAGGTCGCAAAAATAAAATAAAATTATTTACAAAAAAAAGAAACAACAGGTTAAAACCGACCACGAGACACCTTAATTTAATCAATGTTGAAAAATTTAACTTTCCTTAGATTTAACCCTCCGATGAGTTAGAAGGTCCCTAGGGACCTTTTTGGCTTTTCAAACTAAAGTTATCATTACTTTAGGAGTTATTGAGGTTTTAGTGAGAATAGTACGCGGACGTGTGAATAGGTCCGTGGACCTTGTTCTGAATTTCACTAATAAATGCATGTTTTTGGGCTTCATTATAATTTTTTTATTTTTTCAACACATAATTTACTTGTTCTGAACACAAAGACCAAAACTCAAAGACATTAGGGATGATAATAAAAACAAAAAAATCTAAGAAAAATTCGAAGACATGAACTTTATTGCTTTCAAGGAAAAGCACAAAATTCTAATTTTATACTACTAGCAATAAACCAGCTCGTAGAATTTTTTGTTTTTATGATCTTCCATAATGTTTTTGAGTTAAAAAAATTTAAAAAATTATTTTTGTATGTAGAATTTAGTTATAAATAATAAAAACAAAAAATAAAAAAAAAAAAATTTTATATGAAAAAAACATGATTTACAAAAAAGGTCCGTAGGGACCTTTTCATACGTCCGTGAAGTTCAGAACTGTCACTCATCGGAGGGTTAAGGACAAGTTCCGCTGATTCGCCCTTTGTGAATTTCCAATCATATACATACACATACATATAATTTCACAATTCCAGATGGTATCATTCGAAAAATGAAGAAAATATCTTTATCCGTTTTATATTTTTCGATATTTCATTATTCTAGACTGTTCATAGAATGTTAGAAGAGACAAATTTATGCATAAACAACAACAAAAAAATGTTTCATTGGTTTTTATTTTAAAGATTATTGCATGAATTTCTAAAGCCAAATATGCTGTTTTTATACCCTACATCAACCATAGTGGAGAGCGTCCGTCAGGCTGGCTGCTTGTCCATGTAAAGCTCTCAATGTGAGCGCAAATTACAGGTCGGAATTTTAAGGATATTATGAGAAAATTTCGTACATAATATTTTTTTCAGTCCAAGGACGATTGGGATTGAATTAGATTGAAGACGACCCATTATTTCAACTAGATCCCATACAAATGTCCTACCGAAATAATGGTTCATCGGTCATAAATGTTTGGTTTATAAACATATCCAAACAAATGTCACCACAAATAAGTTATAAATAAAACTAAATCCAACCTACAAATTTTGTACAGATCGGTCCATAATTGACCTTATGCTGCCATCTAAGGCCCACTTCCGAAAATAATTTAAAGTATCCAAATAATATTCAACAGAAATATATTTAATATATACAAATATCATTCGGCTCAATTTTATTATGATCGGTACTTCCATATCAGGCTCACTTTCAAAAATTACTTTAACGACCATAAATCTCTTGGTATACAATATGCATATATGTTTACAGAAATCAAGTCGCCCAATTTCATTGGTGCCATATAGGACTTAAGGTATGGTCACACTTGGCAAATATTTGCCTAAAAATACGTAACCACTAAATAGAATATATTCGAACTCATTTATTTATTTAAAAAAACTTCGTTTATTTAGGACAGGACACAACAAATATTTAGTTTTATTTGTTTGATCTTGCAAAACTCTTGTAAGAGTAAACAACGTCAAACAAATTTGTGCTAAAACAAGTGGTTACGCTTATTTGGTTAAATATTTGCCAAGTGTGATCGTACGTTTACTTTTGAAAATCACTTTAACATGCATAAATCTTTTAAAAGTGATAAAATTGTACACAAACAATATTGATATGACCAGAAGTCATGTCGCAGAATTTTTGGATGATCGGTCATAATAGGTCATAGCTCCAATATAGTGATGATTTCTGAAAACCTTATTTTGATCATATACTTGGTGTAGGGTATTTTATGGTAGGGCTTGACCGACTATACATTTTTACTTGTCTTAACTAAGATAATTTAGTTTTAGTAAAATCATAGATTAACAAATAAGATTGATAATTTACTTAAACAAATTTAAGTTTTATATAAAAAAAGTTTTTTGTTTTTTTAATTAAAAGTTTTCTTCAAAATATATATGACAACACTGGCCATATGTCTGTTGAAATCGACTTTAATCTAATCTAATTTTCTATAAGAAAAGCATGGCCAGTCTAAGCGAGAGACAGAGAGAGAAGGCTTCATTAGTTTTTACTTTCTGTTGCTGTTCTGTTCCGTGTCGTTCTGTTGTTAAATTTTTGTAGTTAGTTTTTCCGTATAAACGTATCTGCTGTTTTAGATAAACAGACAACACATACCGCGAAAATAAATCAAAAAATACAAATCAAAAAGTTTTTCTGTGTGTTTGTTTTCGCTTCTTTTCAGGTATTCTATAGTTTTTATGGAATTTATTGTACAATATGTCATTACTTTCAACTAAAGTAATGAGTTTTTCGTCATCCATCGTCTATTTTTTATATTTTTATAACTTTTATGCAAAAACTTAATTATAACAAAGAAATTGAAAATTTTTGTAATAAACCAAAAAGTGCAGATGTCAGCTGTTTTGTGCTGTCACTTACAATTACTTACTGTTTACTGTTTTAAACAGGTTCGTCCGCAACGTCACGGAAAGTAACAAAACAACTAATGACTTCTACACATTTTCTATTTAACAGAATCAAGTCAGCTGATTCGGAACGGAACAGAAAGTAAAGACTAATTCTGCCTAGAGAGAGTGAAAGTGCTTTAGAGAAATCGCAAAAAAAAAAAAATTGATTTTAAATTTGCTTAGTTTTTTTGTACGATTTAAGTTATTAACAAAAAAATATACAATTAAATAACTGTTCAAAGTATTAGTAGACTTGAAACTCCCCTAATGTCTCTACAAACAACACTACTTTTGCAATATTCGCTGCAAATCATTTTGATATTCATAAAACAGCAAAATAAGACTTCAACATTAATTTCAATTAATTTCAGGTTCTCTTCAAACTTTTCTGCATTTATATTAAAAACTTTTGACTAATATTATTTTTGGCGTTTAACTTGCCTTAAACAGTAGTCTGCTCTCCCTGACTTTGTGATTTCGTTTACATCTGCCAATTGAGGGGTGTGTAGCAAGAAAAACACACACACAGCATGTAATAGAGCAAAGTAAGAGAAAAAGTAAATAACAAGATTTTTAAAAACTGCAAAGAAATCTAATAAACTGGCTAACTGGACTAGAGTATCAGCTATTTTCATCATTTATAACAACTACATAGTTTAATTCACAACGAGTTGTATGTTGTAAGATATTCATTTAAACACATTACTACCACAAACTACAATGTTAGGGTCCAATATAAAATGGTCTATTCCCGATGCAATCATACGGCATTGGTTAAATATATTTCATTTGCACAACTATTTTAAAATCAGACAATATATTGTGCATAGAAACTGTTTCAAAGTACACATGTCATGTTAGTTAAGATAAAAGCAAAGTTAATAAACTAAATTAACTGAAAAGTAGCTGTTATTTGACTTCAAACAGCTGCCACTTAAAAATCAAACTCTTTAAAGTAGAGTGTTTGGACAACAACGCACTAAATTCAACAACATTATTAAACAATAAGTTGTAACAAGGAAAAAGTTCTGATGTTTAACACAATGTTACTTTTATATTCTAGATTTTGTTTTACAACTACATTGTTATTTTCTTATTCATAATGTTTCGTTTTTCGTTTCATCCCCATTTCTTCTTTTGCCTCATCTGACAAAATGTTTGAGTCCTGTTGTTTCTTTATCCTTAATATTTATTTACAGCAACCGCTGCGTCAAATACTGCATTGTGATGATGCACTCTTTATACAAGGTGGCGCAAAAGTAAACTTCCGATATTTTTTGGCTGTAATTAAAAAAAAATGAAAAACTTTGATTCTTCTGGTGGATTATTTTTATTTGGTCTTTTAATTTTTTTTACATCAAGTCGAGAATATGATGTCATGTAAATGGCCACCGCCACAGTTGATTGTCATTTGAGTCCTTTTTATGGCATTTTCCATCACTTTGGCTAAAACTTCCGGCGATATGTGACGGATATTGTCTTTAAGAGCTGCAAGAGTCTGAGGCTTGTTAACATAAACCCGCGACTTCAAAAAGCCCCACAAAAAGAAGTCTGGAGCGGTCAAATCAGGCGATCTTGCTGGCCAGTGCAAATCGCCAAAACAGGAGATTAGGCGCCCGGGAAATGCATTCTTCAGCATATCGGTTGTGGCTCGTGCAGTGTATGCCGTTGCACCGTCCTGTTGAAACCACATGTTTTCCAATCCCAATTCATCAAGTTGCGGCAAAAAGAACTTGTTAATAATTGCTCTGTAGCGCTCACCATTCACAGTAACCGTTTGGCCCGCGACGTCTTCGAAGAAAAAAGGTCCGATGACTTCTCTGCTACGATAACGGCTACTCCGGGGTCTGCCACGCCTGGCAGCATCTCGTGTTGTGCCAGTCTCTTCGAGGCGAGCGGCTAAACGTCGCAGTGTTTCACCAGTAGGCGTTGGACGGACAGGAAATCTGCGACGAAATTCACGTTGTGCCAAAGTCACCGACCGATTATTGGTCAAATAAATAGTCAGCAATATTCCGCGTTCTGGAGCAGTGTAGCGTAACATTGTTTATTAACGTGTATTTCGCATGTGTTTACTACACAAATGTCAAAACAGAACTGACATTAGGGGCCAATCGCAAAATTTGTAGCATTTTCTGATAGGAGGAGTACTTTTGCGCCACCTTGTATAAGGATTTGGAAGAAGAAAAAACTCATGCTGAAAATAAAACTTAACTAGTAAATAGCTTTGCATGATGTGCTACTTTTTCTTTTAAAGTTTTTTTTTCATTCATCTCTTCTCCCCTTATTACTTCTTTTGAATTTTTATCGTCAACATCAAAGAGGTTGCCACAGACGTCAGTAAATAAATACAATAACAGCAACATAGTGTTTAGAAAAGTATAATCTTGTAATATTTTTATATTTATATACATATATACGAGTACACTAGAGCCCCGATTTGCGTCTATCCTATTTGCGTCGTTTCGATTTGCGTCGCCTTTCTAAATGTGGTTTAAGCTGCTTTGCGTCTTTTTACTTTCGATTTGCGTCGCTATATACCATAATTCCATTATTACATGTAAATATTGCGTTGTCTCGACACAATACAACATGTATTTTTCATACGATTAAGCCGATAAGTGTTGTGAGTTTACAACATACAACATCAAAATACTTAGTGCTGTGAACGGTATTCGTATGTATGTACGTAAATAGATTTTTGTCTCCTTAAATATTTTTTTTATTTCTTGTTTAAAAATATATTTTCAATTATTTCTTTATAATCACCCCTATCGTGAATAAAAATTCCACATGATATTTGTTCCCATTTCACATTTTTCCTATTAAAATTCAATGTTAAAAAAATAAAAGGGAACAAATTTCATGTGGAATTTTTATTCACGATAGGGGTGAATAATAACAAAGACCTGCTGAAATAATTATAATCACAAGTAGCATAAGACGTTTTTTTTTAAATTTTTAAATTTGGGATCCATTCAACAAAAAGTCATCATTCAACATTTGTATAGAAAAAAGTGATTCGATTCGCGTCGTTTCGGTTTGCGTCACATTTCTCCGGTCCCTATTAACAACGCAAATCGGGGCTCTAGTGTATATGAATTTAGAACAGTTGAAAATAGTTATAGTTTCGTTTTATTTCTTTATTACTTTTATTATTTGAGTCACAGTTTGTCTTTGTTTAGAGGTCAGTGAGTATTTATGTTGCACAAGGGACTGTGTTGCAAATATAGAATTTTCAAGTCAGCTTAAACAGGTTAAACTTTTATATTCATTGGTAACGAATCTTGTATGCGCTTTGTCTACATATATTGCTTTTACTGTCATAAGAATAAAATTACAATCTTTAAAGGAGTTAGCTTGGAATAAATATGCTTAGAAGGGTCACAACAATAACTTGATTCGAGAATATACAGTGGCGAGCAAAAGTGTATGAATGTTGATAGACTCATCAATTATTGCTTAATAAATTTTTCTATAGTAAAATACAACAGTATAATTTTGCTTTGCTTTTATTGTGTATTTATTACATTTTATTATAAAACAACTAGTTAAATAAGAAATTCATAAAACTTACAACAGGTTTCCATACAAAATTTGCTTTATAAACCTCTTATAAGCCTGTTGTAAGTTTTTATGAATAAGGGGGATAATATTTTATCCATTTATTAAATGCAAACATTAAATTATTTCATTTGAACCGTTTTGCACGTGCCTTAAAATATTTGTCCACAATCCTTTATACTTTTTCACACTTTGAATACGCTTTGGCATACTTTCGACCAGATTCTGAATAGTTTCGTCCGGAATAGTATTCCATTCTTCTTGTATTCTTTGCCAAAGTTCATCCATATTAGTTGGAGATCTTTCGTAAACTGACAATCTTCTTTTTAAAAGTGCCCACAAATTTTCTATGGGATTTAGATCCGGGCTTTGTGCTGGCCACTTTATCAATTTTAATTTTCAAAAGATAATTAATTAAGATAATTTTTTACGATTTTGGCGGTGTGTTTTGGATCTCCATCTTGTTGGAACCATGTAGATATGGGTTTTTTTCCCCATAAAATCTGGCAAATTTGTCGGAAGAATATTCAAGTAATCTTGCTTTTTCATTATACCATCTGTTTTAACCAAAGGACCAACGTTCCACCGTGTGAAACAACCCCATACCATTAAACCACCACCACCATGTTTCACCGTTTGCTTAACTTGATGCCGTGTGAGATTTTCATGTGGGCGATGCCAATAATATTCTTTTTTATCTGACTGAAACCGATTAATTTGTGTTTCGTCCGACCATATAACACGTTTTCAGTCTTCCACATTCCAAGTTCCATATTCTTTACAAAATTTCAGACGTGCCTTCACATTTTTATTTGATAAGGCCGGCTTTTTCTGCTTGACTGCCGAAACTAGTCCAAATTTACGCAATGCTCTTCCGATAGTCCATTCACTAACAATTTTATTTATTGCTCTAGCTGCTAATTTTAGTGTTTTTGTGCCCTTATTTCTCTTCAGTCTTTCAATATATCGTGCATTCGTGACAGTGAGCAATCTGGTTCATCCATTTGTTGTTAATTTGGAAGTCAAATCTAGTCTTTTGCGAACAGTTTGGACCGTAATGGGATATTAAAGAAAATTGCATTCATTAATAACGGTAGACAATATAAATAGGTATTCAAAAGTAATGCCAACTTTAGCGTACAAAAGCGTTCGATTAGCATTGAGTAGAGTTTACATAAAAAAAAAACTAATATTCAACACTTTTTCCCAAGGTTTTTTTTATTTTTAAACAAAGTTTATGTAGGTAAATGGTAATAAAACCTAAAAGAAATCATTACATTTGGTTTTACGACTAAAATTTTGTTGAGCAAACATTGATTAATCGAGAAACATTCATACACTTTTGCTCGCCACTGTATATCTTAGTATTGTTGTCAAAAGTAACAGCTACAACATATTGATACTTAAGTTATATGGGCACATAGGAGAATGGCCAGAGTTTGCTGTTGAATTTAACTTTCATTTAATCTAATTCTCTATCTCTAAAGATCCAGTATAATTTAAAATATTTTCTAGGAAGACCAATGAATTCATTAAAAACCACAAACGAATTGACAATATCAACTACACTTTTCCAAAAACGAAAGTTTACATATAAAAGAGGGTACATATTTTAACTTAAATGGAATATAAAAACAACCCTACCAAAGATTTTTTTTTCATTATCTGTGGCAAACCAATAAAAAGTGTAACATTTCAAATTACCCTTGTACGAGTACATACAACTAAATAACAGTAGCTAAAATTGTAATTCGAACACACAATTTCCAAACTTTCAGTTTTCTCAATATCTGAAAGTTAATAAATTAAAAGAGTATACAACAAACAACTATTGTGTAGATAGTTTTGAAGTTGAGAGAACTCGAGAGTACTGAAACATTCAACTGAAAATGTGTTTAATGCTAAACCTAAAATATGAAGAAAATAAGACATTGTTCACTTAAAATTTGATCCATCCACTTTAATTTTCCTTTGACAAAAGCTGGCCGAAGCTGGGTACAACACAGGCGTTCATATATTATATTTTGTATTATGTAGGCTGGATTTATTTGATACCAATAGGATAGCAATACATTTGAATAATCACAGTTAAGCCAAAACGGTTAAAAACTTTACTGAAAAATATTGGAGTCTCATAACAAGCATTAAACATTTCTGCAGGCATTTACAGACATAAATACGCGAAATCATAGTTGAAGAGATGACAACTGCACATTGCTGGCACATCGGAACAAGGCATACACCCACTTTTGTCGATATTTTCCATGACCAATTGTATAAATGGTGCTGAATTTCATTGATGCAATGTTGAATTTCAATGCACGGCAAGTTTTGCGCTTGTTGGCATAGACATTTGTCTTTAAATAGCAAAACAAATAAATTCAATGGCTGTTTAGGAGCCAATTATTATCACCTGAAGTTTAATTGATTCATGTTAATTTTTCGTTTAGAAACCACATTATTTCCACATCAGTATCATTCCATTGAAAAAGAACGTAACAATTACTGCATGACCATTATCGTTATCGAGAAAGTATGATCCACATTTGTTTTTCGGCAATCACATGTGGGTTCTCTGAATCCCAAATGTGGCAATTTCGACCAATTATAAAGGTGAACATTTGCTTTCCCACTTAGTATGATTTATGTGAGTTCTGGAATACTCGTTAAAATTGTACAAAGATGGAACTAATAATCTAGACCAGTGAGGAACACTAGTATTGTTCAGAATACCAAGATTTTCGGCTATTTACATGTACACAAGACGATCGCAAATAATACTCACAACAAGAGCGTAAAATTACAAATATTTCATTCATGTTTTTTCTTTTTCAGCTCATTTTTGTTGTTGTTTTCATTAATTATTTACGTTCTGGAAAAATACCTTGAGGGTAGAATTAGCCGAACGTCCACGTTCCCGTACTGTACCGTAACCTACTGTAAGTCCCGGATCACCCAATGCAACTTTTGCTGCTCAACTTTTGAGTTTTTGGGTGAGAGAGGAAAAAAAGAGAGAGAGGGGACCACTCTTCTTTCCCCTATCACCAACAAACTCAAAAGTTGAGCAGCAAAAGTTGCATTGGGTGATCCGGGCCTAAGCATGTTTGTGTGCTTATAGAACATTTAAAATGTGCCGTACGTCAAAAAAAAATCCACTTTATTTGCTCTATTAGTATACATACATACAATAAATAAATAATCAGCTGATGGTCATTGTAAAGTTCCGTTTCGTACATGCTTGCTTGAAAAAGTACCAAAATGGCTTTAATAGGAGGAAAGATTGTGTGTGTTGTTGTGTTGATAGTTATTTATATAATCAATTTAATATATTTTACTAAAATTTTATTCAATTTTTAAGATTTATAATACATAGTTATGCGTATGTATACATTTATTTTGTTATATTTTTTTTTTATTATACACATATTCATATATGCGATGGGTATTAAATTAAAATTGTTGCCTCAATTTCCACAAACATTATTAATAAAAAAGTACCAAAAAATAGGGCGAATTTACCCCAATACAATTTAGCATACAAACAGCCCATTACTGCTGTACAAATGTCACGTAAGAACGTTAGGAACTTCCATTTTGTACAGGTTGAGACGTTCCGTCTCGGTAAAAATTTGCATTGATTTCAAATAACAAAATGGCATCAGCTGTTTCGTTACAGTACAGTAGGGGACGTGGACGTTCGGCCAATTTTACCTTTAAACTAAACGTCTACATTCGATTCATTCAAATGATACATTACAATGTGAGCGAGGTAACTCAAGAGCTACATACACACCAAATCGTAAAAAGATATTGGATTTTAGTCAATTACTAAACTGCTCAACTACCAACAATTACTAACCAAGCAGTTTGTGCAATTATCAATTCATCGCTACCTTTGTTTTGCCATTGTTTTAAAAAGCTGATGGATCGAGTATTAATCAATTGTATAAACACTGTCCATTTTAATAACTTTCTACTGTAGTGCATCACAATTTCATAAACTAGGGGAAATAAAACCAATTCATTTTATACATTTTAGCTGTTTGTTTTTAGCATTTTCCATTAACATTAAACAAATAAGGTTATGCATTTTTTTCACTATAAATGTATTTGCTGCAAAGTAATCTTGATTGACATTGTGCACTGTTTTTCAAATGGAGTTTAATGTTGCAACACAACAGCTACGCAGTGGCAGATCTTGAATACTACATGTTGTTGCAACAAAGCCACCATATACAACACGTACTCATTTATGTAAATATCGTCACCTGAAATGCCCAAAGACGTAACCCTCAAAAAATCAAAATTCGTTTTTTGATTGAATCTGGAACACAAGGCTAAAATAAAATGCTTCTAAAAATTTTAAGCTTCTACGTTCCAAACTAACGATTTTATTCAAGAAATGGAAAGAGACGTAACATCATTGGAACGTTTTCATAAAACACAAAAGACTTACCCCCTTATTCAGAAACGATTATTAAATTTAACAAACGTTTATTAAGCAATTTTTTATATGCAAATCTGTCTTAATAAACGTGTGTTAAATTTAAAAATCGTTTCTGAATAAGCGGGTTAACCCACATTTTTTTTTTACAGAAATAAGTTTGTCGTCGATATACATAAATAATATATTAAGACAAGATGTGAAGAAATCGGGTTTTTCAATTAAACAGTTTTCATTTTATAATGATTTTTGCTTCTGCTGTAAAATTATGATAATGAGGGTTACGTCTTTGGGCATTTTAGGTGACGATATATACAAATATTTTTTTGTTATTTTGTTTTAAAAACAAACTTAACCATTTATAATAAAACACTCACTCATTCACAACAATGGTTAATGTTGTAAAAAATAACAAAAAAAATAAATAAAAAAGTAAAATCAATGTTTTAATTGTTTTTTTTTTGGGTATTTCATGTATTGCCATGAATAAAATTGCCAACCACACTACACGAATTTAAAACAATAAACTAAAAAAAACTGAATTAATCTAACCAAGTGTTTTTTTTTTCTGAAAAAGTTAACAATTTAATTTAATTCTATTGAGCACAGCCGCAAAAACGTATAAATATAAATAGAGTGACCATTGGTTGTAAAGAGCTAAGTTTTCTAGTTTACCTTGCAAACTCGCTTATTATACATATATTCTTTAAATGAATAAACAAAAACTCACTAATAACACTTCATTACTAATTAATTAATAGTTGGTAATGACCATTACATACCGTCTGCATTACTAAGAACTAGTTTTGTAATAGCTGTCCTTTAAATTGTTAAACATTAATACCAATTTCTTAGGCAGGGATTTTGCCGTAATTATGTTCAACTTATCGACATTTAACGCACTTTACTGCAAAAAAACGAAATGTAAACGAAAAGAATTAATATATGTAATTCTCATTTAGTTTGGAAATTAGTATAATTACACATATTTTTATCCCGCATGAAATAGTCCTGGCTGACCACCTTAAAAAAGGTTTGATTTTATAATTTACAAAGCGTTTTTTCTTGCTGCTCTGGTGGTTTTTCTATAAAATGTTAATTTTGTCCACATGACCAGAGTTTTGCGTGTTTTTATTTGAAATTATTTTTTTTTAACAATTAAACTATGGAAATAAATGAATTATATTAAAAAACTTTGTTAATTTGTTAAATATCATCAATGTAGATAATTCGCATTATATATATGTAATGAACATTATACATATTAAAGTGTTTTAAAGTCATTTACATATAAATTCAATAATGTTTGGGAATGGTCAGTTGCTGGTATTAATGATGCCTTAAAATACTGACATTTTTACAACTTAACGTCAATCACAAGATCAACTGTGTTGAATGTGGATCAGCTGTCATTAATTTTGCAGTAGGTACACTTACCACATTTTTACATAAACAGACAAGGCTGTACTACGAAATCAATAGTATCAATATTATACTGAATTCATTATGTTCAGAAGGCATTACCGGTAGTTGACATAAAATATTATTTCGCTCAGAGCAAAGGTAAAAACTTGGCGACTACTCAAAATCAAAATGGACCTCGAAAAGCCCAGTTGAACATCCTAGGGTTATGGCTGCAAAGAAAAATTAAAGGCGAACAGAAATAACTATAAATTTGACTTAAAGTAGCGTTTTTTACCGAGTGTATAAGCTGTACTAGTTAATTCATTTAACAAATAAAACCAATCAACGCCATTAAACATAAATGTTACATTCGGTACAGATGAATTATAATGTAGTAGAAACTTGAACCCTCTCAAAAGTAGGCGTACCACAAAAAAAAAACATCATTAAGGTCATGCCACTTATGCTTGGTTTTCACTATGTCATTTTTGTTATCAAATTGTTGGCAATTGTATGAAAACGGGTTGTCTTATGGCGTCATCTATGTTTGCAATCATGATTGCAATCTCATTAGACGCCATAGACAACCCGTTTTCATACAATTGCCAACAATTTGGACAATTTGACAACAAAAATGACATAGTGAAAACAAAGCATTAAGGATTTTTCCTCTCCATTCAACTTACAGCTATGGCCAAAGAAATAGCGCACTTTAATGTTTTAGTAGTTTAACGGGGTTTGTATTCTTTGTTTTTTTTTCCGATGCACAAACGTTTTTCCGTCTAGACCAATCAGATTAATTTCGGTTTCATCTGTGAAAAGCACTCTTTTCCAGAATTTGATATCCTTGTTCTGGTGTGGTTTTGCAAAAGTTTATCAACAATTTAACCACCCTTTATATTTTTTTTTTTTTTTTGACAGAAGTGTTGTTTTTTACTTACATGACCATAAAGCTGATTTTCATTGAGGCTTCTTCGTACAGGTCTACTGGAAACATTTATTAATTCTAGCTTACTTTTTTAAGTATTGCCTTATATAGCCTTACATTTCCTTGTCACTTTTCTTTACATTAAGCAAATTTACATTTGATTTCAAAAATGTAATGACATTATAAAGTACCTTTCCGAAACATCCAATTATTTTAGCTATTTTTGTTTGTTTTGTAACCTTTTGGTGAAGTTTTTAAATAACCTTTTTTTTATCTCAAGTGAACAGTGTAGTTCTCTTCCCATTTTGGTTGACACAAGAATCAACAACCGAAATTAGCATCAACTTTTTTTTTGTTTAAAATAGAAAAAAAAAACTTAATTTTTAACAAAATAAAGAACGTGCAAGAGGACATTTCCAACGAAAGCAGAGTGGAGCAAAAAATTAGCATAGAATTCCATGTTGTTAATACGTTTGGCACATCATAGAACATTGATGCGCTATTTCTCTGTCTATAGCTGTATAGGTTAACTTTGCAACATAAAGTTACAGTATCAAAAAGTAAGATTAATAAAAATTTCCAGAGTAGGATTCGAAAATATCTCTGGAGCATACTTCGTTTTTCATTGATTTACAAATCATACATTTCCTCTTAAAGTAACTGAATTCCTACTTTACCGCTGAACATACTTGTTAAGTTATATTTTGCTAGATTCATTATATGTATAGTGCTATTCGTGAAGAATTTAGAAGTAAAATTAGAATAAAGACATAAAAATGTGTCTTTTTTTATTGTTAATTAACATGTATTCATTAATTTCAAAAATGCTAAATGTGCTATTTTAAAGAAACGTACTGTACATTTAAGTTTTCTCTGCTGGATTTTAACTTTAACAAAAAACCGATGACTTTTCAACTATATTGTTAAGTTTAAGAATTAAGACACATACGTTTAGATGAAACAAAGAGTAAAATTTCAACTATATTATGTTTGCGAAAATTCTAACTACAACTAAATTATGATGGCAAGGACAAAATATTGTTATATTAAAATAACATGTTCAACATACCATCAAGAGGTTTAAAAATAATAATACAATATAACTGAACATGATAGATAGTCATGTTTTTACAAAACCATATTATGTTTGAGGTGGTTAGCCACAAGCATATATTTATTGTGCTGGTCATTGTGAAGTGTATAATAACCAAATTATTTACTTCAGTACACTCTAATATGAATTTACGTTCTAGTAAAAATGTATCAGTAAAGGGGCAACATTTTTATTTAGAAAAGTCTGCTCTATAGTAAAGACGCATTGAGACTACAATATGAAGTTTTTGTATTTAACTGCAATATTTCATTTTTAATAGCAGTATTTGTTTCAACATTGATATTCTTTTTGTACTATTTCATTGACATTATCATGCTACTGTTACTGCTTCTGTTTCAATTCCAATAAAAACCACTTAAAACAAGTGGCAGTTGTGGATTGTGTGTTTTTAGCACCACCATAAAAACAATAATATACTTTAAAAGGTCTAAGGATGGAAAAAAATCTATGAAGAAAGCAAAAAAAAAAACCGCCACTAAGGATATCAACTAGTGTTTGTTTAAGAAAATGAAAAAGAAACTGCGAGTGTAAGACTGTGCTGGCACATTTTTAAACTCTTGTTCATTTTACCTTTTATGTCAATTGCAGGTCATTTACATTTAAGTGTTTGTGGAAATTAGTTTTGTCAATTGAAGTTGGTTTCAATACTTGGCAGTGGGTTTTCTTTTATTTTATATCATTTTAAAGTTGTTCTTCAGAAAGTAAAAAGAAGTTATTAAATTTAAGCCATTTAAAATAAAAGTAGAGTTGAAAAATATGACGTTCACATGTTGACACATTATAACTGGTGATAATATCAATTTATGTTACACTATGGCATTATTAAGTCAAGTCTTCAACAAATTAGTCAATCACTAGTTGAGATATGTCCTCTACATTCAAAAAACTATTATATTTAAAAATAAACAACTACAAACTTTAACATTATTTAATTTCTCTCACCTGCCCCACCCCCCCCCCCCCCCACAAATGTCCACCCGAAATTGCATAATGTTTGAATTATACAAGTATTCAAACAAATTTCATCACAAATTAGTGAGAAATGAAGCCAACTAGCACATCTACAAATTTTGTTGAGATCGGTCCATAATTAGTCGTAGCTCCCATATAAAGTCCACTTCCGAAAATCATTTTAAAGAACATAACTCTCTCAAAAATGTTGGTATCCAAATGATATTGAAAGCAAATATATTTCATATGTCTAAAAATAATACGGTACAATTTTATTATGATCGGTCCATAATTTGTCGTAGCTCTCATACAAGGCCCTCTTTCGAAATTCACTTTATCGATCATAAATTTCTTAAAAATGTTGGTATCCAAATAAAATTTGACACAAATAAGTTTCTTATATACATAAATAATGACACCTAATTTTATAATGGTCGGTCCATAATTAGTCGTAGACCCTCTACGTAATTCACTTTAAGCTCCATAAATTGTTTAAAAGTATTTATATCGAGATAAAGTTTAACACATTCGTACATAATATTTATATTCACAGAAATCATGACACTAAATTTTTGGATGATCGATCCACAATAGGTTATATCTCCCATATAAGGGCCATTTCTGAAAAACTGTTTTATACATATAGATACTGGGTGTAGGGTATTATATGGTCGGGCTTGACCGACTATACTTTCTTACTTGTTTTCACTTGTACTTGTATGTTCAATGATTTTTTATTGATTTAATTTTGTCGTTCTGAGCAAGCAAGCAAAAATATCCATCGGTTAAATAAAAAGAAAACTTATGCTTGCAAATGTATCCAAGTTTTTCATGTTATGTCATTGCGATTAAATATTTACATGTCGTTTACGTTGTGTCACCAAAAATTTACTCTTTTTGTAACGATGTATTTTCTGTATTTACTTTTTGGTGGCAGCTGCATTTTATTAATGCAAAGGGGCATGAACAGATAAAAAAGAATCATAATCATTGTTATTTTCTTAATAATTCTTACACTTTTATTTGCTGCTCTCTAAAAGCAGAAAGCAAACAAAAATAGCTTTAACTTTTTCTTTAATAAGTATTTTCTTACAAAAGCATAAACCTACCATAAATTATATACGACATATCAGACACCAATGCCAACAAACTGGCAGCCATTGTTACCTTGTCTATAGTCTGATGACTTAATTATTCTTCTTTGTATATAATTTATTAAGCATTTTCTTCAGACTTTGGTTTTACTTTACAGATTTACTAATTAAACATTTTCTCCAGACTTTAGATTTACTTAAGCAAATATTGAAGAATTGCGATGATTATCTTTAATGAATATACATTACATGATGTGTAATACATGCATAACGTGTAAGTAAGTAAACGCCATGGTGATATTATATAAATTAATTAGGATTGAAATTCTGTAGGGTTTTTTTTAACAAATTTATATAATGTATGAAAAGTAATTACATTTATTGCAGACAGCCAAGTAAGTTGTTAGGTGAATGTATTTTTGGGCCGCAAACTTCTCTTCTTTTCATTAAAAAAAAAAATAAGAAAAATGTTTTAAGCTGAATTGGATTAGGCAAAAGAGAAACTTTTGTTGACCTTTACTACTACTATAAACTATAATTAGATTTTGTGTTATAAAACGCCTAAAAATATGCTATAATATATATTAATGCTGTTTAACTAAAAAATGTTTTACATTTCAAATCATTAACATGTAGTAGACATATTTTTTAATCTCTTGATTATAGTAAGAATGAATGTGACCAGCAAAGAGATGGTTTCTATTTGCTATATAATCTACTTTTGTGGTTTCTAAAAACCCCTAAAACTATACTAAACAATTTGTTGTGTGCGTGTTTTAGTTTTGTGGTCCCCTAAATACCCGTTTGCCAAAAAAAGTACAAAAGCCATAATCTTCTTATTACTGTGTATCTGCTATGCTATCCCATGTATTGCGGGTTTCTCACGTTTCTTTAGACACTAAGCGAGAATTAAGCATTTCATTTGCTGCAATTTAATGCCAAAAATACTTTTTGTCCCAGCCAACCATCTTCTTGTTTTATGGCAGTTTTTGTTCTGTAGTGATGTGTCGTATTCTGTAACTGTCTGCTACAGTTGTTTTTTATATTTTTTCAACAGTACAAGTTTTATTGTTTTTGTAACTATATGTTTTTGATGTTGCGCCTAACAACCGACTGCAATTATTTTAAGATTTATAACTCAGCATCGAATTAACTTGGCTTAAGATTTTATATTGCAGAGTGAAAAGGAGCTAAGATAAAAGAGATTATTATACGATAATGTCTACTTGATGAATTTTCTAAGTAGTGGGAGATATTTTTTGCTCTTAAAGTTTAATAATATAAATATTATTTTATTGCCGTCAAAGTGTTCAACAATTGAGATTCTATACCTGTCTGCAGCAATAAAAATATATGCATTTTTAAAAGAAAAATGTTGCAAAATTACCTTCATGTGTAACAAATTGGCTTTTGAAATAAAATAAATGATATAATCGTATTATGAATGTAATACTTTGAAGAAAAAAATGCACCCTTAAATAAAATATGCTAAAATTTAAAATTAGCAATCGTTTTTATAGATCATTAAAGTATGCTGCAGTATTATTTATAGATCCTAAAAGTATGGTACATTTTCAGCACAGTTAAATTTATTTTATTTATTTATTTTGCTACTAATTACAAAAAAAACTCCTTGTCTTTATTGTAGTTAATAGTATTACAATGACTCATAAACTTTGCAACTTATTAAATTTTTCTTGTTTACTACTTTTCCTTTTAGATTGTATTTGTTTTGGCTGCTTTGCTTGCCTGCGCTTATGCTAAACCTGGTGGCCCAGCTGCCTACTCAATCTCCGCGCCCAGCGCTGATCATGCTTCGGTGGGTCAATCACAAGAGCACACCGTCAAGGGTCATTATGGTCAATCCTCACAGTCGGAATACTCCAGTGCAGTGCAAACAGCTCATTCGCAATCGCATGTACAACGTTCCAGCATTAGCAACGATGCTGGTTATGCTCCCGGTAAGTGGAAAATAAAAAACCATAAACAGACAAATCCTATAATATCCTTAAAAATATAAAAAAATATAAACAAACATAATGTACTGTAATAAAATATAACTATAAATCCAGCACTATTCAGCCAACAAATAAATATATTGCACAGTAAATTTAAAACTAAACTTCCCCATTTCCCCACATTGTATAGTCAAACAGCAAACAGAAAGTAAACTTTAACACACTAAAACCTACAACCTATTGTCTGCATTCCCACATACCAATTGTCGTTTACACCTGGTTTAACAAGCCTGATTCTTTGATATTAACCATTTGTATATAATCTAACCCCATAAACATTTAAAAAATATATATATGTATATATGTAAAACTGAAGGTCATGTAGTTGCTGCTGCTCCTGTAGCACATGCCATAGCTGCTCCTGCCGTTGTCAGTCATGCTCCTGCTCTGATTGCCCATTCAGCTCCAGCCTACTCACATGGCATCTCGTATGCTGCTGCTGCTCCCGCCTACTCTCATGGTATTTCATATGCTGCTGCCGCACCAGCCATTTCACATGGTATTTCCTATGCGGCCGCTGCTCCCGCCATCTCGCATGGCATTTCTTATGCTGCTCCCGCCATCTCGCATGGCATTTCTTATGCTGCTCCGGCCATCTCGCATGGTTTGTACTCCCATGGTATCTCACATGGTGTTTCACATGGCTTCAGTGGTTATGCTGCTCCAGCAGCCATCAAATATGCTGCAGCACCCGCTTACGGTAGGTTCAACCCAAATGGAAAGGTAATCTAGAGTTTAAGTGCTTTTAACGCTTTTATAGAATCTGCACAGAATTTTTCTTTAGAAAAAGAAATTTATTTGCACCATATCATGTAGTTTATTAACAGTAGTTTAAGTATGATATTTTAGTTAATAAAAAACTTGATGGAATCTTATTTATTGTTAAAGTTTTCAGATAAAGTTAATAATTAAAGAATTTACAATTTGCTGGTATAGAACTTGAAAATATGGACACTTCCTGCCTTGAGACCATATTGAATTTATGGCTTATTCCAGTACTAGTCATTTTTACAGACTTTAGTCGATAATGGTCATACAGATTATATTCACGCCTATCGTGAATAAAAATTCCACATAAAATTTGTTCCCATTTATTTTTTTAACAAAAATGTGAAAAGGGAACAAATTTCATGTGGAATTTTTATTCACGATAGGGCTGATTATATAGATCTTTAGTTGCAGAGCAATTTTATGTAAAACCTGTAAAGCTGACTAGTAGTGGAAGAAACCAGAAAACGATGGCTCGTTAAGATAAGGGTTTATTTAAATTGTTGCAATAGATAAATTATTAATTGCGATTTCTGTTTCTTATTTGACATTCGTAGACATTCATGTTGTTTACATGTACATAAATAAACAACAACTCGTGTATGTTTGTTGGCTGTTATGCTACCAGTAACATAAAATAAAATGCAGTAAATATTAAAACCAAATTTTGCCATTTTATGGAAATATTCTTCGAAGCCAACTAAAATTTTCCAAATTCATGCCATAACGAACTGACCAACACCAACAAACACGATGCTTCATTATCCTTAGTTGAAAATGTCTATATTCTATATATGTATGTAGATACTTAGATATGTTTTGTATGCAATTTCCTCTTAACCAGGCCACATTATGCAGTTCTAATTGCCAATATTAATTTAAATGTTGCGTATACGAACAAATGAGCTCCTGCATGTGCCTTAAATTATCATTCTTGCCCATCAAATATAAACGTTTTGCAATGCAGCAAATGTCAGTCTTTGTCGTAGTGACATTGACGCCTACACAATACACATTCAATAAACAACAACTTTAAGAGCAAACATTAAGAAAAACAGTTTGTAGATATGTAAATAAAAGCAGAGAAACCATAATAAGTTCTCAAAAGCAATAACAATATATGTATGCATGTACGAGCATGTTTGTATGTGCATATTCATGTTTGTATGTGCATATTGTGAGGAAATTTTGTTGCTTTTGTTATGAACACCATTGTTGTTTAATATTTAGATGAATTAATGACAATTTAGTTGTAGTCAACGAAAGGATATGCAGACATTTATGAGCGCGTGTGTCTGTGAGACAGGGATTGATGTCCTTTATTTTGCTGCTGCTGCTGTCAGTTTCATTAGTGCATTTTGCATAAATGCACTACAATACATATATGTATGTAATACTAAACAATAGCTTTGTTGTACTTGTAAACATGACAATAGATATGTTATTGCCTTTTGTTGTTATTAAATAATTGATTAATTTTTAGCCAGAGCTGGGAAGTTTGTATGTTTTAATATGGCTGTATATATTGCTTTCAAAGCAACTGTTAACAGCTAACTTTTTTCAAATCAGAAAGCTCATTTGATGTGTTAGTTTTCCAGGGAAATTGTTTAGAAAAAAACCCCCCGTCATAAGCCATAACGATTTTGTTGAAAAGTTATTAAGTAACAACAGGATTTTTCGTGAGGACTCAATTAGTTGAAAGTGTTTTATTCAAGCAATTTGCCAAATTCCATTTTAAACTCAAACATTTGAAATTAAATTGTTTTTTAATGCCATAATTTCTGAGATTTATGTTAATTTGGCTTATTTCTTTCCTTCCCTTTGCTCTTCAATTTATTATTCAGAGGTAAAAAAAATGTAAGCATTATTATCCTTATATACAAAACACAAACACATATAAGTATGTTTGTTTGTATAGGGTGATTCTTTTAGATGTTTCCTTTAATTTTACAAAAAAGAAAACATTTAACTGGAAGTAGGAATCTTTATTATTGCCCCAAATAACAATCTTTAACATTTAATGTTTAAAAAGTTATCTCATATAAATGTTGGCCGCGTCTGCGCTGTATGTGGTCCATTCGGAAATTGATTACCCTTTCCAGCCTTACTTTACATAACCTTGAAGAAAAAAAATGCGAAAGTGCTATTGTTTATTTCACACATTTCGCTGTAAGCCTTTCCATGATGAATTGTTAAACAATACTGAATACTGCAGATAACACCAGTCAAGCGTGATCTATAAAAAAAACTTCTAAATTTATCACCCTATATATGTGTATGTATTGTGTAATTGTGTGTTCAATTATCTGTGTATCAATAATTATTTGTCACACTAAAAGTGGCTGCTCATTTGTGATTTTATCGTTTCATGATTCCCAGCATCTTTTTTTTTATAATGCTTTTGCCAGGCATTATAAAAATCATCATTAATCATCAATCAAATTATCAACGGCGACAAAAAGCACTTGTGTGTTTGTTTGTAGGTGAATGAATCTGTGTCGCTCCGGCAAACTTTTACAGGATTTTGCTTCTCTTCATGTTTTCTGTTGAAGGATTATCGATAATTATGGTTCTCTTATTTACCACCTTTACCAATGTACATATATAATTGTGATAATTATATGAAATTGGGTCATTATTAAACGTTTGAGTTGACACGAGCAGGTAGAATTGTTAAAGTGTTTAGTGTTAAAATTATTATTAATATCAATACATACCTATACATACACGCTTTTGTATGTAAAAAAATAATGGAAAATTTACTTGAAAATAATCAATATTTTCTTAATTGCTCACTTTAGTATATTAAAGTAATATTCAAAATAAAGTTGAGTTAAAGATTAACAGAGCTTTATTTCCGGCATAAGCACAAAATCTATGAGTTTTGGTCCTCATTTCCGAACAATTCATTCCATTATCAATGTTGTTACTTTACAGCTTTTATTCATAATGACATTTCATGAATTCAATGATTCATCTAAAGCCAACTTTAAGGACATCATTTAACATTTTCATGCTCAATATGATTGGTATTATTTGTTTAATCTTGTTTAATTCCTGGCAATATTTCGCAAACATTTTATTACTAAATAACAAAGTTTGCCTTTTAGAACTATGTACATTAATTAGGGTGGCCCCGTTTGTATGTAGTAAATATAAGGTATCGATGTTCCCGACTTATATGAAAATTTCATTCATTTTAAGACCACGTTTCTCAATTTTTTTGTCCTGTGGTCAAAATTTGGTGAGCTGGATCAAAGGATAAAAAGGTCCTTTTTAGAGGTTTTTTAATTTTTTTCACATTTCTTCCAAAGAAACTATATGTAAATTTGGTATCATATGAAAGGCCTTTGAGAAGCGCATTCAATGGGTTATCAAAAATTAAAAAAAAAATTTTTTTAAATTTAAAAATTTTCAAAATTTCAGTTTTTTTTTTATTTTTTCATAGAATTTACTTAAATAAATAGTTGAAATTTCTTGATTATGACATCATGCAATTTAACCCAAATGGTTTTTCCCGTTTTTTTAAATTCTATCTATTTAAATTTTTATTAATTTTTTTTTAAACCTGAATTCTTCCCTATCTGACAATCTCTGTTAATAACTCAATTCGTTAATGTAATGGGTATTAAAATAACATAAATTTTATAAGCTACTCGTATATATGTAACTTCTCGGAATAACATTTGTGTATATGTACAGTTCGCCTTCCATACAAAAAAAAGAAAAAAAAACTTGTATCAGTCACCCCCTAGGATTAAAGATAATGTAAAAACGATTCCAGAAATATTTTTGTTTTATTTTTTGACGTCTACAAATACCAACCTTTTTGTATTTTGTTCACTGTGTCGATATTTTTAGTCCAATCATAACATTTTCATGGCTCTGTAAGGGCAACATTCTGTCGTTAATCTCTTTTTACTACCAAAAAGTTTCGCCAAATAACGCGGCCTTTTCTCGTACAAAAATATTTATCATGACTAGAATTTGACGTGATAGTAAAAATATAGACACAGTAACCAAAATACAAAAAGGGTGGTATTGGTAGGGGTGGCAAAAATATAAAAAAATTATTTCTGGAATTGTTTTTATACTAACTTTAATTCTAGGGGGTGACTGACACAACTTTTTTTTCGAACCACTCTAATGTACAGTGTTGGAAAAAATAAAAATAAAAGAACGTCTTTTTTGTTATCAATGATGCAGAAAAGAAAAATTTAAAAACGAATAACTTGATGAATCTATAGGTTTGATATAATAAGCCACTATTAGAACATTATTAGAACAAAACGTTTCAGTTAGTTTCGTATTTGTTCTAATATAGATAATATTCGGTTTTAACCATACAAAAACGAGTTCAAATAAGTGAAAGCACCTGCTGCTAATGGAGAATAATATGTATATAGTAAATGTATTTTCCTACGTTAATGTGTAAGTTGTAAAAGTCTTTATTAATTTCATTACTAAAAAGCCAAGTTAATACATTTGCCGGGTAACTGCAAGATTATTATTTATTATTCTTATTATGTATGAAGCAATATGCAGTGAAAAACTTTATCAAGCAATAAGTTGTATTAAGCTAGTGAACAGGGCACAAAATGCACAAAGAATAGCATACATTAGGGAGGGCATATTCTCTCTGTTAAGAAATTAACCCCCTGGCCAACGATGTCGAACGATAACGTTCGCTTTGATAAGACTTAAGACATAAACTTGATTGTGGAATAAACAAACTTGATTGAGTAAAAAATAGATACGATAAAAAGTTTGTGTCTTAAGTCTTATCTAAGCGAACGTTATCGTCGACATCGTGGGCCAGGCGGACATCGTGGTAAATTATTTAAAAATAATATTACAGCACTTGTATTTAAAGTGCTTTCCAGAGACCGAAAATAACTCGTCCATAAAATCAAAAGAGTGATTTATATTTTGTTTTTCAAAATAAATCAATCAAAATAAGTTTTAAAAAAAGATTTTTGTTAACATGGTTTAGTATGACCTTTATTAGTTTTTGTTTTTTCTAATGCTTTTTTGAGAGACAAGAGACTGTTAACATTATTTCTCTTTTATTTACATACTGTAACCCATTTTCTATGAATTTTTAAAGTAGTAAAAAAGTAACAAAACAGCGAATTTTTATATTCAAGCGTTCGTTGATTTGCATTAAATGAACTTTTGTCATTTATTTTTATATCCACCAGCAAAAGGATGAGGGGTATATTGCGTTTGTCATTCCGTTTGTAACACATCGAAATAATGGTCGTAGAACCAAAAAGTCTATATATTCTGGGTCCTTATAAGATTCTAAGACGATTTATCCATGTCCATCTGTCTGTCCGTCTGTTGTTGGCACAATAGAGCTTAGAAAAAAAAAGACCTAGAACAAAGAAATTTTTACTAAACATTATTTGAGGTACGGAAATGATATTTGGTATTGCAAATGGGCAAAATCAGTCTAGTAGGATCTGAGTTATAGATCAAAGTTTTAGACTACCTCGATATTTTTCATATATTTTTTTGCTGTTTTCTTCAAATATAATGCAGAAATTATCATGGCATTTTGCGCACTTGATTTTTATTATAGAAGGACAAGTCCTGTTGAAAATGGTACAAATCGGTCCACGATTTTTCATAGCCCCCATACAAATGTCTTCCCGGAATATGGCTTTATGGTACATAAATGTTTATAGAAAAGCCGTATCTAAACAAAATTCTGCAATAATAAGTTTCAAAGCAAAACATCGGTCTATATTTTTGACTTAGCCCCATACAAAGACCATTACCGAAAATCAGTTAAATGAACATAAATCTTGTGTAAAAATAACTATCAAGTTGAAATTCGACAAGCATTTTCAAAATATACATTTAAATCGTGGTAACAAATTTCATGATTATCGATTCATATTTGACCGTAGTCCCCATATAAAGTCTACTTCCGGAAATCACTTAAATGCTCATAAATCTATTATAAATCGCCATAATAGATGATTTGGTAGCGGGTATATAAGATTCGGCACAGCCGAATATAAACTCTTACTTGTTACAGTTCGAAAAAAAGGTTATAACCTGACTATTTAGCTGAAAAGCCCTTGAAAGTGGTTGGACAATTGGAAGAGATTGTCAAACTCTCTGAGCCGAAACCAAATCGTTTAGATTTTGATACTCAGAACAAGTTAACAAACAATATGAAAAGATGAAAGGAAATGAAAGAAAACATGGTAATAGGGATTTTTTTCTGATTATTTATTAAATTATTTGGACAAAGGAGTTTTTTTTGCAGTAGAGAAGAAAGAACTTTACAGGTGTATGTTTAGTTTGCATCTAGACGAAAACAAGTATTTACGACCGAAGAATTGCTAAGTGTTGTTTTGGCGTAAACACTGATATTTACAAAAAAAAAATATAAATAACTCTTGATCTTAATCAACCATTAACCTAAAATGTTCTGTCTAAGTGATATTAAAGGAAAAACGATTTTTAAATAGTAAATGGTGAGAATTAACCATTAAAATTAAAGAGCACCTGTGATTTTCGGTCCCTGGTGCTCTCTAAAGAAATGTTTAGAAGTTTTATTTCTAAGTGAAATCTAAAGCAGTATTTAAGGAGTTATAAATGAAAATAATGAATAGCCTACATCAGGAGGTCATATTTTCCTTTATTACGGCATTAAGTTCTTTAAAAATAGTGTAAAAACTTTAACTATATTTAAACGGAAGTTAAACTTTCCGAAGAAATTAAAAAAACTTTTAGTTATAAGTTTCGTTTTTATAGAAAACTAACTTCCTTCTTTAATATTGCAATTCTTAAACTCTTTTGCAGCTCATGGTGCTGTCTTAGCTGGCCATGGCTTAGGTTTGGCTCCAGCCCATTATGCTGCCCCCGCCATCGTTAAGTAAGTGAATAAAACAAAGAAATGCAAACTGAAAATGTTTACCTTTGTTTTTGACTTTGTAAATTATTTTATACAAGTTTTAAACAATTTCTCCTTTTTATACAAGATATTTCATACATAAAGAATGTATAAAAGTTGTTTCGGTTTATTTTTTACATCCTTGCAGAGCTGCTGTAGCTGCTCCAGCTTTAGTGCATACATCCGTTGCTGGTCATGGTGTCCATTACGGTTACTAAACATTTTGAGCGCGTCACAGGGAAAAAAGATAAGAGAAGTAAAAGCAAACTATGATGATATTGAAGAACTTCCGAATAACTTGCCCCAACCCAACCAAACGAAGCCAACATTAACCATCCAAAACAACCAACATTTTATTTTATGTATTCAACATACATATATTTTCTGCTTTGAAATTTTTATTCTACTTTTATTCTACTTAAAGAGAAAAAAAAGGAAAGTTGGAAATATTTGTTTCTGTAAATATTTAATTTACTTTTGTTGCTTTAATGTGAAATAAAACATCGTTTTACACTTGTACACATAAAATACTTATAAAATATAACAAAAACTTTTTAAAACGGGGAGAAGAGAGCAAAAAATAGTATTAAAATCACAATGTTCTTTTTATGATTCCTTTTTCCGAATTTTTGTTATTAATTTTTTTTTAATAAACAAAACAAAAAATCTTTAATTTGTATTGTAAATAACTTTTTCATCAATTTATCGCGGTTAAATTTTACTATGTAAAAAAAAAAAAACAGAACAACAACAATTATAAATGATGTGTCGAAATAAAAGAGAAATATAAAAAAAAATTATAAAAAAACTGGCTGTTTATTTTATTTATTTCCTTTAAAGATATTAAAGTAGAGAAAAATGTTTATAATTCAAGCTAATAAATAAATTAAAATTATCATTATTAGCAAGCAGTTGCAGTTTAAAACCACAAAAAAAATTATGCAAATAAATTAAATTATGTTTTATTAATCGTTTAAGTGCGTAGAGAAATAAAACAAATAAAATTTTTCGTTTTCGTTTCAGAAGATATTCCTATTTCCCAGATAACGAAATTAAAGTCAAGGTCACACTTGGCAAATATTTGCCGAAAAGGACGTAACCACTTAATAAAATATATTTGAACTCATTTATCTGTTTAAAAAAACTTTGTTTATTTAGGACAAGATACAATAAATAATTAGTCTTATTTTCTTTGATAGTGTTTGATTTTGCAAAACTTTTGCAAGAGTAAACAATGTCAAACAAATTTGTGCTAAAACAAGTGGTTACGCTTTTTTAATTCAGTACTTGTCATGTGTGACCATACCTTAACCAACCAATTAAAGAAGTTGATATAACAGACCACAAATTATCGATCACAGATCGACGATCCATTCTTCCAGCTTTTAAGTTTTTAAGTCTAAAATAATGATTTGGGTCAGACTTATGACATATCGCTCTTATTTTTTTTTTAAAGAGAAGTAACACTCAGGCAATTAATATGCATATAATAATTGTGTAACCTTCTTTGGAAAGGGGATAGTTGAAGAAGTAAAGGTGGTGAAAGAAGGAAGCTTTTTTTATATCACAACTCTGCAATTGCGATGATTGTTTTTAGTGCAGAATTGCAGCGCCTCTGGTGGTGAGTAGGCGCATTATTTTTTTTTTAACTTGATTTTATAGCCTTTATTTAATTATTTTACTTCGGTGGCGTTTTTAAATGCTATACCACCGAAGGAGGAAGCTATTATAAGTATTAGTTATGATAGATAGAAGAAAACTAATTACTAATTATCAGAAACTGATGTTGTTTGAGTGGCAACGGCTGGGAATCGAACCCGGGCTACAAATACCAGTTCATGCTTAATGATCAAATGCGCTAACCAATTAAGCAACAGCACCTTTGTTCATATTTACAAAGTTATTTTCTGCAGTTTTATACACATTTACGGAATTATATTGAATGTTGCCCTATTGAGTAATTTTAATTCATGATTCTTAAGGTACGGTTACACTTGGCAAATATTTGCCGACCACAAATTATCGATCACTGATCGACGATCTTTTCTTCCAGCTTTTAAGTTTAAAATAATGATTTGTGTCAGACTAAGTTTTATACACATTTATAGAATTATATTGAATGTTGCCCTATTGAGTAATTTTAATTCATGATTCTTAGTTGATTAATTTTTCTGTGACCTGTGCCATCAGTTAATTAGTTTTAAGCATGATTGACTTAATTGAAATGTTTGCATTTATTCTATTCTATTTTTTTTTTTTGCATATAAATAAGCAAACAAAAATAGTTGATACAACGACCAAATATTAACAATTAAAAACAGGATACAGGATTACTAATCCTTTAGTGTCATTCATTCGTAGAAATGGAAAATAAACGATAAGACCAGGATAAACATTTGCACAACTAAGAGCATCATGCGGCAGCAACAAGCCATCAACATTTGTTTATGCCACACACAACAAGATAAAAATGCAAAGATATCAAAATGCTGGGAAAAACAGCTTTGCAAAACAAAATCATAAAACATGTTTTATTTAAATTGTTTATTTATTTAAAATATTAAACTTGTAAAAATTAAAAAAATTACTATTTAGCGCCAAATTTAAAGAATTTTCTTTTGGTCGCTTTGTCATTGTCAGCGATTTTTATTTTAACAACATCCTGCTGTATAGATTTTGTATATTTTTTCTCATACATATTTTTTAAACCTTAATAAAACCCATTCACACACTCCCCAGCAGCAGAATATCTCATGTAAATTTTAAATTCATACAGTCTTTTGCCGCTTTACTATTTTGTTGCAATACATCCGCTTTGCAAGCCACTCTTCCGGTCACTATTGTTTATGAATTTAATGGCTGAAAAGTTGAAAATAAATAAATATTTTTCTTGCTTTTTGTTCTACAGTTTATTTTGCAATAAAACTGAACGGAATTGCATTAATAAAGCCGCAACGTAAAGTTTATTTCGCTGTTCAGTGAATTGTGATATTTCGATTTTTATTGCGGCTAAATAATCACTACACAAATTATTTTCGAAATTATTATTGATTTTAAAACTCACTAATATTAAATATATCACTGTTATATTCTTCTTATAATCTCATAAATCATAAAAAATATTTTAATTTTATACCCTGCTAATATTTGCATAGCCATAAATAACATTGTTAAACAGCAGTATTTGTGCATTAAGTTTTTTTTTTCTTCATAAATTGTGACATTTTAATTCCAAACCACCATAGCGCTCATAAATTTTTTAACTAAAAAAATTGAAAGATTTTCATTTAAGAGTTCAAGCATTATACACTGAAAACAGTTTTAAATATTTTCTATGACTGTTTTAATCTTATGTTGGGAGAACACAATCCTCTTAACTCACACGAGGGCAATTCATAATTCATAATTCAAAAGGGTACTCACAGATTGTGGTAGGTAAAAATTTTTTTTAAGCTTCTGATGAGAAATACGCTTGTCTTTCTAATACAAAATATCGATTTGTGTGGTAAGTGATCTCGTTTTCTCGATCAACCTGTATTTACAAAATTGTTGAAGATTACAGATTTTAGGGCACTGCTACACATAACAATAAATATCGTGATACTAGAAATATCAACGTGTAGCATGCAATATTGATGGATCGCGATCCATATCGCAGAATGGCCTGAAATATGAAATCCAGATCACGGATCGTGGATCTCGTGATAAATATTGAACGTGTAGCATTTTCATGATATTCAAACATGATACGTCAGTAAAAAGGAACAAATAAAAGAAATAAAATAATATAAAATACGCAGTGGAAAAAATTAATTTTCTCGCGACATTGATAAACGACCCGCACAGCACAAAAATAACATAAATACTGACGCGATAAATATTGAACATTCGTGATCCATCAATACTTTAAAATTGATCTCGATCCAAATATACACGATATTTATTGAACGTGTAGCACTGCCCTTAGAGTTTTTAATCTAAAATATATGTTTTGAGTTTAAAGTACAAAATATCGAATTTGTGATCAAGAAAATATACAAAATACCGAAAATTGTTATCGATATTGTTTTTTTATGAAAAGTATAAGTGACTCAGGGGAGGACTCTTACTCATGCAATGCATTGTGTTGGAACTAGGAAAATAGGTTATGGGAGGGAGGAAGAGGGAGTAGTGTTTGTGAACATTTCATTTGAATGTTCCCTTATTGAAAGTGGCAGGGAACACTTCTGCTGATAGTTTATTCCACATACAAATAAATACGGCTAAAGAACGAATTTCCCCTGTAATGTGTTGTGTGATCCTATGTCCAGTCGACCATGAATGGATGGGCCCTGACTGAAGAACGTGTATTACGTAAAAAACTACGTGTTTCGGGAAAAAGTTCCCTAATTTCTGCAAAACACATTCCATTATAGTATCGATAGAACAGTAAAACACAACCCACATTGCGTCGATGTTCCAGTGAATCAATAGAGTTGGACACCCTACTGTCAACGAGCCATCCTCTTCAAAATAGAAATCGAAGCACCGGGCCATCCAGGAGAGTATTCCATCGCCCGAATATAGTATATATATATAGGGTTTTCTAATAGCTACTTGACAACTCTGAATTTAAATTGTGAACGCACTATTTCACTGATCATCTAATTGTTGCTTTCTTTTTTTTCAGTAAACTTAACATTTTCGTTATGGTAAAGTACACGAAGGAACAACGTTTGGAAATTATAAAAATGTACTACCGAAATTCGGAGTCGGTGACCGCAACTTTAAGAGCGTTAACTCCAATTTTCGGTCGTAATTATCGCCCTAGTAGACAAGCAATAACAAGTTTAGTGCAAAAATTTGAGTCTACATATTCATTGTGTGATGCTGTCGTGCCAGTGAGACAACGGCCTGGTCGAAGTTCCGAAAATATCGCTGCCGTTCAGGCGTCCGTAGCAAACGATTCAAATCAGTCGATTCCGCGGCGTTCTCAAGAACTGGGCATCCCCAAGACCACTTTATGGCGAATTTTGCGTAAGGATCTGGGTTTACACCCATACAAGATTAAGCTGACTCAAGAATTGAAGCCGATGGACCATTTGAGTCGACGTACGTTCTCCGATTGGGCTCTGGAGAAGATGCACCAAGATGATGAATTTCATCGCAAAATCATCTTCAGTGACGAAGCTCATTTTTGGCTCAATGGGTTCGTCAATAAGCAAAATATGCGTTATTGGTCTGCTGAAAATCCACATGTGCTTCACGAATCACCACTTCATCCACAAAAAATTACTGTTTGGTGCGCTTTGCATGCCGGCGGCGTCATTGGGCCATATTTTTTCGTCGACAATAACGATCGTCACGTTACTGTGAATGGCGATCGTTATCGCGCAATGATTAGCGATTATTTTTGGCCCGAATTGGAACACATGGACTTGGATGACATGTGGTTTCAACAAGACGGTGCCACAAGCCACACAGCACACGTTACAATCGATTTACTGAAGAGTAAGTTTGAGTTGTCAAGTCCTTATTGGAAAACCCTATATAATAGTATATGATCTCCAAATGGAGTGAAGTATTTCCTACACTGTTTTAAAAAACCAAGGCACTTGAACGCTTCTTTTAACACTTGAAAAATGTGTTTGGTCCAGCGGACTCTCATGCCTAGAACAGCAAGAGCGTCTGATTCCTTAATATTTACACCGCTTATAAAAACAGATGAAACAACATGATCTGTCGTACGTTTGTATGTTAACATACAACATTGAGTCTATGGCTTCTTATGGACCGATCATCCAAGAATTTAGTGAAATTACTTCTGAGCATAGAAATATAAATATGAGCGATAGAGTCATAATTCGTGAGGACATTTGAATGTGGGCTAGGTGAAACAATGGACCGATTTCAGCCAATTTCAATCCCAAACGTTCTTGGCCGAAAAAATATTATGTAACAAATTTAATCGAAATATCCTCGAAATTGCTACCTGTACTATGCGCACAAAGTGTTCATGTAAACCTTCTCCTCACTATGGTGGTGTAGGTTATTTAGCACTGATCGCGATTTTTGGTCATAAATCTTAGTGATCACTTTTCTTGTTTAAACGTCATTGATATTTTTAAGAGCATCAATTGATCACATACAGAGCATATTTTCTCATTTAAACTCGTATGTAGAAAGTTATTAACGATTTATGAATTTGTTATATCAATATTATTTACTTAAAGATATCAATTATCACAGATCGAGCTCCACATCACAATTAAACGTTTATTTACAAGGTGATTCACAATTTAAAATTAAATAATCGAATACTATTAAACGTTAAATTATTAACAATTAAAGAAATGTTTCTTTTCTATGCAAAACACAACTTCTTTTACTAAAAATTATGAATAATCACAGATCGAGTTTATTTTCTCATTCAAAGTTTTAAGCTTTGTTAACAAAGTTATTGATTTCTTGAGATTTTAATTTACTTATTTTACCGATTAAACGCATTCAAGTTATTGGCAATTTAGGATGTTTCGAGCTTTAAATATTAAATATAGTTTTTAGGTCAGAATTTGATATTTGCATTAAGCATTCAAAACATTATTGTATTTGTGTTATTGGTGGTTGGAATTTCTTTTGACAAGTAACAGTCGTCGTCATAATGTAATTTATGAAACAGAGTGACAAAAGATAATTGGAACGATAACTTTATATAGAACATAGAAGTTTCTTTAAGGTATTTCTATGAATTAGTTTTTGATGTGTTTGATGTGGTTTTTAGTGTAATAATTTTGTTTAAATTTTTGTTTGTCACATTGTTCATATACATATATATTTTTGCATAATGTATGCACATATATTTCAATGGCAATGTAAATGATATTTAGTTTGCTTTGAATGATAACATGACATGTTTATAAATGGCGAAAAATACTTCATAGAGAACGTATGAACGTATAACCAAATACAAAATATAATTTAAAACTGCTTGTAACAATATTATGGTCATGATATAGATATATTTATTCCAATCATGTCCATGATAAATATTTCAAATCTCAGGATTTTCATTACTACAATCATGTGAATTATGATTGCTGCAAGCATATTATTATTACAGTGATAGTATTGTTAAATAACTACTTTTTCTTTGTGTGTAGATTTGGTTTCATTTAAAGTAAAAATAATTTTTTATTAATTACTTGGTTTTCATAAAAGTGTAGGCAAGGAGCCAAGTTTAAATAGAGATCTTCCTGCATTGTGACCATCCACTGTTTTCATTGGTGCAGTCATGTTTGTATGGATTTCTTGTTTATCTCGCCTGTTTACTATTCTAGCATTCAAACACTCCCTTGTTCAATTACAGATTCAATGCAACATGGATGTGTGGTCACATGTAAATTAGAATAAAATGAAAAAAGAAAAGTTGTATGTAGCATGAAGAAGTTTAAGGATATTGATTTGATTTACAGTTTTTTTTTTCAAATTCATGGCAACAATAAATGTAGTATGAATAATTAAAGGTAGATCTTGAAATTGTATACACAACTGCATGATTTTATATATTTATTACATGAATTTCTCGGACAGTTCATCTGAAAGCTACAGAAAGTTTTTTTGTGCTAGATTTCCAAAACTCAGAAAACTGTTTTTAAATGTAATGAGATTTACTAGACCCACAGTGCGACATATGTACGTACTCAAGTCATAACAAATTCCTTTAAAGCAAATTTCCAATACTTTCATTGAAATGCATCATTCTTACTGCTGACGCAAGTACAAAATTGTTTTACAATTGAACGACAACTAGCAGGACATCATCATATTATGTTGCATGTTTACTTTTTTTTCCCCACCAATGAATTTATTGTGAAATAATAAACACAAATTCTAAAAAGAATTTATAAATTGTTACTTTTCTTGTCTTACACCTACGCAATTTTCAAATTAATAGAAGCACACACTGCAACTATACATCAAAATAGAATGTATACTCCATAATCACTTATAAAAAATTGAACAGAAATAAGTTTGAAATTACAGATAACTTACGTGGTGTACACGCACCGAAAAATTATTGTTGTGATGAGCATAATCGAATAGCGTCATATTATTATTAGAATTTCAGGTTGCTGTCATATTTGACTAATATTATATAATAATATGATCCTTGTTAAACCTAATTTAATCCCTGGTAAAAATCATAAAACATATAATATTCAACGATCATATTGTAATAGTAGCACAACCATAATATGATTTTACATAATCATAATATGATTCTAACTCAAACAGAACATTGTTACATGATAGCTGATATGATCATATTATGGTTGTAATGCAATCATATAATTGTTAAGCACAATCATATTCTGATTCAAGCTTTTGTATGATATGAATATTGTTAAACGTATTAAATGACATGGCCATATAAAGGTTGTAGCCACATGGTCATATTATGGAGTATTTGTGTCATCTCAGAATTAAAAATATAACAATATTTTCTCATAGTTATCATAATTTAGTTGTAATTAGAATTTTCACACACAAAATATCGTTCAAAATTTATCATATTGCCAATCATTATGAAATTATCAATTAAATTAATTTTGGTGAAACCAAGTTATTATTGAAATAAATATATATATATATTTCACAATAAATTTGTTTGCGAAAAATACTTATGATTACATAAAACCATGTTTTTCTCTGCTTATCGGAAGCTATTCACTGCATCTGAACTGCCCTTTTAAAGGTGGATTTAACCATTCGTTTTTCTCTATCTTAAAAAGAGAGGCGTCAAACTTCATCCACATGAAATTTGTTCCCTTTTCACATTTTTCTTATTAAAATTCAATGCTAAAAAAATAAAAGGGAACAAATTTCATTCACGATAGGGGTGCATATGAAAAAAAAACTATGTCCGAACAAAATATTTGTTGGGGGAATCCACCTTAAGACTACCAATGTCTAGTTCAATTGTTAGATTACAAAGTCTCAATTTAACAAATAATTGCAGTACAATGTCTGTTTGTTAGCTGACAAAAACCATGTCGTTATATTTAAAGATTCATATTTCAAACAGGCAACAATAATTTTATTCTCTTTCTTTTCAGGACATTCACATTTGTAATGTACAATTTACTGAAATGTGTCTAAAGTGAAATTCTCCCAACACAATGCATAATACAATGGCAGCCATAGAACAATACTGGGCAGCCAACAAAATTGTTTTTTGATTTATTTTTTTTGCTTTGTCATCGGTCCAAATGATGACTGCAAATTTCTTTGAATGTTTGCCAAAACATTTGTTAACCTTTCTCGGTGTCTCCAATAAAATGCAAAGAAAAGGCTAAACTTTAAATTTGTACATACATATGTATATAAATGAATCTTTAAATACAATTTTAAGTCAACAAATTGTTGAGCTTAGAATGAAATATGCCAAGTCAAATTTTAAAAAGAAATGAATTTCTTACAGAAATAGCAGAATTTATAAAAAAAAATACAGTAAGTTTCAAAAAGGCAAAAACACAAAAATTTCAAAAATTCTATAAAATTGTACATTTGCATTAATAAATTTAAAAAAGGACATAGTCCATATGTATTCTAAGCGAACGAATTACATTCCTACGATACGGAAACATACTATATACATATATGTATGTATGTATGTTTGTATATACACGGATATGTACGTACATAGTACGTATAAACTGATATGCAAATATTTTTGACATTTGATATCCATAACTGTCTATACAGAAAAACAAAGGCTGGACATTGTAGATGCTATAGAGATTAAAGAGCATTGATTATCATAAAAAGATAAACATAGAAAAGGAAAATTAAATAAAAATAATAATGAAAGGTTTTAAAGATAAACATAGGAAAGGAAAAGTTTTATAAAAATATTATTAATGAAAATACTAAAAGATCCTTAAACATACAAAAGTCTAAAGAAAGTTAAGCCTGAAGTTACATCATTTAAATATAAATCTAAAACAACTTATAATAAACAAACACTTGGGACCCTTTGGACCACCCTTTCTATATAGTGGGACACGTGTGCAACTCGATATTTGCCCAAATTAATAAGTTAGGTGCTTAACAGTGGTCTGTTATCAATGTTAAGAAATGTGGTTTTTGTCTGTGCTAGTTAAATTCGAATTTGTCTTCACACACATGTATGTAAATACTAGATGGCATTTGCGCTTGTTGCTACGCCACCAATTAAAATTAATTTGAAAGAAAGGCATTACACAAATATTCAATTAATGTTGAGTAATTTTATTGATTTTGTTCATATTGAAAAAGAAGTAGGCGGTCGAAAAAAATATTCTTAGTCATGCCGGAGTCTTAGTTATATCCCGTCAAAGTTTTAGTAAGATCGGTCCAGCGGTCTGGCCTTCCCGACAGGCGTTGTAATTAATTAAAAAAGTGGACGTTAGAGTAGGCGTGTTCATACCAACTCAGAAACCTTCCCGGGCTCATGCACAACAACTTTACCAAAGGTAATCACATGATCAAATACATAGTTTACGATTCTATAAAAGACACACATACAAACATTTATTTTTTGAGATGGCGCATGAAAGTGGGCGTGGCACATATAATTTTTATTTTTACCTCGCCTTCAATAAGATGTGTACACACCTTGTTTGAAGTAAATGTGTAAAAAGCCATGCCGGAGCAATTAATCGATTTAAAAAAAGTGGGCGTTAAAGTAGGCGTGGACGCACCAACTGAAAAGCATGTTCTGGGTTCTTTTTTGTGTGGATGGAAGAATATTTTATTTTTTTTTTATTTTTAAATTGAATAAATAACATCAAATGTCCGTTTTTACCCCGTTTTATGTCCCTTTTTTGTCATCCGTGAAAAAATAATTTAAAAAAAAGTACCGATTAATAATCTGTAATACGTACTATTTGAAAATAATAGTTTATGCAATTTTTAGTGAGAAAATACATTTTGATAAAAAAGTACCAAAAAAGAATACAATTTTTAGGCCATAGGAATTCGAATTTCAAAAAAGTACCAAACAGATTTCTAGTCTTTATTGATGGCGGACGCATTTAAAATATTTTTTCTAAGGTTTTATCCGTTTTTGCCCCATTTGTCCTCCTTAACGACCGAATTTCCAAAAAAAAAAACTTCTTAGTGGATCTACATGTTGTAAAAGGAACCCATTACCCGAATTTAAAGTTTCTAGCTTTAACGGTTTGGGCTGTGCGATGATGAGTGCATCAGTCAGTCAGTCACGTCACGTTACTCTTTTATATATATATAGATAAATGAGCTGCAGTACTCTGTACTCTGTCATATTTTCAGATTAGAAGTAGGTTCTTGGCTACTTTGAACACCTAGATATTCTTAAGTGGACAGAATGGTTACTTTAGTGTCTTTAAGTAGTCAGAAGCGTAGTCAGCTTATGCGCCATTATCACTTTCCAAAGTAATTATTTTACTAAACAGTAGAATCTATGGCAGAAGCTTAAAAAACACTGACTGAAAATTTACCTTTGTCAAAAGAGATAATTTCCTTATTTTTCGATACAAACATCAAATTCAAGAATTTAATAAATTTAGCGCTAGAGGACAATCTGTAAACTTCATTTGAAACACATTTAATATTTAAAACATATTGTTGTTTATTTTGAAAAAAAAACAATTTTCCAATTGAGAACATTAATAATTTTGTCTAAGTCTAGGAAAAGAACAAATAAAAAATGATAAATAATTAAATAATAATAAATTTTGCAAAAAAAACTAAAAATTTTGAAAACTAAATAAAAAACACCAACTAAAACAACACTAGAACACAGCAAAATGGCAGGCATTCAAATAATTTTACCTACACTTGCAAAACGCTCACGGAAGTGTATTAGCTAAAAAATTAAAAGTTATAGGCCAAATTGCCACTTTGGAATTTGACATGCGACACTTGATCAGCTGGGGAGTATTGCAAGCCATTGCGTGGGGCGGTGGTGGAGGAAGAGTCGGGGGCGGCGGTGGTGGTGGTGGTATAGGCGCTACCATGGGTTGCCTGGGTAGGAGCCAAGTAGTATTGTTGTTGATCATTGACAGCTTGTTGTTGTTGTTGTTGTTGCTGCTGCAGTTGTTGTTGTTGGTTGGTCAAGTAGCTGGCATATTGTTCGGCGGTGAAGTATTGATTGGCCTGTTGGGGTTGGGCAGCAGGGGATGGAGTGGCTTGTACGGAGGCAGCAGTGGGTTGGCTAGAGTACAATTGTTTCAAAAGTTGTGTTTGCTGTTGTTGGGCATACAATTGTTGCTGTTGCTGTTGCTGCTGTTGTTGTTGCTGGGCATAGTAGGCTCTCAATTGTTCAGCGTATTGGGCTTGAGCTTGTACTTGGGGTTGTTGTTGTTGCAACTGTTGCTGACGCTGGTATTGTTGCAAAGTTTGAGCGTAGGGAGTAGCGGCAGCGGCAGATGGTTGGTAAGCAGCTACTTGTGGAGCAGCAGCTGTGGTGGCTGGGTTATATTGGGGCTGTTGCAAAGGTTGGGCATATTGGGCACCGGCAAATTGTTGTTGCTGATATTGTTGGTATTGAGGAGTGGCAGCTCCCTGGGAGGAGTACTATAAGGATACAAATAATTCTATTAAAAAATGGTTTTCATTGTTGGTTGTTATGACAAAAAAAGAGCCCTAGATGTGTTATGTATCATTGTTGCTGCAGTTGTTGCCTACCACCGCATAACAGCACTTGTGTGCGGAATTTCCTGACATCGTTGGCATATTCAATGTTTGCATATTGTTCATGGCTTTGATTTATTGTTTTTCACTTATAAATTTTTTAATATTTTTATTGAATTTTTATACAATTTCTTGTTTTACTTTGACTTTTTTATTTGTTATGTTTAATAAAAATTTATATTTTGTTAAAATTTAAACAATTTTAAAAATAAAAACTCAATTCGATTGAAGTGATTAAAATTTCACAGAAAACATAATTGAAATTTGTAATTAGTCCTTTGAACATGGTGTAACGATACAAGGTGAGTGCAGTAGCCAAGCTGACTGACTTTGTTTACAATTTACTTATGTCAAAAGTAATACGTACTTTGTCAAGTGTTTTTTAAAGTAGAACATTATTTTACACAAACAAAATGCCTGTTGTTTCTGTATTGTGTTGTATTTGTTGCCGATTTGCAGTCACCTGATATAGTTACACCATGCTTTTGAACTTGCCATTTTATTTACACACGTCAGTTCAATTTTCGTACTTTTTCATGCAAATCAACATGCATGAAAGAAAAAAACCAAAACGAAATTAGAAATTTCGAAATTCTCTTTTGCCTTCTCTTCCAAAAATACTTGCCTTGACGATTCAGAGTTGAAGAGTGTGAAAGCGGACTTAAGTTTAAAGAGTTTGTGCCAATTTACACAAAGTAATTAATGTTGAAAAGATTGATACATTCCTTGAAATTTATTCAGTGTTCACACAGCACAATTCTTATTGCTTAAATCGCGCTTATTTTTATTTTTAGTATACAGGCATTAAAATATAAATAAGGTAGTAAAACAAATTGAAAGTGCAATCAAGTACTCGTCTTATCTTCCGCCTTACCTCGATGTCGAAAAGGTAATCAGCCTGGCTTAAAGAATTGCTTCGTGTAAATTGGGAGTTTGCTTAAAGATTTATTAAATTCGAAATGTTTCAAAAGCAAAGTGCAGACCTAGAGATATATTTTATAGAATTTTGTCTGGCAATCAGTCTGGATATATTTATTATTTATTATTTACATATGTATATAGAGCAGTGTTCAGGGGCAGAACAACATAGACAATTATGTTGTAGGCAACACAAATGTTTGCAAAACTAGTTGCAATTATCAAAATGTAAGTCAATTGGAGCTTGTGCCAACTTGTGGAATTTTTCAATAAAACAGTTTTTAGCAGTTTGATCATTTAATTCACTAAATATTAACTTTGCAAGCACCGACATGCGAAATACTTGTTATTAAAGTAATTTTAATGTTATTGTTTTCTCATGTAAATTAATAATAAATTAAATTTTAACTTATACATTGGCTGAAAGCGAATTGTAGGTAGCCTATGATTTCAAACTTGACAACACTACAATAATGCAACTACAATAATACGACCCAGCAAGCCATATGAGTCCGAAAAGAGTCTTTTGTGACACCATTTTCGGAGCGTTAACGCTCTTTATGACTCCAAAAAACAATCAAAATTGCTCCGTAAACCTTCAGAAAAGAGGGTCATTATATTCGAAAATGGTCCGTCAGAAAGTACTCTTAGATAATGTCAGAAAAGAGTCATTTATGAGGGTTTTTTTGGGCTCTGTGTAATCTTGTTTTTATCATTCTTGTGTGGTACAGCGATGTTTTTTTGTTCAAAGCCCAACTAACAGGACAACAACGCTTTGGTACACACATAATTAAGTGGAATTTCTGTGTCATACTGCGTGCCTACTCAGGACAGTAACAAGCAAATTTTTCTTTCGATCCGAAAATGCTCTTTTGTTGGACTTTTTCTGACTCCTTTTTTTTGGAGCGCTCCGAAAATGCTCTTTTGTTGGACTCTTTTCTGACTCCTTTTTCGGAGCGCTCCTAGAATGGTATGCTGGGGACTCTCACAGAAGTTAATAGTGTAAGAACAGAAATACAAGTTCATGTTGAAAATCTTAGTCACAGTACGAGTATATATTTCTTTAAACAAAATAAAAGGATGAGTGTAAACTAAAACTAGAACTCTGTATAAGTGTCAATTGCAACCTTTTAACACACGCTTGAAAATCTATTAACATTTTTTTTATTGTTTATGAAATATAAACCTTAAAACAAATGCAACTTCTGTGAAACTGATTTAATCAGTTTGAAATTAAAAATAAAAACAATCCAAATATAGCAGTCATAATAAAAATGCACAGATGCATGCCAAACTTAATTTATGAATTTAATTTGAAATTTATAAATACACTTACACGTTAAAAAAAACCAACAATAAATTTATTAAATAAATAAAATATTAAACAAATAAATTTTACAGCAGTACGAGTATAAAACTAATGAATGCATGCCGTTGCTCGCTGTTGGTGGTAAAAAAAACTAAAATTGCCTTAAATAAATAAAAAAAAATATATAAAAATAAAATATATTTGCATAACTCAAAATGGGGCTACTACGCCCACTATGTGAGCACCTTTTAATAGGGTCATCAACAACTACGAGTATAATAACAATAATTATGTTGGTGATGGTGGCACGACATGTTAATGCTAAACCACAGGTGTGTATAAAGTGATTTCGAAACCATTAATTTATAATACTTTAGCAAATATACGTTTAATTACCAGGACCCTGGTGTAATGGAAGACATTGCCAGCAAGGCTATTGCTATGGCGGGCAATATAGCAGAAATGGCGGGCAATGCTGGTGTATTTAGTAAACAAATGGGTTTTGAATTACCCTTTGGTCAGGCAATGTCGGCAACTCAAATTGGCACCGGGGCCGCCATAAGAAATGATGATGATGATTCCGATTCCTCAGAAGAGGATAGACGTCGTAGAAAAAGATATACCCATAATTTGCAGCGAAATTACAATGATGATATAATGGGTGACAAATCCTTGCTGGCATTGCCTCACTTACATAGAGGCAAACGTTCGCCTTGTCATCATGGAGGAAGTGGAACAGCAGGAGGCACAGGTACTGGAACAGGTGGCGATGATGATGATATCGACTTAGCCGAACGTCGACGTCGTGCGTATGCTCGTCGACGCAAAGCAGCTGCACGCAAAAAAGCCACAAATGGCAAGAAAACTACCCGCAAGACTAGCAGAAACAAATCATTGATTAACGACGATGTTCAGCAGACGTTGACACGTCGCAAACGTCAGTCGGAAATAGACGATTTGAATCAGAATATGACTAATGCCAGCAAGGATTTCACACAAAAGGCTCAGCAAATTGCCGACAAAATACGCAATGTGGTGCAGAATTTTATGAATTCAATGAACGATATGGCCCAAACGATTAAACAGCACTTCAGTGGTCAGAATTCTTCTGCTGTAGAGGAAATTTAGGGACATCATAAAGAATTTTGTTTACCATTTCTTTTTGTTTAAAAAATATCTACATATCTAAGTACTTTAATTGTTACACAAATATTTAATAAACAAAACTTGAATTCACCTCTATTAACCATAAGCTAACTAGCGGTTAAGACTATGTATATGGTTAAATTGTTCGGTCCACTACTATTAAAATTTATTAGAAAAAGCCATTTTGAAGAGATTTGATCACTTATGGTTTTGTGAAATACCTGCTAATAAACAAAGTGAAGCATCGATCGAAATTCCTTAAACTTATTTTATATTATTTCTTTAAATAATTAAAATGTTTTGAAATTTTATAATACAAATACTAAGTGGCTATTTGAATATCTCATTCGAAAGGTTTACTGCAAAAACATAATAAGTCACTCAGGTTTTATGAATTCTAAAGTTAAGCTAGATTTACACGACTGAAATTTTCTTTAAAATTGCTCTTCAAAATGCTTCAAACTCGTGTAAACAGCAAAATTTCTTGAAAATTTATTTATTTAATAACTATTAAATAAATAATCTAGCTTTATCTCTCAAACAGTTTTTTTTTTCATTATAAAAACATGAAAAATTACATTATATAAATGTATTAAAACATTTCAAATTGACAAAATAAATACATATGTACATTTTGAGAACTTTAAGGTTAAAAGTGAAATTTGGCAACTTCTTAAGTTAAAACAAAATCGTTCGGAATTATAAGCAAGAAATGTTAAAAAAGTGAAATTTGCAAGTAAAAACACTTTCGAAATCTGTCTCTCAGTAACAGAATTCCATAACGATCGCAAGTGGAATTAACTCCCTATTTTACTTCTTCACTAAAAATAAAACAGAAAGAGCAAAACTAAAATCAGCTAAATTGATTAAAAGTGAATTGTGTTTGACAAATTATCGGATAAACAGATTTATTACATCATTTAAAATTAATGAAATCAAACGAAATTTAAAGAAGTTAAAACAAACTCGATCGGAATAATAACCACGGAATAGAAACCATAAAGAACAAAATGTGTGTCGGTCTGCTTTTTGCACTGTAATAAATTTCTAAGTTTAAAACATTAAAAATCGACAGCTTTAATTAATATATGCATTTTATTATGAAATATTCTTATGCTTGGTTTTCACTATGTCATTTTTGTTGTCAAATTGTTGGCAATTGTATGAAAACGGGTTGTCATATGGCGTCATCTATGTTTGCAATCATGATTGCAATCTCATTAGACGCCATAGACAACCCGTTTTCATACAATTGCCAACAATTTGGACAATTGGACAACAAAAATGTCATAGTGAAAACCAAGCATTAGACAGAAATATTTTAGACCAGTAGTGAAATTTGACAATTTGTTTAAAAAGTTAAATCAATATAGTACTTCTAAAATTTTCAACCGTTTTGTATTAAAGTTACAGTATTAATAATGAAGATGCTACACTTTCAGAATATTGCTGGCATAGCTAACAAATTTAAATGCAGTTTAAGCCACAGTGGCTCAAAGTTTACTTACAATTTTTTACAATTTCTTAATTGTTACAATTAAAAAAAAGAAAAGCTCTATTGCCTATATATTGATGTATAAAAAGTCTACTACTCGTACAACATTTCTAGTGAAAAAAACAATTAACCGGTTTTTTCAAGCTCAGAGAAATTTCACAACATTGCTAATTTTTTAATTAAAGTTATAAAAATTCAGAAATTCTAAAATATGCATAAAGCAAATTGTCAAGTTTTAAAAACCTTTCAAATATAACAATGAATTTCTAAATACAATCTTTTTCAGCATTGGCATTAATTTGAGTTAAGTAATTTAGTTAGAAAAATTATCATTAGCGAAGCATTAACCCTTTTTTTTTTTTTGTTATAAAACATTTACAACTAAGATTAAATTTGCAGCGGAAATGTACAGAATTGTTTGTAGCAACAGCAACCAAAAATGCTAAATATAAATGCTAAACACAATGTACATACTCGTGCATACCTACATATGTATATAAAGATACACAAATACTGATAACAGTAATAAGCATTTCCGTTACGGATACAATGGCCATAATCATTGACATCCTCACAATACATACAACAGAATTGTAAACTGTAACTGTTTATTGCCTGCTATGCATGGAACTGCAAAGGCGTTGACGAATTCATTAGCCACTAAAAATCACTAGTTATTTCAATAGTATAAAAAAAAATATTAAATAAAACAAAGTGGATAGTGAAGAAACTAATAACTTGGGGTTCGAGAAGTAACTAAAATGGGATTTATAAACTAGCTAATGCTAAATAATATCCAATCAGAACAATTGTCTACCACTTGCATTATAAGAGGTTAGAGAAGTAACTAGTAATAGCTTTAGACACTAGTTAATGACATTTAATACAAATTTAGATCAAATATACACCACTTACATTACAAGGGTTTAGACAAGTAATCAGTAAGAACTTTTTACACTTACTAATTATAATTAATACATATTCAGCCTAATTCTCTACCACTTGCATTACAATTTGTTAGAGAAGTGTTAAGTAATGTCTTTATAAGCTAGCTAATGATAATTAATACATAATTAGACCAATTTCCTACCTTTTGCATTACTTGCGGTTAGTAAGGTAAACTATTAAAATTAGCTTGCTACATTAGCAGCTAGGTAACAAATTAAAGTTGGAAATGAGGTAGGGGTTTAAATCTAACTGTAATTTTAATTGTAATTACACTTGTCAGGGCGGTAAATACAATAATAATACAAAATATTTAAAACGGCAACTATAAAAGCTGACATTAAACGCCAAAAATGCTGCTGTTAAATTGACGAAAATAAAACGATTAAAAAAGCTACAAACAAAATAATATAATCCTTTCATTAGCAAAACAGCATAGCTGTCATTAAATTAAATTATAATTGTTAACAAAAAAATACTGTTAAATAATTGCTGTTAAACAAATAAAACCTAATTTATATCTTCAGCAAAACAAACAAATAAATTAATTACCCAGCAGAAGCAGGACAAAAAAAATTATTAAATCAAGGAATTTTAACCGGCAATTAATCAGAAGCAAAACTGAATAGAAATGAATCATAAATATAGAAATCCTAAGCAAATAAAATCTACTAAAGGCGATAGAATAAAAAGGGCAGTTGAATGTTTAAACTGTAAAGGAAAGTATCTTTTTACAATGCTGCTACTAATGATGTTGGTATTACAATGTCTTGATAATAGTGTGGAGGCGAAAGTTGTACATCGTACTAAGGTAAAGTATTAAAGAAATTGCACTGATTCCTAGTGAAATTTAATTTAAAGAAATTCAAATTTTTATACTTAATACAAAACAAAGAAAATAAACATTTGTTCTATTCACAAGTGATGGCGTATGTTGTACATTGTATGATACAACTATCTGAGTATGAACACAATTTTGAGCAAAGTCGTAGCTTTATGCTGTCAAACTTTTAAAATGACAAAAGAAAAATATTTTAAAAACAAATATACAAAACATAAAATTGTATGAATATTTTCTAAAATTAAAACATACAACAATATCTATTATTAATTTTTTTTTATTTTAAATTAGTTTATGACTTGAGTGTTACCGTTAGGTTATTTTTTTAAACAAAAATGAAAAATATTTTATGTTAAGATAAGTAAATTTTTTAACTTTTGGCAACGTCTTAACTTTCATACAACATTTGAAAAACATATGTTGTAATGTATGTAAAAATGTCGTAGGTGATATTCAAAATATTTATATCGAAATTACCAACAACATTTGAACAACTATTGTAAATTTGGACAACGCACAACTGCTACGACTCTACAACATCAGTTGTGAATTGAACGAATGTAATGGAAATAATGTCACATTAAATTATCAAAAGCCTTGTAATAATCAATGTCATACAATGGCTAATTCTATTTGTTAATGTTATATCCAATTATGAACCCCTTTCAAACATAAACTCATACACACATCAGTTCAGGTAGTATACTAACGGCCCTGATACGAACTATGGAACGGTTACTGGGCTGTTTTCTGGGGAGTCTTGAAATAAAGACCTCATAAGTTGTAGAAATTAGTATTTAATATAAATTACATTATTTAAACGTAACTTTGATTATTTAAACAAAATACTTGTTTGGAAATGGTGTAATAATTAATATTATTATCAATTTTTAACCCTTCTTTTCTTACTTTCTTATTTTATTACATTACTTTTCAACTTATTTATTTTAACTATTGAAACGTGTAATAACAAAAAAAAAACACACAACGCAGAAAACCCTAAAACTTTTGCAAAGTTCTTCATCTTTGATACAATTACGTCATAAACGTGATGTTTCTGCTAATGAACAACAGCAGCAGCAGCAGGGACAGGAAGCCTTTGTAAGGGCAGGCATAAACTACTATGATAATCCCGATGCTAAAGATGACGACGATGCGGATTATGACAATAATTACGGTGTTCTGCCTGATATGTTTGCCAGCTACCAACCGCCGTCTGTGGGTGATGAAATATCCGCAACGGCAAAAAGAGTTGCACAAAGTTTTACAGATATGTGGCAATCATTAACTGATTCCATACGACATTGTATCGAAGGCCTGCGTGCTATGTTTGGTGATGCTAGCGGTTTCGGTGAAGAGGACTTGACTCCTGAGCAAGCAGAACAATTACGTGTTGCTATGGAAGAGCAACATTATCGTGCTAACCATGAGCATGATAATGAAGTTGTTTGGAATGTTTATGAAAACAAATTATAAAGTATTTATGAATGTTTGTTTAAGATTTTGAGAACCAATGTAAAATGTAATGAAAATTGTAATTAAAATATCGTATGTTGGGGGAAAGTAAAAAGAAACTAAACTGGGAAATTGTATAAGATTATTTGAGAAAATGTATAAGAAGTGTAATTGTGTGTGAAGAGTTTGATGTCAGATTTCGGAGTCAATTATTTTTGACATGCAAGAATAGTTTAAAGAAATTGTTAGAAGAAGAGTCAATTATCATGATATTTTCAGTTATTTAAGCCATATTTCAAAAAAGTACCAAAAACAAACTTTTTGTTTTTTTGTTTATGTTCCCAAACAGTAAGTGTTTGTTTACGGTTTCAGAGCGCTTTTACACTCTTCAAGGCAAGTATTTATGGGAAAGGGAAAAGAGAATAAAAGGGATACAAAGTTGACGGTACTGTCATTTTTTTCCTTTTATGCATATTGATTTGCACGAAAAAAATACAAAAATTGAAATGACGAGTGTGAATGAAGAGTGAATTGCACAAAAACTGGTCAGTTAAAATTGAAGTGTGTGAAAAAGGACTTTTTAATTTTTAATGAAAATTAAAGTAAATATTTCCAAATTAATTTAATTCGAAATTTTTACGATATTTTCAAAGTTTTTAGCTTTAAAAAAAGTAAAAAAAAAAAAGAACATCTTGTTCTTTAAAAGGAGCTTTAAACTCCTGGGGGCAGCAAAAAAACAATCTGATAATCTTGATTGAAAGGCATGACAATTTTAAATTGTTTTTAAAGACTGTTTTCTGTTGTCATGATATTTTCTGTTTTAAAGTTTTCTATGCACTTATAACCTCTAGAGTATTGAGCGTACAGTGCTATAATAAATCATGATTTCGAAAGCTTTAGGCACAAATATTGCTACATTTTTCACTTGTGAATATTAGAAAATCTCCCGAACCTGACCGCATCACAGGGTCAATGATAAGAAACTTACCATCGTCTGCTTCTAGAATTTTGCTGCTCATTTTTAAATCGATATTAAGAGTCGGATACTTCCCATTCTCATGGAAGAAGTCTATAAATGTTATGATTCCCAAGCCAAGAAAAGATGCTAGCCAGGTTGCGTCGTACAGACCGATAAGCTTATTATCAATCCTGTCTAAGCTTTTCGAAAAAATATTCGTTTTAAGTATAACTCCTCATCTAAATGAACACGACATCATCCCGGATCACCAGTTCGGATTCAGAGCGAAACATAGTACAATGGAACAAGTGCATAGAATTGTCACCCTAATTAGATCGGCGTTTGAGAAAAGGCAATACTGCTCAGCCCTGTTTATAGACATTTCCCAAGCATTTGACAAAGTTTGGCATGATGGGCTACTCATCAAAATAACACGAATGCTTTCTCAAAACACTCACAAGCTTCTGGAGAGCTATCTAACAGGCAGAACATTCATAGTAAGGTTGCAAGATAAATACTCCCCCCTCAAGAAAATTACTGCTGGTGTCACCCACGGCAGCATATTAGGACCGCTTCTATATATAATATACACAGCGGATATGCCAACAAACCTGAGCATACTCTACGCATACCTCTACATTTGCAGACGACACAGCATTTATTAGCGTCAACCATGACCCAAAAGTCGCATCGCAAAATCTGCAGTCCCACATCAATGAACTAGAGGCCTGGCTAGAAAAATTAAAAATAAAGGTTAACCCGGCTAAATGTGCTCACTTAACCTTCACACTCAGAAGACAAACGTGCCCAGCTGTAAAAATAAATAGCATCACTGTTCCGATAGAAAACCATGTTAAGTACTTGGGAATTCATATAGATAGACGCTTGACCTGGTCTCTTCATATTGAAGCGAAAATAACGGCTATGAAACTTAAAGCAGCTCAACTACATTGGCTTCTCGGTCGAAACTCACACTTGTCGTTAGACAACAAAATTCTCTAATACATAATAAAACCAATATGGACATATGGCATCCAATTATGAGGTACTGCATGCACATCTAACATCCAAAAGCTTCAAAGAAAACAGTCTAGCATATTACGACAAATTGTCTGCGCCCCATGGTGTATACATAGGTAATGATATTATCCACAAAGATCTCAACGTCCCTACTATCCAGGAGGAAATTAAAAAATATTCAATCAGCTACATCGATAAACTAATGGCCCACCCTAACTACCTCGCTCGGGGTCTGCTCCAGTTCGAAGGTCACCAGAGGCTAAAAAGAACCGATACTTTGAGTCTAACTAGAAGACATTTTTAAAATTTTAATACAGCAGTTAGTGGTTACATTGGTAACAACTAATAAACAACAAGTAGAATTAAGATTTGAATGCTTATTGTAAATTTCGATAAAAAAGATTCAATAATAAAAATAAATTAAAAAAAAAAAATTTCACTCCTTATTAAATCTAATTTATAAGAAACTGATATGTGGCATAAAATAATCTGTAATCTTCGTCAAATTATGAAACAAATTTACTACAATATAAAATTAACGTCAAGAGCAAAACATAAAAGTAAATTGTTGTAAAATTTGGCCCAGTAGTTATTGAGTTTCTTGATGACGTACCAAAACTTATATTGAATTAATATAGATTAGTATTGTCATGGTAAATGAAACTGTGAGCTTCCTAAATGCAGGATATAAAAATTGCATGCACTAAAATCTAATTACATATGGAAGTAGAAATGATAATAATTATAATGAAAGATATATTATTAAATATAATTACTGCCACGCCCTCTATAATAATTTTAAATATATATAATTAAAATTTAAATACTATTTTAAAACTGCTAGAAAAGTATATTTACTAAATACCATATGCCCAAAAAACAAATGCATAGTCCCGGTTTACATTATGAAATTTTTTTCGCTGCGATTCTTGCTTTGTAGGCGAGAGCGGTGAGTCGTATAAAAATATGCATGTACGACTCACCGCTCTCGCCTACAAAGCAAGAATCGCAGCGAAAAAAATTTCATAATGTAAACCGGGACTTACATAGGTATTGCTTAATTAGATATTTATATTAAAATTAAAAAGTCACCTTAAATTATATAAGACAAACATTCTATAAATCTGTTAAATGTAAACGACTGCTAAGCTAAAAATTGCAATCAAGCTTGAGCAAAGTTTTATAAAATAAACATGATTTTTGCAAATTGCTTTTGTCTGATTTGAAATGTTGAGGCTGTTTTAGATAAATCCGTTATAATTTTTTTACAACATGCTACAAGCAATTGGGAATACCCTTAATAAAAACCGGAAGTTGTAGGTTTAATCTAAAAATTGCATGCAGTACAAAATGAATATTTCTAAGCTAAACAGATGAAAATCTCTTTCAAATTAAAAATAGTAAATTAAGTATAATAAAAAATTCATTACCAAATCAACATAGACAAGCAGTGGAACTAAAATAAAATTCCATATAAATTAAATAAAACATAAAACAAAAACATTTTACCCCAAGCCATAATAATACAAAAAACAAATCAAATGGCAAATAAGTTTAATTAATAAAAATGTTGAAATATATAAACTTCTTATTAACCATTATCGGCATTTTAGTGCTGATAGGAAATATAAAAGCAAAGCCACAGGTTAGTAATTATATTAAATTCAATCAATAAAATTAAATACAAATAATTTAGTAACCATGCATTTTCTAAGGACATACAGGAAGCCGCTATATTGGCCTTTGCCCAAGTCAAGGATACCTTTGACAATGGGGCAGCAGCCAAAGATACAAAAGAATTTGAGCTGTTTGGTGCCAAAATGAAAAATAACATGGAAGTGGGCTTTGGCGATGCTATAAAATCAAAACGCAGTATCGAGTTCAATCAGGCAAAAAGACACAAGCGATTGGCTAATCTTGTAGATTTTTCAGGGAATATAATCAATTCCCAGGAAAAATTGCCAATACATAAACGTAGTGTAGATGACAATTACGCTATTGAGGAAAATATTGACAATGAAGACTATTCTTATGATTATTCGTCTTCATCATCAGCATCGTCGTCATCTTCCTCCTCATCAGAATCTAAGGAGTCAAAAAAAACTAAGAGATCTTTATCTACGGCAGATTTAGTGAAGAAAATCTATAAGAAAAAGTAGAGACATTCTGCTCTTTATGTTAAAATCAAATGGCACAAAATTGTTTAAATGAAAAATAATTTCTAGAAATAAAGTTTCAGCTAAATATACATAATACGAAATGGAACAAATTGGTTTAACAAACCACTTAAAATTGTAATTTAAAGTGTCTAAGTGCCAATTTACACGAAGAAATTTCTATTGAAAAGATTGATACAATTTTGTCCTTGAAATTTCTTCGATGTTTACACACTACAATTCTTATTGCTAAAATCGCCTGTATTATTATTTGAGAGTATGCACACATTTCTATACACATATGTATGTATGTAGTCAGTAAAAAAAATTCGTGTTTTTTGAAGCACTTAGGAGAAAAAGCGCATAATTGAGCGCTTCAATAAGTCCTGTTTCACACTCATCAGTTCTGACTGTCAAGTCAAGTTATTTTTCAAAGAGAAGGAAAGAGAAAATCATCTTTTTCCATCTCATTTAAAAATACTGTGAAGGATTATTTCAAAAATTTCGAGAATATTCGTTCTTTTAATCTGTTGTTAAACTCGTTAGCTCATTCGTACGAATGAACGCTTCACGAACAACCTCATTACTAAACTTTAACATTTACTAACTACAAGTTTATATGTTCTCGCCAATTAAGTAGTGCAAGTTTAAATTTTTTAAAATTGCAACTCTGAAGAACATAAATCTTGAGTTTAAATTGACAAACTGTTATTTAAATTTATGGTTGACTTAATCTCACGTTTGTAAATCTTCTTTTTAAATTATAAAACTATTTTGTTATCGAACTGTTTAAACTAAACTCTCTCATTTACTCGTCTTATTAAACAGCATTAGATCTTGTAAGACATGTTTTAATTGCAGCTTAAAGCATGCTGTTGTTCCACTGTTAACAAAAGTTCATTTATCATATATCGTTCGTGAGCTTAGCTCCAAGATAATGATCAAATGTCCCCAATCAATTATACGAGTAAGTATTTTATTTTTTATTTACAGTTTAATATCGTGAAATCCCAGCTGTTTCAATATGTCCTGACTCGAATGCAAAAAAATGTTTGCCAAATTTTGTCATAATGTCTTGAATATTTTTAGTTTGTTTGCATGAAAGTATACGTTTGTTAAGACGACGTGATTCTCAACTGAATCGCAAACTTTAGGGCAGAGTTGGCTTAATATTTGTGGGAATTACAAGAATCAGCTAAATATGGGAATGAATACAGATTTAGGCTTACAGGTTGAAATCTTTAAATAGAACGTGTAAAAAAATAATTGAAAAAGCCGAGCATTTAACCAAGTTTTTAAGAGAGAGAGAGAACAAATTAATTATTTAACATTTTACTTTAAGGATTTTTACAGCATATTTTTGCACAGATTTCATTATCCAAATGAATGCCCTTCATTTTTGCACAATGAATATCCTTCCTTGCTGGTTGTTAACGAGTATGTAGCAGTGAACAGGCAAAAACTACTGTCAACAACTGAATGTTCATTTCAGGGACTTATACATTGCGTATGTCCTTTTTTTTTTTTTTTTGTTAAATTCATCAATATGGCTGATTTTGTAAACAACTTTTGTCAACAACTTACCTGAACGGGTTGGGCGGCTTGTTGCTGTTGCAATTGTTGCTGGGGCTGGGGCTGTTGTTGTGCACCACCGTAGTAACGTGTAAAACTCTGTTGTAAACCGGGAGTTTTTAACGAGAACGAATTTGTATTGGCATCAGTGTGATACGTCAACTGAGCTGTGCAGAAATTAATGAGGCAGACAATGGCCAACAAACCGAAAGCGGATTTTTTAGCTTCTCTAGCGTACATGATTGTTTAAATTATGTCGTTTTATTTTTACTTGCTAAATCCTTTAAAATTAAAAAAAAATGGAATTAGTTTTTTTTTCACAAAACTATTTGTTTGTTGGTTTGCTTTTACTCACAGTTGTTTAAAGTTTAAATTGATTTTGGCAACTGTTTTGATTTTATATTGTGTTTGATGATTATATTGTTTTATATTCACACTCAACTCAATTTTAAATAAATTTGTTTACAAAAGATATTTGTGTTTAAAAAACCAAATACAAGAGACCAAGATAGCAACAAAAAAATGAATATGTAGTTGGTTAGTATGCCAGGGCAGTCAAACCAACCAGCGCTGCACAATTACACACACAAACTTTAACTCAATTATTTATTCCACTCATAATTTTCGCAGAAGACGTTGATAAACATAAAATAATTTTATTTTGTTGGTTTTGTTTAGAAATACATACAAACATGCAGGCAGATGTACTCGTGTACGTCATACATTTCAATTTTCAAAAATTCAATTATTTATTCATTAATTTTAAGTCTTGTGTTTATTTAGTAAATTTTATTTATGTATAATATGCAAAACTTTTAATTGACATGTTTAAATAATTTTAATTAACTAAATACTTTCTTTCTCAGTAGTAAACGTGAAGAATTGTTTATTAATGTTTATTTCTGCATTTCATAAAGACTCATCAGTAAATGAATTTACTGAATTCGTTGCTTTCAAATCATTATTTATTTAGTGTGAAGACAGACAATACGAGTATAACTCTTTTTTCCACAACCATTAGTTTTTTTCAATGGCAGTTTTTTTATTTTCGTGTCAGACTTCAGTTTGTTCACATTAACTTGTTATTCCTCTGAAACCATCCAAATCCTCAAAAATCCATAATTGCAAATTGGAAAATAGGCTGATTATTCTTCCAATGGGTGAATCAAGTAGTGATACTTTTTTCAATAGCCTTTTTTTGACAGATCATTTCATAATGGAAAGACCTACGCCTGAACAACGTTTACAAATCGTTCAACTTTATGACGAAAATTCACGTTCTGTGAGGAATGTGTTTCGTGCACTTTGCTCAACTTATGGTCAATATAATCGTCCTACTAAGCGTACTATTCGCAACACCATCACCTATTTTGAGACCCAGCATTCATTAATGGATAATTTTCGACAGAATAGACTACGTCCAGAGCGCTGTGAAAACGTGGAATTATCGATCCATCGTTATCCTGCCATGATAACCGACTATTTGCTGCCTGAAATTGAAGCTCGTGATATCGGCGACATTTGATTTTTCCTGTGGGGATATGTAAAGTATAAAGTTTATGTGCACAAACCCTCTGCGATTCAGGCCTTGGAGGAAAGAAAGAACGGATAGACCATCTGCGAAGTAGCAACGGCCAACATTTGATAGGCATAATCCCAGCATACCATTCTAGGAGCGCTCCGAAAAAGGAGTCAGAAAATAGTCCAACTAAAGAGCATTTTCGGAGCGCTCCGAAAAAGGAGTCAGAAAAGAGTCCAACTGAAAAGCATTTTCGGAGTGAAAGAAAAATTTGCTTGTTACTGTCCTGAGTGGGCACACAGTATGACTCAGAACTTCCACTTAATTATGTGTGTACCAAAGCGTTGTTGTCCTGTTATTTGTGATTTTAATAAACAAAACATAGCTGTACCACACAAGAATGATAAAAACAAGATTACACAGAGCCCAAAAAAACCCTCATAAAAGACTCTTTTCTGACATTATCTAAGAGCTCTTTCTGACGGACCATTTTCGAATGTAATGACCCTCTTTTCTGAAGGTTTTCGGAGCAATTATGATTGATTTTGGGCTCATAAAGAGCGTTAACGCTCCGAAAAATGTGTCAGAAAAGACTCTTTTCAGACTCATATGGCTTGCTGGGATCTTCAAAAAGTAAATGCTAAAGAATGCTCTTTCAAATGATAATAAACATTTCCCATTAAATGATAAAACAGAACACGACCGCAACTTCAAGCAAAAACGACTCTCAGAGAAAACAGGCCTATAATTAAAACGATGGTTGCAACTTCACGAACTGTCATTTAATGTTTTTATATTTCTTCTGTGTACCAACCTGTAATGCCGACGGCTTTTTCAATTTTTGTCCACAAATCTTGTTTTAAATAAAAATTTTTGTAGAATGGCGACTGCAAATTTTAGTATATGCAATCATGCTTTTGTACTTCTTCAATTAATTTTTCTATAATATCACTTATTTTCTTTTAAAATACAAAAATCTCACTTTTAAATTCACTTTTAAACGTTTCTTTTGATTTTCTTTTGTTTTTATTTTAAAAAAAATAAAAAAATAAAAGGGAACAAATTTCACGTGGAATTTTTATTCACGATGGGGGTGATGGTTTTATTTACAAAATGTGTAAAATTCTATAAAAGTATGGTAATATTTATGAGAGCATTTGTGTTTTAAAGTGAGAGCATAAGAAAAATCGCTGTCAAAATAAAATAGATTATATTTCACGACCGCATTCTCTGGCATAATTTTATGTCAAACTGTATGGGAAAATAGCGTTCAGCCCCAGATCTGTTTCATCATTAAATTTTAATTTTCTGTGTTTTTTTTTTTAAGTAGGGAACCTAGAAATGGATCACACTATAGAAGAGATATTGTGGTTATTTCTATTGCTTTTCAAAAGTAGTAAGTTAGTAAGTACTTGCTGCCAATAATGAGTTAAAATAATTGCAATTATGTAATTAGTGATTTTATCTCATTACTTGCCAATGAAAACTGTTTTTATGTTTTTAAATAATTGCAAGACTTTTATAACTTTTTGTGATCATTTAAATTTGTCTGTGTTTTTAGCTCATTCTTTACACGACATGATATTTAAGTAACGTCTCGTAAAATTTCACAAATTCTATTTAAATGATTTGCCATTAAAGTTTTCAAGCTGAAATGAGATTTATTTATTTATTTACACAAGTTTAGCAAAACTTTTAAAACGTTTGCATTATTAAGAATACTATATAAATTAGTAATGAAAATATGAATGAATTTATTATTATCAAAAAATATTTTTTACTTGTAAATTAAATGAAATTTTTTTGTAAAAACTAAATTAATCGTGATTCATTTCATGTGCGTAACATTACGTTAGAAAAAACATACATACAAAGCTACAACCTAAGTATGTATGTATTATATAATCATTATTTTTAAACAATTTGCACCATATAAGAAGAACACAAACAACAATGGACGGACTACTGTTTTGTTTCCCTTTTATGCAAATTTAGTGAATGCAAGATTGAAAACGTGTGAGTGAATGTTTGTTTGAGTGTGTATGAAATACAAATTTGTATATTTCGAATTTGTAATCTGTGTGCGAATGCAATTAAAATTAAAAGTCAATTTTTCCCATATAAAATATAAATAACATACAAATACAAACGTACCAGTACTTATAGGTACATAAACATGTATGCGTTTGTGCGTAATTATACACAGAAATTGCAACATTAATTTACATTCATGCGGAGACTCCTACAAACTGATCACATACATTTAACAGCCATATTTACTCGTACTATATGATCAGGTTTTCTGTTATACTATGTAGTACGAGTCAGTTCGGAAGAGTAAATTTACCTAAAAACACAGAGACACACATTTCTGCTGAGACTTATGATTTTATTAATGGCATAAAGTGGTTTAACAATAGGTGTTAATTATAATAATAAATTAAAATGGTTTAACAATAGGTGTTAATTATAATAATAAATTAAAAAGCGAGCAAATATTGTTCTAACTTAAGTTTTAAACACTTCTAGAACTTGAGCTTTTGAATTCAACTTATAGTTAGTTTGTAGGAACAAATATCAAATTTTAGAACTTTTCTGTATATCTTATAATAAATCAAACTGAAACGAATCTTTTGCAAGTTTTGAAAATATTTAAAATATTAAAACATTTTACTTTTAACCCGGGTTGTGAAAGGTTTAACGTACCTTTATTTTTTATTAATACTGAGAAAAATATAAAATAATCGCTTATTGAATAAAAATTGAGCTATTCACAAAATCTTTAAAGTTCAAATAGCAGTTAATGCAAAATAAAAAGATTTATTGAATAAATTCTTCTCGATTTTAATGCTTATCTTAATAAAATTCTAAACAACAATTCAAAATTTTCTGGAATTTGTTTAACTAAAATTGAATTACTTTTATATTTAAGATTATGAATTACATTTTTTTATTCCTCTCACTTCAAAGTCAAACGAATGTCGCGTTCAGAACCGCGATAGTTTCCATATTAAAATGATTACCCATATATATTTAGGAATATTAAAGAGTTAAAGAAGAAACCAAAGAATTAAAACTATAAAAAAAAAAAAAATTATTGATTCTGCAATAATAACTTTTATATAAGTCCCAATTTACACGAAACAATTCGGGGTGAGGGGAAGGTACGACGAGTACACACTTGATTGTACTAGCAATTCTTGTTAATCTGTTATGCATATTTTTATACCTGTATACTATCAAATAAAAATAACAGCGATTTAAGTTAAGCAACAAGAATTGTGCTGTGTGAACACCGAAAAAATTTCAAGGAAAAATTTATATCAATATGTATTTTGAATAAGAATTGCTTCGTGTAAATTGGGACTAACAAAGTGTAAAAATTAATAACAATTCTCTGTAAACTATAATTCAATAGTAAATTAACACCCTGTTTACAGAAACTCTGTTCAGAAAACTGTTACATAAACGGGTGGGTATGTATGAAGAATATATAATTTGAATAACAAATAATTATAATTAATTATAAATAATTTTCAAACTATTATTAAATACATACATACATACATATATAAAATAGTTTATGACTTTCATAAAACCGCACGTGCCTTAAACAAAAATAAATTCCTTTAAAAGAAAAATTCAAAAATAAAAAATAAACTAAATAATTAATTTAAAATTCAAACAAACATTTTAGCGGCGTTAATCACTGCTTTCCTCCCCCAAATTACAAAATCAAGCTCAACACATAATAAAAAAACACAGTTATAAAGACAAACAAATGCAATAACAACAAAACGTACCTGTAAAAATAATAATAAAGAAAACAATAACAACAAAGCGAAAATAATGACGAAGTTAAAATGCACGAATACTTACTGCTCGTATGAATTATATTATGTTTTTATTTTACTTACAACACGCGTAAACACAACATAAACAAATATTTTTAACAGCGTTGTCAACTTTGAAATTTCAAAACGCACCAAAATGGGGAAAAAACGCACCATTTAAAAGAAAACGCACCAAAACTAGACTTTCTAATGTGTTTAAAATATTTATTGAATTAATTTTACATTTTTTCATTTCATAAATCTATATATATAAAAATGATATGATCCATGTATGTAATGGCATTAGGTGAGAACGGCTGGAGCGATTTGGCTAATTTGTTTTATTCGATTCGAAATTCTCAGGAGATGGTTTGTAAAGAAAAAAAATTCCAAAATTCCGGGTAAAATTCGAAATTAATATTAATTTAAATAAACGAGCTAATGAAGATAAAATAAGCATTTAATCACTCAAAATTTAACTCACAATATGCTTTTCGAAACTGAGGTACTAATTGATAAAAAAAAAGAGCTAATGCAGTACATATTTGGTACTTTTTTTTATTTATTTTTGTTTTCTATTTTAAGTACATACTTCTATTTGAATTTTTTCAATAAAATTTGTTAGGGCTCCACTGGAACGCTAACCCTGGTTGTTCCTCTACAGTTCAGTAGACCAAATCATCAGGCTATACAAGAATTTTTACTTCCATGTTTAAAATGTTAATTTTATTTTCAAAGAAAAATTTTCATTCTATTCACCTTTAGCAATAAGCTTCATGCAACGAATTTGACAGTATCTATTCATGTATCATACATTCGTATTTAAAATACATTTAACTGCAGTTATCTAAACATTAGTAAAAAGAAAGATTTCATTACATTTTCGGAACCAAATTAATAAACGCACCAAAATTAACAAAACAGCACACCCAGCTCCAACTAAGGAATTTTTCGCACAAAAAATTTAAAAAAGCACTAAGTTGACAACGCTGATTTTTATACAAGTAGAGAGACGTCTACATGTGTGAATATGTATTAGAGATGCAAAACGGGACTGAATTTTCAAATCCCAGATTCGGGATTTTAAAAACGTAAATCCCGAAATCCCGGGATTTTTGTTTCTTCGACATACTTTTGTAAAATATTAATTTTTGTTGGTGGCTTTATAAATCATTTTGAAACGTTTCTGACCTTTTCAATTTGTGATTTCATGTTTAATCTGTTTATTATTTCTTATTAAAAATACTAAAAGAAAACATTGATTTACGTTAAGTAAAGATGTTTTGTATTTGTGTATGTCAAAAAAGCAGATAAAAACAATTATACTTCACTGGATCTCTTTGAATCAAATCCCGAAAATACTGCGATTTTTGGGATCGTAATTTCGGGATTGACAACCGTAACATGTGTATTTATGTGACGAAACCAGTGTTGTCATCGAGATCATAATAGCTAATTTCTAATATACACATGCTCTGAAACAAGAGAAATTGCCTAAAAAATACTAAAATGTCAGGAGGAGTGAATGCTCACGCAGAAAAAAAATATAGTTGTGCATGTTTACCACAACTATTTCAACATTTTAAAATTTTTTTTTTAAATATTATGGTCACTGTAATTATTAAGTTACTATTCACATGATGATAGCAATCATATATATGATTATCATCATAAACGTGATTGCAACAAATATATATGTAGTTACTACAATCGCATGTATGATTTTAGTAATTATCTAAATCGTAACTTAACCATATGATGGTTAGCGCAATCATATAAATAATTACACTGACCATAACATTGTTGAAAAACATTGTTGATGCGTTTGAACCTAAAATGATAAAGTTTTGGATTAATGGGCAAGTACAGTACAACCTCCCTAATCCGGACACTCGCTAATTCGGACTATCCAGTAATCCGGATATTTAAATTTTTCGGACAGTTTAGAAATTTTTGCTCTATAATCCGGACAAGTGTTTTTTTTCTCAGTAGAATTTGTTCGTTATTTTACCGCTGGACGAAATAAGTTTTTGTGTGTGAGCAAGAATTAAAGAATGTGTAAAATATTTTAGTTTACTTGAGTTTGCGTGGAGTTTAGACGTTAATATGGCAGCTGTAAATAAACGACAACATAAAACATTAACGTTGGCCGAAAAGTGCAAAATATTGAATACAATTGATAGTGGAAAATCAATCAGACAAGTGGCTGAACAATACAGTGTCTCAAAGTCGACAATATTTGATATAAAATCAAAAAGAGACAAAATAAGAAAATATGTGTCTCAAACTTTAAAGGGATCGGGTATGTTTCAATGCAAATTTTATAATTTGTTTATTGAATAGTCAATTTAAAATAAAAACACTAAACAGGTAAACGAAAAACCTTAAAGCGATGTGAAAATCCTCAATTGGATGAAGCGGTGATGACATACATATGTGTATTCAAACAATAATAAATTCTTATTTTTCTAAATGAATATTTTTGGTCACCTTCAGTATGTTTCTTTATGTGTTCTGTAAATTAATTAAATACAAATGAATTCTTATGATTACTTATTTTCTTCTCGGTAACAAAAGTAAATTATATATATATATGTACATATATGGATTGCGTATAAAATTTTATTTCAACTGTAGTCCGGACGATCCACTAATCCGGACAGTAGCTGAAAATATATCTGTCCGGATTTGGGGAGGTTGTACTGTAATCAACTGTCTTTTAGATATTTAGCAATTGCAGTGAATTTAATTTGTCTACATGGCTATGTATATACTACATATAAGTATATTATGGAGCACTACGAGATATACAGGTAGCAATACTGGAAATAACCGTAATTCAGGGAATACGGATACCCATGCTGAACAGAGTGAATTTACCAATCCAAATGGACCACCTACAGGGACCACCTTTGAAGAAAAATATCTTTAAAAAGTAAATAGTTAATAAAGATTCAATTCGTTTTTGTATTATTAATTTTGTTCTCATTAGTAAAGTAAAAATGTGTTAAATTTTGCTCTAGACAAAATTCTTGTTGAATATACTCGTAAATTGGAATTTTAAATTACACATGCTCTCAATTACACAAGATATGTAAAGTGTAATTATTCATGAAGTGGCAACAATGGTGGAAATACACTGTAATGTAACAATTATTTTAATGTTGTTGTTTATCCTCTTTTCATGCATTATAATACATTGAGTAATAATATTAATAACAACGATAGATAGTGTTCTCTATCTAATATGAATGAAATGAATGAAAGCAACATACAAACAATATGTTTTGTTATTTGTTATTGTTATGGTGCTTGTACACATGCTAGTAATCGTAACATAAAGTTATGCGGCAGAAGTAGTGGTATAATGTGTGAGTGAGTGGGTGGTTGGGAGAGTGTGTATGCAACATTACACCCCAATAAGCATTTTAGCTGGAATTCAAGTGGAATTACATTTGAAATCCAGTCACAATTTCCAATTTCCAGTGTTGAAACACAATTGAATTCAATAGCGAAGTAACATAATTTAATATTTTTTCATAATAACTATTTTTTGGCAACACAATCGCAGAAAAAAAAAGAAAAACAGACTGGAAAGCGGATGGATTTCAAATGTAATTCAAGCTTGGATTCACACTGGAATTCCAACATTGGAATTCACAAACAAATTGTGCTTATTGGGACATATTATATACATACATATGTTTATTTGTATGTGGTGGTTTTTTCATATACATACGTAGGTACTTTTCATTTCTATTCATAACACGTCGCATACTTAAGCCAATAAACTTAACATTTAACTTTGATACGTTTACTACTCGTAAATACAAATACAAAGTCTTGCACAAATTATTGCTATTCTTTACACATAGATTTGTAGCAAACAGTGTTGACGGCAATAATAGTTACCTTTCAGGTTTTTTTATTTAACAATTGTATAATATGTAGTTTGTTCTAACACAACGTAAAACAAGTCGTTTCAACAAACTAAACAGATAACTAAGCTGCTAGAAATACTTTTTGCATTTAATTTGCCAGCGCAATCATGAATAAAAATTCCGCGGGAGTTGTTTCCCTTTTTATTTTTTAAACATTGAATTTGAATAGGAAAAATGGGAAAAGGGAAAAAACTCCCGCGGAATTTTTATTCATGATTTGCATTTAATAAAAATTCCGCGAGAGTTGTTTCCCTTTTTATTTTTTAAACATTGAATTTGAATAGGAAAAATGGGAAAAGGGAAAAAACTCCCGCGGAATTTTTATTCATGATTGGGCTGTGTATGTATGTATCTCGGTTATTTATTGGCCGATTTTGCCCAAAGTCTCATGAATATATTGTAATTTAGGTATCAACAAAGTTATAAAGAATAAAATAATACAATTCGATGTATTTTAATTCAATATTTACATTTTTAATAAAGAAATTCATTTAATTTGCACTAATTCTCGTTATGACCAGAATTTTTTTAAACTGTTAAATTAGAGCGAGCTTCTTTTTTTGCTCAAATTTTATCTACTGATTTTATATTATTGAAGATGACTGTTACTTTAGTATCAACAGTTATCTACAGTTGACCAAATTGGAGATGTTTGTTTTCCCCCTTTATTCTTAAAATTCTCCGAATCTTTGACAATGTACAAAACCAGCCGTATTGATCCATAGTAACTAACCTGCGACTCCTTTTTAATTGAATAATAACTTCAGTGTTAATTAAATGCCAATATGTAATAAGTGATAACTCATATTACGAGTATATCATTTCAACACATTGCTTGGTAATAAAAGTCGTCGCTGGATATTTCCAATAGCAGTTGTGAAGTAACTGAATACAAAAGTGTCAACTGTAACGGAAAACTCTAACACAAAACGTGTTGTAACATCTGTTATTCTGTTATCAAATTTTTTTTGTTTTACAAATTGTTTCTGTTTTGTTGTCGTTTTTTTTTTATATGTCGTTAACACACTCATTTTAACTAGTCCATATTAAAAACGTACGTTTGGATGTCCAGCTGAATGTTACTACATATCGTATGTGTATGTACATTTATAGATGCATACATATTTACATTGTTACGTATGAGCTCAGTGAATTAATGTACCGTCCTGTCCGCTCGCATTCATGACATTAAAGTACAACGACGAGAGTATCTCGCACATTATTTGTATGAAATTTTTTCGTCTGCTTTTATTTTTGGTAACAATTGCAAATTCGGTGATTATGGTCAGTTATAAAAAATAAATAGTTGTGATAAAAACTGTCTGTACATGTAGTGTACACGGAAAAAAATAAAAAATAAGTTTCAATTAAAATATTTGTGGAATCAATTAAAAATTTAATTTAAATCGGACCTGTAAACAAAATGATAGTATCAATTAAACAAAATTGAGATTTAATTGAAAAAATTTCAAAAATATTGAAAAAAAGAAGAAAAAGTAATTGACTCAAAACAATTTTAATTGAAAATTATTTTAAAATCAATTAAAGGTTTAATTGAAAAAAAAAATTATTTTTTTTCTGTGTACACGTACTTAATATTGCATTAATAATATGTATGTATTTCATAGCTTTCATTTGACTCGGAAATAAATTTCAAGAATTTTTCAATTATGTATATTTGACTTGAATAATATTATTTAACATAAATATTCTAGAGTAACGAAACCTACACAGAATTGGTTCCTTAGGTGTAGGGACAGGTTCTAACGCTGTCTTAGGAGGCTGTAAATTAACATCATTTACACTCTATGAGAGAAAGACCGAGGAACTAACTCAAAACCACCGGTTCTATTTTGGATATTATAATACTGGTCTCAAAGAATGTTTTAGAGGACTTTTTTTAAATTTTAGTCAACTTCTTGCGACAATTGAACAAGTGAATTGATATGTACTCTACTCGCATGTTACGCGACTAGTGTATTTAAAAGAATATGATACAAATATATCACAAGATATATATTACTCAATTATATCTATATTGAAATTCATCGCAAACTTAAATTAATTTGGGCACTGCTTTTTTCCTACGTCTTCTCATCTCTTTGTTGAATTTTAAATGTTTCGTATACACAAGTTTTGTGTTTATTTTGCACAAATATTTCAAAATAATGCAATAAAAAAACAGGAAATGTTTTTAGTTTTACGAAATTATCTACTTTTTAAAACGTAATAAAAGTATAAATGCCGTACATGTTATAACTAACAATTTTAAATTAAATTTTTAAACTCGAAATTAAAGGGGGGAAAACGCAAATACAGTAGGCCAATATATCCTTATATATAAAATACAATGTTTGTATGTTTGTCCTCTATAGACTCTAAAACTATCTAACCGATTTGACCCAAACCGGTCTCATTTGAAAGGCTATAGTCCAAATTAGGTTTTCGGCTATATATATTTCAAGAGGGCGTGGCCCCTCCCACATAAATTGAATAACAATATATATCTTGACAATTGTGATAGCAAGAGTTTTGAAACATTGCAGTATCCCATATGTTACAGATTTGAATAATCAGGAAAAAAAATGGGCGGGATCGGGAGTGGCAGCTCCCATACAAAGTAAATATTTAATATCATATATCTACAGTTCTATAATAGTTAGAGTCTTAGAAATTTGTGCACGTTGATTATATTATGAATAGTCATGGGAACTTGGGCGGGATCATACCAGTGGTCGTGGCAGCTCCCATACAAAGTGAATATTTAGCTCATATACAAAATTAATAATAATCTATATATATAAAAACAAGTACCAAAGTATAATCGGTCAAGCCCGACCATATAATATCTACCATACACCCAGTATATGTATAAAACAGTTTTTTAGAAATGGTCGTTATGTGGGATATATAAAATATTGTGGACCGATCATCCAAAAATTTAGTGTCATGATGTCTAAGAATATAAATATTATGTATGTTAAACTTTATCTCGATATATGGAGCTTAAAGTGAATTACGGAGAGGGTCTTATATGGGAGTTTCGACTAATTATGGACTGACCATTATAAAATTAGGTGTCATTATTTCTGTATATAAGAAACTTATTTGTTTCGAATTTTATTTGATTACCAACACTTTTAAGAAATTTATGATCATTAAAGTGATTTTCGGAAGTGGGCCTTAATTGGGAGCTACGACTAATTATGGACCGATCACAAGAAAATTGTACCGTACTGTTGGTATACGTATGAAATATGTTTGCGTTCAATATATATTGGATACCAACATTTTCGAGTGAGTTATGCTCTTTAAAGTGATTTTCGGAAGTGGGCCTTATATGGGAGCTACGACTAATTATGGACCGATCTGCAAAAAATTTGTAGATGTGATTTGGCTTCATTTACCACTTATTTGTGTTGAAATTTATTTGTTCCCTTGCATAATTCAAACATTTCTGATCGGTAAACCCCAATTTCGGCAGGACATTTGTATGTGGGCCAGGTGAAATAATGGACCGATTTTCACCAGTTTCAATCTCATCCGTCCTTGGGCCGAAAAAATATCAAGTACCAAATTTTATCGAAATATCTTCAAAATTCCGACCTGTACTCTGCGCACAAGCTTTATATGGACAGCCAGCCAGCCAGACGGTCGGACGGACATCGTTAAATCGACTTAGGAAGTGATTCTGAGTGGATCGGTATACTTTAAGGTGTAGGGCTGTTGGACCAATATTTGTGGGCGTTACAAACATCAGCACAAATCCAATATACCCTCCCCACTATGGTGGTGTAAGGTATAAACAGGAAATGTTTTTAGTTTTACGAAATTATCTATTTTTTAGAACGTAATAAAAGTATAAATGCCGTACATGTTATAACTAACAATTTTAAATTAAATTTTTAAACTCGAAATTAAAGGAGGGAAAACGCAAATACAGTAGGCCACTATATATTTTAATAAAAGTAAATAAATAAAACAAAACGGAGACAAAATGTATTTCTTCTCCAGCTACTTTGTATTGATAGTTATTTACATTCTGCATTCTTTTCTGTATTGCAAAGTGGATTCACGAATTCGTTCCGAACAAAATATTTGTTCGGAAAAAGTTTATTTCATATGAATATTATCTCTCTCTTAAGAAGAGAGGCGTCACACTTTATATGAAAAAAACAATGTCCGAACAAATATTTTGTGAATCCATGGGTGAATCCCCATTTACTTATTAGTAGTGTAGGAACTAACTAACCTGATATTCGGCTTCTGCTGACATGGAAAAGTTCTTAATATCGATGTGCCATTATATTTAATTAAAAAGAGTGTCCCAAAATTTACGTCTATCGGGCGTATTTTATCGAAATGTTTTATGACAATTTTGTATTAATGTGGCAGAATTAGGTTGATGCAACGTAAAATTTTCTTCTTCAATTTAATGTTGTCATAGATCTATGACTCCAAACAAAATAATTCCATTGGTGTTAAATCATACGATCTAGGGGACTAATTCTGATCAACGAAACGTTAGAGTGCACGACCAGTAATTGTGTCAGGCAGTAACAGTAACTGTTGGTTTGTGACTCAATGCCATTAAATTTAGGTAGACTGAAGTCTGTTATCATATTTCGATATTGAGTAACCAGCTTAATTTTTTAAGTAATATAGTACAAACATGCCTTCAAACCAAAATCCTTACCAAACTCTAAAACCAAACGTTATGGAACATCAAACGACGGCTAATCTAAGGTGTAAACGAGCTTCATTTGAGACAGCTAAACTTTCATTATTTTTGAAGATGTTTTCTCGTCTCGAATAATGCCTTTTTTAATAAAGTGTTTAAAAATAGTTCCTAAACCCTTAATTCCCTAAAAAACTGCTACATTTATGTTCCCAGAGAAAACAATTTAAACTAACATTTAAACCATTTATAACATGAATAAATTTTCGCCCAAAACAACGTTCACACATTTTAAATGAATGTGATATTTTGAAAGGCATTAGTTGTTTTTTCATTCTTTTTTTTTTGTTTGTGAACACATGCAAAGTTCTTAATTTCCGTGTCACTTTATGTAAAAAAATTAAAAAAAAAAACATGAAAATATTGCAAATTGATGCAACGGAACATACATAAAAGGTAGTAAATGTTTTCATAGTTAAGAACAGTAGAGTACTCTACATTAGGTATTAAATATTCAATTTTAAATTGTTATTGGAAATTTATTAACAAATAGTTCTACTATATACAAATAATTATTTATTCAGTTACTACGAAATTTCAGTCCACAATAATTAAATTGAAATTCTAATTTAATAAAAAAATAATTTATAAAAACCAGGCTTAGCGTCTTTGCACTCTAATCAGACTGGTGCAAAACAAACAACTTTAGAGTCAGATTTTTTGAGATGGTCTTACATTTTAATGTTTCTTAACTATTACAATTTTAAATTTTGTAATTAAATGCATTGTTTTAGGAATTCATGTTACAAACTTGAGAAACAATATTGTTTACCAATTGTTAAAATCTTGCTAGCCGGTTGAAAATTGCACATGGCAGAAACACATCGCTCCTTAAATACAAAAGCACCACAAGTCAAAATAAGCAAATTATGCAGGAGCGTCATTTTTAAAAATAATTTTAATTATTTTATGATTTTTACTACAAAACAAAATTAACGGTTTTGCGTTTACGGGTGTTTTCGATCATAAAATGACGGCTGTTTTAGCGAAACATGAAAGTTTCATCGTTTAAGAAGCATTTTATGCAAAATAATAATTTTTAATATTTTTTGAAATGTGTGACTTTTGTATTTAAGGAGCGACATGTTAAAACTACAAAAAAAATTGAATTCAATCAAAAACTTGCTACAGTAGAGTTCAATTAAAATGAAAAATTTACCTGGACAAAATTTAAATTTTAAATATGTATTTGAATATGATTGAAGCATGTATTAACCGCAAATTGTATATAAAAATGACGAGCTTATATTCATGTAGTAGTTTTAACATGGTACTATTGTCATGAATTGATGTTAAATCAATTATTTTCAGCCACTTCTATTCAATACAATAATAACAATCCAAAGAAAAAACTTTGTTTTCTATTTACTACAAATCTTTGGCAACTGCCTTTCTGACAGTACGAATATGCTATTATCATTGGAAGCGTACAGGCTATTTCTGAATACATTGATTATTGCACTCAGTAAAAAGTCCAGCCGTGACTACTATGAGTATTTCAGAATCAGTATTTACGGATGGCTCCAAAAAGGGGGAGAGAGTTGGCGGTGGTGTTTTCTTTCATGAATTTGGAATTAGGATGTCTTTCAGGATTCCAAATAGGTAGTATTCTGCAGTCTGAAATATCGGCTATAAAAAGAGCAGTTAACTGGCTCAGTTATAATAGAATATCAGGAAGAGGTATTCGTACATATACTGATATTCAAGATGCAATAAAGTCTCTGACAGGTGTATATACTACATCAATCTTGGCCAGGAATGCCGAATATTATTGAATAGGACGGTGAGTCATTCAACAGTTAAACTCATATGGGTGCGTGGACATGTCGACATAGCAGGCAACTGTGTTGCTGATGATTGGGCAAAGAAAATACAAACGCACGTTGTATTTAGTGAAACTACAGCGATCACAATTAAGTAACTTGGTGTCAGGTAGGTATACCCTACAATGACTTCTGCAGAAGTTGTAACAATGAAGAAGAAGAGGAAATCTTCTGTGTCAATGTCCAGCAATGAGTACTTCACGTAACATCTTTCTGGGTCAACCATCTTTTAATAGTCTATCTAAGATATCCGATCGATGATTTCATTAGAAGCAGTAATTGGCTACCGCGATTTGATATTTAAATTCCTTCTGGTAAATGACTCGGAGTGATTACTCCATCTATTTTCTATATACACTTATGGACTCGACAGCTTCTCCCTGTATACATCTACTTTCTGTCTATCTCTATCCATCTCCTCTTTTCTTTTTCTTTTATATTTTGCAGGCAACATAAAAGGACCAGCGATATTGGACCTAAGTGAGCTGTGTACTTCACGGCCGCCTGCTAACCTAACCTAGAAACCTTTACCATTAGTGTTGAAGGCTATAAATACAAGAGCTGTATCGTTTATGAACAAACGGGTTAAAATGAACGGATCACTTCATTGAACGGAATGAGCCGGTCATTTAACTGAACGATTTTCGTTCAATAGTGTACGGATCACTTTCGTTCAGCTGCTGTTTATCAAAAGACAAGAGGAAAATCACATTCAATTAGGGTTGTATTCATTCGTTCGAAGTGAACGATTGAACGAATTGAATGAACGAATCAGTCTTGGATAGATTTTATTATCGTATCTTTTTTAAATTGTCTCCGTTAAAATTCATTAAGACAAATTCAAAAAGTAAGAAAGTATATCTAGTAGGTTAAGATCGACAATATAATATCCTACACATGTATAAAAACAATTTTTCATAAATGAGAGTTTTATGCGATCTTGAATCAATTATGAACAGATCATACGAAAATTTAGTGACATGATTTCTGTGCATATAAATATTTTTTGTGTTATTCTCTTTTTTTATCTTTTTAAAAGATTTATACATATTTTGACTTATAATGGACCGAGTGTTATAAAAGTAGGTGTCATAATATTTGTATTGAACTTTATTTGGATACCAACAATTTTAAGAGATTTATGGTCTTTAAATTGATTTTCGGAAGTGGGCCTTATATGGGAGCTATGACTAATTATGGACCGATCATTATAAAATACCACCGCATATTTTTTGTATATATGAAACATATTTAGATTGAATATTATTTGGATAACGACATTTTTAAGAGAGGTTGTTTTTTAAAGTGATTTTCGGCAATGGAGCTATGGTCAATTATGAATCGATATGCATAAAATTTCTAGGTGTGATTAGTCTAGCCAGACCGACGGACGGACGTCGTAAAATCCACGATGATTCTATGGTGGTGTAGGGTATAAAAAATCACAAACAGTTATTCTATGTATCATATTGAAATGTACTAAAAGCGTTATAATCGGACCAATTAAGTTTGAGCTTAATTTCAGTATGTGTCTTCTAAAAAGTTTTCTTCTGGCAAAAATACTTCGTTATTCAAAGAACCCACTGTATACAATGTATATCACATGAATTTTGAGACAGAACAAAACAAACTTAATATACATACATATGTATGTATGCATGGGATACAAACTGACATACATTCCCAGCAGTTCTGGGACACTTTACCGAACAAGTGTTTTTCCTAACGTTTAAAGTCACCACTGGTTATATGTATTATTGCCAAATGATTCCAAAATATATGTATAAATTGAAGTTAGCCAAATGATCAAGCAAATTACTGTCAATGCATACCTTGTATATTATACCACTTAACACTGCTGGGTTGTACAAAATACCAATCTATACAAATAGACACAGAAATACAAACACCAAAGGTATGCAAATAAATAAAAGATCATTTGAAAACCAAAAAATACTCTCAATACGGGTTTTGTTGCATATACCCAGGCGTATACACCTGAATGTATACAACCATTTATGTATGGGAATGCTCTGGCATTATGGCCATCGAACGTGGAGGTATTTATTTGTTTCATTGCCGTTGTGTATGTAAAAATGAAACTATTCATGTATTTTTAAGTGAAATTCCACGAAAAACAAAATAGACAAGCCGTTATAGAAGGGACATGCACAAACCTGTTAAAATATCCTGCAAGGATATACATATGAACTTGTATGTATGTGTTTCTTAATCTTTTCTTCTCTTATCTGGTGTATGAATGAGTGTTAATAAAGAATTGACTACAAATGTTTGCCAAGGTTTAGGTGGCTTCGCTGTTATTCTATTGTTAAGGAAGACCGGGTTTTTTGCCGGTCAACATAACAAACAAAAAGCGATTTTCAGCTTTAAATAGTCTGATGTTACATGCGAACATGTAAATACGAGTAGTTATTGTTTGTTTTAAATTTTACTCTTTAATTCAATTATTTATAGAGCGTTTCGTTTATTTTTTATAGATTTTATTTTGTTATTTAACAGAAATTGTAGACGTGTTTGGCATTAATTGTCGGGCCAAGTAGTAAAGTGTGATTTAAAAGTGAATTGTTTTCGCAAACAAGAATGGACATTGATTTGTTTTGCTGCAAACAGTTAATAAATAAAAATTGCGTTATTTCATTTATTTAGAAAGGCTGTTGGTAGGTAGCAACATGAGCCATTTTTGAATATTTTTTAATTGAATTACTGAAAAATGCAAATATTTTTTATTGGTGTTACGGCTGCATTAGCCATAGCAACAATCAATTTGCTTAAAAATACAATATTTATTTAAGCTTGTCATTAATGTGTTAATGAATGAATTACAATTATATTTGTAAGAGACGTATTATTATCTCCACACTCCACGCTCAATAATGAAAGTTAATTATTGAGTGTGGAGATAATAATACGTCTCTTACAAATATAATTGTAACTCATTCCTTGATAATGATATCCGATGGATATCGAAATATTGGAGAAAATAATTTAATAAATAATATTAAAATTTTTACAAATAATTGGCCTCGAGCTTGAAAAAAACTTTTTTATTTTATACATAATTATTGTATTACTGATTTTTCTTTAACCAAAACTTTGTTGGATTACAATTTTAAACACCATTGATTGCTCTACAATGGGGTTATTTGAAAATAAGTCTGTGCCAACAAGTCCACAACATTTCGTCTATTGAAAAAATTACGGGATTAATTTTTTTTAGTTCATGTTTAATTTTTTTAATTACATTTTATCGATTTAATTCCTTTATGCTCTGCATGTTGTGACAGGAATAAGAAACTGTAAATTATTAATATAATTTATATTTTTCAACACCTCATTAACATCAGTATAAGTTAGTTAGTGTCTTTGTTAGCATGACTTTCTCCCTGCAGTTTTTCAAATTAGTTTTCCCACCTACTTGCAAGGCTTTGAGTGGTAATTCCTAATAGAATTAGACATTAGTGTAGATTAGATTAGACATAACCTAGCATACCATTCTAGGAGCGCTCCGAAAAAGGAGTCAGAAAAGAGTCCAACAAAAGAGCATTTTCGGAGCGCTCCTAAAAAAGGAGTCAGATAGGAGTCCAACTAAAGAGCATTTTTAGTAGTATGACTCAGAAATTCTACTTAATTATGTGTGTACCAAAGCGTTGTTGTCTTGTTATTTGTGCTTTGAACAAAAAAAAAAAAACATAGCTGTACCACACAAGAATGATAAAACAAGATTACACGGAGCCCAAAAAAAACCTCTTAAAAGACTCTTTTCTGACATTATCTAAGAACTCTTTAAGAGCCCAAAAACCCTCATAAAAGACTCTTTTCTGGAATTATCTAAGAGCTCTTTAAGAGCCCAAAAAACCCTCATAAAAGACTCTTTTCTGGAATTATCTAAGAGCTCTTTAAGAGCCCAAAAAACCCTCATAAAAGACTCTTTTCTGGAATTATCTAAGAGCTCTTTAAGAGCCCAAAAAACCCTCATAAAAGACTCTTTTCAGGAATTATCTAAGAGCTCTTTAAGAGCCCAAAAAAACCCTCATAAAAGACTCTTTTCTGGAATTATCTAAGAGCTCTTTAAGAGCCCAAAAAACCCTCATAAAAGACTCTTTTCTGGAATTATCTAAGAGCTCTTTCTGACGGACCATTTTCGAATGTAATGATCCTCTTTTCTGAAGGTTTTCGAAGCAGTTATGATTTTTGTTTGGGCTCATAAAGAGCGTTAACGCTCCGAAAAAGGTGTCAGAAACGACTCTTTTCGGACTCATATGGCTTGCTGGGAAGACTCATCGAAATATTATAGGTAAATAGTTGACAATTGCTAACATTAAAACTGCTGGTTTAACTGATAAACACAATAAAAAACGCACTTTTTCAAACAATAATCTATCCATACATTCACTATTACATATTTATCTTTCTCTATACTCAACAGTCAAGTAGCACGTACTCGAGTCTAGAACTGGCAATATGTTGCAATTACTACAATTGAATATAACAAAATGCACACATTAACACACTTTAACATAAACGCTCCAGTAAGTACAGGTTTATTCATGAGTTTGTGATACATTGAATGAATGAATAAACAAATGCAACAAATGCAATTTTAGCCAGGCAAACAAACGTACTCGTATGTGATTAATTGCAAAATCGATAAAATAACAAAAACATAGCGTTTAATACTACGAGTAAGAGCTAGTTGCAGTTGTTTTTCCACACTTTCAAAACACTTCAGGGAGTAAAACTATAAATATTTATTTACAATGCAGAGTATGTACAAGAAGCTGGCACTTAAGTTGAGCGAAAAATTGCATGAGAGGAAAGGACTTTATTTGTTTTATATTTCATTAGCATTCTGCCAGTCTGTCTATCTGATCGGTTCTGTTTACCTGTTATTTCTACAGTTGTTGTCCTTTGTTTTCCATATTCATCATTATGTAAAATGTGTCATTTAATGATACATTTAACAATAAACTAGCGGGTGACTGAACCTGAGGATGGTTAGCAGTTTGGGTGGTGGCTGTGTTGCATGTTGCATGAGTACAACGCAATTTTCATTAACTTCATAGCAAAGCGACACACATGTTTACTATGGCGAAATAATTCTAATGAAAATTGCACAAATGTTGCTTTATTTCGAGGAGTAGCGTACTTAATTATGCTAAAAGGATGAATAGCATGAGCAAACGTGAAAGGATTGCAAACAGTTATCGTAATTGGAACACGTGTCAACTGGATTTGAAAACAATTAAAGTTTTTTGTGAAGATATCTCTTTTTATTTAAGTCAAGTCCGACCATATATTATAATAAACAAGTACTCGTATGTATATGAACAAAAATAGTTTTCTTTTAAAATATTATTCTTTTTCTCATATGACAGGTATGATTAAAAATTGATAAGCATAAAATTATATGACATTATTTGTATATAAGTATATACCTAAAATTCTTATTTGTGTTGAATCTCATTTGGATACCAACATTTTTAGACTCGAAAGTATGCCTCATATGAGATTTATGATTAATAATGTATCGAACGTCAAAAAAAATATATGGCATGATTTGTGGTTGTATTAGACTTATTTGTGTTGAATTTTGATTGGATACTAATATTCTTAAGACATTTATGCTTATTAAAGTGATTTTCGGAAATGGGCCTTATATGGTAGACATGTTCAATTATTGGCCGACTTGGGGATACCTTCATATAGAAATCAGACTTTAGTATGGGGGCTAACTGAAAAAGTCATATCTACACTTAATTTTAAAGAAATCTTTTCCGAATTGCAACATGTACAGCCAACTTGAAGAACGAACAGAAAAATATTTATTCTGATTCAATATATCGACAGATCAATTCCAAAACATTCTAAGTCGAAAAAGTGAGTTTTGCAGGAAATGCTCCTAAAGTTTACAGGCGATATCTAAAAAACCATATGAGGTAGAACTTTGTTGTTTATAACTATTGATTGGACTAGCTAATCACAACCAAAATTTGACAGAATTTAAGTTGAAAAAATCTAAATTCAAAAACGCAAAAAAATTAAAAACATGCTAAGTCGACATAGCATGGTTTGGAATTGAACTGTATATACTATATGGTATATAAAGTGGGTTTAATATTTTTGAGCGTTACAAACATATATATAAATATTATTCGAATCATTGATTGGATACCCTAATACATACAAACTACTATAAACTTATACGATATAAAATGGCATTTAATTATACCCTACACCATCATAGTGGGGAGTGTATATTGGATTTGTGCTGATGTTTGTAACGCCCAGAAATATTGGTCCAATACCCACCTTAAAGCGTACCGATCGGCTCAGAATGACTTTCTGAGTCGATGTAACGATGTGCGTCCGTCCGTCTGGCAATTTTGAAGATATTTCGATAAAATTTAATACGTGACATTTTCTCGGCCCAAGAACGGATGGGATTGAAACTGGTGAAAATCGGTCCATTATTTCACCTAGCCCCCATACAAATGTCCTCCCGAAATTGGGGTTTACCGATCATAAATGTTTGAATTTTGCAAGTATCCAAACAAATTCCACCACAAATGAATAGTAAATGGAGCTAAATCACATCTAAAAATTTTGTGAAGATCGGTCTATAATTAGTCGTAGCTCCCAATTAAGGCTCACTTCCGAAAATCACTTTAAAGAGCATAACTCTCTCAAAAATGTTGGTATCCAAATAATATTTAACACAAATATATTTCATGTAGTATATAATACGGTACATTTTATTGTGATCGGTCCATAATTAGTCGTATCTCCCATATAAGACCCTCTCCGTAATTCACTTTAACCTCCATAAATCTTTTAAAAGTATTTATATCGAGATAAAGTTTAACACATATAATCAGTCATATTATGAGTGTCGTTTTCTATTTACGACAACGACTCTTTAGTAATAGATTAACGATAAAATATAATTTGTTTCTTTAATCTATTACGAAAGAGTCGTTGTCGTAAAAAGAAAATGACACTCATAATAAGTCTGAATATCTATATTCGCATAAATCATGACACTGAATTTTGGTCCAAAATAGGTGATATCTCCCATATAACGCCCATTTCTGAAAAACTGTTTTATACATATACTAGGTGTAGGGTATTATATGGTCGGGCTTGACCGACTAAACTTTTTTACTTGTTTTCTTTTCATATCATTTTAAAATTGGAAATCGATTTATGCCCAAAAGTGGGCATAACAAATGTAAAATTTATGAGTTGGGCGGATTTTGGGCCTTATTTTTGTTTGCGGCATATTGATAATTTGTTTTTTTCTTTTTTCTATTTTTTACATATTGCCGTTTTGACAGATTGAGTTTTTTTTTTGCTTTTTACATTTTGCCGTTTTTACATTTTGATATTCACAATTTACGTAATCCGCTGGCGGGTTATTAATTATGAACGACTTCAAAAATAACTCAGTTAATTATGGATTTTTGTTTAAATGTATGTTATATTGTTTTTTTTAATTTTATGTTTTTCATATACCTATACAAATTTAAAAAAAAAAATACAAATTTTTATAATAAGTACAAATTTAAAAAAAAAAAAAATTTAAAACAAAGAAAATTTTTTTAAAAAAATACAAATTTATGGCATGTTTCTAAATAACAAGTGACTCAAATTTTTCGCCCAAATGAGTACAAAAATTAGTTTTGGGGTTTTATAACACAAGTGTCAATTCTCTTGAGTGAAAACGTAAGACTATCTTTTTTATGGTTTCTGCATTGCAATTTCAATTGTCCTACTGTCAAAAACAGACAAGTAGAAATAAGTGCTTGTGTGCATCACAAAACAATATTTTATATATTATTTCGTATATTTCTACAACATAAACTGTTGTCCACTACCTAAACTTTCAATGTTAATTGCGATAAATGGAAACATTTTTCATTCAATTTATTACAAAATTAAAAAATTCATAGCAATTTCAATTCACATAATTTTTTTTTTTTTTTTTTTCTTGGTTGCCCCTAAAAATTAAAATATTGAATATGAACATGGAAAAAAGTAAAAAAAAAAATCTAAGTAAATAATTTGGCAATAATGCAATTTAACAACTCAATATTACCAAGGTAACTAACGTAAGTCAGACAAGTACTTTATAAAAACTCATTTGCTTACGTACCCGCCTGTGTACGTCTTGCTTGCCTGAGAACTTACTTGTTATGTAGAAACAGGCCATTAAAAACAAAAAAAAAGGTCCTAACTTTTAATATATAACGTCAGGGTATACTTTTTCAACTATTGAATTTTTGGGCATAAATTGTTGGTTTTGGGCACTTTTTAGTGGATATTTTGGGCGGATAAAAAAATTCAAACGGCAACACTGACTATAACTCAAAACGCTTGAGGTATTTGAAAAAACTTTAAAATTGTCTGATCTAGTTTGTAAATCGAAATAATAATAACAAATCAAATAAGAAAGAATATCAAAAAATAGAATCCCACTCCCACTTAGTAGATCCACGGATTAATATGTATTTATATTAATTATAATTTATTTATTTTAAACTCCCATAACATTTAATAATTTTAAGTTAAATACATACATATATGTACATAAATATATTTATCTTAATGTACACTTTAAAAATATTAACAGTTTTTTTAAATTAAATAAAAACTCACCTTTTACTCTTGATTTATCTCGGTGCCTACTTCGTTTTCAATTATTTATGTAATCAGAAAATCAACAATTTGCTATTTGTTTTATACATATTTTCGTTACCGCCATTTACATACATACATATGAACACACATACATATAAACATGTGTACATTCATATGAACATATTTACATATATTCCAACTAAATCATATTGTGAAACAAATTGAAGTTTTCTATTCAAAATTGCACTTTTTCTAACAACACTTTTTTCTTTACAACAACAATTGATTTTTATTTTTATATTATTTTCACTTTTCTTTGCTTTGCATTACATAAATCTTTTTCTTTTAAAAACACATACATACATACATAGGTATTTACACATTAATTTTATTACTTTGCAAAACCAAAAACATCAATCATATAAAATTATCCACACACTTCTTACAATTTAATAAATTAACAATTCCATTCATAATTACTTTTTATTTAAAACGTATGTATTATATTAATTGTGTTTAATTGCATTTATTAATATTTTCACCAGCTCTACCATTTTAATGCCGCGAGAAACTGTTCTAATAAGAAACAAATTGATTAAAAAGAAAATGCAAAATAACAAAAACAACAATAACAAAACAAAGTCAACTGAGTTGCTTTAAAATGGGTGAGAACAAGAGAGACTCAAATCAATCAACAAGACAAAAGAAAGCATCAGCGTTGTCAACTTGGTGCTTTTTTAAATTTTTGGTGCGAAAAATTTGTTAGTTGGTGCGTGGTGCGCTTTTTGTAAATTTCGGTGCGTTTTTTAATTTTTCCGCAAATGTGATGAAATCTTTATTTTTACTAATTTTTAATTGCAGTTTTTAATAATTCATTATCATGAAATTTATACGATTAAAAAGGACCCCATTTAATGCATTTTATATACGAATGTATGATAATCAAGCATTCGTCACATGAAGGTTATTGCTAAAGCTAAATAGGATGAAAATTTTTGTTTGAAAATAAAATTAACATTTTAAACATGAAAATAAAAATTCTTGTGTACCATGATTGGTCTACTGAAATGTAGACGAACAACCAGGGCTAGAGTCCCAGTGAAGCACTAAGAAATTTTATTGAATAGGGTCAACGAAGTACTAGAAGTACCGCAAAATAGAAAACAAAAATATATAAAAAATATGTACTGAAATTAGCCATTTTTTACCAATTAATTCCGAATAGCATATTGTGAGTTAAATTTTGAGTGGTTAAATGCTCGTTAATTAAATAGAGATTGATATCTTTTTAAAAAGTTAATAAAAGTAGAACTTACTTACATATCTAGTACAAAGGAATACAAAATTTGTTTGGTTTATTTTTGTTTAGTTTTATTTTTTTTCTAACACACTGAACTGTTGAAGACTATTTTATTGTTATATTTATAATACAAAAATATTATATTTTTATGTGAAATTAATTCAATAAACATTTTAAATAAAAAAGAAAATCTAAACTTGGTGCGATTTTTTCAAATGGCGAGTTGTTTTCTCCATTTTGGTGCGTTTTGAAATTTCAAAGTTGACAACGCTGGAAAGCATGATATGAAATATTGACAAAAGTACATACATTGTTGCGATTTGTCTTTGTTATTTTGGTGATTTATAAGTTCTGCGAAAAATGGAATGAGGTAAATAAATAAACACCAAATAATAAAAAAAAAATTAATTTTATAATTAATAAGTTATTGCTTGCTATTCATATTATTCTTTTAAACCAAAGAAAATTGTATATAAAAAAATTTATTTTTAAAAAAATAAGAAAATAACATTTAATATACATACTTACCTTACTTGAATAAAATACGAATAGGTACATATATTTTTTTAATATGTACATATCACACAATTTAAACAAAATGTTTAATATTTATAATTGCGAATCCACAAATTCTTTTAAAATTCACAAAAGTTTAACGAAAAAATATTTTAATTAAAATTTATAAAAAAATTTGCTTTTATTTTTCAAAATACTCTGTCAACTTTACTACCGTTACAGAAATAACAGCAAATGCAGTAACAGCTAAACTACCGTTATCGAAATAATTAAAATTGGCCTTATTTTTAATCGTTTCGTTAGCCAACATTGGTATTATTAGTAGAAAATGACACACTATAATTAAATTGTATAATTTTACCTATTAGTTACGGATTGTAATTAAAAAATAGGAAATTTTTAATTAAAAAAATCAGGCCTTGGAACCGAAAATTATTTTACAAACAGAGTCCGTTCAACTATACAGTAAGTATTATATTTATAATTGAGCGTGAGATTTATTTGATAAGAAAACTAAACAGTATTTTCATAAACTACAACAAGCCGGTACAAAAAGTACCTTAGTACTCCCATGACTCACAATTATATTTTATGCAAAGGAAAAATTCCTGTACATTCAGAAAATATTGTATATAATGCTTGGTTTTCACTATGTCATTTTTGTTGTCAAATTGTCCAAATTGTTAACAATTGTATGAAAACGGGTCGTCATATCATGATTTTCATGATTGCAAACATAGATGACGCCATATGACAACCCGTTTTTAATGGCTAAGTTTTTTATATAGACAAAATTGTGTTTAACAGCATATTTATCATAACAGAGTGTTCTATAGAAAACAAAGTAATTTTCAATATCATACTATTTCCTATAGTAAATCTTTAGTATAACAGTATTATCAGTAACAAATCTTTAGAATTTTCTATGCAAATCTTTAGTATAAGAGTATTTTGTAGACTAAATTGTATACAGTATTTGTATAAACATGAACATAATTAAAATTGTAGTACTCTTAGGTTGAAGAAAATATTAAATATTATTCTCCATCCCTGGTTGGCAATGATTAAAATTCTCTCCTTTTCGCACCCACTTTTGGTGAACCCAGTTGACTTTGTTTTGTTGTTGTTGTTCTTGCTTTTGCACTTCCTCTTTAGTCAACCTGTTTCTTATTAGAAAAGTTTTTAGCGGCACCACAAAGTAAGAAGAAGTTGATACATAGTAAAAATGTTAATAAAATAAATTCACTTGTTAATTACTGTGTTCGTTTTATTAAAGGTGGTTGTGAGCGTAATTATTAATTAGTAAAGTGTAAATAGAATGGGAAAGAATTTCGGTTATGGAGATTAATTGCAGTGTTATTTAAGCAATTGCAGCTAAATAAATGTCTTGTTAATATACATACATATGTATGTATGTACGTATGTATGTATGTATGTATGTATGTATGTATGTATGTACGTATGTTCATATTTGTGTTTTTGTGCTTATGGAATTTTTATGGTTCTTGTTTTTGTAAACAGCGATGCAGTGAAAGTAATAAAATGAAACTAAAAGTCAATTCGTGTTATGAAGAAAAAAGTGTAGTCGTAAAATGTTCTATAAAAAAAGAAGCAATATGTATTAATAAGCAAAAACAAATATGTTTCATGATCTAGTAGTGAAAAATGTTAATGGTTTTGGGATTAAAGAAAATAGGAGCCATTGGGAAAATTATTGTTTTCCCAATGGGAAGCAACAGGAAGTAAATCATTTTTATGTTTAAAGGTTGGTTTACATTGTTTTTTTATAGGTATAATTTTTTTCTAATTATTTTATTATTTTTAGGTGGTGTTCATTATGACTTCTAAGTATGTATATAATGACATATTAGCATCGTCTTACTCGGTGAGTTATACTTTAATATTCATCTAGATTATCCTGCTTAGCTACTCTACCACTTCCTACAGAACTAAATTAAAAAATTGGCTTAAGTTGGTTTTAGTGACTTTTTTCAAATCACTATCAAATCACTAATAGAATTTAAAATTCACGCCTATTTTCGAGTGGGTGGGGCTCCAAAGTTTGTAATATATTTAGCTATATCTTGAAAACTACATTTTTTATTAGACGATATATATATATCAAATGATAGGTATATTAAAGACCTTTCCAACGATATGTAACATGACCTATTTATATGGACAACCTATTGTTAAATTTCGCAAAATTATTTTTTGATCCGAAATTTTTTTAAAAAATCTAAAAAATCCGGGAAAAAGGTCTATATGAGTAAGTAGGATAAATTACAATATTTTCAAGTCAAGAAATTAGGCTTTAATTTAAGGTATAACATGACCATGTAGGTAATATAAATCCGAAGATATCAAAGAAAACTTATGATAAAAAATACAATCTGTATTATGCGAAACCGGTGTTCTGTATACTATAAAGGAGGCCGTCAGGGAATCTGTACTATGCGAAGTTCTGTACACCATGGAGGAAAAAATCCTATCCTGCATACAAAATTTTGAAAAAATGTGTTTTTTTAATTTTTCAGATCTTATAATTCTATGATTATAGTACCTACAGACACATATGATACCTTAAATTAAAGCTTAATGTCTTGGCTATTTATATTAATAAACTAAAATAACACTTATATAGACTTTTTCTTAATTTTTTAGATATTAAAAAAAATTCGGATCAAAAAATATTCTTTTCGGATTTAACCCATAGTCGGTTCATATTTTCTAATCATGATATACATTGTATATCGTTGGAAAGGTATTTATAATACCTTTAATATAATGTATTACACATTATCAGATACCCAGTAGTTCCCGAGATATATGCCTATATATTTTCAACTTTAAGGGACCGCCCCCTCGAAAATAGGTGTGACCGCCAACAAATTTTTTTTGCTGTCATCTCCTCTAAAAGCCCTATTTGATGAAATTTTTTTTGAGCAAAGTAAAACCGACTTGTTACAAAAAATTTATAGTTTATCTGGTTAATGTGTGATTGCAATCTGTTCCAAATTAACTATAAACTGCAACATGGAATTCTATGCAATTATTTTGCTCCACTCTGCTTTTCCAAAAATTCGTTGGAAATGTCCAGTTAACTTTTGCACATTCATTATTCTGTCATATTTGGTTAAAAATTAAGTTTTTTTTTTTGGTTGTACAATAAAATAGCGCACAGTTATTTTGATTTTAAACAAAAATAGATGAATAACTTAAACTATTGTTTATCATTAATATTGTCAATCAAATTGGGATAAAAAAGGTTTTTTGGGAACTTTAGCAAAAGATTTACTCTTAGAATACCATTCCAATATAGTTTTCTTTATGGACCTGGTTATTTTAACCTTTTGAATACACAACGTCTTAAGTACTAGCTCTGTTAAATGACTGATACTACATGTGATTGTTGTCTCTATTTATAAAATACATACGAATTAATAAAATTTAAATTAACTTTGTTTGAAAATTTGTTAATTTTTTGTGTTATAAAAATATTTGTTATTTAAATATTAAAGTTCTACAAACCTTGTTTCTACCATTTTTAAGTAATAAACATGTGTAGTTGTTTATTTTTTTGTAATAATTTTTATTAAATATTTTAATACCACCATTTTCATTGTTCATTTCTGTTCATTAAATATTAATTTCATTTAAATTTGTTTTGATTTCATTCTGATTTGTTACTGTGTCTGTGTGTCTGACGCTTGTAAATTTATTTATAATAAAGCAACTGTTTTTATTTATTTAGTTTATATTTTTGTTTTCATATTTAATAACTTTTAATAAGAGTAACAACATTATATTTCGTTTATGTCATGTGTAAGTTTTGTTTTATATTGAAAATTGTATGTTAAATACCTGTTGCAAAGCTTTAAGTTTGAGTTTTTGTTATATTTATTCATTTATATTTGTTTTTTTGGAGTGTGTAGTTGTTTTTTTTTAGTTCTTTAAAGTTAAATATGCACGTAGTTAATGGTTGTTTTTAATAGGTTTTAAAATTGAAAAGTTATGATTTTTTTAGGTTGTGTCAAATATTTTCAAAACAAATTTATGATTTTATTTTTGTTAAAATATTTAAGCTTGTATTACTTTTTTTGTGGGGCTCATATAAAAAAAGAACAAGCTTAATATTTTATTGTTTTGTCTTTTGAAAATATTTGTTTGATAGTTAGTATTAGAAATGTTTAAAAACATTTTGTTGTTATGTCGTTTTTTTTTAGAGTATCTTACATTTAAGTTTTACTTATTACAAAATATTTCTTTTAAATCTAAAGTTTATTATAAAATTTAGAGTTTTAAAAAAATATTGGCACATTGTTATTATGTTTCCTTTCAATTCAATTCATTTCCTTGACTGCTATTCTATCTTGTCTTAATTTAATTGTTTGTTTTTGTTATCATAATAGTAGAGTTGTACAAAACATTAGTTGTATATAGTAGTAGTAATAGATTTTTTAATTAAATTTCTAATACAAACAAACACATACACACTTACTCACAAAATACATACATACACAAAAATAATTTTAAATACATATTTATAATTTATTTAAATTCTTAACAAACAACATCAGTAGGCAAGTTCTTTATATTACAGTCAACAGCTCATTTTACAATTATTTAAATTAAGTTCTAATATAATAGCAAGTTTTAGAATGAAAACAATAATAATTGCTAAAAGAAATTTCTTGGCCGCCCATGAATTTGTATCGTATGGACACCACATGTCGATGTCATGTTCCTGTTCGAAATACATGTCAGAAAATTTCTCTGCAGTCAAATGACATTTTCAAAAAAAAAAAAAAAAACGCCCGCCGTTTCTAAAACGTTTTGTTCTTGTGCATAAAAACCGATTTCTCGTCAAGATGTTAAAAAAAATATCTTTTCTTTCTCTTTACAATTTCAATAAGAATTACATATATATTAGAACAAAGCCTAAAAATAATTAGTTCAATAGCAGTCATAATATATGTAAAATAAAACTTAACTTCTCGCAATCATTTTATCAATAAATAAACTTCCCTACCTACTTGTTTGTCTTATTATACATACATAACAATCGGCCCTGTTCTTTAAACCGAATCCCAGTAAATTTCTCGTTTTAAAACGAAACCACATTTTTGATGTAATTATTTTAATAAATGACTACGAAAATAAGAAAAAAAAACAAGTAAGAGTGCTTTCTTCGGCTATGCCGAATCTTATATACCCTTCACCTTTGTTGTGGATGCATAATTATATTATATATTACATATATATTATATTGTTACGTTTTTACCTTTTAAAAACGGTGGTTTATTTCCTTTAAATAAACCGGATTCTTTTTAATTGCGAAATAAAAGCGTCAAGCAGTTTGAAGAAAATATAACGAGTCTTTATTTATTTAAATGTACACAAACACAATTACAAATGAACACACTGTCTTTTTACACACTTATATTACGGTTTAAGAACACACTTAAACACTTTGTTTGATCAGCGCCATCTGTTTATGAAATTATTAGTAACAATATTAATACACTTTGTGTGATCAACGCCATCGTTAATGAGTTTATTAGTTTTTTTTTATGAAATTTTCAGAGGTTGTCTTTGATTTTTGCTCATATCTCCGTTATTTGTGGACGGATTTTGCTGATTTTAAATAGCAAACTTCTCGGAAGCATGTCTGATAGATTTATTGAAGATTTGGATCCCGAAGATATCTGGGGACTTCAGAAAATTGATTTCAACAGACAGACATGGCTTAATAGACTCCGCTATCTATAAGGATCCAGAATATATATACTTTATAGGGTCGGAAAATTATATAGTGGAAAGTACAAACGGAATGACAAACGTATATATACCCTTCTCATAAATGTGAAGGGTATAACAAGTGCAATATAAAATATGAAGTCTTTTTTTATTTATTCTATTAAAATTACATGGATTTTAATATATTTGAATTAAAAAATTAAAAATTTTTTAAAAGCACCCTAAAACTTCTACATATTTTTGCTTCAAAGGTGGATTCACCCATTTGTTCTTAACAAACATTTTTTCCGGTGAAAAATTTTTCACTAAGAGTTTTTTGCAGCACGATTCACTCATATCGAACGATTTTTGTGAAAAATCAAAGCTGTCATATGTAAACAAAATCTTTTTGTTTTACAAGTGCGGCCATGGATTTATTTTGTTTTGGGTTTTCAATGTCAAAATACAAATATTAAATTATTTTAAAGTATTGTGTATTCAAAATCACAGATATAAATTCAAAATGAATGAAAAAAGAAAGTTACTTTTGCTAATGGCCATGGAAATACATAAGGTATTGTTATTTGTATGAAAAAATGCAACATATTGGCAACTCAATTTACTTTTGTCCAGAGAAAATATAAAATTAAACCAATTCAAGTTCGTAAAAAATATTTTTTCTGTCTCTCAAAAAGACAGACGTCAAACTTCATATAAAAAAAAATTGTTCGAACAAAATTTTTGTTAAGAACGAATGGGTGAATCCACAAAAAAAACTTTAATGAACAAAACACTTTTTTTATAGAGAATATAAAAGGCATTTGAATAAACAACACTCTTGTAATAATAGTAAACATTATACATTAAATTTTTATGACAAACACTTTAGAACTAAATTAAATTTTAATTCAAAAAAACTTATTTCAAATAAAATAATTGCGTAAATCACAATTATTTTGCAAAAACACAATTTATTTTTAACATGGCCATCACCATTTTTTCATATTTTCGAAAAAGTAGAGTCACCACTGTTTGTGAATATGTAGCTGTCAAAGTTTGTCTAGTACAAACTCAGTTTTTGTATATTATAAAAAATTAATTTTAAAATATTTGCGATAAAATTAAAGACCAAATATATATCTGAAGGTTCAATTACCTTAAATGTTCTTTTATTACTCAACATTATTTAGCAATAAAATACAATAATTTGTCTGACATTGTCTAGAATTGTATAACATATGTAATGTTTTTGCAAAATAAACCACAAACAATTTTTGAACGCGACAAAATTAAACAGAAACAAAAATAAAGATGTTAGCAATTTTGGATTGGAATCATCATATTTTTTTTTTATGGAATTGTAGCTCTTTCTTTTTATTTACAAATTGTGAAATTTTTTTAATCAACAGCCGACTTTGACGTTTAACTAAAAATTCGAACCTAATTTCGAATAATATCAATACGAGTAATTTGCAGAACACCAAAAAGCGATTTAATCGGTTTTAGAAATTTCTCGTTTTTAAAAACGTTTCGATTTACAGAACAGGGCCGTATAATTAGTTCTATATGTATCTATAACATTCATTAGTTTATTTTTCAATAATAAAAAATTCAAATCTTAAATTTAACAATTAGAAAATTTGAGAAAACTTAACTATATAATTAGTTTTTACAATTTTTAATTTTTATAAATTTTAGTTTATTTAATAAATCTCTTATATAATCTAATAATTAATCTAATAATTATATTTGATTATTTGTGTTAATATTTTTTAGATATTTGTTAACAATTATATATTATTTTATTTTTATATATTTTAGTCAAAAGTACAAAAATATATTTATATTTTCTATTACAAGTGATGTTTTGGATTTTGTGTTTATAAAAAAATATTTATCCAATTCTAAATTATGTTTTCACAGGCTTGAACTGGGGTCATCTTAACCTAAAATTTTTTTAATTGATGAAAACTTTGTTTGTGGTTACCAACTGATGCTAAAGCATACAATTAGAAGTAGCAAAAGTTTAACAAAAAATAATGTTGATAATATGATTTTTCATTTACCTGTAATGAATTAACTTTAATAACAACAGCTCCTAATGACTGTTGCTAAACATTGCTTGTCCCTACAAAAGTCTTGTCAGCTGAACTTAATATAGCTGCAAAAGACATTTAAACTTAAGATGACCCCAGCTTTTATAAGCATTTAATCATTTTTTAGTTTTTATAGGTTTTTATATAAAATTAACAAGTTTATCTATTTAACTTTTTGCCTGTTGCATTTCGTTTTGTATGTCATCATCTTTTTCCTTTACTTCAATCCACTTTACTCTATTTTCTTTTTAAGGTTATTTGTGTGTGTTTTTAAAGCTTTTTAAGTATTTTTTGTTTGTTTGTTTCCATTTTGTTTATTGAAGCTTTTCGTTGCGTTTAAAATTGAACTTTTGTTTGCAAACAAAGCCACTCAATTTGCATAAATTTCTGCTGTTTTTTTTTATTATTATTATTATTTATTTTAAGTTTATGTTTATTTGCTTAAATTCATTTTGACAAAACCCGTTAATGTAATATTTGTGTGTTTGTGTTTTTTATAGAATGAATATTGAAAAACGTTTGAAAATTTGAGTAAAATTATTATTCACTACGAAGATTAATTAACAATTAAGAGGATTAACTGATTCAAGACTAGCTACGTGATTGGTTACCAAGGACCGTTTCTAGTTTTAATACTACCTACATATGTATATATAAATAGGAGTCTATTTACATACTATTTGATAGGTTTCAGATATAATCTAACTATGAAAAAATCCAAGTTATCTTTTTAAGGAAAGCTTAAAACAATTTGTTTATTTTTGATAAGATAAAATTTTTAAAAACATTTTAACTAGTTATATAATGTGTTTTACTTTCAGCGGTTATAATACTTCTATATTTTCAAGTCAAGGGACGAGTTCAGAAATTATCTTAAATTTTACCCTGCTCCAACAAAAACTCTGTTAGTCTATATTTCTATGCAATTTGTTATTGTGGATCTTTATACTGGCTATAAAGCAAACAAAATTAACTGCAATAGCTTGCAGTCATATGCTATGGCTCATTTAGTTGTGATAGATTATAGGTTTAAGTAAAAGCTGATTGATTTGAAGATGTTTTACATTTAATTACAATTATAAACTGAAGACACTGTTAGACATTTGCCTGCTTTTTCTGTAAACCTATAATATTGTAGAATTTAGGATTCTCTTTAAAATATATATTCCAAATATATTATAAGTTGGTGATTTTCTTTCCATTTGTAACATCTGCACACTGATGTAAATGGCGTATAAAGTAAGAAAGTTGAACAAAGCCCTGAGTCGACTTTACAACGTTTGTTAATCAAATTCGGCACCATCTGTTCATAATCCTGCAACATCCGTGCATTAAAGGAGTGCCATATCCATGAAAGTGTGCATGATAACCGATACCCACCCTGTAATCGGAGTTTCACAGACTTTAACATTTTTACATTGGGAATTGTAAATGCACAGGAGCTCAAACTTAATGACCATTGACAATGTCATTTACTGTTAGAAGAGGATCCTAATTTTATCAAACTATGTTAACAAGTAAAGTTGGCTTATACACCAGATTCATCAGACTCAGGTACTTTAACAAAAATAAAAGTTTTTGGCGGATTTTGGGTTGCGTCATCTTTGGTTCGTACTCTTTTCAAAACGACGTCAATATTTTTCAAGGTAGTTCACAATCGAAAAAAATTAGGAAACGAAGAACCGATTCCAGTGTCTAGATATATGAGATTAATATTAAAGAGTGGGAGGTGGAGGCAGTACTCCCCTCCCACTCGTAATTCTTTAATATTCTTCCCTAATTTTTCCAAATGTGAATTTTTAAGAAAAATAATATTCTTCACATTCAATTTGCATTGTGCATTCTCTATCTAACTAATTATATTCAAAAGTTATGATTGCTAGTTGCTCCAATTAATTATTAATCAACCCTCGCTTACTCATGATTTCATCTTATGACATTTTTAAAAACTAATTCATAATTTCCAAGGAACCAGATAAAAATAACTTTTGTATTAATTGTACCCCACTTTCCCGAACTTACGTTAAAGCACTTTTTCTGCTTACTTACAAACTAAAATTAACACACAAAAGTTATTTCTTTCTTAAGTTCTCCTAAATAGAAGTATCTATGCACCTATGCATCTATGATATTTAACTAATTTTAACATAATCTTTTTTTCTTATAAAATTGTTATTAAAAAATTCCTCTATATTTTTAATTAACTATACTTAGCTAACTAAAACATTATAAACTGTTCTTAATCTAATTTATTACCTGTGCTTCCCTTACAAATCGGCCAAAAAGTTCTCCCTAAAGTCCAATTCTGGATGAGCCGAATGCGTTGAACTATGGCCATAATCCCGCGATTTCATAGAACTTCGTGCCGATGACGAAAATGAAGATGTTCTACCACTGCCGCTGCGTCTTACCACACGATTCTCAATCACAGACATTTTTGTTAGCGGTTGCGTGGGATCAAGCTCACCGAAAGCACCGGCTATTAAATCGTTGCTATTCAATGAATTGAAACTGTCACGTTTGGACATGCGATGATTGTGGTGATGATGTGAGTTTGTAGAGCCAGGATTGTGATGTGTGGAGGTTTTGCGACTTAAACGTCGTGAATACTGATATTGGACAGCACTGCTAACCGCGGGCGCCGACAATGGTAAAATGACAGTGGTGTCACCGGGTGTGTAACTGTCAAAGAAATCGGAGGGCACCTCTTCGTCCACACTACTTCTTTGGGGGGACTTTGAAGAGTGTATAGGTTCCTTGTCGTAGGGTAAACTAAGGGAAGCATCATTCTCATTGGGATGTGAGGATAAACTAAAGGTGTCTGTTGTCCTTAATGGATCCGTAGATGTGGGCACTTTGGCCGACAATGATGTTATGGAAGTATTGTTGGAAATTTCGTATGAATAGGGATCCATTGTAGGTTTCGGAGATTTTTGACAGATTTTCTCTATATCCGGTAATCTACGACGTTCTCCATCACGTCTCTTCATAGATTCGTTGTGTTTCTCTCTCTGCAATAACTCTTGCATGTCCAAACTGGATCTTTCACGCTCTAACAAATCCATTATTTCCATTTCACGTGCCAAAGTACTGGAAGAATCCATGCGCGAAAATGAGCTGCATTCATCGAAAGACATGTCTCGGGCACGCAAACCACCATTCGAATACAAACTCATACCATTCGACTTTTTCTCATAGTAGGGAGGTAAACCAGCGCTGCTGCCATTGCTAGAAGCTTGTACAATCATACCACTCACTATAGATGAATCCTCACCATCACCAAAATTGCTAATGTCACCATCGTCCAGCAGGCTACTGTTGCCATTGCAGTACGTAGATGATGTTAAATTGGAGCAAGAACGATTATCCAACGATTCTAAAGTTAATTTGCGTTGACCTCCTCCCAAACACGATGGCCGGCCAATAACTGTATCTACAGAATTCATACGTCTTTGTGCTGAGGATTTAGTTTTGCCATCGGATATGATATTAATGCGTACATCACTTTGTTGTTTAGTGGGCGGCATTGCATTTGTACTACCACCTCCTTCAAGATTTCCAGTAGAATTTTTGTTACGTTTGTATTTCTTGGCATCGTATACATTGTCGTTAGTCACACTAGTTACAGAATCATTACGCTTGGACATTTTGCCACCGTCTTTGCCATGTCTGGGAGGTGGTACTCTTGCAACGCCGCCACTGACACCGTCTTTACACATTGAGTGATGTTGTTTATGTTTATGATTTTCCATTCTAGGTGCCATTTTATCACTGACGACGCCCCCTGCTATGTCAGGGCATCCTCCACCACCACCGCCACCACTGCCACTCATATAACCATCACCATTTAATATGATGGATGTCGCTTGTGTTGTATTTGTATTTTCATCTTTTTCTATTGAGTCTTCCCTAGAACTGGGTGTATCAATGCCCCCAGTTCCCGCGCCGCCTCTTCGACCATCATTGCAACCTTTTGTATGTTTCATATTGGATGTACTAGACAAGCGTTTTGAAGACAAACGAAAGTAGCCACGCAGACGTTCCTGTTCCTCTCTGTGTTGCGTGAAGATGTATTTTTATTTTATTGTTATTGTTAGTATTTTTAATTTGTTTTGTTGGAAGATATTGACAGAGTGAGAGAGCGGGAGAGAAAGAAAAACAAATAATTTTATATACTTGGCTAAAGGCAGTTGGTAAAAAATAAGTAGAATAAATTGAATATGTAAAGCAATAACTCAAAAGTATGATACAAGACACAAACTGTAATAAATTTTGCCTGCAGGAGGTGCTAAGTCAAGAGTGTAATGAAAATTTAGAACAATGACATTTAAGTCATTACTTTGATAAAGAAAATCGATTTGTGTAGCTTCCTTTTTGAACATTATTTATGACTAAATAATGACTGAATTATAATTGCTTGTATAAAATAATAACTAAATTAAATCATATTTTTATTGCTGTTCTTATCCACTGTTTTTAAAGCCAAACAAAACTTTGTTGTATCACGATTTTATGTTTTTACCTGTTTTTGTTTTGTTTTTTTTAATAGAAACTTACACCACCACAAAGGTCAACCAAACTAAATTTCCTGGCACTTTCATTTCTTGTGTTTGTGTTTCTTTGAGGTTTCATAAACAATTAATTGACATATTGTGTAGAGATTCATTGTTACCTTTCACGAACTTGACTGACTTTCATACAATAACTTATTTTTCTTTATTTGGAATTTTAAAGAATGGGTAGAAACCTAATTGGAAAAATTAGCATAAAAGCCTGCGATATTTCAATGCTATTGACATTCTGCTGATTTTTTCTTTATGAATAACATTGCATCAGTCATGTTGTTGTGAGTATCTAGCTAAATGTGTTTGTATCTATTTCAAGTAAACGATTTACAAACGATATACAAATTTGCTTTGTGATGACCCTAATCTTTTGTCAACTATGTCAGAATTTTAGGCTTACTAGGCAGATCAGTTCATGCAGCTGAATAGGTATAAATGGTACAGGCAGAGAAAACAAACTGCATAATTGCGGCAATTATGCTAAGTTCTATGATGATTTTAAGATTAAATACGTTTTATTTCAATTATAACTCGTTTTCTACAGCAGTGATTTGTAAATGAAATAACATGGTTATATGACCATAACCATAATATAGTTACATATGTCATCTAAAAGAATTAAAAACAAGTAAGAAAGTATAGTCGGTCAAGCCCGACCATATAATACCCTACACCCAGTATATATGTATAAAACAGTTTTTAAAAAACGAGCGCTATATGGGATATATTACCTATTATAGACCGATCATTCAAAAATTTAGTGTCTTGATTTCTGTTAATATAAGTATTATACATGTTAAACTTTATCTCGATATAAATACTTTTAAAATATTTATGGAGGTTAAAGTGAATTACGTAGAGGGGTTTTGACTAATTATGGACCGACCATTATAAAATTAGGTGTCATCATTTCTGTATATATGAAACTTATTTGTATTGCATTTTATTTGGATACCAACATTTTTAAAAACTTTATGGTCGTTAAAGTGATTTTCGGAAGTAGACCTTATATGGGAACTACGACTAATTATGGACCGATCATAATAAAAGTGTACCGTATTATTCGTATATATATGAACTACATTTGTGTTCAATATTATTTGGATACCAACATTTTTGAGAGAGCTTTGATCTTTAAAGTGATTTTCGAAAGTGAGCTTTATATGGAGGCTACGACTAATTATGCACCGATTTTGACATAATTTGTAGATGTGATTTAGCTTTATTTACCACTTATTTGTGGTGACATTTGTTTGGCTACTTGCATAATTCACACATTTATTATCGTTAAACCCCAATTTCGGGAAGACTTTCGTATGGGGGCCAGGTGAAATAGTAAACCGATTTCCACCAGGGCCGAAAAAGTATTATGTGTCAAATTTTATCGAAATATCTTCAAAATTGCGACCCGTACTCTGCGCACAAGCTTTAGATGGATGGACAGCCAGCCAGACGGACGGACGGACGGACGGACATTGTTAAATCGACTCAGGAAGTGATTCTGATTTGATCGGTATACTTTCAGGTTGGTATTGGACCAATATTTCTGGGCGTTACAAACATCAGCATAAATCCAATATACCCTCCCCAATATGGTGGTGTAGGGTATAATAATAATTTTATGATTCAGCTGGAAATGCCACAATCACATTTTCTTATTATAGATTTTCTACCCTACACCACCATATTGGGTGGGGATGTGGGGGTGTGTTTATGTTAGATTTGGGCAGATGTTTAGAATACCTAAATATATTAGTCTAACACCCACCTTAAAGTATACAAAAAAAGTGCATACATTCCGTCATAAATAAGTCACATATATGTACATATATAAAACTTAATCTCTTCTACAAATGTTGTGAAGTTCGGTCTATAATTAAACATAAGACTTAAATAAATAAAATTCAACACAAATGAGTTTCATGAGTACAAAAGTTATTGGATCTTGTTGTGTAAGGCGTTGGCTTACAACGACACCTTGCATTGTTATAGTAAAACGCCAAATTTTTCATACGCGAACGCCTTATACAATAAGGGTGAGTATCAGACAGTCGCGATCAGTTAGTCTATAATTAGTCATAGCTTCCGTGCAAATGCAAATAATTCGTACAGCACACAAGTCACGCCACTAAATTGTATGATGTTTGGTACACAATAGCACATACATAGCTCCCACATAGCGTCCACTCATAACTGCCAGATTTGACGATTTATCGTAATTTTGACGATTTTTTGTTTTAAAAATAGCAAAGTGACGATTTGACGATTTTTTCATTGAAAGTCACGATTTTCTGAATTATTAAAATTTTCTATCATGTGTTTGTTTTGTTTTGAATTTTCTCTTTGTTTTTTGAAATTTTTCTAATTTAACATCATAAATATTAAGAAGAACACGGCATATTTCAAAAACAAAACTAAGTAATAGTAGTGTTGTCTTAATTATTGGCAATTGTTAAGTGTTAGTATAATAATTCCATAAACATAAAAAGCAATTTTAAATGCTGACTTCCATGAACTAAAGTTTTTAGAGGAAACAATTTCTGAATTTCAACGGGGAAAATTCTACAAAAACTTCTCCTATTTTAACAAAACGTCGAAAGAATATTCAGCCAAATAAATTTAAATATGTAACAAAAATACGGAATTCTTTGAAAATAAGTAGCTGTATATGACGGATGAATTGGATTCTATATTAAAAATTTTATTTAAATCTTAATAAACTGAATTGTTTTGACATTGTAATTTCACCTGAATTAATAAAATATGCTAAATTCAGATATTTATTTATAAAATACTGTAAGTCTTGTTTCACACTCTTCAGTTTTAGCTGACCAGTTTTTGGTCAATTCTCTTTAGAACTTGCCATTTCATTCACACAAGTCAATTCAATTTTCGTACTTTTTCATGCAAATCAACATGCATGAAATAAAAAACGAAAGTAAATAAGAAAATTTACTAGTACCGTCAAATTTGTATCCCTTTTGTTTTTTTCCCTTCTCATCCAAAAATACTTGCCTTGTTTAACATTATATTTTTTGTGATTTCTTATTTAAAAAGTACAAGAGACTATATAAACTTGAATTTTTACGTTTTCGTTTAAATATAAATTTCAAAATACTACGAGAAATAATGACTTTTTATTTTTCTGATTTTTTTTGACGATTTTTAAAATTCGATATGACGATTTTTTTCTTTTTTATCGGGATTTTGACGATTTTTTACGAAATGCATCTGGCAGCCCTGCGTCCACTTCTAAAAAACAGTCTTTGCTTATATACTCTGTGTAAGGTATTAAATGGTCGGACTTGACCGACTTTATTATTTTACTTGTTTTAAATGCATGTAATTTTACATTCTTTCACTTCGTGATATGGTACGTCTTTTAAATAATTCCATATTAAATAAGCAAAGAGCATAAAACTTTCATATTACCCGAAGTGGCTTATAAACTTTAGTTTTCTATAAATCATTAAATATAAAATTTATGCAAATAATTCCTGGAAACTCTCTTTTTACTTAAGTGCTTGTTCGGTATAAAGTTTGCGGGTTTGAAAGTGTGTGTATGCATCTGATAGAGGAGAGTAAAGAAAGTGTAAAATTTAGTAATTGTACAATTTTAATGCTTATTTATGACAGATTTTATCTAGAAAATCCTTTTTTAGGAAAGTTTTTTAAGCAAGTCTAAAATATTTATGTTTTTGTTTTTCGTTAAAAAAAAGCAGTTTTGTTTTGTTTTTTTTTTAATATTAATGGATTATGTGAAATTTTATAATTTCTTGCAGACATTTAATGCCAGTACAAGCTTTTGTTAAGTCTATTTCTTGGGGAATGCATTTTAAAAAGGGATTACAAACTTTTGCTTTATGATGAGGTTTTAATAGTTTTATTGTGTAGATTTCAATGTGACTAACTGATACATGAATGAGAACGTTTGCTTTTAGGAAGAGTTCGTAGAAACCACAGCATGAGTATGAGTAGTTATGGTATAAGAGTATTTAAAAGTTGACCATTTTTACAGCTAAATAAATAAGCCTGTCCGTACGTCCATCAGTTTAAACAAACAAAATTTCACCTAAAATGTTTGACTAAACTGAGCATTTTAAAATAAACATTCTACCATCTGCAAAGATTTTTAGTCAAATTAACACGATATTCAACTTAATTACATTAGTGACTGGCCATTATGACTCGTTATTCCTAGAAATTTTATTTTCTTTATTTTAAGATATTTTTAGTTCTGCTTTATGGTTTTTTGTAAGAAAAAAAAAAAAAAAAAGAATACATAAAATAACTTTCCATCATTATACCCTACACCACCATAGTGGGGAGGGTATATTGGATATGTGCTGAAATTTTTTCAGCCCAAGGACGGATGGGATCGAAACTGGTGGAAATCGGTCCATCCTCCCGAAATTATGGTTTAACGATTATAAATGTTTGATTTATGCAACTATCCAAACAAATTTCACCATAAATGAGTGGTAAATGAAGCCAAATCAGATCTACAAATTTTCTGCAGATCGGCCCATAATTTATTATAGCTCCCATATAAGGTCCACTCCCGAAAATCGCTTTTAAGAGCACAACTCCCTCAAAAATGTTGGTGTCAAAACGCAAATATATTTCATATATCGTCACCTAAAATGCCCAAAGACGTAACCCTCAAAAAAATCAAAATTCGTTTTTTGATTGAATCTGGAACACAAGGCTAAAATAAAATGCTCCTAAAAAGTTTAAGCTTCTACTTTCCAAACTAACGATTTTATTCAAGAAATGGAAAAAGACGTAACATCATTTAAACGTTTTCATAAAACACAAAAGACTTAACCCACATTTTTTTTACAGAAATAAGTTTGTCGTCTTTATAATATATTAAGACAAGATGTTAAGAAATCGCGATTTTCAATTAAACAGTTTTCATTTTATAACATTTTATAATGTTTTTTGCTTCTCCTGTAAAATTATGATAATGAGGGTTACGTCTTTGGGCATTTTAGGTGACGATATATACAAATACGGTACAATTTTGTATGTTCGGTCCATAATTAGTCGCAACTCCCATGTAAGACCTTCTCCGTAATTCAATTTAAGCTCCATAAATCTTTTAAAAGTATTTATATGGAGATAAAGTATAAAATACATAATATTTTTATTAAAAGAATAATGACACTAAATTTTTGGATAATCGATCCACAATCTCCCATATAGCGCCCATTTCTGAAAAACTTTTTATACATATACTGGATGTAGGGTAATATATGGTCGGGCTTGACCGACTATACTTTTTTACTTGTTCTAATTATATTGTTTATGAAAATAAAACAAAACGTTTTTAGTTGACAATAAAGTTCTACTTTGCTGCCTCATAAATAAATAACACCAACATCGCTTCTCTCTACTTTCACCTCCATCTCTACTTTTATTTAAATAATTACAAAAATAAAATTTATTAATAGAAAATTGCCCAGAATAAAAAAAAAAAAAAAACTAAAAATTAATTTAGCTTAAATTATGCTTCTGCCTACTCTACTTGAAAGTGAATACTAAAACATAAACTTACCTTGGCAATATTTGTGAAGCATAGATACAGGGAAATATGATTGTGGGCAGGAAGGCAATCCATACAAACATCAAATAAGTAAAGTCGAAATGTCTTTGATTCTCATACGTTTCCTCGATGGAGAGACGGGCGAAGCGTAGAATCATTAAAGGACACAGGCACACAACCTGAGCAGCTGCCATGCTGCCAAAATTACGTTGGTTACGTTTCTCACGATTAACATCCCATTCAGCACTGTACAAGTCATATGACCTTGTGGCGGTGCCGGTGGAATAGGGAGCCATACAAGTGCTATGACTATTGAGAATACCACCACCACTACCAGTTCCTCCTATTGTAGCAGTGGTGGCGCCACTGTACGAACGGTCTACTGAAGAGGCCGATGAGTTGCTGAAAATATATAGAGCAAAAGATAAAAACGTAGATTTGTTGTTGAGTGTTACAAAGATGAGTAAATTTTTTTGTGTGGTAATTTGTGTAAATGTGGTTTAAAGGAGTTTGTTGTTGGTGTTTGCTTTATGACCGTTTAAGCCAATTGAATTAAGTTGTCAATAAGCTTTGGGGAACACGTAGCTACACACAAATTCCAACAGCTAAATCCGCAAAATCATTATTATTATCATTAAAGTCACTTAAGAAACAGATGTTTCAATTTAGGAAATAAACAATATTGCCGATGAGTTTTTAAAGTTTTTTTAGAAGCGTGTTTGAGAAACCTAACTAAATGTAGGCTTTGAATTTAATTTATTTTAAGTGTCTAAAAGTATGCTAAGTATTAGTTTATGTATATGAGGTAAGAATAACTTATTAAATAACTAACATTTAAACGACTTGTTTTTTATAGTTTGTAATAAGCAAATAATTGTTTTACACTCTACACTATCACTAGTTGGAATAACAAACTTCAATAAACTAAATTTAAATCGTTGTAGGCGAGTAGTTTTATCAGTGTCCTACCGTTTTATAGCTCTCCAAAAAAACAATTCAGGTTTTTTAAAATTTCTTTAAGTGCTTGCTAAAGTTTTACAGTCAAACAAAATACTCAAAATATTTAATGAAAATGTTTGGTAATAATTACAAATTCCTAAAATCACAAATATATTGTGTGCAAAGCATTTTTATAAAATTAATAATAATAATAATAATAATAAATAATACGTTTCTCAAACGTATTGTGTGAATAAAATTTTTAATGTAAATCTTATAACTGTGTTTCCAAATAATTATACCCAAAATTACGAACATAAGTTTCTTTTAACTCCCCAAAATAGGATAGTAGTATAAATGTCATTAACGGCATTAGTATTGTTTAGATATTTACAGCTGTTTGAGATAATACTTGAAAAGTTGGATTAAGTTTTTTTCTACTCGTACGTCTCAAAAACATAATAGAAATATCCGCTTTTTTCTTTTGAAATTTGTGCAAATATTTAATTGAGTTTATTACGTTTCAATGCTATACCACCGAAGGAGGGCGCTGTGATAAATATTACTCATGATAGTTTGAGTGGCAGCGGCTGGGAATCGAACCCGGGCTGCAAATACCAACTCAAGCTTAATGATCAAATGCGCTAACCAATTAAGCTACAGCACCCCCTTTGTGGATGAAATGTTTCAAAAGTAAAAAAGTACTGCTAAAAGATCAAAAGTAACCTTTAGGTCGCCCTTTTTGGTAATTTAGTAGAATTAAGCCCCTCTTCATTCTTACTTCATAACATTTACGTTGAAGTTTTATTTTTTACAAACATTTCCCACCTACCAAAACACCTCTAAACAATCGGAAAATGTCCTCATAAAGGGTTTGTTATTTTTTACACAAAATAGACAACAGATATATAATTATTGTGTGAAAATTTTATACGCCCATGTTCTGAAAAACGCAAAACGCTTGAAATTTGGCGTTTTCAAACCGCGATCTGGATTATTTTACTGAAACTACTTTTAAACACAAAATGAAAATATGCACAATATAAATTTAATATGTTTTTGTTTTATTTAAGCCAAAGCTTGTAATATTTTTCCACGACTTTAGTTAAGAATATGCAATGAGTTTGTCAATTGTCTGCTTCAATTGTTTACTTTTGAACTCTCGATTTGTGCAAACAGCTGATCAACTTATTCGAACATAGCATAAAAAAATGGCAAAACACTAGCAAATCGTAGCGATTTCAGAACAGGTCAAAATGCGTTTTTAAAACTGTATGCGATTTTAAAACGCTGCGTTTTTCAGAAAAACTTACACAATTTGCAATGAAAGGTTTTCAATTGTAGATATTTTACTAAATTTATAGTCTAATCAAGCAAAATTTTTAATACGAATCATACTCCTTCTCCTTATCATTCTTAATACAAAGTTAAAGCTTTAATAAACTAAAACTACTGAAGGTCAAAGGTCACAAACATTTTTTTTCTGAGGTTAGATTTGAAAGTTATGTTGGTAGGAAGATATTTTATTTCACATACTATTTGAAAAGATAACACGTAATCCTTTTAGATGACACCCAAATTGTTAAAATCTCGTGTTCGTATTCCAAAATTATTCAATTCTAAAAATTGCTAAATTTTCACAAAAATACCCGAATTCTGATACTTTGGAGGGCTATAAAATATGAATCCAATATAATATGTGTTTGATTTATACGACATGTCAATGAAATGGAAGTTGCTGAAAATCGAGACCGGGTCGAAAAATTTTGGAATTACCTAGAGTCTAAGAATCAAAATCCCTCACGGGGCTCGAAATAGGGCATCTGTTACATATGTATGTATGTACATACATACATAAAAGTTGTTTTAACGCGCGTAATTTATTTCATCTGATTTCTAAGATTTATATTTTATATTTTCTGAACTTGCATGATCTACCTATGTATATTTATCTCTTATGGTTTTTGAGTTATGCGCATTTCAAAATTAAAATATTTAAATAAATTATTCAAATTTATTTTGTTATTTAAACGATAAAATTTTTCTTCAGACACAATAAATATTTCAAAGCAAATAAACGATTTTCAATTCGGAAGTAGATTTTTTCAATTAATTTTTAGGCAAAAAAGCAAAGACTACTTACAAATTTACTAGAAAAATAACTAATTTTTGTTCACGATGTCCTAAAAGCAACCCTTAATAATTTTGCCACTTTTAAACAAAAAATTGATAACTTATTTTTATACCTAAAAGTATTATCAAAATATGTGCTTGTACAGGGATTACAACAAAATGTTACAGAATAAATTAAAAAAACTTAAACACTAAGGAAACGTTTCACAAAATGATACCAATAATTATTTAGAATTCTTCTTTAAATGTATTTATTTCGAATGAATTTGATTTGAGCGAAAAAGCTACAAAATAATGAATTCTGGAAGTCATTAAAATTAAGAATGTTAGTGAATTTTTGGCTTAAGTCGGTTTTAGTGACATTTTTCATATCACTATCCAAATTTTATCACTAATAGAATTTTAAATTCTGATTAAAATAAAAAAAATTGGGGCGGTGACGCCTATTTTCGAGTGGGCGGGGCTCCATATATTTAGCTATATCTTGAAAACTACATTTTTTATTAGACGATATATATATCAAATAATATGTATTTTCCAACGATATGTAACATGACCTATTTATATGGACCACCTATTGATAAATTTCGCAAAATTATTTATTGATCCAAAATTTTTTTTAAAAATCTAAAAAATCCGGGAAAATGGTCCATATGTGTAAGTAGTATAAATTACAATATTTTCAAGTCAAGAAATTAAGCTTTAATTTAAGGTATAATATGATCATGTAGGTAATATTAATCCGAAGATATTAAAGAAAGATTATGACATTTCACCATAAAAAATACAATCTGTACTCTGCGAAGCTGGTGTTCTGTATACCATAAAGGAGAAAATCTTCCGCATGGCCGTAGGCCGGCAAATACAGGGAATCTGTAGTATGCGAAGCCGGCGTTCTATATACCATGGAGGAGAAAATCCTTCCGCCCGGCCGTAGCCCGCCAAATACAGAGAGTCTGTAGTATGCGAAGCCGGTGTTCTGTATACCATAAAGTAAAAAAGTAGTTCCCGGCATATATATATATATATTTTCAACTTTAAGGCCCGCCCCCTCGAAAATAGGCGTGACCGCCAACAAATTTTTTTTGCTCTAAAAGCCCTATTTGATAATTTTTTTTTTGAGCAAAGTCACTAAAACCGACTTGTTTCGAATTTTTTAATTCACATAAATTCGAATTAAATATAAATTCAAAAATATTGTAAAAATATCTAAAAATGCATGTTTGGTTTTATGGTAAAATTTAAATGGTTAAGTAAATTGGACAGATAATACAGATTTTAATACTGTGCTTTTCCTTTTAAAAATTAGCCTCAATGTAGTTTATAAAAAATGTAATCTCACAATGCAGTTTTGTTTGTAAAATTTTAATTATATCTGAACACCATCAGATGTGTTGCTTTTCTGTTTATTTTTTGCATATGTGCCTTATAAGTTTTACTTAGAAATACAAAGATGTCCTTCTGTATTTGTGAAAATAAACAAAAGCAACATAAAATTATTATTATTTTTCCATAGAATTTTCAATAATTCTGTTTTGTCTTTGCAGAAGGAAATTCTCAAAATTAGCAAGCACCACGTCAAGCCTTAAGAATATTGAGTTTACGAACCCTATACTTGAAACTATGAAATTAGTTTGAATTGTATCTACATAGTTCATCTTCTAATCGCTCAAGAAGATATCAATTGTAAACAAATAATCATTTTACAAGTGATGTCGTATGTCAGCGTTGTCAGTTTAGGGGATATATCCCCAAATTGAGGATTTTTTTTCGTGATTTGGGATAAAAATATCCTCTTGGGGATACGGGAATTTGTTGGGGATGACATCAATTTTAGGGGATTTTTTGGGGATTTTATTTATAACTGGCAAGTCTAAAAATGTGTGTTATTATTTATAGTGGATGGTTTCTAATAAAGAAGAAGTATGTAAATATTTAAAAAAATATATTTTTTACTGTTTAAAATGGCTGCAAATACTAATTTTATTCAAAAAAAATCATAATGTTTCTTGGGAACGCGAAGATTCGGCAAAAGGTTTGAAAAAATACGTAACAAAATGCAATATGAATTATTGGAAGCATTTCTCAGAATAATTCAATTTGTTGTGAGAAATTTAATCCATCTGCTGAAATGCTAAAGCTTTTTAATACAAGCAATATGTACAACAACATTTCTGTGGCTGATTATTCAGAAGATTTTTATTCTGAAGTTTTGGAAATGCTAAACTCTGGTATAATTTTTTCTTTACAAGATTTATAATTACAAATCGAATTAGTTTGAATATTAATATATGTAGCTATCGATAAAAATGAATTTTATTAAATAAATATGTTATTTTTTAAATAAAATAAAAATTGTACAAAAAAAAAACAAAAATTAAATAAAAAAAAAATCAGTTTGGGAATTTTTGGGGATGACAAATCCAAAATTGGTGATAAGCTCTAAAAAAATACTGGCAGCACTGTCGCATGTTGTAAATTGTATGATACAACTATGTATCTGTCTAGATATATATTTTAAGTTTTGGCAATACTTAAATTGTCATACAACATTTGAAAAAGCAACAACATTTTTCTGTCATTTAAAAATAAATTTTCCCCAAAGTTTATTTCAGGCTATCATTTATTAAGCCAATTAAATATTTGCATAATTTATAGGGGCTAATTGATATAAAATTATTTAAATGTCTCCCGGAAATACTTGAACAAATTTTTCAATTAATTAAACGCAATACTTAATTATCACTAGCAAACATTCTGGTTTTCTATTAAGTACTTAGTTTAGAATTGTTTTATACATTATATATTTTATTTGTTCAATACGGGTGGGTGAAATGAAAAACTTTTGTTATGACAATATGTTTCTTTTCTTAGATTTTAAAGTTATTTAAAGTTAATTTAACTGAAACAATTTTAAGAATCTTAAAGGTTATTAAACGTTTGGGATAAGTCAGTTAAATAGGGAAATTATAAGTCGTAATTTATACATACTAGGGATGCCAAAGTTGACTGGTATTTCAAATTACGGGATTCGGGATTTCTTAAATGAATCATAGAATCGGGATTTTCGAGATTTCGGAATTTTTGTTTAATATTTAAACAAATTGATTTACAGTCAAACCTCGATATAACGACCCTCGCTATAACGAATTCTTCGATTTAACGAATTTTTTGAAATCCCCTACAACGCTCCATAAGATTTAATACAAAATAAACCTCTCTATTACGAATACATTTGTCAATAGCCTCGTTATAACGAATTTTCATTCACTGCAGACTAACGAAATAGAAAGAATTATTTACCTCTATTCAACGAATTTTGTCAATTTACAACGTTTTCATAACGATTTCCATCAATGAATCCAAATTATATGAAACCGATACACACAAAATTATTGTGTTTGCAACGGCAACGTCTCCAGCAAAGCTACATTCGTAGTCGACAGCAGCATGCATTAGACTAATGGCTGAAATATTCGAAGAAAAATTTATTGTTGCCAATAGCTTGTACGCTTGTTGCAGCAGTTGCTTTTGATTTATTAGCGGAAATCGTTCGCGATAACATGACAGATGATGATTAATATACAAAATTTTTTATTACCTCGTTATAACGAATAGAAGTGCAACTTCACCTCGATATAACGAACCTCATTGTAACGAATTATTCGATATAACGTTAACATTACTCGTATATTGAAATGTTAGATTGACAAGAAAAATATGTCATTTCGCCTTTAATGTCAATACATATTAATTTAAAAGCAACAGAATATTGTCGATCGATAAAGCTTCTTAAAAATATTAAGGTATTTATAGTAAATTGTTAGCAAATTCTTGTATTCTGACTGCATAAACACTCCTCTTTTTACCCTCCGACACAAATAATTCTTATTCAATATTTTATTCCATTTTATTATAGACATTCAGGCATGCCACAGAACTCAATTCCGATTGCAAGTGATTTTGATTTCGTAAATTGAGTTTTAGAAATCGAAAAACGAATTCTTTTCGGAATGAAACCACTTTAGATTTCTAATTTGGAATTGTTATTTTTTATGATTTCATACTAAAAAAAACTCATACTACCATTTTCTAAAGATAAATAAATAATAAATTTTATTATTTCATTGTTTTTTTTAATTATTTTTGATATTTAAATAAATAAAATATTTAAATAAAATGTTAAAAATTTCAAAATTGGTGTCAGCAACAAAAAAACTTTTGTCAAAAAATTACAAAAATTAAAAATATTTACACAGCACTGGAATATGACAGAGGATCAGATGCATCCCTTAAATTTCTTCTTCGTAGCTTTTCAACTGCGTTTTAATGTTTTTGTTCATTTAGCAGCAACAGCAACAATTGAATTGCCGGGCTTTTTTAAAAAATTTTGTTCACTTTTATTTAAAATTTCTTTGTTATAAAAATCATTAGCAGCCCAATCATGAATAAAAATTCCGCGGGAGTTTTTTCCCTTTTCTCATTTTTCCTATTCAAATTCAATGTTAAAAAATAAAAAGGGAAAAAACTCCCGCGGAATTTTTATTCATGATTGGGCTGTATGTTTTTTATTTTGGTTTACACAACGTTACCATATTTAAGTTAAAAACCGAGATTTAAAATTTTTTTTTTTGGGAATACACAAAATCGATCGGAATCTAGAGAACGCACAGTAAAAACGAACGATTGATAGGGTGTTCAATACTGGCTCCACCGGAGCCATCTATTTTCGATTCACATATTAGTATATTGAATCGGTATTCCAAAATTAAGGCATTTTCTCATGATTTCTGTCGACGATGGAAAGAAGAATATTTACAGAATTTGCATAAACGATATATGTATGTGGAAATTTCCGGAAAGAAATATAGCAGTTGACGACTTAGTTGCTATTCGCCATGAACATCTTGCACCGACTTCCTGGAAGTTAGCTTGAGTAATTAAAACTTATTCAAAAGTGACGATCATGTCATGTTGTCGACATTCGTACAGTAAACGGAATTGTAAAACGATTCCGATCGAATTATGTGACATGCCTGATTATTAGTTTGTACATATTTAAATTACATTCATTCACATTACATTTCGCTATTAATATTTTTAATTCATTTCTAATAACAAACATTCATATCTCATCAAATTCACACTTCAATAAATCATCCTTCTTTTTTTTTGGTTTCTTTAAAGGAGAGATTTCACCAGATCACTTTTTGATATCTTTTTGAGCATAAATAAAAGAGCTATATCAACAGAGCTTCATATCATAAATCCCGGGATTCGGGATCGGGATTTCATGATTGGCATCCCCAATACATACATACATACATACATACTTCCATTGATTATGATTTGAGTATAGAAAAGTTGGTTTATATTTCAATTCAAGGGCTTGTTGTTAAAGACAATTGAACCTAAGTATAACGATACATACGAGTATGTATGTATGTGTGTATGTATGCTGTATGTTAATGCTGAGTAATTTTTCACGTTTGATTTATTTTCTCGTTTTTAATTTAGGATTTTATTCTGTAAAACAAATGACAGATGTTCGTATCCGCCTGGAATTTATCTCCATGGGTTTTAATTCTATTTAATTTTTTTTTCTTTCATTCAAGCTTTTGTTCTTGTTCACTGTTTTGCCATCTTTAATGTCGCCAACTTACAATAGTGCATGCAGGCTTTTAAAAAGAAAGAAAAAATGTTGTATATACATACATACTCGTATATATTCTTTTACTTCACAGTATCGCTCTTTGTTATATTTATTTAATTTCTTACTTGTCTTCTTTTATAGCAGGAGTTTGTTAAGCATTGTGATGGGCGCGCTCTATTGTTATTCTAACAAAGTTTTGTATTTTCCATGTTTTCACTTTAAAAATAAAAAGAACTGAAACAAACTTACCGTTGCCTCATCCTAATATCAACGCGATGTTCATACAGCATTACGGCCAATGGCTCTTCCGGTGGTCGCAATTCTTGTGAGGTTCTTATGTATAAATAAGCCAACAATACGGTGGGAGCACAATACCTGGAATTTTTTGTTTTGTAAAGAAATAATAGAAAATTAAAACGAATTTAGTTAATAAAATAAAGTTACTTTATTAAGTAAAACGTTTTAGAGAATACAATTTTTTTTTAGCAATTTTTACTTACATGAGTAAAAATAGTCCTCGTACGTATTCATGCATGTCATCCATTAAATTAACTACACACAATCCCATTCCACTGAGTCTTGGTATAAAGTCCTAAAAATAAATTATGAAAAAGGAACATGTATTATTTTCTTAATATATTTCATATGAATTGAATGCTTGAAATGAATGAAAGATTACGTTCATGCTAAAAACATATTATTATTATATTATTGTAATAAAGAGATAAACATGGATATTTTTCGTCTAATTAAAGCCTCTGATTTGGTGTCTAATGTAAGACATAATTGCTGAGAACTGATTTACCGATTTCTGTATATTATTCTAGTCCAATTGAGGCACATTTGCGTCTCATCTAGTGTAATTTAAGCCACAATTCTGGTTCTAGTTGTAACAAAATCATTTTATTGTAGTCTAATTAGGTAGAAATTTGTATCCGATTAAGGCCAATAGGCTAAAGCTACATTTACACGATTGAAATTGCTCTTCAGAATGCTTCAAACTCGTGTAAACAGCATTATCTTGGTCTGGGTGCCTGCGCATAGGAACCACTACGGCAATGAACGGGCAGACGAACTAGCCAGAACGCGATCTGCCTTAGATATCTCCGATGTGGTCTCAGTAGCAATTACACTGGGGACTATCAATGGCTATGCAGACATTTTCTTACAAAGGCTGAGTACAGATGGCGTAATTTAGACACATGTAGGGTAGCCAAGTTGATGTGGCCATCTTTTAACGAGAAACGTACTGTGCAACTGATAACCCGGAATAGGAAGGATATATCAAGGTTGCTGGCAGGACACTGGACGTTAGGCAAGCACGCAAATCGCCTGGGACTCCCTTTTAACGACCATTGTTGTAGCTGTAAAGATAGGGAAAAAGAGGAAACGATTTTCCACCTTCTCTGCGAATGCCCAGCCCTGAGTGTCAAGAGACATAAATTCATGGGAAACTATACATTGAACAACCTTGGTAAGGTAGCCGGGTCAAAACTCAATAACCTACTGAGATACCTCACAGCTACAGGTTGGGTCTAGCAAGACACGACGTTTTTGTACTCCTCTTAGCTACAGTATGTTGTATAAAACATTAAATCTCACGAGTGGTGTGGTCTTTTAAAACGGGGTCCCTTCGACTCTACTTAAGTATTCGCACATAGTGCACTACCACGTAAACCAACCAACCAACCATATTATGATATAATTTAAGGCATATTGAAGCATAATTTATACTGGATCTAATTTAAGACACAATATTTTACCTTATCATGGTAAAATTTATGGCACAAGTTTTCAATCACTATATAACTCTCGATCGAACTTATGACACAATCCCCCCGAATATTATTTTCGTAAAATTTAGTTTACAATCGTGGATCTTATTGTAATCTAATTTATGTCATAATTGGCATAATTTAATTTAAGGCACAACTGCAATATCTAATTGAAGTAACAGTCTAATTCAAGGCACACAATTGACTCTTATTCTACTATATTTTTTTTCAATTGTCTATTTATTGTATCTTCATTAAAAATTAACTAACAATAAATATATCAAATCTTATATCTGAAAAAAAAAATTAATTTTTAGTCCAGTCAATGCCGGACGAAAATTGTTTGACTATTGTTTATTTTATTTATTAAGTTGGTATTCTTCCTTCTTGTCTTCGGCTCAGATCCGCTGTATCCCTTCTTCTTAGTCGAATATAGCCACTATTATTTAACATGTTGCGGGCTAATGGGTTTGGATGTACTTCAAACTTTTTGAAGTGTGGTTTTGCACTTTTTTTTACTTTAATTTTAACCCAAGGCACATTTAGGTCTTTATGGATGTTCGAATTTTTTATATCCCTGGTATATTGTGGCAATTGTGATCATTCGTAGCAATTTATTTTGGCGTCTTTGAATTCTGTCTAAACTATAAATTGATATTTAATTTTATTATTACATATGTTTCGTTTTTAGATCTTATTGTACACTAAGTTAAATCAAATTCATGAATCCCATTGCTCATTGTTTTATTAGGGATTACTTGTAGTAAATTTTAAGGCAATATTTTGTAAACTGATTTATTGTTTTTCGTTTTCTAAACTTCGTTTTTTTAAACACCCATTAAAAATGAATCCCTTATGTTGGCCCATAATGCACTCTATTGAACTTGGTGTTTTTTTTAGCCCACTCTCTCTATGTGCATATTTTCCCCATGTCCTTCCTTAATATCATGTAGTGAAAATCTATAAAAAGATTTTTCAAATATTTTATATTTTTAATACCAGGTTTTAAGAGGTGTTTCCAACACATGCAAACAAATAAATAAATAAATCCTGGCATGTAGAGATTTCAACAAAGATTTAAAACCTCTATTTTTTAGGGGCGTTTTTAGTACTACGAACAAAATAAAATGTTGGAGCGAATATGAAATGAAATTAATTTTTTAAATAATTAAAAATCAACGTATGTATGTATAAATTTTTGTTATTGTTGGCAACTACAAAAGTCAGTATGTTGAGATAATGTTAAAACTGAAATTGTATTTTTATACCCTTCACCTTCATGAGAAGGGTATATATAAGTTTGTCATTTCGTTTGTAATTTCCACAATATAATTTTCCGACCCTATAAAGTATATATATTCTGGATCCTTATAGATAGCGGAGTCTATTAAGCCATGTCCGTCTGTCTGTCTGACTGCTGAAATCAATTTTCTGAAGTCCCCAGATATCTTCGGGATCCAAATCTTCAATAATTCTGTCAGACATGCTTTCGAGAAGTTTGCTATTTAAAATCAGCAAAATCCGTCCATAAATAACGGAGCAAAAATCCGAGACAACCTCTGAAAATTTCATCAAAACAACTAAGTGTATTAATATTGTTACGAATAATTTCATCAACAGATGGCGTTGATCACACAAAGTGTATTAATAATGTTACGAACAAATTCATCAACAGATGGCGTGTTTATCGACATAATTATGCATCCACAACAAAGGTGAAGGGTATATAAGATTCAGCATAGCCGAATATAGCACTCTTACTTGTTTTATTTGAATATGCATATGAATATGGAAATATTTGGAAAATGTATTCGTTGTAATATTTGTCAAGAAGATACATTCAATAGTTGCCAAGAATTGCTCAATTCGTAACGTAAATACTTTGTGTGAAATATGTTTACCAACATTTTCGTTAATTTTTGTAAGTTATTCATCAATTAGCCCTCGTTTCTACGATTAAGTATTCTTCACATTTGTTTAATGGTTTAAGTTTTGTTTATTTTAACGAAATGACAAGGTGTATTTGTACAAGTATTTGATCTGTTGTTTAAATTTGTTCTAGTCTAATTATATTTATGTGTATATGTATGTGTGTGTAAGCATTAGGGTATTTATTTATTTATTTGTGTATGTATTTAACCTGCCTGTACGTTTAAGGAAACAACTAAAGGGTGATTTTTTAAAAAGCTATAGGAAAGTTTTTCAAAAAAAAACACATAAAATTCAGAAAAATGCATGAAATCTTTATTTGAATTGTTTGTGAACATTTGACTTGAATTTTTCCATATTGAAAGTGACAGGGAATACTTCTGCTGGTAGTTTGTTCCACATACGTTGTGTGTGTTGTCCGACCCACTGTCCAGTCGACCACAAATGAATGAGCCCTGACTGAAGAACGTGTATTACGTAAAAAACTACGTGTTTCAGGAACAAGTTCCCTGATTTCAGCAGAACACATTCCATTATAGTATCGATAGAACAGTGAAACACAACCCACATTGCGGCGATGCTCCAATGAATCAATAGAGTTGGATACCCTACTGTCACCAATAAGCACTTTCGCGGTCGAGTAACTCCAAAATAGACTTTGAAGCATCGGTTAACACATGAGAGTTGTACTCCATTTTCTGATGAATATAGGTGGTGTAAATAGTAGGAAAAAAAAACCTGGGCACTTGAGCGCTTCTTTTAACACTTGAAAAATGTGTTTGGTCCAGCGGACATCACATTGGATTCTCATGCCTAGAACGGCAAGAGCGTCTGATTCCTTAATATTTACACCGCCCATAAAAACAGATGAAGAAACATGATCTGTTTTGCGTTTATGCTTTAATAAACAACAGTGAGTCTTACGTGCGTTAAAATCGACTCTGTTCGCATAATCCCATTCCGAGATTGTCTTAAGATCTTGGCTCAGCGTATCATTCATATCTTGTCTAATTTCCCCAATCTCCAAAGGGTTTGGTCTATGGTTATGAATGAGTATGAATGGCAAATGCAAAAGAATAGATAGGGTTTGAAGTTTGACAAAGAAGGTCATTTATTAAGATGAGAAATAAAGTGGGAGAAAGAACGGAGTTTTGTGGTACCCCTGAATTGATCTTGAACTCGTCTGATGAGATCTCATCTATAACAACTCGTGTAGTGCGTTTTATGAGGAATCACGATATAAATCGAGAGAAGTTATCACCGACACCAAAAGCAATGAGTTTCGATAAGAGAGCACCATGACAGACTCTGTCGAACGCTTTAGAAATATCTAGAGCCACCACTTTACTTATACTTTACGTCTGCAACATGTTTATACAGCAACATGTTTATAGAGAAAATAAAAAGGTAATGCAGATAGTATTAATTACTCATTAGAAGGCCATCTACTGAGTAGTTACCATTTACATACATATTATTGTGTTTATCAACCATCTGACATGGCCAAACAACAATTAATTTTAACTACACAATATATTTTAAACTTAGTTTTACTAAATTTTATTGTATTAGAGAGAAGTTTGGTATATCCGAAGTTTTATTAGCTAAACCAAACTACAGCATTCTTAGCATATTTGGAATTTTGTTTGGAATTCAAACTCCAAAATCCACATACGCACACTTTGCTAAAATGACAAAAGCAAAAAAGAATTAAAAGAAATTTTAACCCTGTAATCAAGAACGTGACTAATTTAAGCAATAAACTTTATACAATCCAGAACAGTAAATCTAACACACGTAATGGTGTACTAATATTAATCATGCGCGAAGAAGAATATTAAAATTATTAGAAAATTAGTTTAAAGGTCAAAATATTTGCTGTTTGTAAAATTAAAATTTCAAATGTATCAACGATTTATTAAACATAATTTGCATACAAAAAATCAATTTATTAACTGCTGTGAATAAACAACGTTAATTGTGTTTAGAAATTTTTTATTTGCAATGAATCGTAACCTTAAAGAAAACAAGTAAGAGTGCTATATTCGGCTATGCCTAATCTTATATACCCTTCACCTTTGTTGTGGATTCATAATTATATTATATACATACATACGTGCATATATTATATTAATACACTTTGTTTGATAGTTTTTTTGATGAAATTTTCAGAGGTTGTCTCGGATTTTTGCTCGTATCTCCGTTATTTATAAACGGATTTTGCTGATTTTAAATAGCAAACTTCTCGAAAGCATGTCTGAAAGAATTATTGAAGATTTGGAACCCGCAGATATCTGGGGACTTCAGAAAATTGATTTCAACAGACAGACAGACAGACAGACGGACATGGCTTAATAGACTCCGCTATCTATAAGGATCCAGAATATATATACTTTATAGGGTCGGAAAATTATATTGTGGAAATTACAAACGGAATGACAAACTTATATATACCTTTCTCATGATGGTGAAGGGTATAAAAATCGAAATGATTTTCTTCTTATGTTTGCAATTAATATTTTCTAATTTTTGCGGATTTCTATTTATTATGAATTATCTTTATTTTGGTCTCGAAAAGAAAAGTTTTTTTTATGTCTTTAGTTTGGCGGTTAAACAAGAAGTGAACTTTATTTTCATTTTTGTTTTACACACTTTCTTAAAACTAATTTGACATTTCTTAACTATATATTTCATATTCAATATTTAAATGTAGGTGCATGTAGTAATAACACATCACAATTAGATGCAAAATTATTACGTTTTTTTTATTGGTTCAATATATTAATTAGGCTCTTTTAAAGGCAACTGTGAGGTTGAAATTTGGTATACAAAATTAGGTAAACACTTCAATATTAAGTTTATTTCCTACAAATTATTTCCACGTTGATGAAAATATTTCCTCTTACTTCTTTATTTACCTATAGTTATTCCCTACTAATTTGTATTGTAACGAAATATAATAAGCTTTGGATTGTACCTACATGGATACATATATATTATATATGTTATATATATTTTTTGTTGCTATTTGCTTAGAAATTTCTCACTTTTCTTTAAATTTGGTTTTTTTTGCTTAATAAAAAAAAAGTCATTTATCATATAAATCGTATGATTTGTTGTTATGCTTGCTCTACTTTCAATAAATTATTATGTGAAAAAAAGAGCAAATGACAGAAAAGCTTTTTATGTTTGATTAAAATCTTTGACACCAAGATTAACAATTCGTGGAACAAGGCAAAAAATTATAAAACAAAATAATTTTTTAGAGTTTTCATCAAGTCTTGAGAATGTGTTTTATACATAATTACAACTTATTTTTACTGACATTTAAGAAATTTCTTTTATTTCATGTATGAAGTTTGCTGTCAATTTATAGTGGTTTGTTTAAAAATGTTGTGCTTCTGTAACTTTTATTACTCTACAACTTTCCAAACTGAGTTTGACCATTTAATTTTATTAAATACTTATTGGCTAACGAGGTCATTTACTTAAATATCTCATTGTGTACCAAGTGTTTATTCGCTCTCTATCACAAACACTAGATTTCCCAGAACTTCAAAAGGTCCTGCTGACTTTTTACACAAGCTTTTACTTTTCTATTGGTTTTTCTTTTCCTTTTTTCGTTAAAAAAAAAAAGAAAAGAAATCTTTATTTGAAGCCTAAAATGTCTTGAAGACAACAATTAATCAAAGTCAAGACAAGAACATGCACATCATTGACTGGACTATAAAAAATGGCAATGATTTTGTTATTTTTGTTAATATTTTTCCATCTATTTATAACGTAGTTCACAGATGTTTGACACGAACAACTTTTACGAACACCGAATTGATATTTCGTTAGTATATTGATTGTTTCGCTCTAAATATTCTTCGAGTTGAAGTTTAACAATTTGTTCTATAACTTTTTCACATACCTACTTTTAGGGTGTTTATTGGACGAAATTCTTCACATTTGTTTGCTTTTGTAACTTTTTCAATTGGTGTTATCATTGAGATTTTCCAGTTTTCCATCGAGGTGTTTACTATTTTCAGCATAATATTTCCAAATAAACTCCAATTATCCAGTATTATATGAATACATATTTACTTTATTATAGTCCGATTTATTTTTTATGCTTTTACATAACATTAAAGACTTAGTTGTGCAAAAAAAAAACATATCCGTGATTCAATCTGTGATATTTAACAATATAGAATATAATAAAGACACTTGTGATATAGAGAACCAATTTAATAATGATTTTGTGAACAGTATTAAGGAAATTAGAGACAATATATGTAAAAGAGTATGTGCAATATGAGAACGAAATACATGTGATAAATGCTAAATACAGGTTTTATGTATGAATTCATACCTCAAATCGCTTCAAACCTGCTGATGGGATGCATGATTTTTGTATGAGGTGTTCCCGTTTTGGAGGACTACTTTCTGCTGACAATAAGCGCTTCTTTTAACCTAATCAAACATGCAAATATAAAGCACTTTCCTAACGTGTTTTACGTCACTTCGCGCACACCAATCAAAGAATAAATTCTATCGGAATTTTTTTGCTTAAGAAAAATTCATAGTAACTGAGAAGCGCGATATTCGTTTTGTAATTTACTTTCGTTGTCATACGTAAATCTGTAGGCTATAATTTCATTTTAATTTTTTCGCTTTAAAACCTTCTTCGTTGTCAGCACTTAAAAAGCATCTTTTTTGTATATTTTATTCGTAAGCATTTACTGCTTCAAAAGAGCGCTTTTAGACCTGTTTCACACTCATCAGTTCTGACTGTCAAGTCAAGTATTTTTAAATAAGAATGAAAAAGATAAAAGATGGTTTTCTCTTTCCTTCTCATTGAAAAATAACTTGACTTGACAGTCAGAACTGATGAGTGTGAAACAGGACTTATTGAAGCGCTCAATTATGCGCTTTTTCTCTTAAGTGCTTCAAAAAACACGAATTTTTTTTACTGTGTTATTAGTTAAGCCTTGTATTTTTGTGTAAATTCCATGTATACTATTTAGGCCGCGTTTTCACTATGTCATTTTTGTTGTCAAATTGTCCAAATTGTTGGCAATTGTATGAAAACGGGTTGTCGTATGGCGTCATCTATGTTTGCAATCATGATTGCCATCATGAAAATCATGATATGACAACCCAACAATTTGGACAATTTGACAACAAAAATGATATAGTAAAAACCAAGCATTAGTTGTTAATCCATTAACTCTATTCTTCTCTTTTTTTAGTTTTAATTTATTTTGGTACACTGGACATTCTTTACTTATGGTTTCATGATTCTCATCGAATCCCAAATTCAGTCTCTTATTTGTTCTTATACAGTTAATGCATTTATTGAAGTATTCTTTGTTGCATGCTTTTGTCTTAAGATTTCCATTACATTTAAAACATACTTCTTTATTCCTACAATCAATAGATTTATGGTTGAAACATTTACAAATAAAACATTGCAGTACATAGCTATTTCCGTTCCATCAAAAACTCTACATTTTTCCCATCCGACATTGAGCTTTTGAGCCGAAAATATTTCTGAGTATTCAATTTTAAATTTTGCGTTAAATACGATCCTATTGTCTCTTTTAATTTCGTATATTTTTATAATTTCAATTTTATTGTTTTCCAAAATCTTATTTTGTTTTCTTAATTTTTCAGTTAGATTTTTGTTTTTATATTTAAAACTCATTTCCGTTAAAATAATTGACATTTCGATCTCATTTGGCACTTTTACTTTATAACTTTCACTCATTTTGTTTTCAATCGCCGCTTTTATTTTTTCTCTTTCATCTATATTTTCACACAATGTACCATTACTTCTGTTTTCAATATTTGTTATTTTAAAATTTACTGCATCTACCTTTTTATTTAAATTGTCTTTGTTTTTTTCAATTATTTGTTTTTCTTTTGGTTTTATTTTTAATGGCACTTGATTTTTCACTTCTGGCAATGCCATGTTACTTTTCACTGCTTCGGGAAATGATAATTTTTTTTTTGTTTGACATTTGTCTCCTTTATCACTTTTTTTTATTTCATTGCACATCTTTACATTTGTTTGTTCTATATTGTTACACAGTTCTTGGTTTTTGTTTTCATTGTCTTTTATGTTACCGTACAATTTTTTAGTTTCACAAACATTCTTTTCACAAGCTTTTTGTGTGTCATCTTTATTTTAAGTCTCATTATACCCTACACCACCATAGTGGGGCCCAGAAATACTGGTCTAACACCCACCTTAAAGTATACCGATCGACTCAGAATCACTTTCTGAATCTATTTAATGATGTCCGTCTGGCTGGCTGGCTGTCCATGTAAAACTTGTGCGCAGAGTACAGGTCGCAATTTTGAAGATATATTGATAAAATTTGGTGTTTAAAAGAAAATTTGTGTTAAGGACCTGAAATTTGCATTCTATTAAACCCTGTTGTCCGAAAATAGTACGACTTAATCTCGCAAGTTAGTAAATAGTTAGAAATAAAGAATGGTAACTTCTGTAAAAGTCTCTTGATGACAAAATGAGCGTCAAAGTCTTAGTTTTATTTTTATTTTTTGAGTCAATGGATTCAATCCTTACAGACTTTTTAAAAAGTATATGAATAATAAATAATTTATTAACAAATAGTAAAAAAGTTTAATCGTTTAATAAACTAATTATTTTATGTTTAATTACATTTGTTGTAAGAGAACAATTAAATTATTTTATATAGATTGTTAAATTCATAAATCTTCCTAATGGGTCAGGTTGGGCATTATTAGTTCTAACGTGTTTGACATACCGTGGCTTGAAATGGCGTGAAAATCGTAATATTAAGCATAGTTCTTCTACTATATAGAGTTGGTAGTTTTATTAATTTAAGTCTGCCAATGGCAAGGATCCAAGGTAAACCATGCAGACAAATGAGTAAAAATTGGTTTTGTACAGATTCTATGCACTGAATATGAATATTTTAATAAGGATCCCTGATACTAGAGCCATATTCCAATATATTTGTAAAGTTGTTTTGTGAGATAGGGATCATCAAATTCCTTAGCCCATCGCTTTATAAATACGAATACACCTCTAGTTTTATTTATTGTCATGATAATTAATAATTAAGTTTTGTTTGAACCACAAAAAGAATTTGTTGAGATCGGATTGTAGATATAAATGATCCACGAATTGAGAGAAGCTCAAAAATATTTTAACATCATCAGCAGGCATTAGAATGTTACAAAAATTTAACACATTTGGAAGGTTGTTGATGAACAAGAAGAAAAGAATTGGACCAAGGTGGCTGCCTTAAGAAACACCAGAAATATTTTTAGAGTCTTTATTATTAAATTTTACGCATTGAGTTCTATTCAAAAAATAAGATTTTATCCAGTGTAGGCTGCGAGATGTTAAACCAAGAAGATCAAAATAATTTCTTCTGAAATGTTTAATTTTTATCGACCTTTTTATATCTTGATTTTGTTAACATTTTTTTATTAGAATTTTCTAAATTGGGCTTTCAAGGTCAGGTATTTTTTAAAAAATAAATAAAAGACTAGTTCATTTCTTTTTCTCCAATCCTACGTTTCGTCGGTATTTTTCCGACCTCCTCAAGGATTAATTTTATTGAATCTGGCAATCATATAAATATATAAAGGAAAATAACAATAGTAATAACAAACAACCATCATTTTAACAATAAAATAATTACACTTACATATAGTCTTTTCGTCAATTTTGCATTAATTTTAAATTTCTTGTACAACATTTAATATATGATACAAACAAAGTGTCAATTAATAAAAAATATAGATGCAAAATAATTAAATTAAAATATCACAGCAATTATCCTATCGCAGTTGAAGTTAAACTAAATTAAATTATTACTATTATGTAGTTAGAGTTCCTTTTTATTCATCACTTGATCTGCTTTTTGCTGGATTCTTAAACTTTCCAATGTATACCTTTTCCCAACTTTCCTTTCTACTTCATTTAAATGGCTGCCTCGGCTGGCCATGCAGTAGCCTACACGATCGGTCCAATTTTTAAACACATTATTGATTGTGTGCAGCTGTATTACACCAATGGCTTCACGAATATTGTCCTTTAAAGCGTCAATTGTCTCTGACTTGTCGGCGTAACACTTATCTTTGAAGGCACCCTACAAACAATAGTCCAACTGTGTCAAATCAAAACAGGGCGCAAAGCATCGAGTGTAGCTTCGGCTGTGTGGCACGTAGCGCCGTCCTGTTGAAACTAAATGTTGCCAATATCCTCCTCTTGCATTTTTGTGAACAAAAATTCGTTCATTATGGCCCGATAACGATCGCCATTGCACCAAACAGTGACTCGTTTTGGGTGCAACGGCTTTACATTGTATGCGTGCGGGTTTAGTGTGCCCCAAAGGCACAATTTTGCTTGTTTACATACCCGCCGGGATCAAAATCAGCTTTGTCTGAAAAGATGATTTTTTTGGCAAAATCGGCATCTTCTGTAAGTCGATCGCAGGCCCACTTAGCGAAGCGAAAACGCATTGGATGGTCAGTTGGCTTCAACTCCTGAACCAATTGGACTTTGTATGGCGTCATACCAAGGTCTTTATGCAATATTTCCCAACATTCTTCAAGCGTATACACAACCATATTCGTTCAGCGGAAGGATAAAACTAATTATCTGTCAAATCAGACATTAGCTAAGTGTTACCATTCACGAAATAAGCACTAGTTGAAAAAAAAACGTTAGATGGCAGACCCCTTACAAAGCCTTCGTTAACATAGGTGATAAGTTGAAGGACATTTGTTATGGTGGAGCAACCTTTCCGAAATCCATGTTGAGATGATGACATATGTAATCAGTGATTAAGTGTTCAAAAATCATAGGTATTACACTAGGCTTAACAAAACCTCTGTAATTTGACACGTCAGATTTAAATAATGGAATTATGAATGAAGACCTCCAAATTCTCAGAAAATAACAACATGTAATGGATGTGTTGAATAAAATAATTAAAGGTTTTAGCAAGGATTGTGCACAATTATGTATAATACTGCCAGGAACACCATCAGGACATATATATCGTCTTGAACTCATGTTAATAATATTTTCTCTAATTTCTAAGCAATATAGGCAAACTTTTATAGAAGATAACTAGTAATACTTCTTTCGGTAATTTTGTCAGCAAAATGTTATTTAATACTAAAATGACAACAGAGGAAATAAGAAAACAAAATTCAAGATTTTATCTTGTTCATATTTATTTTATATTATATAAATGTTATTTAACTCGTCTTTAATACTGTCTTGAATGTCATGCCAATCGAAACAATCCGTTTTCATTTGCCAAACTATGCACTCGTGTCTTGCAAACAAGGCTAATGTTTAAAGTGTACTGCACTCAAACATCTACTCTGCTAACAACTATCTATTTTCTAGACAACTTTACTCTTTATATATTAAACACATTCCATTTGAACAAATTTCTTAGAAATTGCATTTCTTGCAAACATAAAAATAAACTTTGTAAAACGAAATGCTATAGTTTATTGCAAAAAATGTTTCATTTTGGCAAGAACTTCATTTAACAAAACTATAAATGCAATATAAAAAGATGTCTATTTAACAAAATCTATGTTTGTTATACATACACATTGCTCATACAACTGCAAAACAATTTTGTTTTGTATCATGTTAGAAGACCATAAATAATCGTAGAGTATCATTAATTTTTGCTAAAATTTTAAAATTTTCTTCTTAACAAATTTTTGAATTCATTTAGCTATCTATGCACACATAAAAGACGCCCTTCGCTTTTAAGGGGAATTTCCAGTTTTTGTGGAAATCAAAAAGTTGAAAAATTGAGTAAATTAAATACATTATTACACGCTAAAGTGTTCAAAAATTTTAAATGATCCTGATATGTATAGGGTGTTTTTTTTAGATGTATAGAACTTTAAGTTGACAACACTTTTTTAACTGGCGGCCATTTTGTCAGCTGTCAAGTGATTTGGCAGTTCAACATCAAAAGACTGATGCCTGAACAACGATTCCAAATTGTGTAAATTTATTTTTAAATCGAGGGTGTTGTATAGAACTTTGAAATGGAATAAAACAAAAATGATTTTTTTTAATTGACATGAAATTTACTTTATTCGAAAGATAATCTTCTGGCATTATAATTTAAATATGACTTCTGGCATATGACTGGCGCGGACGTATTCTAATTTGAAGGTCCAATTGTCGATTACCTTTTCCAACTTTTGTGGCCGTATATCGGAAATAACGCGGCGAATGTTGTCCTCCAAGTTGTCAATTGTTTCGTAGACTTGCAGCTGTCAAGAAGACTGTCAGTTAAAAAAGTGTTGCCAACTTAAAGTTCTATACATCTCAAAAAAACACACTATACACTTTCTATACATTTTGCTTTTTTCTTTCGAATAGTGTTGTTGCAACTTAATTTCCATAGTAATTTTTACCTATTTTAAATTTGTATTCATTTGATTGTTCTGCGTTTTTTCTCCTACATTTTCTATGGAAATATTTTTGTTAATTTGTTTTTTGGGAAAATTCTTATTCGTTTTCATAACAAAAAATAGTAAAACCAAATGCAATAGAACAAAAGCTTTTTTCTTGTTTGTTTCCTGAAACCACAATTTTCAGTTTTTGTAGAAAATTGTTTTGTGTCTGTGTTGAATATTAACATTATTTCTTTATTTCTTTATTTAAAGTATTTAAAGTACGTTTCTATACCATACGCCCTGCATGACAGAGTGGTTGTTCTTGTTGTAAAATTCTTAATATTAAAACATGTGGAAACATTGAATTAAATGATTTCAAACCAACTGCCAACTCTATAAAAAAAAAACCTAAATTCTACAGGGTAGGGAAACATAACCCCCCGATTTTGTAACGCAATAAATAAAAAAGTATTAGAGATATTTGTTTATTTTTTTAAATTATGTGTAGGAAATATCTTAAAGTTTTTTTTCACATAGTTTTGAAAATCATATCGGCCAAGTGACGCCCTCCATTATCGATGCACTGAACGAACCGATTTCGCGTGTTTCGTATCACCCTCTCCAACATGTCTTAAGGTCATCAAGAGTCCATGGACGGTTATTGAAGACCCGGGACTTGAGGTAACCCCACAAAAAGAAGTCGCACGGGGTTAAATCAGGCGATCGTGGTGGCCACTCCAAATCGCCTCTGAGAGAGATGAGGCGTCCAGGGAAGTGCTCCCTCAACAAAGCCATCGAACTCCTCGCAGTGTGAGCCGTTGCTCCGTCCTGCTGGAACCATACGTCGGGGGACAAAAAACTCCTCAAGCATATTGACGTAACGGTCTGAATTTACCGTGACCACCCGCTCATCTGCTTCAAAAAACCAAGGTCCGATAATCCCAACTGAAGAAATTGCACACCAAACTGTGACCTTTGGCGAGTGCAAAGGCCTCTGATGGAGTTGTCGGGGGTTCGTCTCGGCCCAGTAACGCATGTTTTGCTTATTGACACACCCGCTGTGATGACTGAGTTGCCATTGGATAAATAGGCCTCTACGGCGAACGCTCGTTGCTCTTTACTCCACCGCATGATAACGACTGGCCTTGGTGGTAACAAAACTTTAAAACCTTATCTATCAATTGAGACCACGCCCACCCATCCACATTATCATTGAGCGGAATGACGCTCATTTCAAATCGGGGGGTTATGTTGCCCCACCCTGTATTATGTTCATAAAAAGAGTATTTTTTCTCGTCAAAGGTAATTTGCCAACAAGAATTTTCTGAAAAAGAAGTTTTTTTTAATGACGTAATGACTACATATATAAAAAGGGTCGAAGGATTTTAAGAAAGTTTCTTAAACACTTATATAACTACCTTGGATCTGAAATAGCAAATCTTATAATAATAACAAGTTACGAGTGCTATATTCGGCTGTGCCGAATCTTTCATCCCCTTCACCTAAACGTAATGAGAAATAGAAAAACTACACTGGTTATAGGACTAGAATATCATTATTCTGTGTCTTCTATTAAGTCTTATTGCAAATTTTATTAATATTTTGTTTTGTTTGTTTGAAAGACAATTTTGCGACCAACATAATTTATTTTAAATATTTTGAAATTTTATCTAATTTCGACCATTTATAATTGATGTAATTACCGATTCTTACTGTAATTTACAGAGTTTGTCTGATTTTCATAATAATCTTTTATAAAATTAAAAGAATCTTTTTCCATATTCACAACAAGTTCAGAAACAGAGTATAAAGCAAAGTATAAAACAAATAAGAGTGCTATATTCGGCTATGCCGAATCCACCTTTGTTGTGGATGCATAATTATATTATATATTATATTAATACACTTTGATTGATAGTTTTTTTGATGAAATTTTCAAAGGTTGTTTCAGATTTTTACTCATATCTCCGTTATTTATGGACAGATTTTGATGATTTTAAATAGCAAACATCTCGAAAGCATGTCTCACAGAATTATTGAAGATTTGGATCCCGAAGATATCTGGGGACTTCAGAAAATTGATTTCAACAAACAGACGGACATGGCTTAATAGACTCCGCTATCTACAAGGATCCATAATATTAATACTTTATAGGGTCGGAAAATTATATTGTGGAAATTACAAACGGAATGACAAACTTATATATACCCTTCTCATGAAGGTTAAGGGTATAAAAGGATAAGGTATAAGGTGAGGCTTTTGATCTCAAAAATATTATTTACAAAAGATTTATGGGTGGCATAGTAGAAGTGGACCAGTTATGGACTGATAGCTTCTAAATCCAGTATCCACCAATGTGGTTTCTACATATTTCAGGCTTTTTGTTGAATTTCATCTCAATAACGTTATTTACAAGAGTTATATGGTTGTTTAGTATGTTCGGAAGGGCACTTAATTCGGGAGCTAAAATCCAGTAGCATAATTGCCGTATAACTGATATTAGTATGATTTCTGGATTAAAAGTTGATTCGATATCGATATTTATTAGACATTTTTGTGGGTTTATTTGTTTTTCGAAAATGGTTTTTATATGGCAGTTATGACAAATTATGGGCCGATCTTCTTTAATTTTGGTACAGTGATTTTTATGCATATGTGAATATTTCACGTCGAATTTCAACATAATAATGGTATAATATTAGTATTAACGTGGATTTCGAGAGTGCACCTTATGTGGCAGATATTGACAAATATGGACCGATATTCTCAAAATCCAGCAGTTTAATTTGGCATACATATATGTAAATGATCCGTGTTATGAGTTATGAGTATTAAAGTGATTTTCGGAATTCATAAAATTTTGTGGGATGATTTTTGTATATATGCTAATGATCTATGCAAAGTTTTGAGTCGGTACCGATATTTATACGATATAAATGAAGATAAATGTTTTTTTCGGATTTGGTCGTTATATGGGAGCTATGACTAATTATGAGCCGACCACCATAAAATTTAGTACAACAATTTATTTACCTATGTAAAATTTTAACCTTTTAGCATTATTTATACCAGTTTTATACGTCAAACATGTACCGAACTAAAAAAAATTTCGTTTTACGATTTCTTTTTGCATGAAACTTATTCCTGCTGAATTTTGTATTGATATTCAAATTTTATAGGCAATATTTCGGGATGATTTTTGTATGGGGTCTATTAGAAATCATGGACCGATTTATACTATTTTCCTCACACTTTCTTCTTTTAACATAAAAATGCACAAAATTTCATGGTATTATCTGTAATATATTTAATTAAAAAAAATCTATGAAAAATATCAAACTTTTATGGAGGTTGTCTCACATTTTGATCCATAACTCTTGTTCTAATGTACAGATTTTTAATACTAAACTGCTTAGGAGAATTGTAAACGGTTTTTTGTAGACCTTGTTAATTTCGGTTGTGTCTTTTGGCCGTCAGAGTGTTTTACACAGACAGACAAAAAGATGGACACACAGTCAGACGGACCTGGCTCAATCGACTTAGAATTTCGTAAGGACCAAGAATATATAGACAGTGTTACACACGGAATAACAAACTTATATGTATATAACCTCATTCACCACTTATGGTGGTGGAGGGTATAACAATATTTGATTTGACAGATAATGAGTTTTATCCTTCCGCTGAACGAATATGGTTGTGTATACGCTTGAACAACGCTGCGACATTACTTTGAAAATCATGGTAATGTTGCAGAATGTGTGCGAAAATTGCGTACGGATTTTGGTATTGCTCATTTTGATCTTGGCGGGTATGTAATCAAGCAAAATTGTCGCATTTGGGTCACAGAAAACCAGCACCCATACATTTAAAAGCCGATGCACCCATAACGAGTCACTGTTTGGTGCGGATTTTGGTTTTCTTCGAAAATGAGCAAGGAGTGGCCATGTTGAACGAATTTTTGTTAACAACAGGACTGCGCTATGTGCCACACAGCCGAAGCTACACCCGATGTTTTGCGCCCTGTTTTTGAAGATCGCATTATCAGCCGCAGAGCTGATGTCGTTTGGCCACCTCGACACTTGACGCTTTAAAAGACAATATTCGTGAAGCCATTGGTGGAATACAGCTGCACACAATCAATAATGTGCTTAAAAATTGGACCGATCGTGTCGGCTACTGCATGGCCAGCCGAGGCGGCCATTGAAATGAAATTATTTTCCATTATTAATCCTTCCGAAATTTGAAAAAATTTTCAGTAGTTTTTTTTATAGCATTTTCATTTGGCGGACCCTTTATTACTTTTAAGCTTAGAGTGTATGTATGTCTTTTTTTCTTTAATAACTATGTATGTGTAAAAATGTGATTTAATATAATAAACCTGAATAGTTGTTCTTAAAAAATCGCTGCTTTTCACTACTTTTAATAGGTTTTAGAGATACGATCAATCTCTTTTTTTACAAGGTTTTTTATGCAGATTTTCCTGGAACCAATTACCATGTAAAAACAGAATTAGGTGTACAAGCATTGCTGTACAAATGTGTATCTATCAGTAAAACCAAGTATGTAAATAGTATCTAAAATTCTTGGCATGTTCAAAATTATTTCTTAGTTTCCATTTAATATCCATTCGTTTTTATGATTCCCATATGTAAATAACTAGAGCAATTATGTACAAGCAACAATAATATATTCGCCAACATGCCACACATAAGGGAATGTGGTAGCAAGAACACAATATGTGGCCATAAGTTTGTTACACATTTTTATGTACTCGTACCTACACAAGGTATGGTGCATCGTGTTTTATGGTTTTTATGCTCAATTTGTTGTTAAGTTTTAGACACTAAAAAATCATTTTATAACATTTTATTATTGTGTTTATTGTTGTTTATAGGGAGTTTGTTTCCAGTTGTTGCTGAAAAAGATTCTTTTTTTTGAATTTGTATTTTTGGTATCAGTTTGTATTTTGTTTATTTTAGCATTTATTTGGCTTTAGGTGCGAAAATGGTGCGAACTCAGTTTGTAGAAATGGAATTTGTAAAGAAATCGTTATCGTCATCAAACGTTCTGGAAAGAAATATGTTTTTTCAATCAAGTTAAATAGAATAATAAACTATCAGTATTTCTTAAATGTAAAGCTTGAAGAAATGTGCCAAAATTGAACTGTTTTCATGGAGAAAACGTTTTTGTAAGTTTCTTAAACGTTAAAAAACATTGTTGGAGAGCTTTTTACTTTTAAATTTGGTTTTAAAAACAATTTTATTGCTACTGCTGCTAAGTCTTTTGTTTTATTTTTTCTACTATAACTAAGCGAAATAAATGTTTGTCTCTGTTTTAAATTACTCCACTTAAACTCTTTGTAAATAAATGGAAATCTGGCTGGGACTATTGAAGCGTAAATGCGCCTTTATTAGAATTCTTTAAAATATGTATTTAAGTTATTTTACTTAGAACTGTACTATAGAAACTGTATGTCAATATATTATAAAAGAGATATTTAAATTTGCTTTCATTTACAAAATCCTTTTCACTGCGTTTTACTTTACAAATTTATACCATTTTCCGTTTCAGTGGATATGTCAAACAGCCCTTTCCTTTTTGTGAATCTGTTTATAAGACTATAATCTTTTTTCGATGTTTACTTTATCAGTTTTAAACCCTAATGAAATCAAGCATACATTTTTTTTAAATAATTAACAAACATAAACTGCAAAGCTTTTGGCTTATCTGCAGAAAACACCCAGAGTCTTTGGCGGGAATCGAACCCGCCACCCTTTGACTGATAGTCCGGCAGAGTGCTTAATTTAACACGTTTATTAAGATTTCATTTTGCCTGAATATTTACATACATATGTATATGTATGTATACAAAACCACTTACTTTACAAATATTATATTTATTAAAAGAGATGGTGTCTGTTGGTTTTTTGGCTTGAATGCCTTGTTTAAATAAAACTCGAATAACAAACAACTTCGGGAATCCTTTTATATGTTGATTGTGTTAAATATTGTTGGGAGTAAGCAGGAGTTGCTCGTATTAACTTGTCTGTCAGCTGTAACGGATATTAACAAGTGGCTTTTGCCTAAAATGTTTATGAAATTTGACAGCAACAAAATGAAAAAAAAGCGACCCAAAACGAAAACAAGCAACATATTGATTTTGTAATATAAAATTTTTGATTAAGATGTTTATTTTGGTCTTGTTAGGTTGGCTTATTTTCTCTTAATAAAAATAAAAGGTAATAGTTTATTACAACTTGTAAACTTTCAATATAATATTCTATCACTATGGGCATGCTCCGTAATGTCAAATGTAAAATTTCATTGCATACCGCAGTCAAACAGAAATTTAATGGTAAAACAAGTAAGAAAGTATAGTCGGTCTAGCCCGACCCAGTATATGTATAAAACAGTTTTGCAGAAATGGGCGCTATATGGGAGATATAACCTAATATGGACTGATCATCCAAAATTTAGTGTCATGATTTCTGTGAATATAAATATTATATTTATTAAACTTTATCTCGATATAAATACTTTTAAAGGATTTATGGAGCCTAAAGTGAATTACGAAGAGTGTCTTGTATGGGAGTTTCGACTAATTATGGACCGATCATAATAAAATTGTAGCGTATAATTTTTATAAATATGAAATATATTTGCGTTCAATATTAATTGAATAGCAACATTTTTGAGAGTGTTATGCTCTTTAAAGTGATTTTCGGAAGTGGGCCTTATATGGGAGCTACGACTAATTATGGACCGATCACAATAAAATTGTACCGTTTAATTCGTACACATATGAAATATATTTGCGTTAAATATTATTTGTATACCAACATTTTTGAGAGAGTTATGCTCTTTAAATTGATTTTCGGAAGTGGGCCTTATATGGGAGCTACGGCTAATTATGGACCGATCTGCAAAAAATTTGTAGATGTGATTTGGCTTTATATACCACTCATTTGTGGTTAAATTTTTCTGGATACTGTGCGGAATTCAAACATTTATGATCGGTAAACCCCAATTTCGAAAGAACATTTGTATGGGGCATGGCGAAATAATGGACCGATTTCTACCAATTTCAATCCCATCCATCTTTGGGTCGAAGAAATATTATGTACCAATTTTTATTGAAATATCTTCAAAATTACTACCTGTACTCTGCGCACAAGCGATAGACAAGGCGATAGTGTGCCGGACTATCAGTCAGAGGGTTGCGGGTTCGATTCCCGCCAAAGACTCTGGGTGTTTTCTGCAGACAAGCCAAAAAGCTTCGCAGCTTGTCTGGACAGCCAGACAGACGGACGGACGGAAATCGTTAAATCGACTCAGAAAGTGATTCTAAGTCGATCGGTATACTTTAAGGTGAGTGTTGGACCAATATTTCTGGGCGTTACAAGCATCAGCACAAACCCAATATACCCTCCCCACTATGGTGGTGTAGGGTACAACCACTGCACAGAAGTTTTTGAAATTTTAAATGTCAGTAGTGGAGAAATGGGACGTAGTTTGAGTTTAAAGTTTGAATTTTGAAGTATTTGCTAATGGTAGAGATTGTAGAGTAGATTTTGTAAAGAACCAAACAAGTTTTATTTGTTGTTCGTTATAAACTCTCCCATATGATTATCAGAATTTAATAAAGGTACATAAGTAAATAAGTTTCCAATAAGATTCTTTTAATGAATTAGAAATTTTGCATGACGTTTATCCAAAACCTTTGCCTAAAACTAAAAATAAAGTTTTTATAAAAATTGTTTACTTAAAAAACAGTTTTTGATAATTTTTAAAAAATCAAATGAACTCTCTTCAAATATCGATTTGTGGATCTTTGTGGAGTTTTGAGAAACCCTGTCCCTGTGGACTTTTGTTCATCTGTGTAATGTAAAACACTAATTTTAGCCATTTACTTGTGAACTAGTATATTAGAATTAAAGCTTAATTTTTCATTTGATAATAATAAATTGATATGAAATATTCTGGTTTTAAAAACATTATTAGTTTGAAAATGGTGTAACTATACAAGGTGAGTGTAGTAGCACAGCTGACTGGCTTTGTTTACAATTTACCTATGTCAAAAGTAATACTTTTTCAAGTCTTTTTGACGGTAGTACTTTATTTTAGACAAACAAAATGCCTGTTGTTTCTGTATAATGTTGTTTTTGTTGCCGATTTGCATTTGTAATGAAAAGAAATAAAAAATTAAACTGAATACTATTTATTTAAAATTTGAACAAAAAAATAAACAAACTCTAGATTTTGTATAAAAATTATGTAGCACAACATTAACATTCGATTACTAAGAGGAACAAATAGTATCTAGAAACTCTTAAAAGTACTTTACAAAAAAATATCTTTTCTTACTAAATAAGAAAAAAAAACAAACTCAAATTAACAAGCAGCTGATTTCACTTCCACTTCTCCACCCTAAAATATGACTCACTTTACTTTGGTTTATTTAACAATGTTTTTTAGGACAAGTATTTTCATAAAATATTTTGTACCAGTAAGAAATATGTAAGTGTTTTTTTTTTCTTTGTCGCAAAACATTAATTTATACATACAAACATTCCAGAAGCATTTTGTTTCGACGACTCTTGTATTTGGGATTAATGGGATCCTTTTTTGCCTCTACTCTCCTACTTGTTAAAGAAAAATTAAAAAAAATTATTTTCTGTGGAATTTTTATTTAAAATAGATGAAATGTTTGCATAAGTTTTGACATTTTATTTTGCTTTGGTACAACAACATAAAATGTCAGACCATTTAAAATGTTTATTAAAAATAAATATTTGTTGCTGACATTATTCCCACTGTCTATTATTCTGTTTATCAATTTACAGATACAGTGTAACTTGTTAAAATGCACACATACATACATATGTATTGATTTGTCAGCTAAAAATATGATGTGAAGTAAGTAGTTTAACTAACTAACGATTTAAGTTTTTAGTTACTCACAATATTAATTATGCCTGCGGTTGAAAATCCTACTCCAATTGACTTCATCAGTTATATGACACGTACTAAAAACAGCCTCAAGGGACTCAGACCCCCCCTCTCTGTTGGTGTTAAACTATAGCAGTCAATAACATGTACAACTATCTGCCGGCTCTGTTTACACAGCAGGGCAAAATCAACAGTAAATACTCTCTTAGATATATATCTACTAGTATATGTAATTACTCGTTGCTACGCCACCAATTAAAATTAATTTGAAAGCAAGGCATTACACAAATATTCAATTCATTTTGAGTAATTTTAATGATTGTGTTCATTTTGAAAAAAAGTATTCGGTGGAAAAAAGTATTCTTAGTCATGCCGGAGTCTTAGTTATATCCCGTCAAAGTTTTAGTAAGATCGGTCCAGCGGTCTGGCCTTCCTGGCAGGCGTTGTAATTAATTAAATAAAAGTGGGCGTTAGAGTAGGCGTGTTTATACCAACTTAAAAACCTTCCCGGGCTCATGCACAACAGCTTTGCCAAAATTAATCACATGATCAGATGCATAGTTTGCGAGAATAGAATAGTAGAAATGAATTTCCAAAAAGTACCTTTTTACCCGTTTTCGTCTTTTTTTGTCACCCGTGAAAAAATAATTTTCAAAAAAGTACCTATTAATTATCCGTAATACGTACTATTTAGAAATAATAGTTAATAGAATTTTTAGTGAGAAAATACATTTTGATATAAAATGTACCAAAAAAGAATACAATTTTTAGGCCATAGGAATTCGAATTTCAAAAAAGTACCAAAAAGATTTCTAGTCTTTATTGATCTGAGCCAGATGCATTTAATATAGTATTTCTATTTTTATTTATGTAGGAGATATACATGTTAACGAAGCGTTCTACAGGGACTATTTTTACCCCATATGGTACTTAAATTTCGAATTTCAAAAAAGTACCAGACACCTGTCGTTTTACCTTTTCTATAGAAGCAAAATACGGAATAATTCCACTTCCGAACGGAATTAAATTCCGTGATATGGCTGTATATTTCATTTTGGAAATTTTTTGGTGAAAATGTAATAGTGTCTCTGTAATTCATGGTGTGATTTGATTTAAAATTGCGTTCTTATTTAATGTTTATAATAGATCTAAATATTAGTAGATATACTCATGTCAGAGCAAGGCGCAATCAGTTTATTAGTTAGCTCGTTATATGTAATATTTGAATTGAGTGAAAAAAAATATATTTACGTTTTACTTAAGGGGCTATTACTTAGTTTGCATCCGAATGGGAATATGTTACTCTTAAAATAACTGTTGAAAGTGAATAAACTTTCTCCACAGATATACCTAGTTCATTAGCTGATTAGAGACGTAATGAGGTAACTGACAAATTGTAACCATAGATTTTCTTTAACTACTTTGAATCAACTACTAGACTGTATTTTTGTAATCTGCTGGGTCACAAATATCTAGCGAGGTAAACCAATTTTTCGGGAACACATCCCAGAACTGCTGGGCTCCACTTTTAGCTATTGAGAAGCACACGCATGAAAAATAAAACTTTAAGGATTTTTCATAAATTTATGGTTAAATATCAACATGACGTCTATACGAGTAAACATACGCTAACAGCTGTACAAACAATTACACTTAAAGAAACTTTTATAAAATTGATAAAATACTCGGAATAAATCTTAATTTCATTTCTCTCTAAACAAATATTTCAATAAACATGAAATAAATGTATGGTATTATGGCAACGGTTCTTCGAACAGCTCTCTTAGTTACATTAAGTTGATCCCACAGCATTACCCGTTTGGTAAACTACTGATCGATCAGTCAATACTGATTGTTTCCATATCAAACTACCCTGATTACTTGGCGAAAGTGTTGATGTATCTTAAGTTCATTCTTGATAGCTCTTCTAGGCATGATAGATAGATACCCCAAGTATACGCTTCCTCATTATTGATAGGGCCGGGCATTGGCAGAGTAAATGAGTTATTGTCTCTTCCTTCTGCTCCTCGTTTGGTCAGCTCCTACAGTTATCATTGTGCTATAGGCCCAATCTCCTGGCTCCTTCTCCTGTAGATTTGTCACGACTAAATTTAATTAGTGAATTCATCCTGCCTTTATTAAACACGTACGAAATTGAGCTCGCTCTAAAACAAGCAGTTTCATTGGACCACTTTGCCTGAGCAAGTCTAAACACTTCTTGCTGAACATTAATTTTATGGCTCGTTATAGAAATACCAGTAAAGTGGTCAATCCCCTACTCGGTCATCATTGTACCCATTCTTGCCAGTTTATGAGCTATACAGTTGCCCTGTATTGTACTATGACCAGGGACCCATATAAGCGTTATCCTAGAATATTCGCGTTCAGAGACACCTGGAATTCTCTGGTTAACCTAGATGTCGAGGAGACACCTGCTATGCTATTAATACCAAGCAGAGATTTCTGCTTAAAGAATAGAGCAGAGATCTTTAAGCCTAAACTAGAATTATATCCCAAACTCCTCAGTGGAGAAACCACCACCAACTCAGTTTTCACTCCTGGAGCCGTCAGTGTATAAACTTATTCTTTATAGAGTCCTTGTAAACATAAACTCTTATTCGGGACACATATGGAGACATATTGCATATCGGTGTTCCGGTGTGCAGTAGTCAACATTCCCATGATGGTATTCAATGTAGCTCAATATAGTACCGTGACCATAATTCTTATAAGACCATGAGTTCCAGCATTTAGCCTCACAACTGAGCTGAGAATCTTTGGATTGTTATTAAGTCCACTGGCAGCCAATTCAGCATGGGCAATAGCACTTTTAATTGTGTAGTTCTTACCGCAGCTGTAACCAGAATAGCGGAGTTTCTTTATACACGTGGTCCGGCACTTCTATGTGTGGAATTCTTCAGAATTGGCTTAACCTTAAAGCATCAATTCTGTTATACTAATTTATATTTAAACTTTAAACATTTCGTGGAAAAGTTTTATTTCGTCCTAATGCTTTTATGTTTGTGTATCAATTCGCGTTAATTTTACACCAATCGTCAATATTGTTGACCCAATGTTACAAATTGTGTTAAATAAAAACAAGTAAGAAAGTGTAGTCGGTCAAGCCCGACCATATAATACCCTACGCACGGTATATGTATAAAACAGTTTTTCAGAAATGGGCGTTATATGGGATATATAACCTATTATGGACCGATCATCCAATAATCTAGTGTCACGATGTCTGTGAATATAAATATTATATTTGTTAAACTTCATCTCGATATAGTTTAAAGGTTAAAGTGAATTACGAAGAGGGTCTTATATGGGAGTTTCGACTAATTATGGACGGACCATTATAAAATTAGGTGTCATCATTTCTGTATATATGAAACTTATTTGTGTTGAATATTATTTGGATACCAACATTTTTGATGGAGTTATGCTTTAAAGTGATTTTCGGGAGCTACGAGTAATTATGGACCGATCTTCACAAAATTTGTAGATATGATTTGGCTTCATTTACCACTTATTTGTGGTGACATTTGTTTGGATACTTGCATAATTCACACATTTATTATCGTTAAACCCCAATTTCGGGGGGCTAGGTAAAATAGTGAACCGATTTCCACCAGTTTCAATCCCATCCGTCCTTGGGGCGAAAAAGTATTATGTATCAAATTTTATCGAAACATCTTCAAAATTGCGACCTATACCCTGCGCACAAGCTTTACATGGCCAGCCAGCCATCAGACGGACGGACGGACGGACATCGTTAAATCGACTCAGGAAGTGATTCTGAGTGGATCGGTATATTTTAAGGTGTAAGGGTGTTGGACCAATATTTCTGGGCGTGACAAACATCACCACAAATCCACTATGGTGGTGTAGGGTATAAAAAATAAAAATAAAGTGACACATATTTCAAGAGAAATTTCGTTTATAAAAATATTCGTTCAATAAATTCAATACTATGGCCAAAAAGAGACTAAATCTGTGTATACACGGTCGTCAGATATTACAACGTTGTCAGATCTAGCAATGTACTGACATTGAAAAATTGTTAAAAATTGTTAGTTTAGACGACTGTAAGAAAACTAACAATATCATTGGCACACAATTGTCACACAATAAATTTATCTGTCAACCGAAATTGTCAGATTGTTGTGTGGCATTGTCAACTTCGTTTTGGTGTGTTTAAAAATTTTAAATATTGTCATGGAACAAAAAAGAGCAATTGAAACCATTTTATCTGCTTATGTCCTAATGCACACTTTAATTTAATTCTTTAATTTTCTTCTACTTTTTTCAAAAATTATATCACTGCACATTTGTTTGTTTATTTATGTATATACAGAGTTGCATTTAGAGATAATTTCTATGACAATGCTGCCATTGGCAGATGCATAAACTTTGCACATCTGACAATGAAAAGTGTTCGACAATTGTCTCAAAACAATGACAATGACAAAATTGTGTGTTTACACGATTGTTAGATGCAAAAATTTTAAGTTTACACGGTTGTTAGACATTTTCTGAACATTTTTCAGCCCAATCATAAATAAATATTTTATTCGTGATTGGGCCGAATAATTTAGAAATTTTTTCGAAAACTGGGCCATATTTGAAAAAGATTTTTGCATTAATTTTTGCTCACAATTAATTTATTATAAATATGTACTTACATTATTGTATTCAAGGTTATTGTTAAGTAAACGAAAAATTAACTTTAATACTAAAAAAATTCAAGTACTTGAGAGCTCGTTAAAATGGGACTTTGGATATATAAAACAAAATAATCATTATACTTCATGGTGTAACTATACAAGGTGAGTTACACAGTAGCATAGCTGACTGGCTTTGTTTACAATTTACTTATGTCAAAAGTAATACTTTTTCAAGTATTTTTGACGGTAGTACTTTATTTTAGACAAACAAAATGCCTGTTGTTTTTGTTTTGTGTTGTATTTGTTGTCGATTTGCACTCACCTTGTATAGTTGCACCATGTTATACTTTTTGTTTATTTGAAATATGTAATTATAAAATAAACATTAAAAAAAGTGTTTTCTCAACTCACTTTGTATTTTTTTTTTCAGTGTTGACATATTTACAAGTCTACATACGAGTATATGTAGCTATGTATGTATATTGATAACGTTCTCAATAAGCTGCTTAATACTTTAAATGTTCTTGTATATCTGGTTTTGTTTGTGAATTTTGTGTTTCATTTCATTTCGCATTAGCTCGAAATGCTCCTGGGTTTTATCCTTAACATTAAATGTACACTGGAGAAATGTTTGAGTAATTTGGTGCTGTGCATGGGGGAGTTTAGTAAATATTTAAGTAAACAAAGCATTTTTCCAATAATATTTGTAATCAATACCACAGCTTGAGGTAAAATGTACATGATTATGTTTGCCATTTAATGACTTTAAAGGTTTTATGAAAATATATTAAAGAAATTGTCCATGTTGGACTAATATAAAACTCACATGTATTAAAATAGTATTTGTAATGTATTTTTATTCACTTATTCCATAAAATGAAAACCCAATGCTCTGTTTATTGAGACAAGATTGAGATAGATACTTATACCTATAATTTAAACTGGTCGCTTTTGTGTTCATTTGCGCAAATATTCTCAAACAAAATTTATTTGTTTTAATCATGTCAGCTTTAATGTAATTTCTGTTTAAATATGTTTCAGCTTATTTCTTTTTTCCTTTACAAACGAGTGTTTGACACTCAATCAATCAATGTCAAATATGATCTAAAGGTCTGTTTGATAATATTGACATTTGCTGAAATTATCTTGAACATGTGTCAAACAGGCTTGAAGTTTAATTTCTTTTACTTGTCTTTCACAAAAGCATTTCGTGGAAAATTACAATTATTTTATTTTTAAAACAATGTAACTAGTTCTTTACAATTAAATTTATATATTGCTGAATTATGGCTGTTCAATAACTTGAAAAAATAATTAATGTTTTTGAACAAATGTTAGATTTTCTTTATATATCGTACATATTTAGGTACTATGAGCCTCAAAAGTAAGTAAACACAACAAATTATTTGATTTTTTTTAAGAAAATGAAAATCCTAAAATCTATCCATCGATTGAAATTTAAAAGTTTCGTTTTGTTTGATATTTGGTTGAATAATAGATTCGGTTATGAAAAAAAAAATTTTTTAATTGAACTATAATCTTAAAAAAATCAAAAAATTCACTGGTGCTTACACACTTTTGAAGCTGTGTGTATATTTTAATCGCACTGATAGTTCCCAAAGTCGAAGCATGAAGAAGGTTTTTTTTAATGAAATGTGATTAATTTTCATCATTTGGTGTCGGTCAAATTTATTGTAAGCTGTGGAATTTTTTCCTATCTATACACACTAGTTAAGTTTACGTTATTGAGTGTCCGTCACAATCCCCGAACCTAAACACTATTACATTTATACATTTGAGAAGCCCTACTAGGGTGATATAAACCTAAAAAAACGATATGTGGGAAGAAATGAAGAAGGAATGGAAATTTGAATTGTAACTGCGTAAAAGTGTCAAAAATGAAGGGAGGTGGCCAACAATATTAATATTATGTGAGACATAAAGGTAGATTGGTAGGAAGTTAAAAAATAATTTTGATGAAATTGTTATTTTTTGTTTAAGAAATAAGTTGTTTTCTAAACAAGTGGTAACGTAATATTATTGGTTATGTTTTTCCATTACCAGACTGTAGTGCTTTCATTTGATGTACATTCTTTATGATTTAAATATTAACAAATATAAAAAACAATAATGTATTGACAAGTATCTTTCTTATTATTTTCTCCAACGCTGTAGATATGATTTTTGCCTATATTTTTAGTTTACAACATTTTTAAATTTCTGTGTTTTCATTACATATTTCCTTTCAAGTTGAATATGATATATTTGTGACTGATATTCCATATGATTTCAGTTTTGTCAATAGCTTTAAATAAAAATATAAATGAATGTGCATAGTTAGCCTCAACTGAAATCAATTAGAAAATAAGTTTTTGTTAAATTTGTAATTTAATATTCCGACCAATCATGAATAAAAATTCCTTGGGAGTTTTTTCCCTTTTTATTTTTTTAACATTGAATTTGAATTGGAATTGAATTCCTGTCCGTTTTTAATTGATATTTAATTTACATGGAAATATACTCGTATGCATATTGTCCAAAATTGTCTAAAGTAAAAGGAATAGAAATTCGAACAAATTTTAGTATAAGGGTATGTACAGAGTGGCAGCTTGTTCCCGAGCCGAGCTGGTTGACGGTTATTGCGAGAACCGATGCGAGAAAACTGGTTCTATACAAATTAGTACAAACTAGCGCGAAGCGGTCATAGTGGGCGCCGAGCTGATCAGAGCGCAAAGCTGATTGAATGCGAGAAAACAGTTTCAAAGCGTTTTTCAGCGCCGATAACATTGTGTATGTTATGTGGTTATGATTTCAACTTGTTTGGAAAACATAAAAAAAAATTAAAAACAAAAATTTAAGAAAAAGTAAATAAAACATGCAATCAAAAAATTAAAAAAGTAATCAAAATTAAAAAGAAATAAAAATTTAAAAAATAAAATAAATGTACATAAAACACAAATAGTAGATAAAATATCAGCGCTTGTTCTCGCATCCAGTATGAACACTCAAACTTGTTTCTCGCATGAACAATTCTCGCAATAACCGTCAACCAGCTGGGCTCCGCAACAAGCTGCCACTCTGTACATACCCTAAAGAGTATTGCAATACAAATTAAACCACATTGTACTGGTAGTATATTACAAAATGTTTGTGTGTTTGTAATTAAATGTTTTAATATGGAAAAATAAACCAAACTACTGTGGAAATTTCCCTCCACCCCTTATAAATTGTCTATTATATATTATACTCGCCAATATAAAGCAGCCAACGCAAAATAAAAGTCTACGACCAGTTAATTAGTTAATTTAATTTTATTACTTCGAAGAAGACCACTCTGGACGTATGAGCAATATTTTTCCGTTAATCAATTAATTAGCAATCATACGCCTTCAATCAACAGGGAAAAAGACGAACAAAAAAAATATCAATCGAATTAATGAGAAAAACTCAAAAATCTAGAGTATGAAAGTTTTCTTAATATGTGTAGTGTACTTTCAAACATATTGATTAATTAACATTTAACTAAATTATAATGACCCTTTACAAAACACATGTAAATAATAAATAAACAAACATCAAAATATTTTCTATTTTCCATAAACAAATTAATGAGCAAATAGTAATCAATTCTATTGTTATGGGTTTATGTTTTCAATTTACTTTTCGTAGAAATAATTAATTTAGTTAAAAAAAAGAGTAAAAAAGAGTACCAAGAAAATTTTGAATTACTAAGAATAAAATACAAACAAATTTAAATTAACAAAATTAACTTATTCATTCTGCATTTAGTTACTTAATTTTATAACACAATTCGATATGATGTTTTGACATGAAAATAACTTTAAAATAACAAAAATTTTATTATTCAAAGTGCTTATTATTCAAGTATGCTGTGCTCGTAAATATTTGTCTAAGACAATATGTTTTCTATTTCGTTTTACAAATTGTCCAGCAATGTTTTATTAAGAAATTGTAAATATGCATATTTTTTTTCATTTATGTTTTCCTTTTACAAACAATTTTCAAGTTATATACGTTTACTTTAACTGGTACCAGCTTTACATTTGAACAAGAAAATGTGTTGTTGTTGTCTCTACTTTTTATTTTGTAAATACTCAAACAGTTTTTAGACTTTTCCATTCTGTCATAAAATGTCAAAAGGCAAGAAAATACAAGATGTTTGAAGAATATTAAAACAAAGTATAAGATAAAAAAAAACAAATTCACTATTTGAAAAATAGCTTTTAAAACAACACAAAAAAAAAGGATTTTAACTTTGTCAACAAGTGAAAAAATTGTAAACAAATGTACAACACAAACACATGAATATGTACATATACATACTTATTCCAGTGGGAAAAAATTGCTAGGGCTTCACTTTTTAGGCCTTTTAAAAGACATGCTTATACATTATAAAGGATCCACACTGTATTCTCTCAGAATATGTTTTTGAAGGTATTTACCCTGCTTCTAAATATTACCTTTATTTAAAATATTAACATGAAGGGTTTTGAAATTATTCCAATATGTGCCTCTATATTCTACAACTATACATTTATATTACTCTTTTTATAACATGAGTAAAAAAGTAATAAATAATAATAATTAAAAATATATAATCAAAAAATATTGAAAGTTGAAAAAAATTAAGAAATTTCTTATATACAGGAACACATTTCTTATGCGGAATTTATAAACGGAAGATTTGTTCAAATTAAAACTACCTGCCTTTCGGCCTAACGTTACTGCTCACTCAAACGCTCGGCTCACCATCGCATTGTACATTCTGCACTTAAGCTATTTGTCCACGATCGTCAGTTATTACAAAGTTGTGCGAAAAATTTTCAGAAAATGTTTACACAATCGTGTAAACTTAAAATTTTTGCCTTCCAACGTTGTAAGAAAAAGCATTTTCAGTACATTGGCAGACAAAAATATTGTCAGACATCTAACAATCGTGTAAACACACAATTTTGTCATTGTCATTGTTTTAAGACAATTGTCAAACACTTTTCATTGTCATATGTGCAAAGTTTATTCATTTGCCAATGGCAGAATTGTCATAGAAATTATCTCTAAATGCAACTCTGTATATACATAAATAAACAAACAAGTGTGCAGTGATACAATTTTTGAAAAAAGTAGAAGAAAATTAAAGAATTAAATTAAAGTGTGCATTAGGACATAAGCAGATAAAATGGTTCCAATTGCTCTTTTTTGTTCCATGACAATATTTACAATTTTTAAACACACACACAAAGCTGCAAAACGAATTTGACAATGCCACACAACAATCTGACAACCGTGTGAACTGACAATTTCGGTTGACAGATAAATTCATTGTGTGACAATTGTGTGCAAATGAAATTGTTAGTTTTCTTACAGTCGTCTAAACTAGCAATTTACCTTTTGCTAACAATTTTTCAATGTCAGTACATTGCTAGCATATTGCTAGATCTGACAACGTTGTAATATCTGATGATCGTGAACACATACATAGCTTTACACTTAGCAATTTCTCGATACATGACTGCAATGATCAATGTAACGAGCAACTTGTTTAAGAGCTTGGGCATTACCCAAGTCTCTTACTAGAAAAGCAGCAATCACAACATAGTACTGGCGATCAACACTGCCAAGGACGAGAGATTACTGTGGTTGCCATAAGCCGTTATATAACCCTGTCCAGGGCGGATCGGTTGCTGCCGAAAGTCACAATTTCCTGAGCACAGAGCTAAGTATCTGCTGTTTCAGTAACAGCATCTAAAGACAATTTGGTTGCCCGAAATTTATTGCTCAAACAAACATCATTAATTTAACCAACTGCCATACTCCCACTTTTTGTATAAACCACTGCCACCAGGTGCCCTCAAAGAGGCCGTACCAATTATCGTTAGGGGACCTGCATCCTAACGGTTTAATTACAGACAAATCTCCGGGCTTTTATCCTATACCCGTGGTGATAGATAAAGACTCCAGTCAGCTTCAAGTTTCATTGGCTAAACAATTAGATTCTATCCAGTTTAAAACTCGTCCAAGCTCACGGCACCGGTCTCGCCCTATCTCTCCCAAAGATTATAACAGCGTCAAGGTGATGGAATTATGCCAGGACATACATATTATCCCTTGAGGAAGGTAAATAACCCTTTTTAAGTAGGTCTTCTATCAGCCATGGAAAAAGACCTTGACTACCAAAAACACGCCTTGTAAAATTAAAACAATTATGGAATGCGGCTGTTCTACAAAATAAGGCCTTTAGGAAGGCCTCTTTACTGCATATTTATTGCGCTTTGAGATTTAACGAGCCGACAGTGTTTCGAAGTGTGTTATCTTAATCTCCTTTTCTCATTTACATTAGTTTTTCTATCTTTTCTTTGAAGACAGGTTGGGTATAAAAAAAGTATTTTTGTGAACATTTGTCTACAAATACTTACATATATTTTTAATATTGTACAAGAAAAGCAGAAGAAGTTGAGAATATAATTTTTATTAGCTATTACTGAGACCCACAGCAAAAAAGTTCATTTAAAATTTAAACTAGATTGATTTTTATACAAAATGTAAAGTTAAATTTAATGATTTATACAAAATTTGTCTATAACTTTAATTTCTATATAAAATTTTTAGAGAACTTCTTTATTGAATAGAACATTTTTCTAAAGCAAATTTTTTTAACACTTTTTATTTTCTATATAAACTTTAAGGATAAAGAAAAGAAATGTTATTGATAACTTTAATTTTCTTTAGAAAATTTATCAATAATTATTAAATAATTAAAAATTTATAATTTAATTTGGCAAATTTAATTTCTTAGACAAGGATTATGAACGATATGAATTTTCTGTAAAATATTTATGTCAATAACTATCGGTCTAATTCATAAAAAATTAAAATACTCTTTAAATGTACTTTAAGAAAATTTTGTATGAAAATCTTGTCTAAAAGCACACTTCAAACCTACTATATTTTCTATGAATACGGCAGTATAATTTTGTACAAGTTTTGAGAAATAATAAATGTTTCTGTCACTGTGAGGTAAATTGTTGGATATATCGTACTGTAAATAAATATTACTCATACGTTCGCGTACACTGCAACTTAAAATTGAGGAATTACATATGATTCCTTGCTTTAGAATCTGCAAAGAACTTTCCAACAATTTAAATGCAGATTCAAAGTATTTTTAAAATAAATATATTTAAAACGCAGCTTGTAATCTACATTCATTTCATGTTTTAGAATTAAAGAGTTCTGAAAAATTTATAATTCACTGTGCTATAGCGAATAAACGACTCGCTAAGTTACCAAGTGTAGGTTGTGGCTCTTGCTGGGGACTTTATTAGCATATTTACTGCAATTTTGAAAATATATACATATGTAGTCATTAAGAAATATGGATTTTCGTTAGACCTCGCGAACTAGCCAAATCTTAATCCTTTCATTATAGCCTTTACCTTCATGAGAAGGGTATATATAAGTTTGTCATTCCGTTTGTAATTTCCACAATATAATTTTCCGACCCTATAAAGTATATATGTTCTGGATGCTTATAGAAAGCGGAGTCTATTAAGCCATGTCCGTCTGTCTGTCTGTCTGTTAAAATCAATTTTCTGAAGTCCCCAGATATTTTTAGGATCCAAATCTTTAATAATTCCGTCAGACATGCTATTTAAAATCAGCAAATCCCGTCCATAAATAACGGAGATATGAGCAAAAATCCGAGACAACCTCTGAAAATTTCTTCAAAAAAACTGATAAACTCATCAACAGATGGCGTTGATTACACAAAGTGTATTAATATTGTTAGAAATAATTTCATAAACAGATGGCGCCGATCAAACAAAGTGTTTAAGCCGTACTATAAGTGTGTAAAAAGACAGTGTGTTAATTTTTAATTGTGTTTGTGTACATTTAAATAAATAAAGACTCGTTATATTTTCTTGAAACTATTTGACGCTTTTATTTTGCAATTAAAAAGAATCCGGTTTATTTAAAGGAAATAAACCACCGTTTTTAAAAGGTAAAAATGTAATAATATAATATATATGTAATATATAATATAATTATGCATCCACAACAAAGGTGAAAGGTATGTAAGATTCGGCTTAGCCGAATATAGCACTCTTACTTGTTTTGATTTAAAAATTTTCAAAAGCAAGATAAAGCCTTAATTAACAGTGAACAAATAAACAAATTTTAAAAATGCTTATTTTTGATTCTATTTTGTGATACCATTTCAGTAGCTCTAGATATAGTTTAAGTCGTAAATTTTTTGATTTTTTGACCAAAAAAATGCAGCTATGTTAACTTAACAGTCGATGAATAATAGGTATGTTAATTTATACCTTAACATAGGTAATGTTACAAACGGATCTAACTGACAGAGCTGGCTTCACACACATTCAATTACATTGACTGCATATTTTTTTTTTTTTTTTTGCAAACTTCCAAGAAGTCTATTATTATATTTCGACATTATATTGATTCCCTGCTGTGCAAATGACTTTCTCAATCGAGTGGTTTCAACCACGCATGTACAATTTTATTCCGTGTATGTGCTCTGCTGGTAAATGGTAATAAAACACATGCCATAATTGCTACAGCAAACAACTCAACACAACTTGGTTACTTATAATTGAAATTTAACAAAACTTACATATGAACATGAATATGTACCATAAATTATAATAATAAGTTTTGTTAATACAAAATGTTTGTTGGTTTATTTGCTTAAAATTACATATGTACATGCTTTTACGTTTGCATGTAAATCCTGGTTTACATGCATATCAAATGTTGCTACTTTACTTATATATGTATTCACAAAGTGTCTATCTTCCTTCATCATATTCACAAGCAAACAGCGAGCTTGTTACACATATTCAGGTAGAAAGTCCTGCAACTACTTTTAAGGGTATATACAACATACATAAATACATATCGTCAGTGTGCCTATATATATTTTTTCTGAAAGCTTAATTCCAACTATATTCATTGCCTTCAAAGTTCTCAAAGACATTAATGTGTATTCTTGCAAGACTTTCATTTAAAAAAAAAAACTGTTTATTTGAACCCATAAGGAGTTCTTAAAAAAACATGGGCCAACAAGAGACGGAGCGACGATATATTACGTGCAACTGCTTTTTGAAATTCTATTTATATATTTGTAAACATAAATAATTTTCATGCATTTCTCTTTGTAGTTCTCGTTATTTAAAAAGTTTTTTTTTCTGCAAAACTTACCCCAATTTCCACATAAATTGTATAAATGGGATACGGTAGTGCAATAACCATGCCAGTTAACCAGGTGGCACAGCAACATACAAAGGCGGGAAAACGTCCTTTTAAAGGATCACCCAACCAACGCATACGATCCCAGGCTATTAATATGTGTGTTATCATGGCAACGTGCAGTGGTATATCCTGAAATTAAACAAATATGTACAAAGTTTTTAAATAAATAAATTACTATTTAAATAAATTATTTCAAAAACAGAGAAATTTGTAAAAAAAAAACGATAATGGAGAGAGAATCCATTTTGAAACGGACAGAAAATTGTAACTTTTGTCATTGTCAATTTCAATTAAATTTACCATAAATATTTATACACTCTCCGCCACCATAGTATGGATGGTATATTCTGCAGATATTTTTAAAGTTGACAAATATTAGTGCAACACCTACCCAAAAGTGCTAAATTATCTTCTGTGTCGATTTATCCATGTCCGCCCATTTCATGAACCATCACTGTTCATAGCGCACACTTCTTAAAAGTTGTTTATATTCAAAATGTTCGGTAAATCTTTGGATTTTTGATACAGACCCTTTCCGGTCCTAAAACATGAATCACTTTCTGAGACGATTTAACGATGTCCATATGTCCGTCCGTCCGTCTGGCTGGCTGGCTGGCTGTCCTTATTTCGATAAAATTTGGTACGTGATATTTTTTCGGTCCATTTCATTTCAAACGTGTGGTAAATGAAGACAAATTTTGTGCAGATCGGTCCATAATTACTAGTAGCTCCCATATAATGCCCACTTCCGAAAATCACTTTAAAGAGCATAACTCTCTCAAAAATATTGCTAACCAATTAATATTTAACACGAATATATTTTATATGTATCAAAATAATATGGAACAATTTTATTATGATCGGTCCCCAATTATTCGTAGCTCCCATACAAGGCCCCCTATCGAAATTCACTTTATCGATCATAAATTTCTTAAAAATTTTGGTATCCAAATAAAATTTGACACACATAAGTTTCTTATATACATAAATAATGACACCTAATTTTATAATGGTCGGTCCATAATTAGTCGAAACTTCCATATAAGACCCTCTTCGTAATTCACTTTAACCTCCATAAATCTTTTAACAGTATTTATATCGAGATAAAGTTTAACACATATAATATTTATATTCACAGACATCATGACACTAAATATTTGGATGATCTGTCCACAATAGGTTATATCTCCCATATAACGCCTATTTCTGAAAAACTGTTTTATACATATACTGGCCGTAGGGTATTATATGGTCGGGCTTGAGACTATACTTTCTTACTTGTTTGAATATTGAATATAACTGCTAGAAGACTAAAAATGTATACCACATAAATGCCAATAACCGTTAAACTATACAAAGTTCAAAGATAATATTCAAAATCTTAGGTAGGTTAAATGAGATTAAATGATTCAATTCTATATTTGTGCTGAATTGTTTATTATATGAACTGCCAAAATATCCTCTAATGTTTGTTGTTAAATTCAAATTTATATAAAAAATACTCACCCCTATCGTGAATAAAAATTCCACATGAAATTTGTTCCCTTTTCACATTTTTCCTATTTAAATTCAATGTTAAAAAATAAAAGGGAACAAATTTCATGTGGAATTTTTATTCACGATAGGGGTGAATATTTATAACGATAACTAATTAACAGGTAATGCATAAATGGATTTGTAAAGTAACACCGGTTCTGGTTAAGTATTAAGGGTAAACCACTACTTATAGAATTATTTATGTGACTAGTTTTTATAAAGTGTGCTTGTCCCAGGCGAAATTCAATTGACTTTACATAAATTGCAAAGAGTGACAATTGACTCTCTAACACACTACTTCAAGCAGTTAAAAAAAAACTTAAAGCAGCCACACTCTACATTACTTGGAGACACTAAAGTGACTATTGACTAGGGTAACCATTCGCATAATGAACGTTTGATTATTCGAACAATTTCTTACGAATAATAATTATTCGAAGACTTTATAAATGGCCACAATTTAATGAAGAATAATCGAATAAAACGAATAAATAAATTTGATTTAATTTGTCGTTTTTTTTTAATATTTTTTACGAGCTTTTTAAATTTGAGAAGTGTAAAATTTCGTCTAGTGAAACTACAATATGAAAGTCAAATAAAGTTTTTATATGCCTATAGATGAGTGATCCGATAGCTCTTACTACAAAAGTATAAATGTTACTGCAATAACTTAATATTATAATAAAAAATCTTAATTATTTAGTAAAAAAAAAGACTGAAAGGTTTTAGAATGGATATGTCTGGCGACTTTAATGTGAAAATATGGTGGAGAAATATTGACAAAATCTCTGTACTAACATCATGGTAAAAGAAGTAATAATAAAGTGAATAAATCACTTTATTGATTTCCTATGACAATAAATTTCAAATAAAAAATAATAAATACTAAAATATTAATAGAAAAAAGGTCAAATAAACTAAAGTGTGATTTTTTTAGCTGTTATCTTTTTGGCAACACTGGTTTAAACAGCTGAAACACGTTTCGTGTTTTATTTCACTGTCAACCATCTTCATTTTGGTCTATAATTTAACCATGAATCGTCTTTCAAACGAACAACGCTTGCAAATTATTGAATTTTATTATCAAAATGCGTGCTCTGTTAAGAAAGTTCATCGCGCGCTTCTTTGTGTGCAGCGACGAAGCTCATTTTTATCTCAATGGGTGCGTAAATAAGCAGAATTGTCGAGTTTGGACTGAATATTAGCCAGAAGCATTATGTTATCAATGCATCCAGAAAAAGTCAGAGTTTGGTGGTGACATCAAAGATAATGCGAATCGTAACGTAATTGTGAATGGTGAGCGCTACCGTGAGATGATATCCAACTTTTGTTTTACCCAAAATGCAAGAGCTTGACTTGCATGACATGTGGTTTCAACAAGACGGTGCCACACAGCGCTCGCAACAATGAATATATTGAGAGGCGAGTTCGGTGAACATTTTATTTCTAGTTCGGGACCGGTTAATTGGCCGCCTAGATCATACGATTTAACGCCTTTAGACTATTTTTCGTGAGGCTATGTTAAAGCTCATGTCTATACAGACAAGCCCACTTCAATTGACGCATTGCAAGACAACATTGAAGCATTTATTCGTGAGATACCGGCCGAAATGTTGGAAAGAGTATGCCAAAATTGGACTAAGCGGATGGACCATTTGAGGCGCAGTCAAGGTCAACAGTTATATGAAATAATCTTCAAACATTACTATCGATTTAAATAAAGATTTCATGCATTTTTCTGAATTTTATGTGTTTTTTTTAAATTTCCTATAGCTTTTAAAAAATCACCCTTTATAATAAGAAATATAAATAATATGTAATAATCAAAAGCTTAGCAACATAAATATTATTAAAATATATCAATACATTGAATTGGCATCATATGGGATCGTTTTCCTATTTGAACCAGTGCCATCCCTATAAGGTAACCTAACCTAAAGTAACGTTGCTGAGGTGTGGAGAATGTTGAAAAAAAAATGATATTTAAGATGACATTGATGATGATTACGTTGAAATATACAAAAAAAAATATCTTAAAATTGATATAAGTGATGTTATTTAAAATTGATTTAGACGGTACTACTTTACATATGACTTGATGAAAGAAAAGCTCTTAATTTCTCTTTATTTAGATTATTTAAATTATTCGAATAATTCGATTAATTTTAAGTGTATAATCGAATTATTCCAACAGGTTAAAATGTCTTATTCGAATTATTCGTTTTATTCGAACAAAAGTAAAGTCGAATAATTATTTACTCCAGTATTGATAATAACAGTTTTAGGTCCTTAAATCTTAATTATTTGAATTATTAAAATACTAGCAAAAATAATTTTAAACAACGGCTGTTGTTTTGAATAAAATTTTAGATAATTTTCTTTACCAAAATATAAATTCTACATTGTATTTAATTTTTTTGTAAAAGTAAAACTTATTTTTTTTAATATCCCAAAAAAAAAACACATTTGCCCACAATTGTCTGGAATTTTAATTAATTGTTTTTAGCTTTTAATTAACATGTTTGAATTGTATTATTGTGTTTGTGGAATGAAATTTTATTTATATCTGATCCCTTTTGTTTATTTGTAGCAACAATTAAATTTATATAAATTTTACATTTTATTTTTATTGTTTGAGTTGATGCTGTATGTTGTTGTGTTAAACCTTTTTACTAGAAATTGTTATTGACTGAGATTTAAATATTCGCAATAAAAGTAACATATATGCAATTTTGTAACGGACAAAAGCGATTCTGTGATACTGTATACAATATATAAGTCCAATGGTGGGTAAACAACGACGTAGCAACATAAATGTTTCATAAATAAATTGTTGCTTGGTCCATTATTATCTTATTTATACATTTTCTAATATTTTTTTTCTTGGACCTAGGAAAATAGCTTATGGGAGGGTGGATAGAGGGAGTAGTGTTTGTGAACATTTGATTTGAATTTTCCCATATTGAAAGTGGCAGGGAATATTTCTGCTGCTAGTTTGTTCCACATACTAACAGTACGGCTAAAGAACAAATTTTCCCTGTAGTGTGTTGTGCGATCCACTGTCCAGTCGACCACAAATGGATGAGCCCTGACGGTAAAATATAAGATAATTAGACTACTGTTTTTAGATACGTGTTTAAAATTGTTCGTAACATCTTTTTCCCCTTGATCGACACTGGGAAAAATGGCGAATTTCAGCTTGCATTCATGATTAAGTGTAAGGCACTTATTAAGTCTAAAAACACCATTGCGAAATCATTCACTAAACTTCAACTGGGCTTTTATTTGCAGGCCCTTTTTCACCCAAGTGGCACGTATTAAATGGCAAAAACCATGAGAATATTAGCCCCAACTACGTGCTTTAAGCTAAACATCTAAATTAAGCACATCCGTAGCCACAATCAGTGGCAAAGGATATAAAAACATGTCGAGATTTACATAAATAAATGACAGTAATAAAGCAACCTTTTTTTATCCAACATTAGTAAGCCGCAGTTAAAGAAATGACATGTCTGCAGACAATTTAAGGCCATTAAATTATTTTGTAAACGAAATCAAAATTGCAAATTTGAGTATTTTATGAGTAAGAGTTTTATGTTACCAAAATGATAATCAAAACATGTAAAAGAGTATAGTCGGTCAAGCCCGACCATATAATACCCTACACATAGTATATGTATAAAACAGTTTTTCAGAAATGGGCGTTATATGGGAGATATTACCTATTTTGGACCAAAATTTATTGTCATGACTTCTGTGAATATAAATATTATATGTGGTAAACTTTATCTCGATATAAATACTTTTAAAAGATTTATGAAGGTTAAAGTGAATTATATCGGAAATTCGATTAATTATATACCGACCATTATAAAATTAACTGTCGTTATTTCTGTATATAAGAAACTTATTTGTGTCGAATTTTATTTGATTACCAACATTTTTGAGTGAGTTATGCGCTTTAAAGTGATTTTCGGAAGTGGGCCTTATTTGGGAACTACGACTAATTATGGACCGATCATAATAAAATTGTACCGTTTAATTCGTACACATATGAAATATATTTGCGTTAAATATTATTTGTATACCAACATTTTTGAGTGAGTTATGCGCTTTAAAGTGATTTCCGGAAGTGGGACTTATATAGGAGCTACGACTAATTATAGACCGATCTTCACAAAATGTTTAGATGTGATTTAGCTCCATTAACTACTCATTTGTAATGAAATTTGTTTGGATACTTGCATAATTCAAACATTTATGATAGGTAAACCCCAATTTCAGGATGACATTTGTATGGGGGCCAGGTGAAATAATGGACCGATTTCCACCAGTTTCAAGCCCAATGGGCCGAAAAAATATCACGTACCAAATTTTATCGAAATATCTTCAAAATTGCGACCTGTACTCTGCGCACAAGCTTTACATGGACAGCCAGCCAGCCAGCCAGACGGACGCACGGACATCGTTAAATCGATTCAGAAAGTGATTCTGAGCCGATCGGTATACTTTAAGGTGAGTGTTGGACCAATATTTCTGGGCGTTACAAACATCAGCACAAATCCAATATACCCTCCCCACTATGATGGTGTAGGGTATAATAATACATATTGTGGCACAACAAGCAACATCTAAAAATATGCTTTATTTATTAATAAATATTCTATTTGTTATTAAATGTAGAAACAAATGTTGGAGTCTTTTGTTGGCATATAATTTTAAGTGATAAAATTTGTTATAACTTTGTATTTGTTGAACTATTTATGCTGCATTAGAGACTGGTTTGCTCTACTTAATATTTAACATTGATTTATTTTGTTTTGTTTGACGCCTAAAGTCGTGCCGTATAATTCATTCGAAATGCTGTTTGTTATTTTGCATTTAGCTTTCAACTCAAAAGGAATAAGTTTAACAAAATAAAATATTTGTTTTATTAAATGGCTACAGGTTATCTTAAGCTTTTTAAATTACCTTTTAAAAATAAGCCTTAATATTTATGATGTCAATATTTTAGTTGAGAAACAAAAACAAATGTGGATTATTTGCTACATAAAATATGCATGAACTAAAATGTAATTAAATAAAAAAAAACATGCATTTATTTAGTATCAACTGCTATTAAATAAAGTTTGCAAAACTTGAAACAAATTTCTTAATAAAAAATATGGAATTTATATGGAAACATAATGGAAAAATGTGAAAAGGGAACAAATTTCATGTGAAATTTTTATTTACGATAGGGGTGATTGTTGACATAACATAACCAAAATAGATATTATTTAGTTACAGCTATGATTTGCTTAAATTCAAGTAAAATTTACTCTTGAATTCCTAAATGTGTGACTGTTTTGTATTTCTTTACAGTTTCTAATAATATTGAAAACTTTGTGTGGAATTAGAACACAAAATGTAGAGGGATACAATTTTTTAGATCTATTTTTATAGATTGTTATTCTCTGCTATTCTTATAAGCACTACTAACCATTTCCAGTTTCTGTCAACTCAATCAGCAAATTTTATTTTTATATTTTCTCTCACATTTACACTTCTATTTGATTGCTTTTATATGCCCAGCAGTTTTATTTATAAGTAGTCAATGTCATTTAGTCAGATAGTCATTTTCACTTATGTCTAATTACTTGGCTAAGTAGAATTTATATATTTCCGGGTTATGACATGTATAAGTATATCTCTCTATCCTATGTATTACTTTGCACATCCCTAGTAACCTAACGAGAAATCAATTGTCACTTTAAAAATTTTTGTACAGTACAACCCCCCTAATCCGGACAGATATAATTTCAGCTACTGTCCGGATTAGTGGATCGTCCGGACTACAGTTGAAATAAAATTTTAAACGCAATACATATATGTACACATATATAATTTATTTTTATTACCGAAAAGAAAATAAGTACATTTACAGAAAACATTTAGAAAAATAAGAATTTATTATTGTTTTAATACACATATGTATGTCATCACCGCTTCATCAAATTGAGGATTTTCACCTTGCTTCATTTTCGTTTACCTGTTTTGTGGTTTTATTTTAAATTGACTATTCAATAAACAAATTACATATAAAATTTGTGTTGAAACATACCCGATCCCTTTAAAGTTTGAGACACATATTTTCTTATTTTGTCTTTTTTTGATTTTATATCAAATATTGTCGACTTTGAGACACTGTATTGTTCAGCCACTTGTCTGATTGATTTTCCACTATCAATTGTATTCAATATTTTTCACGCAAACTCAAATAAACTAGAATATTTTACACATTCTTTAATGCTTGCTCACACACAAAAACTTATTTCGTCCAGCGGTAAAATAACGAACAAATTCTGAGAAAAAAGAACACTTGTCCGGATGGTCTGAATTAGCCAGTGTCCGCATTAGAGAGGTTGTACTGTACCTATATATGAAAATAGTTATTTTACCTTTTAGACTCAATTTTCACTTAGTGTTAGTTTATATTTTTATTTTAATTTTACTTTAGGTACGGTCACACTTGGCAAATATTTACTCACGTTGTTTACTCTTACAAGAGTTTTGCAAGATCAAACAGCATCAAATAAATTAAAATTAAATATTTGTTGTGCTTTGGCCTAAATAAACAAAGTTTTTTTAAATAAATAAACGAGTTCAAATATATTTTATTTATTTGCCAAGTGCGACCGTATGTACCTTTTGGCTTATAATTGAACCCAGCAATTTTCTGGTGACATGACACTTATTCAGGATTAGCATGAAGTCGGGAATACATTTTTCACAGCAGAAGTCTGATGATAAGCAAACGAATATTGTATTGATTGTATGGCTACTTTTTTTTTCTTAATTAGACTAAGTATTCGTGTAGCTAATTCTGTAAACAGTGGTCTTCAATTATAGTTCAAATCACTAGTTTGGTATCCAGTCACCCAGAACTGTTGGCTTTTATGTGTATATGTTTGTTAGCCATAAATACAACCAGTCTGTGTCTATATACACAAGTATCTATCTTTGTATACACACAGATCCTTAAACATTTATATTAATTCATGTTTTAGATTGACACTTTGTTAGTATTAAATGCAAACAATGCAGTGTGGATACTAAAACTAAAATAAACAAAAACAACTAAATAAAAATCTATGATGCATTTTATGTCACATCTCTTGTATATGCAGTAAAATGCAGTGTATGTAACTTAAATCCATAACAAATGTTGTTAAAGCAAATTATTTACCATAAAAAAAAAAACATAAAGTATTTGAGAAATATTGTCTTTTATTCTTATAGCCAAAGAGTGATAGTGTTAAAATGTCTATTTTCTATGTGAATATGTCTGAATGTGAATGGATGTGTGCATTTGTATGAATTTCTAGATTGTCATGAATAAAACATGTACTTTCGAATACCAAGTTTAAGAAACATTTTTCAAAATTTATTCTTATGTTCTTAAGTAAAAAAGAAAAGCAAAAATTAAAGAAAGTAAAGAAAAATAGAAAAATGTACTGGGAGGCTGTTAAAGAGGAATGAAAAAACATATTTGAAATTAAGAAATAAATGAAAAAGAAAAGCAAAAGCTCTAGCTTATTGTTGGTTAATGGTACACTTATAAATACACTTCCTTAGGATTGGAAAGTAAAAATGTGCATAATTTTGTGAAAGCTGTTAATTTAAAAAAAATCATTTATATATCCCTAATCACACAACCTGTATTGTAAATAACGGAACATGAATAATGTAGGGTGTTGGTGTTTAAGAGAATCTATAAATAGCTGCAAAAAGATTGATAACGCCAGAACACTAAATGAGGAAAATGATTACTTTCCTAAAGAAATAAAAACAAAAAGAAACTAAATAAAGTAAACTGAAAAAAAAATAGTAAAACATCTTAAACACAAAACAAATAGTTAAAGTTGCCATAAAGTATTAACTTTGGGCAAAGTACATAAAATAATAATGAAAGAAGAGTATGATAAATATTTATTATGAAAAACAAATAAATATTAAGTATACGCGCTTCGAAATAAACAAAACATATACAGCTGTGTGCAACTAATTAAGGACAATTGTATTCAATATTTAAATAGTTATGTTAAAGCTAATACATATTTATTAAATAAAACGCTAAAATTTAACAATTTAATTTTTTTTTTCTTTGCGGACAACTCGAATTCGCAAAGAAGTATCTCCATTTCACGGATGTATAATGAAAAAGAGTATTATTTAGGGATTAATAAGGTCTCGTTAGATGGAAAAAAAATATATGTTCGCCGGCCAAAGTCGAAAGAATTTGATACAAAGTACACAAAATTACAAAATTGCTTTGGGATTCTGTGTCGTCACCTGGTATTGGGCCACTGTACGAAATATGTATAAGTTTCAGTATGCAAGATGGTGTATACAGTGATGGTGTATTCTGATGAGAACGTGCCACTAACATGGATATTTCAACAGATAACGATCCGAAGCATACAGCTCATCACGTCAAAAAATTGTGTTTTAACAATTCGGTTACTGTTCTTAATTGGTCTTCATGCAGTCCTCAACCCGATCTCAACCAGACTGAGAACTTATGGCAAGTTGTAAAAACAGAACTTAGCTATGTAAAAATTAATAATTTTAATGATCTCTTTGCTAAAACAAAGAAAGCTTGGGAAGCCATTCCAAGTAGTGTATGTTAAAATTAGGTGAAATGCTTCGCAGATGTCAAGCTGTTAACGATAACAATAGATTTGCAACAAAATATTGATTTGTTATTAAATTAATAAATTTTTTTATTTCAATAATTGTTTAAGCTAAGGTCTTTTTATACCCCTCACCTTCGTGAGGAGGGTATATATAAGTTTGTCATTCCGTTTGTAATTTCCACAATATAATTTTCCGACCCTATAAAGTATATATATTCTGGATCCTTATAGATAGCGGAGTCTATTAAGCCATGTCCGCCTGTCAATCAATTTTCTGAAGTCCCCAGATATCTTCGGGATCCAAATCTTCAATAATTCTGTCAGACATGCTTCCGAGAATTTTGTTATTTAAAATCAGCAAAATCCGTCCACAAATAACGGAGATATGAGCAAAAATTAGAGACAACCTCTGAAAATTTCATCAAATAAAAAAACTAATAAACTCATTAACGATGACGTTGATCACACAAGGTGTATTAATATTGTTACTAATAATTTCATAAACAGATGGCGCTGATCAAACAAAGTGTTTAAGTGTGTTCTTAAACCGTACTATAAGTGTGTAAAAAGACAGTGTGTTAATTTTTAATTGTGTTTGTGTACATTTAAATAAATAAAGACTTGTTATATTTTCTTTAAACTACTTGACGTTTTTATTTTGCAATTTAAAAGAATCCGGTTTATTTAAAGCAAATAAACCACCGTTTTTAACAGGTAAAAACGTAACAATATAATATATATATATGTATGTATATAATATAATTATGCATCCACAACAAAGGTGAAGGGTATATAAGATTCGGCATAGCCGAATATAGCACTCTTGCTTGTTTAAAATAAAAATGTTATTTAAAAAAATTCTTAAGATTAAACAATTACTGAAATATTAATGAAAAAGGCCAAATAAACTATAAGAAGAAATATTTTTTTTTTGTATAATTTGTAATATGTCCTTAATTATATGCACGACTGATATAAATCTTATTTAAAAATATGTCTTACAGTTTTTTAAATACTAATTAATTTGAAACAATATGCAGTTATTTCCTATAAGTATGAGTTAATTGACTAAACTACTTAACGCATTTGATCATTAAGCATGAGTAGGTATTTGTAGCCCGGGTTCGATTGCCAGCCGCTGCCACTCAAACAACATCAGTTTCTCATAATTATTAGTTTTCTTTCTATTCATCATAACTAATATTTATCACAGCGCCCTCCTTCGGTGGTTTCAAAATCAAGCTTTTACATTAATGTGCCTACTCACCACCAGAGGCGCTGCAATTTTGCACTAAAAACAAATATAATGCGCAATTGCAGAGTTGTGATATAAAAAAGCTTTCTTCTTTCACCACCTTTACTTCTTCCACTATCCCCTTTCGCAAGTATTTATAGGCATATTAATTGCCTGAGTGTTATTTGTCTTAAAAAACACTAAAACACTAATTCTTTCATCAGTGATTTCTGTTTGAAATTGTCCTGCTTAAAATTAGCATGAATAAGAAAAATAATTTTTTGGTTTCATCCTTGGAAAACTAATATTTATCGAAAAACATGCTTTACAGATTTTAGAACTCATTCGGTGTAAATTACATTAAATGCTTTAAAAAATACATAATGAAGAATTCTATTGAAAAGGATTTAGAAAAATATTGCCGCAAAACCCAATATTGTACTATTTTCATTAATTTTTCTCTTACCAGGCCTTAATGATTTATAATGCATAAATATATATTTCATTTTTAATGTTAATTTGTGTATTTAACATATTATCATATTAAACTTAAATTAGATTTATTAAACAAAAGCAAATGTTTGCATAAATGAACAGAAATCTTATTCAGCACAACAAACAAATTACAATGTAATCAACAACTCCTAAATTGTCAACTAGCATTTCCTTTAAAAAAAAAAAACAAAATTACATTTTCATTTCACAATCTAAACCACTTCACACCATGCTATCTCTAATTACAACTCACCTGCAGCATAGGCAGAAAGAAACACAAGAACTGGCCAAATATCCAATTCTGTATCAGCATCACCATTAGCGAAATCGGCAACACCACAGCACACTGTATGAAATGGCAAAATGCCAAATTCACAATAAATGCATGTGTCACATCCTTGTACAGGCGATGGTATATGATGTACGCAATTATGGTGACATTCATTAGGATGCCCATCATGGCCAGCATGGCATACTGTATCAGGAATATCCAGTAGACATTTTTAATGCTCGCTATCAAAACAGGGCCATTATAACGATCGATGGCATCTGTGTCATTAATATGACCATCGAGATATTGTGCTATAATCAGCAGATATTTATCGGGCCCATCCTTGTCGGCCATATTCATTTTCTGATTGTTCTCATCTGCACTCGTACTGGCGGCCATGTGAAAATCTAAAGAGTCGTTGTCGTCATTGAGGGAGGGTAGGCTCAAGGGGGATGGTTCTGGTACTCCCAATGTTGAAGTCATACTATGAATGGTGTGGTAGAGGCTTAGAGCTTAGACAATAGCAAAGCACACAGAACAGCTGTAATGGGAAAGAATATAAACGATAACTTCATTTTGTGTTAATCTAGCAGTTTAAATTATAAATTAAGGCACGCACGTTTTTAATTAAAAAAATAAATTGAAATTATAGTTTCACAAGTTTGATCTACATATTTAATTCTATAATTATCACGATAGACTTTCAGCCCAATCATGGATAAAAATTCCGTGAGAGTTTTTTTCCCTTTTCCCATTTTTCCTATTCAAATTCAATGTTAAAAAAATAAAAAGGGGAAAAACTCCCGCGGAATTTTTATTCATGATTGGGCTGATTTATTTAAAAATCATTACAGTTTTTCAGATATTTAACTGTTTAGTTATAAATTAATAATTACCACATCTTTTTAATTAAACCTATAATTTGTCTTATAAAATTATTGATTGCAAATTATTTTAGTTAACTTTGAGACATTGGATTTTATTAAAGTAATTTCTAATGATTAAAACAAGTATTACCAAATTTGTTTGTTAAATTTCTAAATTTTGACAAACCAATTTGTCAATGCCTTCTTCTTGTCATTAAACCATTTCTTGCAACCCATGTCATGGAAAGGCTAATTACTTGCTCTGCATTCTTTTGTATTTCATACATAACTATGAATGTAGCTGCTATGTAAACTAAAGCAGTCGCTGTCATAATAACACTCACACTGAAATTATGACAAATATAAACACACACTTACACATTATGAACAAATTAAACATTTTAAGCAGAATAACCCAGCAGTTTTGGGTAAATGACCCCAACTATAGATTTGACACCTCATCTAGGAGAGGCAGTGCCAGTCGCCAGTTACTTCAACTTGTTCATGTCCTAAACAGATGGTTAATTGACGTAATATGGTTTTCAAAGATACTGTCTGATAGCTAGACCAAAGTAGTCAACGCAAATGTTTCAAATATCGGTTACTTGCTACATAACTGGTTGATGGATTAGTCAGAAAACTAACGAAACATATCTTTAACATATCCTTAATGTGTAGTGCAATAAAAATAGACTTTAGATTAGAAAAGAACTCTAAGTGACAATTGACTCTTAAATATATAACCTGTGGTGGGCCAACCAAAACTATTTGTTAAAATTTAGTGCAATTAAAATATATAAAAGGTCACCACACTCTTGATTACTGGGGATGTGTTAAGTAACCAATAAACTTTCCTTTTGCACTACAAAGAGTATATGCGTGTCTACTAAGAGATACATTAACCATTTGTAAAACTGCTGGGAATTTATATTCTTTGTAAGTATACATACGAGTATGTTTTTAAATGTAATTTTTTTTTTTGATTAATTTAAATAATTTGCCAGCGATTTGTATAATTGCACGTTGACACTTTAATGTCATGTTTTTTAATTATGTTTTAATTTAATTTCTATAATTGCTTATTTTAAATTTGTTTGTGTATATCTACATTATTATGCAAAATACAATAAAATGAAAATAATCTTATCCAATTGTTATAATGTAATTTTAGTAAATAAACAAGTTATAAATTTAGATTAACGACTTAACTTTCTGATACAAAAAGTTTTTTTTTTAACAACCCAGAAGAAATTTAGGGAAATATTTAGAAATGATTACAATGTTGTTGAAAAATGTAAAACATTGTTCATTTCATACTAACGCCAACATACGTATGTATATGTAGGTATGTACATATTTTAATATGACATGATGAGTTACATGTCAACGGAGGAAATAGTGATAGAGGAGACAGGCCTGTGATTAGTTGTATACCACTCAAAGTACTGAAACAAACATGATGCATTCATAAATATCAAACACCTCAAATAGCATCACATCACTGCAGTCCAGGGATGGGAAGTATTTGAAATACGTATTTAAAATACAAATACGTATTTTGTATTTGAAATACATCTCAAGCAAGTATTTTGTATTTTAAATACATACAATAAATTTTGTATTTTAAAAACATAGTTTACAAAATATATTTCGTCAGTTTATTGATGGTTGTTTGCAATTTGATCTACCAAAAACTTTATCAGATGATGAAAATAGACAGACACATTTGTCCAGACACATCAGATGTGCCAGCCACACATTAACCCCCTTATTCAAAAACGATTATTAAATTTAACAAACGTTTATTAAGACAGATTTACATATAAAAATTTGCTTAATTAACGTTTGTTAAATTTAATAATCGTTTTTGAATAAGGGGGTAAGTCTTTTGGCCGCTACAGATATGAATAATCATATAAAAAACTCACATGTTAGTAGAATCTAGGACATCAAATTTGGAGTTGGAATTTGTCAGTTTCCCCAGTGACAAGAGCAAAGACATTATCACTCTTGACAGCTTTCCAAATATCAAAAGAGTATTCATAAAATTTAATACAAGTTTGTGCTCATCAGGACCTGTAGAAAGATTATTTTCTTCAGCAGGTTTTATTTATTCTCCAACAAGAAACTGTTTGTCTGATGCTACATTCAAAAATCTGATATTTATGAAAGGAAACAATTGTTTTATTAATTACCCAGTAAAAAACGTGCTCCAAAAGGAGCAGGTTTTATGTATGAATTAATACCTCAAATCGCTTCAAACCTGCTGATGGGATGCATGATTTTTGTATGAGGTGTTCCCGGTTTAGAGGGCTACTTTCTGCTGACAATAAGCGCTTCTTTTAACCTAATCAAACATGCAAATAAAGCACTTTCCTAAAGTGTTTTTTTTTAATTCTATCTGAATATTTTTGCTTAAGAAAAATTCATAGCAACTGAGAAGCGCGATATTCCTTTTGTAATTGACCTTCGTTGTCAGACGTAAATCATAATAATATAATTTCATTTTTGTTTTTTCGCTTGAAAACCTTCTTCGTTGTCAGCACTAAAAAAACATATTTTTTGTATATTTTATTCGTAAGCATTTACTGCTTCAAAAGAGCGGTTTTATTGAGGTGCTCGATTATGCGCTTTTTCTCTTAAGTGCTTCAAAAAACACGAATTTTTTTTCACTGGGTAGTTTTATGTAATGTATTTTTTGGTTTGAATAAAAATGGTGTATTTCGTATTTTTAATACATACATGTACATGACGTGGAAGTATTTTGTATTTTGTATTTGAAATACCGCAAACCATGTATTTTGCCCAACACCGCTGCAGTCACTACAAGAGGCAACATAAAATAAAATTCACTCAAAGTAAATATTTGCCAACTTGGCAAATATTTACTCAAAACAGCGTAACCACTTGTTTTTGCACAAATTTGGTTGACGTTGTTTACCCTTACAAGTGTTTTGCAAGATCAAAAATAGAACTTAATATTTGTCGTGTCTTGTTATAAATAAACGAAGTTTTTTCTAATAAATAAACGAGTTCAAAAATGTGACCGTATCTTTAATAACAATTATCAAAACAAATCCTAAAAAGACAAAGAACATATGTAAGAGATCACAGATTAAGCTTATTTTCTCAAGGAAAACTACAATATTTACAAAGATGCAAACCATTAAAGGATCTTTGGCATAAAATATGAGTGATTACAGTTTGAGCATACAAACATTTGGTCTTCAAGCAAGCAAGCAAGCAAACTGAAATACACAAAAGCAACTTTGATTTCAAACAGCTAAGGCCGTTTATAATGAGACTGTTATTGATGGTGGGAAAAGCGGTTTAGTGAGTAGACGGCATTTGATATCTAGTTTTATCTCTCGCAAGGAATACCTTTTCACATTTTAAGATTCCATTTTAAACAAAAGAGAACATTTCCTTACATTCCTCAAAATCATCGCAGCCATTCTACAATATTTCTGCAAATTTTAAATTTTTTCCAAATTTTATTCCTTGAGTGTATATGTGGCATAACCACAAAAAAGTTTCATATGTTCATGTGGGATGCTCATAAGGATGAAAAATGATGTAAAAAGACTATAAAGAATAGAAATAGAAACAAAACTGATACAGCAAAAGCAACAGAAACAAAATAATGTTGATGAGCAACATTAAGATTAAACTCGCAACAGGGAAAAGAACTCGCAAACAAAAAAAAAAAAAAAAAAAAACAACAGAACTAATGTAGAAAAAGCAAGCAAAGTGACACCACGGGGAGGAACCAAATAAACCACAAATGAACTCAATGCAAGTCAAGTCAAAACCTAAACTCAAACCAAAACTGAAACCATCAAGTCTAATGCAATTTGCGCTCATTACGGTGAAATAGAAGCAGGCGTTACGGGGAAAGAAAACTTTTATAGTTACTTTTCTCTAGTAGCTGGAGATGGAGCAGAAATGAGCACAGAGCTGGGAATATAAATGAGAAAATATGTGTGAATAAAATAAGTCAGTCAGGCCATTGTTTGTAATGGTGATAATAATTGTACTGACTGCCATGGTACTGACGATGATGCTGATGATGATGATGGTGCTGGCGTTGACTGTATCATCTGATGAACATGCACTGAATGCAATTTCTTGTGTGTATGAGAAAAATCTGTTTCTCTCCAATTTACTAGCTTACAACAATGTTAGTTGCTATTTGTTATTGCTTCATATCTTGCCAAGTTTAAATATCTTTCATAAATCAAATTCCTGCAATGAAACATGTGTGTGTACAAAAACTGTTGTGCAGCAAGTGTGTGAATGGATTGCTGCTGTTTGCCAGAGTCTAATAAAAGAATAACTTTTTTATGTCCCATAAACATGAAATTCTATTTATGGGAGAAATTTTACTAATTATTACACTAGAATGGTTACACGTACGAGTATATGTGGTTGGTGGAGCGTGTGTGCGTTTCGAAACATATCTAAGATGTTGCAGTTAAATGACACTTAAAAAATTATGAAATGCAATAACATTATATTTACAGTGAAGTCAGGAATAGAATAATTAATTAGAATTTCGCAAGGTGTTTAGAAAATTACATTATGTTGCATAAAATTATAAATTAGTATTCTGAACTTATAAATCACTTGCAGTTGTTTATTTTTTATTTTTAGAAGCAGGGTTTATTTCAAATAAACCGAAATACAAAAGTAATCCTCCTATCAGAAAATGCTATATATGTATTTGCGATTGGCCCCTAATGTCAGTTCTGTTTTGACATTTGTGTAGTAAACACATGCGAAATACACGTTAATAAACAATGTTACGCTATACTGCTCCAGAACGCGGAATATTGCTGACTATTTATTGATGACGATGATTTTTCATCAAAAATAATCATGAGTGATGAGGCCCATTTCCATCTTAGAGGGTACGTACATAAATAAGCAAAATTTACGCTTCTGGGGCACTTAAAATCCGCGTGTAATCCACGAAGAGCCATTACACCCGCTCAAAGTCACTGTATGGTGTGCTATTTTCGCTGGAGGAGTCATCGGACCTTTTTTCTTCGAAGACGTCGCGGGCCAAACGGTTACTGTGAATGGTGAGCGCTACAGAGCAATGATCAACGAGTTCTTTTTGCCGCAACTTGATGAATTGGGATTGGAAAATATGTGGTTCCAACAAGACGGTGCAACGGCACACATCCCGTAATCTCCCGTTTTGACTATTTCCATTGGCCAGCAAGATCGCCTGATTTGACCGCTCCAAACTTCTTTTTGTGGGGCTTTTTGAAGTCGCGGGTTTATGTCAACAAGCCTCAGACTCTTGCAGCTCTTAAAAACAATATCCGTCAAGAATGTGAGAACCTATCGCCGAAAGTTTTGGCAAAAGTGATGGAAAATGCAATAAAAAGGGCTCAAATGACAATCAACTGTGGCGGCGGCCATTTACATGACATCATATTCTCGACTTGATGTAAAAAAAATTAAATAACCAAATAAAAATAATCCACAAGAAGAATCAAAGTTTTTCTTTTTTTTTTTAATTACAGCCAAAAAAAAAACATCGGAAGTTTACTTTTGCGCCACCTTGTATTAAGCTAGAACATCATATTCGTATTTTTTTAGCTATTCTATCTAAAACAGTGGTAGTGAAAAGGACAACTGTCCTTATCTAATGTAATCCCACGATTTATTGATTATGAATATTGGGACTTAATTAATATTCTTAAATTCGTGTCGTTTCAAGTAAACAGACGATCAAGTTCGATATCTGTTTGCTATGAGTGCCACCCTCTGATCTACTTTATTTTTAATATTTATTATTAATTTACTTTTGGACTGTATATTTTCAAAAACAAACCTGAAAAACACTTTAAAAGTTAAACTCAAGCAAAAACTATAAATTAAGTGCAAAGAAAAAGAGAAACACTGCCGCTTAATCTTGTTAAACTGCCAGCACTTGTAGACTTTTGCCAACCTAATAACTTCACATTAAATGAATCCCTTGATAATTCGACTATAAACCCACACTGCATTTCCTAAAGAATTCCCCACAAACATTTATGACAACAGCAAAGGCAGCAAAAAAAAAAACTAAATGAAAAATGTGTAAAAATATAATCTTTCAGTGTTTAGAACCAAGTGAAATATTCATCAAATAAACATTTGAGCAAAAGTTTTACGATAAAATTTTTTGTGCTAAAAATAGCAAAACATAACAGAAGAGTAGAAAAAAATCCTTAGGGTAAAACAAATTGTTAAAAATAGTCTCAGTTTCCATTTTTTAATTTCATATAGAAGATGCAGTTTTAAAACAACATAACCAACCACAAGTCAATGATTTTTGCTGTTCTAAGTTCATGTTTTATATTTGTTTTTTTTTTTGTATTTGCTAAATAAGCAACAAACCAAAACTATTGTTGCAACACAGCTAACAAAAAAAAATGTGTTCTGAGAAAAAAAACTAAATTTAATATTGAGCAATATTTTGGTAGAGTATGAGAAAGGCCAGTTATTTTTTAAAATGAAACCAGCGAAAAAAAACAGAAAATTTAGAAAGGAAACCTAGAAAATAGCAACAGCAAAATAAACCACAACTTAGTATTTATGTATATTCCACAAAAAAAAAAAAAAAAAAACTGAAGGTTCATTAAACTTTGACCAAATCTACTGGCATTTGAGCCAAAACATTTTAAACTAGCTCTCAACACACATGCACACTTACTTACTTACACTAATAGTATCTCATGTATTATACACCATGTATGTTTTTATTTATGTATGTATGTATGTATGTATAAGTGTTTGTTTCCTCAAGATAAGATCTGACAACCGTGTATCTGTACCTTAAATATGTACATACTTGTACATATACACTACCCTGCAGTTTTCCATCTATTCACAAGTAATTTCCCTAGTAAATGGTTACACAGGGGTTATCGTACTAATAGTTCAACTGCAGTTCCCAGAGCTGCAGAGTACCTTCATACATTTACTGGATTTTCGCATTCACACACATTCAGACTTGTTGGAATTTGTGTGCGATTTATGACAAAACCATTGCATGTGTTTATTGGTATTTGCCCATTTTATTTATTCCTTGGACTGTTATTATTTTGTAAATGTTTGAGTGCATGAAGTCGCATGTATTTGTTTGTTCCTGTATTTTTGAAATATTTACATGTATTTTTTGGAATAAACCATTTAATTCTCATAGTATCAGTGACAGTATATTCCCACAAAATTCATTTACTTGGCTGTTGAATTCATGTATATTTAGCGCATTAGGTAACGTATAGTAAGCTGTTACTTTGGTGTCCCCAAGTAACCAATAGTTTAGATAGTTTAAACTGTTTTATTAAGAATGTAATTATGTATTAGAGTGTCTTGTAGGACTTAAGCTAGATTTATACGATTGAAATTTTCTTCAAAATTGCTCATCAAAATGCTTCAAACTCGTGTAAACACCAAAAATTCTTCAAAATTTATTTATTTAATAACTATTAATAACTATTTAGTAAATAAATTTTGAAGAATTTTTGCTGTTTACACGAGTTTGAAGCATTTTGAAGAGCAATTTTGAAGAAAATTTCAGTCGTGTAAATCTAGCTGGAAACCTCAAAAAACTCTGCAACCAAACCTTATCCGATGTTGCTGGAATTGTCAGCATTTCGTTTTTAAGTGACGAAGAACATCTTTAGACCCTCCAAAAAGTGCAAAATAAGGGTCACCTTTATGTACATATGTATTCGTATGTTAAGCCACGTGTATGTTGGAGTCAATAAAATTGATTGCTTGTTTGCATTCTTTTGGATAGACACAAACACATGCGAGGTTTCTGTTACCCACTGTCACTCTCAGCTTGTACAAGACTTTAATATAGGTAATAATATTGAGGATGCTGTAGCTTAATTGGTTAGCGCATTTGATCATTAAGCATGAGTTGGTATTTGTAGCCCGGGTTCGATTCCCAGCCGCTGCCGCTCAAACAACATCAGTTTCTGATAATTATTAGTTTTCTTTTCTATCCATCATAACTAATATTTATCACAGCGCCCTCCTTCGGTGGTATAGCATTCAAACGCCACCGAAGTAAAATAATTAAATAAAGACTATAAAATCAAGCTTTAAAATTAATGCGCCTACTCACCACTAGAGGCGCTGCAATTCTGCACTAAATACAAAACCTAAACAGCTTGAATAGAAGGTGTATATGGAAGAATTTATTTGAACAGGATTTTTCCAATGAATTAATATATTTCTTTGCAACTCATATTTAATTGAATTAAATTCTATAAATCTCTGCTTTTAAAACAAGTAAGAAAGTATAGTCGGTTAAGCCCGAACATTTAATGTCCTACAACAACTATATGTGTAAAAACAGTTTGTTAGAAATAGAAGCTATGACCTATTATGGACCGATCATAAAACAATTGTATCTGTATCTCGTTATAAACACTTTTCAAATATACATATATACATTTTGAAGTGATTTGCGAAGGGGATCTTATATGAGAACTTTGACTAATTATGGACCGACCGTTATAAAATTATATGTCATGATATTTGTATATCTGAAACTTATTTGTGTTCAATATTATTTGGATACCAACATTTTTGAGTGAGTTATGCTCTTTAAAGTGATTTTCAGAAGTGAGCCTTAAATGGGATCTATGACTAATAATGGACCGATCATCAGTAAATTCATATATGGAACATATTTGTGTTGAATATTGGATACCAACATTTTTGAGTGAGTTATGCTCTTTAAAGTGATTTTCAGAAGTGAGCCTTAAATGGGATCTATGACTAATAATGGACCCATCATCAGTAAATTCATATATGGAACATATTTGTGTTGAATATTATTTGGATACCAATATTTTTTAGAGAGTTATGCTCTTTAAAATAATTCTCGTAAGTGGGCCTTATATAGAAGCTCTGGTGAGTTATAAACCGATCTGCACAAAAGTTGTAGGTGAGATTATGCTTCATGTACAACTTATTTGTGGCGAAATTTGTTTGAATATTTGTATGATATGACAAACATTTATGACCGATAAAGCCCTATTTTGGGAGAACATTTGTAATATGGACCGATTTCAACCAAATTCAATCCCAATTGCCTTTGGGACGAACAAATGTTTCATACTGAATTTTGGCTAGAAAATTGCCACCTTTACTCTTCGCACAAGGTTTTCATGGACCGTCAGCCAGCCAGACAGACGGACGGATGGACATCGTTTAATCGACTCAGGAAGTGAGTCTGGGTCGATCGGTATAATTTAACTAATATTTATTTATCAGCAGAAATCCCATATACCCTACACAATAAATATTAATTTTTCTGGATATATAAAATCATTCTATGAGCACTTGCACACTTAACACCTAAAGTTCTTAATTTTTTTAAACAAACTAAACAATTTAAATAGTTTTCCTTAAATTTGTATTGAAAAATTTCTTAGGTTACTGCTTTGTTTTCTTTCAGCTGTCTTAGAAAAACTTTTTAGATTTTTTAATCAACTTACTACTTGGAATATTAAATTTTTCAACAAATTCTCTTTCAAAATAAAGTTTTCCTTCTACTTTATATTATTTAACTTATATGGTCGCCTTTAATTTTCTTGCATTTTTAAAATCATTCTAATCAATCATTCATTAATTCTATATTTGCCTTGAAGTAGAGTTTTAGTTGTACAAATTGTAGTTGCCATGACTTGTGTACACTTGGTTTATTTAGTATTCCCATGTGTGGTTTAAGAAGTTTCTTATTGCTTTCGTTTCCTAGCATCTCAGTATTTGCATTGATGTCTTACAGCTGCAATAAAATTTCGTTTGCTAACATCGCCAGCTGCCGTTGTCGCTGTGACTTTTGCCACTTGTGTGGTTGAGTTTTTCGTAGTTTGAAGCTGTCAGAGATTAATTAAATCTTTAAATGAGATTGAAATAAAATAATATAATAAATAATAGAGTCGTAATTTATCTCTGGGTGGAAAAAGTACTCGTGCGTCATTGCCATTATCATTTAAGCCGTCCTTTTCTCGCTGCCTTTGAGATTCTTGTACCTTGTTATGGTTTTTGGTTATAAAGCCTTTAAGTTTGTCATGCTGAAGTACCAAACAAGACTTGTTTTGGATCTTGGTGTAGACCATTCAACTCAGGAGTTGAGTGCGAAAAGTCCGGTTTCCTATACGAAGGTGTAGGTCGGTGGATGTTCCTGGACGAGACTCCTTTATAATATAAATTAATCCTATTATTAAGGCGGCAACTTGAAAAACAAACAATCAAGCAATAATAAAAAAAATAAATTTTCGCTGAATTATTATGAGAATTGGTAGATTTATAATTTTTTTAAATATAATCAGCCTTATTATGAGTGTCGTTTTCTTTTTACGACAACGACTGTTTCGTAATAGATTACAGAAACAAAATTAATTTTATCTTTAATCTATTACGAAAGAGTCGTTGTCGGAAGAACTGAATAACTAATCCGTTTGCTTATAAATTCTCTTTGTTAAAAATATAAAAATCTCCTGGTTACTAAACACTTAATCCTAATTGTGTTTGTAGTTATGAGCTCCATTTTGTATTCATTTGTAGTCATATTAATGATAAGAGCTTTGCACACATTCATGAAGTATATTTCAAACTAAATACTTCACTACAGTTGCTTTATTATACCTATAAACAATTATATTGTGCACATTACTTTTGTAAAGCTTCTAATAATATTTCTAATATTATGAAATTTAAGTGCATACATAAATAATTTGTATTACTATAGAATCGTATTTTTATACCCTTCATCTTCATGAGAAGTTTGTTTAAGTTTGTCATTGCGTTTGTAATTTCCACAATATAATTTTCCGACCCTATAAAGTATATATATTCTGGATCCTTATAGATAGCGAAATCTATTACGCCTTGTCCGTCTGTCTGTCTGTCTGTTGAAATCAATTTTCTGAAGTCCCCAGATATCTTCGGGATTCAGATCTTCAATAATTCTGTCAAACATGCCTTCAAGAAGTTTGCTATTTAAAATCAGCCAAATCCGTCCATAAATAACGGAGATATGAGCAAAAATCCGAGACAACCTCTGAAAATTTCATCAAAAAAACTATCAATTAATATAATATATATACTATGAGCTTCAAAAGTGAGTAAACACAACAAATTATTTGATTTTATTAAGATAATGAAAATCCTAAAATCTATCCATCGATTGAAATTTAAAAGTTTCGTTTTGTTGGATATTTGGTTGAATAATAGATTCGGTTATGAAAAAAAAATTTAAGTTGAGCTATAATGATTTTCATAATCTTAAAAAAATCAAAACATTCACTGGTGTTTACACATTTTTGAAGCTGTGTGTATGTATGTATATAATATAATTATGCATCCACAACAAAGGTAAAGGATATATAAGATTCGGTATAGCCGAATATAGAACTCTTACTTGTTTTGTTTGATTTTATTTTATTTTAACACAGGGCAGCTCGAACAGTTTTTTCACCAAAAAAAAAAAAAAACGCAAAATTTAACATTTTTGTATGAAATTACTTGATTTAAATTTTTTATATCAAACTCATGAAAACCAAACTGTGCAGATATTTATTATTTTTGTATTTTTTTTTATATCCCTTTTTAAAGAAATTTACAGCAGATACATATATTTTAAGTATTCATTAAATCAATTGGTTTTTACTTGCAGGCCCATTCTGATCCATAAATATGATGTTTTGAATTTTGAATGCTCTCATAACGACAGACAACTCTTAAAGAATAAACAAAGATCAATTTATTGTCTTTGAACTGTTATATGTAGATTTTTTTCTATTATTAGCTCAAATGTCAACTGTACAGAAACAAAGTTAAAAGCCAGATTTCTTTAAAAGCCGACTCATTTTAAATTCGTTAAAAATCATAATTTTGAACATATTCAAATTGCGCTAAATATTATCAAAAACTGAAAGGTCAAATTCAGCTGCAGACTTCTACCATGTGAAATAAAACTTTTTTATGTTTCATTTTGTCGTTTTAACGATAGCACGATCCTGATATAAAACTTACCAGAAATACCTAATTTTGACCACTGTGCATTGTATTGAAACATATTCAGCCTAATTATGAGTGTCGTTTTCTTTTTACGACAACGACTCTTTCGTAATAGATTAAAGAAACAAATTTAATTTAATCTTTAATCTATTACAAAACAGTCGTTGTCGTAAAAAGAAAACGACACTCATAATAAGGCCGATTATAAATTTTGAAATGTTATATACCCTTTAGAAGATTGGGTGTTAATTGTCTAATAGGTACTAGTAGTTCTTTACTACATTAAGTACTAATGTAAATTGAGATAAAGCTTTAGTAAAAAATACTAGTATCTTTTATTTATTTATTGCCCACTGTGCATTGTATTGAAACATATGTATTTTGAAATGTTGTATACATGGTGTAACTCTACAAGGTGAGTACCAATCGGCAACAAATACAACACAATACAGAGACAACAGGCATTTTGTTTGTGTAAAATAAAGTACTACTGTCAAAAACACTTGAAGAAGTAGTACTTTTGACATAAGTGAATTGTAAACAATGTCAGTCAGCTGCGCTACTGCACTCACCTTGTATAGTTACACCATGAGCAAGTGTTATCTATATTTTGACTTTTAAAATTTGTTGCTCGACAACAACATGTACGATACATTAATATAAAAAAGGAAACAACATTCCAATAAGTATTTATCCAAAAAGTATCTTTTCAAAATCTTTGAAATACAATAAAGACAAAAAACACCTAAATTTATTCAAGCGTTAAAAAGGGTAATGATTTGCATTCGACAATCTACCTGTATTTCTTAGCTGGGTTATTGACGGAATCTGTTTATTCTTGGCAGTTGATTTCATATTCCATTTTTCTTGTTTTTGGCTTGATCTTTGAAGGGGAAATTCTTTTACATACATACATATATTTTTCTCTTTCAATAGACAACCAAATTGTTGCTTTAGAAAAATCGTATGGGGGCAATTTGCAGGTGTGTATGTGAATACTTTTTAATATTATTGTATTTGTCAATGCGTATAAATGGAAATTTTTATTATGAAACACATGTAGAAAATTTATATTTGTTAAAAGTTCGATGAACTATTTAAAAGAAGAGGGTAATTTTTGGTTTTGCCTTGACAGAGATTTTCAAAGTGTTTTTAGTTTCATTTTTCAAATACTAGTTGCTATGGTTGTCTTGGATTTATGGATTTACATTACATTAAAATGTGTCTTAAATTGAGTGACATACTGATTTAATTTTGATTTAAAATTTCTCTTGCATTTGATTGACATATGTATGTATGTTTGTATTTAGGTTAAATATTGTAGCTATATATGTATATGGAATAAATTAACCTTAATTGTTCTGTTATAGCAATTATTTTCAATTATTTTTACGCACAATACAAATATTTAAAACAAACAATTTTTAATTTATTAGAAATCAACACAAAATCATCAAATATTTTACATTTCATTAAATTTGTTATTCAAAGAATTAACTTTTTATCATATTTTTTTTTTTGTCTTTTATGATAAATAATTTTCATTATGTTTATAGAACTTTTTATGTTTTCATTGTTTGATGCCATAAAATAGTTGAACATTTATTTGTTGGTTAAAGCAAAGACATAAAATATATAAGTTTAATTGCAATTCTCTTGCAAAGCAAAAATAAATCATAAAATGCTTTCGTTTGTTTAATTTTACCCCAGAGATATTTTACATTACAATGGTCGGCTTTAAAGTAATTAAGATGAAATGATATAAATGAAATATAAAACGGGCAAGAATTTGTTAGGTTTAGCTCGTATGTTTTTTGGAACTTTTACTGTTAGTGAAAAAGTCATTATCAGCAAATTATGTATTGTGACAGTTTTTAAGCATATTTTAAAAACTGTTGTGTCTTAAACAAACATTCTTTTAAATCCTTGTAAAAATAACAGCATATTCAAAGTTTTTCAATTCGCCTGTAAAAGTGACCAATTTATGTAGAAATTTATGAAGAATCCGGTGGTACTTTTAGGCTCTCAAAAAAATCAATATTTTTGGATTTTTTTAGGTTTTCTATGATTTCTGTCTTGAGCGTCACACACCAAATATGTATAAAAAATCCCTCAAAATGCAAAAATATTTGAAATTCAAGCTTACTACGATGTTCTTTTGTTTCTCAAGATTGACTCTTGCGAAAATCACCTCACAAAAAATAACGATTCAACTTGATTTTTATTTTTTTTTTAAAGTGACTAGTTATTTTAAAATTTTAAGATGAAAATATGTAAAGTTTTGTTAAAAAAAGATTTGAAATTAGAGGTTACTTGCAAAGTAATAGGCTTGTAACAATGTATTTAAAAAAAACTGCAATTATAAGCGTTTTAAGGAAAAAAAAACTAGGTGTGATGCTCAAGATATTTTGTGACGATCAAGAAATTTTGTTGCACGTAAACAAGAAATAATGCCACATCTAAAGTTTAACGAAAAAAAGTTTATTCTTTTACAAAAAGTAAATAAAAAAAACAAAAATTCTTCAAAAAACAAAAATTTTCATACAAAACTAAACATGTCTGTGATGTCTTTAACAAAAATGGAAAAAAGGAAGTAATTCTTGAAGAAACTTATATACATATGTAAATATTTGACACAAAACTTAACTTAATTTAATTTATAAACTTTCATTCGAATTTTTATTCTGAATCTGTATAAACTTCATGAAATGACAAGCGGCTTTTTTTTAATTTTCATTAATTTTTACTACTTTCGAATTAAGTTTGTGGCAAAAACAGAATCAGTCAGTAACAATAAAAATTAAACTTAAATATACCACGATTAAACCTTTCTTTCTTCTTTCTTTTATATTCGTCATTACGCGCTTTATCGAGCTTTATTTTCTCTCGATATCTCCGTGCTCTTTCAGCCACCGTTAATTTTGTTGTTTTACTCTTGAAAATTAAAAAATAAAATCAAAATTAAGCATTTTAAGCTATGAAGCAATATATTTCAAAAGTGATGCTCATGAAATGTTTGCCAATTTTGGTATGTTTTCGTATGCAATTTATTGCTCAAATTCACAAATTATAAAAAAATGAGTTGAAACCATGTAAACAATGATTGTCAGCTTTAATTTTTTACATTTAATATATTCGCTTGACGCTCATGAAATTTTATCGCGCCCTTACTATGGTGTTCACAAAAACTACGCAACACACTTTTTATAATAGGTTTTCGCTTTTTCACTTTTATAATAATTAAAGTTTGTACTTTTCTTATGGTATTAACTTTATTTAAATGCAAATTAAAAACTAGTAATATTACTTGATTTATAAAAAAGTGACGCTCAATGCAAATTGTGGGGACAACCTTTCTTTGCAACGCCAAATTCGCACTAATTAAATTTTGACGACTATAACAAATCAAAGCACAAGATAGAAACACAATAAGTCGAAAACTGTTATTAAATGTTGCATATATACTTTTTTCTTGATTTTATTTTATTTTGTTTACTACAATTCTAACGGGGGACAAATGCTTTTGTATGGAAGCAGTCAGAGAGAGAAACAAAATACTATTCTGAATAAACAAAAAAACAAACATACAAATTTGAGAATCACGTTTTCTTGTTACATATTCCTCGCTGATCACTCTCACATTTTTGTTTTTTTTTTATTACCTAAAATAGTAGTGTAGAGTGCGGGGACACAAAAATTGTATTTTTTTTAATTGACCCATATAATTGTTTAGCCAGGCGTATACGTTATATTTAATTTCCGCATTAAAATAAAATCACTCATACGTCTGTAATTCAAAAGAATGAAAACACATTTAACAAACCATTAAATGCTTATTAAAAGTATATTTACATTTTATAATTTTTCTCAGAAACTTAATAACTGCAAACATGAAAATAACAGTTAAGAAATCTACATATTATCAGGGTGATAAATAAATGAAAAAAATAACCATTAATTTCAAGAATTATTTATTTTGTTTATTTCTGAGCCTGGGTTTTTTTTGCAACAATAATAACAAACTATGAAATATGAACAATACTGGTTAAAAGTCCATGAAGAATACATGCATACATGTATTCGAGAATTTTAATTAAACATAAATAAGACAAGGAATTCTATCATGCACATACTTTTTTCTCCGGAGAGATGGCCATGCAGGTCATGTATATAAACATATAAGCAAAATGTTGCAATATAAATAATTCATAAGAAATGAAAATAATACAGACATATCCATTGTATGCATTGTATTGTATTATACTTAAATATTCATATAGATTAACTAAACTATAATAGAACTTGCAAAGCATGAGAATACTCAGGCTATAGTGTTTAAGGCCTATACGGACAAATAATCGTGTAGAAAGACTATTAATGCCTTGATTATAAGAATTTAGCTTTCAATGCTGCCATGAGGCTCGATATTACTGGGAAAAACTTGGGCCATGCGACAATATTGGCCTGTCGCGGTACACGCCCAGGCAACATTGACTGCTGCATAATCACACCAGCACTCCAACTCATGCAAAACATTGTGTTGTAACTAGAAGAAAAAAAGAGTATGCGAGGAAGGATAGAGAGAATAATGTTTGTCGACATTCAATTTGAAGTTTTCTGCATTAAAAGTGACGGGCAAAACTTGATCAGGAAGTTTCTTTAACATCTAAAGAACGAATCTTCCCAGTAGTCAATCGAGCACAATGAAATGAGTTTTTGTTAAATAGCCTTAAAATCTAAGTGTATTAGAAACAAGTTGCCTAATTTTATTAGAAGACAATTCGATAGAAACCACATTGCGACAATGCTTCAGTTAGTTCACAGAGTTTGATACTCTAATTTGACCAATAACCTGTAAGCGGACGACTAGCTCCAAAATAGATTTTGATCGGCCCATGCATGAGAATTGTATTCAATTTCCGGTAGGATATTGTTGATGTAGATAGTAAGGAGATCAGATGGACTGAAGTAATTATAAACAATTAAAAATTGTATCTAGTCCAGTCCATTCCACCATGTTTAAACAGTTTTTGATTAAACAAGCATTACTGAGTGAGTGTTGAAATCGACTCTATTTGCACAAACCCATTCAGAGAATGTCACACGATTTATTTATTTATAGTTATGTTCTATAATTGAATAAATACGATGGTAAATGTTGCTGTCATCTGCAAAAGCATAGATAGACTTGGAAGTTTGACAGGGAAGATTGTTTAGAAAAATAAGGAGTTGGAAAAGAAATTAATATTGATCTCGTTAAAGTTCAATAAACTTATGGGCTAGTACCGAAGAGAACTACTTCCAGACCAGTAGACAGGATAGAGACTTTTGGCTGTGGGCTTGTGGAGTATATGACTTTAAGAAACAGGAAATATGGCAGCTGCTTGCTCTTTTTGTCGCGATATCGAGTACCAGTAACATTTTCGAAGATCATGTTCCAATGATGTCGCCAGTGATAAGTTTTTCGATAATCACATGTGCTGCAGATTTTTAGATCTCAGTTGTTTGAAGGACCCAGATGTCAGTATTTTACCGAGTATATGGCGAGATTATAGATTTAGTCTGATAGTGAAGCCAAGATATCCCTGGGAACTGTATTGCGGATTCACTGTTTGATTAGTGTACCGTATTCACATTGCAAATGCCGCGTAATTCCCATAGTAGAATAAGAGGACTGTGTGACAGAGGTTGGGAGAGTGACGGTGGGCGGAACTGCATTAAGGAACGAGTGGAAATAGAACAGAAATAACGGAATGGTGGGGAAATGGGATGAGTAGAAAAGACGTATTTTAATATAATATAATTTATCGATAGATGTAAAGTTCAAGAGTGTTTCAAGATGGATGTTAAAATTATACATACATATGTACGAGTAGATAAGTAGAAGACAATTTTGAATACAGTTAACTGATTAAACTACACAGAAAAAAAAATCATGTTTTTTTCAATTAAACCTTTAATTGATTTTAAAATAATTTTCAATTAAAATTTTAATTGATTCAATTACTTTTTCTGATCTCACATTTTTTTTAATTGTTTACAGGTCCGATTTCAATTTAATTTTTAATTGATTCCACAAATATTTTAATTGAAACTCATTTTTATTTTTTTCTGTGTAAAAGAGAGATCGTGAAAGTCTACATTTTGAGGTTAGACTCTTGCTCGCTCATTAGACGTTTTTAATTATTTTTGTGATTTTATTTTTATTTAAATAAGTATAACGTGGATTACAGATGGTTGTGTTTTATTTGAAAAGAGGAAATAATGAATATAGAGTAATAGGAAGACTTAATGGGAAATGTTAGTTTCATTATCTAAACTAAAATATATTTAAATAGTTGGCACGTTTAAAAGAAAAGTTGTTATACATTTATTTAATATTTGTTGTCAATAATTTTAATATTTAAAATTTATCGAAAGTTCTATAAACAAGTAGTCACTGCATTTCCCAATCAATATCTGTAGGGTGTATTATTATACAATTTAATCAAGCATTAAACTCTTATAGACTTTTCAACTTGGACAAATTAGTTGGTTACAATACAAATGGGTCGAGGTCGTTGCCATTATTAATATGGTTATTATACGATGTCCTTTACATGCTTCCACTCTGTTATTTAAAATTCTCCACATGCTCTGGCATATTAACTCATACTTGGACAAACTCATTTACATCATGTACAATAGATAAGTGGTTAAATTGTATGTACATATTTAAATAACGATGTTAGTTAGATGTGTTCATGTAAGTATTTGTTAAACATGTGTAGATAAATGTTTTAGATAAATACGTGTACGATACACATGCATGTAATTGCTACTTTATTCATTAAATACAATGTTAAAATGTTGAAAAAGGTCTCTTAAAATGTTAAAAAATTCTTTCGTGTTTTAGGGAAACCCCATTGTTTTGTTTAAGTTTGTAGGCAGCGTTTGTATTTGATGTGTTTTTTTTCATTCATTCTTTATAGGTATTATTAATATGTATTTCAATATCTACAAATTCCCTTAAAGTTAAAGTTTACTATTTGCTGACAGTTGTTGTTTTTTCTATATGTATGTATATGTGCTTATAATTTGTTCTTTTTTAATGTTTTTTTTCCATTTAAACGCCTTTTTATTGATTTATGTGTTAGAGCGTGTTTGTGTGTGTGTCAACTTATTTTATGGCCACTTAGTTTGTTGTTTGTCTTTTTTCGTGTCTTTTGCTTTTCTTTGGAAATGTTAGTTTCCTTTCCCTATTTTTTTTCTGAAAAGGGAAGAGTGTAAAAAAGAAAATAAATATGGAAAAAAGTGAGCAAGGAAGAATAATAGTAAAGCGAACAAGTTTAAAAATCAATAAAATTCAATAAGTGTTGAAGTGTAATGTAAGTGGCTTTTATGTACTACAAACCAACTTAACTAGACATTCACCGAGCACCAGCACAGTCACAGTCATAGTTCCAAACGACCGTCAGATAGTCAGGCTGGCAGGCAGACTGGCATTTACGAAGTTAGGTCATTGACTCATGCAATGGGGTTTCCCATTGCAATAAAGCGACTTTTTGAGTAAGGAGTGTTTGGGAAAAAGCAACTGCAGTACTGCAGTTGCAGTAGCAAAACAAAGTTAAATTATACAAGTAAAGTTTTCGTCTTTACGTGTCAAGAAAATCCAAAACAAAAGGAGTTGCAATATAAGAACTAAAAACACAGGATAACTTAAATTTTAGGTAATAAATGTTGAAGCTAAAATTTAATGAAACTAATTTAAAAATTTAATGCAATGCTAATTTTGAAGGATTTAGAACAGTTTACGTTTTTCTCGTTCTACTAACTAGCCGTCACCTGGTTCATACTACTGACAAAAGCTTACTTGAAGTCCTTAAGATTAATGAGTTGGCCTCTATAAGTAACTTGCTATTTTTCGAATTACAAGTTATATGTTGATGTTGTTTTTGTAAAAGTTAAAACAAAAAAAAAAAAATCTGAGTGTAGGGTGGGCTGAGCAGTTGAATATGTGGCGAGTGACATGAGAACAGCATGGCCTATGCAGGTTCCATATACCCATGTCGAACTTAGTTGTGTAAAATCGATTATTGTTCAAGTTAGTATCGGTATTAGTTCCAAGCATGACATTTATGCGGTTCCAGCGATCGAGCAATTAAGATAGTTTCTACTTTCAAAGCTGCTGCATAGTAGATACGATTCTATTAATACTGCTGGGCTCCCAACTATATAATGTTGTAGGTACAATGACTTCTCCGATAGCTTCCTAGAGGAAACTGCTTTGTCAACATGCACATTTTGCCATATGACCGTATGGTGTTCCGGGATAATTTGGTTTTTTTTCATGTTCCAAGTAGTACCAGCTAACGATCAGATAACCAAGTTTTTTTACTTTTTTACTTTACAAGTTTAATATGTCACCTGCAAAATATTTCTTAAAATTTGGCGCAGTCGTTCGCCTATGAAATAATTTCCAATCTTTGTGGCAGTTATCAGTAGTATAGGAAGGTTATTGGGAAACAGGATTGGAAAAGAAAGACAAAGTAGTCTTACTTTGTCCTTTGTGGAATGTTAACGAGAAAGATTATTAATTTAAAAAAATAGTTTTAGAAAAATCAAAAAGCCAAATGGCAAGTCTTAGAAGGTTGGCGTTAGTATAACAAAGACATGATTCAAACTAAATATTCTCCTTCGAGATCAATTTTTAAAAGTTCAAATTTCCATATTCTACCAAACAAGATGTCTGATTAATTTTTATATTAAACTTTTTTTTTGGAAAATTGTTTTATAAAAAATTTTTTATTCGAAGTTTTACTTCAAGTCAAATATACAAATTGTTTGAAAACAACTATACACTACAATTTATTTTTGTATATTTCTGTTATATGTTTTACATAGCTTTCCGTTGGAAAACATAAATGTAAAATCATACAACAATATATACAAAGAGACACTAGCAAAATGTAATGCATTTTCTGGCCTGCTAAAGCCGTCATCAGCATTCTTTGTGTCTAATAGTGTTTATTTTCAAACCTTGTATATTTAACCATTTTTATGTACTAATTGAGAATTTTTCCTCTTGCGAGTATTTGAAAATTTTTTAAAAAATTTTTTATTCGAAGTTTTACTTCATTCGAAGTTTTACTTCAAAAAATTTTTTAAAAAATTTTCAAATACTCGCAAGAGGAAAAATTCTCAATTAGTACATAAAAATGGTTAAATATACAAGGTTTGAAAATAAACACTATTAGACACAAAGAATGCTGATGACGGCTTTAGCAGGCCAGAAAATGCATTACATTTTGCTAGTGTCTCTTTGTATATATTGTTGTATGATTTTACATTTATGTTTTCCAACGGAAAGCTATGTAAAACATATAACAGAAATATACAAAAATAAATTGTAGTGTATAGTTGTTTTCAAACAATTTGTATATTTGACTTGAAGTAAAACTTCGAATAAAAAATTTTTTAAAAAATTTTCAAATACTCGCAAGAGGAAAAATTCTCAATTAGTACATAAAATTGTTTTATTTAAAAAAAAAATTAATTTTGATTTCCAAATCGTATATATGTATGTACTCGTATGTATGTGTGTTAACAATAGAACGAAATTATTCCTGTCATATTTTTCAAAACAATTTTAATGTTGCTGAAATTATTTAATCGTCTAGAAAAACACAACCCATATAAATTTTTGCGGGTTTAATAAAATTTTAAGCACGAATTCTATTAAAAATAAAAAAAAAAATACAGTAAAATTTTGTTGCAAATGACCTCAATATTGATTGAGTACCATTCGGTTGATAGTTGACCACTTAACGGCAGAAAGAATACATTTGATACGAGTACCAACCAACATTTATAATTCATTTCTGTCTGTTTTGTTATTTTTCTACATTATTCTTATTGTAAATATTTCATTTGTTTTTTGTTTTTTTTGTTTTGTTTTATTCTGTTCACAATGACTGGCCATTTACTCAAGTGAATAGAAATGAAAATAAATGGCGTGTGAGTTTGAATGAAGGAAAGTGAGTGAATATCAATATCAGTATCAAAAGCAAAATGTTTGTGCGAGTTTGAAGGACTTAAACTGCAATGACATGAAAAGTAATCATGACTGCATAACGATGCATTCAATACACACAACCGTTTTAAGTTGCAATTACCGAGTCCATTAAATTACACACATGCTAGTGTTATTAAATAACTATTATTGATACATATGTACATACATATTCACTGTCATGTTGAAACATGTACGAATATAAACGTTTAGCTATTTCAAATATTGAGTGCATGAGATTGCTTCTTTTCAGAACAAGGAAATTAGCTCAAAATAAAATATATATATATATATCTTACACAACCACTTGTACTGAGAAATATGTGTGTGTGTAAAACAATGCCACATTAAAATGTCCAAACGAAATTACTGATAATTGCAACAAAATGTTTATCATTGTCCTGGTCAGTTTTGCTGTATAAATCAGCAATATCGGTTCAGTATGAGACAACCTCGAAAAGAAACATGAGGTATTTTTCCTAAAAAAAAATTCTAACAAAATTCTAACAGACTCAACACATTCGAATAAAGTATTCCAAGTTGTTTTGTTGTATAAATCTGCAAAATCGGTTCAGTATGAGACAACCTCGAACAAAACATGAGGTATTTTTCCTAAAAAAAAATTCTTACAAAATTCTAACAGACTCAACACATTCGAATAAAGTATTTCAAGTTGTTTTGTTGTATAAATCTGCAAAATCGGTTCAGTATGAGACAACCTCGAAAAAAAAAACATGAGGTATTTTTCCTTAAAAAAAATCTAACAGACTCAACACATTCGAATAAAGTATTCCAAGTTGTTTTTAAATTTATACAAAATACGTATTATATATTAAACTTGTTGGAATGTCAAATTTAAAACTCTTTTAAAAATATGTTCGTCCTTAACCATTTAAAATAACCAAAAAAATACACATGACTTACTGCACAAAACGCCCACCAAATGGCAAAATAACCAGAATTCTTTTAGAACCGTAAAATGTATCGGTTTGTTTTGTAGGCAATACCATTATAATTGGTTTGTTACCATAAATACATACATTTCGACTAAACAAGTCTTAACAATTCAAACTGTATATCAAATGAATGTCTATAGAATTTCAAATATTCATTCACATGTTGACTATTTAAAGTGCATACATACAATAAATACATACCTTTTTTAAGACCTTTGAAAAAAAAAATTCAATTGATATTTCTATATCGTCACAGTTCAGCTTCTCTTGTTGTGGTACATGAAACCCAATATCAAGCGTCACTACAAAATGGCTGGAATAAAGAAAATAATGGTGAGAAATGAAATGATATTAGACACCAATCAATTTGAAAATACAGAATAATACAGTTAGATAAACAATATTAAAGGATTTTAACCAAAAAAAAAACAGAGAAAATAAAACATAAGCATAATAATCTTAATAGTACCACAAATATAAATGTATTTTTACACTTGCTTAAATCTTATTTCAATTCAAAGCATTATTCTTTCTTTCTTTCTCTCTGTCAAGTCCAATTCAAGTATACATGTATGTATATATGTATAGTATGTATGTATGTATGTATATATAAAATATCATCAACCAACATCTTCATTATCCTTATGCCTTTTAAAAGAGCAGCTGACTGGTATGAACTTAACAGACTTTTTGGCAAAAATATAACAAAATTATGTTGTATGAGTAGGTGGAAATAAAACTAAATGTAATTGCAGGCAGACATACCTAGTGATGGCCAAAAAAAATAAAGAATAATCGATTAATGGATTATGTATATGATTAATCGAAAAGAAAAAATAATTGATTGCAATTTATTGGAAAGATTTAATCGATTAATCGATATTTTTAGGTAAAAATTGAAAATTATCACAAATAAAAAAATTATTCAGGTATGTGATGAAAATCGGTCGATTTAAAAAATTAATCGTATTTAGAAATCGACAAGAGTGTGATAGATTTCGATCGATTTCATATTCCATTTTTGTGTGATAAAGTTTAAATTACAACTCTTAAAAAGTCAACAGTCAAAATGTTTTAAGGAAAAGTAAATAAACATAAATTTACATTTTTAAAAATAAAGTTGTAATGGCTTTTATTACAGCACTTTCTTTAATTATCTTTGAGGAGAACACTCAAACTGTCTAACAAGTCATCCTCTTTTTTCCTTTTACCAAGACTTTGTTTAGGAGTTACTGTTTTATCGGTAAAAACTACTTCTTCATCAGATGAAAACAATTCTGTCCCAATTATTGCTGTGAATTTGCTTATTTCTTCTAAGACGAAGAGTCCGCAAAGTTGGCCAATTATTTCCTCCCTCTTAGAAATGCAAATTTGATTATAGGGACCGCCACCTGTTGCTATTGCTTCTTGTCAGTTTGTTGCTATTTTTTTCTTTGTACGTGCCTTCCAATCACGCCATACCTTTGTTTCAATAAGAAATGTGTTTTTTTAAGATATTTTTATGCATATATGTAAAAAAAAACTTACCTTCTTCCAACCGGTTGAATCATAAATTGGTGGTCCAAGGCTGTTCAATTTAGTGGCCAAATTATTCCATAAATTTTCAACATCTATTTTGTTGATTTTAGTAAAGCCTCTAGCTATGTCTTGATGGCTTTCCATAAATTAAATAAGCGCATCTTCCTGTTCAGGGTTTTTATGTTTTCCCCTATAAAATCAATAAATAATTATGAACTAATTTATCATTAAACTAAAAAATACTTACATTTAGATGATCTCTTTATAATTTTGGTCGTTGATGCAAAAAAAGTCGTTTTAAAAATGGTTTTAAACCGTCATTATCGATATGTGTCACTTGTCAAAAACGAAATGGGACAAAGTGAAAAATGAAATCGGCACCACAAATTGACAAAAGAAAACGCATCACACCTGTTTTCGATTTTAGCGGTTTTTGACGCCGAAATCGATTTTCATCACATACCTGATTATTACTTATTAAAAAAAATCATTTATTTAGCACAGGAGCTTTGATAGCCGTTTCGTGGTTAATCTGTTCCGTTTATTGCGTTACTATTGCACCTGCTTTGGAAAAAAATGCCGCTCTGATGGTACAGATGTACCAATCAAAAAGCAATATTTTTGTGCAAGAGAGTACAGCTTAGGGTAGACCGATTATATTTCTTTCCATGCATCTATTACGTTGCGCTTTAATTCTATTACTGGAGCATTGAGAAAGAAGCTTAGTTCATCTTGAGGAAGTGTTAAGTCATTGTTCTTTCACCTTTGTTTGTCGGCTAGAGATTTATGGTGAGCCCATATATCAAATTCCACTTCACCAACAGAAGACGTTTTACTGCCGCTTCCAATGCTGTCATCTATATGAGCAATTTCTGCCATTTCATTTCTTAGATGTTGATTAAGCTAAGGGATCTTCAAAATTATTTTTTTTAAATCTTGGGTCTCCAAAGCGGCGTTGAAACTGTTTCAAAATGTTTGTTTTTAAGTTACTTGCCAATGGAGATAAACATTCAATTTTCATGATTTTTTCCGAAATTCATCTGGCAGTCACGAAAAACGCTCAACCATGCTTTTGTTCCTCGTCTCTTTTTCTATTTCCTTTTGTTTCTGGATGTCTATCGATTATTTTTTGGAATAATTGATTAACTCAATTAATCGAAAGAGAATTCACGATACAATTAAATCGGTAATTAAAGAAAAATAATCGATTATTACTAGTTTTTCGATTAATCGTGCCATCACTAGACATACCACACATTTCGAAAAATTGTACTTTTTTATAAAAGGTACTTTTTTATAAAAGGTACTTTTTTATAAAAGGTACTTTTTTATAAAAGGTACTTTTTTATAAAAGGTACTTTTTTATAAAAGGTACTTTTTTATAAAAGGTACTTTTTTATAAAAGGTACTTTTTTATAAAAGGTACTTTTTTATAAAAGGCACTTTTTTATAAAAGGTACTTTTTTATAAAAGGTACTTTTTTATAAAAGGTACTTTTTTATAAAAGGTACTTTTTTATAAAAGGTACTTTTTTATAAAAGGTACTTTTTTATAAAAGGTACTTTTTTATAAAAGGTACTTTTTTATAAAAGGTACTTTTTATAAAAGGTACTTTTTTATAAAAGGTACTTTTTTATAAAATGTACTTTTTTATAAAAGGTACTTTTTTATAAAAGGTACTTTTTTATAAAAGGTACTTTTTTATAAAAGGTACTTTTTTATAAAAGGTACTTTTTTATAAAAGGTACTTTTTTATAAAAGGTACTTTTTTATAAAAGGTACTATGAATAGGTACTTTTTTAATAAAAGGATCTCTAAAACATAATTCTTTTTTAATAAGGGCAGCATAAACAGGTACTTTTTAATAAAGAGAACTGTAAAATATATGATTTTTGATTTTTGACTGTTTAAAAAGTACCCTAATATTTTAATAGAAACAAGCTTTTTAATAACTGTTGCGTTTAAAAAATATCAGTAAAAAATCGTTTATAATAAAGACGTTTTGAAAACATATTCTTTAAAAATGTGATATTAACAAGGAACACAAATACAAGTACATATGTATGTGTTGAAAACCTTAAAATGTTCATTCAATTAAGTTGTCAACCCAAAAAATATATATATTTTTCATTTTTGTAGATTGCAAAGTCGATACAGCGTTGTACATCTGTCCATCTAATAATTCGTGAACGTATATAATGCATCAATATAATAAGTATGGTCCTGATTATGTTACTGTCTGCAATATTGATGTAGGATAAAAAAAATTGTTAATTCTTAAATGATAATTGACTGAGCTGTATTAAATATGTTATGGAATAAAATTATTTAAAGTTAAAAAAAAATATTTAATTAAATTCTTTTTTATAAATTATCCTAAAATGATAAAAAAAAAATAATGGAAATATAATTCCATCAGTTATTTCTTATAATTCTTTGTCAGCTGTAAATAAAAATAATTAATTTAATACAAAAGGCTTTTTACAAAGACTACAAACAGATTGAAATATTGTCAATGTGTAACGAATTGCTCTGATTTTTCTTTCCTTTTTAGCAAATGTATAACATTAGAAGATTATAAGGAAATCCTTTAAAATTTACATAATAAATATATATACAAACCGTTACACTTACACACATACAGAAGTACTTTAAAAGACGTAGTAGTAAATTAAATTTTGCAACATAAAAGTAAGAAAATGTATAAAAACTGACAAGGAAGTCAAAGAATTTTCTTAACTTTTTGCAGACAAACATTTGAATGTAACATATTGTTATATAAAAAGCAAGAGTATGTGTAAATGTATTTGTTTATGTTCAAGAGAAGATAATATTAACACTTGCATACTTAAATACAGATACTTTTTTAAATTAGAAAGGTCCCAAAATAAGGTTTTCAACTAAATGAAATTTATAGGCATTTTTATTTTTTCCCGAAGGTCCTAAAATAAGAAAGATGCTTATTTAAGAAAATTTTTTATGTCGACTCCAGAGAACGCAGCGGAAAATCTTGGTTTCATATGAAAGGCTGGCAAAGATTTTCACTGATATTCAATCTCAAATGATGATATCTTTTTTAATTAAATTCTTTTGCTATTCAATTCTATTAAACTTACATACATGGCTGTTACATCATTTAGTTATTTTTACTGGCATACTATTTAAAAAAGAAAAGCATAGAAGTACATATACAGATATAATTTCTATTTATTTATTATTAAATTATAAAAATACATTTTTCCCAGAATTTTGTTTTAAGTGCTCGCAAAAATTGTGTTACAACTTGATACAAGTCAATTGCCTTAATACTACTTTAAGCTAAGATAGACAATTATAGTACATTTCCTGTAACAAATTTGTTTAATATTTTCATATTTTTACTACCTTTTTATGTTCTTTTCCTGTTAATCAAAATCTATGTTTTTGGGTTATAAATAACTCTTGTGGCCATTTATACATATGTGTAAAAGAGAGAATTTTCTGAAATATATATCGCACCCTAAATACAAAAGCATCACAACTCAAAATTTTCCAAAACTAACTTTTTTCCATAAATTAATTCAGAGTACACATCTCTAACTACTGCAAAAATTTCTTTCACATCACTATCTTCTTTAACTGTAAAAATACAGTTGTGTCTATTTTTATGTGAATTGTGTTGCTTGTGCACGATGAAGTTTTTTATCTCTCCTAAAAATCTTAGTATTTTGAGTTGTGACCCTTTTGTATTTAGAGCAGGGATCCCCACACACATACATTCACATTTATGTTTGTGTGGGTTATTTGTTTTTGAGAGTAAAAAAAGTGGAAAAAAACACAAGCGACTACACAACCTACTCGCATGACATATCAATCAAGACTAAATGTTTTTATTAAATAAAAATTCAAATTATCTTCTCATGCTCTCTTTTTAAGTAAGAGAGCATTCGCACATGTGCGGTACTTTGAAGATCTCTGATTTAGAGTGCGATATCTTAATAAAAAGTGTAAATTTATCACATGCTGTTTTATTTAATGGTTATCTATTAAATAAAATATTTAAGGTTTTCTTTTATCGGACAGCTAGAGTGAAATAATAATTTAAATATGTTTATTAACACTAAAAACTGATTGCCATATTTAATTGCACCACGAAATTTTTAAATTACTAAAACAATTTATTTGGCTGCGTATGAATAATTTTAATAATGAAATTTAATAAATATTAAGTATACGTAACAAATTAGTTTAGGGAAATAATTAAATAAATTTAAAACTATTGATCCGATTTGTTTGGAACTTACCAAATCAATAGAAAACACATTAAACATTCAGAATAGTATCTGCAGTTATAAAAAAATTAAACACAATATAAAAAACATTTCAAAGAATTACATTTCGTTTTTCTTAAGAGTAAAACATTATTTTTAATTACAAATTGGTGAAAATTGTGCGGAAAATAAAGCGTCCGATTATGTACAAATTTTTCACATAGTTTTTAAACATATTCCAAAGTATTTCAAATACTTTACCGTATTTAAAATTTATATCTATGTCACATACATGTACACTGTCAGACAAAATAAAGTTCGGTTTCAAATATTTCCTGTTTTTTGATTAAAACAAGTTTTTATTATTTTCTAATAATTATAAATTATAGTTTTATTTTTAACTAGCTGAACCGGTCCGCGTTGCTGGCCCTAAGCAAACATTAGTGTTGTATTACCACACGATTTAAATTGAGCTTTTAATGAAATTTACGGCCAATAAATACAAATTCATGGAATACCTATCATAAAGTTTTTTTTTTACAGAGTAACTTAGATATGGTGTAGATATGGGCTCAATCAAAAAAGTAACGCATGTATTTAAGGCAAATTGGAAATTATATTTATTTATTACTTCATATTAAGGCCAGTGTAAAAACGTATAAATTTTTTGGCGTGTCAACTCGAGAGCAAACCATGAATTTTCCAAAACTAAGCCAGCAATTGTCAATGATATATAATATTAAAATAGATCTTGTGTTATCGAATGATGTAAATATTTTGTAAATAAACCGAAAATTCGGATTTTTGAACGCAACATTTCGAAAGTTTTAAAATTTTGATATTAGATCATTATTAACATAGGTTTTTTGTAAATATCTTCGGAACTACATAACCGATTTAAGAGTTTGATATCTTTTTTTGAAAAAATAAAGCAAAAAAAATAAATATATATGCCATTGAAATTGCAATATGAAAAATGAATTTTTCCATGCCCCTCCGCAGACCAAAAATCCAAAATCATAGTTCACAGTGTGACCCGCCTAAATATTCTGAAGGTTCCCTGAATATTTCATTAAAACCGGGCTAGCCGTTTTGGAGTCCATGCGTGACATACCTACATACATCCTGTTTTATATATGTATAAAGATTTAGTCTAATATTTTATCAAATATTTTTTTTTTTTTTAAGAGAAGTATATATACTTGCGTTACTTTCTTTGGAAAGGAGATTGTTGAAAAAGTAAAGGTGGTGAAAGAAGAAAGCTTTTTATATCACAACTCTGCAATTGCGCATTATAATGACATATATGTTTGTCTTTAGTGCAGAATTGCAGCGCCTCTGGTGGTGAGTAGGCGCATTAATGTTAATGCTTGATTTTATAGCCTTTATTTAATTATATTACTTCGGTGGCGTTTTACTGCTACACCACCGAAGGAGGGCGCTGTGATAAATATTGGTTATGATAGATAGAAGAAAACTAATAATTATCAGAAACTGATGTTGTTTGATTGGCAGCGACTGGGAATCGAACCCGGGCTACAAATACCAACAGCACCCCCTGTACTTACTTGCAAAGTTTAGCCGCTTTTTTATATTTGCAGCTTGTAGAAGAGGCTTTTTCTTACCGAACGTACTTTTTAGACCGCTTTCGTTAAGTCTTCTTTGAACAGTTAAGAGTCGAAATATTTAATTCTAGTTCCTCCTTTATGCGAGTATGTCTGGCTGTCATAAGACAATTTCTTTTTGCTAGAATTACAATATGATCATCGTCTAGCTTCGTGGTCTTACGTTTTCTACCACATAAGTTCTTTAGGCTTTTGTTTGATTTTCTTATTTTATATAAAGCAATTATATTTCTTCCGCAGATTCCGAAATCTTATACTTAGAACTGTTTTCCAAAAAAATCAATCAATTTTAAGGTTAACAGAAAACCACACTTTATTATGTCGCAGAGATTTTTTGTGAACTTCAATCTACATATTTACATCAGAAATATAAATGAGCGACTTTATAAAATTGTAATGTTTGTGTAAATAATTCAGATACTCCAACAAATAACGGCTAAATAATACATGTACGAGAAGGTGTAAAATATCATAAATGAATGAAGAGGGTTACAAAACCTCACTGTGTAGGTTTCCGATAGTGTATATTACAAATATGTAAAATAACAAAGTTCTAACCATTTTCCTTAGGAAAAGTACTACAACATTGAAGATATTTACTGAATTCAGCTCCAAATAGCTGTTTTAGCACAGTAAACTATTCCCCTAATTCAGCATATTGTTAATTTGTAAATTCTTAAGTCATCTGTCAGTTTAAACAAAAAACAATTTACCATTCTAACAGAAACAGCAAATCATCTAATGCCAGAAAATCCTTTAAGTATATTCTAGTGATTTTGCAAATTTTACATGTATGTAGTAGAGTTTTTTTTTTTGTGAAAAATAACAAAAAACAACACCGAACAACAGAAAAATGTAATTTGTATTCAGCAGACCTAAAATATTTTTTTATTTCTTCTATTATTTAATTTTACGGCTACAGGACTGTTTGTTGTCTTGCTGGTGTAGAGATTAAATGAATTTAAGTCAAATTAATTTGCAAACAAGTTAAATTAATCAACATTTAATATTTTTTATTTTAGCAAAAAAAAAAAACATATATCCTTAAAGATCCCTAAAATATGCTACAGTTCTGTAACAAATTTATTTAAAATAAACTTATTTTATTGCAGACTTTAAGGTTTTAGCAAGAAAACAAAAGATTATAAGTGTATTTATTGCTTAAATTGTAAATTTATTTTGTGTTCTTAATAACTCTAAGTTCTTAATCAAATTAAAGTTTCATACATTATTAATTTATGGTCTAGTAATCTTTACTAAGTAGTCCCAAATTAGATATATGTATGTATATGTATTTTATGCACATAGTATTCTTTATACTGTGAAATTAAACACATGTCTGCATGTTAAATTTAGAGACTTGTGTTTAACATGACCTTCCTGAAAAGTAATTTGTCAACATTTGTATTAATTTTTCTCACATGAAACTTTTAACCCTTTTTTGCATAATGGTGATAATTTTTTATCATTACATTGAATGCCCACCTTTATTTCCATTTGGTATTAAGCTAATGATCTAACATAAACATATACTATGAATTTTTTAACCATTTTTCCTTTAATTTTGAATTTATTTATTTGATATATTTCACCAATAAAGAAAAACTCATGCATATAAGGGTTAAAAGACTCATTAAATAAATTAATATAAATCAATTTACTAAGAACTTGAATATATTAACTGCCGTATTTATAAAATATTAAAGTAGACTTCAAATGTACTTTAAGAAAATTTTGTCTAAAAGCACACTTAAGGCCTACTTTATTTTTTATAAATACGGCAGTAAATGTTTAAAGAATCATGCTTCTTAACAACAAAAATTTTTCTTTTTATAGCTTCATTAAATAAGTTATACAATGATATATCGATATCAAGTACAAATGTCAAACCACCGTAATTTATGTAAGCTGTGGTAATTAAAAAGTAATTCATCATATGTATAAAATATCCTGCCTCCTTTTAGGTTGTTATTATATAAATACTTTCACATTCAACGCAACTATATTTATATTTCCACTTACATGCACACATGGATTACTTAATTACAATATAAAGCTTAATTGATAAAAATAAATTGTTTTAAGCTAAAAAAAAAAGGCTAAAAGATGAAAAAATAAAAATTTTTTGAATTACTTACAGAATAAATTACCAGTTAAAAAGAGTTGTTACCAATCAGGTATATTGATTAAATACTACTTAGAAAAAAAAACAGTGTCCCTAAATCAAACTCGACGTCGGTTGTTTTAAACAAAAAGGAAGGTGATTTATTTTGTATTGTTTTCATTTCGACCAGCATAAAAGCTTAAAAACTATTTGTGCATAGTAATAATTTCGCTCTTTAACAATTAGTAAAATTTACTGTATTTTTTTTACTCTAGGATTAGTTTATTAAAGGTTTTCTTTAAGTAAAAACATATTTGATTACTCATTGATTTAAAGAAAGATTGTGTATAAGACGATCTATGTTTGCTTAAAATTGATTCAATATTTAAAGTGTTATTAAACTTGTCAAAAATTGCTTTAGTATAGTTTTAGGCGCTTAAAGTTACAAAAATATGAATAATAAAATAAGTCGTACAAAATGTTCAGAAAATATGTATCTAACAACCGTGTGAAAGCAATTTTTGTAATTTTTAGTACGAGTACATTGTAAGACAAAAATATTGTCAGACATCTAACAATTATGTGAATGCATTTTTTGCAATTTTAAGATTATTGTTAGATAATTGTCAAACTTTTTTATTGCCAGATGTGCAAAGTTTATGCAACTGACAATTTCCACATTTGTCTTTATCCTCGCTACTTTCTAGTACATGAATACATATGCAGCTAAAATGGTTTCAATTACTATTTTTTTCATGACAAAATTTAACATTTTTAAACACACACACAATTCTGGCAATGCGTTGTCACATTAACACATTTAAACATTATTAACATATAAAAATCTGACAACCATGTGAACTGACAATTTCTGTTGACAAGAAAATGTAAGGTTTTGTTACAGTTACAGGGGATTTATCCCCAAATTGAGGATTTTTGTTACGTGATTTGGTATACAAATTTCATTGTGGGGATCCGGGGATTTGTTGGGGATGACAACACAATTTTAGGAGATTTTTTGGAGATGTTTTTTAGAACTGATGGTAACAAGAATGATTTTTGAGCTAAAAAGTGGATGGTTTCTAATACAGAAGAAGTATGTAAATATTTTAAAAAAAAAGTATATTTTTGGCCGTTTAAAATGGCTGCAAATACTATTTTTATTAAAAAAAATCATAATGCTTCTTAGGAACGCGAAGATTGGGCAAAAGGTTTGAAATATACATACATATACGAGTATATTTTTAAAGGGTTTTAGCATGTTTTCTTTTAGGGTGGCTAAAATGTATTTCTTGTGCACCAAAATCGTTTCAAAATATCTTTAAAATCACAAAAAGAGACACGGTGAAACGGTCAAACACAAAAATAATTTCGAATCTTTTTGGCAAGAAATACTTTAGAGAATTATTGTAAGAAATTTTTTTTTTCAATTACAGTCATAAAAGTATGTTAATGTATTTTTAAATTCATATAGGTACTATCCCTGTCACAATAGAATCCAAAGTTATATATTAAGATTGCCATTTTCACAGCAAAACATATCGATATTTCGTCTGTGGACCATCTTAATAAAATAAAAATTTTAATAAAAAAAAAATTTTAATCAAAAAAAATCAGTTTGGGGATTTTTGGGGATAACAAATCAAAAATTGGTGATAAGCTCTAAAAAAATACTGGCAGCACTGCTGACAATTAACCTTTTGCTAACTTTCATAAAGGAATTCTTTAAAACAAATTAAATTTGAAAAAAAATTTGATATTGTTAAAAAAAAATATTACTATATCTTACAGTTACTCAAATATTTTTTAACCTTGCTTTTTGTGCACTATAAATGAAAAACTTTGCTTCTTTTATTCTTTTATATTTAACTTTAAAACCACCATTTAAACCATCTCAAAGTATTAAGTACTTTAACTTTGTATATTTTTACTCGGTGGCACAAATATTTTTTTTGTTGAAAACTAAAGTTTATTAACCCTTGTCTTTGGTAACGAAGAAAGTACTTACTTAAATTACTGAGCAGAAAAACTTGTTCCACTGTATTGGTAACTTCACTTAAATGGGTTTTTAATCCCACAAACAAAAATAAAAGTAAAACTATAAAATATTGTTTAAACAACTTGCTGACACTTAAATATAAATCTGTACAATACATCATATAAATATTTATGGTTTATTGTTTATGCCAAAAAAAATATGCTGAAATCGCAGATTTGTGTTTTTTATATTCACAAGAACTTTAATATTGTAAAAATACCTCGTTTTGCTGTCTTTGCTACTTATTCTTAGCTTTCTTTTGGCGTTTGTTAACGATATTTTTATATACATATGTATATTTTTTATAATTTAAAATGTTGGCAAAAGGAATGTACTTGTATGGATTTGTTTGTGTTAAAAAAATATGATATAAATTCATAGCATATTTTAAGCTGTTTTTTTTATAAAAGATTTATGTATGTTTATTATTTTCTTCTTTTGTGTTTTGAAGAAATGTGTTGTCTACTTAAAAGCTGAGCACCAACACAAATGCATGGTTTATTATTAGGGTGAAAAATATTTACATTTTAATGAATTTGCATATTCTTTTCATATTTATAAATATCAGTGAAATGTAGGATTAAGTTTAATTGTACTGTCTTTGATGTATAGTTATAGATGCCTCACTCGTCAAATTGATTAACTCCCTTAAATATAAAGTAGTGGCATTAATAAAGCATAAGTTAAAGGGAGTGGTACAGTAGTTCTTGACAATAAAAAATGTTTGTGATTTTAAATAAATTTGCAATGCACGTGGATCAATAATGCAGGTGGATAGAAGGAAATTAATTTGATTAGTTTCAGTTTTTCCTAAATATTAATAAATACATATGTATCAATTTGTATCATTTTTTTTTTTGTTATATAAATACCAACAGATTTTTGCTACAGAATTTCATGTGAACAATGCCTTAATTCAAACCAATAAACTTGAATATTATTTTAATTTTCTAATAGTTGCGTGCATATTAATGCTTTTCCGGGAGATTTTATTATTATAATTTATTTATTGTTTGCAAAACTTTTGCATACTTTTAAGCAGAAACAAATAAAATAATTTAAATTTTAATTTAATTTAATTAGTTTGTAGCTTTTGGCGAAATGAATATTTGCATTTATCTGAATATTCAAACAAATTAAATTAAAATATATATATCAAACAGAAAACCGTTTTATATACATAAATATATTTTCTACTTTATCCAACTGTTTAGTTTTATGAACTCTTCCTTATTACTTATTTAAAAATTTTTTTGTATTAAAATAAACGCATAAACAAAAATTAACACTGAATATTGTATTTATGGCAAGAAGCTGTCATAATAAATACATACATAACTTAAACTACAACCTACATATAGGCATAACTTTATTTTCAAATAAACAGTAAAATGTTTGGGGTTTTATGTATTATTTAAAAGCTTTAAGTTTTTTATATTTATTTTTATGTTGTTTTCATTTATTGTTACTTTTTGGTATTTTTATTCCAGACACTTAAATGTAAGCGAAATAAAAAGATAATAAAAAAGTTCGGACTGTCAATACAGTTTAACCATTTAACTGTGTAGTACGTATTTGTCTGTATATGTAAATTAATAAAAATAAATGTACGCACATTGTTTGCAAACAAAGAATTGCAAACAGAAAAAATAGAATATTTATCAAAATAATTGTTAATAATTGAGATCAATTGATTTCCTACAGATAAAAGCAATTAGGGCGCAATGTAAGCAATTAGTAATTGTGAATTTCTGTATAACGATTTATAATTTAATTAAACAAAAATAGAGCAAGTGTTGTTTGAAAAATTATTAGGATAGTATTTAGAAATTTATTAAAAATTTTAAAAAGTACAAATTTAAAACAAAGTTTTTTTTTATTATTTATTCATATTATTAAAAAAATTGGTCTTTTATTTTCTTAATTTCTTTCTTCTTAGATTATTCTTATACTTAGACCAAACATATATTATATGTGTGAAGGTAAATTCGAATTTAACTAGCACAGACAAAAACCACATTTCCTAACATTGATAATCTTTAGAGTTGTGCCCGGTCATTCATTTCAGTGACCGGTCATTTTCGTCCATTTATCCAAGACTGAATCGTTCATTCAATTCGTTTCATCGTTCACTTTGAACGAATGAATACAACCCTTATTGAATGTGATTTTCTTCTTGTCTTTTGATAAACAGCAGCTGAACGAAATTTATACGAAGACTATTGAACGAAACCCGTTCAGTTAAATGACCGGTTCATTCCGTTCAATGAAGTGATCCGTTCATTTTAACCCGTTCATTCATGAACGACACAGCTCTAATAATTTTACAGTCCACAGACCACTGTTAAGCACTTAACAGTCAAATTTAATTTGAAAAAAAAAAATTATTTTTGAAAATAGAGAATTTCATCCTAAACTGTTAAGTGCTTAACAGTGTTCTGTTGACTGTAACATTATCAATGTTAAAAAATATGGTTTTTGTCTGTGCTAGTTAAATTCGAATTTATCTTCACACACATACATACACGAGTATTTCCTTAAAATAGCAAAACATAAACCAGTAAAATCCTGTAGTAGAATCGCAATTAACAAACATTTACTCCCACCTTTTTTTTTTTAATTTCAATAGTTGCTTAGATTATACTTGTAGCAACGAACAACAATAATAGAATATTATTTCTAAAACTATTTCTCCAGGCCAAAAACAATTAAACAGAATACAAAGACATTACATTTATGTATTACTTTAAGCTCTAAACTTAGTATTAGTAAAATCAATTAAAATGGTTTCGCAAAAAAAAAAAACGTACAAGTACAAATAAAGTAAAGCGAAAAAACTTTAGCTTAAATCCTTTTCTCAAATTTTCCTTAAGTATGCCAAATTTTGTTTTGCATCTTGTTTTTTTTTTTTTGTCTTTGTACAAACACTAATAACAGCTTAATTTTAATGTCTACCTTTAGGCGTTGAGCATAATTAACATGAACATGTCAACCTGAATTAAATTTTTAAATTGTATTGTCTTGTGTGTGAAACAGCAGGGTGTAAATCTTCCTCTGCAAAATCTCAAATTATAAATGCTACATAAAGTAATTAACCTTAAACAACAAAGTGTGACTCGCTTAAACAAAAACTCAAAAAACGTATAATTATCTTTTTAAAATACCACATACTCGCACACACAAAAGTAGTTGTAATGTTATTTAAGAGAAAACACACAAGATGTTAATTTATTAGCATACTTTAGGAAAGAAGATGGGAAAACAAATACACAATAATTCGTCAATGTTGCGAAATATGGCAGCAGTTTGAAATTGTTTTTAATAATAGATTGTACAAGATGTATGTACATATGTATGTATATATAGAATTAACTGATTTTAAATAAATTTGCAATGCACGTGGATCAATAATGCAGGTGGATAGAAGGAAATTAATTTGATTAGTTTCAGTTTTTCCTAAATATTAATAAATACATATGTATCAATTTGTATCATTTTTTTTTATATAAATACCAACAGATTTTTGCTACAGAATTTCATGTGAACAATGCCTTAATTCAAACCAATAAACTTGAATATTATTTTAATTTTCTAATAGTTGCGTGCATATTAATGCTTTTCCGGGAGATTTTATTATTATAATTTATTTATTGTTAAGAAGTTAATTCTTAATGGCTTTTAAAGACTATTATAAGTCACTAAAGCCTTATACGTATGCCTTATTAAATTTTCCCAAAATATCTACAATTTAAATTCGTCAACTAAAACCACTCACCTGAATTGTATAAGAAAACAAAGCCTATTTTAAGCTGCCTATATATAGTTCAAGTAAAGCATATTTTTTTGCTGATGTCGAAATTATTAAGTTGATAACATGTAGCTTTTAACAGACACTTAAATATAATTTCTTATTACATTTTAAATAAATTGAGTAATAATTTTATATTTTGAAACCTTTTTCCTTTGCTAAACAATTTGCTAATAGATTACAGTTAATAGTTAAATCTGTTAAATCTTTATTAGTTTTCAAGCCCACGTATTTTATAATTTCTATTTGCTATACAGCAAGAATGCTAAAATAAAGATTACACCATGCGCATGATTTCCCGTTATGTGACGTAGAAGTTTCATTCTAAGGGTTACCAAGAATGTTTCATGTGTTAAAATTAAAATTTCTTGCGAAAAATTTATGTTTTATGTGATAGTTGGCAACCTTGCAATTGCAATCAATTTGAGAGTTCTAAATTAAAAGCTGTTTAAAAAATAAAAACAAACCAAAAAAAACAACAAAAAATATAAACATGAAGTGTGCAGTGAGCAAATGCAAGCAAAACAACAGTAAAAAACAAGTGAGAAGAAATTAGCCAATAGAAACACAGAACGTGTGACGTCACAGTTCCAATATGCGCCGAACATTTTAAAATTTTACGCGCGTTGGAGTAATCTTTATTTTAGCATTCTTGCTATACACTATGTTAAATTTTACAAAAAAAAAATAACAATAAATGCCTTAAATAACTCGGGCTTATTGTGAAATATAATATAAATATAATATAATTTAATTAAATTTGTTAAAATTAAGATCAAATCAATGGTTTCTTATCACCAAGGCTGATACATGATACAGTCTTTTGTTGCTATTTTTGCTATTTGGTATATCAAGCATGAAATTTTTGCACAGTTGCAAAATGATGTGTGGACGAATCCTACAGAAGGACATATACTTAGAGGAAATTAAATTTTTCACATATGTATATTTTCTTTTTTTTTTGTGATTTTGTATTTGAGAGCTGATTTTTTCCGATCGACCGAACTGTACACGATCTGCTACAAACTTTTGTGGCTTTAATTTAACTATATATTAAGGGAGGAAACTTGGAGTAGGTTTTCTGATACAGTTTTATTAGCATAGAGTAGAAATAAAAGAATTATAATAAAGTCACAATATACGATTTAAGGTAGTTTAAAAAATTAAAGTTTAATTATGTTGCAAAAGTTCCTTAGCTATTTTCTGCATTTCTCTACCAATTCAAAATTAAATTCTGTTTTAAACTTAATTAAATAAAATACAGAAATTGCAGTACTTACAAAAAAACAACAACAAAACAATAACAAACACACTATTTACAATAAGTTTTACATAAATTCAAACAATTAATTTAAACAACTACTTTAATTTGCCTCTTTCAAATACATTTTATTTCACTACTGCTGCTAACTACTTCTTCTAACTTTTGTTGCTATAGTTTTCTTTGCCGCAGTGTAATTAGCAACTTGTATTATTTTTGTATTTTTTTTTTATTCTAACGAATACCGGACGTAGGAAATTTGCAGCCATGTTGTAACTGTCTCCACAAGAATCCTTCTGATTGTGTTGTTGCTAATTAGTAACTCTTGGTATGTTTTAATTTTTTTCTGTTTTGTTTTTCTTTTAGCAAAGTTTATTGATTATTTGCAAGAGAAACGTAAACTGAAACTGAAAACGAAAATGACAAATAAAAATGCAAAAATGTTGAACAATTTTCATAGAAATTAAAGAAAGTCGTCTTGTCTGTCTGTCTGTCCATTTTAATTTGTTTTTTGCATGTTACAAACTGTACAGCAACAATAATAAAAATATTATTTTATATGAACTTTATATATACACAACAATAAATATCATATACACTCGATTGGTTAATTACACTGAATAAATTGTTAAAGAAAATTAATGAGTAAAATAGTGAAACTATTTAAAAGTGAAGTTATGACAATTGTTCGTGAACATTTCTTGCGATGAAAAAAAGTAAACTGTCAATTTATCATTTTATTTTATTACCCCCAATAAAACAAATGTACTTTTCTTGAAGTGTAAAAATTGTTAATGATTATTTTTCTTACTCTTATAAGCACTTGATAAAAACAAATTATGGCTCTTGCAGATAACAATTCACACTTCACAATTCAAACACAAAATTGTTAAAACAAAAAATATAAAATAAGAAGAAAAAGACCTTAACTCATGACACTTTTCTAAAGAACTCTTGACCCTAACATCTGTTCTTCTCTATACATATATATTATGTATGTACATATATGTATGTAAATATGTTTGGTCATGTGTGTTTAAGAGTTTTGTGTGCAGATATTAGTACAAGTAGCATTATAGTTGATATTCTATGTATGTAGACTACTTAACGCAACAACAAAAACCACTAAGCTTTAGCTTAGAGTGCAAAGCCTCTAAGTACCTTTTTATACATACATATATACGAAAGAATAAGCAAATGTATATATTTATAATCACATATTCTAAGTATTATCGGCGATCACAATTATTATGTAAAATTGTTAACTTGTTGGGATCAATAAATGTATTGCCAATCGAATGATGCCAATTGCCAATAAAAATATATCATAATATGATCCTTTTTAACCATAATTTAATTTCTCGTTAGAATTATTTGATTATTGCATATTATAACATAATTATGAGTAATCATATCATAATTTAAGGAGCATGTTATAATAGTAATTATAATATTATAAGAATGTTAGTTTATGCATTTGACTTTTGTGATTATTATCATGACATGACCATATTATAGACTAATTATGATCATTTTAATACTTATGTATATCCCTTCTAAACTATCACCTTGAAAATTAAATTCAAAAACCTGCAATTTTGCACATCATCCGAAAAAATTATATTTTAATAATCAAATTTCATTTTTCTAAAAAAGTGCAGTTAACGCCTTTGCTCTATAAGCTAATGATATGTCAAAGATTAGTAAACAAACTTATATGTATAAATATGCATATGTACTTGTATATTCAATTATAAGGATGGTCCCATTGGAATGCATCTGCAAAAAGTTTTAAATGCTCCCAACTATGGTAGATGAAAGTAAAGGCTCACCAAGAAGTGCCGGCAAAGACGGTCATTGTCGGTACTTGTCAACCCGGCCGAGACTATTCTTGTTCCATTCCATTAACCAGACGTAAATATCTAAAATTCATAGAGACGATTTGAATGGCTCATCTCTTGAGTTTGCGAATGAGGTAAACTATCTTGATATTTTGTTTAACATAATCAACTACTGTTAATTAACTGTTACTACTGTAATTTATACTTGTCAGCGTATATTTCCTATAACGTTGAATTTAAAACCTATGATGATTTAGTGGCATTTTGTTGCTGCGATAAGAGCAATACTTGTATAAATATAATATCTTAATATGCTTAGATAAATGGGAGCAGATGACTACGAGTTCTCTGTTTGTCAATGTTTATAATAACGGAGTTCTTTTGGACTCAGGTTAAAAACTCGGTTATCTATTTGGACACATGTGAATTCTAGTTACCTCTATGAAATTAATACTAATATTACAGTTTTCGACTGCATGTTACTGTCTTTGCAGTTGCACAAGAATTTTACATTCTTATACCTTGAAGGGATCAATAGTCAAATTCATCAAACAATCCAAACAGGATACTTGATACTTTAATATATCCTCTTCTACGTTTACTAAGTGTTTGGAAATGAGGTTGAGAGCATTAGGATTTGTGTGATGTCTATGATTTAAGGTAGTATGTGCTCGTGATCTTCGTTATTTCTATGAATGAACTTGGTTCGTACAATAAACTGGATTTGCTCTGTTTAACTGGTCAAGAGGGCCATGTTGGAAACGAAAGTGATGAATGAATTCGTTCTTGGGTTGAATCAGCATTCACCTAATCTGGTCTCTAACCGACCATTACTCTGTCCAGATAAAATTGCCAAAAATGTCTATCGCTGGGAAAGAGCAATATGAGAGACTTACTAAACTATTTACAAACATTTTGGTATTAAGTACCACCAATTCATTTTAGACCTTATTAAAATAAAACAGTTCAAGTTTTGCTAGCTGTATATGAGCACTCTGAATATGTACTTGTGACTATCCATTTATTAAACTCAAAAAGGTTATTTAAGATTTTTTTTTTAATATTAAGAAAACATATTTCTAAAACATAATAAGTCTAGAAATAAAACGTATTTTGAAAATTACAAAAATCGTGTCATGAAATCGTAAGTGGATTCAGTTGAATGGATTAGGTTAAGAAGTTTCAAAGCTCTAAAATTTAAGTGAAATTTCAGTATAATTAAAACTTACTATGTATCTAATTATTTCCATGTCAATCGATAGGCCTTTAAAGGAACTTCAATAAAAGAATATTTTTGACGATTAAAACCAGTTCAGCAACATCTAATACTAGGACACAAGTTGAGGGTAACTTTAAAAACATTTTTCCGGAACAACCTAATGCATATATGTATGTGTATATATGTGGTACATATATAGATATATATGAAAGTATGTACTTGTTATGTTGGCTCCTACAGATTGGTAGTATAAATCTGTGTAAGGTTACGAATGTCATAATTTGTATGCAAAATATGCAAAACAGAACAAATAAAAAAAAACCAAACTCAATGGCTCTTTGAGTATTTTGTTTTTTTTTTACACAACAAAAACTATAGCAGTAAGGAGGCAAAAAATTCGCTACCGTTAAGAATTATACCCAGATTAAGCAACCTTGAACCTTTATTATTGTTGTCGTTGTTACAGTTTCTCTCACTCTTTGGTAGCATTCTTGTATGTAGTTGTTGCAGTAGTTTATTTTCCTATACACTCATGTTCCATTTCTCACTCATTCATTATGCAAATATAAATGTGTTTGTGTATGGAAATGATTTCGTTTTTTTTTCTCAACAACAAGTAGAGTATCATACATGCACATGTATTTTTTTTTTGTTTGGTTTATTAATGATTCTTCATGCGTTTATAACGCACACATGCAAACCCCGCCTGGTATATAAAACTTTGAGCCTAAATGTATGCCATAGGTTTTTCGTTTCATCTTGAACTTTCATTTGTATTTGTGCGGCTATATAAATAATTTTGGTTACAATATTTTTCTTTTAATAAATTCCTTGTATATATATTATTTGAAGTCCTTTTTGTGTTGTTTTGCAATTTATAACAGAAAACGAATTCTAAAAGTTTTTATTAAAGTTCCTGTTCGAACATAAAACATGTTAAAACACACATTTACAGTTTATAGTTTGTAAACCAAAAAAAAGTAAGGGAAATGAAATTTGTTAAAAAAAATAGGCACAAGATCAAATGGTTTCAAAAGAGTTAATAATTAAATTATTGTAACAAAAATTTATGCAGTAGCCAAAATACTTAATTTATTAATAAATTTTACTTCTTGCTAAGTCAATTTATTAATATATATAATATTAACTCTTAATCTTTAATAACAATTCTTATTCATGAAAACAAATCGAAAAGCAAAAGGAACGAGATCTCAACTGTGTTATAATTTAACTAGATGTGTTTTATTGTAGTGAGTATAGTTTATTTTGCTTTGTTTTCTTGTTAACCAACAACAAGAATAGCTGCAACCAAAATATTTGTGCAAAAGGACACTTCTAAATGACATTTAACTTGGAATTTTTTAATAAAATTCCAACAATTATTTGTTATAATGCTTCTATTGTACCTTTAAAATGTGAATTTTTATGTATAGAAATTCCTAAAGTAGAAAACTTTCTTTGAATTGCAAATAGAATTGAAAACACTAACAATAACAACGACAATGTAATGCGCCAAAAAGTGTGCTATGAATTTTGATAATATCTATTTTTAGCATATTTTTAAGGTAGACATGTAAATTAAGCAGGTTGAATTTTGTTTCAAAGAATTGATGGATTGGTTTTTGGTGAAAATAACATACATATGTAGTTGATAAATGGTGATTAGGCTTTTTTGCCAATGTAATGATGCTGCTTTTACATTTTAATCAGCAATTCAAACATAAAATTTTCTTACTTGACTTTGACAAGAATTACTTATAAAAATTAGCAAAAGCATTTCTGGTCTCGACATGATACCTCTTACTGTCTAAATTGGATGATATTGATGTCATGGCATTCACATTAGGTTTCCACAAGACGCTGCCACATGCCTGGTTTTTGGTAATGTGCAAAAAAAAAAGTAAATAAAATGTTTGTCATTTTATCAAATGGCTTATAAAAGTTTTAAGAATTGCTATCTAAATATGAGGCAAACTAAAAATTTAGTGCGAAACACTAATATATGGTTAATATATTTGTTTATTTTTGCCTTTATGTCTCATAGAAAGCTAAACAAAAAAAATAAACACTTCAAGTTAATATTTGCTCAATATTCAATATTGCAATATAATGGTCAATATTGTTTGCAAACGTTAAATGAGCTGTAAAGCTATTGACTTAATAGTTTCATATTTTTCTTTTTAAGGGGAAAACGTTAAAAAAAAATGTTATTAGTTTCTAATGAGAGCAACCCCAAAGATATCAAATATACAAAATAATCATTACACTAAATTGAATCAAAATGTAGTTCGTAGTAGACGTTATAAGCAGACTTGAAAAGTATTTGATTGTAATTTTGAATTCAATGCTAAAATGAAAAAGCAAAAAATTATTTTATATGTATGTAGGGTTATTGAAATGGATGATGAAAGGATATTTTCAAAGAAAATTGTTTAAAATGAAGTGGAAACTTAAATTGTTATATAACATGAAATGAGCTATTTTATTACAAGCAAGAAATATATTATAATAAAATTATATCTAAACTTAACAAATATTTATGTATAATTTTTGAAAAAAAGGTTCATAAAATATTTTTTAAAATAATTTTACGCAATTTTACGCAGTCTAATTGTAGAGAATTTTTAAAATAACGAATCTTTTTAATAGTAAACAAATCCGTAACGATATTTCTAGTGAATAAAGATTTTGCAAACTGTGATTATTTTTCGAATCATTGGTAAGACTTATTTATGTTTGCATAAAGTTAGATGGTGATAAATTTTCGAATGCTATAGTCTGGCGGGAATTTATCAGAGTAAGTAAAATTTATACTTACGAAATAAATAAAATTAGTTTTCTTTCCTTCGCACAAGGAATGAAAACTGTTATATTCAGATGTTCTCTTCGCATACTTTATGAAGAAAAATATAATCTGCTAACAATATATTTAAAATCAATTCGTAAACGAATTTACTTTTTCATTCTTTATATTTTAATGTCTCTTGTGAAAAATTATTATCAATGTGTGAAATAAAATTCGCTGACAAGAGAATTCTCTTCAAGCATACGTGGTACTCTGGAATTCGCCGAGAAGAATCTGTTGTATTGAGACATGCCAGATTCTCGTTCCGTTCAGTTGAATACATATTCCCAACAACTTAAACAAATCCTTTATTTAGATATGAACTTTAAAAAAATTTAAAGACTCAATGAACTCTCGTGGAATTTCAGAACTTAGATAAATAAATATTATTTTAATTTGTTCTTTTATTTTATACTCTTTCTAAAATTAGAAATTGGCTGGGAACTTAATTTACAATAATAATTTTTATATTTTATTGGCAATACTTCACTTTGTGTTTCCTAAAAGTTTGCTTTGGCTTTTCTGGCACATACGCACTCTTTTCTCAACTCTTTTTTAGTTGGCAGCACTTTTGTGAATCAAACGATCCTTTATGCTGAAAATGGCAAAATTCTTTCTTAGTTTTAGTATTATAAAATTCTTGAAACTTTTCCCTCATATCGATTTCTATAAAACATGACAAAGATAAATTTTTTCATTTATCTTGCAATTATGTATTAAACCAAATAATTGCTATTTATCTGTAAATTTGGGTTTTAATAAATTGTTTCTTGCCTTTATTTTAAATTATTTGCATTTAATATTATACTTAAACTTATATACTTTTGAGAAAATTTAATCACATTTATTAAACTTTTAAGAAAAAGGATAAAACATATTTGTCCCTTTTTTCAAATTCGATCACATTTATTAATTAACTTTTCTTTTGTTTATTGTTATCACACAAAACACAACACCGACTTAATGTGTAATAAAAGTCTTTAGTGTTTTTTTTTTGTGGCTAATACCCTCTTTAATTTAACACAGGAAAAAACATCAATTATATTTAATGTTCTACGATTAAAATCTAAAAATTAATAAACGGTATACAAAATATAAAAAAAAACTAAAGAGAAAAGAGAAAAGGGCTAGAGAACAGCCATTTATTACAAATAGAAATAGACATGTTCTAGAAACATATAGATACTCACTCGTTCAAACAGAAATTCCATCACACACAGGACATAAATAAAACCCACTCATACAGGGAGCACAGTAGTACATTTGACGAGACACCTATATGAAGGTGAACAGGTGGCAAATATATATGCTGAATCCCAGTCTGTGTAATTTCAACTTTTATGTTCTTACTAATACTGGAACTAAAACCAGTAATTAGCCGACAAAGAGCCGTAGCATTTATCTCTTGGGATTGTATCCCTTAGTTAGTTTTAACTAAGTCCTAGTTTGCCGACGAGAGCTGACAAATTTAACGCATCGGATTGCAACCGCAGCTATTATTATTTACCTAAGTAATCGTTAGACGACCGAAAGCCGAAGTATTTATTTATTTCGTCGGATTGTTAACAGACCTCTGTAAAGAACAAAAATATTTATTGAAAGCCCATTAATCTCCCGATCGTCTACTGAAGATACAAAACAGCTCTGCGGTAGGATCTCAGACGAAGCGGACCTGTGCAGAACCTGGACAGGCTGGGTATACCCCGGTTGGTAAAAAAAACTGCATCACACTTTTAAGACAGTATCTTTTAACATAGAAAGAGAGTAATATGTTATCATTACATGAAATATAGAAGACGACAGTCTGTCGTCCTCAAGGTTTTCATTTTTTTCAACCCACCACCATTACACAATATATGCCACTGTGCCTAGTGCATTTAACAACATGTAAAAGAACATAATAAAATGTAGATTTTATTTCTTTATTGTTGTAGTTATTGCCGTGTGAGTGAGTTATTGTATGCGTGTGTTTTTTTTTTTTTTTTAATCGAAAACAGCAGCAGTTAACGGAAGTTGTGTATACGCCATGGTATGTATGCCACATACATACATACAACTACAATAAAAACCGTTAAAGAATGTTTAAGAAATACAACTGTATGTGTTTCTCTTAGTGAGAATAAAAGTCTGTAAGCGTGTGTGTGTTTTTATATTTATTTTACTAAATTAACGAGTTTTATCACATGTTGCTTCATTTCTTCTCATTTTGTGTGGTTTTATTTGTGTTTAACAACCTCTGAGTTGTTGCTTTAAATGTCAGTTATAAATGATGGTTAATAAGAACAAGAAAAAGTAACGGAAAGCAGTCATGTTTAGCAAACATCATAAACCGGAAATGAGGCAAATTATGGAATCGTGTATAATAGAGGTGCTGATGATGATCATGATGTGTATTCATTTAATTTGTATGTCTAAAAAGACATACATACATACATATTTGTACAACATTAATTTGCAATTTAAATAATTGTTGCTGTTAGTATTATGGTTTTTTATACAAATATATATATACAGTGGTGGCTATATAAATAAAACATAATTCCAATCTCATCCAATTGAAAAATTTTAATGTTTCTTTTTTCATTTGAACCCTATTTTTCCGCAGTAATTTTCTGTTTTATGTCTTACGCTCTTTAATTCTTAGTTATTTCTCGCTATCATCAATTTATATGGTAAAATAAGGTAATGCGTTTTGCGTGGCGGACACATAATTAAAACATTTTCAACTTTGTTTTAATATTAGTTTTATAACAACATATTTTCAAATTGTTCAACAAAAAGCATTAACTTGTTCCGAAGATGAAAAAAATATTTAATAACCTAAAATCTTCTGGTAAAGCCGTATTACGAATTTCTAATTGGTTTCTTTGCATCAGAGGAAAAGTATTAAACGCCATCAATCATTTAAATACATATGGGATAACTACAAATGTTGCAAGAGTTAACAAACAGCGAAAACTGCACCATTCGCGCAAAAAAGTGGCTACTATAATAGGTTTGGTCTGGCAGGTTTCTTCTTTATTAATTAAAAACTGATGTTATTGTTTAGAATCTAGATTAATAATTGATTCTTTATTCAAAAATTTATATCTTATATCTAAAATTTACAAACTAAAGATTGAGTGGTTTCTATAACCCACTCAATAACTTATTCTATAACTTACATTAACTACTTCATGCTCATTTACATGTTGTTTGGTGCAGTGAATCAAAAGAGAAGAAAGAGCACAAATACTTCTACTCACTTATGCAATCACAACACAATTGGTTGACCCAATTGATCGATTGCTTTGTTTTGGTTGCTGTGTTTTTGTGTCAGCAAAATTAAGGCAATGTTTGTAACTTACACCAAACAGCTTGTATGGGTGGCATTTGTAATTGGATTTTGTTGTACACTTATAAGTGCACACTACACTACTATGGAATTTAATGCACGATAATGATCCTAAACAAACTTAACGACTTGTGAAGCGTTGTTTAAAGGAACAAAACATAAATGTTTTAAAATGGACAGCACAGTTCCATAATCTCAATTCAATTGAAAACATGTGGAAGTTGCGAAAAAAACAACTAAAAGCAGCCAGGCTTAGAATTAAGTAGTGAAAAAATTTTTGTTAACTTTTTATAAAAAAATAAATTGAATAAGTTACTGTTCTGATGACTGTTTTAAAAGTATATGTGTGGTAATGAAGAAATAATGTTTAGAGTTTTTTTTTACAAAAATGTTGAGTAAGTTAAGTTTATGTATGTAGTTATTGTGTACGAATATGGAATTAATGAATTGTGAACAATTTTTACTCATTTTACTTATTTACCCCTATCGTGAATAAAAATTCCACATGAAATTTGTTCCCTTTTATTTTTTAACATTGAATTTTAATAAGAAAAATGTAAAAGGGACCAAATTTCATGCGGAATTTTTATTCACCCCTATCGTGAATAAAAATTCCACATCTAATTTGTTCCCTTTTATTTTTTAACATTGAATTTTAATAGGAAAAATGTAAAAGGGAACAAATTTCATGCGGAATTTTTATTCACGATAGGGGTGATTATTAATGTATATCCATTAATTTCAGATCATTTCCTTGCTTCTTATTATAACATAAATTATGTTGTTATAAGGAAAAGAAGTGTTTTTGTACGATTGCAAATCGCACGCAATTTTAGCAAGTAATTTGCATAAAATCATCCGAAATTTGTACAGAAATATTAAATGGAAAATTAATATTTGCAATAAAAAAAAACAAGTAATACTACCCTACACCGATTATATGAATAAAAACTGTTTTTCAGAAATAGGTGCCATATGGAAGATGTGTCCCATTATGGACCGATTATCATAACATTTAGTAGCATGATTTCTGTGCATATAAACATTGTTGGTGTTAAATTGTATCTCCACTACCAATACTTGTTAAAGATTTATGCATTTTAAGGTGATTTTTTGAATTGATGTGGGGGAGATATGGTGACATGACTTTTATACAGAGACCGAAATGATTTAACTATATTTTGTTTTTAAAAATAAATCACTTATATTAACTGTTATGAAATGATTTTTGTTTACATGGCTTCGTATGAATTTTATAAGTTTTTGTTGTTTTTAATGCTTTGGTGAGAGACAAACTAATTCAATTGTTGTTGATCTTATAAATTTTTAACAAATTGTAAACTGAATATGTTAAATATGAATTCAAGCAGTGCCGATATTGGACAAGAAGTGAAAACATCGAATTTTATATTCAAGCTTCATTGGTTTCCATTAAAGGAACTTTTGCCATTCATTTTAAAAGTTCGAAAAAAAAGTTATAATTTGACCTTTATGAAAATAATTTAATTATAAATCACTCATTTCGATTATTTCCTTTATATTCTTTTCTGTTTCTCTTAACCAAATAAATAAAGAAGTAATTTTAAATGAATAAATGGTGCCAATTAACCACTAAAATTAAAGTGGACCCATTATTTTCGATCTCTGTTCGAATATATGTATATGAGACATATTTGTATTGAATTTAATTTAGATACCAATACTTTTAAGATATTTATAGTCCTTAAAGTGATTTTCAAAAGATCGTTCATGGTTTTTAATCAGACATTTATGACCGATTTAGTTCTACATCTGCTTTTAATAGATTTCAGGAATAATAAGACTAATAAAATTTCACATTATAAATTTTATAATTTCATTTCCACTTAAAGATCAATACACTTATTTAAAAGTTCTTCTTATAGTTTACGACAAGAAAAAATCAGTTTTTTGCTGACCTTTTACTTAATTTATTCCAAAAAAACGTAACCAATATTACACAAATTGCACAAATTTGTTTGACGATATTCAATATTACGAGTGTTTTGTAGAAACAAATAGCATCAAATAAAATAAAACTTAACTGATATTGCGATTTTTCCTTAGTAAAATAAGTTTTCGAAATAAAAAGAAGAAATAAAACAACTTTTATTTAGTGGCTACGTCAATTTCGTCAAATATTTGCCACGTGTGACCGACTGTAGCTTTAGAGTTAGTAAAAGTTTTAAATTTTTAGAATAAATTAAGCTTAAGTTTCATCTTAATAACTTTCTTAATTTCGTAATTATATTCACAATTACAGTTTGTTGCTGTAATTGTGATTTAAGACTAAACTTTAATAAATTCTAAATACTCATTTTACAAAATATCTTCTTGAAAAAAAAATTCATTTTTTATTTTGAAAGCTTTCAATTTTAATCTAAACATAATCCTAACTATCGAACATTCAATTTTTTCACTTTCAGTTTCATATTGCTGCTCTTTAATTTATATATTTATGACAAAATTTATGATTTATTTCGCAAAAACAAATCAAATCTTTTATAAATGGTTGTGTTGTATTGTGTTTCTTATCTCAATTTATTAGACACGATAAATTTTATGTTTACGCAGACATCAGCAACAAGCAAAAAAAAATCACACTGTATAATCGTAATTTCCGTTTCTATTGGCCTGCGAAATTGTCTCCTATAAAAAAAGTGAAAGTAAACAAAAAAAAAAGCTACAATACTATCAGTTAGAGTCTCTCCCAAGAGCTGCATTCGAAAATGAAAATATTATATGTAATACGATATGAAAAGTTACACTTCCATAAAATATGTACCAGTTTCTCTTTATGGTGGGGAATGAATTTGTGTGACTGTATAAAACCCTGTAGAACATACTTGAATAGTTAATTGCAAAGCTTTTGAATCTACTTAATTGCAAAGCTTTTGACTAGCGAAATTAGCATGAGCTTGTAATTTAGGGAAGAGTCAAAACATATTTGCTGCGTAACCATTTACTAGTGGTATTGTAGTTGTTTAAACTAATATCATATTATGCAGTCGAATGCGCTAAGATTTGTCCAATCTAGAGATTTTGTTGGCGAAAAATAATACTTCGATAACCAATTCCCATCTATAATTACATGTCCTTGAATTACAACTGGAAATAGTAAATAGAAAATAATAATTACAATTATATTAAGTTGTCAACGAAAAATATTGGTGCTATATCTACTGTAAAGTCACCGGTTGTTAACTTTAGAACTGCAGGAAATATATTAAATACGCGTGTGTTTCACACACACACACATACACTCACGCACGCACCTTTATACGAATTATTTTATTTCCATCCGAAATCAAATTACATTTAAGATTAAATAAAATATAATAAAAAAAATACTTAAATAACTAGATGAAAACGACATCTATTGTTTAATAAAAACAAAACATTTTGTTGTTTTGTATTTTATTTATTATTGATACTTATGTTGTTAGAACGATTTTTTAAAACGACATAAAATATATTCAATATATTTGGCTACTACGCAACAAGGATAGATACATCAGCAGTATTGTAAATTGTTCAGTACTTTTACACATACTTTGATGTCTATGCACCTATTTCATATTTTGATTTATGTAATTTATTATTTTCCAGTATACAATTTAACATCACTGCAGATTTTCTTTAAATTTACATCTAATGATACTCACGATATTCGAGTTATGTTGACAACATGTCAAGCGGTGCTATCAGATGACAAATTAAAATTTTCAAAAATTGTCTTTAAAAGACATAAACCACATACACATGTATGTAATTGTTTTTCATAACTTAATTGAAGTACATATTTATTTTTGAAGAAATGAAAAACGCTCTATTTTAATAATTAAGTTTAGTACTATTCCAAAATCACAATCTTCCATCCCTGCTACATATTACACATACATATCGATTTTCATTCAGATTTTCACTGATATGAGAATTTATTTCCAATATTCAATGTAGCAAATACATATATATATATGTATATACCAATTCAATATATACATATATATAAAGTATCTCCCAATTTCTACCAAAAACAAAAGGAGAGCAAAAGAAAACTCATTACTAACGCTACATATATTTTTCCAGTATGTATTTTTTTCAATTTCCACTTTAGAGTTGTTACAAGTATGTATTAAATTGCCAACGATTCACGGAAAATACTTTTGGGACAAACAATCGAAAAAACCCTTAACAAAAGTTATAGGCCATTAAATCAAACAAAAGTTAGCTGCCTAAAAGTATGCAGTCATAGAAGAATGATGAGTTTCATATGATATCAATTCATAGAAAAAGTTATAAAGTGCCTTCGGAAATATTTACATACGTTTGTTGCCAGAAATTAAAGTTAGATCTTTCTACAAAAAAAAAATTAGGAAAAGAAATTAAAAAAGGTCAGGTATTTTGCTAGGTAGGTGAAGAAAAATATTTCTTAACAGGAATTTTTTGCATAAGAATGATGCTACTTTTTACTATATTTTGACACATAAAAATTGGTCAACTTTAACAATTAATCAATTAAATTAGTATAAGCCTTTTTTGTTTTCTAATATAATCTTATTTATATTAATATAATTAAGCTTTTATTTTAATAATATGTAGTGTTGACTTTATGTTGAAGCTCACTGTATGTTTACTGAGTCATACCGAAAATAAATGAAGTCGTAGTCCATTTATCGTGTACAAAATTCCTAATAATTTTCTTCATTATTTTATTATGTTCTTATTCTTTAAGTTATTTTAACACATTTTTTATTCCCATTTATAATTTTTTTATTTCCCACAGTTGAACAGATAAGAAAATAATATAAATGATTATACATAAACTAATGGTTAGATATTATTATCAGTATGTACTTAGATCGTAAATAGCGAAGGAATTGAACTTTCAAAATTTTGTCTATGGATTTATAAGATTTTGCAATAGACGGCTCTACAATAGACTAAATTTGCCCATCCCTGATGTGCATTTTGTGTCTTGTAACTTTTGTGCATGTTTAAAAGAAAAAAATTGGGGATAATTTTCGCTGTAGCTCAGTGTTAAAAAGCTTAAAGTGTAAATGAAAAATAATCTGTTTTATGTGAATAAAGAATACAAATTACTAGGTTCCAATTTACTCTGTATCTGATCAATATTTTTTCAAATCGCGTTTCAACGACATTAAATAATGTAAAGGTAGCAAAATATTCATGAATAGTTTCTTATCATTAAAAGGACATGAACCAAATCATTTGGCATTATATTATTTACCCAACTTGCGATTTAATGAAAAGCTATAAAAACACAACCAAAACAACTTTTAGTTAATTTATAAATTATTAAAGAATATTTTTATTATTTCAGCTTGAGTTCATTTTAAATAATAATTCAAAGAATACCTTTGTAAAGATATATTTTTTAGACAATTGGCACATTGGAATGCATTTTTTATCGTCTTTATCATCATCTATTAACTCACCATTATTAAGAAATAGACTTCGGGAATTAATCATATTTCTTATTACATGTTATGAGTTAGAACGAAATTTACATACGTTTACAATGTGTGTGTATTCTTCGTTATTATTATTTGTTGTTACTTGTATTATTTGTTGTTGCTTGTATTACTGCGTCCACCGTTGTTTGAAAATATCAGCAATGTATGTTATTGTTGTCATTTCTCCTTAATTTATAAAGCTATGTTTCTATTCCTTGGAAGTTCTTTTTATGCTTGGAAAACTCTATCCACAAATACAATAAAACTTAAACACGTTTATATTAATATCCCAAAAGTATGCAGCAATTACTTTGTGCTGTTGTTTAATTTACACAAAATTATAATTAATCTTCTAACCACGCCCATTAAACAAACCCCAAATATCCTTGAACTTTAAAATAAAATAAAAATATTTAAAAACTTAATTTAAAAAACATTAGCACTAATAAAACCCCCAAAATGTATGCTATACAAAAATCTCTACATTATTAAATTTATATGCGTTTCAAACAAAATCTGCAAATTTATTAGACACATTAAAAAAAACAGTTTTAGTACATAATATATGTATGAGTCTAGATTGACTAACATGCCTCATCAAGATATTGTTGTTTTTAATTTATCAAGTGATTTAAATGATCTTAGTTTGCCTACTAAATGTGACATTTTAAAATATTATTTTTTTTAAGTGATCATGCTAAATTTGAAAACAAAATGTTCTCGTATAAAACTTTTACTCCTCACGTAACAGATAAATTGATCCAAATTTGGTGTAAATTAAATATTGAAATCATTAATAGAAAGAGTGTTTTCAAAAAATTAACTGGTTTGCTTGATAAATACCAGAAACATGTACATCATAGAAACAAAAGAGATGAATTTAAAGCGTTTATTGATTCAATAAACGAATTATTTTATATTGGCAAATGTAATTGCAAATTAAAAACAACAGAATGCTCGTGTGGATTGATTCCATAACATCTAAAAGAATTTATGATGGACCAGCATAATGATAGAACATTCACAATACCTGAATATACGGAAGACGTAGCTACAACAATACCAACACTTACAACAGAAGTTCCAGAAGCAACTGTTCAAATGAGACGAGGTCATTATACGCAAAGATACGAGTGTTTCAAAACGAGTTATAGAAAATAATCGTGAAAGTCGTAAGAAAACTCCTCGAATGGAAAGTAAAAAGGACCATAAAAAATAATGTTACCACGTTAAAACATTAAATTGTAGGTCGAGAATAATATTTAAAAATAAATTGAATTAAAATTTTAAAAATACTGTTTTTTTGTTGAAACCTTGAAAATGTTCATTTTTTCAGATTGATTTTCCTACAAAAAGGATATCGAAAACAAACAAAATTTATCGTAGTAAAAGTTGTTGGAAATTATCTGAACTTTCATAATCTGCAAAAAAAACATATCGAAAAAATATCGAAGAAAATTCAAAATTCATTTTAGGCTATTTTTCGACAAAAAAAATGCCTAATATCTCTACTAAAAATAAAAAAAAAATATTGTTATCAATACAGATTCTGAAAGGTGATAAAAATACCTTTCAAACAAGCCCAGATTGAGAAATCTACTATAATTATATCCGATTTTATGACGAATTTAATTAAAATCTATCAAAATATCTATTTTGCAATTTTGGAGGCTCCAAATCCGACTTAGAGCTATGGTCTCTTGAGCAAAATTTTTCAGAATCACCTATAGATTACGTTTTTGCTATACACTTCATCAAAAAAAAATTAACCCACCGTAATGTATGTAGAAAGATTAAAGCTATACACATCATTTCCTATACAATTAAAGATACGAAAATGTATGAATATATTAACACATACGAAAATCCACAATAGATAAAATATTTATTATAGTAAACTAACATACTCGTAAATACATACATACATATGTAGATACACAGTTTAAAACTTAATATAAATGTGTGTAATTTATATATATGCTTATGCATATATAACATTGTCCGTAATGTCGATCGTTATAATTCACATTGAACGAGATTAAGCCTTCAAAATATGAAATGACTAACTGACTGTCTGACATTTAAATAGTCATTGTGGTAATATTCATATAAGCATAAAAACATATGTATGTGTTAAGTTCAATAAGCAAACATGCTTTTGTAATACTCATAATAATATCGCCCCTAAACGTATGCAGCTAGTTAGTTAGATTATGATGTGAAATTGATTTCAATTAAACACATGCTGGATTAGCAAATACTCGAACACAAATACACGTATTATCACAGCAACAACTACAACAAATAAAATTAACGGCCTAAATACAAATAGACAACAATATATCAACAGACAAAATAAAATTATTGTTGTGTTTTGATAGAAAATAGAGAAAATAAACGAATCAATAAATTCATTTGGTTTTATTTCGTTTATTAAATGCAAAATATTTCTTACATAGAAACAATTTAATTTTTTAAAACAATTGCGTGTGATGTGTTTTGTTAATGATTGTAAAACAATAAACAGATTTATTATTGTTGTGTGTGTATAGTTGTTATAAATACAAGCATAATTTTTCGAAGGTTTGAAGTGCTCTTTAAGTTAATCAAAACTAAAACAGTTGGTAAAAAAAAGTATACATACATATATACGTAACAATATGAAAATGTTTAAACAAATATATAGTATATATATGTGTAAACTATTTTATACTACATAATTCTAATTTAAATAAAACTGTTGCTATGTTAACAAACAACCTCCACTAGGGCACTTGGAGACACTGTGCTTAAGCGTTAGTAAATTAAAATATAATAAATAAAGGTTAAAATCATTTACTTTTCACTGTTCTCATTGTACACGTAGTTGGTTTGTGATTTTTATTATTCTTATATTTTTTCTGCTTTTTTATTGGCATCTTTATTTTATTTTTATAACTTGAATTGAAGCTATTTATTATATTTTTATTTTTATTAATATAACTACGTATTTAGATTTACATATTTAGATTTAGATGTAATGTGCTTATCCAATAATATTATTGCATACTTTTGGGTATAAAACCTATTACTCTTTAACTTTCCTTAACATAATAAAACATGTAATGCATTATAAAAAATAAATATCTTATTCAAGGAATTAAACAGAAATGTTAATAATCTTAAAGCGGAGAAAAAACTCTCAATGAAAATAAGTTTTTCTGGTTATTAAATTATAAATGAAAACTCGTTTATCTAAAGTTTCAGGTAATTTTAAAGACAACTAAAATGTTCTTGATTATTTCCTAAAAAAAATCAAAAAACGTAAATGGTGAAATATTTAGAAATCGAATTTAAATGTATTATATTTTAATACAAAACTAGTCAAAGAATTTTTTATAAAAAACTTATTCAAATAGTTCTATAGAAAATATATACAGTAATTAATTCACAGAGTTCACAGAGTATCTGAGTTAACTATCTGAACTATCCAAAATGTTTTCTATAGAAATTCATTCTGCGACATTTCTATAGAAAATAACAGTTATTTTTTACAGCAAATCATTTGTATTACAAATTTTTTATCTAAAATCTTATATAAGACTATTTTTTTCTACAGAAGTAATGTTTATAACAGTATTTTGTATAGGCAATTTTCTGTACAATAGTTTTTTCTATAGACAATTTTGTGTATAAAAATTCTTTCCATAGAAGGTTTTTTTTTTTTTTTATTTTATAGAAAATATTATGTACAACAGTTGTTTATATACAAAATTGTGTGTATAAATTAGATTTTAGCAATAACTATTTGTGCCAAATTTTGAAACAATATCTATATCTTCAAAATTTTTGAAAAAGCTTTCAGTATACAAAACAAACAAACAATCGTTTTTAATTTAATTTAATCTGCATGCCAAGATTTTATTATATTACAATCCATATTAAAATTTCCTTTTAAGTCTTATTAACAAAAACAAAATGTTGCAAATACTTTTCACAATGTTTACATTTATTAACATAGCTTTATATACATACACACATACAATAATATCTAAATACATACTATGCATAGTAAATGGAAGGAGAAGGGGGAAGATAATACGGAAGATAATACGCATTTTCATCACAATATAAAAGGAAAACAAAATGTTTATAAACCAAGTTTTTATTACCCATTAACAAAAGTTAGTCGTTAAACCAAAAATATAGGTTGTTGTTGCTGTACTCTGTTTTGTGTGTTTGCAAAAAAAAAAAATCATTAGGTGAGTAATGAAGGTTTTAAATAAAACACTGCATATTTTTAGGTAGCAGTATCAAATTTAATATACATAATTATAAATATTATTATGTATTAAATGAGAATTATTCCTCTTGCGAGTATTTGAAAATTTTTAAAAAATATACAAAAATAAATTGTAGTGTATACAATTGTTTTCAAACAATTTGTATATTTTACTTGAAGTAAAACTTCGAATAAAAATTTTTTAAATATTATTATGTATATTATAAATTACAAAACTTGTGTTGCGAAAAATATAAAATTTTTTATTTCCTATTTTGGCAACAAAAACAGAAATTTAATACAATAATATAAATAATATATGTAGACAAAAAAAATCCTGCTTATTGTGTACACATAAAATTTTTCAATATTTGTTTTCCATTCCTATTAAAAATTCATTCATTTAATATACTTTTTACTTTTCAACGCATAAAAAATATATGTGTAATTATTTTATATTTTCAGATTTACTGCGAAAAGTACCATTCGATAGATCAATTATTTAAATAGGTATGTAAACTTAATGTATACCTTGTATTTAAAATTTAAAATACACATACAATATTTTTTTAAATTTGAATTACATATATGTAAGGTATACGTTAAGGCTTTAATTTTTTGGTACCTACATATATAACTGATCTATCTAATGGTAGTTTTCGCAGTAAATCTGAAAATATAAAATAAATATACATTCTTCATTTGAAATTAAGAATTTTAATATATGTATGTATTTATAAAAGTTTATTGCTTTTTTTCTAATTTACTAGTCTCTCTGCGCCAACAACTACTAAGAGCTTGATAAATGTAATGCCAATAAAAAGATTGACACCATTTGAAGCCTCTTACCTATCATTTATTCAACCCTTTTTTAGAACTTTTAGAATTTTTGTGAAAATAAAATGCCATATCTTTTTTTAACGTTTTCCCAAACATCTATCAAAATCCTTTTAAAAGAATCTCCTCCTATCAAGTGGAAATCATGCCCACTCTCATGTAAAAACATGTATATTATTTAAAGAATATAAAACAAATTGACATTATAAGGACCATAAACTGTTAGTTTCTTTTTATTGATAACAACATACATATTTATTAAAGAGATTGCTTTAAGTATCTATTTGCTTTAGCAAACATGCATACACACATACAATAAAAACCAAAATTTATTTATCTTAACACACGTTGTACGCTTGACACTTTTTAAACGGAAATTATATACTATTAAAATCATTATTTATACAGCCCCAACATATGCCAGATTTTCTTTTTTTGTCAACAACTTACAAAACACCTCTCCAAAGTATGCTATAAAAATTAATGTAGTGAATAAATGTGTGAAGTTTGACAACAACATACTTAATATGAAAACAATTTGTTGAAAATCGTAATTTTTAATACAGTAGTCTTAATTTAATGGAAACAATTAAACTCTGTAACACCAGGAATCAGTAGAACTTTTTAAAGTTTCTAGATAAAGTGTACGCAAAAATATTTAGATTGTAAGGAAATAAATACTTTGGATATTAATTTTAAAATTTTAGAAATTTAAACCTTGTGCTCTTTTCTTGCGTTTATAAACACTCCTTCAGCACCTTGAAAGGTATGTATGTGTAATAGAACACCCTGTGCCAGCAATAACAAAAAAGTTTAACTACAAACAACAAACACAGCTGTAGCAAAAACTAGATAAGGAGGGAAAATCATAAAACAAACTTTCTTAATACATCATTATTAGTAATGGCTTAAAAACATTTGCAACTACATACATACGAGTATTATATTTTTTTAGAATATTTTTTACAAAATTGAAAAGCACAATATTGTGATGGTAATTTCAGTAAAAAAAAGTTTTACAACATATTTAGCAGATATTTTATTTTGTTAACAAATTTGTTTGTGTTTTATTTAAAATTGAATGGTATATGTATGCCACATGTGAATTAATGTTCTTTCATATGAAATTATATATTTTTTTTTAATTTGAAATATCTTAATTTAATTTAATATAATTTTCTGTGGTGAAAAATAAGGTTAGCAATATTTAAACTTAGAAAATTTTCTAACTTTTTAATAAATATTTAAAAGTATATCTGTGTAAAACAATATAAAATTTCTTACACCCTTTCCACATTTGTTAAATGTATTTAAAAATGGGTAACCGAGGGACACAGGACTGGCTCGGGTGTATTCTCTGATAATGTTGATCATACGATTTCCGTCTTGATGTCAAACGACTGTATCCTTTTTCAGGTAGAAATTTATTGCAAGAAGGATTCGGGTGTTCAATCTCGTGGAGTCGTCTAAATTTTCCATAGAAAAAATTTTTATTCTAGGAATAATACTGCTACACACAAGATTTTCGATAAAAAAAAAATAGAAACTAAAATTTTTAATTTTTCACGCTAAACGGTGTAATAATAATACATATGTATGCTACAGTATTCTTAGCATCAACAAGCACATTAGAACTACAAAACAACAAAGTAAATGTAAACAATTGAAAAACGTACGCTTATTTTACACAGAAACAAATACTTAAATAAAGAGATAAATTAAAAGCGAAAATATTAACACAGAATAGAAGAGCAAGAGCAAAACTACATTTAAACACACACACAAATGGTCACCACCGTAATCACATAAATATATCTACCCAGCAAGCCATATGAGTTCCAAAAGAGACCAAAAACAATCATAATTGCTCCGAAATCTTCAGAAAAGAGGGTCATTACATTCGAAAATGGTCCGTCAGAAAGAGCTCTTAGATAATGTCAGAAAGAAGTCGTTTATGATCGTTTCTTTGGGCTCTGAAAAAGCTCTTAGATAATGTCAGAAAAGAGTCTTTTATGAGGGTTTTTTTTGGCTCTGTGTAATCTTGTTTTTATCATTCTTTTGTGGTACAGCTATGTTTTTTTTTTTTTGGTTCAAAGCACAAATAACAGGACAACAACGCTTTGGTACACACATAATTAAGTGGAATTTCTGAGTCATGCTGCGTGCCGACTCAGGACAGTAACAAGCAAATTTTTCTTTCGCTCCGAAAATGCTTTTTAGTTGGACTCTTTTCTAACTCCTTTTTTTGGAACGCGCCGAAAATGCTCTTTTGTTGGACTCTTTTCTCATTCCTTTTTCGGAGCGCTCCTAGAATGGTATGCTGGGTATATGTATGTAGAACATATGCATGTGTGTAAATTTCTTTTTTAATTAACAACGAAAATAAGCCAAAGGTCAATTATTAATAAACTAACGCACAAACACACATACAAACAATATAAACTTATGCATGCATACATATTTACAAATTGTTTAATACAAAAAGCACAAAAGCATGCTACACATATTTTCGTTGTTACTACGGAAATATTTCAATGGACGTTTGTGTGTATGTAAATAATAGTGTAAATATTCGTGTGTGTGTAAATGAAGACCCTTAACACACATGTATGGGTCTATTTTACTCATCCACTTGACATCTTTGTACGTTTTTAATGATTAGTTAAAAAACCTGGTGTATACATAAAACTGAACTTTGTATTTAAACTGTAAAGCACGCTTTTAGGCAGTTACTTTTACTTGTGGGGGTAAATAAAGTTAATTTGAAGGTGGTCTTTCTGACCACAGTTTAACATTGTATTTTTGTATATTCCTTTATTACGTTTTGCTAAATTGAATAAAAAAAAACATTTACAATACATAAATTAAATGTATGAATGTCATTAGTAGAAAATATTCTATTTAATAAACAGTAGAGTAAAAAATTAATATTTACATGAGTATTTACTTTTTACCACATGTATGTATTTATAATTAATTTCAAGGTAAGAAAAGAAAAAAGAAATTTATGTGTGTTTCAGGTGTAACAGTATTTGTTGTAAGCTTTAATAGATACAAATGTTTAAGGAAAAAAGTTGAATTCAATTTAATTAAAGAACTTAAATAAATAAACGATATATTGATTAACAGAACAAAGAGTATTTAGATTAATTCAAAGAATGAAAAAAGATAATAACAAAGAGAAAAGTGTTGATAAATAAGTTTAATAAGAATTTATTTGTAGAATATGTAAAAAAATCAAATTCATTTAAATCTTAAAGAAAAATTTTAAACAATCATGCTACATTTTTTGTCAATATTTCGAAATTTTTTATTATTTAAAAATTTTCAAAGTTAATTTTCAAAAGTCAGTTTTCAAAATTTATTTTATTTTGGAAAATTTCCAATTTTAAGTAGAAATTCGCAAGTGTTGTTGGACTTTTCTCAATGTCATGTATAATAAACATAATTGCAGTTATAAATGGTGTAGTTGCGTTTAAAACAATTGATACAGGCAATCTAATCAATCAAATATGTCAGTACTACCTGTGTATAATATAAAATAATATCAATACAAAACTAAACACGAAGCTAAAGTATGGGTTTTTGTATTTATTAAAGCAAATTGTTCTTTTAACAGTTTTTTTTTCATAAATAAAGAATTTGGCATTATTATTAAAAAAAAACAAGAAAAAAGGCGAGGTATATGTACAGGATGACATTAAACTGAAGACCTTTATAAAAAACATAAAATTAGAATATTTCTGTAATACGTCCTATACACACCTATAAAGTAAATTTAACACTATTTAAACAAAAACCTTAATATTGCTCTAACTCCTTATTAACTTCTGCGAACTGCAGAAATATTTGTTAAAAATACTGCTATGTTAAATATTAACATAAATATTCAGGTCTATTCGGGAAGTCACTTTCACCACAAATACGCGTTTCATTCACTTTTTGTTATTCTAAAATACGTTAGCGATGTGAGTACCAGAAAACAAACAGAACAGCTATGTTTTTGTTCACTTCCATTCCAAAATACTTGTTCACCACACATCTACATAATTTTCGTTCGACGCTTGATTTAGCGCGTAACAATAAAATACCTACCAAATTTAAATAAATATATGTATGTATGTACATGTATAAAAAACATACAATGAAAGTTAATTATGTTTCTTTGTCCAGGTCTAAAAAACAAACATCACCGCAACAGTTCAGAGCCATGGTCATCAATAGACATGGTTACGCCTGGTATCGACGATTTTCGAAAGAAGTACATTCGGGCTTCTTTTGTCTGTTCATCCATTTTGATACTTATCCATTTATGGCATAATTTCTCTTCGATTGCAACTAATAATTCAGACAGAAGTTCTGAAAAAGTTGACTGGGAAATATTAAGATGTTAATCCTTGCTAACTTCATGTTGGTAATTTCCTTCAGCGAAGAAACGAAGGGCTGCTGCCAGATTGCCAACAGGTCTTAAACATCCAAGCCGTGATTGCTGTTTGATTTTGTCTTCCAATTCAGACAAAATATATTTAAATGACTTTTTGTTGATTCTAAAATTTTTCATAAAACTTATTTTGGTATTAGAAGAGGTGATTTTAAATTTGTAATAAACATACATACATAACTGGCATCATTCATTTTAAATATATCCGGCGTGTTATTTCTTAAATTTTTAATTACTCCTCTAAGATTTTCAGGTTGTGCATTAATTATAAATGCAATCGAATCCATCTCAATTTTTATTTTTTAATTATATTTTTGTTTTTAAATTTTTCTGTGTATTAATTAGACAGAAATCGATTACTGCAAACGATAATTCTTCACTCGTATTTTAGAATATGTCGAAGACGAAATGTCGAAAGTGAACGTTCGACGACGAATAAGTGAAGCGCGTATTCCCGAATAGGCCTGATTAACATTTCTCAGTTTTTAAGGAACAAATTTTCTTTGTTACCACAAAATTTACTTGGTAATTTTCCAATGAAATTCATTTATGTTTATTTCAAGCACAAATTATGTTTTTGTTACTTAAACAAAAATTAGAAACGTAATATGTATTTACTAAAAATTATGCAAATTTGTTGGATATTTAAAATTAATAAAAAAATAAATAAAAATAACAAATATAAGTAGTATTGTTTGTTTAAAGGAATGCTACAAAATTGAGGTGTATAAAACATACATACATATAAATAAATGTGCATGATATTACTGTTATATAGACAGCCTTAGAATATGTTACACAAAGTATTTGCACATATTGTTTATATAGTATTTATTTGAACCTTTTTTGCCTTTAATAATATTACCAAAACAAAATGATGAATATGATGAGTACAGTACAATCTCCCTAATTCGGACGGATATAGTTTCAGCTACTGTCCGGATTAGAGGATCGTCCGGACTACAGTTGAAATAAAATTTTAAACGCAATACATACATATATGTACATATATATATATAATTTATTTTTATTACCGAATTCATTTGTATTTAATTGATTTACAGAAAACATAAAGAAACATACTGAAGGTGACTAAAAATATTCATTTAGAAAAATAAGAATTTATTATTGTTTGAAAACACCACATATGTATGTCATCACCGCTTCATCCAATTGAGGATTTTCACCTTGCTTCAAGGTTTTTCGTTTACCTGTTTAGTGTTTTTATTTTAAATTGACTATTCAATAAACAAATTATAAAATTTGTATTGAAACATACCCGATCCCTTTAAAGTTTGAGACACATATTTTCTTATTTTGTCTTTTTTTGATTTTATATCAAATATTGTTGACTTTGAGACACTGTATTGTTCAGCCACTTGTCTGATTGATTTTCCACTATCAATTGTATTCAATATTTTGCACTTTTCGGCCAACGTTAATGTTTTATGTTGTCGTTTATTTACAGCTGCCATATTAACGTCTAAACTCCACGCAAACTCAAGTAAACTAAAATATTTTACACATTCTTTAATTCTTGCTCACACACAAAAACTTATTTCGTCCAGCGGTAAAATAGCGAACAAATTCTACTGAGAAAAAAGAACACTTGTCCGGATTATAGAGCAAAAATTTCTAAACTGGATAGTCCGAATTAGCGAGTGTCCGGATTAGGGAGGTTGTACTGTATATTAAAAAATCAACAACAAGTCAGTGGCTTAAGATTAGTAATACATTTTATCTTATTTGTTATTTGTTTAAAAAAACAAGCCAGTTTTTCTGTTTTGGTTTTACAGTCTATTGCTGATCGATTAAACCATTGAATCATTCATTGAAAAAATAACATTCAAAATTGAAGCTTTAATCTAAAAACTCCTACAGCTTAATTGTATTTTTTTATTTTCTTTTATTTTCACAGTAAATTGTCTCATTAATTTTTTATCAACAGCACAAATGCCATTTGGGAAATTTAAAAGTTTTTACTTCTAGAGAAGATTCCTTATTATTTTGGCTTGAGTTCATTTTTAATTAATAACTCAAAGAATACCATTGTAAAGTTATATTTTTCTATACTTTTTTTGAATTTCATTTTGCTTTCTAATGTTAATTTAAAAATTTTGAATTTTTCTTTTCTATGCCACCATGCAAGTAATGTTGCTTAATGTTGCAGAATACATTCTGCACCTTTTCCACTTATTTATTTATTTTGTTACTTTGATAAAATACTGCTTATTTATTTTTATTATCCTGGAAAGGTGTGTTCTTTTTTTTGAAAATTTGGTGCCAAACTATAAGAGTTTACAATATTTTGGAGAAGAGGTTATTGAGAATGTAGATTGGGTAGCTGAAAAATTGTGCATAACTTGCAAAAGTTCTTCAATTAAGTGGTTACAAAAGAAATTGAAATCAATGCAGTTTGAGGTTCCCATGTTATGGTCTAATCCAGGTAATTTTTTTTAAATTTATTTCATATATCGTATATGTACAAAACATGTATTATCATTGTTATATACAAATTTTATATTTTATGAAATTTTTTTAAACAAAAAAAAAATAATTTCCAGAATAATGAAAATATATAAGCATTTTTTATAAAATTTTCAATGGTCATTCCTTGTTAGACTGCATTCCAAAATCACCAACTTCAAATACGTATAAAAAATCTTTCTCTGAACTAAAGGTTCTGCTATGAATAATGTCAACTGTCATTTGCAATTGGGCTCATCCCATTCGCGTTTAGTTTGTTGCACAGTTTTATTATTCAATCCGAAAAGACTCTCAACATTTTTATTAACAACATCTAGTCTTTTGAATTGTTTACCATCTCATCAAAGTAATTCCAAATTATTTTCTTCGTTTTCTTTAAAAATTTAAAAAAAAAACTTGTAAATAATATTAAAAATCCTTTTATATAATTCATATATCTATCAGAGTATAACCCATATTTATATATTGGATTTGGTCCGACTCAGAATCACTTTCTGAGTCGATTTAACGATGTCCGTCCGTCCGTCCGTCTGGCTGGCTGTCCATATAAAACTTGTGCGCAGAGTACAGGTCGCAATTTTGAAGATATTTTGATAAAATTTGTTAAGTGATATTTTTTCGGCCCAAGGACGGATGGGATTGAAACTGGTGTAAATCGGTCCATTATTTCACCTGTCTCCCATACAAAAGTCCTCCCGAAATTGGGGTTTACCGATCATAAATGTTTGAATTATGCAAGAAACCAAACAAATTTCATCACAAATGAGTGGTAAATAAAGCCAAATCACATCTAAAAATTTTGTGCAGATATTGTCCATAATTAGTCGTAGCTCCCATATAAAGCCCACTTCCGAAAATCACTTTAAAAAGCATAACTGTGTCAAAAATGTTGGTATCCAAATAATATTTAACAAAAATATATCTTATATGTATACAAACATACGATACAATTTTATTCTGATCGGTCCATAATTAGTCATAGCTCCCATATAAGGCCCACTTCCGGAAATCACTTTAAAGAGCATAACTCTCTCAAAAATGTTGGTATCCAAATAATATTGAACCCAAATATATTTCATATGCATACAAATAATACGGTGCAATTTTATTATGATCGGCCCATAATTAGTCGTAGCTCCCATATAAGGCCCACTTCCGGAAATCACTATAAGAATGTTGGTAATCAAATAAAATTCGACACAAATAATATACAGAAATGATGACACCTAATTTTATAATGGTCGGTCCGTAATTAGTCGAAACTCCCATATAATACCCTCCCCGTAATCAACTTTAACCTCCATAAATCTTTTAAAAGTATTTATATCGAGATAAACTTTAACATACACATCTATATTCACAGAAATCATGACACTAAATTTTTTGGATGATCGGTCCATAATAAGTCATATCTCCCATATAGCGCACATTTTTGAAAAACTGTTTTATACATGTATTGGGTGGTAGGGTATTATATAGTCGGGCTTGACCGACTATAATTTCTTATTTGTTTTATAATAACTAACTCCAAAGTTGAACGACAAGTTGTACATAATCGTAGTCTACTTTTCATTGCATGCAATAATGAATAAATAAATAATATAAAAAAATGGTTTCCTATGAATTTTCAGAAAAACGTAAAATTTCATGAAGATAAATTTAAAACTCGAACAAATTATATGATGGCTGTAATCTATTGAAATTATGTAGATCCAAAAATCTTTTAATCAATAAAATATAACATGTTTTTTGTTCATTCGCGGAATTCCTTATCAATTATTTATCCAGTTAAATTGTTCAAATAATTACTTAGAATTTACTAATCTGTTTACTTGTATTAAGAGGTCTAAGTTAAATCTTGATAATTCGTTTCGAACCTTTTCAAATCAGGAATAATAATAAATCATAGAAATTAATTTTGGATCTATTAGAAAAATTAATTTTCTTGTTCCAAATAAACGCTTTTCTGTTTTTTGTTATACAGAGATGGTCGAAAGCTAAGATGACAAAAATTCGGTTATTTAAATTGTAATTCTTTTGAGATTTTGCTGTTACTATTATCGAACTACAACAGCTTGTTAACAAAACACAATGAATCCGTTTTTTTTGCCTGAAATTACACTGTAACTTTTAGACAGAAATTTCCAAACTTACCCGAGAATTTCCTGAAAAATATTCCCGAAGGGTTGATAACATTTGCCATTGTTTTTAAAAAAATATGAAATTCCTAAAACGGACAAAAAATTTTCCAAACATTGAGATTTTCATCAAAAGCGGAATTCCAAAATCTTCTTTTCTTACCAATTTACCTCATTTTACAAAGGTAAATTCAGCCTAAAGCATGAAAAGCTGCTGGCTACTACATATGTACTACTTCTAATACTTTCTGAAACAAAGTAATCGGGGAAAACCATATTTTAAAAAAAATATATATTTCCGAGAAGAAAATTCCGCGTAATCAACAATTCCGACAGAAGGAAGCAGAATAAATGTTACACAAATAAAGGTTGCATATTTTATAAGGTTAATTATACATATCATGGAAAAACAAAAGTAACACTCACAAAAACTTATACCCAGAAAATTACATAAAAATAGACAAAAAAACAACTTACTGTTTTATTTATGGATAAATTAATTAAACAGATGTGTTAAATATTCCAATTTTTGGCTGAGTTGTATGGTAATCCAAATTAATGATACGAGGAAAAAGGTAAAATTTTATTAAAATACTCAACACATTTTAAGGAAACTTTAAAAAATTATTTTAGCTTAAAACTTTATTTCTTTGGTATAAATTTGTTACTTAAATTTGTATGGCTTATTTGAATAAACTTTATTTTTAAACTTAATAACACTAGCAAAACTTTTAAATGTGATTATTCGTAAAGAGATTTTTCCTAAATTTAAGTATATTTAAATATTTTTTTATTTTATTAATTTCTTAAATATGTTGTTAAATTTTTAAAAAATGTTTGTTTTTTTAGTTTACTATTTTTTATAATATGTTTAGTTGTGTCACATTAATCCATTTTCAATAAAGTATTTAAATATTTAGTTTTTTTTAATTTTTTTTAAATGAAATAAAACCGTTAATACACGTGCCGTATTCTGTTCGTTTTGCTGGTAACATTTATTATGGCTTGAATTTTCGCGTACAACTAAAGGTAAATTAAGGCGTGCATTGTATTTAAAAATGAAAATATTTAACAAAAGCTTTGCCTTAAACAGCTGTTATTAAAAGTTTGTGGCTACAAAACTGCTCTGGTCACACTAATTGCAAGCTTTCGTGAGAGTAAATTCTCTTTTTTAATGCAAACAAAAGTGAAGCATGCGTTAAGGCTTTGTATACGAAAATAATATCCGGTGTCTAATGTTTACAAAGCTTATCGTAATTTACATTAGTGTTTGTATATGTATGTGTTTATAAATGTGTGTGTGTGTGACAGTGTTACAATGATTATTTAGGTAGCATACTTTTAGTAGGCTAAACAGTTAAAGTATGCCAAACAGACACATGTTGCTTCATGTTGTTTTAAGATATTAGCAGATATTTTAATTTCTTATAGTAAAATATTTATACGCGTGCAAATTGCAAATGAAATGAAAGAAAACATTTATTCTTTAAATATTTATTACATATCGTATAACAAAACATATAGACCTAAATAATTAATATAATTTATTCGCTTTGCTGAACTTACAAAAGAAACAGAAAAGAAAAACTCAGAAACAAAATCGTGTCACACTTATTTATTTAGTTGCTTTTTGCTTGACTTTATTAAATTTCTTCATTTTCTAATTGTTTTCTGTTACTTAGATTAGTAGAATGTAGTTAAGGTTAATCTCCTCCATTGGGCCACACAGTTTTCTCTATAAAATCTAAGAAAGCAGCCACTCTAGTATACAAACCAGGCGTTGAGGAAGCACAACCGAAGCCGGAAGAAACCACTCCTACCAAGCGGTATTCTTTATAGGATTCTATAGGACGAAAAGGTAAAACTTTAAAGCTCCCTAAAATTGTATTATATGCCATTTTTACTTACCATCCACTATTAAATTCAAAGGACCACCCGAATCCCCTTGGCAAGCATCTTTTATTTGATCTTTATCTTCGGCACAAAACTGGGAGCGTATTATACCCTCGGGTATTCTTCTATTCAAACCATAATCCGTAAAACTTTTATTACAATTCTGCAAAGGCGAGGTGTGCAACGGAGCTTTTAGTAATATATTGGAGAAGCTGCGTGCTAAAATGTATAATAGATTTAGATTTAATATGTTATAAAAATGTAGTAATGTAAAACCTACTGGTGGTATTAACGGTACCCCAACCGGTGACCCATAGTTTTATCTTTGTATCCGGATCTGTCTCATTTGTATATAGACATACTGGATAAATATACTCGCTAAATTCCACATCGCGTTCTAGTTCCAATATGGCAATATCGTTATAAGTTAAGCGGGTTAAATAGTCATCATGGATGTAAGTTTCCTGAAAGAAAATATTAAAATAAAAAGTAATTTAAATTATAAACTAAAGAAAACATTTCAAATAAGTATGTCGTTGGTTGTTGGTTGTCACCTTTATTCTCATTTCAATAGCATTGTTCATTTGAATCGGATCTGTAAAATTCACCACACCCAAACGTACAATAGAGGGGACACTTTCACGATCCGAAACACAATGGGCTGCCGTCAAGACAAAACGCTTATCAATTAAAGTACCACCACAGCGTATGTCATAGGGAGGTCTATTGTCACCACCAATACGACTGTAACCAATGCCTACCATATGGGGAAATTCGCCAAGTTCAGCGGGTATGCCGCCCAAAATATGGGGAGACAAAGAAGCATTAAGACCATTCTTGATCCGACGACAAGCTGCAAGTAAAATAAAAAACATATAGCTGATAAAATACCACTTCACATTATAGCAACTCACCTCTTACAGCAGGTCTATCCGCATTTGTGCCTGTGTCTGTATTTGAACTAAAAAAAAACAGAAATAAACATCAGTTGCAATCAGAAAATTGTTTCCCTAAACCAGTTTATATTATATGTAGGAGTAATTATGAGGGGTTAGATGAATACAAAGTGCGAAAATATTAGGGACACAATGATTTTATAACCACCTTAAAGAATTATTGTCGTCGAAAAAATTATTATTGTCATCTGGCGATGGGCGAAATTCAAATGGTTTGAATGGATCCAAGATTTGAGCAGGTGGAGACTGAAAATTCAAAGTCGAACCACTGTTGGGCTGCTGTACAAACTGTTGTAGCGGTGAGGTGGATCGAGGTTCTTTGGCCGCAGATTCAGATTGCTGAACGAACTGTTGTGAAGTATGTTGGCCGAAATTTTGTGGAGCCAAGTGTTGTTGATAAATGAATTGCGGTTGTTGCACAAACTGTTGCGAATGCACTTCAGTTCCAGGTTGTAACACTATAACTTGTGAACCTGGTTGCACAAACTGCTGTTGTTGTTGATTAAACACATGTTCGACTTCGCCAGCCTGTGCTTTAACAATATCCATGCCCGAATTGACTAGATTCTCATAAACCACTTGTACGGGATTGAACTCGGGGCTGGCAATGAGATTATTAGACCAAGTATCTACCACCACAGGTTGTTGGATGAAACTAGTGGATGGTGCTACATCTAAATCCTGATTATCTGTGGCAGGTATAATTTCAAAATGCCCCGGGGCTTGGGAATTTATAAATTCTATTTGATGGTTAGGTCCATGATTATAATGATTCTCTTGGGGGTTTAACCACATTATCGGTTGAGTATTTTTTACAGTCTGTGCAGAAGGATTTGCCAAAGTAGATGGAGGAGTTTCCGGCTTTTGGACATTGAAAATATTTGCTATAGTATCATCTAGATTTATTTCCGGCCGTTTTTCTGGACTAGAAGTATCAAAAACCTCCTTTATAAGATCGTCTACTCCGCTATCTTTATTATTACTATTTTGGGCATTATCATTGTTATTTGGATTATTTGCCATTTGAATACTTGGATTTTGTTCTGGCATAGTATTAACGGGCCTACCAGGTCTATGATTTGGAGTATTATCATTTTCAAAAAACTGATTAGGTCTCATGTTGTTTTCAGGAAAAATAAAGCCTTGATTTTGATTTTGATTGCCACTGTCATTTCGACCCCTACCATTGTTATGTCCACGGCCATTATTATGATGTCCTCTTCCATTATTATTTTGTTGAGCATTCAATTGGCCTCTACCAAAGTTTTGTTGACCGTTTAATTGACCTCTAGCATTATTTTGCTGGCCTCTGCCAAAATTTCCATTGCCATTGCCTCGGAAAGTAGTTTGGCCATTATTGCCTCTAACATTGCTTTGCGACCCAAAATTCCACTGATTTATATTGACTGGTCCAGTGTTTAAGTTGCCATGACCATTACCATTACCATTTGCACCCACAAAACCCACATTAGAAGGATTATTATTTGGTCTATTACCCCCTGAACTTTTTAGCCTTTCCGACTTGCCACCACCATTCTGATTTCTAGTTAATAACGCATTGAAATCGAAAAATTCCGAACTTTCATTTAATCTTTGTTCTCCTAAAATCAAGGGTTTTAGGGTCGTAGTAGTGGTAGTTGTGGTTGGTGGTGTTGTTGACAATAAATCTAACCAAAAATCGGGAGCAGCTGTAGTGGAGCTTGATGTATTTTCTATTAAATCCAACCAAAAATCTCTTACGGGAGCTGGAGTAGACGTTGGTCTAAATTTTGTTTTGTTAAAGTTTGTCGTTAATAAGAAGGCAAAGAGAAGGGGAAAAGATTAGAAAAGAAGCAAAAGTTATATAGTGATAGATACCAGCAGCCAATTAATTTTAAAAAGAGAGAGAGCACAAAAATATGAGTGAATTAGTTTATGAAAATTAATGCAATCTCCATATACATACATATATACAATGAGAGAAGAAGTTATGTACAGGTTTCCAAAAGAAGTAAATAATTATGTCGAGATGCAACGTAAGTGATTCATTAGTTAAGCGGTTATTTGGCACCATTTACAACTTATTGTTTGTATTATGAGAATAAGAAATATGAATTAAAATTAAATGCAAGATGAATTGTTTATAAATATTCGTTTTGTTCATAAAAGTCAGGTTCAGCATTAAAAAATCAATGGCAAAATTCATTTAATGCAAATCTACTATTTTATATTGAATTAATTTGTTTGCAATTTTATTAATTTTAGATAAAAAATATTTCTTTTTCAAAATCCTTTAACCATTATATGAAACATTAAAGAGTTTTCAGACACCAGAGGTAAAAGGTACCGATTGTTAGGAAAAGTTCGTGTAGTAAAATTGTGGCATTAGAACTTAGCAAGAACTTAGCATATTTCGAATTTTAAATAGTTCAGATATAATTAACAGAACAGCATCATAGAGAAAACTTTAAGTTTTAATACATATAAACCTAAAGCCAATTTTTATCCCAATTCTCTTAACTTTAGAGACGTTGTGCCACAGGTTGAAGTAAAAATTGCTAGAGGATGTATTATTCTATCTTAGCTTTTTATTTTATTAATTTATTTATATAAATAATTCCGAGGAGTACTAATAAAAAACCAAACTAATCAGTACATTTGAGTGATATATTTCGTACAACTAAAACTAATTGGTAATCTCGTCAAGTTGTATAATTTTCGGTATTTGATATTCAGTCAGCTGAGTCTCATAACGCCAAATTTGCTTCAATAATAATTGTAATAGTGTACTTTCTTAATTCTTCTCTCAGTGTACATGTCAAGAACATCTAAAACATTTACCTGTAAGTAGCAATAGTAGAAAATCAAATATACTTACACTACAAAACGATCTTCATTATTCACGGGGGTTGTTTCCGAACTGTGATCAATTCTATTCACCGGACAACATATTAACTCTTCTCTTACGCCAAAACCACAACTTACTACTTGACGATTTGTATACTCGCCGCTCTCGATTAAAGTTTTTATAGTGGGACATTCGCCCCATTCTTTACAAATACCTGGTTGATTTTTGGTAATACAATTGTCACCTTCTGAAACAAAACACAGAGAACATAGTTGCAATAAAAGTTTAAGAGAGCTATTCGCTAAATAAAACTGGTTTAAGAGCATAAAATTTTTAGAATATAAAATTACTCTCTTAAATAAATAACTATATTTCTAGGTAATTTGTTTACAATTTTATTTATTTATTCAATTAATATAGGGTGTTTTTTTTAGATGTATAGAACTTGAAGTTGGCAACACTTTTTTAACTGACGGCCATTTTGTCAGCTGTCAAGTGATTTATGTTTGAAGTATACGTAAATTTTATGTCAATTTAAGAAATCATTTTGGTGATACATCTTAAATAAAAAAAAAACAAAACCATGATTTCGAAATAAATTTGGACAATTTGGAAGCGTTGTTTAGGCATCAGGCAATTCCTGTTGAAATTCCAAACCAAACTAAATATAAATCACTTGACAGCTGACAAAATGGTCGCCAGTTACAAAAGTGTTGCCAACCTAAAGTTATATACATCTAAAAAAAAAAACACCCTATATATTTATTCAATAAATATTTGTATGTACAAACGAGTATGTAATTAAATTCTCACTTACTGAATTTGACTGCGTCTGTTGTTTTCATTTGTTGCAGCAGCATGATGCTTATCAGTGACCAGTGCATCATCATCATTATAAGCTGCGGCCTTGAATGTTTAAAATCATTTGTATTTTTTAAGATTCGTTGTTGCATTTTCTTTGGTTTTTTTTTCTTAGATGTAGTCTTTTCGTTTTGATATGTTATTACATTTAAATTAAATATCTTCCAATTGCTTATTTAGTAAAATTGTTGAGAACTAAAGAAAATTATGAAAAATATTTAGTTTCAGTTTAAAGCCGTTTATTAAATAAAATCATTCATATGAGTTCTTTGTTTGTTTTACTATTTGTCATACTGTATGTGTACGGAATTTTGTTAAGTTCAATGTCACATTGTTGTAATAAACAAAATTATCTACTCGCAAAGCTTCATCAATCAATAAAACAATCAATTTAATTGATTTCCCTATAAATACAAGGTGTTTCGAAAAGAGTTGTAACGTTTTGGACAAACACAGTTAAACTTTCAGAATAAAATTTTTATTATTATTTACTTTCCAATCAGCCTCATAGTGCATACTCCCGATGTAATTATTCCTTAATATTATCAAAGAGTTTAAACTGTTATACACAAGATTTTCTATAGAAAATTCTGTTATACACAAGAGAAAATACTGTTTTACACAAGATCCGACTACAAACTAAATAAAATTGCAGTGATGAAAAAATATCAACACGCAAATCATTCTGAGTCAATAGGAATGTTTAAGTTTGTCATTTTACATATTGAAAATAGTTTGAAAGTTGAAGTGAGGAATTTTTTAATAAAACAAAGCTAAATGTTGTTTATTATTAATGAATCTTAATAAAACGTCACTAGGTATAAAATTGTTAATGGAACCAAAAAAAAAAAAAAAAATGCAAATTAAGTCTTGTTTGAATGCTCGTGATGCCGACACAAATTTCATTAAATCTTCTTCACATTTGAGATTTTTCATTGTCATAAGGTGAAATGTTATATGCAATATTATCAGCCATGTCGCAGAATTTAATTCCGTTCGGAAGTGAAATTAATTCCGTAAAAAGTAAAACGAATGAAACCTAGATGTGCAAATTAAAAGTGGTTTCATTTCGAAAAAAAATCTTCGTTTTGATTTTTCTATAGAAGCAAAAAACGGAATAAATGCCACTTCCGAACGGAATTAAATTCTGTGACACGGCTGTATGTTTGGGTTTCACATTTATTTTAAAATTAATACAAACATGTCCTGGAAACAAATTTTGTTTAAACTTTAATCTTTATTTTAAAATTTTCATTTTATTAATCCATGATAAAAGGATCTATATTTAACGTGTGTAACATTTCAATCAGACAATATTGAAAAATATTAAAATAAATTGAGCTAATTTTGACCGTAAATACTCTAAATGGTTATTTTCTATATTATATTTTAAGGAAATCTTTAATATTTACATAATATTACAAATATTGATCTTAGACCCTGCGGATTAGATGTTCGTGAAGATAAATTTGAAATTTAACTCCCTAGACAGAAACGATTTACGTTAACAGGGACAATGTTAACTATTTAACAGAGACAATGTTAAAGTTTCAAGATTCAATATACATATAATTTTATTAATGATATTTTAACACAAAAACAGTCCGAAAAAATTCTAAAAAATCAGAATCTATAAAAAATGTCTCAGAAAATTTAAATAAGTTAAAATATTACACTAAAAAAAAATTTGTAAAGATTTTTGGAAAAAAAAACCTTGAAATTTGAAAAAGGACTTTGGTCCTTTTCTCACAATTCTTTAAGAGTGGGCGGAAAAAAAGTATTGGGAGCGATTCCTGGTATGGTCTAGATAAACACCTTATACCAGAAGTTCTAACAGTTTGTTTTTTTTTTTTGGAATTTATAACAATTTTTCGAAAAAATCACCTCTGTTAAATAGTTAACATGATTCTGTTAACATGACTCTGTTAACGTAAATGATTTGTGTTTACCTATATATATTAAAAATATTAACAATTAACCCTGCAGTTGGGAGGGTTATTTATTTTATTCGAATTGGAACACAAATATGGTCCTTGAAAAATTGTTTTAATCTATTTTCTCTCACTCGACTAAAACTTTGGTCGCACAATGTTCAAAGAATCTTTACATATAAAGATAACACTAAAAAGTCACATGTTTATCACTGCTAAATGCTAAAACAATAATTTCTAAGAAAACCTTTATAAAACAGGCTATAATTTAATTGAAATTGAGAATTTTATTAACAAAGAATTTTTATTTTATTTGGAATTTCTCATAAACAAATAAGTTGAAATTTTGAAAATCTCCTATATTAAAGATTTCTGATTAAAACCAACTGGTTTTTTTTAATAATTCTCAATAAATATTTAGGCTTTTATTAGCAGGCGTTTCGGATATCTGAATGGCTGCTCTTGCCTCCCCCTACTGAGAAATTTATAAATAATTGTAAGACATATTTTTTTAAACAGTTTTACAACAAGCCATAAAAATTTATTACCGACATAATATTTTACAAAACAATAAATTAATTGTTAATTAAACAATTAATAATGTTAAGAGCAATGTTAAGCGTTTAATATCTCAAAATGAATGTGTAATGGTTTGATCATGTTGTTAGTGCATTTGTTAAAAACGTTTAATAAATTTTAAACGAAAGAATTCAATATTTTTATATTTAAATAAATTCTGAAAGTAAGATAAATCTTGGCTGGTGGAGAAATGTAATCCCTGTTTTCAAACTTTATGGTTTTGTGGTGCTTTTTGCACAATAGAACTAATTCCACGATTGATTCTGCTGGGACCGGTTCTAGTTTCTATTATTTTTACTTTAACCTAAAGTTACCCGGGAGCAGTACACTAGAGTGGTTCACCTTCCATACAAAAAAAAAGTTGTGCCAGTCACTCCCTAGGATTCAAGATAATGTAAAAGCAATTCCAGAAAGTTTTTTTTTTTTTAATTTGTTTGCCACGCCTACAAATACCACCCTTCTAGTATTTTATTCACTGTGTCGCTATTTTTAGTCCGATCATAACATTTTGTATACCGGTGTTCATGGCGCTGTAACGGCTACATTTCTGTAATTAATCATTTTCTACTACCACGTCAAATTCTAGACATGACTTTTAAAAATTCGTACAAAAATATTTGGCATTATTGTGGGTACGAACGGAGTTTTTAAAAGTCATGACCTGGGGCCAAATTACCGCATTCGTGATCGAATCAGATATCGTATCGAAAAATGATTTCGATATCGAAATTATTATAAAATGTACTAAATTTCTTGTTCGATATCGAATGCCATAATTTCAAATAAGAAAACTACGATAAATTTTACTCAATATCGAATGCGGTAATTTGGCTCCAGAATTTGACGTAATAGTAAAAAATTAATCATTGATAAATTGATAACACTAAGGTGCTATATTCTCTTATAAATAATCCGGGAACTAAACATAGCAAATAGAATTTGTGGAAACCGGCTTATTCGTAGTAATAACCTGCCTGAGTTTTATTGAACATTTGAAGGTATTAATATAATTTGCTGCTAGAAATAAATAAACTACGTTTCACAAACTGTTAACTGCGCAAATGATTTTAATTAAAACATATTTAAATTAATTAGCTTTAAGTAATTCCTTAAACAAGTGTTAAAAAAAATAAAGTCATATATAAAAATGATTTTTAATTTGCTGCATTGTGATTTTTTTATGATTTGAAAATTTAATTCAAACTAATTTCCTCAATTGTATCTACTCTGACTAAAACAATTATAGAATGTGACCAAAAAAGTTAGACGAGAAATCTACTAATATTTGTTTAATAAAATAATTTAATAGAAAAAATCTTTTGTTTAAAATGTAGCGTATATTATATTCGTTTAGACTGTTCCTACAGCCGACATCTGTGTTACTGTAATCAACCACTAACTGTTCTTTAATTTAATTCTTTAAATATTTATTACATATCGTATAACAAAACATATAGACCTAAATAATTAATATAATTTATTCGCTTTGCTGAACTTACAAAAGAAACAGAAAAGAAAAACTCAGAAACAAAATCGTGTCACACTTATTTATTTAGTTGCTTTTTGCTTGACTTTATTAAATTTCTTCATTTTCTAATTGTTTTCTGTTACTTAGATTAGTAGAATGTAGTTAAGGTTAATCTCCTCCATTGGGCCACACAGTTTTCTCTATAAAATCTAAGAAAGCAGCCACTCTAGTATACAAACCAGGCGTTGAGGAAGCACAACCGAAGCCGGAAGAAACCACTCCTACCAAGCGGTATTCTTTATAGGATTCTATAGGACGAAAAGGTAAAACTTTAAAGCTCCCTAAAATTGTATTATATGCCATTTTTACTTACCATCCACTATTAAATTCAAAGGACCACCCGAATCCCCTTGGCAAGCATCTTTTATTTGATCTTTATCTTCGGCACAAAACTGGGAGCGTATTATACCCTCGGGTATTCTTCTATTCAAACCATAATCCGTAAAACTTTTATTACAATTCTGCAAAGGCGAGGTGTGCAACGGAGCTTTTAGTAATATATTGGAGAAGCTGCGTGCTAAAATGTATAATAGATTTAGATTTAATATGTTATAAAAATGTAGTAATGTAAAACCTACTGGTGGTATTAACGGTACCCCAACCGGTGACCCATAGTTTTATCTTTGTATCCGGATCTGTCTCATTTGTATATAGACATACTGGATAAATATACTCGCTAAATTCCACATCGCGTTCTAGTTCCAATATGGCAATATCGTTATAAGTTAAGCGGGTTAAATAGTCATCATGGATGTAAGTTTCCTGAAAGAAAATATTAAAATAAAAAGTAATTTAAATTATAAACTAAAGAAAACATTTCAAATAAGTATGTCGTTGGTTGTTGGTTGTCACCTTTATTCTCATTTCAATAGCATTGTTCATTTGAATCGGATCTGTAAAATTCACCACACCCAAACGTACAATAGAGGGGACACTTTCACGATCCGAAACACAATGGGCTGCCGTCAAGACAAAACGCTTATCAATTAAAGTACCACCACAGCGTATGTCATAGGGAGGTCTATTGTCACCACCAATACGACTGTAACCAATGCCTACCATATGGGGAAATTCGCCAAGTTCAGCGGGTATGCCGCCCAAAATATGGGGAGACAAAGAAGCATTAAGACCATTCTTGATCCGACGACAAGCTGCAAGTAAAATAAAAAACATATAGCTGATAAAATACCACTTCACATTATAGCAACTCACCTCTTACAGCAGGTCTATCCGCATTTGTGCCTGTGTCTGTATTTGAACTAAAAAAAAACAGAAATAAACATCAGTTGCAATCAGAAAATTGTTTCCCTAAACCAGTTTATATTATATGTAGGAGTAATTATGAGGGGTTAGATGAATACAAAGTGCGAAAATATTAGGGACACAATGATTTTATAACCACCTTAAAGAATTATTGTCGTCGAAAAAATTATTATTGTCATCTGGCGATGGGCGAAATTCAAATGGTTTGAATGGATCCAAGATTTGAGCAGGTGGAGACTGAAAATTCAAAGTCGAACCACTGTTGGGCTGCTGTACAAACTGTTGTAGCGGTGAGGTGGATCGAGGTTCTTTGGCCGCAGATTCAGATTGCTGAACGAACTGTTGTGAAGTATGTTGGCCGAAATTTTGTGGAGCCAAGTGTTGTTGATAAATGAATTGCGGTTGTTGCACAAACTGTTGCGAATGCACTTCAGTTCCAGGTTGTAACACTATAACTTGTGAACCTGGTTGCACAAACTGCTGTTGTTGTTGATTAAACACATGTTCGACTTCGCCAGCCTGTGCTTTAACAATATCCATGCCCGAATTGACTAGATTCTCATAAACCACTTGTACGGGATTGAACTCGGGGCTGGCAATGAGATTATTAGACCAAGTATCTACCACCACAGGTTGTTGGATGAAACTAGTGGATGGTGCTACATCTAAATCCTGATTATCTGTGGCAGGTATAATTTCAAAATGCCCCGGGGCTTGGGAATTTATAAATTCTATTTGATGGTTAGGTCCATGATTATAATGATTCTCTTGGGGGTTTAACCACATTATCGGTTGAGTATTTTTTACAGTCTGTGCAGAAGGATTTGCCAAAGTAGATGGAGGAGTTTCCGGCTTTTGGACATTGAAAATATTTGCTATAGTATCATCTAGATTTATTTCCGGCCGTTTTTCTGGACTAGAAGTATCAAAAACCTCCTTTATAAGATCGTCTACTCCGCTATCTTTATTATTACTATTTTGGGCATTATCATTGTTATTTGGATTATTTGCCATTTGAATACTTGGATTTTGTTCTGGCATAGTATTAACGGGCCTACCAGGTCTATGATTTGGAGTATTATCATTTTCAAAAAACTGATTAGGTCTCATGTTGTTTTCAGGAAAAATAAAGCCTTGATTTTGATTTTGATTGCCACTGTCATTTCGACCCCTACCATTGTTATGTCCACGGCCATTATTATGATGTCCTCTTCCATTATTATTTTGTTGAGCATTCAATTGGCCTCTACCAAAGTTTTGTTGACCGTTTAATTGACCTCTAGCATTATTTTGCTGGCCTCTGCCAAAATTTCCATTGCCATTGCCTCGGAAAGTAGTTTGGCCATTATTGCCTCTAACATTGCTTTGCGACCCAAAATTCCACTGATTTATATTGACTGGTCCAGTGTTTAAGTTGCCATGACCATTACCATTACCATTTGCACCCACAAAACCCACATTAGAAGGATTATTATTTGGTCTATTACCCCCTGAACTTTTTAGCCTTTCCGACTTGCCACCACCATTCTGATTTCTAGTTAATAACGCATTGAAATCGAAAAATTCCGAACTTTCATTTAATCTTTGTTCTCCTAAAATCAAGGGTTTTAGGGTCGTAGTAGTGGTAGTTGTGGTTGGTGGTGTTGTTGACAATAAATCTAACCAAAAATCGGGAGCAGCTGTAGTGGAGCTTGATGTATTTTCTATTAAATCCAACCAAAAATCTCTTACGGGAGCTGGAGTAGACGTTGGTCTAAATTTTGTTTTGTTAAAGTTTGTCGTTAATAAGAAGGCAAAGAGAAGGGGAAAAGATTAGAAAAGAAGCAAAAGTTATATAGTGATAGATACCAGCAGCCAATTAATTTTAAAAAGAGAGAGAGCACAAAAATATGAGTGAATTAGTTTATGAAAATTAATGCAATCTCCATATACATACATATATACAATGAGAGAAGAAGTTATGTACAGGTTTCCAAAAGAAGTAAATAATTATGTCGAGATGCAACGTAAGTGATTCATTAGTTAAGCGGTTATTTGGCACCATTTACAACTTATTGTTTGTATTATGAGAATAAGAAATATGAATTAAAATTAAATGCAAGATGAATTGTTTATAAATATTCGTTTTGTTCATAAAAGTCAGGTTCAGCATTAAAAAATCAATGGCAAAATTCATTTAATGCAAATCTACTATTTTATATTGAATTAATTTGTTTGCAATTTTATTAATTTTAGATAAAAAATATTTCTTTTTCAAAATCCTTTAACCATTATATGAAACATTAAAGAGTTTTCAGACACCAGAGGTAAAAGGTACCGATTGTTAGGAAAAGTTCGTGTAGTAAAATTGTGGCATTAGAACTTAGCAAGAACTTAGCATATTTCGAATTTTAAATAGTTCAGATATAATTAACAGAACAGCATCATAGAGAAAACTTTAAGTTTTAATACATATAAACCTAAAGCCAATTTTTATCCCAATTCTCTTAACTTTAGAGACGTTGTGCCACAGGTTGAAGTAAAAATTGCTAGAGGATGTATTATTCTATCTTAGCTTTTTATTTTATTAATTTATTTATATAAATAATTCCGAGGAGTACTAATAAAAAACCAAACTAATCAGTACATTTGAGTGATATATTTCGTACAACTAAAACTAATTGGTAATCTCGTCAAGTTGTATAATTTTCGGTATTTGATATTCAGTCAGCTGAGTCTCATAACGCCAAATTTGCTTCAATAATAATTGTAATAGTGTACTTTCTTAATTCTTCTCTCAGTGTACATGTCAAGAACATCTAAAACATTTACCTGTAAGTAGCAATAGTAGAAAATCAAATATACTTACACTACAAAACGATCTTCATTATTCACGGGGGTTGTTTCCGAACTGTGATCAATTCTATTCACCGGACAACATATTAACTCTTCTCTTACGCCAAAACCACAACTTACTACTTGACGATTTGTATACTCGCCGCTCTCGATTAAAGTTTTTATAGTGGGACATTCGCCCCATTCTTTACAAATACCTGGTTGATTTTTGGTAATACAATTGTCACCTTCTGAAACAAAACACAGAGAACATAGTTGCAATAAAAGTTTAAGAGAGCTATTCGCTAAATAAAACTGGTTTAAGAGCATAAAATTTTTAGAATATAAAATTACTCTCTTAAATAAATAACTATATTTCTAGGTAATTTGTTTACAATTTTATTTATTTATTCAATTAATATAGGGTGTTTTTTTTAGATGTATAGAACTTGAAGTTGGCAACACTTTTTTAACTGACGGCCATTTTGTCAGCTGTCAAGTGATTTATGTTTGAAGTATACGTAAATTTTATGTCAATTTAAGAAATCATTTTGGTGATACATCTTAAATAAAAAAAAAACAAAACCATGATTTCGAAATAAATTTGGACAATTTGGAAGCGTTGTTTAGGCATCAGGCAATTCCTGTTGAAATTCCAAACCAAACTAAATATAAATCACTTGACAGCTGACAAAATGGTCGCCAGTTACAAAAGTGTTGCCAACCTAAAGTTATATACATCTAAAAAAAAAAACACCCTATATATTTATTCAATAAATATTTGTATGTACAAACGAGTATGTAATTAAATTCTCACTTACTGAATTTGACTGCGTCTGTTGTTTTCATTTGTTGCAGCAGCATGATGCTTATCAGTGACCAGTGCATCATCATCATTATAAGCTGCGGCCTTGAATGTTTAAAATCATTTGTATTTTTTAAGATTCGTTGTTGCATTTTCTTTGGTTTTTTTTTCTTAGATGTAGTCTTTTCGTTTTGATATGTTATTACATTTAAATTAAATATCTTCCAATTGCTTATTTAGTAAAATTGTTGAGAACTAAAGAAAATTATGAAAAATATTTAGTTTCAGTTTAAAGCCGTTTATTAAATAAAATCATTCATATGAGTTCTTTGTTTGTTTTACTATTTGTCATACTGTATGTGTACGGAATTTTGTTAAGTTCAATGTCACATTGTTGTAATAAACAAAATTATCTACTCGCAAAGCTTCATCAATCAATAAAACAATCAATTTAATTGATTTCCCTATAAATACAAGGTGTTTCGAAAAGAGTTGTAACGTTTTGGACAAACACAGTTAAACTTTCAGAATAAAATTTTTATTATTATTTACTTTCCAATCAGCCTCATAGTGCATACTCCCGATGTAATTATTCCTTAATATTATCAAAGAGTTTAAACTGTTATACACAAGATTTTCTATAGAAAATTCTGTTATACACAAGAGAAAATACTGTTTTACACAAGATCCGACTACAAACTAAATAAAATTGCAGTGATGAAAAAATATCAACACGCAAATCATTCTGAGTCAATAGGAATGTTTAAGTTTGTCATTTTACATATTGAAAATAGTTTGAAAGTTGAAGTGAGGAATTTTTTAATAAAACAAAGCTAAATGTTGTTTATTATTAATGAATCTTAATAAAACGTCACTAGGTATAAAATTGTTAATGGAACCAAAAAAAAAAAAAAAAATGCAAATTAAGTCTTGTTTGAATGCTCGTGATGCCGACACAAATTTCATTAAATCTTCTTCACATTTGAGATTTTTCATTGTCATAAGGTGAAATGTTATATGCAATATTATCAGCCATGTCGCAGAATTTAATTCCGTTCGGAAGTGAAATTAATTCCGTAAAAAGTAAAACGAATGAAACCTAGATGTGCAAATTAAAAGTGGTTTCATTTCGAAAAAAAATCTTCGTTTTGATTTTTCTATAGAAGCAAAAAACGGAATAAATGCCACTTCCGAACGGAATTAAATTCTGTGACACGGCTGTATGTTTGGGTTTCACATTTATTTTAAAATTAATACAAACATGTCCTGGAAACAAATTTTGTTTAAACTTTAATCTTTATTTTAAAATTTTCATTTTATTAATCCATGATAAAAGGATCTATATTTAACGTGTGTAACATTTCAATCAGACAATATTGAAAAATATTAAAATAAATTGAGCTAATTTTGACCGTAAATACTCTAAATGGTTATTTTCTATATTATATTTTAAGGAAATCTTTAATATTTACATAATATTACAAATATTGATCTTAGACCCTGCGGATTAGATGTTCGTGAAGATAAATTTGAAATTTAACTCCCTAGACAGAAACGATTTACGTTAACAGGGACAATGTTAACTATTTAACAGAGACAATGTTAAAGTTTCAAGATTCAATATACATATAATTTTATTAATGATATTTTAACACAAAAACAGTCCGAAAAAATTCTAAAAAATCAGAATCTATAAAAAATGTCTCAGAAAATTTAAATAAGTTAAAATATTACACTAAAAAAAAATTTGTAAAGATTTTTGGAAAAAAAAACCTTGAAATTTGAAAAAGGACTTTGGTCCTTTTCTCACAATTCTTTAAGAGTGGGCGGAAAAAAAGTATTGGGAGCGATTCCTGGTATGGTCTAGATAAACACCTTATACCAGAAGTTCTAACAGTTTGTTTTTTTTTTTTGGAATTTATAACAATTTTTCGAAAAAATCACCTCTGTTAAATAGTTAACATGATTCTGTTAACATGACTCTGTTAACGTAAATGATTTGTGTTTACCTATATATATTAAAAATATTAACAATTAACCCTGCAGTTGGGAGGGTTATTTATTTTATTCGAATTGGAACACAAATATGGTCCTTGAAAAATTGTTTTAATCTATTTTCTCTCACTCGACTAAAACTTTGGTCGCACAATGTTCAAAGAATCTTTACATATAAAGATAACACTAAAAAGTCACATGTTTATCACTGCTAAATGCTAAAACAATAATTTCTAAGAAAACCTTTATAAAACAGGCTATAATTTAATTGAAATTGAGAATTTTATTAACAAAGAATTTTTATTTTATTTGGAATTTCTCATAAACAAATAAGTTGAAATTTTGAAAATCTCCTATATTAAAGATTTCTGATTAAAACCAACTGGTTTTTTTTAATAATTCTCAATAAATATTTAGGCTTTTATTAGCAGGCGTTTCGGATATCTGAATGGCTGCTCTTGCCTCCCCCTACTGAGAAATTTATAAATAATTGTAAGACATATTTTTTTAAACAGTTTTACAACAAGCCATAAAAATTTATTACCGACATAATATTTTACAAAACAATAAATTAATTGTTAATTAAACAATTAATAATGTTAAGAGCAATGTTAAGCGTTTAATATCTCAAAATGAATGTGTAATGGTTTGATCATGTTGTTAGTGCATTTGTTAAAAACGTTTAATAAATTTTAAACGAAAGAATTCAATATTTTTATATTTAAATAAATTCTGAAAGTAAGATAAATCTTGGCTGGTGGAGAAATGTAATCCCTGTTTTCAAACTTTATGGTTTTGTGGTGCTTTTTGCACAATAGAACTAATTCCACGATTGATTCTGCTGGGACCGGTTCTAGTTTCTATTATTTTTACTTTAACCTAAAGTTACCCGGGAGCAGTACACTAGAGTGGTTCACCTTCCATACAAAAAAAAAGTTGTGCCAGTCACTCCCTAGGATTCAAGATAATGTAAAAGCAATTCCAGAAAGTTTTTTTTTTTTTAATTTGTTTGCCACGCCTACAAATACCACCCTTCTAGTATTTTATTCACTGTGTCGCTATTTTTAGTCCGATCATAACATTTTGTATACCGGTGTTCATGGCGCTGTAACGGCTACATTTCTGTAATTAATCATTTTCTACTACCACGTCAAATTCTAGACATGACTTTTAAAAATTCGTACAAAAATATTTGGCATTATTGTGGGTACGAACGGAGTTTTTAAAAGTCATGACCTGGGGCCAAATTACCGCATTCGTGATCGAATCAGATATCGTATCGAAAAATGATTTCGATATCGAAATTATTATAAAATGTACTAAATTTCTTGTTCGATATCGAATGCCATAATTTCAAATAAGAAAACTACGATAAATTTTACTCAATATCGAATGCGGTAATTTGGCTCCAGAATTTGACGTAATAGTAAAAAATTAATCATTGATAAATTGATAACACTAAGGTGCTATATTCTCTTATAAATAATCCGGGAACTAAACATAGCAAATAGAATTTGTGGAAACCGGCTTATTCGTAGTAATAACCTGCCTGAGTTTTATTGAACATTTGAAGGTATTAATATAATTTGCTGCTAGAAATAAATAAACTACGTTTCACAAACTGTTAACTGCGCAAATGATTTTAATTAAAACATATTTAAATTAATTAGCTTTAAGTAATTCCTTAAACAAGTGTTAAAAAAAATAAAGTCATATATAAAAATGATTTTTAATTTGCTGCATTGTGATTTTTTTATGATTTGAAAATTTAATTCAAACTAATTTCCTCAATTGTATCTACTCTGACTAAAACAATTATAGAATGTGACCAAAAAAGTTAGACGAGAAATCTACTAATATTTGTTTAATAAAATAATTTAATAGAAAAAATCTTTTGTTTAAAATGTAGCGTATATTATATTCGTTTAGACTGTTCCTACAGCCGACATCTGTGTTACTGTAATCAACCACTAACTGTTCTTTAATTTAATTCCACATAAAAAGCAACCAGTTTAGATTCAAAACCTGTTAAATTATTGTTTTTTATATGTAAATTTTTTGACTTGTACACGTACCAGTACCACTCGATTCTCTTAACCCTTAAATACCTGAAATTAAAAATACGTTCAAATTGCAGAAATAAATTTTTGTTCTAGCATGTATTTCATCTGCAAATTACGAATTTCAGTTCCAATTCAAAAAAAAAAAAAATACTCCTGGAAAGCTCCAGGACAAAAACAAAAAAGACAGTCTGTAGACGGTCTTAGTAGCTAGACGGAAAACCCGTTTTTTTTTAATACTCAACTGATGACCGTCTATAGACGGTCTTAGGCGTTAAAGGGTTAAACTTAATATTTCTACACTCTCAAACGAAATTTAAAAATCAATGTTTAATTTTCAATTATTTTGCTTTATGCTTAATACTATTTTGTTTATTTATGTAAATCACCTTAAATGGGGAAAATAAATTCTGATTGCAATTTGTTAAGTTATTCTTTTTTATTTGATTTCATTCTAATTATTGGTTTACCTCATTGATATGGGTACATATTATTATATTTTATATGCCTAATTATTTCATCTAAACAAATAACTTTGCTTTCATTTTTTTTTCAATTTCTTTGTATTGTTTTGAAAAGGCAAAACTTTTTTATATAATTATAATTTTAAATATAAATTAATTTTATAGAATATGTATATTAATTATATTGTTCGTTATTTTTTTAACATGATTTTATTTATTGATAACAGTTTTATTTAAAAATGCTTTATTGCAACATGTCATACATATGAGTTTGAATAGACGTATTTTATAATTATCAGCCCTATTCTAGAAATTATGTTGTGTTTACTAAATGTTTATGTTTAAACTATTTGTTTGTTTTAAAAACCATTGTATATAAAAGTTGTAGATTAGAATCTAAGCCTAACAGGAATGGAAAATTCAGTACTATTATAGTTAATCTTTACTACTCTGTTTTCATTCATTTTATGAGCAAGTAAATTTATTTATCATATCGTCTTCTAATATGCCTTGTTAGAACCATCTGTATTCAAGTCGAGAATCTATTTAGGAATATGTTTTTTTTTTCAAAATAATATGCATATATTAATTGTGTTATTTTCTTTGGAAAGGGGATATGTAGGAGAAGAATAGGTGGTGAAAGGAAAGTAAAGCTTTTCATATGACAACACTGTAATTGCGCGTTATGTTTATTTATAGTAGTACAGTATTGCCTCTGGTGGTGAGTAGGCGCATTGCTCAAAGATTAATTTATAGCCATTATTTAATTATTTGAATTCGGTGGTGTTTTTTTAATATGCCTATATATATTTGCGTTACTTTCTTTAGAAAGGGGATAGTTGAAGAAGTACAGGTGATGAAAGAAGAAAGCTTTTTTTTATATCACAACTCTGCAATTGCGCATTATGTTTGTTTTTGTGCAGAATCGCAGCGCCTCTGGTGGTGAGTAGGCGCATTAATGTTAAAGCTTGATTTTATAGCCTTTATTTAATGATTTTACTTCGGTGGCGTTTTTAAATGCTATATCGCCGAAGGAGGGCGCTGTGATAAATATTAGTTATGATGGATAGCAAAGAAAACTAATAATTATCAGAAACTGATGTTGTTTGAGTGGCAGCAGCTGGGAATCGAACCCAGGCTACAAATACCAACCAATTAAGTTACAGTCACCCTCAATGCTATCGATCTTTATTACAATTAATCAATTTAAGATGAATGTATTCGGTCAAATTTTAGCCAAATACCGAAACCAGAACTTTTACAAGAAACTCAAAAAACACTTATCAGTACAAGATATCAAAAAAAAGCAATATTATTGGATACGAAATGTAAATGTATCCAAAATGCAGAGCGCCTAAAAATTAGCTGAAACATGGTCTAAGTTTTTAATAATAATAATAAATAAAAAAGTTTCGATTGTTTCGGATTAGGGCAGATAAATTTAAATTTTTTTGGTGAACCTTATTCGGTTGGATTTTCGCCTGAAAAAATGGTTTTGAGCGGATCCTACAAAAATCGATTATTTTGGTTAAAATGTTATCTCGTTAACGGCGGGTTTTTTGTTTTGATAATGATTATCGTTAATTAAATAAAATTAATAAATAATAATAAAATTTATAAAAATTAAAAATAAGTTAACAAAGCTGTTATTGTAGAACATTTTAACATCTGTAGATTATTATAAACTAATTTATAGGAGACCAATAAGACCAGTAGAGAATATTAGAACAAAATGTCCGTCCGAAATTTAAAAAGCTGGCACAAATACAAGGTGGCGCAAAAGTAAACTTCCGATGTTTTTTGGCTGTAATTAAAAAAAAAATGAAAAACTTTGATTCTTCTTGTGGATTATTTTTATTTGGTCTTTTAACATCATATGTCATGTAAATGGCCGCCGCCACAGTTGATTGTCATTTGAGCCCTTTTTATGGCACTTTGGCCAAAACTTCCTGCGATAGGTCCTCACATTCTTGGCGGATATTGTCTTTGAGAGCTGCAAGAGTCTGAGGCTTGTTGACATAAACCCGCGACTTCAAAAAGCCCCACAAAAAGAAGTCTGGAGGTGTCAAATCAGGCGATCTTGCTGGCCAGTGCAATTCGCCAAAACAGGAGATTAGGCGCCCGGGAAATGCATTCTTCAGCATATCGGTTGTGGCACGTGCAGTGTGTGCCGTTGCACCATCCTGTTGGAACGACATGTTTTCCAATCCCAATTTATCAAGTTGCGGCAAAAAGAACTCGTTGATCATTGCTCTGTAGCGCTCACCAGTCACAGTAACCGTTTGGCCCGCGACGTCTTCGAAGAAAAAAGGTCCGATGACTTCTCTGCTACGATGACGGCTACTCCGGGGTCTGCCACGCCTGACAGCATCTCGTGTTGTGCCAGTCTCTTCGAGGCGAGCGGCTAAACGTCGCAGTGTTTCACCAGTAGGCGTTGGACGGCCAGGAAATCTGCGACGAAATTCACGTTGTGCTAAAGTCACCGACCGATTATTGGTCAAATAAATAGTCAGCAATATTCCGCGTTCTGGAGCAGTGTAGCGTAACATTGTTTATTAACGTGTATTTCGCATGTGTTTACTACACAAATGTCAAAACAGAACTGACATTAGGGGCCAATCGCAAAGTTTATAGCATTTTCTGATAGGAGGATTACTTTTGCGACACCTTGTAGGAATTTATTGCTAAAAGCTAAGTTATGTGTCCAAAAGTTAAATATATGAAAAACTTTGCAGTATTAGGAAAAATTTTAAAATTCTATTATAAACTGTATAACATAAAATAATTTAAACCATTTTTCTCTTTGAGGGAAACTAAACATTGAAAATTTAGGTTTATTTATATAGAAAATTAAATTATAAAGGAAAAATAATGCAAAATGTTAAAAAGTTGCTGCTACTTTCAACTATAAAATCGAGTAATCTTAACCACCAAACCGGATCAGAACCATTTCACAAACAATAACAATTTATAGAATCGGGCTGATTATTTAGACTCTTTAAATTTAAAACCAGATCAGTTTTATTCATATAATTTTTTTAATTTTATTTATATGCCTGTTTATGGCTCCAGATTCTAGAATGTTAGTTGTTAAATTTAGTTGTTTTGTTTTTGTTTTCGTATCCACAGACTCCACACATTCACGCACTCACAGAGAGATTTTTAGACTTAAAACTGCAGATTAAACCAGTCGTCGATTGATTTGTCTTTTTTCACCGTTTTTTTTTTTTTTACTTTTTTACGCAAATTATCAATAAATTCTTGAATTTTATATTATAAAAAAAAATGTTGCTTATACTTGTACGTTTAATTAAATTTGTTTTTTTTTATAATTTGCTAATTATTTATACTTATTTTGTTGTATTGGCTGTGATGCACTCACTCACTTTATTATCGATAAAATTGTATTTATTAAACGGTCAGTCGTTAGACCGCTTCACAATATGTTTGTTGACCAGACAAAAAACACAACCGTTCCAAAACACGTCTCAACAACAACTGAGCTAACAATAGATCCAGTAACAAACAAAACAGATCGGCTGCCTAAAGTTGTGCTCACGAATTGAGAAAAATCGCCAGAAATAAAATTAATTCAATGAAAAATTCAAGAGAATTCAATTTAAATCTCAAATTCAAATGAACTGTTGTTTGTGGTCAGTAGTGCTACCTACTAGTACGTGTATAGTATACTTATGTTTATAAATGCGAGTACAAGTTTATACAGCAATTGTACACATTTACACTTGCTTACTTCATTAAAAGTTCACTTTTGGTTTACTTCATGCTTTCCAAACATACACAAACACTCATATGTACAATTAATACATATGTAGTTACTTTCATACTACTCGTACATGTACGACTATATAAATCGTCTGTTGTACTTGTATATTTTTGATTAAACTATTTTGAGTGCGTTAAAGTTTTTTATAGAATTTTAATACAAGTGCTAACAATTTTGCCAATTTGTTTTTTATTTTTATTTATTTTTTAGCTGGAAAAAATAAACCGGCCAATGAATCATTCGTTCAAGAAACGTTTAAGTTCCCATAACAGCAGCAACAACAATGAAAAACGTCATCTTAACTTCAAAACAACAATGGGAAAAAAGTTCAAACTATTGTTGACATTGATGAACAATTAACTACATATAATGTTAATTATGATTGTTTATGTTAATAAATTATACATAAACAAATTAATATGGTAGATGTTGTGCTAAAAAATAAATTAAAAAATTTACAAGTTAATTTGTAAGACGTTTAAAATAACGTTCATGATATTTGGCCGTTATTTGATAATATTTGTTACCCTTTCGTAATTTTTTAAGTCTCTATGTAGGTTAGGTTAGATTCAATGGGCAGCCATTCTCAGAAACAGCTCACTTGGGTCCATTAAGTTGTTCCCATTGTATTATCCGTTTGGTAAACAACTGGTCGATCAATCAACACTTGTTGTTTCCATTTCGAACCACCCAGATTCCTTGTAATAGCATCTATGTGTCTCAAATTCATTCTTTATAGCTCCTACAGGCATGAAAGGCACTATGCCCCAAGTACACGTTGCTTTATTATTGCTAGGGCCGGGCATTTACAGACTAGATGAGTAATTGTCTTTTCCTTCTCCTCATTGCGACCGTAGACCTAATCTCCTGGCGTGTGTTCCAAGAGTACAGTGCCCTGTAGACACTAAACAGAAACCGAAAATAACTCGTCCCATATGATCAAAATACAAAATAGTGGTTTATGTTGTGTTTTAAAAAATAAATCACTCAAAATAACTGCTACAAAATGATTTTTATTTACATGGCTTGGTATGATCTTTATAGTTTTTTGTTCTATTTTATTGCCTTAATGAGGGACAAACTATTACAATTATTATTTCTCTTTTATTTACATATGTAAATACATTTTTTAAATTTCAATTGTGGACTTATGACATGAATTTTTAATTTTTTTAAATTTATGATTTGTAAAATTTTAATTTTTTTTTTGCAAAATTTTGGATATTGTTTTAATTTTTCCAGTTTTTGCAAAATTTACATTTTTTTAATTATGTAATTTTTTTTATTTTGTTCCAAAATTAAGATTTTTTCTAAACATTAAGTTGTTTTTTATAAATCACTCTCTCAGTGATGTAACATAAAAAACAAATTTTAAATGGTACCATACCAATTAACCACTGAAGTTCAAGTGGACCTGTTATTTTCGGTCTCTGCACTAAAATAACCTTATTTTGTCAGGATGAAAGCTAAACAGTGATTTCGTTCTGCCTCTATCGTGTATGGACCAAATTGCCTGAGTAAATCAAACCAGTTCTTTTAGACTCGTAATAGAATTACCAGTGAAGGGGTCAATCGCCTCCTCGGTCATCATTGACCCATTCTGGACAATTTATCAGCTATATAGTTGCCCTGTATTGTACTATGCTCATATATTAGTGTTAACCTAAAATGTTTCGCTATCTCGTTTAGAGACACCTGGCATTCTGTGGTGAGCCAATTTGCAGCACGCTTAATGGCAGAAATCTCTGCTTGAAGAATAGAGCAGAAATCCGGAAGCCTAAAATAGGATTTGATCCCAGACTCTCCAATGTAGAATCCAGCACAAATTATGTTTCCTTCCTGGAGCCGTCAGTGTAAACCCTTATTACTCCTTCCAGGACATAGAGTCCTTCTAACCATAAGTACCTATTCGGGAGACATATTGAGAATTGGTTTCGGTGTGCAAAAATCAACGTTACTATGTATGTTTTTAATAGTATCTTATTATAGTAGAATGAACATAGTCCCTATGAGATCATGAGTGATTAGCCTTTAGTCTCAGATCTGAGTTGAGAGCCATTTGGATTGCCATCAAATCCACCGGTAGCTATGTCTATACGCCATAGGGCTTTTTTGATATGGTTTTTATTATTAATAAACCAATATGTTTTAATATTAAACAAAAATCCTTAATTCCGGGATTTGAAAAACCAGTCGCGTTTGTCATCCCTACTTACAAACTATCAATGAAGAGCTAAATATCACATTTCTTTCAGAACCACTCATCTATAGTGATTGAAAAACTTTATTTAAAATCGTTTGTAATAAAAATATTTAATATACTACCTTCGTATTGTAGTTTTTCACTAGACGAGTGTTTAGACTCCTGAAATTCAAAATGTTTTCATCAAAAAATCTTTAAATAATAGATAATAATGTTTTAATTTATGTGTATTAGGGTGGCCCCAAAATAAACTTGCGGATGTTCCCGACTAATATGAAAATTTCATTCATTTTAGGACTACGTTTCTCAATTTTTTTTGTCCTGGGGTGAGCTGGATCAAAGGATAAAAAGGCCCATTTTAGAGGTTTTTTGATTTTTTTTTCACATTTCTTCCATAGGAACTATATGTAAATTTGGTATCATATGAAAGTTCTTTGAGAGGCGCATTCAATGGGTTATCAAAAATTAAAAAAAAAAACTTTTAAATTCTAAAATTTTCAAAATTTAAATTTATTTTATTTTTTCATAGGATTTACTTGAATTAATAGTTGAAAGTTCTTGATTATAAACATCATGCAATTTAATCCAATTGGGTTTCCCCGTTTTTTAGTTTATAAAATTTACGTTATTTTAATATCCATTACATTAACGAATTGTGTTAACAGAGATTGTCAGATAGGGAAGAATTTAGGTTTAAAAAAAAATTAATAAAAATTTAAATAGATAGAATTTAAAAAAACGGGAAAACCCATTTTACATGTAATTAATTAATATATTTATATTAACCCTCCGATGAGTGACAGTTCTGAACTTCACGGCCGTGTGAAAAGGTCCCTATGGACCTTTTTTGTAAATCATGTTTTTTTTTCATGTAAAAATTTTTCAATTTTTTTAACTCAAAGACATTAGGGATGATGGTAAAAACAAAAAATTCTAAGAACTGGTTTATTGCTAGTAGTATAAAATTAGAATATTGTGCCTTTCCTTGAAAGCAATAAAGTTCATGTCTTCGAATTTTTCTTAGAATTTTTTGTTTTTATTATCATCCCTAATGTCTTTGAGTTTAGGTCTTTGTGTTCAGAACAAGTAAATTATGTGTTGAAACAATAAAAAAATTATAATGATGCCCAAAAACATGCATTTATTAGTGAAATTCAGTACAAGGCCCATACGAACCTATTCACACGTCCGCGTACTATTCTCACTAAAACCTCAATAACTGCTAAAGCAATGATCCGATTCCAAAATATGCGCAAAAAAATACTCTTGGAATACAGAGTAACTTTGGGGGGGTTGTAGTGGCCGAAGTAGGAGTAATTTCAGTTTGAAAAGGCAAAAATGTTCCTAGGGACCTTCTCACTCATCGGAGGGTTAACATTGTTACAATTAAAACCTACAAGAAATAGTAACGAAAATCTGTGAACTGAACAAGTATCGTGGTAAGTATGACCTATATTAAATATTCCGATTTAAAATCATATATTAACACAGAAGTTGGCAAACACAAATAAAGAATTTTATTATAACTAGTAATTATCCTTTTTCAAAGAATTGTTCTTCATCAAAATAAGACTTTGAAAAAAAAATTAAAATATTTTTATTGTTTTTTTCCGGCTTGTTTGCTTAATAAAAATTCAAATTTTCTTTAGTAAAACCCCACAAATTTCCCATGATTTTTTATGATTGAAATAATGGCTTCTCAATTGTGCAGTAGTGTTTTTCTCCTGCTCTGCTAACAATTGAGACATAAAATGATATTTATAAAAAGTAAATTAATTAACCTACAACTGTTATCAGTTTTTGCTATTCGTAATTTTGTTTTCAAAACTCGCACATGTGTGTATTACGTTTCGTCGATTGATGTTGTTGTCTTTTTTTTTTTAATTATTAAAACATTTAAATAAGAACGAATATAAGGAATACTGTATATACTGTATTTAATTTATGGGTCAAGTTCTTAAAACAACTTAATCAACTGTTTCAATTCAATTGTGTACGAGTATAAATTATTAAATTTAACAAGAAGGAACTTTTTCTTAATAAATAATAAATGCTCGTAAATGAAATAAAAGAAAAATTAATCGTTAAACTTGATTTTGACTACAATAAGCTGAGCTTTTTTTTTTTTTTTTTTTTGAATTTGAGTTTTAATTTTGAAAATTAAATAACGATTCATCTGTTTGACAGCAGTAATGGGTATTATAATAAATACACTTTTTAAAATTTAAATAAAAATAATTACTTGTGTTCTTATATTAAGATAATTTCGTTTACTTTTCTAGAACCAATTTTGCACATTTTCTCCTCTGTTTCTCTTTAAAACATTTCTAACATATCTTCATCTTATAAGACAGCACTTTATAGACCGATCTTTTGATTAAAACACAAAAGTTTCAAAATATTGTTACAAACTGTGTCATCAACTCTGACACTCTGTATTGTACACTTCTCATCACACACGAAGAAGACATATGATTGTAGTGATCATAATCAAAAAGCTTCATAATATTATGGGATTTAATGTTTGCTGTTGAATTTATTTATTATACAAATGTCTAACAATATAAAATATTATGCCACTTAACCATAATCTCATATCTTATATAATCATAATATTATTGTGTTTAACCATATTATGATTAACCACAACCATGTATTACAATCATATTTCATAACATGATCATACATATTATGATAATATTATGCAGTATTCATAGTTATCATAACATAGTTGTAGTTAGCATTTTGTACAAACAAAAAACCGTTAAAAATCAATAAATTTTCAACCATATGGGCACAATCATGTAATTATTATTGGCGAAAACAACTTATTTTGCGACAAACATTTTCCGGAAACATATAGTCACCATGTATTTTATCTGCTAGCAGTTTAACCAAAATGATACTGCCATTTACCAATAACTTCTGCTATCAGTAGTGCTAATGTTACAGAATATTTTACTTTAAATAGGCGTAGTTGTTAATTGTAATACATACATACATATGTAGCACCCGGTAGCATCCACTCCAAATTGTCTTTCATATTAAGGCCACAGTACCTTTGTCATACTTAGAACACGATAAAAGTTGTATAATTAATATCTTATCACACCAGTAAAAAACTCGCAAATACACACACCTTTTATCAATCAATCGAATAAACTAATCAAACCCTGCTCAAACACTACAAACTGCTACTAAATACAAGCAATTTCGGTTTCATGTTGCAACAAGTAACATAAGTGTTTTATTTGTGTTGATAAAAAAAAAATGGTTCAACAATTTGTAAAAAGAAATCAATTAGCTGGAAACAAAATCGTTCGAGGGCGCATTGCTATATAAATGCATTTTCGAAATATGATTGCACAATTATTGCTGAAAAAAATCAAAGCTTTACAATGGCCCGCTCTGAAGCCACCACTAATATTAAACTAATATTATGGTTTTTATTTCTACAAACCCTTATGACAGCAGCTGGAGCAGCAGCATCAGAAAATATTACCCTTAAAGAAAACAAATTTATTCGGGCACCTTTAACCGCTAGAAGTTTGTATGACCAATATACTTTGGGACAAGTAGAGAATGGTGAGTACAAGTAATAGAACACAAACAAATAATTCAAAGTAAATAAATTAATCGATTTTCTGTGTGATACTTTAAGGCGCTAAAATAATTTACACTTACCAATACACCCAATCATTTGATGAGAAACAACAAGACATTTCTCTTGAATTCCAATATCCCAATAATAACGACGAAAATTATGTTGATATGGAATTTAATAGCTCCTCGATTACTATTACCCAGATACAATTGTATGTTAAAGCTGAAGATGATGCTACCACGCAAGCATACGTTACCGAGGGTGGTATTGGAGAGAGTAATATATCATTGCAAATTATTGCCAATAATTCCAATTTGTTAAATTACATGTTGGTTATCTATGGCACAACAGCGTGATCATCAAAAATTGTGCAAAGAAATGATAAATAAATATGTGTATATTAATAAATACAACTGATGTGAAGTACTTACTATCTACCAAACATTCAATTAAAATTTAAAATAAAAATACATTAAATAAACTCAATGTCTGTTTTAGATAATATTTTCATTCCTGTAAAAAACGTATTTAGTCAAACTATTCACGTTTTCTATTCATTGACTAACTAGCTAACTAACGATGTTAACTAAAAAACTTGTGACATCTATCCATAAATCTTAACAACCTTGTAGTAAAAGATAAAGCTTTGTTACTTTTAAAAAGGCAAATTATTAATATATTTTTTCATTTGAAAACATTTCTTCAAGTGGTTATTTGAATTTCTATTACGCCATTTCTTAAAAAAAGCAATTTAACTTTCTTTATCGGCTCGTTTGAAAATTAATCGTTTTATATTGCGAATTTTAAAATTGACACAAATAAACATTATTGGCCATAATCAGACATTAATTAGAGTACTTTTTTTCATTTTTCTACAGAAATAAATGAACCTAAAATCAGTATTATCTTGTTTGTGGCAAATTTTGTAAAATTCACAATCAAACAAAAAGTGTTTTTTTAAGAGCTTTTGGTTTTGATTAAAAAAAAACACATTAAATGTAGAGAAATTTATGAAATCTTCATTTGAGTCGATAGAACGATCTATATAATTCAATATTTAAAGATGATTTCATGTAAATGTTGACCGCGGCTACGCCTAGTTCATGAGCTGGGTCCAATTTTGTCATACTCTCTCCAGCATATTGAACGGTATCTCACGAATAAATTCTTCAGTATTAGTTTCCAGTGCGTCAACCGTCAAATGAACGGCCCCAAACGTGAAACAAACCGAACAAGCCTCTCAATTGGGCCGTTATTTCGCGTGCTGTGTAGCATGTGACACCGTCTTCTTGAAACCACATGTCAGCCAAGTTAGGTCTTCCATTTAGGCAACAAAAGAAAAATTTGTAGTTATCGCACCTGTCTTCGTCGTCTTTAAAAAATTATGGTCCAATAATGCCACCAGTCCCTTATCCAGCGCGTTTTTCGCAGTTCTTGCAATGCTTCTGGCTGTTTTCACACCAAATACGTCAATTTTGATTGTTTAGATATCCATTCAACCAGAAATGAACTTCGTCGCTGTATTTAACATAAGGTATATAATTTTCCGATAAAAAACTGCACAATGCCTTTGTCGTCTTTGGAAAAGTACGAAAAAAGTGCACGATGCACTTTCTTAACCGATAAATCGTTTGTAGGTCGATCCAGAGTTAAATTATAGACCAAACTGAACATGTTTAACAATAACATATTACATGAAAACAGCTGAGCTGCAAAAAAAAAAAAGTTGGTAAAAAATCACCCTTACATACATACATATATAAATAATATAATCAATATAAAACTCTTTATCACAGATTTGATGTATGTATATATTTTCATTGATATTTTTGACCGTTTCAAATTATCAGATATTTTTGAAATGTTTAAGAACATTAAAGAAAGAAAAAGTCAATATGACTTTTTATTTTTATTTATTTTACCTTGCATTCTATAATTGTTTTTAACTTCGGAACTGATTTATGATCTGTAGAACAAGCAATAGAAGCAATATACATATATGTTGTAGGTGTAACTAGTTCCTACAAAGCAATACAAGAATATTTTAGAATAATAATATTATTCCACAGAACTGTATTTAAGAGTGGATGCGACTAACATTAATATCATTAAATAAAGGTCCGTTTATACTCCTTCAAAAAAATAACTCGTCCATAAATCCAAGAAATAAAACTTAACAATTAATGCTTGCTATACCCAATGGGAAAAATTTCTTCAGGCCTTCTAAGTGATTCTATCAAAATCGACACTCATTTATTTCCCCTTCTCTCAGAACTTAGGACTTTATATCTGAAGAAAAAAAAAACGACATTCATTATCTTAGAATAGTTATTTTATTTTAATTTATTTTAGGTTTATTTTGGATGAATTTCATCTCAATAACGATATTTACAAAAAATTTTAGTAATAGTACATATTCCAGTTATAATCAAGAATTTATATTTGTCTCTTTCTTTCACAGCTGCGCTTTGTTTATACTTTTATAACGTGTAACATAAAGCGATTTACTTTAACACACCATAAATTAGGTACCAGGAAGCCGTAGGAAACTGATTTGGATTTTTTAAACGTCAAAATTGTCACCTCTGTATCTTATGTTGTTCTGTGGTTATTCTCGGAAGTGGTAGCTTTGCCCAATTATGGATCAACTTTTATAAAAGTCAATAGTATAATCTTTACATACCTACCGATCATCATGAAATTCTGTACGACGATTTATATATGTATGGACTATTTCTGTCGAATTTAAGAGATTTATGCGTATTTCAGTGATTTTCGGAAGTGGACTTTATATGGAGGCTACGGTCAAATATGGACCGGTCAGCATAAAATAGAGTATTGCGATTTTAATACATTTGAATTTTAACTTGAAAAGGGATTTTCGGAAGGACTTTATATGGGGCTATGTCAAAATATGGACCAATACAAACAAAATATCGTTTAGATTTCACTTAGCACGAAACTTATTTTTGCTGAATTTTGTGTGAATACTGGTTTTCTATAGACTCGTATACCACAAAGCCATATTCCGGGCAGATATTTGTATGGGGGCTATGAGAAAGGGTTGCTACAATTTTCAACAGGACTTGTTTGAAGAAAATTGCAAAAAATATCGAAGTTATCTGAAACTTTGAGCTATAACTCGGATCATGTTACACCGATTTTGCCTATTTTTAATTACATTTCGGGAATGTTTGATAAAAATTTCATTGTTCTATGTCTTTTTTCGAAGTTGTACGTGCATTGAATGGACGGACATGGCTCTTAGAATCTACGACCAATATTTCGATGTGTTACAAACTGAATGATAAACTTAATATCTTTTTGGTGGTGTGTATAAAAATACACACGTAATGAGAGATTTTTAAAATTTTATGTCGAATTCATTAAGAATATTTTCCATTATAAAAGACCAATTTCTCTACAGTTGCCTCCTTGTAGGTTTTCAATGGAAGACCTTTATGTAGTCCTTCTAGTTAACCTTGTGATTTTTAAATATGTATTTATTTTATTTTACTGCTGTGACGTCTTGCTATAATAAAATTTTAATTGTAAAAGGACGGCTATAAAATTACCCTAAATAAGGTTTCTGAAGAAAAATTCTACTAATTCCCTTAGATGGCTTAAAAAATTAATTTTTCTTTTCGCTAAACATTTTAAATTAGGTTTTTTTACACACATTCTCTTTATATGTATATTTTATAAATAAATAGACCAAACTTAAATATAAACTTAAAAATAACAGAATAAATAAATAAGCTACATATTTGTCTCCCCTTTTTATGTTAATTTGTTTTATATAAGACAGAACATTTAATCACAGAATTTGTTATTATCTACAGAAATACATTTTGTTTTTAATAGTTTTTTTTTTTTTTTTGTCATTTAATGCCAATAGTCAAATTCAAGTAATTTAATAGCCATACATAAAGATTTGATAGCCAAAATTATACGTGTGATTGGCAACCATTAACATTTCGGCGTAAGTGCTGCCAACACCGCCATCATTTACAAAGAAGACATCAGCATCGGCGGTTGATAAATCGGTAACGAATTCAACACAGCTAATGATAAGTCCATCATGGCCGACAGCAGGGTACCACAAAGACACTTCAATGTCGACGAGACGGGCGAATTGGTTTTCATCGATGAAACTTAAAATGAAACGATCACCTGAAACACACAAACATAAGGGAAACATAAATATGTATGTATGTACATACATATACATTTTAAAATTTATTTATTTGATATTGAGATTATTAGTTTAAAAAAATTCTATTTGACTTTTAATTATAAAAAATTTAGAAAAATCTAATTCCGCTTTCTTGTGTAATACTTTGGCGTATGATTACACGGTGCTACAAATGAGCACTTTTTTTATACTTGAAAAGAGACCTAGTGTAAGTTGTAGGCCTTATTGAGTAGATCATAAATCAATTTTTAAAAGTTCGGAAACACCCTCAAATTTTGGAGTTATTCCGAAAAAACTGTTTTCGGGTAGGTTTGAGTACTTATGAACACGTAACTCAGTTGATTTTAATCCGATTTTCAATTTTTAAATGGTTTCAGAAAGACAAAGAATAGATCTTTCCAATCGTATACATTTTATGCTATATTAATTAAATATTGGTAGTAATTTTTGTAATAACATCTGCAATTTTTTTATTTTTCTATAAAAGCAGATATATTTGTATAAAAAATTCCAAATAGAATTTTATTACAAATAAAATGAACTTTAGTTTTTTTAAATCCGATAATGTTTGTGAAAGTTATTAAACTTTATTTAAAGAGCTTTAAATAGCACTTGATACCCCCAAGCGGAAAAAATTTAATAATTTGCGAATAATGAGAATAATTTTTTTTTATATTGAGATAAAAGAGATAAATTAAATACTTTAGTTAAGTTGCAATGCTCTTTATGTTTTTGTTTTAATTTTGCCGTTAGATATTTTGACATTTATTTATTACTTGAGGAAATTGCACTTGGTAATGCAGAATTTAATATACTACTATGTTTATGTGAAAGTTTTTTGGGAAATGAAAAAAGTGAAAATTATATTGATGTAGTAAATGAATTTCTTGAGGCTTATGCAGAAATGGAATGCAGAATGTCCATTAAAGTTCATTTTCTGCATGCACATTTAGATTTTGTTCCTAGAAAACCTAGGACAATTTAGTGATGAGCAAGGCGAACGATTTCACTAAGACATTTTGGATATCGAAAGACACTTTGAAGGAAAAAGCCAAATAAGAATGATTTCAAATTACTGCTGGTCACTTAAGCGAGAAACAGACGATTTGATGAACAAGCGAAAGAGGTCTAGCAAGCACTTTTAATCAAATATTCTAAATTTCTAAATAAAATAATTTGAATACTGTTATTTGAAAATATTTATATAATCATATCATTATAAGACAAAAAAAAAATAAAGAAAATGTAGTATCTTGATCAATATTTGTAAAAGCAAAATTTTTAACTTTTGAAAAACCCTAATAACTTTTTTATTTTTTACTCGATTTTATTTATTGCAAGCATGTTTAACTCAGAACTAAATTAGCTTTAATGAAATATATACATAAGGGTATGTTTCTAAACAATCTAATTTAAAAAAATGGCGCCAAAGTTAAAAAACCTAGAAAAAATAAAATTAAAATCAGATATAATTAAAAATAACACTGAAAATTTTAATATATATATATACCAAAATGTGTTCATATTTAAAAAGGCACATATTTCTTCTTTCTGAATTCGTTTAAAAATTGAAAATCGGATTAAAATCAACTGAGTTACGTGTTCATAAGTACTTGAACCTACCCGAAAACAGTTTTTTTCGGAATAACTCCGAAATTTGAGGGTGTTTGCGAACTTTTAAAAATTGATTTATGATCTACTCAATAAGGCCTACAACTTACACTAGGTCACTTTCCAAGTATATTTTCACTGTAGCAACGTGTTATTATTAATTATATTGCTAATACCTCGAAGGCGTCTGACTATTTTCAAATCCTTCTAGTTAATTATCAACAAGTTCCTAATTTAATAAAATGCTATTTATAGCTAATATATGAATTTAAGGGCTCTTAAAATGTTTCAAATGTTTGTCTTATTAATGCAAGCATTTACTTCAGATAGAATTATTGCACAATGGGCTGTATGAGTACTAAATAAGATCAATAGCAATTCTTAAATAAATGAAGACTTTAATGTATCAAATTAACTTTTTTACATTTTTGCCAGATTCCTGCAAAAATTAAACATTACTTTATTTATTTGATTTCAGCCACCAACAGCTGCACGTGTTAATTTTACATACACTTCCAAATTTGCAATTTTAACCCAAACTAGAGAATTGTACATAAGTAGTTTAAGACTTGTCCATAACCGATACGTATTTGTTATTGGTTAGAAAATAGTCATTGCAGCAATTTTTTATATTCAATTGAAAATTGAATTTGAAATTATTTCAGTACATTTGGCTGACATTGATTTTTTCATCAAAACTTATTTCGATCTACACATAAAATGTATTGCAAACACCAATTTTATGTCTTGAAAATTTCATTTCCATTTCATTTCCTTCTTCTTTCATCTCGCCCAAAATTTATATTTTCTATCCCAAGTCAGACTTTTGACAAAGACGCCTGCTCTCAGGGTTGTAGCTGTGCCTGATCGCCAGTATGTCACCCTGAAATACTCTATCTATGTTTGAAAGTCGGAATAAGGGCTTTATACCAAGTTCCACAAAATGAGCCGTAGAGCCTGAACCATAAAATTATAGAATTGTCAGTGTTATCTTTATCTTAAGAGCCATAGAATAAATTCTAGAGCTTAAACCAATGTCTATCATAGAACTATCAGGGCATGACTTTGAAAATGTCACCCCTTTTCGGAGGTGTAAACAAGCTAAATGTTCTAGCTGCAAATTATAACTTAATTGCACTTTTTGCAGAACAGCTGAACATAAATTAAATTTAAATATTTTTGCGTTAAAAAGCTTCTATGTTCTTATTTTAACTACCGCATTTATGAATATTCCCAGAGGAGAAGAAATGTGGCACTGAACTAATTACCTCTAACACTTTATATAAATTAGACTTATTATTTTAACACGACGTTGGGGTAAGTTTACACTTTTCTGACATTCAGGAACAAATCACGAAACTAACCCATATGAACTTGTTTAGTTTTAACTGTTATCAAGTTCCATATGCAAATCTGAACTTCTTTCTCGTTGAAGCAATTTAACGATTTTTGAATATCAAATAACTAGTTGTGCAATATAATTCAATTTAATTATTATACTTTCATTATCATTAACTGTATATGCAAAATTTAAATGCAGGGCACTTTATACATATTGTTACGAAATTATATGTTAAAATTAAAATTATAAATTATAAACACAGAAAATCGTTTTTGTGTACATTTGAAAGATTCGTTATATTTTGTTAAACTACTTGAAGCTTTTACTTGGCAATTAAAAAGAAATCCGGTTTAGTTAAAGAAATTAAACCACCGTTTTTAAAGGTAAAAACGTAAAAATATTTTCAATTTATTTAAATTTTATATTATTTTTCGTGAATTTGTTTAGACATATTTACACATTCATTATCTATTACGAGTAGTTATTGTGAATTATAAACATTTTAAGAACTCTTGCACAAAACAACTAAAAACGTTGCAAGTTGAATTCATGTTCAGTCAAAATAAATTATTGTTAGACTCAAGGATTTACATATATTCAAGTATGTAGGTATTTACTTTTAAAAAATTTTGTTGTATTTTATTAATAGGTAGTTTGTTTTTATTACAACCACACTACACCAACAAAAGATAACAAATTGTAATGTATTACATTTATTTACATACATATTTGTTTACTTATACTTCAGAAAAAGTGTCAATATTTCAAATTACAATTGGCATTTCAAAACGTGATATGACAAATGCAAACTTACCATCGATACGTTCGCCGGAAGTAAAGATAATGTTTCCCTTGGCATGATGAACTTTACCGAATGCCCTATATGAGGCATTTGGATTTAGTTTGGTATAACGCAACTCATCCGTTACGATTTTAATATCCGTCTTTGTAATATCGTAAGAAAACACTAGATTGGACACGAAAGCCAATAACACTATTAGACCGAAATGCATTTGGAAACCCATTATCAAGTATTATTTTTTTAATTGTTGTTTTTTTTTTCTTTTTCTTTAAAAAAAAGTTTTTTTTTTGTGGCAGCGTTTTACGAAATGTTTTCTCTTGTAAGAACACAAAACAATTGAACTGTTTGTTTATAATTATTAATATTTTTATATTTGTTATCGCAAAAGAAATGTTTTCTGTGAAACGGAGAAAAGAGCTTTAATAAATGCAATTTCAAAAAAAAATCAATATCTACTACAAAAATCAATTCTATGGGAATTTTATTGCTTCTATTGAAGATAAGATTAGAGTATAATGGGGGTATAACCATTCGCATTCGCACACGCTCGTTTACACGCTTTATTTCACATACATTTATGTATTTTAAGACATTTTATATTTTGTTTGTTTTGTATGGATTTTTTATTAAAAAAAAAAGCTTTTTAATCTGTGAATTCTAAAATTAAAAGCCATTAATCAAAAGATTTTCACATAATCGAGTTTGAAAACAAATCACTCAAGTGCCCCTTAATTAATAATGATTTCAATTGGTTATTTTTCTGGTCTTAATGACTAATAACTATCTTAATTAGTCTACACGTTTTGTATTTTTCGTAAATTCTAAAAATAGACCAGTAATTTAAATATTTATGTATATTAATTTTCAAGTGTTTAAAAACGCAAATGATAACAATTATTAAATATGTAGCTGGTATAGTTCGTTTTCGAAATGGAATTAAATTATAAACGAATAAAACGAATTCAAATATTTTCGGCTTCTATAAATCGGACATTATAGAAAGGAAGTTTCTATTGTCGTTTCTAGATGCCACCGGAAATTACTGGAAAATGGCGCTATTGTAAAAATAGAACTAACAGGGCCACTCAAAGCGGAGTTTATTGTTAGTCATAGTTGAGTGAACATTAAAGCGTTCTCAAACTGTGTGCTTAAAACTGTGAAAGAGTAGTAAAAGGCAGAGTGATTATTTACACTGTTTTGTATACATTTGAATAAATAAAGATTCGTTCACTAATTTCAAGGCAAATTCTTATTTCTAAGCTTCTAAAGATTTGGACCAAGTTCAATAGAATGTTATTGTTGTAACTAACAGCAGCTGCTAGTGTTTGCTGAGTTGACAGCACAAACACACCTTGACATTCATTACTAAAGAATACAATCATGCTATGTACATTAAACCTATACATACATATATAAAAACTTCTTTTGATACTAATGTAAATTTGTTTATCTTTATGCACTATCTAAATTTGTTTTTAATACTAAAATAAATAATTGTCAAGCGCTTCCATAATAGTTATTCAAAATACTATTTTTAAAAATATATGTATGTGCATAAGAAAACTATATTGCCTACTTATTTTTAGAAGTTTGTACTTAAAATTGTAAAAAAACAACTAAATTAAATTATGTAGAATAATAATATCAACCTAAAGTTTGCAATATATTAATTTTTATTTAGTTATTGTTGCATTTTATTAATTAGAAGGTCGCAAAAGTATTTTGCTATTTTTTTAATTCCAGTTAATTTATTTGGGGTTTTCTACAAAAAAAGGACATTGTTACATTGTTATCAATTACAAAAAAATATGCTTACCTATGATGTCTGTGAATATAAATATTATATGTGTTAAACTTAATCTCGATATAAATACTTTTAAATGATATATGGAGCTTAAAGTAAATTACGGAGAATTACAATCATAATAAAATTCTACCGTATTATTTGCATATATATGAAATATATTTGTGTTCAATATTATTTGGATACCAACATTTTTGAGAGAGTTATGCTCTTTAAAGTGATTTTCGGAAGTGAGCCTTATATGGAAGCTACAACTAATTATGGACCGATCATAACAAAATTGCACCGTATTATTTGTATATATATTAAATATATTTGTGTGAAATATTATTTGGATACCAACATTTTTGAGTGAGTTATGCTCTTTAAAGTGATTATCGGAAATGGGCCTTAAATGGGAGCTACGAGTAATTATGGACCGATCTGCACAAAATTTGTAGATGTAATTTGGCTTTATTTACCACTTATTTGTGATGAAATTTGTTTGGATACTTGCATAATTCAAACATTTATGATCGGTAATCGGTAAAATTAAAGTAGACCAAATCTACTTTAAGAAAATTTTGTATGAAAATTTTGTCTTCAAACTTACTTTATTTTTTATGAATACGGCAGTTAGTTTTTTTGATGAAATTTTCAGCGGTTGTCTCGGATTTTTGCTCATATCTCCATTATTTATGGACGGATTTTGCTGATTTTTAATAGCAAACTTCTCGGAAGCATGTCTGACAGAATTATTGAAGATTTGAATCCCGAAGATATCTGGGGACTTCAGAAAATTAATTTCAACAGACGGGCATCGCTTAATAGACTCCGCTATCTATAAGGATCCAGAATATATATACTTTATAGGGTCGGAAAATTATATTGTGGAAATTATAAACGAAATGACAAACTTATATATACCCTTCTCATGAAGGTGAAGGGTATAATTAACTAAAAGATTAATAGGCAAAATAATTTTGTGACTCACTGTATATGAATTTTTGTTTCTACAATTATATTTAAAATTTAGTGTTAAACTACTTAATAAGTTAGATTGTAAATTATTTATTTCCTTAAAAAATGTTTAAACAACTTTATGATTAGGCAAAATAACTGCTAATTTCTATATTTGATTATAACTACGTTACTAATTATACGATATTATTTCAATCAGAAAACATAGGCATTTAAAAAATGTATAGAACTACAGTTTCTTATTTTAATGGCACAGTGGCATTTATTAAAAACTTTTAAAATTGGCAAAAAAAAAATTTCATATTTTATAAAGAATATAAATTCTCAAGATCCTATTGTAGTGATATCTTGTAGTATAAACTTGCCTGTCATTTGTTTTTTTTTTTTCATTAAAAACCGCCATTCTTTTCTTTAATTTTCTCCTATCAGATTCTGCTTGTGTACGTCAAACCTGTGTTTTGGTAGGGTTTTTAGTAAAAAGTAATTAAATATTGCTTTCATTCGCAAAATATAGGGTGTTTTTTTTATATGTATCGAACTTTAAGTTGGCAACACTTTTTTAACTGGCAGCCATTTTGTCAGCTGTTAAGAGATTTATTTATCCAAGTGGCCAATTGTTTCAGGTTAATTATTCGTGCCACAATTGATTTATTGAAGGAAACGTTTGGTAGCCGCATAGTTTCACTTTTCTGATCAGTAAATTGACCTCCAATAACGTGTGATTTAACGCCGCTTGACTTTTTTTGTGGAGATATGTAAAGTCGCACGTCTACGCTGATGGAGGACAACATTCGCCATGTTATTGCCGATATATGGCCACAAATGTTGGATAAAGTCATCGACCTACAGATTAGAATACGTCCGCGCCAGTCAGTCATATGCCAGATATCATATTTGAATTATAATACCAGAGGATTATATTTCGAATAAAGTAAATTTCATGTCAATTAAAAAAAAATAATTTTTGTTTTATTCCTTTTCAAAGTAATATACGTCTGAAAAATCACCCTATATAAATACTCAAGTATTTATTGATAAACACATTTATAAATAGAACTAAATTTATAATTAATTTTAATATCATAAGTAAAGAAAAATGGCACTACTGGTAATAAACCTTCTTATTTATTTTTAAGTAATATACATACATATGTATATGTACATACCTATACTTGTGCAAATTTTATAATAAAATGTATGCATAAATGTACAATTCTTTTAGAAAAAATTATTTAAAATTTAATTAAATTATATACAATAATTTGTATATGCATAAATAAATTACGCTTTATAAAAAGGTTTGTCTGCATATTTGATAAAAAGTATTAAATTGTTATACTCATAAATAAACTTGTGTAGGAAGAATAATTTTTATTGGTTTATAACTACCGACAAATTTTAACGGCTATCTAATATTTACTCAGAAAAATATATAAGTCTAATAAGGAACTGTTCACTAATTTAATATAAATATATAAATGTTTGTCATTCAGCCCTGTTCTGTAAATCGAATCGTTTTTAAAAACGAGAAATTTCTAAAACCGAATAAATCGATTTTTGGTGTTCTGCAAATTACTCGTATTGATTTGATTCGAAATTAGGTTCGATTTTTTAGTTAAACGTCAAAGTCAGCTGTTGATTAAAAAAAATTCACATTTTTTAAATAAAAAGAAAGATATAAGACAAAAATGGTGATCGCTTATGTTTTTGCAAAATACTTGTGATTTACGCAATTATTTTATTTTAAATAAGTTTTTTTGGATTAAAATTTAATTTAGTTATAAAGTGTTTGTCATAAAAATTTAATGTATAATGTTTACTATTATTACAAGAGTGCTGTTTATTCAAATGCCTTTTATATTCTCTATAGTATAAAAAAAGTGTTTTGTTCATTAAACTTTTTTTGTCACTCTTAAAGCAAAAATATGTAAAAGTTTTAGGATGCTTTTAAAATTCAAATATATTAAAATGAATGTAATTTTAATAGAATTAATAAAAAAGACTTCATATTTTTTTTATATTGCACTTGTTTTTTTGTTAATTTTGTAGTCAATTATTAAAATAATTACACATTCGATTTCCTTTCGACTAGGTTTGTTTACTCGATTTCAAAACGAGAAAAATTATGTGAATTCGGTTTACAGAACACCAAAAAATGTGAATTCGTTTTAAAACGAGAAATTTACTCGGATTCGGTTTACAGAACAGGGCCGATTATCTTTGTAGTTTTTAAAATAATCATTTGCGATCCTTGCAATTATTTAAGAAATTTTAATAGCTACTGCACAAACAATGCAAACCTGGATCACATAAAAAACCAACTAATAATTAACTGTTTTTTTTCGGGATTTCTTTAATTTTTTGCATTTTCACATAATAAATGTAATTTATAATGTAACTTATTTTAAAATTGAGACAAATTTCTTATCATTACAATTGAAAATATTAATTTTGTAGCTATTTAAGTATTTGTATAATATCATTGATCTAAATAGCCAACGATTTTCCTTTCAAATTTCAAAAACCAATAAATAGCGGTATAAAAGTATTAATTATTGCTTACAATAAATATTTTTGATTGATTTTTAAGACACTTCAAAAGAATTTTATAGGAAAAGTTATTTTATATTTTTATTAAAATGAATGTTCTCAATTTTTTCTACGCAGTTTCTGTTATTAAATTTTGTGCCTATAAATTATCCAAAGAGCTGTTTCTTTCTATTGAATAAACCCGTTTAAAAAGTAAACAATCTAATAATAATTTTGATAAAACGATAAGAAAGTTCGTATTACAAATTTTTATTTTAGCTGCTTAGGTACATTTCCAATTAGGCGGATGTCAGAATTTTATATTTCCCTCGCCAATCAAAAGAAATACAAAATCTTTCTTTTTTTTCAAAGTTTTATTTAGTTAATATTTTAATGTTAAATATTTTTTTTGTTTAACTTTTTTCATTTTCAGACTTGTAAGTAGCATAAGTGGTTGTTTGCCTTTCAAAAAAAGTCATTTCTTTAAAAAAGAAAAAGGCCTAAAATAAAATTATTTAAGTAAATTCTTATTTAAAAAATAATAAGAGATTACATGTTCAGTTAATAAAAGAAATAATTAGATTTTTGCAAGATTTATCACAAATTAAAAATTGATAGAAATAATATCAAGGAAAATTGGAAGCTGTATAACAGGATCTCATATACTTTTAGTTAAGTATGGATCTAGTGTATTTTAAATATGTAATTAAATAAATATAACATTTCTTAAAAAGAAGTTGGCAATGTTGACGAATTTTTGTTTAAACATAATTTCAAAACATAAAAATAAAACAGAAACATTTAAAATACATACATATTAAAATGATATTAAGGGATTAATATTACATAACTAATAATTAAATTCAATTTATTAATATTTTAAATACAGATTTTGATTGGTTGTCTACAAAATTTTTACATAAATTTTGTTTTTTGTTTTTAATAAGAAAAGCATCCCCTCTTCATTCATTCTTTCAATCGTCTATAAATTTTTTTAAAAAACTATAGATTATTTTCTTTTGTTCATTTTTTGAAACCCACATTGTTCGTTACATTCACATACAATTAAGTAGCGTTGGTTCTCTTTTCTTCTATCTTAGATTCATACTTTTAAATTTCCTAATAAATATATTGCTTATAAATTGTTGTTTTATTTTTTTTTAATTTTTTTTTTTTGTAAAGGTCTACTTTTGTTGCATTTCATCATTCACTCATTCATTCGTATATTTAGTTAGTTTTCACATTTCTGGTTTAAAAATTCAATTTTTTACGTAGATTGTCTAATAGTTAGGTTTAATGGGTTTGAAATACCACTGTTGATAGCCATCGTTAGCATCACAGTGTGCCAAAAATAACTGTTGAGTGGTGGGATGTAAAGCCATGCATTTCTTATGAGCACGGTGCAGCAAATGTTTTGTCTGTTCATTGTAACTCCAGGGTCCATCTACTGTACCTAAACGGCAGACTGCTAATTTAATGCCTTGGCGATCGGCTTCTACGCAACGTTCACCTACACCCAATTGTCCAGCAGCATTTAGTCTTATTAGTTGATTATTACCACCGCCATGGCAATGTGACAAACCCATTATTGCAGGCGGCTGATTGCCCATAGAATCGAGGCAATTGTCGGAGGCCACCGAACGTAATTCGCCCCAATGTAAATTCGCTGGCAGTGCTGGGAACTTGTCATAAACATCATAAGCTATATTGTCCATATACCATTGGAATGATTTGCAATTTAAACGTTTCTTCAGAGCCAATTGTTCCGTTATATCACCCATATCTAAGAATCTTGCCAAGGGCTCTCTGGTATAGAAATATTCCTTGTGAATCTCGTCAAACCAAGTCTCAATAACACGCTTATAATTTATCGTTATCAAAGGTCCCTTCTTTTTCTGGGCCAATTTGCCGAAATTGTAAGGCATAAAGCCACGATATACATGACCTACATGAGAACAAGGCACCCATTCAATGCTGCCGCCACACTGCCAGATTTTAAAACTTAATTCGAAATTTTCACCACCCCATACAAGAAGGCCTGGATCATATGCCCCTAATTCTAAGAAGTATTCCCGATTGATGGCAAATAGACCGCCTGCATGTGTAGGACTACGATAGGGTTCTGAATTATGTTGTCTACGACGTCGTTCACGTTTAGGTACTTCATTCTCCTTGTACAACATGCCCCATTCAAAAATACCACGGAAATGATTTTCACTGCCGTATACAGAACGATATTCAAATGTTTTATAGTCAATACCATCTATAATGGGCACCGTCATTACAGTACGATCACGATAAATGGGGGCCAATAGTGGTGGCAACCAGTTAATGTTGACTTCACAATGAGCATCTAAGAAAACAATGACTTCACCTGAAAGCAAATTTCATAAAGTGTTAAAAATATTTAAAAAATTAATTGTGTATTTCCCAAATACATGAATCACGCTATATTGAAAATACACATTATACATATGTTTTCGTAAGAAAAAACTATAATTCAACAAAAAAAAATTTTAAAAACAAATAACACTTCTACAAAAAATATCTTGCAACAAATTCACAAAAAAGCAACACAGCCGCATAAACGATTTAAAAAGTAAAAAGATTAAATTTTGTGTTAATAACTTACCTGTAGCCACTGAAGCGCCCCTTGATCTTGTTCGTATCAAACCTTCTCGCTCTTTATTACGTACCAATTTCACAAGGCCATTGAATTGTTCAACATATTCATCCAACTTTTCCTTGAGGTTCTTTTTGTCCGAATAATCATCGACCAAGACAATTTCATGGAGAACGTGCTTTGGAGATCGATCTATTACAGAATGGACAGTACGCATGAGCACGGAAAAGCCCTCATTATGGAAAACAATAATAACACTTGTCTTAGGCAAATCAAAGGGATAATTCCAATGTCTGCACTCTTCTAAACGTGTGTCGCGAACACTGCGGTGCATCGAGATTTCATCGGAACAAGCTATGTTCATGCCATATTCCATTTCCGATTCATCAGCTTCATTTTTCTTGTGAGCAGTCAAATGATGAGCTTCGCCGTTTTCACCCGGCCCCACACGGTCTTCTAAATTTTTAGGCTCGAAGTTACCCAAACCTGTTAATAATAAAGAATTAAACAAATACACATCAATTAAACAATTGCTATTGTAAAGCAAACAAACACAAGTGTTTTTCTTTGTTTGTGTGAAAAACAAAAACGAATACACAAATCTCACCTTCCACCAAAAGGGGTACCTCTTTAGGTCTACCCTCCAAACGTTGGTAGCTACGACGGCCAGAACCGAACTTCGCTTGATATGCTTCATGTACTCGCTTATGGCTATCGCTCCAAGTGATAAGTAAATACAGCAGGGGTAAAATGACCAAGCACACAAGGGCCAAACGGCACATGCGTCCGCTGCGTATATTGCTGATACGCATTTTTCACAAAACTCGCTCTCGAAACACAATTACTTTAATTAATTTTTAGAAATCAATTCTAACAACTCTCCTACCGAATATTTTTCCACGACAAAGAAAGTGTCATTTACTTTCATGCAGAATCTTGTCGACGTGTCTTTGTACCTGCCTGTAACCAAACGATGTTATTAGCCGCCTTCAATAGCAGAAACTGATTTTTTTAGTTGGTCGTTTTTAAAAACCTTTACTTATTCTTCGCACACAGAAATAGACACAAAAACGAAAACAACAATAATATTATACTACCAATTATCTAAGCCAGCTTGTAAATAGACCAACAATACTAGATGAAAGAACAACAAAAAATGCCGCAAAAAAAATAAAAATCTAATAAAAACATGAAATGTTAAATGTCATAATGACGTTAAGTGTATGTTGATCTATAAGAAAGCTGAATATAGTGAAATTGAAAATAAAAATGTTTGCGAGAGTTGCAAAGATAATAGTAATTTGAATTTATTCGTTACATTTAAATCATTTTTAAAATACATACGCCATTCAAACCATTTTAGAGCATTCTGTACAAATTTTAAGTAGGTACATTTATATAAATAAGATTTTTTGAGATATTTTTTTTTATTGCTTTTTCAGATATTATTTATTGTAATTTAAAAATTTAAACGCATACGAACAAAATTGCAATTGTCGCCCGAACTTTTTCAACGTTTCTTTCATGGTGTAATTATACAAGGTGAGTGCAGTAGCACATCTGACTGATTTTGTGTACAATTTACTTATCTCAAAAGCAATACTTTTTCAAGTGTTTTTGACAGTAGTACATTATTTTATATGTACAAACAAAATGCCTGTTGTTTCTGTATTGTGTTGTAATTGTTGTCGATTTGCACTCACCTTTTATTGTTTCTTTTATTAACTGACAACTCTATTTCTTTATTATTTTTCGGCTGGCAATATTGTATAATATTTTGTTTACAATAAGAACAAGCATCCATTACAAAATATTTGTTGCTTGTGTTTTATCTAATAAGGGTGTTTTTGTATTGTGTTTATCCTTTTTTGTTAGACTTTTGGAATTTGAAAGGATTTTTGGGCACGAGTTCTTAACAAAATACTTTATATTAGCTGTACATCTGCATACAATTTTTATTTATCACAGTTGTTAATTTTGTCATTGTCAAGACGTATTTAGTTTGGTATCCACAACTATGGACAATCACTTACAACATTCGAAGTGTAGCTTGCCACATACACCACGCGTTAGTGATAAAATTATGGAATATTATCATCTATTTGGACATGATCGTGATTTAGAAAAGTTCATGCGTCTCTATTCTCCGGCCAGTAGTCAAGATAGTCAAAAGACACGAGGTGCTGAATGTGTGGCAACACTAGATTACTGTTGCAAGCGCCCAAAAAATCCGGAGATAATCCCTTCCACCAGCAGTTGTGAGGCCTTAGCTATGATGCCATCTAGACCGTTGAGTGATTGTGATGTAGCCAATAGTAAAAGTCTACCAAATATTGATACGCAAGGACAGGATATTAGAGAAGGAGTATATTATGATTCCAATGATGTTATTGTGGATATAAATATTGAAACTGATATTGAAAAAGGAAAGGTATGTAAAATTTTTAAATAAGATTCAAAATCTATATCTACAGCTATGGACATATAAATGGCACAAACTCATATTGAGCATAAACTTAAGTATTTTCCAAATAAAAACTTCCAAAAATTTAAGTTTTATGTCTTATGATTGTTGTTGTTGGAATATTTGTCTCAACAACGCTCAAATGTTCCACTATATTCTGCTTATAATTTACCGTTATTATGTTTTGCAAAAAGAATGCTGATTTTAAGTGGACATATAAATGGCCCAATTTGTTTAGTATAGGCAGTTCTAACGTCAATTTTGTTTAAATCACTTGATATTTTGCGTAATTAAAAAATAAGTGTAAAGTGCAAAAAATTATTAAAAATGGGATCAGGCAAACATACAACTGAGGAAAGGCGGATCATATGGAAAATGTATGAAAGATGGAAAGAAAGTGGCAAAAATTTCTGAAATAATTAAAATTTCTCGAAAAAAAGTGTACAATACAATTAAATCATGTGTTGAGAATCCCGATGTATTGATAGAAGGAAAAAGTCGGAAGCAAAGGCCTCGAAAAACAGATGTTCGTACGAATGGAGCTATTGTCAGATTGGCGAAAGTTGATACATTCAAGTAATCACGGCAGATAGCATCAGAAATTAATGAATCTATGGACTTGGAAATATCAAGCAGACTTGTTAGAAGAAAATTAAATGAGGCAAATTTGTTTGGACGAATTTCTAGAAAAAAGCCAGTGCTATCAAAAAAAAAATATTTCAAAGCGACTAGTCTTTGCCAGAACCCATAAAGAAAACCCCATTAATTTTAGGAAAAACGTGTTATGGAGTGACGAAACAAAAATGAATATAATAGAACCAGATGGTAGAACCTTTGTTCATCGTCCGAAAGGACAAGAATACAATCATCGGTTCACTCAGACGACGGTAAAACATGGTGGAGGTATCATCATGGTATGGGGTGCATTTTCTTGGCATGGCGTAGGTCCCCTTGTAAAAATAACCGGAAAATGAATAAGTTTCAGTACTTAGATATTTTAAAAAACCATATGGAACCATATGACTTTGATTTCATGTCAATTAAGTGGAAATTTATGCAGGACAATGATCCCAAACACTTCTCCAAACTAGTAAAAATTGTTTTTGTGCAGAGAAGATTGACGTCTTGGATTGGCCAGCCCAGATCCCTGACTTAAATCCAATAGAGAACCTTTGGAACGAAGTCAAGGTTGAAATCGCAAAAAAAAATTATAAAAATTTGGATGACCTGTGGTTGGCTGCTCAGGAAGCTTGGTATGCCATATCCAAAATAAAATGCCAAAAACTTGTAGAAAGTATGGGTCGCAGGTGCGAAGCTGTCATCAGAAATAAAGGCTACAGTACTAAATATTAACGGTAAATTATTTTTACAAAAAAAAAAAACAACAAATTCAATCTTAAAATATTTTTTTTCTATTTTATAGAGATTGTGCCATTTATGTGTCCAGTTCATTTCAGTAGTATTTTTCTTAATGATGATTTTTTGTTTCCTTTATAAATGAATTTCAATTTGAGTTTATATAAATTTTAAGGATGCATAATAAACCTTAGGAAAAAACCTCCAATTTTTGTTTATTAATAGTTTTTACGATATTATAGCAGAAGAAAAACTTCTTGGTAAAATGTGCCATTTATATGTCCATAGCTGTATATACATATATAAAAATTGATGTATGTATGTAACGTATGGGCTCCAAAACGGCTGAGCCGATTTTGATGAAATTTTCACAGCATGTTACTGTGACTCTGGAAGGAATAATAGGCTATATGAAGTTTTGATTGTACAAACGAAGGTGAAACCGCCCATATAACCCAAAAATTTAAATCGCCATATTTTGGGCATTTTTTGACCTACGTCAATGATATGTGGTACATATGATATTGGCATAATTAGGAATACGTACCAGGAGAAAAGTGGGTGGGACCACGCCCCTTTTTAGGAAAATTAAAAATCGTAATATAGTCTTAACTACTGGACCGATCGTTATTAAATTTTCACAATAGGATATTCTTACGAAATAATAAATTCTTGACTATGTAAGTGGACAAAGGGGCATGGCCTCGCCCACTGAAATGCATCGCTCATATGATGCGCTTCAGTATCCTATTATTTTTTCATATGGAGAAGATGGATATCACTTTGAAATGCATCAAATCAATCAAGCAACCCGTAAGGCCGTTAATTATCCTGTTGAGTTCTTAAATTCACTCGATGTGCCAGGCTTTCCACCACATGTGCTACAACTTAAAATTGGAGTGCCAATTATTTTACTGCGTAATATCGATCAACACGGCTTTGCAACGGCACTCAACTTGCAGTAAAAAAAAAACTGAGAAATAATTTAATAAAAGCGACCATTATAACAGGAAAATATAAAGGTACTTTTGCTACGCATTCCAATGCTACCACAGATTTACCATTCGATTTTTAACAATTTGTTCCTGTCCGGTTAGCGTTTGCGATGACTGTTAACAAAGCTCAATGTTAATATCCCGTGTATATGTGTATGCTCCTGATGGGCAAACTAAAAATATTGTATATCCTAAAGCATTGCAATAAATACATTAAAATTAAATAAATAAATAAATATTTGTAAATATATAAATACGTTTTATTTTATAACGAGGGGGTGGATAGCGAAGCACACCGGGTTTAGCTAGTTATTTATAAAAAGAAAAAATACAATTATTTATTTACATATGTATGTACATACCCAGCTGGCATTTTTTGAAATTTTTTATCAAATATGAGTCTTTTTTTGACTCCCCCGCGCGATTAAAATAGGCATATATAAACTCGTTTTCTGATCATAAATGAGTGTTTTCTTGGGAGTTGTTGGCATATTCTTAAAGACCAAATCTTATCTTTGTCTAATAATCAACTTTCACCATCACAGTATGCTTTCCGACGTGGTCATAACACTACCTCATTACTTTTGATTCTAACTGATTCTATCTAATATCAATAATAACCTCTTATCATCTTTGGTATCGCTTGATTTGACTAAAGCCTTTAATTCTGTTAATTTTGTCAACTTAATTATGAAATTGACTAATCATTTTAACTTTTATAAATCAGCCTGTATTTTGATCCATTCATATTTGTCTGGGAGACATCAATTTGTGAATATTGGTGGAGTTTACTCTGATACACTTCCTTTATTTGCTGGTGTTACTCAGGGTTCTGTGTTGGGCCCACTTCTTTTTATTATGTATGTCAATGACCTATCTCTTCACATAGACTCTAGTTTATGTAGATCTTTTATTTTTGCTGATGACGTTTTTTTATTGTTTAAATCTAATTAGGATAATGCCGATGTATTGGAATCTAATATTAATTATAGCCAGGTACGATTTCTAGAGTGGTTTCTTTAGCGTTTAAATTCTTTAGTGGTTAATTTCTCTAAAACTAAAGCTATACTTTTTGGTAATTCTTGTCCGTTGTTGAATATCTCTATTGATGGTCAGATAATTATCTTTGTTGATAACCTTAAATGTTTAGGGATATATTTGGATAATCGACTTAATTTTGAGTGTCATACTAATAATTTATTTGCTAAAACCTTTGGTATTTTGCGCCAAATTTATTCTAATAGTGTATATCTGTCTTGTCGTATAAGATATAAATTAGCTTATGCTCTCTTAATATTTGTTTTATGAGATTAAAGTGGTATCTAGCACTGTGGCTTGTATTTTGGCTAAACTTAATCGTTTAGTCAATGTTATTGTGCGCTATGTTTATAAAGTTCGAAGATGAATGCATATTTCTGAATATGTCAGTACTTTTTTGGGATGTTCTTTTAGGCACTTTGTTGATATTCGCAAATTAATTTTTTTATAGGGTTATTCGTTCTGGCTTACCTTATAACCTCTGTTCTGAGTTTTCTTTTTCTCACTCTACAAGAAATCCTCAGATTACTATTCCTAGAATCAAGTGCAGTATTTTTGAGCGTTCTTTTATTGTAAAAGTGGCCAGAATCTGGAATTTCTTGCATTTGGATCTGCGTATATTTTCTTATTCTAACAATGCCTTACTATTTTTTTTTTCTCTTCCTATTTTTTCCTTTTTTTTACTACTCTGGGACATATATCCAATATTTAATATTATTTTAATTAAATAATTAATTTGGCTGGGGGCCTCTATTCCATTTTGTATGTTTTTAATTTATAATTTAATTTTCTTTTTGTATTACACATTTACTCATTATTCAGGAATCTGCACTGTAATATATTTAATTTATTGGCCTAGTAAGGCTTATATATATTACTTGAAATAAATAAATAAATAAAATTCTAAACTATTTCAGATTTTAAGCATATCAACTTTAAATTTGATAACACCCAAGAAAGCCCTTAAAAATATCAAAACACAAACTCCTGAATCAGTTGCTAAAACACATAGGCGTCTGGAATGGGATTCCCTTGGTGACGTTGGTTACAAAAAATCTATGTCTACTAGTAATATTAGTACAATGGAACGGTCTTTACTTAGAGATTTCTTCAAAGAAAATAGTGTTGTCTCCGAACCAGGAACTTCCACCACAGTCAACAAAACACAACAGATACCGAAAGAACATAAAACTTTACAAAAATTACAAGCTCCTGAAATTGAACACAGCACTCCGCCTCTAGCCTGCAGCACTTTGGTTGAAACAGCAAAGAGGGGAGCAAAACCCAAAATGATATCACAGTCAACTTCATCCACTTCACTGAACGAGAAATTTGAAAAATATGCCCAAACTTCTTTCATTAAACCAACAACAGTTCATTCGCGAGAAATACAATGCACCATGTCCTCATCAAACTCCAATATAGAAGGTACAGCTACGCCATCTAGCTTTGAATATCATTCGTCAAGATCATCAAAATCTAGATCGTCAAAATCATCCGATTTTCTTTCCAATACAAATCTTTCCAATACAATCCAAAAGCAAAGTAACCCATTGGAACATCCCTTTATTACCAGCATTACAGATTTGTTAATGAAAAGAAAAACTTTAAGTGAGAAAAATCAACAAAATCATTATCAATTAACTAATATACGCGAACTACAAACAAAATTTCAAGCTGCATTAGATGAAAATAAAGAAAATCAATCACATTCTACAATAGACTCAACGACTGCCACCTCGTTTTCGTTAAGCAAACAAGCACCTGAATTGGATTTAGGTATACAGTTGATATGTTCACTTATCGATGCTAAAAGTGTTAATGGCAGACAGAAAAAACAACTAATACGTGATATTGTTAATCGTATAACAAATTTAGAAACTAACTATCAAACTAGCAACTCTTCTACAAACAATAGCGGAGGTGCTACGACAACCAATTCCAGTGACTATAGTCGTCGTAATATCTATGATTCAGTGCGTTCAAATATTACTAATAGGTATAAACAAGAAAATATGGCAAAATTAAAGGTCGCCTCGGAATTGAGTGTTTTACCTTTAACACCGGAGCAAGTCAGCACAAAAGGTTATGCAGAAAAACCTTCCACATCTTCCAGTAATACTAATGGAAATTCGAATAATGTTTTAGGTAAGTTGAAGATTTTTGTTTTTTAAATTAAATGTAACGCGTTCAATACAACAGACATTTTATTACTTGAAAATATACCATTAATTTTAACATATTCTCATTTTTAATTGAAACTACAGTATCAAAACAATATAAAGACAATGTCAAATCAAAGCCTCATTTGCAACTACATCAAGATAAAGATCATTATAAATACTTTCCATGCAAGACTAAAAATCAATGTGAAAAGACCCTAAAAGAAAATCACGCAATTATGTCAAGTGTAGCAACAGCTACAATTAACAGAGAAACTCAAAGTGAACTAATTAAGCAAATATCACCAAATCGAAAACAAATGCCAGAAGCGCAGCCAATGAAAAGCTCTACACCAGCCATAGAAAGTAAAACAAATCGTTCCAAACAAACTTCAAAAACCGCGACAACTACATCCTCAACTTCATCAGTAACCACTACTACTACCACTACCACTACACCAGATTTGACTACACAAAAGTTTATAGCCGTCACTAATAATGAATTAAATAACTCTAATACCGATGCCGATCAGCCTACTATGCGCGAATGGTTGAATCCTTTGACACAATCCGAAATTGAATATGAAGAAAGAAAACGCCAGGAAATTAAGAAAAAGGCTGCCGCCCAACGAGAAAAAATAATAAAAAACTCCAAAAGTGATACTGGTCGAGTAAAACATTTAAATTGGATTGAAAATGAAATAAACCGACTGGAATGTTTAAAACATCTTTTACTAAAAGACGCAACTACCGAAACAAGTTTATCTATAGAAACCAGTCTTGACAGCACTGTTCATAACACCCAAAACAAAACTAAGAACACTACACAAACGGATAAATTATATGACACTGTCTATTCCGATAAGTCATCGGTTTTAAGTGAAAGTGCCGAACGTTTGGTACAAGAAATAGAGATTATATTGGAAGAATCTCACGAAGATGTTATTAATCTCAAAGACAAGTTAAAACGTACAAAAGACAGGACAAAGGAAACTCAAATATTATACGAGAAGGATGTAGACTCATCAAAAGAAAATTCTGCAAAAGCTAAACCCAAATTTCGCACACTTAAAGAATGCATCAACATCAGTGAAGAGCAACTGTTAAATGTCAAGAAGGCAGAAATGAGCAACAAACAACAAAAACAAAGAGAAAAAATTGATACCCCCAGCACGGAGAAAAGTCGAGAATCCGAAAGTTTAAGGGATTTAGTACAACAAAGAAAACGTGAATTTATGGCAGCTTATAAAACAAAAAAACAACATCATTATGAAGCCCTTAAACAGCAACAAAGGGAAGACTTTAAATATTTAAACATACAACGTCAAGTTAATAAAAAATGTGCAGCAACTGTAGATTCGGAACATTATTCAGTGCCTCATACATTGCCAAGAGAATATGTCTCTAATGATATATCTTATGCCTACACACAGCATCCCTTACCATTAACTCCAATGGAAAGACAGGCTAAATTAACACCTAATATTCCTAGGCGAAAGTTTATTATCCATAATACTACAGCTACGGTGCAGCAACAGAGCAACTCTTACATTCCAGGTGCCAAACCGATTGATGAAGAAATTGTTAATACCAATGCCGCTAATCCTAACACCGCAACTACCTCCTCGTCTTCAATGTTTTGCATGTCTTCAGATGTTTCGGTGCCGATGGGTTCGCAAAATACCTCTTCAACGCCCACTACCACCCATCAATATGATGATGTTGCAGCAGCTACTATCGGTGTTGGAGTTGGAGTACAAACCTCAGATTCCATAATGCGTTCAAAGCCCATATATGGCCCTACGCATTTCTCATCCACATTAAAACCTTATAACGCGAGCTCCTCAAGTACTACTGCCTGTATTCAAGTTAAACCGAAAGGAATTGCGTACGTTATCGAATTTTCTGAAAACAAACAAGCGAGATCAAAGTCAACGTCCAATACTGGCATATACTCAAATGATTCACTCACAAAATCGAATGTTACCAACGAAGTAGCAAATAATTTTAAGGCCTTGTTGCCCACAGAGCCACAACCGACATTACAGGAACATTTGGAAAGGAGCAAACCGAAATTTTTACAACAGTCGAAAGAACGTGAAGCCATACTCAATCAATTGCAGTCTATGCGTCAGGAACGCGACCGTCAATTAAGAGAAATTATCGATAATACAAGTTTCAATTCATTGGACAGACGTTTACAATACTTACCACCACCACCAATACGTAAGTTTGAACTAAACTAAATTCAATAAAAAACATATTTATTTCTTGAATCTTTCATTTGCAGAGAAAGTTCGTATCCTGAATACCAAGGAAATGAAAGCGCTCACCAATAAACGTTTTTCCAGTTTACCCGAAGTTGTAGCCAGACAAGAACGTGAGCTTGAAGAGAAAAAACGACGAAGTAATCGTATTCTAAGAGAAGTTTTTAATCGGGTGTGTAAAGCTTTATGCATATTTTAATTAAATCACACTATTAATGTTGAATATAACACACTCAGAAAATATTTGAAAACTATTGCGCTTTTCTAATACATAATTATGTCGCTTTCTTTCTTTTTAGCGTCTACAAAAGCGTGTCCGCAGTGGTAAATTATCATTAAATCACAGCAAAACTGTAATTTAAATTCAGATTGTTGATAAACAGGAAACCCGACAATTCAATACAATGAATTATTGAAGCTATATTGTTGCAGTTATTTATATAGAAAAATATATATTTTGTTAAATATGTTATTATTCGTGAACATTATTTTTATAAATAAATATTTTTTAGAAACTTGTCCAGGTATTTGGTGTTGCTAGGTGAAGCAATAAAAATTTATATTTAGTTAAATTTGTTATTCCAAAAAAATAAATGAAATAATTGAAAAATAAAGATGTATTTTATTTAGTAAATTCTTGATTTGGGAATTAATTATCCAAATTTTCATTTTTTATATTATCCAATTGGACAAAATTACATAGAAAGAAAAACAATTTAAGTAGAAATTTTTAACCGATTGTGGCTAAATGAAAGTAATAAATAAAATAAAACAATTTATACAAAATAATTTGGGGATAAATATATCTTGATTCCATGCAGTGAACTACGTTAAGCCAAATACATACTACAATCTTTCAAATCGCAATAAAAATACACTTTTTCATAACTTGTTTAAGTATTTTGTTAATATTTCTTTTTCATTTGAATAATTTTATTATAATTGCTCATTGAATTATTATTTTCTTTAAATATAATCAGATGATATATTACGTTTTAATTTTGTTTTAAATATTAAGTAATATTGTATATAACTTTTTTAAGTATTTTGGATTAAACACATACATATAGATTTTTCTAATAACATTTGCAAAAACCAATTTATCATTTAAAATATAATTAATTATAAATATTAGTTTTAGAAGCTTTATTTTTCGCTTTTTTATTTGAATATTTAACAATTTTTTTTGTTTTGTTTTAACGTTGCTGTGTAACTTATAACAATGCTATACATACAATTCCAGGTGTTTGGTGTCTTTGTTTTTAGAGGTCTGAGTGCACTATTCCAATGTAGAGAGTGTAGGGCAAAGAATATGGCTAGCATAGCAATTATTATAATTTATAAAAGAATTTCTTACTATTCTTTGAATACTTGAAAGTTTAACTTTTAAACAAATAATTCAATGTCTAATCACACCACACAGAAAAAAGTACGTTTAATAAACATATAATACAACAATTTTAATTGTAGCAACAACAGGTTTATAAGAAAACATATTTGTGTGGAATGTCTAAGGAGGGATTTTTCAAAATAGATGACAGTAATTTATTCATTGTTTGGCTGAATTTATTTAAGAAGAATTATTGTTTTAGTCTGTCTAAATTGCCACGCACGAAATGAGATCATTTCAATACTGATGTGTTCTCAATAAAATCTCACACATCTTTATTGTTATTGATAAGGAAATCTCTTATGTGGTTAGTGTGTAAATAATTAAAATACCTTTAGCAATTAAAACTGCTCTTAATTAGTAACAGTTTAGAAAATGAATTATTTTATTAGAGACCGAATTTAAATTTGAAGCACATCCTAGCGGTTTATAGTATATGTTTTATTGCTCAACATAATTAAACAACTTTTAATCTTTACTCTGTTGTTTTTTGTAAATATTCGTAATATTTAAGCTATTCGTAATATTTAAGCTATTTGCGTTGGATAAGTAATTTAATTTTGTAATAACTTAAAGTTCTTTTGTTTTGTCTTTTAACTAACAGTAGTAATGCCATTATGTAGTATATATTTTTGTTTATATTCAGAAAACAACGTTGAGCTCGACAATGGACATGTTCAAACTATTGCGAAGTAGTTAGTGTTTGCCCATCATATCTAAACCACCATCTTCCTCCATTTTCGAAAGGAATTTTATAATCCGATGCTGAGGTTCTGTTTGACGTGCCATATCAATGAGAGCGAGTAATTTCTTAATACCAATAAATACACTGCAAATAAATAAGAAAATAATAAATGTAGCAAATTAAATTAGAAAAATGTTTTCCAAATATCATAAAAAAGCAAATAAAACTTACCGCTTGCCAGACATTTTCTTGCCAATAGCTTGTAGTTCGCCCTTGCTAAAGATGTCAGTATCTTCTAATACAGCCAAAACGTGTTCGGGGTGAGATAGATTAGGTACATGTAAAACAGAAGTAAAGGCTGATAACATTTCCATTTCCTCCAAAACCTCACTAGAACAACAATGACATTTCTTAATTAGTAAATTAATCGATAGCATGTTACTAAAAAAAAAACACCTACCGTCTGCTGGAAGTAACCAAAATTAATAATTTACGACCTTTTGGTGGCTGTTTCTTGAGAAGAACCAATAAAGCTTGTAAGGTTAAGTTGGAATAACGTGGACCAATAGGACCGTAATCCAATAAACGTTCAACATTATCAACAACAATACAACTTAACATAGAACGATAAGCATCATCAAAAATCTATTAGAATTAAACAGAATTTTAAATCAAAATTAAGTGATAATTAATAATTTATTGCTGTACTATATGCTTTCTTACCTTACGGATATGTAAGCATTTGGCCGATTCAGTATAGCCTACCATATCTTCTGGCGAGCAAACCTTAACAAAAGGAAAATCTGACATTTTAGCCAATTTAGCAGCTAAGGCAGATTTGCCCGAATTTGGAGAACCTTCGATCAACACCGACACTAGGCCAGAGCTTTCAGTGGCACGTGTTTGTTGCACAAACAGCATTCCATCTTCCAAAATATTAGCCACCGGTTGACCCCAATTGATGATGCCTCTCGAAAGCATATTTTCCAAAATTTCCATGGCCGTACCAAAAGCCGGTTTGATATCATTTTCCAAAGCGTGTAGAAAGTCAGAACGGGTAACCCTAAGTTTTTCCATGGCCTCAGGATCGACAGATACTTTGGAATCAGCTTTAATCAAACGATTCATAGCCGTGGACTGAGCAGCACGTACCAAACCTTCTAATTCAGCACCGCTGAAGTTTTTAGTAAGTGTAGCAATCTCCTTGGAATCAACATCTGCGGCGATTTTATTGAATTCTCGCATACGCTTAGTATGAATATTTAAAATTTGCACACGACCCTGCTCGTTGGGTAAACTAATTTCCATTTGTACTTCTAAACGACCAGGACGCATTAAGGCGTCATCAATCATATCGCGACGATTTGTCATACCAATAACCAAAATGTTATTTAATTGTTCAACACCATCGATTTTGGCTAACAACTGATTTACTACTGTGTCGTGGACACCACTATTACCAGCCACAGAACCACGTTGTTTGCAAATTGCATCGATTTCGTCAAAGATTATAATGTGTAGACCACTGTTAGGGCCCAACTAAAGTTAAACGGAAGTCGAAATTATTTTAAATTATCAAATAATTATTGTTCGCATTGTCAATCTTACCCTTTTTTCCTCCTCCTCGGCTTCGGCGAACAAACGTCTGATATTGGCTTCTGATTCACCCACATATTTGTCCAAAATTTGTGGACCATTAACAATTTTGGGCTCCCTGGCATTCAACATGTTACCAATTTGACGGGCCATCAAAGTTTTACCAGTACCAGGTGGACCATATAATAAAATACCCTTCACGTGCTTACACCCCAACTGTTCTACCAACTCTGGTGGAAAGACTCGAGATGCAAATGCTCTTCTAAAGATGGCATTGAACTCCTTATCCAAACCGCCAATACCCATTTTACCGAAATCCCAATCGGGATTTATAATCGATTGGCGCACTATTTTTCCCTTGGATTTGCCTTGTAAATTCAATGCCGAATTTTCGGCCTTTTCAAATTGCACTATAGTATTGCCTGATATACGTCCAAATCTTACATTTCTAGTGGCTGCTTCTTTACCTTCACTAATTGTTTTAGGATCAATAGCTAAAATATGTTGGTTACATTTTTGTTTAAAGACTTTTGTTTATTGGAATATGTTTTTCATTTAAATTATCTTACCCTCTAAAGTTTTCACGGCCAAACCTAAGAGTTTCTTATCCTGAAAGCTGAAGACTAAAGTTTGACCTACAGTTAAGGCCATACCAGCAAACTGCATTAAGAATTCTTTAGCCATTAAGTCGGAATCATATGGTTCTTGAGAAGTTCTGAAAGTTAATTTATTATAAATAATTCAAATAACTATTCCAACATTAAAATTCTTGAGTATATCGTATATTATATATATTTATATATAATATATTTGAACATATTTCGTTCAAGTGTCCTAAAAATTATTTTAAATATATAAGTAGAATTTTTGGAAATAATAAAATAAATTGAAATAAATTAAATTTACCAAATTTACAACATAGCTTTACTAAAATAAAATATTTAATTTAATTATAATTATATTTATTATTTTTAATTAAAAACGATCACACTAAAATTTACAATATATCGCAAAAAATGTAATATAAGTTTATCTCATTTATAACTTATTATTAAAAGTATGACAAGATTTAAAAGTCCATGTAGTTCTTAAAATATTAAGCAGGGACTGACACTCACTGACATTAGTTATTTAACTGTTAACAAAACGAATGTTAACGAATTTCCTAAAACATATCAAATAAGGAACAAAATCAGATTTCAATAGAGAAATAAGTACATAACACATTATTATAATTAATATTCCATGTTATCTTTATATCCACCACTGATTTAAATGCAGTTTCAATCGATGACTAACTTTAAAATAACATCTATAGAGTATACGTGCGGCAAAATATTGTGATGCTAAATTGTGTCTACAGCATAATTTTGGTGCATTATAATGTGTAAAAATTACCGGCTCTATGCAGAAAATTTATAACATGTTTAAAATAATTTTAGTTAAAAAAAATATAATAATATAAAATCAAATAGATGTCCAACATAGAAAAACTTTGATAAAAATCTAAAATTGGTTAAACAAACTATGTGTCATTATATAATGTTGTTGGCACAAGAACAGAAAATTCGTATCAAACCTGCAATGGTTAATGCCTCCATGAAATCGATTTTTGGGGGTATGTATATAATATACAAAACTTGTGCACAAATGTGTACTGGTGTATACTACAATGATCTAAGTAGCTTTAGAAGCATTTTAATGTCTCTCCTTATATTATGTTAACCTTGATATAATTGTTTCAAGCAACACAATAGGTAGTGGGATGTATCACTTCTTAATGCTGATATAAATGTTTTAATTACGAATATAGTGGGTAATATGTATAGCAGGATAATAAATAAAAAAGAAATATGTATTCCTAATTAAACTTTAAAATAATTCTGTTCTGTTTTTACATACATACATACATACATACACATATATGTATACATATATGCCGTTGTTCATTAAACTTACAACAGGTTTATAAGAGGTTTATAAAGCAAATTTCCATACAATTTATGTTATAAACCTTCGTAAGTTTTTATGAATAAGGGGGATAGTATATAAATAGGCAATAGTGCCATTTTATCCTCTGTCAACCTTTTTTTTCTAGTAGCTATGACGAGATTAGTATTGAAATCAGGTCAATATTTTGGGCGCTTAAGATACATTATATTACGGATACATTAGAAGATATACATAGATAGAGCTTGAAATAATATACCTGGTAAAAAAAATATTTGATATAAATGTCTGCTTCATACGTTTTTATAATTTGTTTAATTATGATTCTGGTCGAATTGCGACAATGCAAACACTAGTTTTCAGAATTGATAAATTTTAATAAAAATTATAGTTTATACAATAAAAACCCTAACTAGATTTATATATATCTGTGAACAACAATAATTAAAAATTACATAATTTATAAAATACACGTAAGCAAAAAAACCATTTGCTAATAGTACGAAAAAAAAAACTTTGCATACCGTAGATATTCGAACAATATTAATAATACATATTTTATAAATGAGTCATTTTAATATAGATTCTATGTATTTGCTTTACAGATTTAAGGAAAACGTTTAATAATTTAAAACAATTCTAAGAACCAAAATATGTACAAACTAAAACTGTATTAAATTAAAAAGTATACTTACGTTTTCTTTTGCAAGAAATCAGTTTCAAATGAGACCATTGTAATAATATCGGAATTTCCATCGAAGCGATAAGGGCGTATATCAATATCTTGATTGATGGAGAGAGTGGCCCACTTACGCTGTACTAATGAAAAGCCGACATGACCTCGTGGCACTTCAGCAGTACGTTCCAGGGCAAAGATATAATGCTGGCCAGGTCCGGGGGAGATGTCTGCATACCTAAACAATTAAACACAAAATATTATAAAAAATTTTACCCCTTTTTTAAATAGTCATACTTTATATCTTCCGGAAAATCACTAACATTAACAATGGCCTTGTTAGTCAATGATAGTTCGTCTGTAGGACATTTAGTAGCTCTCATACGCTGAAAAAATATGAATATATAACTTTCCATTTAACTTTTCTTGTACATATGACTGTATTATATTCCTGCCTCACTTACATAGGACATTTCGTATCTAAAGGAAGTTTCTTTCGGTCGTTCTAAATCAGAAATATATGCTTATTCACACATAAACAAAAACACTAAACAGCTGTTAAAAAGTTCTCTCTGTTTACTATTTTCTAGCAAGCAGTATTGCACTCTTTCCCCTTTGAACAAAGGGTGAGATTTTTATTTCTTTCTTTCTTGCAGTAGTGGGGAGGAAAGCTGTAAAAAATATCGATCCATTACAAAATTTCTTCATTTTATTAATGTAAGTCCTAGGTATATAATGTTAAATATGTTTTTACAAGTTCTAGTTTATTCAAATTGAATTACTTTTAAGTTTTTTTTAATTATACCTCTTCAAAGCTTCCTTATATATATTTCTACACTTTTCTTGTATATTTTCACTTTAAATTTTAATAATAAATCACTTTTTCATAGAAGATATGACACAGCTTTACATTTAGAGAACCAGCTCACTAATAAAATTACCAAGTTATAAAAAATATAAGGTAGTTCACATGCACTGTTGCCATATTTGACGATTTATCGTCATTTTGACGGTTTTTGGTGTCAAAAATGACCCTTTGACGATCTTTGTCCCTATTTTGACGATTTTTCAGTATAAATGATTTGCAACACTTTTTTCTCATATAAAATTTATAATTTGGTTTCGGAAAAAGAAAAGATTTATTGGAATTTTGGAAATACATTTCTGAAATTCAAAGAAAAGATTCAAATCTCTTGTTTCTCTTCCTAACCAAATTTATACAAAAAATTTTAGTTTTACCTCATTCTTCGGCAAATGTCAAACGAGTATTTAGTCAGGAATATTTAAACAAAACAAAAATTAGGAATAGGCTAGGAACGTCTTCTTTGGAAGGGATTTTATTCACTAAAGATTTTTTAAAACTAAATAAATGTTGTACCTGAGCTTATTAAAAAGTTTAATAGGGAAATGTACATACAAAATTAAATGCACTAAACTTCACAATTTCCAATTATATTTTAAAAATTTTCAATTATATTTTAGAAATTTCTAATAATATTATAGAATTTTCAAATTGTATTTCAGAAATTTTCAAATCCATTTGAGAAATTGTTAATTGTATTTCAGAATCCAAACATATTTTTAACTTAACTTTTAAGAAATACGATAAGAATATTCTGAAAACCAACTTGAAACTACAGAAAATTAATTGAAATTTTTTTAAATATGAAACTAAATGAAAATTCTGAAATATAATTGAAAAATTCTAAAACGCATAGTGTTGTAAAAAGGTGTAATTTTGTATTTAGAAAAATAATTTTTTATGTTTTACATTGTTACTATGAAGAAATTGTTTTGTTTATTTTATATTAAAAATTATATAAATTTTTTAAAAAACATTGATAAAAATTCTTAAAAAATTAATTTTAAAAACTATATTTTGAAAAGTAATTTATTATTATTATTTATTATTTTCCTTTTACATTAATTTTTGTGTTTTGTTTTGTTATTTGTTACTTTTTTATTTTAATATTGATATTTAAAACTATTTTTTAAACTTTAATCGATCCCTTCAACATATTTCATTTTTTTCTACTTTTTTTTACGTATTAAAAAAATTAATTTAAAAAAATAAATAACATATTGAATTGATAAAAAGTTTTATTTTAGTTGACGATTTTTTGACGATTTTGAAAAATGCATTTTGACGATTTCACGATTTTTTATTCAAGATTTGACGATTTGAACCCTTATTTATCTGGCAACTATGTTCACATGGTGCAACTATTCAAGGTGAGTGCAGTAGCCCAGCTGACTGACTTTATTTACATTTACTTATGTCAAAAGTAATACTTTTTCAAGAATTTTTGAGAGTAGTACATTATTTTACACAAACAAAATGCCTGTTGTTTCTGTTGTGTGTTGTTTTGTTGTCGTTTTGCACTCGCCTTGTATATTTGCACCATGGTAGTTCAATTTTCTCTTTTTGTCAACCAATGCTGCCAAAACTGTTGGGCCAAACATTTCAAAAAACGCAAAAACATTGTCATTTTTTCTACTCTAGCGATATCTCCGCTATGTATTAGGTTTTTGAAAGTAGTCTTATGGCCAGTTATTAACTTGATATTTAAATACGAAATCAGTTAATTTTTCCTTAAATTTAAGTTTTATTTAAATATGGCTTCATTTTTACAGTCTCAAATTGCGTTTGGTATTTAATTATGATTAAAGTATGGTGCACCATTAAATGTCAAAAAATATAAACAACTTCTTCATTTAACAGCTGATATACAATTAAATTTATAAATTGTTATAAACTAAATGGACACATGCTGCATCATTTATATCCTCTTCATCTGAAGTCATTGTTTTAGATGATATTAATGACATAATAGCACAATGTTTTTATTCGTGGTTAGTTTATTTATTGAATATTTTTATCAAGTAAAAAAACTTCAATGCACAATTTTCATAATTTGCAGAACTGTCAAAATCATATGTATGAACAACTTAAGTTTTATTTAAATGAACGTAGTCAGTAATTTAAGTTATATTTAAATATGATCTATAAAAACGAATTTGGTATTTAAACAGAACTTAAGTTTAAAAACCCTTTAATTTTTATGTTAAAAACTGGTCATTAAATTGTTTCCTCTTAATAACGCTCATATAAAACTGCAGTTATATTACATTTCTGAACTTACACGAACCTTCAGTATTCATTAAGCTGGAGGTCCACAATTCGCTTTTTAGCGTCAACGTTTTTAGCGTCAAGTATTTCAAGTTACATGTGAAGATTTTTCATGGCAATGTAGTTTTGGAGGTGAAGTCGTAGGATCAGCTGATTTTTTTATATAAAGTATATATATCGGTTTGTTTGTCAATTTCTTAAAAAAAATGTTTTTTCAACTGTAGTTTTTTTAGTGACATTACCATTAAAATAAATTGACTTTTCACGCTTTTAAGTATGTAACTTAAAATATACGACTACATTCAGCCTTATTATGAGTGTCGTTTTCTTTTTACGACAACGACTCTTTCGTAATAGATTAAAGATAAAATTAAAATTGTTTCTTTGATCTATTACGAGACAGTCGTTGTCGTTAAAAGAAAACGACACTCATAATAAGGCTAACGACACTCATAATAGGGCTCATTGATTCTACTTTTTTGACAATTGTTTAGAACGCGTAAACTCTTAATGTAAATTTTCAGCTTTATAGTGAATTGCATGTCTGGAATTTTCTTGTTATTAAATTTAGCTTTTTGCACCCACACTTAGAGGGTAGTGAACAAAAAAGTTATCATCACTGTTGTTAAACAGCTTCAGTTGCTAAAAATATGCAATATATTGCTAAACGCAAATGTGGTCATTCAACAGGAAAAAGTGCTGCCAAGTTAAGGTGAATAATCGTTATTCAAAAAAGATAAATTTTGGTTGGACAATGCAATGGCACAGTTATTTTGATTTTATGGCTTAAATATATGTTGGCTATATATATGTCACCAGTCGCTTAAATTTTTTTACCATTTATACGACTTTTAAATCTAAAATTAGTGATATATGTATGTTCTTTGGGCAAGAAGCTTTCGGTTAGGAAGTTATAGAGCTTTAAAGCTCAGAGATATATTACTATATCTCAAGACTAATGCGGAAAAATGTTCTCCTCTATGGTATACAGAACACCGGCTTCGCATAGTAAAGATTTCTTGTATTGCCGGGCGAAAAGATTTTCTCCTCTATGATATACAGAACACCGGCTTCGCATAGAACAGATCTCCTGTAATATATCATTTGAAAGGTATTTCAAAGCACTTTTAAATGACAAACATATTGCCAATTGAAACTCAAAAGTTCTCAGAATCATATAATTAAATACATAATACTATCTTAAATTTTAAAAACTTTTTAATTTTTAAACCTAAGTATCTTCTTCATTTATGAAGATATATGTATATGTAATAGATACATCAAATTAAAGGTAAAAATGTTTTCTATTGATCACTTGATATTTTTTGTATATGTAATTATATCGATGAATTTTCGAAACAACGGGACTTTTTTAAAAAATGCCCCAAGAAAAAATACGTTTTTTGAACTTTGGGTTAATAAATGGGGTCATATTATACATTATTCGAAAGGTATTTCAAAGCACTCTCAAATGATATATGTATATAGTATAATAATAATATATCTGAGCATTAAAGCTCGGTAACATCAAAAACAAAAGCTTCTTTTACATAAAAGCTTGTTGAAATGAAGATATTCACCCCTATCGTGAATAAAAATTACACATGAAATTTGTTCTCTTTTCACACTTTTCCTATTAAAATTCAATGTTAAGAAAATAAAAGGGAACAAATTTCATGTGGAATTTTTATTCACGATACGGGTGATTAAAAAAATAAAAAAAAAAAACTGTTTCTTTTAGCCAATAGTGATTAATTCAATTTTGTCAACCAAAATTTTCAATGAGAAGGAAAAAGATAATTTTCTCTTTCCTTCTCATTGAAAATTAACTTGACTTGACAGTCAGAACTGATGAGTGTGAAACGGGTCTAATATACAAAAATATACATATGTATGTATGTACATATATAAAATAATATGCATACATAAATATTTATATTTTAAAATTTTGTTTTTTTTAGTTGCGAATGAAAAACTAAAGAGGAATGTGTAATTAAACGTCAAAAAATTTCATGATTTGTTGCATGCAAAATTTCATCGTATAAATGCACAACATTTTACGTACCAATTTTAAAAGAGAATCGAAAAAAGTGCATACAATTAATTGCATCGTGTAAAGCGCCTCTTGTCGAGTAGACTTGTACGAAGACGCCTCAATGAAAATCAGCCGGGTTATTATGTATTTCAATTCAAAAGCAAAATTGGTTTACCTTTACAATTAGAAATCTAATTGACTTCTGCTAATGCAATTAGATATTCAATTAGCTCGAATTAGAATCAATTATTTTGATATTTTCAAAAACAAAAAAACTAAAATATTCATAACATGAATTTCATAAAATTTGAAGAGACTCCCGTAAAACCGCAAATCACCTTGTTGCAAGCAACGCACTTTCCGACTATTTTATCTTTTTTATTTTCTGAAATCTGATACAAGGTTTTTATATAAAATTGATTGAGATCTTACTTCGTCTAAAAATGCATGTTAAGCTACACCCATAAGTCAACCTACTACGGCACACACAACACAACAAGGAGTTTCGATGTATAGTTTTGTAATGAAACTCATACCTTCTTAACTTCAATATAAAAATTCGGTGTGAAAATTATATTGCCAGAAGTGCTTTCCATACGCCTCTTCACAAATTGTTCACCATCTCCATTGAACACCTTCCTTTTCTTCGATTCTTTCGAAGGCGTGTATGTAACATCAAAACCCTCATCAGAAAATTCAATTGCAAATAATATTTCTTTCGACATTGCGACAAATAAATATGTTTTTAAGTTAACAAAAATACCAGTTTCATTTAGAATATTCAACAATGCAAACACTTACTTTTTTCAAGTTGAAACAAATTGCAAAGCACATTTATTTATTTACATTTCAAAAAATTACCAGTTGATAACAATTACGGTAATTGAATAACCACATGTTTGCACATACAGTGACTTACATCATTATTCGTTCACTTAAAATAATTCTTTGGAAAAAAAATTATTTTTATCAAAATAATTGATTCTAATTCGAGCTAATTGAATATCTAATTGCATTAGCAAAAGTCAATTAGATTTCTAATTGTAAAGGTAAACCAATTTTTTTTTGCTAATGGCACTAATTGCAATTAGTTTTACCATTGGAATAAAAATTTCAATTATCTAATGGAAATTAGTTGAACTAAATCTAATTGTTTAATGAATTAGAGAAATAAACTAATTGCATTAATTGCTAATTCTAATCATTATTTAACATCTATGTAAAAATTATACAAATTCGAACGATTTTCTTTTCGAATCGAAATACACAATAAACTCCAGCTTTATGGCCGTGTAAGTAGAAAAAAAAACTGTTCTGTCAAAAAAGAATATAAAGGCGCACCATTGTCGTTTGCAAAACTACACCGGAACAAGGATATCAAATTCTGAAAGTGTTTTTCACAGATTAAACAAAAATTAATCTAATTGTTCCTGACCGAAAAAAGTTTGTACATGGAAAAACCCCCACGAATTCAATGCCCGTTACACTAACTAAATTTCAGGATTTTTCTTGAATTGTTACGACGATCAGGGTCATAAAATAATAAATAACGAAAGAAGTTTTGTCAAATTTTTACTATTTACTCTTTATTGTATTAGCAAAAAAATATAATGGGTCGATTACGGATGGCAACCGAACATCAGTGGAGTTGACAGTTGCCATAAAACATACTGACAACTGTAAGCTGTTAACTTCAGTTGCCGAACATGGCAACCGAAAATTTGTAGCTGCTTTGAGTTTTATTTTAAGTTTTAATTGTTAATTATTTTGTTGTTAATCTATCAGGCATGTGATGGAAATCGAAAACGAATGAGTTTTAGAAGTCAATTTTTTCGTAATATTTCTGTATTGAAAAACTTTTATCACATAAAATATAAATTTAATGTGATATTAAAGAGAATCTTAAAAGAAAAATTTTAAAAATTAAATTACAAATGCATTAAAATGTACTTCCAAAACTTATTCGTTTTCGATTTCCATCACATGCCTGTATTTAAATTTTTAACATATAAATGTTTGTTTTCTACTCGAAAATTTGAAAAACATATTAAAAACGAAAGTTGTCTTACATAATAACAACTTTCGTGTCAGTTGCATTGCCTATTGGCAACCCAATCCAGTTTGGTTGCTATACATAATCGACCCATAATATTAAAAGTAATGATAACGTAACAAAAACAAAAAATCAATATAAAATTGTCACCAAGTGAAACAAACCCAAACCATCAAACTACCTCCGCCATGTTTCGATGTTTGTTTTACATGATGTCTTTGAATAGTTTCGTTAGGTCTGCTTCAGAAGTATTTCTTTCCGTCAGATCGGAATCAGTTAATTTTCTCGTCCGACCAAATGATCATGTTTTTTTTTGCAGAATTCAAGGCGCGCTTTTATATAGAGCTGGCTTTTTCTTTTTAACTGCTGCCACATATCCTATTTTTTTGAAGTGCTCTACTTGCTGTCCATTCACTTACGATTTTATTTACAGCATAAACAGCTTGCTTGTTTAGGTGTTTTTGAATCATTCTTTTTCATCTGTCGTATCATTAATCGAGCGTCTTTTAATAGTCTGAGACGACCTCCAGTATTTGGCACAAAAGCTATATTTCGTAGTTTTCTTACAACAATCACACTTCGTTGACTCACTTTTCACTTTCTGTCAAAACTATTATACTAACTTTTGTTTCTTTGTCAATTTTCTCATATTTATTTTAAATATATTTAAATATGCTAATTCTGGTAATGAAAATACAAAAAAATTCACAACTAACACAAGATGATAATTCTTAATTGCCATATGTATAACGGTCAATTTATCAATCAATTGTTAAAATTAATTGAGTTGCTTTATGTTTATATATTGAATTTTTTTGTTTTTGTTGCGTTATCATTACTTTCAATATTATATTTTTCTTATAATGCATACATACATAAGAGTAAATGGTAAAAAGTTGACAAAACTTTTTTCGTTATTTATCATTTTGTGACCCTTTAAGTAAAATCATATTGAACATGCATTCGGTATTGCTCGCCAGTGTATAACACCCAACAAAAACAATAGTATTTATTTATTTACCATTTTATTGATATTTTTCTGGTAATACTTATTGTAATTATTAATTTTATAATGTAATATTTTAATTTTATTTTTTTATACGTTTTTCATAGTATTGAAAACAATTTTTAGATACTTGAATCCAGTTGTAAATGTCGACACAGTAAGTGATTAAAACAAGTATATTTAAATCATATTGAACTTTTAATGTAAATTCCAGATTTATCATGTATTTACTGCATATACATATATACTATTCTTCTATTTTTCATTAAATATATATAAATTGTTTGTCTATTGTTTTGGCTTTTTTATACCATGTTTTTTAATAAGTAACTTTAAAAAAAAAAAAACTTTATTTCTTTTGTGAATCTTTTTTTGTATTCGATTTTTTTAGTATGTTTTTTTTTATGTTTTTAAATTCGATAAAATGTTTTTATTTTTTAAAGTCGTATGTCACTTATGTTTTAAAAGTCTGTAATTTCTTTTACATATAACGTAGTTCGTAATTTTAAAAGCGTCAAAAAAACAAGACAAAAAATAAAAAAATATTTTGGTCGATTACTAAACACATTATAACAGCACAGAGAAACATGTTGGGCAATACAATTAGTAATTAATTATATTACAACTTAAATGATTCCCGCATTTATTACAGTTATTCACTGTAATTTTTAGCTATTTATTTTAAAGCAGTTCCACTGTGTGTTATAAAAATTGTTAAGCAATTAAAATTAAAAAAAAAAAAAAATCTTTTGTATTGTTTCCGTAATAAAAAATAAAATGCATACGGAATTTTGTATATTATATTTTAATACTACTAATAATTGGGTATTGTTTCATGTTTTTTTTTCATACATATAAAATAGTAATGGTAATAAAAATGGAGTGCTTAAAAAATTTAAAGAGAGAATATAAAAAATAAAAAGGTATTAAAAACAAACAAAATATGTTGTCATTATATCATACGTAAGTGTTATCAATTTTATAATAAGAATTATTCGTAGAAATTGTTATTTTCTTTTTTTTATGTATCTAAATATTTTATAATTGTTTTGTTGTATATATTTTTCTTAAATCAAACAGCAGCTGCAACAGCCCTTAGAAGACGTTTAACATTTGTTTAAGTTTTAAGATACATTTATTTGTAATGTATATTTTGATTTTCAAATGCAGTTTTTCTTACTTTTAAATTCTTCGTTTGTTGTATTTTATTTTTGTTGTTTAACAATCTGTATCATACCAAGCAGCTAAATTATTGTTGTCATTTGGTGGTGTTGGCATAGCATCCAAATCAAAATTCAATGCGCCAGCATCAATTTCACCAACATCCATATCCATGGAATAGGGTGAAGTTGGTGCAGCATTTGGTGGGGCACCACCGCCGCCTCCTACGGGACTGCTGATTTCAAGACCTTGCATAGAGTCTATTGGTAAAGTATCATATCCTGCTTGAATAATAATAAAAAATAAAAAAAAAAATACAAGTTAGTATGCTTCAAAATATACATATTTTTTTGTTTTAAAATATATTTAAATAAATATAGAATAAAATACATAAAATTATCAAAAACTTTGGCATTGACAAAAACAGAACAACAAATTATAATAATAAACATGCTTTAAAAACTATTAAAGGCATGCTTTAATTGTTGAAAATAATAAAAAAAACGTGTTATATGGTCGCAATTATGGCTTTTACAAAAAACTATAAGAAATTATTCCCACTTTTATCACAGAGCCGAAATTAGTTGTGAAATTTTAACATACAGTGATTCCGTTATTAATAAAGAAAATAAATATTGTACTTTTTGCATAATGTGAAAAATGTCATGTAGTTCCAAATTTTAAACAAAATATTTTATTATTTAATAGCTGACTAATTTTAATTTCTGCATATTTCAATTAAAAATTCTGCATATTCGATTAAAAATTAAGTTTTCGGGTTATTAGAAAAACAAGATTTGAAGTTTCAGTTAAATCGTATATTTATCAAAAAATCGTTAATTCTCAAAATAATTGTCATCTATAAGCGGTAAGTAAAAAGGCTCTGGTTTTTAGTAACAATTAGCACAATATTTAGTACAATTATCGATCTTTTCGAATCATAAATTCAAAAGGGTTTCCCAGTTTAAACAAGTTTTATCAATTTAAAATTTTAATTTTATTTCTAACATCCGGCAAAAATCTGGTTATATGAAATATTTTTCTTAATTTGAATTATTTTTTTTATTTTAATAATGATATCATGCAAAAACGATTCAAACATGCAAAACAAAACAAAAAAGAATTGTATTTGTAAATTTAAATGAAAATGCATAATGAAAATAATAATAAATATAACCATGGAATTCTATTTGATAATTTATTTTTAATAAATATTTAAATTAAACGAAGCAAATAACTAAAAATGTAACACTTTATGTTGAGAAAAATCAATATCAAACATATTCTATATTAAGTTGAAATGACAAATCACAATTGAAAATATTTTTTGACTAAATTGATTATAAAAGGCCATTACAACCTTCCTTATTAGGTAAAAATAGACAGATTGAAATAAAAAGATACATAAATACACACATATACAGCTACGTGCAACTAATTAAGGACACGTTACTAACATCTGAACTTGAAGAAAATAATACGACAGGTTTTATGATATTCTCAAAATTTGTCGTAGTTTAGTCAATTTAGCTCTTACTCCTAGAAAATAACTACATATGAGTATTGTGTTAAATTAATTATTATTTATGAATCTGTGAGTCATATTTTCAAATAAGAAATTTAAAGAAAAAAATATTTATTTACAAATAAATCAATATTTTGTTGCAAATTCATTGTTACCGATAACAGCTTTTGCGAGGCATTGAGGTCACCAAATTTTTACATATATACTTGAAATGGCTTCCCAAGCTTTCTTTGTTTCGGCAAAAAGATAATTAAAATTGCTTAAATTTACAGAGTTTACTAAGATCAAGTCTGCATGAAGGCCAGTCAAGAACAGTAACCTAATTGTTAAAAAAATTGCTTGACGTGATGTGCCGCATGCTCGGGTCGTAGTCTTGTTGAAATACGTTATATGTATCGCTTAGAATTCTTGCATACTGAAACTTATCTATATTTCCCTCAATTTTTTGCAGCTGCTCCTCACCACGTGACGACATAGCACACCAACATTTGTCCTATAAATATACTTCTTTGCGAATTCGAGTCTCTTTTTTCGGTTACGTGCAGACAACAATGGCTTCTTTCGTGAATATCTTCCAAACAGTCGAACTTCTCGCAATCGACGTTTAACTATAGTGTCTATGAGCAAAATTCGATATTCGACTGTGGTCGAAAATGCTTATCGAACGAATTTTCATTTGGTATTATGGTGCACATTCGATGAAAAAACGCTATTGTGAAAATCACTCTTTTTGGGTTATTCACAATAGTACATTTCTATCAGCTGGCGCTATATTTGTTTACAAATTCTTAAAGAAAAATAAATTAAATTTGAAATGACCACCACGGAATTGTGGCTTGATGATTCGTCTGATGAAGATGAATCTTACTAAAACTGGCCAAAATCAGAAAAAGGCTGAGGGATGCTTCCAAGATTTTGGGAATGGATCCCACCCCGTGAGTATACTTTAGAGAAACGAGCTTCTCCAATTGTTGTTTTCTACTTACGGCCTTAGACCTGCAGGATATCAACAAAAATAATTTACAAGTAGTATTTGGCTGACCAAAACCAAGAAAAAAAAACAAATATGTATTTACATTTTTAATAAATTTTGTACAGTTTTATACAGCGTCGACTGCAAATTTGTGTTCGATAAAAAATTCGTTGAACAACGAAATTTTTGACAGTGACGTCAACTCATAATACAAATTTTACATTCGATAGTAGATTTTGGATAGCCAGCGAATATCGATTGTCGAATGCAGCTCATAATAGGGGCCTATATCTACAGACGGTTTTGCCTCATTTTGGCTAAAGACTGCTATTTGAATTTCATTTGCTGATTTATGCGGATTTTTTTTCGACTCGTGCACAATCAATACATCTTTACGAACTGTCGTAATACGTCTTCTTTTTTTTACGGGCCAACTTTTCTGTATTCAAATGTTTTCTACAATATTTCACCGCTTGAAAAACTATTGTTTTTGATACTTTCAATTCTGTTGCGATTTCCCGTTACGTGTTGTGCATTTGTGCAATAATCTTTCGAGTAGTACTGACATCACAGGATTTGCTTTCACCCATGCAAGCAAGTATTAAGAACTTTTCATGTGTATACTGAAGACACTCATCATAATTAATTTTATCTAACTTTTAAAAATGACCTGAACTTAAAAATTTTAATAAATTTATCACTGTCCTTAATTTAATGCACGATTAATTTATTTCACAAACTATAAAAAACACCACAAGAAAATAAATTTTAGCGATTTATTTAATAAATACTACCTTTAACATAACGTTTTAAATATTTATTTTTGCATTATACATTTACTCATTATTCAGGAATCTGCACTGTAATATATTTAATTTATTGGCCTAGTAAGGCTTATATATATTACTTGAAATAAATAAATAAATAAAAAAAAAATAAAATATTGAATACTACTGTCCTTAATTAGTTGCACGTAGCTATATATATATATATATATATATATGTATGTAAATGTTAGTACATATTCTAAATATTCATAGAAGTATTCACGTCAGAAAACGTAAAAATCATTGAATTTACTAATGGAATTTTTTTTTTGTTTAATTAATAAGGCTGTTCAATACGGTAATAATTTAACTTACATATAGGCTGTTTTCATAAACGCAGTATGCAATGCAACATTTCATTGCATAGATTTCATAATAGAGTTGTGCCCGGTCGTTTATTTCAGTGACCGGTCATTTTCATTCATTTATCCAAGACTGATTCGTTCATTCAATTCGTTCAATCGTTCACTTTGAACGAATGAATACAACCCTTGTTGAATGTGATTTTCTTCTTGTCTTTTGATAAACAGCAGCTGAACGAAATTGATCCGTACACTATTGAACGAAAATCTTTCAGTTAAATGACCGGCTCATTTCGTTCAATGAAGTGATCCGTTCATTTTAAAACGTTCGAACGAAACAGCTCTAGTTCATAATAGCATTTAGAATATAATTAAAATATTTTTGTTTTAAGATTCTCTTTAATAGTCCAATATCTTTATATTTTATGTGATAAAAGTTTTTAAATTATATTCCAAATGCTATTATGAACTCTATGCAATGAAATGTTGCATTGCATACTGCGTTTATGGAAACAGACATACTTAAATCCATTCGTTATACATATACACTGGCGTGCAAAACCGAGTGCATGTTCAATATGATTTTACTGAAAGGTTCATAAAATGATATATACATATAACGAAAGAAGTTTTGTCATTTACTCTTTATTGTATTAACAAAAAAATATAATATTGAAAGTAATGATAACAAAAACAACAAAAAATTCAATATAAAAACATAAAGCAACTCAATTAAATCAGTTTTGCACGTTTTGAATATATGATATAAAAGTAGACTGTACTATTCTCAACAATTTAAAATTGACCGTATACATATGACATTTAAAAATTCTCATCTTGTGTTAGTTGTGAGTTTTCTTTTGTGCAATTTTTTTTTTAATTTTCATTGCCAGAATCAGCATCTTTAAATAAATTTAAAACAAAAATAAAAAAAATTGACAAAGAAACAAAGTAGTGCAATAGTTTTGACAGAAAGTGGACACTCATCCAGAGGCTTCTGTGCCGAATACTGGAGGTCGTCCCAGACTCAGATGCTAGATAAAAAAGAATAGTTCAAAACACCTAAACAAGCTGTTTATGCTATAAAAACCGTAAGTGAATGGACAGCAATCAAAGAATAGGTATAGGAAAATATTGAAAGTATGCCGAAGCGCATAAAATGCGTTATTAAAAACAAGGGATTATGGATACTATATTTAGAAAAAAAACTTTTTGTGCAAAACTGAGTTAATTGAGTTGCTTTATGTTTTATATTATTTTTTTTTGTTTTTTTTTTAAGTTATCACTACTTTCAATATTATATTTTTCTGCTAATACAATAGAGTAAATGGTAAAAATTTGACAAAACTTCTTTCGTTATTTATTTAAGTAAAATCATATTGAACATGCACTCGGTTTTGCACGCCTGTGTATATGAAAACTACCGTACATTGTGCAAAAAAAAAATCACACCATGAAACATACGAAATTGCAAGAATGTTTTGACACTTTAAAAATTAACCTTCTAATTTAAAAAAGTGGGAACACAAAAGGTTCTTTTAAATGCATCTACAAATATTTAACCAGTTCTAAATTATCATTCAATTGTGTTTTGTGTTAAATGTTGCAGAATTCTAAATACAAAATCTATTTTTAAGGACATATCTAATTTACATAACCTATATACATATAAAAATATTAATTCAGAGAGAATTACACGAATAAATCTTTCAAATTGACCTTTTGTATGAAGAATTTTTGTCACACCTTTTAAACATATATACATGTACATTCGATATAGATTTCTCTCAGAAATGTGCGAATTATAAAATATAAAATTTTAAATATATTTGGTTTATTTTATTTCTTGATTTATAGACAATGACAATCACCTACAAATATTAAGTACGATTTAGCAGGACAAACTTTTTTTGAGCATAATTTAGTTGAAATCGAAGTAGAAGATATGTAAATATATAAGTTTACTTTGGCTGTGGTTAACTATTATATATTATGTTGTGTACACTGTGGCTTTGCGAATTTGTTATTTCGAAATTTATATTATTTCTTTGTTTATATTTGGTTTAAATACAGCTAAGCACGTGAAATTTGTTCACTTTTCACATTTTTTCTATTTAAATTCAATGTTAAAAAAATAAAAGTGAACAAATTTCACGTGGAATTTTTATTCACGATAGGGGTGAAGATCTTTATTATATTTAGTTTAGTTAAAGTTGTTATAATTCTTGATTTCTCTGGTTAGATTTTGCATTTGATCGTTTTCATTTTAAATAAATTCGGAGTTCAAATTTGGATTCAATGATGATATATGTTAGGCTGGCTCAACTGTTTGTTTGTGAATTTATATTAGGTAGTGTTTGGTTTGTAAAATTTAGTTTTTTTTTTTAATTGTATTCCAAAATAGCAATCGGGAGCGTTAAAATAATGCGTATATGAGAGAGCATATTTTTGTTTGTCAAGTAAAAAAGAAATAAAAATACATTTATTATTAGTTTATTTGAAAAGCTCCTAAAGTTAACGATTACGATGTAAAGTTTTGTTTGATTAACTATTAAGTGATGTCAGATTGTTTCTATATGGCTGGTATTGGTGATATAAAATTTAATAGTTTGGTGTTTACACATTTTGAATATTGTATTTACATAAGATGACGTTCAATATTTTTTGTTTAATTCCTTATGATAAACAGTAATAATGAAACTAATGAAATGATTTGTAATTAAACATAAAATATGTATGGTGAAATGTGATGTGAGTGTTAAAACAAAAATGGTGCACAACGAATGTTGTAATATTTTGAAATAAAAACATTACAATTTTGGCTTGAGAAAATGTAGTTAATTCGGTGGACTTTTGCAGTTAGAAACATTTTAAACATTTCTAATTTTACACCCTTTAACTTACTTTGTAATTAAACAGGGTGGTTAAACTTAAATTTTCGAAAAATTTGGATCCTAATGCTTAGTTTTCACTATGTCATTTTTGTTGTCAAATTGTCCAAATTGTTGGCAATTGTATGAAAATCTATGTTTGCAATCTCATTAGACGCCATAGACAACCCGTTTTCATACAATTGCCAACAATTTGGACAATTTGACAACAAAAATGACAGTGAAAACCAAGTATTATCTACAATCTTCTAAATATTACAACCACACCGGAAGTTTCAGAGCTACATATTATTTATATTATATTATTTCCCTACTCATGACCGGAAATTTCCGATAGATTGTTTAATATTTTCACAAAAGGATGGGCACATTGTTGTTTGGTGATCGCATTTATTTCGTCAAATATTTAAAAATAACGAATTATAATATCTGAAATGTTTGTTTTAAAATTTTTTATGTTTTTGCAGTTCTAACGTAAGTTTAATTGACAAATGACGTTCAGTTAAAATTTATTTTAAGAAAGTAAAAAATTCAATACGCCAGTTTTGTTTAATTGAACCTATCGTAGTATTATTTTTTAATCTTAATTTATGATCTTGCTAATATCTCCAAATGTTCATACAAAAAGGCAAAACGTGTCAACATCTCACATAGCTTTTAAATAATTTATGTATACAAAAATCATTTACATAGGTATAAAGAGAAAATTTAAATTTGTTGTTTATGACACACTGCATATTAAAAAGCACTTGCAGTTAAAAGATTTTACATTTCTTCTTTATAGATGTCTGTATATACTCGTATTTAAATGAAAACAAAATGATTATTTGTATATTAATGAAATAGAGTTTAAGAAAATAAATTATTAAGAAAAAATGTAACAAATTATATGTAGAGATCGATTACAAGTGAAAAAACAGGACACAGGGGTAACGAAAACAGAGGGATTTATAAATATCTGAACAAACGAATGGGTGGTGGTGGGGAGTAGTGGTGTAGGTAAGTATTAGAAATCGATATTATGATAAGAAAAACCAACAAACATTTGAACGAGTAGGATAGAGAAATGTATCGTTTTGTGAAGTATGTGACGCATGTGACAATAATTTATTGTACTGGTTGGTTGGTATGTTTGTTAATATTTTTTGACTTTTACAAATGTTATTCTTTTTTGTCTTGTTTGAATATGAATAACTTTCTACATGCTTTGTTATTTTGTTTGGTTTAGTTTTTGTAATTGTTATTTACTGATAATGGTTACGATCGGGGCATGGGGAGGGTAGTTGGTTGGTTGGTAAAGAACAAGTATTAATTAAAAGAAGTACACAAAATTAAAGGAGAGATACGTACCTTGTTGGAATGCACGGCCGCCATGGGAGCTGTGAACGCTCGGTGGCCCCTGACCATAGAGGCCTTCATATGCTTGCTCTGGACCAAGCATATCCTGTGTATATATCGAGGTTTGATTTTTTTTTTTTTATATATGTAAACATTTAACATTTGGGATGATTTCAAAATGATTCGATTTCAAAATTCAATTTGTTGTTGTTAAAAATGGTAACAGAAAAATGTCACATTGTAAATAGTAGGTTGATAGGATGAGTTTTGTTTTATGTAATTTGATCACATTAACCATTAAATTTAATTATTTTTTTTTTTTTTGTTGAGGAAATCGGGGTATTTTTAACGAGGGGCCACCAAAACACATTTTTTGTTAAGAATTAAAAAAGTTTAGCCAAATTTGAAGAATTTTTTCAACGGGTGCAGGGGATATTATCAATTTTACGTGATGGTGAGGTGGTTGAGTTTACGTTTGGTGTTGGTAATAGCAGTAGCAGTTGTGGTAGTTGTGATAATTTGCAAAAAACGAAAATCATAAAAATAAATAAAAAAAAAAAAAACAAAACAGAAAAACAAAAATTAATATAAAAGAAAATAAAAAAGTTAATAATATAAAATATACAACATTAAAAGCTAAAAACATAAATTTATATGATAAAAACTAACAATTTTGCTCACTAATAATATTTGATATGAAAACAACAAAAATAAGTTTTTTGCTTTTCCACTAATTTCAACTACATTTTACAGAAATAAACTTATTAAAAAATAAAAATTAAAAATTAAAGAAATTTATTTTTTTAAATAAGAAATAAAATGCAAACAATATACGATGTTTATTTATATATAGTATAGAAATATTCAAATAATCAGTAACTATTCTTACATTAAATAAAAAATAATATTTTTTGTTTCATATATACAATACTCTATTAATAAATTTGATTTTGTTATTTTATCTTCTTATTTTGTTTACAAGTGTTCTTTTTGTTTTGAAAAACTTATTGTATTGTAGAAAATATTCTGAAAAAGTAGCATTAAACATAACGAACCTGTAAATCTGGACCCATGCCTAGATCGGCATTTCCCCATATGTTGTTGTCTTCACGTAATAGTGAATTGGTGAGCTCAATAGAGAGACGTTTCTTGTAATCTTGCGGTTTATCCTCGCTCATGCGGAATAGAACAGCAGCAGCATAAGTTGCTACACCTTCATTGCGAGAGTGCAATAAATCTGTTAATGGGCCAGTTGCTCCTTCTTGTTCAATTATTTCAGCCCCTTCTTTGTCTGCGGCCAATTCACAAAGAACTCCAGCAGCAACGCGCTAATAATTATATAAAATAAAAAAAAAAACGTTCAGATAATTTACCAAATAATATGCGAACAAAAAACAACGCACCTGTATATTTTCTATTTCGTTAAATAGTAATCGTACAAATATCGGTATTACTGACTGTTGGCGTATCAAAGCGCGATTGTGAGACTCTCGAGCTAAAATGTGTAATGCCCCTACAGTGCCCTCTACAATTTCTTCCATACGAACACCATCTGCATATGCCGAAGGCTGTTGTGAGCCAGTAGTGGCCACAGAAGAGCGTTGCTAAAGAATGCGTACAAATATTAAAATTTTCCATTGCGGTAATTAATACAAAGTGTATAATTATACAAGCAACTTACACGCTCAGTATCTTGAAAAGCACGCATTAAGAGGCGTACTAAATGATGTATGGCGCCATGTTCGCGCAAAGGTGCTGCATTAGCTGGACACAAGGCCAGATTGCGTACCAGACCAATAGCGGCCTTAATTAATGGCCAGCGGGATGGTGGATGTAAAAGTTTTACAATCACCGAGAGACCATAATTTAAACGTACAGCATTTTGAGCCATTTCTGAATCAGCATGACGTGTTGTCAAATGACGTAGAGCACAGACGGCTGGCTCAGTGATTTCTTCACGATCGCCAGCATTTATAATCGTACGTACCAAAGCATCAACACCACCGACTTGGCACACCGTAGCCTTGTTACGTTGATTGTTACAAGTCAAATTCGAGAGTATGCCAGCTGCACATGTAACAACATTAACATCTGTTGAAGCCAATACTTGAACTAAGGATTGCAAAAGGGCCTCCATGCCATCAACTTTAGTGGCAGCATCGGACAAATTACGCAAAGTCCACAAACAGTTCTGAACCAAACGTGGCGATGGATTGCCTAAGTGCATGGCCAGGGCCTGCATGCCGCCAGCATCTACAATGGCTGGCTTATTGCTAGAACATACTGAGAGAACTTTCAAAACACGAGAAGTGGTCCACAACAACTTCTCGTAGTCGTAGGAACGCATAATGCGTACCAATTCATTGGGGCCACCAGAAGCCAAAATTATTAGTTTACTCTCTTGATTGCCATAGGCAAGAATCTGTAAACAATCTGTAACTATGGCCAAAAACTTGACATTATTACGCTGCAATAAAGTAACCATTTTCTGGAGACCACCAGCTAAACGAACTGCCATTTTAGAACCATCCTGATGTAATAACAAATTGTGTAAGGTGGTGATGGCATAGAATAAAACACTCTCAACCGGAGAAGACAACAGTTTCACCAAAGCTGGTATACCACCGCTCTTGAATATAGCCAAGAGACCTTGTCGATGATGTGACAAATTATGAAGAGTGCCAACAGCAGCTTTAGTACTTTCCAAATCGTTACTATTCGAAATGGCACGCACGAGAGCTGCCACCATTTGTGGACTATTCATAATAGCATGGCGCGAAGCTTCCTTTTTCGACAACTGGTGTACCATCATGGCGGCTTGGGAAACAACAACTTGGTCTTCGTCATTGAGCAATTTTATCAATTCTGGTATTGCGCGTGTTGCCAGTTCGGCGTCATCTTGATAATTAATTAGGTTGACAACGGCATGTTTTAACATTTGTGATGGTTCGGCCAAACGTTGTACAGCTGTTGGTTGTTGCGGATCAAATTGGGTTGATGGTATTTCTATACCCTCTTCCAATGTTTCGGGGAACATGGCGGCGCGAACACGTTGCGAACGTGTTTGACTCAACTGGCTATTCATATCATCCACCTGGTCTTGGGTGAAATTTTGTGGAAAACCAGTATCTAAATCAAACATAAGTGGATCGCCATCCATTTCCTCATCTTCTTTGCCCGAAAGCGAAGGTGCTTGTGTGACGGCACCCGAATGAATGCCAGAATCCACTAAATATGAATTTTGCTGCCACATAAGCGTTTGCTCCTTGGAGGAAACCATCGGTGGCAAATCCGGTGGATTGTATTGATTATTATGAGACACTAGAACGAAAAATAAAAAATAATTCCATCAATATTCATAGATACAAATAGTTTAAAGTAGAATTGTATATTTATATATAATAACAATCACAATGTAATATTACGTATTCAATGTTTCGACGAATTTCGATTCGCTACCACAAGAAATTTAAAATATTAAATCTTCCCCAAACAAGGATGAAATTATTTACACTAAATGTGAATAACAATAAAAACAGTCTGAGATGGGATAAATATATTTTAATATTCAAAGATAGAAACGACATAAGCTTGAAGGTACATACATACATATACGTACAACAAATATTATAGAAACCCGCATATAAAATATTAAAGAATGCATTAAAGTTATTGAAAAACACAAACTCAAACTTTCAAAGTTGAGAGTCGAAATGCCAAAAAGTTTGTGCTCTATTTTCAATAATATTTGAAAGACAAACTTCATCCCAACATTAAATATATATATATATATATATATGGGTGTTTCCATGGTTATGCACACGACATTTGTACACGTTTAATTGTCTTTGAATATTGTGAAAGTAGAAATGGATTGGAATTTTAGAATGGAATTATAGAATCGTTCATTGTATGTGATGAGACTTTGGAAAATTGAGCACTGGGTACCCAAGTTTCATGCAATCAAAGTTGACTTACGCACGTGACCAAAAATGGAAGTGCCTTTTAGAGCCCTAAGAAAAAGTGCGAAATTAAGCGAATTGTAGGAAATTTTTATTTCGGAAAAAATGTTTTTATAAAGGTTAATAATGGACCTTTATAATCATGCTTTGTTCAAAAACAACTATGCATAAATTTGCTAAGAAAAAAATAATTTGTTGATTACGCACGTGACACTTTTTACTTTCATACATATTTAAGTAATTTTATATACATATATGTATGTATATATATTTTTTTTACCAAAAAAGATAAACTTTTATTCAAAAATGAAAAATAAAAATATACTACAATTAATCTAATTTAATTTTTTCCTTAAAAAAAAATATACGAGCGTTGTGATTTTTTAAGTCACGGTGGATCATTTCATGGAAATACCCATATATATATATATATATATATATGTGCATACATATGTATACGTGTAAAAAATCAATACAAATTTAAATATATACACCAATACCTGCATTGCATCGTTTCGTTTTGTGTTTTTTTTTTTAAATTGCGTCGCTGCCTAATTAGTACTAATTTTCATTGTGCATCGTTAGATTTTTGAGATTACGTTTTTTTTCTTGGGTTCGAGATTTTTGTAAAATTGCAGATTTTATCATTAGATGCTAAAATGATGACCCCTACAAGAAGAGCTTTGATGATCGAAATGGAGTTCTGCTTTCTATTTATTTATTTATTTTGATATTATTAAAATTATAATAAACATTAAAATTAAAGCTCTAGCAACATAGGCTATCGGCTTGAGAATATATACAAATTAGATAGATTAAATATTATTAGAGAAAATTTTTCATTTGGCTTAAGTTCATTTTTTTTTTTAATTAATAACTCGAAGAATACCATTGTAAGTTTATATTTTTTTAGACAAATGGCACACTGGAATGCATTTTCTACCTTGCAATGTTTATTGTCAAGATCTACTTGTAAACTTGTAAAGAATTCGGGAATTAACATATTTCTTATTACGTTATGAGTTAGAACGAAATTTACTTATGGTTTACATTGTGTGTGTATTCTTCTTTATTATTAATTTTACAAATTTTTGTATTACTACAAATTTGTTGTTATTTTTGCTGCGTCTACCGTTGCTTGACAATATCAGCAAATTATGTTGTTGTTGTCATTTCTCTTTGTGGTAGATTCTTTGTTTTTTGCTGTAACTATGAAACACCGGAGATTAGATTAAATTTCATGTTGAATATTGAGATGTTTAAGAAATTTGTTAGTTAGATTTATTTTTTGCTCTGATGGGGTTGTTAATAAATTTATAATATTATCTGTATTGCAAATATTCTATAATTTGTTTTTTCAAGCAATTAGGTCACTTTTAATATTTATATAAAAATGTTATATATATATATATATATATATATTTAAATATTCAATATTTCGCTATCACAATACGTAAACGGGTATTGTAAAAGGAGGGACAGTCAGCTAAGAGGTGTATTGTTGTTAGAGGTGAATTGTAGCAGTAGGTTGTGGATCCCCGATAATATTTACCGGTGGGTCAGTCTGGTATGGGTTAGACGAAGCCTTGTAAATAGCCCTGTTAATAGAGGAGTTCAATTTCTATATGGCACTTCTTGTTATAAATGATCTTGATTGAAAATCAGTCAGATTTCAGACAAAAGCAAAACGCTTATTTAATAACATTAAAAGTAAAGCATTTTACAACGATAATGCTAGTGCTAGTAATACAGACAATTGCTACAAGGAAATTCATTTTACTTTGATAGAAAAAAAAACTGTTCAGCAAAACGCTGAATTAATTTTTTGTGAAAGAAAACCGACGACGACTTAGTATTTTCAAAATCCTGGAACCTATCTTCGATCTTTACATGCTTTGCTATAGAAAATCGTAATTCACTTCGCGTCGTTTCAATTTGCGTCGTTTTTTTTTTTTTTGGAACGTAATCCCAACACAAAGTGAGGTATTGGTGTACATACATATTTTCATGTACATATATGAAATATATACAAAAAGATATCAGTAACTGAAAACAACGCAGATAACAGTAAAAAACAACATTCAGAAATCGCAATATTATATTTTTGCGAAATAATTAAGTATATTGCTAAAGGGCAAGTAATGTAAGGAGACCAACCGGACATCCACAAAATAAGTCAACATTTACTTTTTTCCATCTATTACCATCCAAACTAAATGAAACACAAAATGAACATTCAACATACCACATTTATAATAACAGAAGTAAATAATAAATGAAAATGAGAAGAGAATAAAAAAAAACTAAGTGCATGGTAGAATAGAATCAGCAGGATTAAAAATTACACAAAGTGAAATATAACACACCATACAATGAACCATTATAATATGTTAGTAGAAGTACCTTCTACAGAAGAAGACCGACCGACCAGACCACTTTTATCATAGTAATTAAAAAAAAGAGCTATACCATAGATTTGCAGTAGTACATATGTATGTACATACTACGTGCAGTAGTATGTACGTACATATCATTTACAGAAAATGTCAAAAGGTACTATTCATTCATACACAATGGATCATGGATTATGAGTACATATGCCATCCATGCGTCAAATAAAATGGGTTTTTATTTCACGGTCTAATATAAACGAGACAGTTTGTTTAATAAAATGAACTATGTTTATTATGTGCTTGTAACAAAAAAGGGTTTTCATAAATTGGTAATAGGAATGATACGTTTTAAATTACGTACAAAAACTAGATGATGAATACATATTTATTAACAAATTTTGTTAATTAATATAAAGAAACTTGTGAAGTCACATAAACTCTGTTTATAAAGTGAATAACGTAAATATCTTTTTACAAAATTGAGGACATAAACGAATAATCTAATCAAGTAAAAAATATTTTGAGAGGTTGCATTTTTTTTGTTGCTTTTATATGATTTTATGATAAATTTTTAATTTTTAGTATTAATAGTTTATATAGCTTCCTATATGCAGGCTTTCAAGGTCATTAATTTAATGTAAATAAAAGATTATTTATTTCATTTCCGATAAAATCCGACGTTTCGTTGGTATTCTTTCAAACTTCTTCAGGGATTGAGTTTTTATTAATTTTTAGATTTCCCATATTTTAAGTCTTGAACTTGAAACCCTACACACACAATCTTCAGGTTGACTATTGTTGGTGCTTCATGTCATAACAGACACAATGAATGGGAGATAAACAAAATAATGATAACGATTACAACAATACTAATAAATGTCAACCAATCATTTACAGAATCCGTGTCCACACATAAAACTACAGCAACTACCGCCACTTTATCTGCAGCACTACAATTAATTTCAAATCCCTCCACAGTTATTAAACCAAAATGAACATAATAATTTATGCAAACTAATCAACTAAAAACGTAAGACTACTTGGTGCTTCCTCAGCATAACAAACATCAATTTATTTACAAGTATAAAGCTGAATTTGACATACTTATATTAAAACAATTCAATTATTATTTTTGAGTGTAAATGAACAAATTCTTATTTTATCTCAATTTTACACAATTTACATTTACATTATTACTTAATACGCTGCAATTTTCGTTCATACCATTTAAGGATTAGCAATATTAAAAAAGAAAATTTTATTTCAATTCTTTTATTTGTTGATAAAAACATCTTTAAGAATTCGATTACATTTAAATTTTCAGCAGTTCGTTTTTAAGTCAATCTGATAATAATATAAAGTTGGATTTAAAATAAGTAAGTCAAAAATTTTAGTCAGAAACATAACTTGTCTAGAAATACATATTGACAAGTATTATGCTGAACTTAAGATCTAATATAAAATATATTCATATGGATTTTACCAAGGGCACAATCGAATGCACATTTAATGCATTAGTTCTTGTTACGATGATTGATTACGACGACACTGATCTTTTTTTTCATATACTAACGTTTTTCTTATTACTTATACGTAATAATTTGATGTGCAATATTTTTCATTAGAAAAAAATTAAAAATCTAAGAATATTTTATATTAAGAAGGGTATACTTTGCATAATTAAGGCTTTTTACCAACACCCAATGTTTTCCAACTGCTTTCCCTTCGTTTTTTACACAAACATAAAATTTGAATATTAAAAATATTCAATATTTCTTTTGTCACCAGATACGTCTTTTAGCATATTTGTGAGTATGCATTAATTTTATTTGAAGAGGCAAATATGTACTTTAAATATTTAGATGTAGAAAAAATTTAATGCTAAAACAGCAATATTTAATTTCTTTTTATTTGTGCGCCAAGTACATATGTTGTTCAGCAACGAAATTAAAATGCACTTCAATAAATACGTTCACATAAACACAGGACAAATCATATTTTAAGTAAACGAGTGTCGTAAAAGTACAAAGTATCCTAAGAGGAGATGTTAATTTTATGATCCTGATATACATATGTATTTTCCATATTTATTGTATCAACTTATTCATTTATTTTTTTAACTAAATACACATTTAAGAATTTATTTATAAATGTTTGAACTTTTTTTTTATCTGAACTGGCAATGTATAATTTATACAAATTAGATCTTTCATTATCGGATACCGTTACGAAATAATCTTTCAGAATAATCCTTTCTTTTTCGCTACCAAAATAAGTTTATGTAGTACATACATATAAACTCCAAATGGTATTGGTATCAAGTTTTTATACACTCTATTCTTTTAAGGGCATATTTTTAAAAAGGAGCATAATGCATAAAACTTACTTAGACCGTGGTTGTTTATTTTTCATTTTGGAGTTTTAATAAAAAGACTTACAAGCAAACAGAATATTAGTACATTTTTGATTTATTAAATGTGACCAACTGTAATATAACGATTATGAAAAAATGTATTTTACTTGTGTAAATCTTTTAAAGCAATTATCAGCACAAATTATTAGGTAAATATAAAATTTATATTGTTTCAACATTATCTTTTTCAATCTACATTTCTTTAATTTAACAGTATTATAAAATAGGTTTAACTAGATAGTTAACTATTTCGTGAAAGCATATTCAGCCCTTGATACCGACAGAATACATAATATTATGTAAAAAAAATCATTATCCGGCTTAATATATAATTTTCAAAAGTTCTATTCATTTCTAAAATATATAATTAACAATAATTTTAATTTATTTGCAGTAACCACTTTACATTGTGGAATAATTTTTAGAAAAAAATATATTTTTTTGTATCCTATTATAAAATAACCAAAACTAGTATCTCCTTTAAAATCCTATAATCAAAGTTTTTCGTAATATTGGTAATACGACGATTTTTGGCCGAAACGATTTTTAGGTCGAACTCCATTGATCATGCATTCTAAACATGAAATAAACCTTAAGGCTACTTTAACATCTAAGAATTGCTTAATAACGAATAAAAAACTTATGTTATTACTTATGGATGTAAGTTTCCTAATTCTTTATATAAAAATATTGTTGGTCATGTTTTAACAGTGTTCTACAATTCCACCACCATCATATCAAACATTGAAATTAAAAAATAAATGTATGTATTAGTGTAAATGTGTTTATTTGTTTTTAAGGAAGAAGCATACATCAACAATCACAATTTGTATGCTTTTTATTTTCTGTTTTTCTTTGGTGGTGGGAGTAAAAGTATTGCCCATATGGTAGCGCGTGTTAAATCTCAACAAAAAAGTATGTACAACATATTATTATTGCATTTGAAATATTTTTTCTTTTATTTGCATGAGTATTTTTTTTTCAGTGGGCATATGTTTATCCTAATGTTGCAGCAGCTCTCCTATGTCTACGAGTGCACTTCACTCTAGCTTCAATCCATACCATTAAAAATGCTGCCTTTTTGCACATTTTTAATTTTTTTTTTCTTAATTTTAAGTAGTTCAAACGTTTTTTGCTTTTGTAGGCAAAAAGAAATTAGTTTGAAATATGCAATCAAGCTTTGGATGTAACAGTGAAATAGGAATTTTATTGGAAAAGTTTATCATGCCAGTATGTGTACATATATAATGAAATGTATTCAACTATTGCTGTAATTTACAACATGATTAAAAGGCTTTGAAAACTTTTTACGTTTTACAATTTTGCATGTTAAGTTTATTATTTAATTAAATTTTTGATCAATATATACATATATATATGTGAATTTCAGATATCATAGACACATTTTTACTTACTTGTACGATTTTGTGCTGGCATATAACTCATTTTGGTGATTTAGGCGTTGTACACCACACCTATAAATAAATGGAAAATTATATTAGTACAATACGCTAAAAATATATATAATATAAATACAGTCGGGCCTCGATTATCCGTGATGGACGGGACCAGAAGCATTACGGATAATCGATTTTCACGGTTAATCGAATTACAATTTTATTATGCAATTTTTAAATATTATATTTTATTATGCAGTTTTTAAATATTTTTATTATTTAACAAGTGAACATTGGGGCACTACATACATACATATATATAGTAAAAAAAAATAATTCTTCTTAAAACTTCATATTTTTGAGCCAGCATTTTACACTCACATTAGTTTTTTAATGCTCGTTAATTATTTTAACTTTATCTTCAATATTTAAAATATTTCTTTATCTTTTTACCACTGGTAACGATGCCATACTAAATATATTTACATATGTAGATCTAATCACCCGTATTTCCCAAATTTCAAAGTTAAACTAATCACTTTTAAATGCTTCTGACTCATCGTATGCAATTGTATTGTATGTATGAATTTGAAGTTAATAAAAAAATTCTGCCATCACGGATGATAGCAAACAATTTGAAAACAATAGACTGATATTTTTCCATCACGGTTAATCGGGGTTACCGGTTAACCGAATCACGGATACTCGAGGCCCGACTGTATATCAAATTAAGTATTTTTTGTTACATAATTATGTATTTTGCTTGCACTATATTTAATTAAAAATTTAGAATGTGGTTAATAAGAAACAATTCTTTACTTTATAAGATATTTATTTTTTAACAATATTTAGTTATTTCGTAAACACATTTTTTAAATAAGCAAATGTACATACAATGAAATATAAACTTTGTTGTATATCGAATACAAAATTTGTAAATGTTTAGAATACATTGGAGGAGTGAATTATAAATATTTAATTTTATACCTTGTAATGCAAAACAGAAATAGTTCTGTGTATTTTTAATCCAACAAGGTATGTATGTTGTGATTATGCTTTATAAAGAAATACAGGTTCTTAGGGATTAACGGGCACTACTAATCAAAACAACGTAAACCAATTTGACAAGGAGCTACGCATTAAGGTACATATACATTGTATGTATATCAACAAACATCATGTACCTATAAGACGTTTTTATTTAAAAATAATATTATTTTACTCTTCCTAATCTCATTCAGTAAATGTTCTACAAAAATAAACTAAAAATAAATTATTTTTAAAATAAATAAGATTTAATTAGAATAATTAAATGTGAAGCAAACAAAAATTTGTATGTTGTCATATAGGTAATAGGAGATTAGTTATTAGTTCAACATTGTTTAATACAAATATATGTACATACAAACATTTTACACTTAATAGATTGTTTGGATAAGACATGGAGATATGGAGTTCGATCGAACTCTAAAATCTATGCTTATTTAAATATATCAGAAACTAATTGCTAAAGAGAAGAAGAAATGTATTTGTATATTGAGCTTATTTCAGAGTTGTGATTACTTATTAAATTTAAATTATATCAATATAATCGCAACAGTTTACATTTTCATAACTGAATAATAAGCAAGATCTGATGAATTGTTTAAAATAAAATTTGAAAAAAATACAAACCACAACACTAAATAAATAAATCTATGCCAAAAATATGTTCGGAAGTCATAAGAAACAAAGGATGTCATACGAAGTACTGAAAGTATATAAGTTTTGAACAGTGATATTGCATTTCTTTATCACTTGCCAACGAATGGAATTAAACGTTTATTGTTAGTATTAGAATGAAGATACATAAAAATATATTACAATTTAAATAAAATGTATAAGAAATACTGTGTAATATGGGGAAATCGCAAAGCGGTATATCATAATAATTACTAAACAATCTTCTGGCAGAAGTATGATCAATGGTCTAAACAAAATATTAAATACATAAAAAAAACTTAACCGTCCCGATTGTGTATTTCTTTCAGGAATTTTAATTCAAGTTCTTTTATTCATGACATTGATTGTAAAGGAAGAACAAATTTCCTTGTTAAGAATGAATGTACATTGCGGATGCAAAATTGTATAGACTATTGGTATAAATATTACTCCATTGTTAGTTGTAATATTGTAAATCCCACTTTATAATGAATACTGTTAACTTAAAACATTAAAGCTTATAAAAAAAAAACTATAACTTTTAATGCTATCTGTTATTTTTTCTTATTATGTTGATTTTTTTAAAAACACTGAATAATAGATACTTTAAAATATGTAAAAAAGAATGTTATTAATTTTACTGCAAACAATATCTGGTATAATTATAACTGTATGTTACAATTTATTTATTTTAATCTAATAAATTAAAAAATAATTATCAAGATTTAATTTAATAATTATTAACTTTGAACTTTAATAGTGTTTCATTATTGTTAATTAAATTTCTATTTTATTTGTTTAAAGAATCTTTATGAATATAAACACAGAACAAATTTACAAAGAAAACCCAATATAAAAATAACAGAAGAAATAATAAAACACAAAAAATAAACAAAAAAATAAATAAACAACTCATTAGTCATTCCTTAAATATTTCCGTTTAAAACAGAAACAAATGAATACAACAAAATTAAAAAAAAACAACAAAACAAACAAAAACTTTAAACACGAAGGAAAATTAAATAAAGACAACAGATAGATAAATAAAATGTAAATGTATGTACATATAGTATGTTTGTATATATAAATAAATATATACAAACATACATATCTATATAAATACAAATATACATTGGTAGGTATGTAAGCGTTTGTGTACGTAGTATAAATTTATGTTGTAGGTAGGTACATACATTTTAAAAATCATATACCTATGTACATATTAAGCAAAACATATAAATAATTTAGTAACAAAAATAAGGCATTTTTAATTCTCACTATTTTAAAAATATATTTTTTTTTATTTAGTAACAAAATAATGCATTTTTAATTCTCACTGTCTATTATTAAGCACTTTTTATCACCTTTTAAATTATTTAAACACTATTTTTTGTATAAAGTTTATTGATTGATTTTAAAGAATAACTTTAAAATATGTCTAAACATGTATGTATGTATTTTTTCTTGATATTAAGTTAAAATATCTTTTAGCGGAAAAACTCAGCCATTACACGATGAAAGCCGAAACGTAACAGTGGAAGTGTACAGAAATTAAAACTACATAGAGCGCTGCTAGCTCAAACATATTTGTGTTTATTTTTTTTTGTACTCAACAAAGTAGTGGCAGTTCGACTACAAGATGTACAAAAACAACAGACATTTTTTTTTTAAAGTGGATGGTTCTATTAATCTGGTGTTTTTGTTGCTTTTGGGTTTTTTGTATTTGTTGCAACAATAATCTGTTAATACATTGTTAACATGTCTTCGCTTTTAACATGTTTTTGCTATTGCATAGTCCCGGGTCACACACTGCCACTTTTACTGCTCAAGTCAAAAGTTGCTTGCTTTGTATGACACCAAATGAATTTAAAACGTATGGGTTTTAAACAATTAACCAGGTCTTCAACTCTAGAAATATGCTTACTCACATGCTTGGCTACTAAGGCTGTCTGTCTGCTTCTAGGTAAATATATAAGATTTTTGTATGAACAATGCATACCTACTACAAAGTCCTTATTTAAAAAACAGTTAGCTAGTCTAAAGGCCTCGTTATGCGAACGTTGTTTTAAGAAAAAACGCAACGTAATATAACGTACGTACGTATATGTAGTTATAGAAAAGTTACAAACGTAACAGACGTGTAAGTATTATATCTGTTTTACTGTATCCTAGAATCAATAGTGTGTGTTTAAATATGAATTATTAAAAATATATTTTTTTCTAATTTGTACTATGGTATGACGATCATCAGTTCGCTAAATAAACTTTTTTTACATAAATGATTTTAAACTTTAATGCCCTTATTCATAAAACTTACAACAGTTTTATAAGAGCTTTATAAAGTAAAATATCAAGTACTGTTATGTACCTATATGAAAAACTATGAAGGACCATAACCCATAAACCAGATAGTACATATATAAAATAAATAATTAGACAATATTGGTTTTATTGAAAGGTACTTTCCACTTTCTCATATCTAAGCCGAAATCTGGCAGCCCTACTGCAACAACAACTTTCTCTTTATTATACATCTGCAAATACATACATTTTCTCCGAGAACCTGCAACTGCAGTTAGAGTAGTATGTATGTATGTACCTCATTTATAAACCATTGCAGAATTGTTAGCTAATTGCCAACAGTTACTTAATGAATTCAACATTAACATATTCGAAATTCAAATTGTATTGCTACACTATATTTCTCTTACTTTTATTACCACCTGAAAAACATGCAAGTTATAATATGAAAAAAATCAAAACACTTTTATAAACACAACAAATACATAGTATATCAGATTAACAATTCACCACACCCCTACAATACAATTCGTATAAACAAAAGAAAAAATACACATACACCAAACCTAATTAACACAAAATTTTCAATCATTTTTTGGCATAGAATACTGGATACTTTAAAAAAAACTTAAATTACTTACCACTTAGTAAAGTTAAGATAACAATTTTATATAAAAATTTTTATTTTTAAACCACTTTTTACTTAAAAAAATAAACTTTTCGATAGACTTAAATGCAAAAGACAACAACGAGTCGGGACGAACACAAACGAATGCAATGAAATGGAATGAAACTAAAATGGCTGCTTTTGTAGGGTATACAAAAACAGAGTTGCTCTTTGAATTTAAAAGGATGCCAGATAGCACAAATGAAGTGCAGATTGCGTTTCCTTATAATGTGTTCACAGATGCATTTTTAATTGAGTCAATTATTGGTTAATGAAAAAGTGTTCAATATTGCTAATTTAATTAGCGTTTGACAGCAGCTGACAAAAAAGAATACATTTACATTGCACTCGGGAAAACGTCAACACTCGTTTACGTCAATATCCCAAAACCTCAACCCTTTTTTTTACATTACCTACTCTAAAATTTTATAAAATAAATAGAGAGAACTCACTCTTCCAAGTGTTGGAAAAAAAACAGCAGAAAAAAAATAACAGATTTTTTTTAAACGTCAACAATTTGTTAAACGTCAACACCCGCGGTTTTAATTAGTTGACGTTTTCCCGAGTGCACTGTATTTGCTTCTAATATTATAATTTTCAGCCTAAAAATATTCTTTATTATTTTTAAAGCGAAACAACTGCCATTTTAGTTATTACTAGTCACAGGGTTGTATTTTAAATTTTAACAATTATTAGAACAATTAACTCTTAATGAAGCAATTATCTTAATTGAAATTTTGTATGGATAATTGAATTCAATTAGGCGTTAATTAAAAAATGTCAATTAAAAATGCATGTGTGAACACCATATTATATTGCTCAAGTGGATTTACTACCAATTGGACAGTAGATATTTTGGCCTAAACATGCTTCGTCATAACAATGTTCAACTGTACATAGATATATATTTTAAGGAATCAAACGCATATGTTTATACCCTTATCACTAATGGTACAGGGTAAAATTACTAATGTCCTTTAGAGGAAATTTTTTTTTTGTCTGCCTGTTTTTATATTCTAACGATTTTGAAAGTGTTTACTAACATTAAATTTAAGGTCTCATTCAGGCATGTGATGGAAATCGATATCGAAAACGAATCAGTTTTGGAAATACATTTTAATGCATTTATTTATTTTTTAAAATTTTTGTTTTAAGATTCTTTTTAGTAGCTCAATATCTTTATATTTTATGTAATAAAGTTTTTCAATACAGAAATATTACGAAAAAATTGACTAAAAAGCATTCCTTTTCGATATCGATTTTCATCACATGCCTGATTATATAAAATAGAAAGAACTCGCGCGTCATTGTCATTATTGCTTAAGGGCAATCAGGCCGTCCTTTTTTCGTTGTCTTCGAGAGATTTGCGTCTCACTTTTGCATTGGTTAATGCTTGAGGTCGTCTAACTGTACCGCATTACTGTTTTTCGAAGATGTGCATTAGTCAAATGCTAAATTTTTTTTATTACAAGATTTAAGCGTTTCAGCTTCCTATATGAAGGTACAGGTCGACTTGGGACTTACTTGAATCGATCGTGGGATAACCTGACAATTTGAGGGATTTATTCTCCGCCAACCTAACTTATATTCTTAAAAAAAATAAAATGAAGGACGAACTTAGATCAGTTTAAAAATTCTGCCGTTTCATTTGTTGCCTTTTGTTAATTTGTTTTAACTAAACCAATTTTAAAGAATTTAAAAATATAATATAGGTACAAACTAATGAACATATACTAGTCACAAAGCCTGTCCTAGCCAGGCAGAAGAAAAATTAAAAAGTTAATATTCTATAGGTATATAAAATTCATAAAAGTAATAATAGTTTTCAATGGTTAAATACAATTTATTGTCTAATAAAGGTAAGGGCACTGCTACACGTGCAGTAAATATCGTGATACTAGAATATTGATGGATCGCGATCCATATCGCAGAATGGCCTAAAATATGAAATCCAGATCTCGGATCGTGGATCTCGTGATAAATATTGAACGTGTAGCATTTTTAGTCAGTTAAAAGTGACAAATAATAATAATTGTGTCCATTAACTTAAGTGCGTATATTTTTTCCGATCCTGCAACCACTTTTGCTCCAAATTTTTCTTTTCACTTTGTTCTTCAATGAAAAAGCAAGAAAAATAGCTAAACAGTCTTTCGTTTGGTTTTCTCGCGACATTGATAAACGACCCGCACATCACAAAAATAACATAAATACTGACGCGATAAATATTGAGCATGTAGCATACGCTCGTGATCCATCAATACTTTAAAATGGATCGCGATATTTATTGAACGTGTAGCAGTGCCCTAAGAATATGTAAGAAATAAAAACACTTAAACATAGTTCACAGCATTATTTTCACTATAATTCATAATACCTCTATTTAAAAAAATTTAATTTAATTTAATTTAATTTAAAGTCTTTGAGTGCAAAAAATCCATAAGGCCTTGATAGCTTTCCGCACGAAGTTCTTTTTGATGTTCTTTGATCCAATGAAGACGATTGGATTAAATTTCAACGTAAGAATCTACTTAAAAATTTATTAAAGCCTTTTCGCATGGCAATCCGATAACTGTAGTAACCCATTTGAGAAACTCGATTTCTTTTGGCATATTTTGTTTCAACGGTATATCTGGATGCCATCCAGACTCTCCAAAAGGAAATAATATGCGATATTTCCTGGGCTCCAAGCTTGGATGAAGTATGCAGATACGTTTTGTAATGGTATCTTTTGGATCCAATGGATCTGGCTTCAAATGTATGAGAAGGTCATGTTCAAATGGAGGTTCTCCGTCAGTGCTTTGAAATATAGCAGCTACTTAATTTACTCTTTGTGCATTACACCTTCTGTCGTTTTTTTTACCATGGTAACTAACGGTATACGAATGCTCCTTTGTCTGGCTTTATATTCTGCATCCATCCCTACCTCGTACGGCATCTTGTAGATCTTTGCCAGAGGATTGTGTTGGTTGAAAAAGTTTTCTTCAACCTCTTTGGATCCATCTTGCACCAGCAGAGCAAAAATACTTTAACTATGCCAAATTTCAACTTTCTGCGATATCAAACAGCTTCAGAATGCTCTGGAAAGGGACATCGAAATGTTTAAAGCATTATCATTATTAGTGAATGGTATGAAATGTTAATAATCGATTTTCGGTTATTCGATCAACCATTTCAACTCGATTATTATAATCGATTAATCGAACATAAAAGTCGATTTTTTTGGTCGATTACGATTTTTTTTATAATTTTTTTAACTAAAAAATCAGCAAAATTTGCTTCTTCGGCACCAATTTTTTCATATGTCTCATCAAATAAGTGCGATATCAAAAGAACAGTTTCAACATTAATTAAAAAAGCTAAATTGAAGAATGGGCCAACTACCAACACATATACAAAACATTCAACCCAGATAAAACTCCACCAATATATCCTAATGAAGCAAAAAGAAGTGATCTTCAAAAATATATTAGATTAAGATTAGGACATACTCGCTTAACTGTACAACATTTGTTTAAAAACACTAACCAAAACCATTGCCAACTTTGTAATACAACAACAACTCTAAACACAGAACATTTAATTTTATTATGTAATTTTATAAAACAAGCTCAAATAAATTTTTTCGGAAAAATTTGCCTAGTAGATCTCCTAAAAACTGTAAAATACTGTAATATATACAATCTTATTTAACAAATATTAGGTCAAAATCCTTAGTTGTTAGTACCTATGTAAAAAATTTTCTTGTATTCATAATTTATTATGATTATAAATTATTATAAATAACTAAATAAAAACTTAAAAAATTTTCTAAAAATTTTATTCGAAGTTTTACTTCAAGTTAAATATACAAATTGTTTGAAAACAATTTTATACACTACAATTTATTTTTACAATTTTTTTTTACAATTTTTTTTTAGTGTATAAAATTGTTTTCAAACAATTTGTATATTTAACTTGAAGTAAAACTTCGAATAAAATTTTTAGAAAATTTTACAAATTCTCGCAAGAGGAATAATTCTCAATTAAAAACTTAAAATTTTTTAAGTTTTTAATATATATCCTCCTTTTCACTTCTCATTTTTTTAATAAGACATTTTTTGAAGAAACTTGAAGAACTGGCACTAAAGCCTCCTTTTCACTTCTCATTTTTTTTAAGTATGAGACAATTTTATGAAAACTCAAAGAACTAAATTTTACTGCCTTAATAAGAGACATTTTTGAAGAAACTTGAAGAACTTCATATAATAATAATAGAATTTTAAAGAAACTTTTTTAACCAATAAATTGATACAAATTTTTGTTTTTTTCTTTTAGTGAAATTTTTGTATTAATTTTTAATTCTATATGAAATACAAATCATTAGTAAATACCGGGCGAAGCCGGGGCGGTCAGCTAGTTATGTCTATGGGCACTGCTACACGTTCAATAAATATCGTGATATTTGGATCGCGATCCATTTTAAAGTATGCTACATGTTCAATATTTATCGCGTCAGGATTTATGTTATTTTTGTGCTGTGCGGGTCGTTTATTAATGTCGCCAGAAAACCACAAGAAAGCCTGTTTAGCTATTTTACTTGCTTTTTCATTGAAGAAAAAAGTGGAAAGAAAAATTTGGAGCAAAAAATGGTTGTAGGATCGGAAAAAATATACGCACTTAAGTTTAATGGACACAATTATTATATATTTGTCACTTTTTACTGACTGAAAATGCTACACGTTCAATATTTATCACGAGATCCACGATCCGAGAACTGGATTTCATATTTTAGGCCATTCTGCGATATGGATCGCGATCCATCAATATTGCATGCTACACGTTCAATAATTATCGTGATACTAGGAATATCACGATATTTATTGAACGTGCATCAGTGCCCTATATGTAACTATGTATTTAAACGTTATAATACCGAAAAATTAGATTTGTCAAAAATATGAATTAAAAAAAAACAACGTGAATCACAAAAAAAAGGAAAAAAATTATAAGATTAAAAATATTCATTAGTTAGTTACATAACATTTTCATTTTGTGAATTTTGGTTAGTATTTCTTGTTGGTGTTGGATGCGGGTTTAAATTTTGACCATTTCTTTGCATGACGTTTCTTAAAATTGTACGTTGCGTTTCTGTACTACCATACATGTCATAGACATGCGCAACTCCAATATATGTTGCGACACCAACTAAAGCAAAAAATAATAACACTATTACTACTGCTCCTAATAGACCAATCATTATCATTGTTAGGATAGTTAAAAGAGTTCCTGAAAAGATCAAACAAAAAATTAAATTTAATTATTGACCATTAAAGAATAAATTAAATTACCTTCTAATACTAAAAATCCAGTCAAGGTCATGGCAATTGTTGATAAGGCAAATGCCACAAACAGTAAAACTGGTAAAGATGCCACCAAACCCGCCGATAATAAGCAAATCGCCATTTGAGGATGTTGTACACACCATTGTGCAAAGCGATCAAATATTTGATATCCTCCTAAATCCATCATAATTAAATGGAATATCCATTTTATTTGCTGGCCTATTGTTTACACGTTTTTAATAATGCATGTTTAAAAATAGTTTTATATTTATGTATGTACATAAATACATATGTATATTTGAACAAATCTTACATAGTTTTTTGGAGGCTTCTATAAAAATTTTCAATAAAATCTCTGGGTAATCTTCTGAGTTCGAGTTTCCGTCTGAATTGTTGGACTTTTGTGGTTTTTGTTTATCCAATTTATGTGCATTTCTGTGACTGCAATTATTTACACATTCTGTGTCCTCACAATTTTCTTCAGTTGAACTGGCGTTGACCTCATCACTTACTAAGACCTTTAAATGATAAACATTTAATACCTATTACAAGTATCCAATTAATATACAATATAGATTTGATAATTTACCATTGTAGGTATCAGTTTATTTTTTTTTTTTAAATTTATACAGACTGATGAAACAAAACTACTAACAATTTCATATACATTATTATTGTATTGCTTTATTTTGTATTATTATGTTATTGTTTTCATTATAGCAACACAGCTTATCATAGTGTTGCCAAGTTCTAAAATTTTTGTATTTTGTATTTATTAATTTGATTTTCTAATACAACAAGACACAACATCTTATAAATTACAGCATTAGAATCAGACAAGTTAAAGTTTTCATTGATAAAGAAAAGAATAATATTTTCTAAGAACTACATAGAGTAAAATAAATAAAGTAAAGGTATATAAAATTAAAAAATAAAAGTTTACATTTAAACATTAAAAAAATTTATGAAAAATATTCCCTCAGTAATTTTCTAAATCTTATAGCGTTGCTAGTGATTTGCAAATTATTTGGAAGTTGATTCCAGAGACGTATGCTTAATATAAAGTATTGGCATTCAGAAGCATGGTCTCGATGACGAAATTGAATTAAATTTTTCCCTCTACACGATCTAGAAAACTGCAAACGTTCAAAAAGATATTTTGGCTCCTTTGTCATTATTATTTTGTGAAGTAATATTAAGTTTTTAAATTGAAGATAGTTGGAAAATGACATGGTGCAAATATACAAGGTGAGTGCAAATCGACAACAAATACAACATAAAACAGAAACAACAGGCATTTTGTTTGTGTAAAATAATGTACTAATATCAAAAATACTTGAAAAAGAATTCTTTTGACATAAGTAAATTGTAAACAAAGCAAGTCGGTTGGGCTACTGCACTCACCTTGTATAGTTGCACCATGGAAAATAACATATTGAATAAACGACAGGAATGCTGCGATATATGATCAAATATTTTTAAAGAGAAAATGTAACGAATGATATTGTTGTATGTTACAGTCAGCTTTCTCATATCATTTGTGTTACAACTAGTAAAAATTTCAGATGAGTATAAAAGTGTCGGCAGAATATAAGTTTTTGCAAGTAATATCCTTACTTGCAGAGGTGTAAAGTGCTGTGTAGCCCATAAACTTCGCAACATGCTATATACTTTACCACAAACTTGTGTAATGTGATTCGACCAGGTTAAAGTTTTGTTAAATATTACTCCTAAGTTTCTTGCTGAATCTACAATATCGATTCTAAAATCATCTAAAAGATAATTTTCTCTTTCCTTCTCATTGAAAAATAACTTGACTTGACAGTCAGAACTGATGTGTGTGAAACAGGACATATATCTGTAAAATTAACCTTTGCTTGTTCTTTAAAAATTTCCAGAAACACATAAAAAACAAGAACAATCATGGTGTACCTAGACAAGGTGAGTGCAAATCGGCAACAAATACATTACAATACAGAAACAACAGGCATTTTGTTGGTGTAAAATTATGTACTACTGTCAAAAACACTTGAAAAAGTATTACTTTTGACATAAGTAAATTGTAAACGAAATCAGTCAACTGTGCTACTGCACTCACCTTGTATCGTTACACCATGAGAACAATGTTCAAGTTTGACAGCCCTATTCAATTTTGTTGTTGGTGAACTGCGACCACCTTATAAATGTGCCCTGATTAGTAAAATATAGCAACCGGCTAATTTTCACACAGAAATTAACTATTCAAAGGTGATTCAAAGCAAAGTGCTATTCAACTGGTAAGAACAGAACACGGAATATATTTAGTAGTTCGTAAATTTACATAATAATTTAATATTTCACTCTCTCCTTCCCTAAATGTTTATTGCATTTGTGTATGTAAGAAATAATTGGAAAACTTTAAAGGAGAGGGAGTGGCTTCAGCAAATGGTGTGACCCTTAAAGTACATATGTATATACATATATTTTTTGTGTGTATACCGCTTTAAAGTTTTTAATAATAAAAATGATTTTATTACAAAATTGAAATAATATTTACTTCATTCACAGATCAACTACGCACAAAGTTAGATTAATTTTATCAACAATGGCCACTCAAGAGGTAAATATAAATTTGGTTAAATTTATAATTAAAAAAATATGTATGTAGGTACCTATGTATTTTGTTTTTATCATGTTGTACTTTGTACTGGTAAAATAAATGTTTAAAATTACACGTGTTAAGTTTTTATCTTTGTATTTTATTTGTTCAAATAGGAATTCAACAAAGCTGCTGAAGATGTAAAAAATTTAAACACTACACCCGCCGATAATGATTTATTAGAATTGTATAGTTTATACAAACAAGCGACAGTAGGTGATTGTAATACAGGTATGTTTGTAATAGATATTTAAATATCGAGATATAGGAAAGTAAAACTCGAGTCCCTAATCAGTCAGTTAAAACTTCTTTGTTGAAATGTATCCCAAGGGGGAGTTTATCATCGCATTTACGTATATAACGTGAAAAAAAAACATTAATACTGCCTAAATATTTAAAGGATTAGTTTTCTATCAATAAATTGATAACGAATTACTAATTTAATTCTGATTTTGTTGTAGGTATTATATGCAGAGATTATTTTAATAACAGCTTTTTTGTAAAATAAACTGAAAATATAATTTTACACATACATACATAATCTATTTTAAGATAAACCTGGATTTTTGGACTTTAAAGGAAAGGCTAAATGGGAAGCTTGGAATAATCGTAAGGGTATGTCAACTGCTGAGGCTACTAACGCTTACGTAGAAAAAGTTAAGGGATTAATTGCATCCGTGGGTCTTAAAGCTTAAAATGACAAAAACAACGAATATTTTGAAACAAGTCCAGTTCTTTTTATTAAATTATTACTTATAGCATTTATTACAAAAATAAATGGTTAAATAAATATTAGAGTAAATTTATAAACATACAATGTAATTGCACATCTTTATTAGGTATGAAATAAAGTAAATACCTTTTTTATGTTTAATATACTGGATTTTTATTATTATTGAAAATATTCATGCAACCAATATGTATGTATGCACATTATGGATAGCCCATTTGAAGCCAAAAAGCATAGATGGTGTTCTCATATATAACTTTATTTTAAAATATAAATGCAATTACATCTGTACAAATATTAAAAAATCAAAACTTCCAGAAATTTCAAAACTTTGAGCATTGCTTTTTAAAGGACAAACCGGAGAAAAATAAATATAACCTATTTATATAGATCAAAAACTAGAGCTGTGATAGAAATTTTCAGAAATGGTATTTTAAAATAAAGTTATATATAATTTGTCTTGTTTTGAGGCCACCTTAATGTATATACATACATACATATGTAGTTACATTGAAAATAGAGTATCATACTTTAATAATGCCAGTAATCCACTTATGTATGTATGTATGTTTGGTATGCAAATTGCATACAGAATTTGTGACTTTGTTAATTGGGGAATGTTGGATGGAAACTTAAATTAAAATTTATTTAGTATCTAAATTCGATGTAATTTCTTCATCGTTTTGATGTGTTGCACTATTATGCATAACACTTAAAGCTCTTTGGCGTTGATAAAATTCTTTCTGCAGTTCCCTTAAGTTAATTTCTAGCGTCTCAACAACATCAAAGTTCATATCTTGTCTGGCTTGCTTTATGTAACCTTTAATTATATTTATTTGCTCTACTAAGGGATCGTCAGTTTGCACAAGACCGGCTGTACTAATTTGATGAGCTGTCCAATTATCCAAGGAGCGTAAATCGGACTAAAAGTAATAAAAGAAACGTTTTAAATTATAACAAGTAAAACTGCTATATTCGGCTGTGCCGAATCTTATATAACCACCACCAATATTTAGTGCAAATTGTACCTAGATTCTAGATCTGTCTATACATTTTAATGTTATCAAGAGAAAAATATGTACCTATGTATGTATAGTAATATATAGTGAACAAAGTTATTTATTTGATTTGATGTAGGACTGTTTACTAATCCATTGGTGGACTAATCATTTGGTCGTTTCTGGCTATTGAAATTAGCAATAAATATTTGTTTCAAATTCTTTCTAATTTTCCTCGTTTAATTAATGTTCAAATTCACTCTATAGTGTTTTATTGTTTAATGTGTTTTTGGAAGATAACTTTATTTCTTCTTTCTTATATGGGAACTATGATCAATTATATGCTGTTCGTTATAAAATTCGATTTGTATGTGCATAAGGATTATTTTCATAAGGTGATACCGCTTAATTTTGTATGGACGGACATCTCTATCGTTTTAAATACGGCCACACATAGCAAATATTTTACGAAACAGACGTAACCACTAAATAATATTTGTTTTAATTCTTGTGTTTAGTTGAACAACTTTTCTTACTAAAGGTAAGATTAAGCATCGTCAAACAAATATACATATGTTAAAAATAGTGGTTACGCTTTTTTGAGTAAATATTTATCATGTGTGAAAAAACTTAATATTTTGGTGGTGGGTATAAAAATATAGTAATACATATACGAGTACATACATACGTCCAAATGTACAACGTGTGTATACAAAAATACGTTAAGACTTACCCCTTGTACATAATCACCACTTCTTAAACTTGTATTTTCTGAACTTGAACCGGCCGCCAAACCATATCTTTCATACGCTTCCATAGCCTGTCTTCGTTCAGTAGCTATACGTAATTCAGCTTCCATACGCTTACGTTCTTGTATCTTTCGTATGTCCTCCTCCTTTGGCAGAGGTGGAAGAGAAAGCATTTTCTCTTTTATCAGTTGTATACAAGATAAACGTATGGCCTTCTTTAGACTCTCTTCGCGTGTGCCCGGTTCGCATGTTATGGCCAATATACGCTTACTAAGAACATCTATAGCTTCGGCTACTTGACCAATTTTGCCACGCAATGCACTGGCATCGTTTAAGGTGAATATGGATTCTCCTTCATAAAGACTGCCAATAATTTTCAAATACATTTCTATGTCGGGCATAACATTTTTACGCAATTTCTGAACATCTGCATAAATGTGTGTTGTCGGTGGACGACAGGTACGGCTTTCGTGCATTTCCTGTCGCGTTTCTAAAAGCCATAGGCAGTGATCACAGGAACGTATACCACTTTGTTGAGGAATAGAGGAGTTTGAGGCGTTCCTCACATCTGTATTTTGTTTAACGGGTTCACTGTGTGTCATTGTGAGACTAGCTAACTCCACTAAAACATTAAACACAATTTTAGTGTTGTAAAATAAATATGAAAACATATATTATAAAAAACATTATTAACTAAAAAATCTAGTTTTTTTTGTACTAAAAATTGCTTCATTGATAAAAAAAAAACATTTTTTATGAAATCAATTTTATTATGGAAACAAATAAAAACAGATTTTTTAGTTTTGTAAAAAAATTATAGCTTTTTTACGCTTCTTTTGTTAAATGCTTTTCGTTGTGAAAAAGAAAATATTCTGCAGATTTTATTTACCTAACTTGGTGTATTAAAACAATATGTACATACATATGTATATCCACATAAACATTTTATTATTCTGATAAATATGACTTTCATATATTTTTTTATAAATTAAGCGCTCTTGTATACATTAAATGTAAAAACGTTTATTTTGATCTCCATAAATTTCATATGTATGTCTTTATAATAATTTGTATAAATTTAAATATAGGATAATGTGAAAATAAATTTGAAAGCAAGAGGGACTCAAACAATGTTTATTACATACAAGTTCACTATGAGGAAAATAATAATTTTCATCTTATATTTTTATTTACTCAGTATGAACACAAATAAACAAGGTTTAAGTATTCTAACGTTCAATTATATTTGTTAACCCCTAATATTTCTAGTATATAGTGTATAATTATTTACAATAATAATTGTTATAGCTATTATAATTTATTAATGATGATGGCCAAATGTTATCACTAATGGTAATAATGCACCAAATATCATTATTACGAGTTCACTGCAGCTTAGACCGTTAGATGAGACAATTTGCGTAGGTAGATCTGTATTCTCTTCCAGCAGACGGTATTGCGAAGAATGTGACGATGCATGAGAATGCCCACCTTGTGTAAGTTCGGGTAAAACATGAACTGTTGCTACGTATAAAAAGGTACCCGCTGAAAAAAGCATAGCTATGCCAGTTGCATTTACAGAATTTAATGTTTCCTTTTGTTCTTGTCCAATGCCAAAGTATGTCAGTAGTGTTAATAGAGGGGCTGATAAGGAGAATATTGCTAAATGTTTTCGTATCTGTTGTCGTTCGATTTTTTCATGCAGTAAAAAACTAACAAGACCAAATGCTGCCGGTGCTTTGTGAAGCATAATTGCCAGGAATACAATCATTTCGACGTCTTTATGGCTGGTAGTGGCAGCAGCACCTAGAGCTACGCCATCAGCCGCTGCATGAACTACAAGGCCCAAGGTAGCTGTTATATTTTTATCATTGGGAGACGACTCTTTTTGACGTTTTTGCGATATTTGATCCACTAGCATCATAAAGACAAATCCCAGCACCAATGACAAACCAATGGTGCGAGAATGGTCTTTCTCTTCGGCGTGTGTATGTAAGGTTGGTGCCTCGGCAGTATTGGTGGTAGTTTTGGGTAACGCTGGTGTTTCTACATCTGTGTATAGAGATCTTATGCCTTCGGGTATTATCACAGTCAAAGCTGTGCCCACTAATAGACCCGCTCCCAGGACAGTAACTAATTTGAGTTTTTTCTCACTTAATTTCATTACCAATGGAATACTACCAGCCATATATGAACCTACTAACATCACTATAACTAGCATTACTAACATTAAAGTTTCCTCCGTCATATTTTCCGTTTCGATTCGGGTTTTTGGTGAGATGTATTATTTATTTGAACTGGAGGTTTCTTTAATCCGTTAGATATTTTTCATTTGGGGAATCTTGTTATACTTTCTTTTGTCTAACTGGTATAATTTATCAGTTTTGTTGTTATTTGCCACGTTATCTTTTGCTTTCTTCCAGTCTTTAGTTGTTTATTGTACTATATACATATGTACATTATTATTCTTTAACTTATATACAACTGAATTCGATTAAACTATTTCCAATTAAATACTCTGCGATTCATTTCTTTAAAATTTTGCAATTTAAATGAATTCTCTTTTTATTTTTTTTAACAACTTGTATGAAGTTTTACTTTTCTATTTTCTTTTTAGTTGTTTTCGCTGCTCCTTTTTTATTTTTGAATGGTTGTTATTTTTCGTAGTGAATATAAATAGTACTTTATGAAAATAAAATGCAACTGTATTTCTATTGCAATAACGGTTTTTATTAAGAAATTTACAATTTTGTAAAATCTAACTATACCAAAAAAAAAAATTTTTTTTTTTAATATAAATTAGGTTGGCATTGAAATAATCCCTTAAATTGCCAGGTTATCCCACGATCGATTTAAGTAAGTCCCAAGTCGACCTATACCTTCATATAGGAAGCTGGAACGCTTAAATCTTGTATTAAAAAAAATAAGCATGTGACTAATGCACAACTTCGAAAAACCGTAATGCTGTACAGTTAAACGACGCCAAGCATTAACCAATGTAAAAGTGAGACGCAAATCTCTCGAAGGCAGCGAAAAAAGGACGGCCGATTGCTCTTAAGCGATAATGACAATGACGCGCGAGTTCTTTCTCCACCCAGTGCTGAATTACGACTCAAATTATTATTTTATATATATTTTTTACAAAGAAAAGTTTTTCTTAATTTTGTCTACAAAAAGAGATCTAAATATACCTATATCCTTAAGCACTTTAATTTATTTTCGCGTTATTTACAAATATTTCCTTTACGCTAGCAGGAATGCAGCTATGTAGGTACATGTATGTATGTACATATTGTTTTGGGATACATATAATTGCAAATATGTAAATGATTTGTATATGAATAATCATAAGATCGGATCTTGTTACCAAAAATTAAACTTCTTCTTCTACACAAGAATGATAAATCAAAAAATTTTTAAAGCCTTATAGGTATGTACTACGAAATATTCCGATATTTTTACAAATATAAAAAAAAATATAATCTATACTTACATGCTGTATCAAGGGGTAAAAATTTGGAACAATCATGGCACATTACACTGCCACACAAACGGCAATGGTGTTTACGTCTGGCAATATAAAAACTTTTGGAACAGTTGGGACACAATTTAACTGAGCTATCATCCAACCAAGGAACGATCTAAATTAGATTTAAGTGAATAGTTTAGTTATCAGATTAAAATAAAAGGAAAATTTTCCAGTGCAATATTTCCAAAAACCTGTAAATCTATATGAAATAATCATATAGGTACATAATGTATATTTAATATGCTCACATTTTGTTCATGTTGTTTTCGTAATACAGCATCAGATGGCATGTCCTTCAGAAGTTTATGTAGTCTTATAATCAATTTATTTGTTTCACTCGCATAGCGTTCCAAACGAGGATTGCGAACAGATTGAAAATACTCTGTTAATGATCGTTCTATACCAACTTCTTGATGATCCATGAAATTGAAAACATTCAAGCCTGAACGTGCATTGCTAGTTTCCCGTATTGTCGGTTCTACCCCACTACGTGAACTGGATATAGTTACATTTTTCTCTAAGCTGCGTGACAAGTCAAAATTCATTTTCTTTTTAGCTTTGCTAAATATTTCCTTAAACAGTGTCCTTAGATCGTCATCTTCAGCATGAGATTTGTCGAAATGCTCCGTAAGAAACTCCAAAGATTTTAAATCCTTGCGACATATTGGACAAATAAAGCCTTCAAGTATTTCACCATCAACATCACTTTCATCGGGCTCTCCAAAAGGATTTGACATAATTATTGTATTTTATAACTAGTTAAATGGTAAAACAAAAACCTACACCTCCTTTTTGCTATTTTGCTTCGTGCTACTTTTCAATATCCAGCTGACTTTGGCATTTTCTTTTGCCGTATGGCCAGCGTTGTCAACTTTGAAATTTCAAAACGCACCAACATGGAGAAAAAAACGCGCCATTTGAAAAAAAAAATCGCACCAAATTTAGATTTATTGAAATAATTTCACATAAAAAATATAATATTATAACAGTCTTCAACAGTTTAGTGTTTTTATAAAAAATAAAAAACTTAACAAAAATAAACTAAACAAATTTGTTTTTTGTACCAGATGTAATTAATTTCTTCTTTTTTTAACTTTTTAAAAACAGATCAACGATTAAAAGTTATATGAAGGCACACAGTTTTGTTACAATAGTATAGTTACGTTCTTAGCTCCGACGCCTGAGTTAGAAATTCCAACTAGCATGGATCGTGAGATTCGTCTGAAAGAAACTCTAGATCACATCTGCTACCAGACTTTTTTGACGCTTTTCGCTTGTATTACCGCTTGCTGTCCAGAATGCTCCTCCAATTTTGTTTACATACTTCATCTTCAGAGTATATGTATATGCAAATAATATTGGAGAACTTAGAACATTCATATATACATAGTAGGACGTGAAACAATTGCCACTTTAATTATTTCGATGTGAAAAAATAATGTTGCCAGATACATTTCATATGTTTTTATTTTTTGGCTACACGTTGACTCAAATATTTTTTGACATCCTTAAGGTATGCTGTAGAAACTTTCTTTAAAAATCGCATTGCCTACTTTTAGGATGCCAAAAAATTTCAATGACCTTGAAAATTTGGAATAACGGTATTTGTGGTGAATTTCTAAAAAATCACCGCGATTTTTATTTTTTTTTCACTAAATTTACACTCACAACAACAACAACCCCCACCCACACAACACCCTACTTTGTTTCTTTTGTTTTTCTTTCTCTTCTCTTCCTCGTGCACTCTCATAAATTCTCTTCCGTCGGCCGTCGTCGTTGTTTGTTGTTGCCGTCGGCCGTTGAAAATTTTCTTAGGAGAAAACTCGGTTCATATCGAACTTTAAAAAAAAAGAAGGAATTATTTTAAAAAATTTCGTTTGTTGATGACCAGCTTGTCAATTTTGAAATTTGACAACGCTGTGTGTGGCTCTTAGTGCTACTTGCCTCTAGAGGGAGTTGAAATCAACAAACAAAAGCAAAAACACTTGTTTGCCTTAACATACCTGTTTTAGTTGTAAATGTCAAAATACTTGTCAGACGTGTTATTGTGAATTTGTTTTACGTCATTACTTACTTTCTTTTCTGTGTGTTGTTCTATGTTAAAATTTTTGCAATGCAAATTTTATTAAAATAAATCATTTATAAAATGTGAAATGATTAAAAAAATATAATATTGTTGATATACATTAAGTGCATTAAAAATTTTTCAAATTGTTATTAAGAGTGAAATTTAATCAATGTTTATATTGTATATTTGGGGCTGCGGAAGTTCAACTACTACAAAAACGTAATACGTACATACATCTTAAAACACATAAAGACATTGTTTTTTTTAAAAGCTGAATTTAAGAAACAACTAAGATATTAAATAAAAAGGTAAGTGAGGTGTGCATTATGTAGAAGAAAATAATTAATTGACAAAAGCAATTTGTTTTATAGAATCATTTTCTTTTACTTGCAAAATTCGTAATGTACATATTATTCAACTTATCTATTTTTCGTCTATTTAAATGTGGGAGTGTGTATGTGTTGCAATGAAGCTTCTAAACAAAATTGGTGACAAATATTAGTTTTTTTGTATTATTTTATTGTATAAATACAAAACTAATTTGTCACAAGGCCATAGGTGTTAAATTTTGTTGGTATAGTTTTTATTTATATGTAGTTATAATATCTGTACATTACAAGTAGTTCTACAAAGAGTGTTTAAGTGTGTATAGGTATTGTATTTTTTATTTTTTTTATTTTGCCAGCATACTTGCCCGGCAGCTAAGTTTAGAAGTAGTACTTCTATGCTGAGGAAACGTACAGGTGCTGTGTATGGGTAGAAATATGAAGAAGACTCAGCAGCAGCATCTGTTTTTTGTTATCTGGTTGATGGTACAATTTGTTTTCTGAGGTTGTGAAGCATCGAAGCATTGAAGTCAAACTCGTAAACAATTCAACCGCTAACTTTTGCCAGCCAACAAGTCTGACTATTTCTCTACTATCAAACCAAAAAAATCAACATCGTTCAGAGTTTCTTAAACAATTTACTAACTGGGCATTATACTTAAATATATAATATATGTATGTATGTATCTACAATAAATTGATTAATTTTCATAAGAAAAATGTAAGATAGATTTTTAAAAAGTTATTTTCTATTTTGTTGAATTTTTTTCGAGATAAGACATTCGTTTCATCAATTTGGGGCATAGCTGGTTATTATTATGTGTAGAATAAACTTTACAGAAAAAATTGATCTTATTTTGTGAAATCTGTTTCATTGAAAAATTTGTGAAATTATTGTTTATACCTATCTGAGAGATATATTTTTTGTATTTATTGTGTTTTTCTTTTGAAAAAAATTCATTACAAGATTTTCCCATTTGTGAATATCTGCTAACGTTGTATTAATTCAGGCCCCATATTTAATATACATATGTACATATATGTAGGTATGTACATGCATACATGTATATTAAAACAACATTTGTGGGATTTTCCATTTGCTTTTGCTATGAATTTATTTACTAGTAATTGTTAATTATTTTGATTTTATATTTTTCCAACATTTTACTTTATTTATAAACATTATTTTTTTTAATAGCGGTGTTTGTGTCTAGCACTTTTTGTTTGTGTGATATGAGAAATATTGCAAAATTGAAGCACACTATAAAATTATAACTATAGCACTCACACAACTGTGAAACTACATAGTAAAGCTTTGTAAACAGAGTATAATTCCACATGCAATCATGTATTGGCGGAACTGTGGAAAAGTAAAGTGTGCTTTTCTCTTAAACAATAATATGAAGTATAATATAAAATGTTTACTTACTTCAGAAAATAAAAAATCCACCTAAGTAATTATTTAACAAACATTTAAAATTAACAATTGTTCTTATCATTTTTACTTTAGATTCGCTTAAAATTTGCATCACGTCATCATTATCGCACACAACAAATAAAATATAAAGTACCTATGTATGTATATACCAACAAAAAGAAACAAAACATCGAACAAAACAAATAAAATTACAAACAAAAATAATAAGGCAACAAACACCACAGTCAATTATATTACGTCTCCCCATTTACAATGAAACGTCGCCTAAAACTTGTGATGATGATAAACTAAAATAAGCGCAACATATATTTCTACATAAATAAATGTATAGTTAACACAAATACGAGTACCAGTAATAGTTCGAATACGACTAAGCAGTGCTTATAGAGATCATAGAGAAGAGATTCAAAATATACAATAATAATTCTATATATTGTACTATTTACTTATGTTCATACATTTACATACATATATGTATATATTTATGTTATTTTATCTGTTTATGAATATAGCACACATTTCATTGTTGTTGTATAGCGTAATAAACGACAACAAATTTAGTGGACGATAAGAAGCAGAAAAACGCGAGAAGATTTTTGCAAAGCAAAACAGATCAAAACAAACATAAATTCATAAAAACTCAATATACCTATAGAAAGTGTAAAATATGAGTTGGTTACGTTCAAGTCCTTTAAGACAAAGTTTAACACGTACTCAGAGTAATGGTTCCGGCACGGGAAGTTCATTTTTCGCAACATCCAGTAGTTCCGGTTCAACACAACATGCCGTTTTAAGACAACGTCCTATAGATACAGCTACCGATTGTGACCCGCGTGCCTGTTATGATAGTTTTTGTAAACATTGGCAACAAGCCTACGAAATCATCCAAAGAGCCGATGGTCCAAATCGTACACCAACACATGATGATGTTTTGGCGGTCGTTTCACATTTAGATTTTATGGTTACACTTTTATTAGTGGAATTACATCATTGTAATAAAGTTGCTTTACCAGATTCTTCGAATACACCACCTGCACCTTGTTTAGAATATATGTTAAGTGAAAACCTGTTAGATAAATTGTATGAATGGGGCTGTACAACAGGACGTTATGCCAATGCTGTGCGTTTGGAACAATTGAAACTGTATGAGCTACTGGTTAGTCATTCGAGGCATCAGCTTCTGTGTCATGAACCATTTTTAAGGCCATTATTAAAAATATTGGCTTCGAGCCAAGGTGAAATATTTCCACCCGATCTCGAAAAGCGCTTGGTTATATTATTAAATCAACTTTGTGTCGTTTTAATGCAAAATGTTCATCTGTTGGATTTGTTTTTCTTTTCGTCGGCACAAGAAACCCAAAGTCCCAGCAAGTAAGTAGCAGTTTGTTTTTTTGTAAAACTAAAACTTAATTTATATTTACAAATAAAATTTGGAAGAATTTGTATATTCTCATATTCTGATTCTTATAATTTTTATGTTTGTGTAAGAACAAGTCATCTAGCTTCTACTCATGTTTTATTCTAAAACGTTTACTTCCAAACAAGTTTGAATACCCCTTTAGCTCGACAGCAAATACCGTTTCCGCTAAAAACCGTTGCAGAATAAATCTTTTAAACAATTTTACCTTCATTAAATAAATATTTTTTAATTGTGAAAATACAATTTTTTGTTTTCCTAATTAAGTGTATTGCAATAAATGTAGTACAATATTACCTTTGCCAACTTATTTAGGATATTTGAAAATTTGAATAATAATTTAGAAATTATTGAAATTATTATTACTTAATTGCTGAAGTTATTAAAACTAAAATACTGTTACCATGATAATCCAAATTACCGTTACCTTTAAACAGTTTCGAATAAGTACCCAACCGTAGTTTATATTTATTTTATTTATTTATTCATTTATTTGTAATATTAAGCCTTTGCGGCCAAAATAAAAATATATTACATAGTAATAAAAAATAACCTGAAATTTTAATACATTTAATAATAATACAGTTAATAATAATTAATAATAAAAATAATATTAATAATAAGTTACTATAGGTTACCCAACCACAAATATTTATAGGAAAAATAGAAATATTTTATTTTATTTTATAAGGTCCCATTGACCATGTTTTATTTTTCCAATCAATGGATTTATGTAGTTAGAAGTTAGATTACAATACAATATTTTAAAACATTCAAAACTATTTTACTCGAAATCACATTTTTTTATTACTTTATTGTCGAAAATGAGAATATACTTATACATATATGTATAAAGAATTTTAAGGTTATTATTATTCGTATCTACATACATATGTACATATATACAAATTATTAAACATAATATCTTTGCACATTACAGTTTTATAATATTTTCCTTACTCATACCGTATGTTCATCGTGAAGGAAGTTTGGGTCATCAAGCCAGAGATGCTCTACTACTGTGTATGGCATTATCACAAAAAAATTCTAATATCGGTACGTATATAGCACAATATTCGTCCATGTGCCCTTTATTGGTTACCGGCCTTGGTGGTCTTTATTCACGACTACCCAATTCAATTGAAATCAATTCGATTGATTGGCATCGCATTACACCTGATGATGTTACCGAAATACCAGAATTGACGCTATTTATGAATGCATTGGAATTCTGTAATGCCGTGGTTCAGGTGGCCCATGAAAAGATTAAAAATCAATTGCTTGATTTTATGTATCAAGGATTTATTGTACCCGTCTTAGGTCCGGCATTATTACAGGTATGTTGAGGGACACCATAAAAATAGCACGCGCACACTCAGATGAGAAACACTATTTAATGTTTCTTATTTGTTCTGTTCGTTATTTATGATTGTGTCCCTGTTTTGTATTTATGTTGGAAAAAATTGTCTTCGATTTTAATGTGGTGTTGGTTTTTTTTTGCAAGATTTATTGTTTTCTACATGTAATTATTTATTGGTAACTTATTACAAAAAATATAATGTTGGTTTTTCACTGCATATACAAATATATATTTTCTAAGAATCGCCGATAAGATTTTTTTTTTAATAAACAGCCATGTCACAGAACTCAATTTCGATCGAATGTGGTTTTGATTCCGTAAATTGAGTTTTTAGAAAACTAGAACTTCGAATAATTTTTTTTAAAAAATTTTTACAATTAATACTCGCAAGAGGAAAAATTCTCATTTATTGTTGTTGTTGTTTTCTATGATTTCATGCTGAAAAAAAACTCATACTACTAATTTAATTTTAATATTTCATTGTTTTTTTAGTTCTCTCATTGATACTTCTATTAAATTTTAAAAATTTCAAAGTTAGTGTCAGCAACAAGAAAAGAAAAATTACAAAAATTCCAGCACTGGATGTTTTTGTTCATTTAAAAGAGCAACAATTGAAATTCTGGGCATTTGTTTGTTAGCGTTTTTTTTGTTCGCTTTTGTTGCACAAAAAACATTGGTTTTTTGTTTTTAGGTTAAAAATCGAGATTTAATTTTTTTTTTGGTAGTAAACAAAATCGATCGGAATCTAGAGAACGCAAAGTAAAAACGATTGATTTGCAAATACGGAATTGAAACCATTCCGATCGAATTTTGTAACATGACTGAAAATGTCCATATTAAATTATTATTTTGTAAGAAGACCTATACAGGTTGATATAAAACTACGAATTAAGATAGTGTTGGTTACAAGGACACTGAGATTGCAGATGAACATGCAAGTCAGGTCTCGGAATTATCCTAGGAGATGAGGTATTAATTGGTCAAACCTCCACTAAGCCATAGGGTTGTTATATTGAGGGAAATTTTGATCAGGACTATGCCGGATTATTGCAATATGTGTGAAGTTAAAAACTGTAGACTGTAAATTGCAAACTTTAATTGGTTGCATCGTCATAAAAGTTTCCAATTTCGACGTGAAAACCTTAAAATTAAAATATGTACTAATTCGATGACTGCAGGCTTAATTCTGTTCATTGCCAATTAAACGGAATACTAAGTGATCAAAATTAATTAAATTATAAAAAAAGAATAACTGCTTTGAAGCAACCACATCCTTTTACCACCCATAACCTATAAATGTATAATAATTTGTTTATTAAAAGTTGTTCAGTGTGTACATTTTTTATATGAACTTCAGATTATATGAGTAATATTTTTAAAAATTGATCTGACAACAGGGATTTTTTAATTTATTTTTGTATTACTATTGATGTTTTAATTGTCAATTGTTAACAAAAACTCACAAAATTTTTGATGAAATAAAGTGGTGAAAAAACTGTAAGTCAATGAGTGTAAGCTGAATCTAAATGCAACTACGTAAAACGTATTAATTAAAAAAGTTGATAAAAAACCTTTGTACATACATACATATAAATGCATAGGTATACATACATATGTAAGTATGAATAAGCATATTAGAATAGAAGAACCAATGTTGAATGGAACCCCTTTAGTTTCAAATCACAAAATATGGAGCAAACAACGAATGAGTTTTTTGGTTAGCCGAAATTGCTGTCTTGCTAACTTGTTTTCCTGTCTTTTGTAATTATTTCAATTAGTCAAAATATTTGTTTTATATGCTTCTAAACTGACAACACATTTTACTCTTTATACACTGTCCTTTAACCGCTGGTAATTGTTAAATCTCACTTTATGCTGTTTAACAACCTTTAATTTCTTGTCTACTACTACTAGTCGTGTAATAAAAAAACTCAGTTTTAAAACCACACCAATTGTAAAAAAAGTCGAAACAATTTTTTTTTTGGAAATATTCACAGACATTGAAAGGCAAACATTTCCAGACAAATGTGGATTCTCAAATATCGGCCATGTCGTATTTGGATTTAATATTGCGCTCGGTGACGGAACCTGAACTCATGAAATTATTTGTGAAATTTCTATTGGATGTTGTAAAGTTCGATGGTGAACGTATATTGGATACATTGGTCGATCGCTTAAGTTCTACAGATTCAAATTTATGCATGGTAACGATGGCATTATTTGATACCCTATTGGGTTTGCATTGTGAGGATTTAATGTTAGAATTGTTATTGAAATATTTACTGCCGGGTAAGCACGTACCTATATCTTATCGTCACAAAATCAACAAAATTGATCCTTATACAAACGCGGCGGAATTCTTTTTGGATCTAACGCCTGAAGTAATGAAAAGAGCTAGAGAATTGACTAAACATAAACATTTGGGCGACACAGCGCGTCATACACATCCCACCATGCCGTCTCCCACATCAACTTTGAGCAAGACTATAGGAGCCAATTGGAATTATTATGGTTTACATACTGGCGATAGTTTATACGGCAATTATCATGCATACCTATTTGAAGCCCATTTTCGAATAGTGCAATGTTTGGCGGCTTGTTCATCATGGTCTCACGATTATAAATATCAAAAATGGCCTCGAAAATCGGTCAAAGGATATCATCAATCTTTGGAAATGGTTAAACAATTTTTCAATGAATTCACTAGCAGTCCTTTGTTGGAACAATCAAATTTAATTCCCTTAAGCTCAAGTACAACATTCTATGATGATAAAAAGCAATTAGACAGTTTACAATCCATAGGTGAGTCTAGTGGCTATGAGTCATTTAAATGGAGACCTGCAGACGAAGAAATAGCAGCAGATGAGTTACCACACTCTACCAATGTATCCGTTTGTATGGGGGATATTGATCTAGAATCCAGCAGTTGTAGCAACAAACAAAACTCAATGTCACTAAAGAAGGAAACTTGGAGAATGTCAAAAAATCGCAATGAATTACACTTAACGGACTTGGACTTTTCTGAAGATTTATTTGCTCAGGGGACCGTATCATTGGGTATGTAGCATTAAGTTATTGTAATGAAATTATTTATATTTATTGTTTTCATTTATCCATTTGTAAGGTCCCTTTTTAAATGCGGTTTGTAGCAAATTGCAAACATTTACCAGTAATACTCTCTATGTAAATTTACACCTTACGGGCCTTATAACACGTTTGACCTGGTACCCTTTACCTTTAATACACTCTATATTACTGCGTCCCGATATTGTTGTTACATCGGACACTCCCTCATTTCATCAAGTTTTACGCATTCTCAAGCAACAAATCGATGCTGAACTACCAGTGGTTGAAGATTCTCTAGAAATAATTGATGTGGCCCGATCGTATCTTATAGATCGCGAATTTCGTTTGATTAATGCACGCAAAGCATCAGAGAATTCTCCCTTGCATGTAGCCAAAGTTATGACATCACAACATTCTACATATGCTACCATTTCGGCCTCCTCACCAGTACAAGTGACACCTTCGTCCTCGTATGATCCCTTCAAACGTAGTGATACGAAGAGAATGAGTATTAGCAAATCTATAACTAGTATGTTTAGCCGCAAGTCAAATGGTAAGTCAAATGGTTCCTATTTTTATTTTATAATATTGTTACATTTAATACATTACTTTGTTTTATTTTGTTTTTTTTTTTACTTTTAAAACACTTTATACTTATTAATTTTTTAATATTGTCTGGGGTAATATTAAGGTGATATTATTATTTTAAATTGGGGTTTATGTGGGCTTTATTTACGTACGTTATTCTTTATTACTTATAACATATTTCCATAACAACATTAAATCACACATATCACACACAATTTATTAGCCACTACAAATAACCTAATGAAAAAAAGAGTCTTATGAAGAAAAAAACACATATTTTTCATGTTTTAATATATTTTGATTTTTGTTTTTATTTTTTCTTACAATATTTCCTTAGCTACATCTGGCTTATCACAAATTTATGCATTCTTCACCGGTAAATATTTCACTTTACTTGGTATCATTTGTTTGTTTGATCTAAATTCTTAGATTATTATAAATTATACATATTTCATAAATAAATATGTAGTTATTTAGTTCTAGCTTATTGTATTGTATTATATGTAAAATTTTATTTAATTAATGTTGCTTAATATTATTTGTAAATATGTATAAGTCATAGTTTTGAAGTTTTATTTACGAAAGTACTAAATAGATATCATCCCATTTGCAATTCCTGCCGCAATAAACCAAAATTTCTGTATTAATAAATTCGACAGAAAAATATACTACAATATATAAAAATGAAAAATATTCAGGATTTGGGATTTGATGTTCGATAATTATGTTATTATGTTCGATTTTGTCATCTCCAGAGTTAAATGCAAAATGATTGAATATTTGTAACTTTTCATTGAAATTTAACGAAATATTATATATTTATTTGTGGAACATATACGGGGCAGTAGTTATAAATGTACAAAAAGTCATTTCTTGGGAATCGTATTAGTATTATTTTTAAAACATAAATATCTTAGGAGTTAATTTTATTTTATTTGGGAAATCGTTATGTTGTTGATGGAAATACTTTTTAAATAAATTAAATTCTAACTTTAATAGGATTTCAAATAATTTGCTAATAATATCGTGGATAATAAATTTAATTATTTTATTGTTCTATATTTTTGTGTTGTTGATATTTTAGTGAAATAAATTTCTTATTAGAGAAAATTTTTCATTCGGCTTGAGTTAATTTTTTTAAATTAATAACTCGAAGAATACCATTGTAAGTTTATATTTTTCTAGACAAATGGCACACTGGAATGCATTTTCTACCCTGGCAAGGGCGTCATCAGCAATGTTTATTGTCCAAGATCTACTTGTAAACATCATCTATTTAACTCACCATTTATTGAGAAATAGAGTTCGAGAATTAAACATATTTCTTATTACATGTTATGAGTTAGAACGATTTCTTTATTTTATATTCAATGAAGATGCTAAGTTTTTTACTAAAATGTTTGTAGACCTTATTATACCCTTCTCCATTAGTGGAAGTGGTTGTAATTTCTACAATGTTCTTTCGCGATCCCAAATAAATCTACATATGTGGCAATAATTTTGGTGTTGGTATTAAGCAAATGTCTGAGAAGAAGAATACTAAGCTCTTTACAAAGATATGTGAAATGAAATATTTAGACAACATAATTATAGATTATTAATGCCTGCAAAATGATCCTGTATGTACTCAAATTCCGTATATATATTTTTTTATATATTAATACAAATTTTTAAGCTTACAGACTACTAAAAACACTTCTTTGAAAAAACCGATTATTTTCTACGATGGTGAAGGGTATAGAAGATTCGGCATAGTCGAATACACGTTGTCTTGCTTTTGTTTATGCAGAAAAATAGTAAATCTGTAGAAATTTTATTTTATTAATAACTTTATAAACTAATTTAAAAAATTTATCAAAAATTATAGCATGTCAAGAATTAATTTACCACCATATACTAAATTATTCAACAGCTTTCTTTGTGTTATTTTAATGGCTATTGTCTATACGATATATGTACATACATATGTATATAGAAGCAGATATCATTTAAAATTTAAACATATTTAATAAAGCAATTTTATTATAGGTTCTACTTCACCATTTGCTGGTGGATCGAATGCAGCGCAGGCGTCGTCTTCTTTAAATAATCAAAATCAGCCAACAAATACAGTAAATAGTTCTATAACAAAAGAGACTAGTTTAACGAATCTACCGCCTTCAGGATCAAAAACCTCAGCGTCATCTTCCGCTTCGACTGCAACAAATGAACACACAAACGAACGTAGTGACAGTTTAAGCAGTACGACTACATTACAATCGAACAACTCATCAACTGCAACTACATCTTATCAAAATTTCCCACAACATAGCCTATCATCGGTCACATTACCCTCTCTGGGAGATAGAGCCAGTTCAACGTCGACTTTAACAGCTTCAAGTACATTAGGAAATGCTTACGTAGTCGGTAGTGGTAATGGCTCCGAACCAGCTTCTTTAGATTCGATATCATCGACAATGGGTGCGATCACGAGCGGTGGGACCGAACGCACCAGAGATCTGGCGTTGTGTGCTGTATTATTAGATGAATGGTTAAAAGAATTGGCCGCTATAGCCCAAGAGCAAAGTGTTGTTATGCTTGATAAGGACTACTGACGTTATCAAGATGTCGGTGTTGATTATTTTAACTACTCTATGCCAATTAATTGTACATGTTTTTTATATCGTTTTAAGAGAAAGGTTTAATTAAATATACATACATATATCTTTTTAAAGATGTAACAATTAATCGATAAGGTTTGTTTATCAGTATGTACATTTTTTGCAAAGCGAAATTATTGTATTAATAAAACTTCAAGAGCAATATATTTATTTACATATGTATGTAATATTGGCAACAATGTTTTTAGTAATTATTCATATACTTTTTACATAAACATGCCCTGTATGTATGTACATAATTTACTATCATGATATTGGTTTGTACACGTGTTATTTAGAAAGTTATGTATATTTTTTAACAATAATGTACAGGAATTTATTAAGCGTATTTTTTGTGAAATATTTTATACAAAAAACTTTTTGCATGATTTCAAAATAAAATTAAGAAAACATCATGTTATTCCAAACACAAAAAACAGATATTTTATTTAAAAAATATGAAATACTAGCTGATCGCCCCGCCCGGCTTCGCTCGGTATTTACTAATGATTTGATGTCCTGATTTTGAATAGAATAAAAAAAAATCGGCCAAATCCCTCCAGCCGTTTTCACGTGATGCCATTTAATTTTTTATATATAGGTACATAGATATAGAATAAGATGTATTCACAACCTGCCTGTTCTTATTTATTTGCAAATAAAATATCTAAATTTGTACAGCATACTTTAGGGAACTTTTTATAATTAAAGTTTACTGGACTCAAAAAAAATTCCTAGTTTTTCCGGAAATTTTGAATTTTTTTTCTTTACAAACCATCTCCTGAGAATTTCGAATCGAATAAAAAAAATCAGCCAAATCGCTCCAGCCGTTCTCACGTGATGCCATTACATACAAGGAAATGAAAATAGTATATACATATGTACGTAGCACTAAACCTAAGTATTTCTAACAATTCTTCTACAAGAATCTTGACAAGTGTGATGAATATATGTGTATAAGGAGTGCCTTATAGTGTCAAGGTTGTAAACACCATCACATATGAACTAACCTTTTGTCAAATAATATTTTTCAAAACATTAACCAGGAACAAATTATGTACGATTCAATTTGTCAACTAAAGTGTTGGTATTGAAAAAATAAATAAAAATGAAAATTTGATATCGCTCCTATTTTGCAACAAAAATCGACTTTTATAATATAAATTAAAAGAAATTTAAAACTGCATATAATTCGTAAACTAAAGAGTTTAAATATGTGATCACTCATATTTTCCATCTAAAAATCCAATATGAAATATTAAAATTACTTAGATTGAAGATTGTAACTTTTGTGCCTTTAGTTATATGCTGCTGTTTTTATATTTTAGTTTTTATTGGCAGTGTTAATTTTTATTTTTTACAATTTCTGCGTATTTTAGGGAATAATTTTTCCAATTTCTATTTTTGTTTCCTAGAAAAGTAAACGATCAGGTCTTTTTCAAAAATAGTATTAATAAATTGGTAAAATTTATTCATGTTACTTTTGTGGTACTTCTCTTTTAAGGTCTACATTAAATGCATTTAAAAAATGAAGTGTGTATATTATTTATTATTTAACTCATCATTCCGAGGGCGCTTTGGTATAGCACCAGTGGATGGATTTGGAACTTCAGATGCGACTTGATTATGTGAATGTTTGTGTTGTTGCTTTCTAAACAAAAGACACATAGTGAAGATGACAAATAAAAGTATCAAAACAGTGTCAAACCAAAGACTATAAATATATAACTTTTAAAAATTATTTATAACTAACCTTAGTTTACTTGCTACATAAAAAGCTCCTTCCGTGGGTGTCAATTTATTCAGAAACTCTGGATTTATAAACTTGTCTGTATTATCTGTTTCATCCTCTGTAAAATAATGTACTAATGCATTTGGTACAAAATCCAGTTCTAGTAAAGTTTTATCTAAATCTAATTTAGTTTTAGGTGGTATGGTAACTGCAAAGGGAAAGTGAAACAAACCTTTAAAAGCCATCTAAAATGTAACTAACTTCAGTATTATAATTACACAGATAAAATTGTTTTTCAGGTTCGTGCAAGTAAATTTTAGTAAACTCTTTAACATCTGAGATTTTATCAATTGGTTTAAACATTCCCTGTAAGACATGTCGATCAGGAAATTGAATGCGTATAACACAATTTTTATATTGGGCAATTTTTCTTAGCATTGTGTTATTATCTTCTAATTCCCTGAGTTTTTCAGTGAGTAGTGGTGCATCTTCATTTCCGGCAGCTATTTTTTTAAGATCACGCAATACTAATTTTAAATCATTGACTGTTAAATCATAGAATGAATCTGGTAAATCTTCTATTTGGCTTTGAGCCGCGTCTAAGGAATAAATGATTGCATTCCGTTCACCTAGCTATAAAAATTGTACTAAAATGTTACTCAATAATATAATTTTATATTAATAATATTTTGTTACTATATGGTATTCGGGTTCAATTTCCGGTTCTAGGTTTTCTAAATCATCAACTTCCATTTGCAATTCCGATGTACGCATTGAACGACCTGGAGCCGAGCCCCAATCATATTTTGGTTTTTCCGGTTCTGGAATTTCAACTTCACTTGCTGATTCATTGTTCTCAGTTTTGTTTTCCTTTGTTTCATTTGCTGATGACTTTTTAAGAGATTGTACCAAATCCTTTGTTATGGCAAAACCACTACCTCCAGGCACTATACTTTTTGAAGTTTTGGGTTTATCGTCATCCTTGTCACTAGTTGTTAAAAGAACTTTAGGTGCTGGTGGTTTATAAACCATTGCTTGCCTTAAATTGCGTATGTAGAATTATAAAATTTTATTAAAATAAATAAAAATTTTATGAACCATAATTCTAAAGCTCTTTAAAATGTTGTACATACGTTTTTAATTCCTCTGGTTGTTTGTCCACCAAACGCAACAGGGCTCTACCTTCCATTATGCCCAATGATTTTAAAGTTGTTTTCGACAACAGTTCTTCCCCCAAAATTTCTTGACGCATATATAGTACTACAGGACTTTCAAATTTCTGTAATTCTTCTTCTCCCTGCAGTTGTTTAAGAACATGCCATAAATTATTATCTGGTACAAACTGTGCTTGCTTACGTATACCATCTTCAGTTTGCACACATATATCTACTGGCACAGGAACACGTTTTTTATCCGTTTGTGACATTTCCAACAAACAATTATTGGGTAAGCCACTGAAGCGAAACATTTGCGATAAGGAGATCTCCTTGTTGTGATGCCTCAGACAGTACTCATCGCTTGAGAAGCCATGTTTTTGGCAGGCCTCTTCCAATATATGCAATATTGTGGTATTAGGATTAACTTTAACGTTTTGCCTTCTACCATTTGGTGTAAGAACAGTAACTTTAGAATCCATGATTGTTATTAAATTTTTTATTCAATTTAGTTTTTTGTCCAAGTCAAATTATGAAAAGTATATTTTCCACAGAGAACAATATTTTCCAATCAAACAAAATTTGAAAAACAATTGTCATTGCAGAGCTCTAAAAGACTTTATTATACAATTATGAGTTTGTTCACTAATATAAGTTGTATTGTAGTAAAATATGGAAAATCTTGTTTATTTATTGAGGTTAAACTTTTTTTCATTATTCGAATGCAAATATTTATATATTAACAAATTTTAATTTTACTATTTTCAACAGGGAACATTTTCTATATATGTACATAAAGAACTAATATATTTTACTACTGATTATAATCAACCATTCACGGAGACGTCAGGTATGCTTGTAACATATTGTTTGTAAACAAAAACAGCTGCGGTCTAATTTGTGAATTATGAATTTTTGCAATAAATTTCTGTTTACTAATAAACTTTCATCGCACATTCTTAAATCATTACGAAGATCTCTTAAAATGTCTTGGCGTTCCGTCGCTGTTAATAATGCCGATCTGATAGAAAAATTAAAAGGTAAATATATACAAAGATAATTACATTTCCCAAGATTATATAAAATGCAGAAGCATACTTACATACATATGTATATAAAGAATATGGAATTGTTGCAACTGATAGCGTAGCAGCGGCAATGACGGCTACGGATCGTAAATTTTATTCACCCAGTAATGCATATATGGATGCACCACAAAGTATTGGCTATGGTGTAACCATTAGTGCACCACATATGGTGAATATATGCTTTGGTGTTTCAAAATAAAATTAAAAATAACGATTTTTTTGAATAATAATGGCAGCACGCTTTTGCTTTGGAATATTTAAGGGAGCATTTGAAACCAGGTTGTCATGTGTTAGATGTAGGTTCCGGTTCAGGCTATTTGACAGCTTGTTTTTTTCGCTACATAGAGGCCCAGGGAGAAAATACTCATACAAAAGTGGTGGGTATAGAACATCGGCCAGAACTAGTTATCCTTAGCAAGACAAATCTCAACAATGATGATCCCCAAATGCTAAAATCAGGAAAACTTATTATTGTGGGTAAGTTTTACATACCCAACAAAATATAAACGTAAATACCTATTTAGTGTTTTACTTGGAAAGAGGGCGACGGAAGAAATGGCTGGACGGAATCTTCTCCGTATAATGCTATACACGTGGGTGCTGCTGCTCCTGGCAAGCCAACGTCTTTAATAAAACAATTGGCTAAAGGCGGACGTCTAATCGTACCAGTAGGTCCAGAGTTTGGAAAACAATATATGATGCAGGTGACCTTTTTTCTCGAATTAGTTATACATATGTACATATACATATATTAATTTCATTTCTTTGCAATAGTATGATAAAGACAAGGATTGTAATGTGACTGAAACACGTTTGGTAGGCGTAGTGTATGTTCCTTTGACAGATTTGGCACGTAATTAAAAACTATATAATTAACCAATTAGTTGTTAATAAAATATGCTTTAACATTTTCATAACAATAAAATGGTGAGAAACAAATTTGAAAAAAAAACACGTTAATTTTAATGCTTAATGTTAATGACATTTTTTAAACCACAGTCTTATTTTTAGATTTCTGCTATAATTTCACTTTTACTATTTACCTATAAATTTTTTTTTTAATATAACCATATGGAAACATAGTGCACTAAAAATATAATGCAATATGCCCATCTCTGCTTGGGTTAATCATAAAAACACAAACAATACGAGTAGGAATTCAGAACAGAATTTAAATTTAATTTATAAAAATAAAAAATATTTTAAGAGAAAAGCGGATTTTTTTGCACCTTAGATGATGTACTTTCATAATCTATGTATATAGGTAGTTCCTTGACGTCGCCTGTATTCCATGAAATACGTAATCCCAAATTTGTCTGACTATTTTAAACCAATTTTTCTCTTAAAATATTATTCTGTTCTGAATTCCTACTCCTATTGTTTGTGTTTTTATGATTTTCCATTGAAATACTTTGAGTATTTTTAAATTCCTGTTTTTCTGAATTCCCAAAATCGGTAAATTATATTGTTGTTACGAAACTATTAATGGACGGTATCTTTGCGTACACTGTAACACATAAACAAAGAACAGCTGTCAGAGATTCTCGAAGCAAGAACAAAAAAAACTTTGTTTTCTTCAGCTGCTAACTTTTTTCGTATGGCACATGGTAAAATTATATGCAGGTGCCAGATTGCTACAATAATTACAACAAGGCAAGAACAACGGGCATTTTTGTTTGTGTAATACTTTCGTTACTGTCAAAAACATCTGGCATAAAATAAAAAAAAAACAAACAAACAAAAAAAAAAAAATAACACTTTTAGTAAAACAACTCAAAAAACAAACACACTATTTAATATAAAATATTTCTTTAACACTATTAAACTATTTTACGCAGATAAAACGGTGACAAAATCTCACTTTTTCAAATACAAAATAATTTTTTAACTTTTTAATATAAACTTTGACTATGTATTTGTAAACAAGTTTTTGACATTTTCATGATATCAAGAATTTCACCATGAATAGAGAAGAAATAATCAGCTGGCGCTATGCTGTCACCTGATCTATAATTTCTCCATGGTATGGCAAAATTTTTTGTTGTGCATACATTTTTTTTGTTGTCCTAAAAAATATTTTTTAAAGTAGGCAAACTAAAGTTACTGCGAAGTCTTTTACTTACTATTGTTTTATTTACACATATAATGGCCTGGCGTTCAGTAGGAGCTAACAATACAGATCTGATAAGACAATTAAAAGGTAAATATTTAGGAAAAATCATATATGTACATGTATGTATGTATATTAATGTTCTGCGTCTGTACATTACAAAGACTACCGGGTGATTGCGTCGGATGCTGTAGCAGAGGCAATGATAGCCACCGATAGAAAATTTTATTCTCCTCGCAATCCTTATATGGATGCCCCACAAAGTATTGGACATGGTGTTACCATAAGTGCACCTCATATGGTATTTGTAACTTTTTAATTAAAATACTAATTCGTAATAACATTTAATTTAACCCATATATCAGCATGCTTTTGCTCTGGAGTATTTAAGAGATCATATGAAACCAGGTGCCCATGTTTTAGATGTTGGATCAGGTTCTGGATATTTAACTGCTTGTTTTTATCGTTACATTCAAGCTCAAGGCGATAATTCAAACACTAGAATAGTTGGTATCGAACATCAACCTGAATTGGTTGGTCTTAGCAAGGAAAATCTTAACAATGATGATCCTCAAATGTTACAATCTAAAAAAATCATAATTGTAGGTAGGTATATATTTTATCTCAATAAGTGGTATGTATGTATGTATACATTTATATAAACATTGTATAGAGGGTGACGGCCGTAAGGGATTTCCAGAACATGCTCCATATAATGCTATACATGTGGGTGCAGCAGCTCCAGAAACACCAACAGCTTTAATAGAACAGTTGGCTAAAGGTGGAAAATTAATAGTTCCAGTAGGTCCTGAAGGAGGTGAACAATATATGATGCAGGTTAGTTTTTTTTATTAAATTTAATATGTATTCCTATAGAAACAAATATTAAATCAAAATTTATATTTACAGTATGAAAAAGATGAAGACGGCAATGTGAAAAATACTCGTTTAATGGGGGTTATGTACGTTCCATTAACTGATTTGCGACGGTCTTGACTTGTTTTAGCTTTCAAGGCGTTTATTGTTTTTATTTTGCTAGGGTTTGTAACATATCGCTTTTGGGTTTGGTTGCATTAAATACTTAGATGAACAGAATATTCTCTTTGGAAGCTCCATGTATTTTAAAAAACTTTAATTTATTAATTTAAAACTGTTTGGCTTTCCTTTAGGGAATAAAAACACCGAAATCTATTTTAATTACTTGTTTTATTTTAATTACACTTTATCCAATACCAATAATATTGTAAGGATATAGGTACATAATTTTCATGATTGCCCCGAGAATGAAAAAAGTTTAATATTTTTAAATTTACTACCTATAACTAACTATACAAATAGTATAGTTACACCATGACCTAAAAGGTAGTAATTTATGATTCTGACAGTTGTATGCATCGCTCCCTAAACAAAATCGATTAATTTTGGGTCCCATTGGAGACTGGGCATAGAAGCACTTGTAAAAAGAAAGAACCCAAATAACCTAATTCATATACAAACAAAATAAATATTTGTTTATCATATAATTTAAACAAATTACAAGAATTTTTGAATGCAACTTTGATGAATTTTGGAGTTAAATTAAAGGTTATTCGATTACAAAGTTTATTCGTTAATTTAATACTGTTATTAGCAACTGTGAAAAAAGCTCAGTACTACTATCGACTCACTGCGCTTTCAATTAAGTTAAAGCAGAAGACCAGTGTTGCCGTATTTTTAAGTCTTACAATTTATATCAAAATATCTTCTGTTCGGAAATTTTTAAATACTAGCATCAAGACATCAAGTAAAAAATTATTAAAATTTAGGCTGCTCTGTGAACAAAAATCTTATTTTCAAATATGTATGTTAAAATCCTTTTAGCGTAACAAAAGCCTGCAAAATTAATATAAATCTTCACGTATGGCAACACTACAGAAGACGGAAGAAAATTGACAAAAGTAATTATATAGGAAAAAGGCATTTTTCTGCATTTTAATTTTATTACAACAAAATAAAAATTTTTGGAAGTGAATTGCAAATAAAAAAATGTCCAAAAAGATCAACATTTCAATGACTAATAAATCCTATTAATTTTTCCATTGAAAATACACAGAAAGTTGCAAAACCTTAAGATAAATATATCCGTATTATTGTTGTTGGTGTATGACAGACAGTATATTGTGTGTTTGTCGAGTCGAATCCAATATTTTTTGACTGCCTCAAAAAACTAAACTAAAAAATATTGAATAAAAGTGCTTAATACAATACAAAGAAAAAAATCTATTTAAATTAAATTGTTTTATTTGCTTCAATATGACCACAGTTAATATAAATACTCGTAAAAGCCCAAATATTTTTAAAAAGCAGGGCACAGACCAGTGGGTGAAATTAAATGTAGGTGGTCAATATTTTCTAACGACAAAAACAACACTTTCCCGTGATCCAAATTCATTTTTATCGCGTTTAATACAGGAGGACTGTGATTTAATATCTGATCGGGTAAGTTTTTTTTTTTGTTTATATCCATAATTTTTAACTTCAGTGTTATCTTTTGCAAATATATGTACACGCATGCATCAGTATGGTCTTATTAGATTATACCTATGTAAAGTTGATTCAGAAAGTGAGTGCTCTCACTTTACATTTTTAAGATGGTCTTTCCGATAATTAAAATTATTGCCCGTGTCACTCTTATTGAAACTACTAAATTAAAATTTGTTTATTTTATTTATTTCGTAATTATTTCTAAATGGCCAGAATAACAATATTACATAGTAATAATACCATAATGATAATAGGTACAAATCATCTTAATACAAATAATAATCAGCCCTGTCACAGAATTTAATTCCGTTCGGAAGTGGAATTAACTCCGTATTTTCCTTCTATAGAAAAAGTAAAACGAACAATTGTTTCGGAATGAAACTTAGAAATTCTTGAAATTAAAATTCCACATAGCAAATTAAAAGTGGTTTCATTCCGAAAAAGTTTTTCGTTTTGCTTTTTCTATGGAAGTAAACTACGGAATTAATTCCGCTTCCGCTTCTGTGACATGGCTGAATAATTCAATATAGATATACAGTCAAACCTCGATATAACGACTCTCACACTAACGAATTCCTCGATTTAATGCATTTTTTGAAATTCCCTGCAACGCTCCATAAGATTTAATACAAAATAAACCTCTCTATTACGAATACATTTGTCAATAGCCTTGTTATAACGAATTTTCATTCACTGCATACTAACGAAATAGAAAGAATTATTTGCCTCTATTTAACGAATTTTGTAAACTTACAACCTTTGCATAACGATTTCCATCAATTAATCCAAATTATATAAACCAGATACACACCAAATTATTGTGTTTGCAACGACGTCTCCAGTAAACCTACTTTCGACAGCAGCATGCATTAGACTAACGGCTGAAATATTCGAAGAAAAATTTATTTTTGAATTTTAAAACTACAAAATTTTTTTTTCCTTCAAATGTGTTTTGATTTATTAGCGGAAATCGTTCGCTATAACATGGTAAGCAGATGATGATTAATATACAAAATTTGTTATTACCTCGTTATAACGAATAAACGTGCAACTTCACCTCGATATAACGAACCTCATTTTAACGAATTATTCGATATAACGTTCTTTTCTTATCTCCTTAAGATTCGTTATACCAAGGTTGAACTGTACCTATGTATATGTACCTACATACATACCTATGTATAAAAATCATTTTTATGGCTCCCCAGCCGTAATAACATATAATTTTATAACTTAATAGATAAAAAAGCCACATAGGTTCCATCAGTAACAAACTATAGGTACTCACAAGTTTGAAAATAAATCTACAATAAGTAGGTACCTAGCTAGTAAAGTAAAAAGATTGAGAAAAACTATAGGTATCCTTAAGTTAGAAGTCATCAATGAGTAGTAGATATGAATGCCATAATTTCCATAAACAAAAAAATGTGTCCTCGCATAACCCGCACATGTCTGATAAATCAGATCCCATTATCCTTGCCATTCTACCTATCATATAATGGCCCGTGATAACTCCTATCATGGTTCTCAAGCAAACCTTGCTCTCTCCTAGTAACGATTCCGAGTCGGACTTCCTAAGCACCGGCCATATCGTCCTTGACACTCGGCAATCCGTACGGTTTCCCAGGCCCTATTTGTCTCGCCTAGAATCCATTTCCTGATTTTCCCATAATAGAAATCTATTGGAGTCCTGACTGCCGCCTGGCAATCAGGATCCTCTGAATCTGAGCCGAGTCTCGCCAATTCATCAACCAATTCATTTCCACTGATATTGGAATGACCCGGTACCCAGCAGAGTCTCAGCACGTATTCACCTGAGATTTCTCCTAGAGCTCTCTTACAATCATCGACCAACCTGGAGTTTACATAACAGCCCCCTACCGCTCTAAGAACCGATTGGCTGTCCACATATATAGTGACCTCCAGCCCTTTGTCAATGTTGTCTCTTATCAGTTCTACGGCCTTCAAGATCCCTAAAACCTCAGCCTGGAAAAAAACACTACAGTCTTCGGGAAGCCTATATGATCTTCTAATGTCAAGATCCTCAATGTAGACCCCCGTCCCTGTACCATTCATTTTCGAGCCATCAGTAAATATAGCGAATCCTGTGTATAATCTGCTTTTATCTGACCAGCTCTCCGTAGGTGGCATTATTACCTCCGGCATACGCCCAAAATCAACCCTAGTCCCCGCGTAATCCGTGGAGCCGGGTGTTCCCAGATGGTAGCCGTTAGCCCCAATCTCACCCAGTATCCTGACATGACCCTGAGTGAAGTTACCTAACAGCTCCAACTCCCTCAATCTAAGAGGCTGCTATTCCCATCACATACTGCTCAATCGGCAGAAGATGTAGAATAACATCCAGCACCGCCTGAGGAGTGCTTCTCATGGCCCCTTGTTGCCGATCGAAGCACACCTCTGAGCCTTAGACAGAAGGTTCCTACGACTGGACAATTGCAACCAAACACAGCATCCATAAGTAAGAATGGGTCTAACCACCGAAGTGTAAAGCCATCCTACAACTGACGGCCGTAGACCCCAAGGCATACTCCGAGACATTTTATACGATCAACCAGTTCTAGCCGAACATTACTGAATAAAATCTCAACATCAGCAAAAAACGAGCAGTTGGCCCAAACGTAATAGAATTAGATTCAGAGTGATTTAGAGCCAAATAGTTTGAGAAAGGTTAAATAAGAAATTGCACCAAACAGATGCCGCATAAATTTAACACAAAAACCAAATCTAGTCCTTAATTTTTTCTTCAAAAAAATTTAGTAATGAGCACTCATTTTTTTGAAGAAGCTTTGATTTGTAAACAAATATCGGAATATTTTGCAACAACAATAAATTTAAAATGTCATATAAAATTGTTAAATCATTTTATTAGCGGTTGTTGTCAAAACAGTTAATAAATTAAAAAAGTATAAAAATGTCACCAAAGCGAAAAGAAACCACGGAATCATAACATAAAATAATAATAAATTTGTGAAAATCGAACAACAAATCAAAAACATTTGCAAATAAGCAAAAATGCGGACGCCCTCAGGTCCTCTCTAATGGTGAAAAATATATGTTCATTGTGAGCGAATAATGAAAAATTCTAAGGTACCGGCAACAAAAATAACAAAAACTAGTAATACCAATTTATTTATTTTATTTATTTATTCATTTATTTGTAATATTAAGCCTTCTCGGCCAAAATTAATATATATGTATATAATAAAAAAAAACTACCTGAAATTTCAACAAAAGCGTTTGTCCAAATACAGTACGAAAAGTGCTTGATGAGTTTGGATACAACAGTCAGGTTTCTTGTAAATCTAGCTTAAGAAAACCTATATCAGCAAAGTAAACATTATCAAATGAGTTAATAACGCCAAATAACATCGAAATACAAAATCGAAAGATTGTATATACTATATATGGAAACGATGGAGGATATAGAGTGTGGAGAAAACCAAATGAGGAGTTTAAAGACAAAAATTTGTGTCTAACTTTTAAGCATGGGGTGGCTCATTTCTAGTGTGGAATGTATGAGCGCATAGTGAATTCTATTCTCAGAAGACTAAAAGCCATAATTAAGAAAAAGGGCACCCATACAAAATACTAAAATATTTGTTCTAGACAATTTTTATTGTAAAAAATTCGAAATAAGCACTCACTTTTTGAAGTTAGAAACTGAACGACTTTTAGTTATGCATGCGTTGTGATTTTGAATTAATTAATATTTTTATTTATGTTTTTGTATTTGTTTTAAATATTAATAAAGAACCGCTCAAAATGTAGTGTTAACATCTTTTGTGATACATGTATATATATATATATATATATATATATATATATATGTATGTAAACAAACGCACATACTACAGTACATTGTTTAATGGTTAATTTACTGTCAGTAAACTGCCAATTGCATTCTAATCAATTGTCATTGTTGCCTTCCCTATGTTTATGCAAAGTGTGAAGTAGTTATTCGTTAATGAATCATGTGGAGAGTATACTTTTTCGTTTTGTTTTATTATGTACTTCCTTGTTTGCTTCGTTTTTTATATGCCATATTCTATTATCATAATTTTAATTATACTATGCCGAAAATAAAGATTTTTGTATGCTATTATTTAATTACTTTTGTTTATTTAATATTTAAGTCAACTTACTTACCACCTAACGTTATGTACATATGTATGTATATACGGTTTGTGTTTCATTTATAATTCAGATAAATACCCACAAAATATTTGTTAGTACAGATTCCCTCTATTCAGTGTCCTAGCAATATGTGAGTGTTTATATTCGAATATTAAAATGGAATTCAAAAACAATCTCAATATAATTAATTTACTTTTAAAATGTTTACATGTTTATTTCTATCTTCTGGGGTGTTATTGCGTATTTATTTTCGAAAAGAAAATCGTTTGTATTTGTATAAATTTTTACATTGTATTTCGAAAGCTTTTGCTTTCGAATCGAAATACATAATAACCCTCCTGTACTCTATATATTGTGCATCTAAACACCAATGAATTAAAAAATTTTACCGCCAAATTACTTATTTTTTTGTTGTGTACTTACTTATGTTGTTCAAATTTTTACTTGTTGCTAAATTATTTATAAATATGGTTTATAAAGCCATTAGTTTTTGAAGCTTATGTTACAATTGCTTCTTTCTTACAATGTGTATACTGCCTTTTGTACCGAAGATCTTGTTTTTAAATCTTGAAAGGACAAATTTTTTAAGAAACGGTTTTATCGTATTCTTTCAAATTTTACAATAAAATATAAATTTTTGTATTCTATTAATTATAATAAAAACTTCTATCACCTTAAGAATGTCAAAATCTATGTTTTTACTTTATAAAAGTTTGGGTATTCGGCCATATTTTGACTGAATATTGAATTTGAATGATGGTATTTGTCGATTTTTGGCCTAATCGAAACTGAATACTCTGTCGTAATCATGGTGTAACTATACAAGGTGAGTGAAAACCGGCAACAAATACAACACAATACAGAAAAAACAGACATTTTGTTTGTGTAAAATAATGTACTACTGTCAAAAACACTTGAAAAAGTATTACTTTTGACATATGTAAATTGTAAACAGAGTCAGTCAGCTGTGCTACTGCACTCACCTTGTGTAGTTACACCATGGTCGTAATCAAAAAAATGAATAGTGTGTTGTTTTAGTTAACAAAAATCTGTGAAAATAAACGCAACAAATCAAGTAATATTTTGTTTATATTTCAATGTCTCGTGTCGCATCCACGACACTTCATAAAATATATTGTTATATATAGTTTTTTATTTTTCAAATACAAAGTTTATTTTTTTTTTTAATAAATTGTACGTTTTTTACAAAAATAATTTTTTGGCTTTAAAAATTATATAAATTAGGTTTTTAGAGGATATTTTTACAGCATATTTATGCTTATAATTAAGAAAACAAAAAACACATACATGTTATTTCCATGAACTTAATTTATATTAAAAATAGAGGTTTATAAGTGATTCTGATTATGCTAGATCGAGAATTTGTGATTTTACAACGAATTCAAACGAAGCAATTTGTGTACATATAAAACATTGAAAATACGCGACTAATTTACAAATTCTGAATTTTCATATCATATCACGTTATGATGTACATACATACATACATATAGTTACCGTGCATTAAATTTGGTTTATCATTAGCAAAAGCATTAAAATAAAAGAATGTTTAGTTGGGTTTTTAATATTGATTTAACGAACGAACATATTATGTACTATGTATAGTACTACTATATGTATATGTAGTTCTAATATACTGTATATGTCACACCTGACCCGCATAAATGACTGAATACTGACTACACAAATTAGAACAATATTTCTTCTGTTTTTTTGCTCCTATTCCTACTAAGATGAATGAATGGATGAATACGTTTGTTTGTGAAGGCAAGAGATAGAGTAAATAGACACTACTGCTGACATAAGAACAAGGTGTGCTATTTTCTTTGAGGTGAAGGATGCAATGTAATGTTGCCATTCAATTTGTAATTATTATATTGCAAAAGAAATATTCATTTAGACATACTCTTGCTTACAATTAATTAAACATTTTTTTAATCTGTTTGCTTCTTTAATATAGTTTTTCTCTTATTTTTATGTACATTCAAGGATGAAACTGGTGCCTACCTCATAGACAGAGATCCAAAATATTTTGCACCAGTTTTAAACTATTTGCGTCATGGCAAATTAGTACTAGATGGTGTATCAGAGGAGGGAGTTCTTGAAGAGGCTGAATTTTATAATGTCACACAATTGATAACACTGGTCAAAGAATGCATTACCCATAGAGATCAAGTAAGTTTAGTTATCTGTTGTTTATTATAAAATAATAACCCCCTTATTCAAAAACGATTATTAAATTTAACAAACGTTTATTAAGACAGATATGCTTAATAAACGTTTGTTAAATTTAATAATCGTTTTTGAATAAGGGGGTAAATATCTAATATCTAAATATTATCAATATTATCAAAAATAAATTTATATACCAAGTTTTATTTCTAGACTATTTCTAACTATGCACCTGTTAAGAAATTATTTAAGAAAGATTTAAATCCAATTCATAACTTACGTATTTTTCAAACTAAATTTTTAAAAACAAAAACAGACAAAAACTAGATACACCAATTTTTTTCTTTTTTACAGAGGCCTCAAAATGACAAAAAACGCGTTTACCGTGTACTGCAATGCCGTGAGCAAGAATTGACACAGGTACGTGTAATAAAATCAATTTTGTACAATAATTAATAAATTGTTTTTATTTAAATTTTAATATTTGTTTTTAAAAGATGATCTCAACACTCTCTGATGGTTGGAGATTTGAGCAACTTATCAGTGTTGGCACACAATATCATTCTAATTATGGTGCATTTGATAACAATGAATTCCTTTGCGTTGTTTCCAAGGAATGTGGCGCAACAACTGGTCGTGAGCCCGAATTAAATGATAGAGCAAAAGTACTGCAACAAAAAGGCTCTCGCATGTAAGAACTTTTTTACAATACTTACACATAATTATATTTTATCTATTTTGGCATTTTTTTAAACTCAATCGAGATTATTTAATTTTTTTATATACTACATAATATATTTCATATTTCCTTTTCAATAAAAATTTCATGGTTAATTTTCATAATTTTTTTATTTCTAAAAACAAAAAATACATACATACATATTTTGTTAAACAAGAATTGCATGCTTTATAGTTCACACTAAATATTAGAAGTGTTCGTTTGTTTGCTAGTTTTTATTATTTTTAAAAACATTGAAATTTTCAATACTAAAAGTAAACGAAATATTGGAAAATTACGAAATTAGCGGGCAAACGAATAAGTATATGTAAAACATAACATTGAATACATATCGCATCTGTTAATTACTTCAAACATACAATACGATTTGAATATATACATTTTTTTCTTTCTTTCTATTTTCTTTTTTTTTAATTGCAGTCTTGGAATTTAAACAATGTTTAAAAAAATCAAAGTTTTTAAAAACTAAAAAAAAATCCTAAAATGAGTATGAAACTAAAAAAGAAAAAAAAAAAATAAACACAAACGTACACATTTCTCTGTGTTGTAATATCACCCAAATCCACAACGCCATCTTCTCTTTAGTTTCTTTTTGAACTTAGAAATACAATACACATACAACCAATTAAGACATTAAGTTATATATAGAAATGAAAATCTCAAATTTCACAATTAACAATGAAACACAAAAATATTATTAAACACAAACACTCAAAACACTGCATATTTGATGAAACTTCTCTTTAGTTTCTTTTTGAACTTAGAAATACAATACACATACAACCAATTAAGACATTAAGTTATATATAGAAATGAAAATCTCAAATTTCACAATTAACAATGAAACACAAAAATATTATTAAACACAAACACTCAAAACACTGCATATTTGAAATTTATAAAACAAATACTTTCAATTATTTACGTGTAACCATTGCCAATTCCTCGTTTCATGTATTTGAAAATTGATTACCATTATTATTTTTCCTAAATCTCCTTCATTAATTTAATTTTTGTTATTTTACACCATTTTTATTCCATCATATTAAGTATGGAATTCCAGATTTGAAAGATTTAACTATTGTATATCGTCACCTAAAATGCCCAAAGACGTAACCTTTATTATCATAATTTTACAGGAGAAGCAAAAATATTATAAAATGTTATAAAATGAAAACTGTTTTATTGAAAATCGCGACTTCTTCACATCTTGTCTTAATTAAGGCGACCAGATTTTGGAAAAGAAAAAAGATAACATTAAGAAAAATAGTAAAAAATTTATTTCAATGCAATGTTTACATTTTTTACATATTGTTACCATTTACTATTATGAAAAGCGAAAGTTTAGTCAGTAAAGGCAGAATTAGTCTTTACTTTCTGTTCCGTTCCGAATCAGCTGATTTGATTCTGTTAAATAGAAAATGTGTAGAAGTCGTTAGTTGTTTTGTTACTTTCCGTGCCGTTGCGGACGAACCTGTTGAAAACAAAAATTTGCTAAGTAGTTTAAGTGACAGCACAAAACAGCTGACATCCGCACAACAAACAATTTTTGGTTTATTACAAAAATTTTCAATTTCTTTGAATTTAATTAAGTTTTTTGTACCTATAAAAGTTATAAAAATAAAAAAAAAAACGATGGATGACGAAAAACTCATTACTTTAGTCGAAAGTAATGACATATTGTACAATAAAAAAAACTTTAATTTTTATTTTTTTGAGTTATTTTCGTGGTATGTGTTGTCTGGGGCCAAATTACCGCATTCGTGATCGAATGAGCTTTCGTATCGAAAAATGATTTCGATATCGAAATTATGATAAAATGTACTAAATTTCTTGCTCGATATCGAATGCCATAATATCAAATAAGAAAATTACGATCAATTTTACTCTATATCGAATGCGGTAATTTGGCCCCTGTTTACCTAAAACAGCTGATACGTTTATACGGTAAAACTAACTACAAAAATTTAACAACAGAACGACACGGAACAGAACAGCAACAGAAAGTAAATACTAATGAAGCTTTAAGAGTATGAACAGAACAAGCACGACACGACGTTTGTGAAGTAAAATTTGTTTTATTTGTTAAAGGTGGCGATTCTCATTCTACTTAGAAATCGTGCCGTGCTTGTTCTGTTCATACTCTAAGCAAAATAAAACCAAATATTGATCATGCATTTAAAATTAAAGATGACTTAGTATGATAAAGATGACTGAAAGAGGACACAAATTTTATAGATGACAGCGAGTATTTTGTCCTCCAAAATAGAGGACGTATGGTCACCTTATCTTAATATATTATATATGTATATAGGCGACAAACTTATTTCTGTAAAAAAATGTGGGTTAAGTCTTTTGTGTTTTATGAAAACGTTTAAATGATGTTACGTCTTTTTCCATTTCTTGAATAAAATCGTTAGTTTGGAACGTAGAAGCTTAAAATTTGTTTGTGTTCCAGATTCAATCAAAAAACGAATTTTGATTTTTTGAGGGTTGCTTCTTTAGGCATTTCAGGTGACGATATTGTTACGAGCCGTTAAATACTTTCAAAGAAAATTTAAATAGCGATCCAAATGACCGGTTAAGGGGGTATAAACGCTGGCCCGCTAGTTCATTAAGCAAAATTTATCTCAACCAGGGTTTGGCACGTAAGCATATAACATACTTCACACCCCAGGAAGTATGTTTAAAATATCGAAAAGGAATCTCAAAAAAAAAAGAAAAAAAGAAGCACCTAAGGAAAAGAAAGGAATGATTATATTAATATGGCCAGATGGTTGCCATATAGGGGTACACTGGTCCCATCCCCAACCTATGACTGGTGAAGTACCCTGAATTTAACCTGTCCCGTTTACAAAACAAACGTTAAATCAAATTTTGCGTACTATGGCCCTGTTCTTCCTAGCATCCATTTAAAAAAAAATTTTAGCAACACATTTAATATTTTACAATTTCATTGTTATAAATTTTTTTATTTAAATTCATTTTTTATTTTGTTTTAAATAACACTTAGTTTTAATTTTGTGTTTCTAGATATAAGTTATAATTAATGAAAATAATTAAAAAAAAATTATATGAGTGGAAGAAAATTTACAATCTAAATTAAAATTAAATTTACAAATACTTAAATTTTACCTTATGGGTTTATTTACATTAAACTACACCTTGGGTTTTGTTTTTGTTGGGTGTTCGTTCCTACTGGAGGATATGGGGGTCGCTGTAAATAGCTGCTGGTTGTGGTGTTGTTGTTGTTGTCGCTAATAGCTGGTGGTTATTGTTGCTAATACATGTTGTTGTCGCTAATAGCTGGTGGTTGTTGTTGCTAATACATGTTGTTGTCGCTAATAGCCGGTGGTTGTGGTGTTGTTGTTGTTAACACATGTGGTTGTTGTAATTTATTTATGTATATATTAAATTAACGTATTATTTTTTTTATTTTTAAGCTTCGAACTCAAGGCAAAATTACAAACTAGAATACTTATTCATTTATCTTCCTCATCTTATAAGTGTGTAGATTTTTTTTGTTTGTGTTCTTTTCTGTTCTTAATTTATTAAATTTATTTTTATATTTTAGTCCTTTTTTTTTGTTTTGTTTCTTTTCTATAACTTTAATTTGTCATTCTTTGTCTGGTTTACTTTTAACAAATTTATTGTAAGTATTAAAACTTAAAATTTATTTGTGTTTTTTTTTTTTTTTTTTTTTTTTTTTTTTTTTTTTTTTTTTTTTTTTTTTTTTTTTAAATGTCAAAATTTTAAGAATGGTTTGAGGATCTATACCATTACATTGTCAAGTCCGGGAGAGGATGTTTGATATAATTGGCGGGCAGATTCTGTTAGCGGAAGATCAGAGACAGCTCTCTCCAATCCAAGGTGCTTTTGAGCATATTGAAGATCCTCTGCAAATAAGCTGTAATGGACCTCATTTGAAAGGAGTTGCATACCTTTGATCAGAGGAGCTTTTCCAGAGGCAAACATAAAGGCCGCACATCTAATAATGAGGCGAGTGTTGACATTGGTTTTGAATTTGGAAAAGTTGGAGCTGTTGTATAGGCGACTGAAACGCCAAGTAAATTGGCTGGACACTTTATACTCTTTTCCAAAAATGTACACAGTCTGTGATGTTTCTGCCATGGTGGATAACATTTGAACACAGTTTAAGATTGATTGCCTGGTCACAGTTGTAAATATTAATTGGGCGAATTCTCCTGTTAATTTGCCTATTGAGGCGGCGGCTTGCTCCAAGTACTTAATGGGAGCCAATCCGTACATATTAACATGAGTTAAGCATGATCCAAAGAATAGGCCCTTTATTGACACAGAAGGGACATCTGATGCGTTTGTGATTATCATTTTAATTAGAATCATACTTAATAGTTTAAGTGCTTCAGGATCTTGAACTCCCATTGACTTGTATAAAGCATCAATAGCAGAAAAGTGAGGGGGAACTAACTCCAATGTCCAACCAGCCGGTCGATATATTGCCCTGAAGTGTTTGTCAAGACGTTGAGACATGGAAGAGAAGACGGATTCCGGTGTTCTGGATAAGAGTTTTAAAAGATGCAACACAAGAGTCCCAAATGCAGCTCTGTATAATGCCTCATCCATAGGGAGTTTTCCCTGAGAGGCTGATCCACACAATTTGATGGACATGGTTTTCCAAAAACCCTCAATGGCATCGTGGGACAAAGTTGTCGCCTCCTCTCCACTAGGATCTAAATTTTCCACAACCTCTTGAGCTAATCCATGACCTACTTGCTTGGCTTGTTCGGTAATCTTTTGTTTGACATAGTTCGAGAGATTTGGAGTTACAGTGGTGATAATCTCTGTCTCCTGTATTTCTACCTGCCCTTTATACTCTGCTCCCTCGTCAATTAGTTCCGAGAATAATAATTCGTTTGTATTGTTGGGAGAAGGAGTGCTTAGGAGCGCTACATGAATGTCTCCAAATATTCCATTGTATATGCCTCCAGAGGCGCCACTTAAGAATCGAATCAATCTGTAATAAGATGTGCGTCTTTGAGCAGTAGATGGCATTCCAAATTTGACACTGGGACAATGGGTTTTTAGAAACAACGCATCAGTCCAGTCAAGCCTTTCCGCAGAATCTGTTCCAGAGTCAGGGCAGGCTCGAAGAAAGAGAGTTTCTTCACTTGGTGATGGTAGGGGCTTGAAGGTAGCTCCCTTAATCTCCTGGTTGGCAGCGGGTGATGTGGATGCTCTAATCATAGTAGTATTGGGTCCTTGTTGTCTTCCTGTAAACTTTTCTAAGTTACTCTTATACCTCTTGATCTTTCGAAAAGATGTTAGAATGTGAAGTTGGGAAGTTTAGGCTTTTGTAGTTGAGTGGGTTTAACACCAATTATGTGGTTTTTCTGAGTAATGACACAACAAGATGATAAACACCTAGAAAATTTGCATTTGAAAAAGTTAGAACGGTGGAAACTGTTAATACTTGTAAATGCAATTGTACCAATATTGATATAAAATACTTTTTTATTTTTCTTTGATGCCTGTACAACTTTACCAAAAATGCCAATTCGCAATAACAACCAACAAAAAAAATAACTGTTTTTCCACATTCTTTGCATTTTTGGCATTCCACCGTAAGAATTTGTGTGTGTATCAACAAAGCTGATGCAAAAAAATCTCTACACAATGCATGTTAAGTACACGACGCAATTATGAGAGTGTATATTTGTGGGTGAGAAAGAAACAACATATGAGTGCGCACGACAATCACGTTACATTTTCTTTCTAGAACGTTCTTTTTGTTTACTCAGTTTTAAATACGTAACTACCAATCCCTAGCAACGAGAAAGAGAGTTGTTACTAACAAAAAAAAAACTGAGGAATTTCAAATATGTCGTTGGTATGTGCAAACAAGTGGAAGAAGGCAAGGTGTACAAGTATGTATGTACATATATGGACATAAAAGAATTGAAATCTGATGGTACCGTAATATGGTACGATGTATTGGGTATGGCAGAAATCACTAAGTTTAACATGAACAGTGACTGTCAAAAAAAAAAATCCGTAACAATATGCATAATACATATACATTTTATTGACAAAATACATTTACTGTCATGATTACTAGTTATCAACTAGGTAGTTTTTACAATTTCAGACCGAAAGTAAGTTTCTGTATGAAAAATAATTGTTTATTCAGCTAGCCACCTTTTTAAATATAATTGGTAATAATGGTTTTATGTTGAATTGCAAATACCATTTTATTCATCATGTGTAGTAATTTTATAGAGTTTTTGGCTTAAATTGTATATTGTTCTGTCTTTGGATGAATGCAATATTATCCTTTATTATCAAAAACTAACTGAGGCAATATAAATTGGAAAAAAATTATAATTGGAACCCGATAAATAAAACGCATGAAAAAGATTAGATAATAAAACATAAAATAAAAAATAATATTTTTAACCCAATTGATTTTCAACTTTCGATTTCTGGATTTTCGTTATCCGGTTACTTTTAAGTTTTTCCTTAATTCGTTTTAAATAATACATAATAAAATTAGAACCATTCAAGACAAATGTGTATTTTTGAGCAGTTTTAATATACATACATACATATGTACAAATAATCAGATTTACAAGTTTTGTCAGAATTAGAAAAAAAAACAACAAATTGCATGGAATCTTAATCATTCCTCAAACTAGGAACGAAAAAACAAATTAAAGAAGTTTATTAAAATTTCTATTTTTTTAAATACATTTGAATGCTTCAAAGTTAAAAATGAAAATGGTGTAAAATCCTTAACTTCATACACTAAATATATTTTCTTAACATCATAATATTTAGGGGGTTTATTAAGTTGCCATTTTTTGTATTATACTTACATATATTTAATTACTAATTATTTATTATATTACGTATATAAAAATATTGCCATGATTAATTGTCTATTAAATTTGTGTTTCTCTCTTTCTGATACGCAATAATGGCAGATGTGTATAAAAATGTCTCACTTGTTAGAAAATTATTGTAATAAAGAATTAAATAAAATTAACTTTTTTGTATCACCAACAAATCGGGAAACTGAAGAAGTATTTTCAAACATGCTAACTAAATGTTTGCATTTTAAAGAGAATCTTCAGTTTTTTCCAATTCCAGTTTACCAATTCAACTATTACATTACTGGTAACATAATAATAAAAAAATAATGTAAATTAAATTTACAATTAATAAAATACATAAAGATATAAAAATTAACTAATTGTTTTGACAACAACAGCAAATGCATACGTATATGTATAATCGATACTAAAATTATGAATATAATTGTTATAGCAGTGAAATACAAAAAAAATAAACATGTATCAAATCAGGTTATAAAACAAAACTTTAAAACCGAAATATGTATATTTTTAATTACAATAGTAATAAATAAATGTACTCATAAAATTAAAATTTATTATTTTGTTAATTTATTTCTGGTTGACTGATTTCAAAAGTTACCGTTCCATAGATATTTTTGTTAAGCTTTTTTTAAAATTAAACATAAACTTAATCTTATAATTAATGACAATTTGTGTTTGCAAAAGTAAAACAACAACATTTACAACAAATATAAATAACGTGTTCAATTTTTTAACTTAAATGCATTTTTGGCAAACTAAAAATTGTATGTACATACATATACAAACATTTCTAGACATTAATACACATTTCGTCGATATGAATTCGGGAATTTAAACTAATTAATTTTAAAAATTTAAATGGTTACTTTATGAGAATTTCAAAGAAAGTATAAAAATTAAAAAAAATAAAATAAATGTAATAATTTGTAATACATATTAAAAAAATATTAAGTGCTTGTAAAAATTATTTAAATATAAAAAAATATATAAATGAATAATATATAAACAATTTTAAGTTTAAATAAAAATTAACCCTTTTCTATAAAAAAAACGTTCAATTATTGTTTTTTTCTGCGAAATATTTGAAATAATTTAACATTAGACTCTCCAAAAACCAACAATATACCTAGTCAAGTCAAAAATACTGGTATAGACAAAAATCTTTGCCATATGAAATCGAATTAATATTTTAAATGATTTTATTGGATTATTCCATGGCTACAAATCTAAGAACAACTTATTCGAAATGCTGCCATTTACCTTTCAGCACGACTTGAGATCGATCGCGAGACGCACTTCATGCATGGGGAAATTGTCCCCAGCGATTTAACATTTGAATGTCGAGTAGAGTAGAGCAATGCCCTATAATACGGAACAACTTGTACTCCAACGGCTTGAGGTCTGGACTAGCAACTGTCTAATTATCCGTTGATATGAAGTCCGAAATGTTGTTTTTCTAAAAAATTCCATGGCTTTTTGGCGAATATTGATTAGCTTCACAATGGGTTCCAAAATGGTCGATTGCTATACTATGGAAGATGTTTTCACTCCTTTTTTGGAAAATGGAGCTTGGTAACGCCATCATAGCTCACTCCCCACCATACCATTACAGACGAGGGTTTGTGGCCTCTTTGAACCCTCGGTATGACTTGGGATGATTATCTGGATAACTAATCGACCGGCACACGATCGTTCTGTATGGTTATGTCAGCAGACAGCCATATTTACTACAGCTCACTTAGGTCCATTCGTTGGTCCTTTTGTGTTAAATCGTTCTGTATATTGAACGATTATTCTACGGCTACGAAAAAAAATATGCCACCCAATTCAGAATAAAGAAAAAAAAACAAAATTTAAATTTAAGGGGGCTGAGGCCCGTGGGCCCCTTGGAACCAAAAAACTGTCCCGCCCACTTAATGATATGTGTGGATACTCAAATTAAAGGTAATTTGCTCACGATTGCAAATGTGTATTTTGTTTTTGTATTCGCATATTATTTTCCTCTTTAGGTTATTTTAAGCATTTTTTAGGCGCAGAAAAGTTTTAGTTAGCGAAGCCGGTGTTTGTTATACCATAGAGGACGAAATCCTCTATATGCATAGCCCTATGCGGCTATAACTCGAAAACTAAGCGTTTGCGCCAATTTTTTTATTTTATTTTTTCTTCTTATTTTTTAAATTTTCTATCACCCTACGTACTTATTTTATTTGGAGCTGCGTCGGTAAACTAGATTTGTTCCAAAACTTTTTACGTTGTTGAATGAAAAATAAATTTGAACTATTAAATCGATATCAATACGAAATTGATGCGTCCAGTGTTGCAAGGAAAATGCTATAAAACATGAAGATAAACAGGAAACAAGAGGAAGAAAACCTAAAATATCTGAAACTTTAAAACGAAAAATACTGCGTCATGTGAAACGGGACCCCTTTGTGACGTCATCCGCACTTAAAAAGCAATACCAACTTGATGTGGACACTTCTACAATACGGCTTATGCTCCTTAAAAATGATTTAAAAGCAAGAAGTGCCCGTAAAGTGCCTTTTCTATCAAAGCGTAACATTAAACAAAGAATTGAATTCGCAAAGGAACACGTAAACTGGCCCGTATCTAAATGGCGCAATATTTTGTGGAGGAATGAGACTAAAGTAAATTTATTTAACTCGGATCGGAGTTCTCTTCAAGTTGGGAGGCCCAAAAATAAAGAATTTTGTCCTCAATATACTATTAAAACCGTTAAACATGGAGGGGGTAATATTTTGGTATGGGGATGCTTTTCCTATTATGGAGTTGGACCCTTGTACCGCATTCAGGACACAATGGATGCAAAATTTTATACAAATATTTTAACAGAAGTCATGATACCTTATGCTGAGTGGGAAATGCCACTTCGATGGATGTTCCAACAGGACAATGATCCCAAACATTCATCGAAGTTGGCAAAGACATGGTTCAGGGACAACTATATGAAAGTTTTGGGATGGCCTTCACAGTCACCAGACCTAAATTCCATCGAAAACTTGTGGGGCGAGGTTAAAAGATGTCTCAGAGGAAAGAAAGAAAGAAAGATGAGCTTTGGACAATGGTTGAGACTGCATGGAATAATATTCCAGTTACAACTTGTCAGAAGCTTGTTGACTCTATGCCGAAGCGCTGCTTCGCAGTAATAAAAAATAATGGTAGTTCTACAATGTACTGAGGTAGTATTAGTAGTTATTTTATTAAGGATATTATTTATTTTATTTTTTTTTAATAATTTTAAAAGGTTTGGTAGATGGCTCTATTTTTTTTTCACAGAGCAATTCAATGTATATAAAGAATTTTTTTATTTTTATTTTTAATGCAAAGGATGCAAATATTTCATTTATGTATTTTCTCATATTACAATAATATCTAATAAAAAACAACAAAAAAGTTTAAAGAAAATTATTATTTATGTAAATTTTTTAGTATTGAAATACTGTATATACATAATTAAATTATATAATAATATAATTAATTATATTAATAAATTATCTATTTTATTATTTTTTGAAGAGCTTCTAATATTGCTTTTGCTGTTTCACTTTTAGTCCTTCAATTTTTGATACAGTATCAACAAATTATCAAGAAAAAATTCGCCAATTGGAATCTGAAAATAAAGATTTAAAAAAATATTTACAGATGGTCAAATGCGAAGAAGGTCAACGTTGAACACTATTTTTATATACCACCACATTTTCGCCCAGTGACACCTTGACCAAACTAGACGTAGGGCTTTTATAGATACATATTATTTTTGTGGAAGATATACTTCTGTTTCAGTTCGACAATGCCTATATCAGGTACTAAGGGGTATGTCCAACGATTTATGATGTCATTGCTGACAATTTGATGTCAGCCAATTGTTCACCTTTCGAGCATACTGTTCGCGTAACAAGAGGGAAACACAGATACGACTGTCTAGAATTTCCTCATTAATCAAAATGACCCGAACAAAATCATCACAAGTTTCGAAATTGTTTAAGAAAATAAAATAAACAATTTTTCACTACTATTGTTTTCTGTTTTTATCCATGTTTGTATGTTTGTTTTCTTTATTTTATGCCAGATGTTTTTGACAGTAACGAAAGTATTACACAAACAAAAATGCCTGTTGTTCTTGCCTTGTTGTAGCAATGCTGTCACCTTGTATTTAATTTCACCATGGACTGGACTAGGATTATGAAAAGTTTATATTCTGTAACAATGTTGGTATTTCTCAGAGATATGTAGTAACTTGGGTAAATTGGCATCACTGTTAGTGCAGAATATTTCATGCGACAGCAAATGGCAAAGAAATCAAGTCATCAAGCTGTCAAATGTTCTTGTTATTATTGCTTTATCAAATACAACAAATGCGATAAAAACAACAGTCAGACTTAGAGAATTTCCACCCTTCAAAAATACTCTTGTTTTTGTTCTAATTGATGTTGTCAAACTGCCACAATCTTGTTTATGGCCGGTGTTGATATTACTTTGGACTTTTTCTTCCCATTAAGCTCTCAATCTGTAAAGAGTATTTAAAAGGACTTAATAATTCATTATGTTTTAGGTAGAAAAATAGGTTTTAAACCCGGATAGTATATTGGTACAACAATGACCAAGGTTGGTTACCGTTATCGCTAAAATAACGTAACACCTTTCAACTCTACGAGTATAATGTTAAATAAGTAAATAAAATACAAATTTTGTTTGGAAGAAAATGTTTTTTGGTACAGAATGGAAATTGTACTGTTGGATTATTAAAGGTGGTTGGTACAATTTTTACACTTTATTTATCATCTCTGATACTTGTGTGTGTTAGTGCAATGAAAATAAAATATACACTACAAATGTATTGCACTTTGTTTATCACTAAAACAATAACAAATAGGGAAATTTTAATAAAAAATTAACAAAATCAATAAATTTGTATTTATTATTGAGCCAAAAACACTGTAAAATAATAATGCAGAATTTTGATATGAATATGGATTTTTTATTTGCACTACTACCACCGTCAAATTGTAAGTATCTAACCTGCTGCTAGCTGAATAAAGTGAGTAGGTATATTTGTTTTAGTTAACTAATTACATTTTGTATTACTTCAGTTCAAATGACCGATGAACAATTAGTATTATGGCAACATAATGCAATTTTTGAGTGCGAATGTGATAATTTTATAAATCGTCGCATTGAGGCAGACCGTCAGGAACGGGCCGAGTATTTGAGTAACTATGCTATAAATACTGCCATACAACAGCATGGTCTACAGAGAAGGCGTCGCCGGAGTGAGGGTAACGAGAATGATGGTAGTGTTTTTATTGTGCATCCACCAGCCAGACGTCCACATTTAAGTCCTCTATATTATGAGGTGTATGAAGATGCTGTCGCAGAAGCCATACGTGAGAGAGGTTTAGTATTAAGAGGCAGACCTTAAAAATTATAATTTTATATTTAAAAAGATCAACATTTCAATTTAAAATGTGCAATGTGCTATAGAATTGTGAGGAGATTTTAAACTAATAAGATGTATAATATAGGTACATGTGGAATTAGAACATCTAAATGTGTTGATATTAAGTTCTTTTTTTAATTTGTTTTCCCTTAAAACTAAGAGTTAGACATTTTTAGCGCGGTTTTTTGTTATAATTCAACGAAATTTAAATCTATGTTTTTATCTTGGTAATTAAAGTTGTGAAAATCTATGTATAGTACATATTTATATAATATAGCTCTTTATACATACTTAATAAGAAAGCATATAAAAGCATGAAATTAATTTTTAATAAAATAGAAGTTTTTTCTAAAAAAAATAACATTTTATAAATGTAATATTGCTAAGAATCCGTTACAATCAAAATTCATTACTACTGCCTTACTTTTTAAGAAAGTAGATGGAATAATCGGTAAGTTAATAATAATTGTTTTTATTGTAATAATATTTGAATTGTAGAAAAATTTAATGACAGATTTGAATTCACTTATAAATTATGTATTGAATACGTTTAAAGTACAAATCTGTTTAAGTAATTAATTAATAATAAATGCTTTTATGTAAGGGTTATGATATGGAATTTAATTTTAAAAATTTAATGAAGTGCCATTTAAACCTTTGTTTTACGTTGGCCATCACTCACAACCTAACAATAAATACGACGGTTATTATTTCGTACGTAACTATACATTATTCGTACTATAATTAAATTTACTATTTTACAATAACACAGTCCCATCAATAAAGATATGGCAATCTTTTTTAATTCGGTTTTCCAAACATTTTCTAATGTCATCAATTTTTGCTGAATGTTGTATTTATAAAGAGAATATTTTGACAGCAGCATTTTCTGTTATTCTATTTTTTTTTCTTCTAACAAACTACATGTGGCAGTTTGTATAATAAAGTTGAAAAATATCGAAAGTTTATATAAAATGTCTAGTTTAAAGCGTGAAATTGATACATTACATCAATTAGTAAGATATTTGTATAAAATATTTGGAAGGGAATGCTGAAATTTGTAAATTTTTTAGGAGCAACTGACAGCTGAGCTGCGTGCGCAAATTGATGGTACGAAGAATGGTGTAGGTTTAGAAGAACATGACGAAAGCGTGATGAAATTGCAAATTGAAAATACAAAGCTTAAACATCGTTTGGCTATATTACAAAATGTAAGTTTAAAATATTAACTTTTTGTAAGCAAAAGGCATTACTGTACTAAAGCAATACCAAGGAAATGTCAATCAAACTACATATCACTTTGAAAACGGTCCATATAAAAACGGTCTTTGAATAAGCTTGTATTGTTTAATATAATTATTAATTATAGACATAGAAACATAACTACTTTTGCCTGTTATTGTACTTTTAATTCTATTTGACGTCTTTAAAGTATTAAATATACAAAAGTTTTTCGATATTTCCCAAGAAATCCTGACTGAAATTGTATGTAATTATTTTTTAGGTCACATTCTTCAAAACAGTTCTAACAGATGTGTATCTATTGAATTTAAAACTTTTAATTCTTAAAATAAGTTCCCTAAAAATAATAAAAACAAAAAAACAGGCACATATTTCTTAAAATATAAATATTTTTAAATTATTGTTAGGTATTTAAGATTTTGGTCTTAATCTTAATTGCAATTTCATCTTTATTTTATTTAGGCTTTGGAAGTCGAGAAAAAGCGCCTGGGTGGTGCTGCCATAAAAGCTTTCGTTCCAGCTGTAATTCCAGAACAAATCAATGAAATGGTTTCTATTAGTGATCATTTGTTGGATTTATTTACAAATGCCATTGCCAAAGCTTACCCACAATTAGCCGGCACATCAGCTATTATTTCGCCGGTGAATTCGAATGCAGCTAAATTTGGCGATTATCAATGCAATAGTGCCATGTCTTTAGCTAAAACTCTTAAAGCAAATGGGATTAATAAGTCACCACGTGATATTGCCCAAGAGGTCTTAAAACAATGTCAAGTTTCGCCTGTGGTGGATAAATTGGAAGTTGCTGGTGCTGGATTTATAAATGTGTTCTTAAAGAAGTAAATTATTTGTTTTGCTAAATGTTTCTAAATATTAATATAATTCTTATAAATTCACTAGAAACTATGCTATTGAGGCTTTAGCCAATATGTTGAGTACCGGTGTTAGAGCTCCTCATGTTAAACGCCAACGTGTTCTCGTTGATTTCTCCTCGCCAAATATTGCCAAAGAAATGCATGTGGGTCATTTACGTTCCACTATTATTGGAGAATCGATTTCCCGTTTATTGGAATTTATGGGCCACGATGTATTACGTGTTAATCATTTAGGAGATTGGGGTACACAATTTGGTATGTTGATTGCTCATTTGGAAGATAGATTTCCAAACTTCCTCAGTGAGAGTCCGCCTATTAGTGATTTACAAGCTTTTTATAAAGAATCCAAAAAGAGGTAAATAATATTTAGTTTATATTGTTTTTCACAACTTTATTTATAAAATCTAAAATCTAGGTTTGACGAAGATGAAGAGTTCAAAAAACGTGCCTACAATCGTGTTGTTCAGTTACAAAGTGGCGAACCTAATTCGACTAAAGCCTGGAAATTAATATGTGATGTGTCGCGTGGTGAATTCCAAAAAATCTACGATCGCTTAGATGTTCATCTGATTGAAAAGGGTGAATCATTTTACCAAAGCCGCATGGTTGAGGTAGTGAAATTTTTAGAATCTAAAAATCTTTTAGAATTCGATGAAGGCCGAAAAATTATGTGGGCTACCGAAGAGAAAGACTCTATACCGTTAACTATTGTAAAATCTGATGGTGGTTTTACATATGATACTTCCGATATGGCTGCTATACGCTATAGAATCGAAGAAGAAAAAGTTGAATGGATAATTTACGTAGTAGATGCTGGACAAAATACTCATTTGAAGAATATTTATTTAGCTGCCGAAAGATGTGGTATAATGGATCCTCAAAAGCATCGTGCAGACCATGTGCAATTCGGTGTGGTGCTGGGTGAAGATGGTAAGAAATTTAAGACACGATCTGGTGACACTGTCAAGTTATCCGATCTCTTGGACGAAGGTCTAAAGAGATCATTAGAAAAACTTTTGGAAAAAGAACGTGACAAGGTGTTGACACCAGAAGAACTTAAGGCTGCCCAAGAATCTGTAGCCTATGGTTGCATTAAATACGCCGATTTAAGTCACAATCGAACTAACGAATATGTGTTCTCTTTCGATAAAATGTTGGAAGATCGTGGCAATACGGCTGTTTACCTTCTATATGCATACACTCGCATTTGTTCTATATCACGCAACAGTGGTGAAGATTTCTCCGATTTTTCTAAAGTTTTGCAAACATGTAAAATCGAATTGGATCACGAAAAGGAATGGAAATTGGCGAAAACTTTGCTCAAATTCCCCGATACTTTGGTGAAAATTTCCAAGGATTTGTTACTGCATCTACTATGTGAATACTGTTACGAAGTGTGTACTGTATTTTCGGAATTCTATGATAGTTGTTATTGCATTGAAAAGAACAAGGAAGGAAAAATTGTTAAAGTCAACCGTAGTCGTATTTTGTTGTGTGAAGCTACAGCTGCTGTATTGAAAAATTGTTTCAATATTTTGGGTTTGAAGCCAGTGGCTAAGATTTAAAATTTTTCTATAAACGTTAGATGCGACAATGAATCACATTATGTATAACATTTTCACATAATTTTTTTAAACTTTATAAAAAAAGTATTGCTTTGATATTTAAAATTGAAGAAAAACAAATAAAAATAAATAAAGCGCTTTTTATTGCACGGAAAAGTAAAATAAATATTTGTTTAAATGCGCCGGAAACATTTTAATACATTTCGTTTTTATCTCTGATATAATTAATTTTTCAAATATTTGCTAATAATATGGATATTCATATATAATACGTATATGTATATAAGCTACATATTTCTATCGAATGATTTTAATTAGAAAAATTTAGGCACACTTTTGTGTTTGCCAGATAAGATTATCAATGATAAAGATTTTTAAAAATGATGATGGTATTACAATTTTTTGGAAATTGAATTAATGAAGTCAGTTTGGAATAATATGTACTATTGAGAAGTAATTTAAGTGAGTTCCTTTAAAAAATATTAAAATATAAGTAATATATCCTGAGAAACAAAAAAGTTTAATTCAGATAATCGAATATAAAAAAAATATAATTAAGCGGTATTTAATTATGACATAGATCGTAAAAACAGCTTGTTTTTAAATAATTTTTTGGAAACATAAAAACGTTTAAATCTGGCTTAAATTTATGTTGGGTATAAGTCACCGATCGTTAAATTTTTTTTACCATTTATACGGCTTCGAAATCTAAGATATATGCATTTTCATTTAAAAGTGCTTTGAAAACACCTTTCAAACGATGCATAACATGCATTAATCCATTAAAGCGCAATTGCAAAAAATGAACTTTTTCTTCGAAAATTTGTCGATATAGCGGTACAAAATATATCAAGTGATCAATAGAAAACATTCTAACCTTTCATTTGATACATCTTTTGTGCGTATAGATTTGTAAATGAAGAATTCAGAAATCGGAGATATAGTAATATATATAAATATGAGCTTTAAAGCTCTATAGCAATAAAACCGAAAGCTTTTTGAAATGATCATATTTTTGACTCTTATTTAAAAATAAATAAAATTAAAAAAATCGGTCACTTTCAGCCAATGGTGTTGAGTTCCAAATCTTCGTCCGCTCTCTCTTAATTTTCAAGTTTTAGGAACTTAAAGCCATTATGTATGTATAATGATTATAGTTAATAGATTATCTAAACAATATGGGTTTGTGGAAATACCTTTAATCTGATATACAATATGGCACAATTGATTAATATTGTGAAGGCCGCAATGCAGAAAATGTGAATATTAACAGAAAAAAATTATTAAAATATAAATCATGGTGCAACTATACAAGGTGAGTGCAGTAGCCCAGCTGACTGACTTTGTTTACAATTTACTTATGTCAAAAGTAATACTTTTTCAAGTATTTTTGACAGTACTACATTATTTTACACAAACAAAATGCCTGTTGTTTCTGTATTGTGTTGTAGTTGTTGTCGATTTGCACTCAACTTGTATAGTTACACCATGATATAAATGATTTGTTGTTTCACAAAGTTTTGAAAATTTAAAAAATTTATTTTAAATTAAATAACTAGATTCATTTTTTTCTCTGTTATATTTATGTTTAATTTTAATTGTATCACCCTATTGGAAATGTTTTCATTTGTTCTCACTCAAAAATGACAGCTTGTTACTCAAAATGTCACTTAAAGTTCAACAGCTGTTTCTTTGTTTAGTTCTTTTTTGATTCTTTCTTTAGACATATTGCATTCTCCCGTGATTTTGCTGAAAAACTAAAAAAAATACAATAATTTATTTACGGAGAATTACTAACTAAAATGGTGCCTTTACTTAATTCGTGTTAAAATGTTTTTTGTTTCTATTTCAATTGAAAAGTGATATTTTTATAACAATTACTACGATTAAGTTAAATAGTGTGAATATTCTACATACTTGAAAAGACTGAGAAACAAAATTAAAAAAAGGAAAAAAAAAAACAGAAAACTATCCAGTTAAATAAAATATAAATTTAAGAATGAATATGAAGTGTAACTATTGAAAAAAGTGTTTGTTGTAAATATATTTGTTGATGATTTTGTATCGACGCAACCATAATCGCAGCCGCAGCAGTAATAAAACATTCAAATGTTTACAAAGGATTAAATGTTTTTTAAGCGTTTTTATATTTAGATATCGAAAAAGTGAGACAAGGAAGTCTTAGACGATAAAAACTAAGGTAAATCATTGTTTTATCCGTTTTAAAAATACATTTCTATAATATTTCGTGCTTCTCATAAGAAAATAGTCTTGTGATTTTCATTAACTTATTAAAGTATGTAATCGACTGTGTTTTAAATTTATATTAAGAATTTAATTAAGTCTTCCTTCTACATCGCTTCAAATTCTTTTTAATCAACTTGTTCTCGAAAATAAGACCTTAGTAATTTAATAACAATTACTGAAACTTAATTTTTTATTACTTCAGTATCACCTTAAGTTTTTAGGAAGGTATTTGAGAGGTATAAAGAACCAAGGCATTGTATTTGTCGCACTATTTACATAAATATAAGACATATTTTTGTAATAGTTTTAGGCTTAAGTAATCAGATAATATTTAAAACAAAATCATCCTAATACAGACCAACAGCTTGTTTGCAATCATCTATGGCGTCATAGATGACGCCATATGACAACCCGTTTTCATATAATTGCCAACAATTTGGACAATTTGACAACAAAAATGACATAGTAAAAACCAAGCATAAGTGACAAGAAATTTCATATGAAGAACAAGGAAAAGATAATGAATATATTAGAAGACAATAATTTCCCCATTCAGCTAATTTATAAATTAATAAGAAACACAATAGAACCGATAATTTAGAAATCAAAACTTATAGGTATTCCGGAAATATCAGAACGATTGAGGAGATCTAAAATTTTTGATACTAATAAATATAAAATGGCTTACAAGTCTTATAACACATTAGATAAATTATTTAGCAAAACAAAATATAAAATAGGAAAATGGAACATGTTAAATGTTGTATATAAAATAGCTTGTGACGGAAATGATAAAGAAAATTGTAATAGTGTATATAATTATAGGTACCACGAAAAATAAATTAAAAACCAGAATTACTGGACATTGGTAAATCAGACCAAAGATATAGAGACAAGGGTGCCCCGAGCATCCGTTCCCTTTTCATCGATAGGGCCGGGCATTCGAAGAGGAAGTGGATGACTGTTTCCTCTTCCTCTTCGTTGTGACAACTTCTACGAAAGTCATTATGTTGTAGACCGAGTCTTTTGGCGTGTGTCCCAAAAGTACAGTGACCTGTAAGTAGAGAGACAATAAGCCTAATTAGGTCGCGACGAAAGCTAAGTAGTGAATAAGGGCCATATGGACCTTGCAATTGAGCAGGTGATCTCGTTCGCCCACCTTACCTGAGCAAGTTGAACATTTCATCCCAAAGTAATTTCAGACTTTTAATGTTAATGTCAGGAAATCAGGAAGCCTAAAATAGGATTTGATCCCAAATCCTTCAATGTAGAATTCACCACCAACCCTATTTCCCCTTTTAGAGCCGACAGTAAAAATCTTTATTGCTTCATTGGGGGTATAGAGTTCATCTACCCATGAGATCCTATTCGGGATACATGTGGAGAATAGCAGATCGAAAGATGGTTTCGGTATACAGTAGTCGACGTTGCCATGAGCATCCTTACATTGTATCGTTATAACAGAGTGACCATTGTCTCTTTGAATCCATAGCCAGCTTTAAGCCTCACAGCAGAGTTAAGAGCCAATTGAGTTGCCAGTTCAGCATAGTAAACAGTGCCTTTGTTGGCGTTCCTCAGTTCCTCAGTACACGTTCAACTGCATGTCTATGTGAGTTTTAAAGTTGAATAATAATTCCCCAGTTGGTCCCAATTGCCTTTTTGCATGAGTGTATAGCCACATAGGTCTTATTATTCCTGTTCTGTGTGTTTAACGTCCTGTATAATTTTCTATCATTTGGCACTTTCCGCAATCTTTAGTCTAATACCGTTCAGTTTCGGTGGAATGAAATGATCAATTTTATACCTCCTTGTGAAAAGTACTAGTTTCGTTTTAAGAGGGTTCACACACATGATATGCTCCAGCTGTTCAGTGCACTAAGTGCTGACTCCATACAGCTTGATACATATTGTATCAAGATATTTACCGGATATTAAAACCGCAACATCGTCCGCATATGCAACTGTCTTTATTCTCCTATTGTCCATTTCAACCAGCAGGGAGTTCATAGCCACGTTCCACAATAGAGGTGATAGGAATCATCCTTGAGGCGTACCGCGATTGGCCACTCTGTTCACAGTAGAGCTATCAAGCGTGGCACATATGACCCTATTGCCAAGTAGTTTACGTATAAATTGGCAGATACTAGAACCAGCACCCAGTCTCTCCAGCTCAGAAAGAATAGATTATGGTCTGACGTTATTGAAGACCCCTTCTATATCCAGAAAGGCGACCAGAGAGTATTCCTTATGTCCCAGTGACTCCTCAATGGAGCCAACTAGTGAGTGTAGAGCCGTTTCCACAGACTTACCTTTGGTATAGGCATGCTGATTCGACGAAATTAGCTCAGTAGGAAGAGTAATTCTCAGGTGAATGTCAATGACCCTTTCCAGAGTCTTAAGCAAAAAAAAAAAAACGATCAACTAATTGGTCTATAGTCCTTAGGCTTAGTGTGCGTCGCTTTACCACCTTTGAGGATAAATACATCCTTACATTTAGTCCACAGTGACGGTATATAGGTTCTAGTAATACACTCATTGTATATATATATGAGCCAAGGGATTACAATATCCTCGTTTTTCTGAAGATCTGGAATAATACCATCTGGTCCCGGTGACTTAGAAGGACCAAAGCTACTAATCGCCCACCATATCCTTTCACAATTTATCGGAATAGAGTTGCTTTGAGGGCTATTGTCGTTACTGAAAACTTCCAGATTAAGGTTATTGACCGGAGCACAGCCTGGGATATAAGTATCAAGTAATACATCCAGGGTTTCTTTACTATTCAGGGTCCACTAACCACACGGTTTCTGTATATAGCTTGGTAGAACCGATGAAGTTGATAAAATTTTGCGAAGTCTATTTGTCTCAGATGAGCCTTCCACTCCATCACAGAAGTCCCTCCAAGCCTTCCTTTTCGCATTCCTTATTAAGTTCTTAAAGTTATTTAATGAGGTTTTGTAGGCTGCCCTAATTAAACAGTTTACGACATGTACCTCTTGCATGCGCTATATCAGGATTCCAACAAGGGGGCTTGTTTTTGCCTCTGGATAAAGTAGGCCTACTGGCCAGATTCGTAGAAAAGCTAAATGACTCAGTCAGAACGTTCACAGCATTCTCAATATCATTAACACTTTCAATGGTCGTAGGATTGGACAGTGATTGTGCAAGAACATTATGTTGTAATGCCCAATCAGTCCTTCTACGATTCTGAATTATATTCCCACTTGGAATATGTCATCAGTAATAGTGATATCAATGTACTGTTGATCCGATAAGGAGCAGTCTTTAGAGACAGTCAATTAGAGATCATGCTTCTATGCGAAGCACTCACAAGCGTCAAGTCAAGAACTTCTCTTCTATTGGTTACAATAAAAGTAGGTTCTGAACCTCTATTTACTACTTCTAAACTACTTTTGAGTACAAAGTTGAAAAGATTCTTACCTCTGCAGTTGGTATCACTACTACCCCATATGATGTGGTGCGAGTTAGCATCAGAGCAAATTATCACCGGTATTTTGGATTCATTCGCCTTCCGTATTGCACTTTTTGACTTGTCATTTGGAGGAATATCCCCATGGTCGTGAGCCATGTAGCTTGAAATCAGCCAAATAACATCACCATCCCTAGTTTACCAGGAGCCTGTAACTGTGTCTTCATTACTGTAATCAGATAGAATGAAGATATTCATAGAGCTTTTTGCCAGAATACAGGATCTAATTTTACCTGAGCATTTAGTGTGGAGAAGCTTATATCCTCTCAAATTTAGTCCGCAAACCCGATCCTTGTGGATCCATGGTTCTTTGATCATTATAAACTCCTCCCCTCTTTGAGCCATTCAGAGGAGAAGTGGTGAAGATTGATTTGAGTCATTTTAACAGCAGTGACGTTGAAGTCCTCCTGATCAGAGTTCAGAAGGGCGTCCTCGGTAACCACCTCGTCCAGGTGTTCAAAAAGGCACCCATTATGTCTGTGACAGAATGGGCGTCGTCAGTTTTATCTGAACTGGTGGCAACATTGCATTCCATATTCTTAATTGATTGTCAGAAGCGGCATCGTCTTTGTTGTCTCTTCGATAGACACGAAGAATAATAGTACCAAAACTATAGTACACCTTCCCTTGTGTCTTCCTAAGCGATTCCAAAGAGTCCTTGTTCAGGACAACAATGGCCTTTCTCGAGGATTCTTCAGCCTCTATAACCTTCACTACCTTCCAGTCGCTGGTAGGCAGTTGAGGGTTGCAGCACTGAATGATCTCCAAGATCTTCTCAGGTTTGGATGGCTCAGCTGGAATCTTAGCTATAGATCTAGGCCTTCAAGGTATCTCAATAATGTATATCACATCCAGCCTAGATCCCGGCCATACCTCACCTAGCAATGCAAAAGCAGTCTTGAGCAGCGACGCTGAGCGTTCATCTGCACAGGACATGAGTTATACGTGACCCTGGTACCAACCAGCGTCAACGCATTGAGGAGGAGTGCCTGGGTTTTCTTTGAAAATCTTCCAGAACACACCCACCAGCTTTTGTTTTACCATATTCCAATTGGATTGAGATATGGATCCATCTTGTCTTTAACAATCTCACTGAAGGACTTAGTCAGAGACTTAGGTCTTAGTCGCTTCCTTCACACCAGTAACAGAAGCAGGGGGTTTCACCGCTTTTGCGGCGCGGACTTGAGCGGCTTTGGTGGTGCTTAGAGAGAAGTCCAGAGGCATCTCGCCACTAACGTGACAACCACGTGCTACAAAAGGTTTTTTAGTACATTTCATCAACCTGGGGGTGCCAGATTGGCTTCCTGCGACACCAGTAGCTTGCAGACTAGCCTGGCCCGGTGTAGTCACCTGAATAGCCTGAGTAGCAATAGAATTCGACTCACCACAGCCCGATACCATCGCTGTGAGAGTAGGGTACCCGGAGATTATGAAGCCCCGGACCGAGTACGATTCTTCTTCTTTATCTTCCATGAGTGCATTTTATATCTGCCTGCCAGGTGTTGAAAAGCTGCCGCCCAATATGGGAACAGACACTGGTGGATTTCGGACGGACAGATGAGTGGCCTGTGTTCAGGGTCAATCGGACCTATATTACATCAACCATCCCTCTATTGAGGGGAAATAATTGATAGTTGATGTAACCGCTGATAGCCGCCCCACAGGGAAAACGACGCTAACATCCAAATGGGGAGGGTAGTTCTTAGTATCGCGCTCCATGTGTGCCTTTCTGGAATGGGTGACCCTACCAGGAACAGCCAACTCAACTTCAACTGTTCCATCCAGCATGGTCAACACATATCATAGCACTTAAGCCTATGCATCACGACAAGATGACTACCATCGCAAAGGAACTAGAAAGCAGATACTGAAAATGTAGCACAGATTTACAGACATTTATGACCTTATTCATAAAAAATTAAAGTAGACTTCAAATGTACTTTACACTTCAAACCTACTTTATTTTTTATGAATACGGCAGTTAATACTTAAAAAATAACACAACTTATAAATATTTTATAATTACACTGGCTGACCCGGCAAACGTTGCTTTGTCTTCAAAGCAGAAATAATAGATTTTTAATTTGTGATTTGGTTTGTATGGGAGGTACCACGCCCCTTTGTACAATCCCGGCCATATTTGCAGCAGCACTTAAAAAATGCACACCAAACCGACGTACCACATTTTGTTCAAATACCGTTATCAGGAGCAGAAATAATATATTTTTAATTTGTGGTTTGTATGGGAGGTACCATGCCCCTTTGTCCAAATGGACCGAATTATAGATATAAACCACCCGGGGCGCCACCCAAGCGCATACACAAAATTTATGCAAATCGGAGGAGTTCAGTCACAATACACGTACAGTAGAATTATATATATAAAGATAGATAGTAATATTTCGTTATGTTAGAAGTTTTCATATCCTTTTTTTCTATGACTTATAATTCTTGAAATTTATAAAATTATTTTTATAATTATTATTTTAAATAATTAATAAAATCTTAATAAAAAAGGTCAAATTAACAATAATAAGAAATAATATAAATTTTTTAACAGTTCATAAACTGTTACATACATATATATGTATGAATGATTAATTTCATAAAGTTACATGAATAGTTATATTTTTGTACCATTTTTTCGAAGAGTGTATAGGTATGTACCTCTAAAAATAAATTTGTTAAATTTAAACATATAAAAAATTGTCGAAGAGACTTTTTGAAGAGGTATTACAAATTTTGCTTGTTAATAAAAATTCCTTTTTTAACACTTTCCAAAAATAAGCGAAAAATATCAATAAATTGTTATAATTTTTTAAATAAAAAAATCTTTTATCTTTAGTATTATCAAATGACTGCAAATAGTATTTATTTTGCTCAGCACTGTATTCAATGATCTACATTTAATAGCAGCTATGAAAACTATCACCACATTTTAAGGTCTACAAAAAAATAAAAAAAATAAAAAACAAATTGTTTGTGTTTGATAACAATCACATACTATAGCAAATACAATACTCGCCCAAATCTTATTGTAATTACAAAATTTCTAAGATAAGAAATATATACATACGTAAATATGCATATAAATCTTAGAGATTTTTTTTAAATAAAAATCAATATTTACACAAAATAAATTGCAAAAAAGAAAACTTTTAATAACTAAATATAAATATCAACAAAAATATACAAAAAATTGAATTTGGCACAAAATACTTATGTATGCATGTATGCACATATGTATTAAATAATGATGAAAATATTTCTATAAGTGAAATAAAATTTTTTCTGTAGAAAAGTTTTTTACAGATTTAATGCTAGGGCAACGTTACGAGCACATAGTACAAAATACATAAATAAACAATTATCTATGAATGTTATGGAATATTATTTGACATCCGTTTATTTTGAACTTAAATAATTACAATTCACTTTGGTGAACTACACACAAACCAATTTTATGAAATTTCTAACACTTAGGTGATAAAATATGACACTGTGATTTAATATTATTTGGTGGTAGAATCTTTATTTCAATTTAATTTAATTTCTGATTTATTTTATTGCTCGAATTTAACTATTTTGTTATGTTTCGATAATTAAGTAGTCAAACGAAATGTCCGACTGGTATGGACAAATTATATCTTATCTCCTTTAATAATTTAAAGATAATTAAGCTTATATTTTCACTATAAGTATGCATTTACGTATGGATAAATGTGTTCAAAACATTTTTGATTTCCCCACAATAAAAATAATAACATGAAAATAATGACGTTTGTTATTTGGGTAAAAATAGATTCGCCTAAAATGTTACTTGACAAAAGCAATAATTTTTAATTGTACCTACAATGTATTAAATGTATACTTAAGTGAAATATCTTCATCATTAATTTTTTATCATTATTTAGTTGGAAAAAAATATTTTATTTACCTAAAATGATACCTTTTTTTTTAGGAAAATGTATGGTTCAATGCTTGCATAAAGATAGAAATTTTGATTAACACATTTTATATAATTTTCAAGTAAATATTGGTAGACATCGCAAATATACATACATATGTAGATAGATATTATTGAAATAATTTAATATAAATATTTGACAAGCTATTTTTTGTGAATTAAATTGACATTAAAGAATTACGCTTGGAGCATGGTGCAACTATACAAGGTGAGTGCAGTCGCCCAGCTGACTGACTTTGTTTACAATTTACTTATGTCAAAAGTAATACCTTTTCACGTGTTTTTGACGGTAGTACATTATTTTACACAAACAAAATGCCTGTTGTTTCTGTTTTCTGTTGTATTTGTTGTCGATTTGCACTCACCTTGTATAGTTGCACCATGGCTTGGAGTTAAAAAGGAAGACATCTGTTGCTTTAATTTTAAGAAACTAGTATTTCAAAAGTTTTTTTTAAGTGTTTTTATATTTTGTATAACGTTAATTTGTATACATATATACATTATACATTTTTATAATAAAAAATTGCTTTTCAGTATTAAATTTGTCTGAAATATGTTTAAGTTAAATACCATAGAACTCCTCATCTAATTATAGGCTTTGATCGAGATTTAATAAGTGGTAACAAATCGTTTTTCTCTTAGTATTTCAAAATACAAAATAACCTCTTTCATTAGTTATCACTTTCTGAGTCGATTTAACGATGTCCGTCCGTCTGGCTGTCCATGTAAAGCTTGTGCGCAGAGTACAGGTCGCAATTTTGAAGATATTTCGATAAAATTTGGTAAGTGATATTTTTTTCGGCCCAAGGGCGGATGGGATTGAAACTGGTGGAAATCGGTCCATTATTTAATCTGGCCTCCATACAAATATCCTCCCGAAATTGGGGTTTACCGATCATAAATGTTTTAATTATGCAGGTCAGGTCAGGTCAGAAGGCTGGTGTGAGGTTGTCCCCACATCATCACCCAGAGACCAATGCGGTCCATTGTGATGCCTTGCAGAAATAGTAGGAGACACTTAGTACATTCCAAGAGCGAAATGTCTAAGCCCTCACAAAGCCCCCTCCCCTGTTTTGCAGCCAGGCCATATTCATTACGAATCCATTGCGATCCCCGAGCCTACAACCCGAGATATCCCCTAATTCGCTTATGAATCTACTGCCTAGCCATCTCAACCTGCTAACTTGCAACCTAGGACAATGGCACAAAATGTGCTCGATCGTCTCCAGTTCCTCTGGGTCCTCGCATAACCCGCACATGTCTGACAAATCAGATCCCATTATCCTTGCCATTCTACCTATCATACAATGGCCCGTGATAACTCCTATCATGGTTCTCACGCAGACCTTGCTCTCGCCCAGTGACGATTCCGAGTCGGACTTCCTAAGCACCGGCCATATCGTCCTTGACACTCGGCAGTCCGTTCGGTTTCCCCAGGCCCTATTTTTCTCGCTTAGAACCCTCCCAACGAGTGGTAAAGGAAGCCAAATCACATCTACAAATTTTGTGCAGATCGGTCCATAATTAGTCGTAGCTCCCATATAAGGCCCACAATTTTGTTGTGATCGGGCCATAATTAGTCGTAGCTCCCATATAAGGCCCACTTCCGAAAATCACTTTAACGATCATAAATTTCTTAATAATGTTGGTAATCAAATAAAATTCGACACAAATATTATGATCGGTCCATAATTAGTCGAAACTCCCATATAAGATCCTCCCCGTAATCAACTTTAACCTCCATAAATCTTTTAAAAGTATTTATATCGAGACAAAGTTTAACATACACAATATTTATATTCACAGAAATCATGACACTAAAATTTTGGATGATGGTACATCTCCCATATATCGCACATTTCTGAAAAACTGTTTTCTTATTCAATTCATTTACGATTGATATGTGATTTGTTATATACATTTAATTTATCAAACATTTTAAATAATTTTTTTCTGGATTACAGAACAGATTTAAAATACTTAAATAAATTATTATTAATAATTAATTTTTATTCAATATTGTTGTCTTAACCAAAAATCGTTGAAATGTGTCATCCATCAATTATAAAAATGAAATTGATGAGCATTTCGTTTTTAAATATTGACAAGCTTATGGACACATAATTGCATATTATATACATATCGCTCATTTGCTGCAACAACGTAGTAATTCAAAAAAAGTCGTTTCGAGAAAAACGGCTTTGAATGTTTTATGACATTTTACTATTTCTTAAATAAATTTTTAACAAATCATGCGATTTCAGAAATAAAACCTGATTTAAATAGTACATGTTAATATCTTTCGAATCTGTATTTACTAAATTTTTACTTGTCAAATATATGTACGAGAAAACATGCATTTTTATTTTGATGTTTACAACAGAAAACACTCTCACACAAAAAATAATTGACTTTTTTGAAAACTGATAAAACTATATGAAAGACTATATAACGGCGCATATTTTGTATTACTCAGTTCAAAAAACACGGATTTTGAGTTATGACGATATTGCAGCAATTGAGCGATATGTACATACATTACTTATTACGTAGTTATTATGTATAAGTATTCAAACAAACAAAATTAACTAAAATTATAAAAATATAGAATTTAAACAGATATAATCTATATAAGTACATACATATGTATGTAAAAGAGTAACGTGACTGACTGATTCATTCATCATCGCACAGCCCAAACCGCTAAAGCTAGAAACTTGAAATTCGGGTAATGGGTTCCTCTTACAACATGTAGATCCACTAAGAAGGGATTTTTGGAAATTCGGTCGTTAAGGGGACAAATGGTGCAAAAACGGGTAAAACCAGTACCTTTATATCTTTAAAACAAATAAACTTAGAAATAATATTTTAAATGCGTCCGCCTTTAATCAAAAAAAAGAGCCGACAGGTGTCTGGTACTTTTTTAAAATTAAAAATTCAAGTGACCATATAAAAATAGTCCCCGTAGAACGCTTCGTTAACATGTATATCTCCTACATAAATAAACATAGAAATACTATATTAAATGCATCTGGCTCAGATCAATAAAGACTAGAAATCTTTTTGGTACTTTTTTGAAATTCGAATTCCTATGGCCTAAAAATTGTATTCTTTTTTGGTACTTTTTTATCAAAATGTATTTTCTCACTAAAAATTCCATGAACTATTATTTTCAAATAGTACGTACTACGGATAATTAATAGATACTTTTTTTTAAATTATTTTTTCACGGGTGACAAAAAAGGTACAAAAAACGGGGTAAAAACGGACATTTGATATTATTTATTCAATTTAAAAATAAAAAAAAAAGATAAAATATTCTTCCATCCACACAAAAAAGAACCCAGAACATGCTATTCATGACTCAAATATAAAGGTGTAAATTTCAGTACACTTATATTGGTACTTTTTTGAAATTCATTTCTACTATTCTATTCTCGCAAACTATGCATCTGATCATGTTATTATCTTCGGCAAAGTTGTTGTGAATTAGCCCGGGAAGGTTTCTGAGTTGGTATGAACACGCATACTCTAACGCCCACTTTTTTTTAATTAATTACAACGCCTGCCGGGAAGGCCAGACCGCTAGACCGATCTTACTAAAACTTTGACGGGATATAACTAAGACACCGGCATGACTAAGAATATTTTTTTCGACCGCCTACTTTTTTTCAAAATGAACAAAATCAATAAAATTACTCAAAATTAATGCCGTTCTTTCAAATTAATTTTAATTGGTGGCGTAGCAACGCGCGCAAATGCAATCTAGTATGTTATAAAAATTAAATGTTTAATTGTAAAATTTAAAATTGAATATTACAAATAAATATAAAAACTACATTTAATAATAATTATACATAAATATATACTAATGCACATATATATTTCATAGTTTCCCTTGACAATATTTTTTCAGGTTTGAATATTTTAAGTTACCACCATGAAGTTTGCTGAGCATTTAACGGCTCATATAACGCCGGAGTGGCGTAAACAGTATATTAACTATGAGGTAACTTATATACAAAAAACTTTCAATATGTATACATATAAGTTATATTTTTGTTTTTTTTGCAGGAAATGAAAGCCATGCTTTATATGGCTGTGGAAGAAGCACCTTCTGTGGACAGTGTGGAAGATGAAGTTTTGAAAAGGCATTTTGCCAATTTCGATGAAAATTTTTTCCATTATTGTGATAAAGAATTGAAAAAGATCAATACATTCTATTCGGAAAAATTAGCCGAAGCTACGCGTAAATTTGCCACATTAAAAGCTGAACTGAAAACCTGTATCGATGAGTCTGAACGCAGTGCAAAAAAGTCGAAAGCTTTAAAGAAGGCCGGCTTGCCACATCGCAAGGCCCAAGAATTAAAGCTAGCATTCAGTGAATTTTATTTAAGTTTGATTCTATTACAAAACTATCAAAATCTTAATCACACCGGATTTCGTAAGATTCTTAAGAAACATGATAAATTGTTGCGTGTTGATACTGGCGCTAAGTGGCGTCAGGATCATGTTGAAGCTTCACATTTCTTCATTAACAAGGATATCGACAATATAATCAATGAAACAGAGACAACAGTTACCACAGAATTGGAGGGTGGTGATCGTCAACGAGCTATGAAACGTCTACGTGTTCCTCCACTTGGTGAACAACAGAGTCCCTGGACAACATTCAAAGTGGGATTATTTTCGGGATCGTTTATTGTTTTGGGTATTGTGGTGGTATTGTCTGGTAAGTCATTTTTATCCTTTACTTCTTTAAACATAAAAATCATAAAAAAGAAACAATCATCACTTGTCACAGTTTTATATTAAAATTTGTATTTACAAATGTTTTTCGAATATTTTGAACAGCAATTTTCCATGATATAAGCGGTGAAAACCTAAAAGTCACATTTCGACTCTACCGAGGTCCTCTGCTAATAATTGAGTTTATATTTCTGATTGGTGTCAATATCTATGGTTGGCGTTCTTCAGGCGTTAATCATGTACTTATATTTGAACTTGATCCAAGAAATCATTTATCGGAACAACATCTTATGGAATTAGCAGCCATTTTTGGTGTCATTTGGACTCTAAGCATGTTGAGTTTCCTTTACTCGGCCAGTTTAAGTATTCCGGCGTTTATAAATCCTCTTACTTTAACCATTATTATGGTACTATTTTTAATAAATCCGTTTCATGTGCTGCACCATGATGCTAGATTTTGGTTGTTGAGAATATCGGTGAGTTTCTAATTTAAAAATGTGAAAAAGCAAAAAAAAAAAACATGAAAGTTAAATTTTTTCATTATCTTTGAAAACAGGGTCGTATGGTAGCAGCACCATTCTTCCATGTAGGATTTGCTGATTTCTGGCTGGGTGATCAGTTGAATTCCTTGGCCACTGCTTTATTAGATTTTGAGTATTTAATATGTTTCTACTTTACCAATGGCAATTGGTTTGAGGCACGTGATGCTTCTATTTGTATGGAGAAGGACTTTATAATAAGACCAATATTTAATTGCCTGCCAGCTTGGTTCCGTTTCGCTCAGTGCCTCCGACGTTATCGAGATACACGTGAAGCCTTTCCTCATTTGGTGAATGCGGGAAAATATTCAACGACTTTTATGGTCGTAATATTTGCCACTTTAAAAAGCTTTAATAGTCGTAATTATTCCAGCAAAACTCAATTAAAAACTTTTGCCTAATGTTGTTTGGGTTTTAGGTTATTACTCGAATACTTTTGACAATCCCTATACATGGTTGTGGATTGTAGCTTCGGTGACATCTTCCTGTTATTCTTACACCTGGGATATAAAAATGGATTGGGGCTTATTCGATAAAAATGCTGGAGAAAATACTTTCTTGAGAGAAGAAATTGTATATTCTTCAACTGTGAGTTTGAGTTAATTACTAACTAAAAAAATTGTAAAAAACTATATAATTTTTATTTTTAGGGTTTCTATTACTTCGCTATAGTTGAAGATTTGTTGTTGCGTTTTAGTTGGGCCTTGTCGTTTTATGTAACCGAAATGAAATATTTAAGCAGCGATATTATGACATCTATAACTGGCATTTTGGAAGTTTTCCGGTATGTAAATTATAAAATTTCGCTGTATAAATAGTTAACATAATTCTTGTTGTCTTGTCTTACAATTCACAGTCGCTTTGTTTGGAATTTCTTCCGCTTGGAGAATGAACACTTGAACAATTGCGGTAAGTTCAGAGCTGTTCGCGATATTTCTATAGCTCCTATAGACTCGTCAGACCAAACCCAAATACTGCGAATGATGGACGAACCAGATGGAGTTATTAATCGTTATACAAAAACCAACCGTCCAAAACCCAAAAAATCTAAAGACCCCGAGAAGAGAAGTCTTCTACAACCCCGTGGTTCCCTACAGGACCTCACAATCGACATCGATGGCACTAAGAAACTTTAAAGCAAAAAGTCTAGCCAAATTACAATAATAATCACTTAATTATTTTAATTTATTTTAGTTCAAAATAGCAATTAAGTGCAACAGTTAATTTTAATTTGCGTTTAGTTTAATTTCAATTTCAATATCCCACTTCCTTTATTATTGTCGAGTACTTAAAAGCCATTAAGAAAAAAGCAAAAAGTCCTTTGAAATGCCATAAACTTAAAACGTAAATGAAACGTAAAAAAGGCAGTATTACTTAAACCTAAACTACAAAATGATCTTCCTCGTGTTTCCAAATATAATTAATGATACCACATTCCATTCCTAACGTTTATAAAGAACATTAAACATTTTAACCTTTATTGTTTTTGTTTTTTTTTTCTCATAAATTTATGTATTTAGTATATTTTGTATGTGTAATTCGCTTTTGATTTCTTCACTGTAAGTGCTAAAGTCAATGTTTCTGTCAAACAAGTTTTGTTGCAAAACTTGGCTCGTTTTATTGATGAGCTCTAAATTTACTTATAACTAATTATTATTGATTAACATGAAAAACTATACAATATACAAAAAAATAAATAAATCGTATGTAATATTAAGAACAAAAACAAAAATTTTAAATATAAAATTAAGTTAGAAGAAAAAAAAATGTATTATTTTATTTAATCAAATTTAAATTGTACGAAACCAATTAAAACAAAACTCTACCAAATTCCAAATTAAAACATTTATGAATAGTGAGTTCGAAGAAAAAAAAATCCGTTTTTCTACTTTGGTCACAATTTCAATTTCCTGAATATCGATTCTAATGAAACGATGAATATATCTGTTTTAATAGAACCTGTCCATAAACTATTCGGATAATTCGTAAATCATATTAAAACCCGCAACTCTACCAAATTCCAAATTAAAACATTTATGAATAGTGAGTTCGAAGAAAAAAAAATCCGTTTTTCTACTTTGGTCACAATTTCAATTTCCTGAATATCGATTCTAATGAAACGATGAATATATCTGTTTTAATAGAACCTGTCCATAAACTATTCGGATAATTCGTAAATCATATTAAAACCAGCACATTGTTATCTCGACTTCCCTATATACTTATAAGGAACCAGAATATGCATTTAAGTTGTGATAGTATAATACCAATTATGTGAGATTATTTGGCCTTTAAATATTTATAACGGCATTACCAATTACAACTTACGCCTCAGAAGAGCCTACTTTCTTTCAAAATTGGTTTGAAAGTTAATATTTTTTAACTACCATTTCTAAAATATAAAAATATTTATTTTATTATACTTTTTACGTGTACCAATGAAATTTACGGAAAAATTAAGTGCACATTTGACTCCAGAATGGCGCCAACAATACATTTCATATGCAGTGAGTAATATATAATTGAATTAATGAAATTTGTGACATCAATCTTTTAAATTCATGCTCATTTATTTAAAGGAGCTAAAGAATATGATCTTAAATGCTGTAGAAAATGCACCACTTAAGGAGAATTCCACCAGTCGTATTATAAACAATTACTACGCAAAATTCGAAGAAGAATTTCTTATGGAGTGTGACAATGAATTACGAAAAATTAACACGTTCTATGCCGAAAAATTAGCCGAAGCCACAAGACGTAATGTTGTTCTTTCTACATTATTGGATGAGATTATTGGTGAGTTATGTTTAAGGACACGTACAATGTCCCGCAAGAGTTTACATCAACATACGATTAGACGAAGAGTAAAACAAAAAAAGTTGAATATGGTTGATTTAAAAAATGGTTTTAGTGAATTATATTTAAGTTTGGTGCTATTACAAAACTATAAAATGTTAAATCATATGGGATTTAAAAAGATACTGAAAAAATATGACAAAGTATGTTGACTATATGATTATTCTATTTTATCTCTTATTGTCACTAATGAGAACTTTGTAGTTATTAAACAATACTAGTGGGAAGAAATGGTTTGATGAGAACATTGCAATGGCTCATTTTTATAAAAACCAAGATTTGGATAGTCTTATGCAAGAGGTTGAAAATAATTTTACGGAATATTTGGAAAATGGAGATCGTACACAAGCTATGAAACGTTTAAGAGTACCACCCTTGGAGGAAATACAGGAAGTTGGAACGATATTTCGAGTGGGGCTGTTTTTAGGTGCGTTTATAGTACTTCTGGGATTTATCTTAATATTGTGTATGTATTTTTTGGTGTGTGTGAATATTTGTAAACCCTTTTCGGAAATAGTTTAGAGTCCTCCTGATCCCTCACCTTTGGATAAAGTTTTTGAAAGATCTTAAAACGGGGTTTTTTATGAGGATAATAAGGATATTTTAGTTTCGGTAAAGGGGTTTAAAAAATGGACACATTAGTATATATGTATGTTTATTATATAGGTATTTACACAATTTATATTCTTTAAAAATGTTTGTTTTAGCTTTTTTTGGCAATATAGATAAGGACTTTCAGTCAATTCACGGCTTAATTTTATTTCGTGCTTCTTTTTATGTGATCATGTACCTATTTCTATTAGGAATAAATGTATTTAGTTGGCGCCGCGCTGGTGTTAATCATATATTAATATTTGAAATAAATCCTCGTAAACATTTAACATATTCTCATTTATTGGAATTACATGCTATTTTTGGTATAATATGGTCCTTTTGTGTGCTGGGTTTTATTTATGCCGATTATATTAATATGTCGCGGTTAATTTTTCCATTAATCTTAATTGGTATAATGCAGTTGTTTCTTTTCAATCCTTTTCAATATTTTATGCTAATGCCCGTTATTGGTTGCTGAGATTAATGGTGAGTTTAATTTTATGTTTTGAAAAGTAGAGAATAACATGTTTTTTTGTTCAAATCTATAGGGTCGTGTAATATTGGCTCCCTTGTTTTCCGTTGGATTTGCAGATTTTTGGTTAGGAGATCAATTAAATTCTCTAGTGGCTTGTCTTTTGGATTTCAAATACCTATTGTGTTTTTATATAAGTAATTCCAGTGGAAAAGTAGATTTTCCATACAGTCAGTGTTTAGAAAGAGACTACGTTGGTAATGCTGTTGTGCGTTGTTTACCGTCATGGTTTCGATTTGCTCAATGTTTAAGACGTTATTGTGATACAGGTCATGTCCATCCGTTTTTAGTGAATGCTGGAAAGTATGCTACTACATTTGCCATGGTTATATTTCTAACATTAGCAGCTAAATATAAAGGTGAGCAAAAAGTAAATGTTAAATAAACTCTTAATATTCGTTTCATAAATGGATATTATATACAACTTGCATTTATATATGTATGTTATTCTTTTTTACTTTATATTGTTAAGCTATGCTTGATCAGTAAATATTTAAACAAAGACTAGTTTCAAATACAATTTGTTTTCGAATATTTTATAATTTCTTCTAGATGATTACGCCAATACATTTCAAAATCCTTTTATTTGGTTTTATCTGGTATCGTCCATTTTTCAAACTTGCTATTGCTGCTGTTGGGATATTCTACGAGATTTTGGTTTATTTAAAACATTTTCAGGAAAAAATATTTTTTTACGGGAGCATATTATCTATCATCCGTTATTTTATTATTTCGTTATTGTGGAAAACATTATTTTGCGTTTCTTTTGGGCAATATCTTTCTATCTGGTAACACAAAATTATATAAGCACGTATAACATGGACTCCTTAGCGGGTTGTTTGGAAATAATCAGGTATTTGAAATAAACTAATTTGCCATAATACAACTGCGCTGCATGTCAAAACTATTAACGCACCATCGTTATAGCTCATATTTAAATTTATGAAAATATATGTATGTACATATGTATATTGAAAATAAAAACATGATAAGTTGTAAGTAGATCAGAAATATACATATTAAATTAAAATATAATATCTATTTAACAAGGTTCTTATTTGTATTAAGGAATATTGCAATAGGTAGTATTTCATAACTATAAATGCATATAAGTAAAAATTTAAATTAAAGAAGTGTACAAGCGTAAGATTAAATGCGATAAGGAATATCTCTCATTCTTAACAATTTATATAAAATTTGATTTTAATAATTGCATGTATTTGTCACCAATTATGGGTAACAGAGTATTATGAGTACGATAGTAATTAAAATTTTTCAGAAAAACTTAAACTTAAAACTTAAAAATATTACATTGAACTATAAAAATTATGAAAAGTAATAATGGAAAAACATCAAGTATTTTGACGTACGACTGACTTTCTAGTTTGCTTCAACAATTTTCTTTGCAACACGCGTTGGGCATGGTTGAAGTGTAAGTAACTAATACTGTAGTATAATGATGTATATTTTGTAGTTTTTTATACTTTAATGTCAAAATCACTAATTATATTTGTATTTTTTTTTTTTCATAAAATAGATTGCAGCATTAATAATACTGAGTTTATCTGACTTGCAGGCTTATTTTGTCAATATAACTATTGACATTTTTTTAAACTTAAAAAAAATATCGTTATTAGCTACTTTTTCGATCAAACATATTAATATTTGAAAATTTTGTGTTAAATGGGCCACAAGTTTATATTTTTTGATTTTTCTAAGATATGTTGCAATTGGAATTTTTTGTATTAATTAAGAAAATTAAAATGATAGTAACAAAATTGAACACGCTACATACGTTTATAGTTATGAAACACTAAGAAAAATATACTTTATCGTATTTATCGCAAATCACAAGCTTTAAACAATTTTTTTTTAAAGAGATATATTATATAACACATTCATATTTAAAAAAACTTTACTTAAAACATGTCCATAAGTTTATATAAAACAAAAAATAAGATGCGTTTATAGTTACGTCACGCAGTGTAAGTACTCGTATTATTATTAGGGCATCCAAATTGTTCGATTTTTCCTTTGTTTGAGTAAGACGAATAATTCGAATAAGATATTTTAACTTGCTCGAATAATTCGATCACACATTTAGAATTAATCGAATTATTCAAATATCTGCATTTTCTTAATCACCTATTTCACCACAATCATCAATGTTATTTCGTTAATATTTTCAATATCACATTAGAATACGAACAAATATGAGATAAAACATTATTGTGATACTGCAACTATTTCGTCAACACATTATATTACTGCATTGTCATCGTATGTGGTCGTTTGGTTTTTTTACATATAACTAAATAACAAAGACTTTTTTTTGGTATTATGACTTCTCGCAGTAAATATGTAAAAAATATTGTGGATAACAGGGGCATATAGAAATAACATGCAAGTTTTGACATTTTACTTGTTGTCATAAAAGTAGCAGAAGCTTTTACAATAATTACAGGCAATATTGTCTCATTTGGGCTTCTGAAAATCCAATAAAATCTTTGAAAAGCCTTCTTGTGTTTTGTGAAATCGAAACATTTGAAAACAAAATTCCTGAATGTATAATTTTACGAAATAATTTTACACCAGTAAATTATTTTTCAATGTTAAAGATGGAGTCTATCAGGGGTGTCATAGAAACCAATATTGTCAGAATTGGTTTTAAAACCACACAAAATTATTCGAATTATTCGTTATTTGCAAATGGACATTTTCAAATTATTCGCAAGAAATTGTTCGATTATTCGAACGAACATTGTTCGAATGGATACCCTTATAATTATTCTACTTTTATTAGACGTTATATATGGAATTATGCTTGGAAAATGAGCATTTATTTAATGTGGGACAATTTCGTGCAGTGCGTGATATTTTTATAGCGCCCATAGAAACCAAGAATTCAATAGAATTACAAAAAATGATGGATGAAAAGGATGGTGTTGTAAATCGTGCCGTTAATAAATTTAACAGTATCTCTTTAACAGACGTCGAAGAAGAGTTTGAAGACGAATAGAGTAAGAAATAGTTGTATTTAATAACAAACATTTAAATAAAATATTTAATATTTATGTATAACAAAGTATGTATTAATTTTTATGAAATATTATCAGCTACTCCAGACACTAAAGCAGTGCCTCGTAAAATCCAAAAGTCTGCAGGCATGGCACTTTCCAAGAGTATAGATAATATAAAATTGGAGGAATGGCCCGTTGTAGATAAAACCCCCGATCTAGCTTGAGTTTTGTAAAGAGGTGCCTCATATCGTTCACCAGGCTCCAGTTTAAGACACGGTATTAAACGTATGGCCGGTAATCTTGAATATAACACACCAACTTTAGCATCGCACAATCCGCCTTTCGATTTGTGCCATTCGGCTGCCTCTACGAATATGCCATGCACATTTACGCCTGCCTCTGAGGATTTTGGGATATTCCCATACAAATCATCGACCTTAAATAAATTAATAGTAGATTTTCTTAAATAAACGCAATTTTATAGGTATATATCAATTAACTCACCGGTTTATTATAGAGCCTTCTCTCAAAGAAATTCTGTTGTATTAATACATTTTCCATTACTTTAAAGTCTATCTTCAATTCATCTATTGGCAGCACTCGTTTTCGTGCATGTGTTTGCAAAACACCAGTTAAGAATGATTGGGGAAAATAAAAGCCACTAATCCAAAAAGATTTTGGATTTCCGAAATCAGCCCAGTTTTGTATGAAATCTATACGTCTCTGAAAATCAGCTATATAACTAGGCAATGGTTTAATAGATAGAAAACTCTTTTTCTCCCACAATTTTGGTACTAAATTTGCTAATAGTGCTTGGAAAACTTCTTCTAGTTCCTCGGACATCACAACTAAACCTTTAATGGCTTTTCGTAAATTAACCAGACTTGTATGCACCAAATGTAATGAATTATTATAACGATCTATTTCTTGTACCAGCACTGTTGTTAAAGAAGGCTGTTGACCTTTAGCATCAATCTGTTAGTAAAATCGTATAATTATTTAATAAATTAAATTTTTTTCTATCAATTATTACCTTTAACAATTCTGGATGGAGCTTTTCTTTACTAATTTTTTCAATTAGAACTTCTTGTATTTTCGAAATAACTTCCAAGCATAGGTCATTCTCTTGAGCTTGGCCCTCGTCGGCAGATGATCTTGGCTGACCCACAAGCAAGGTATTTATGAAAAAGTTAGTTTCTTTTGTTTGAAATACCAAGTTGGCATTTTCATGCATGCCAAATATTTCCGGATCCTCTAGTGTGGGAAAATGTTGTACATAGCTTTGATACTCTTGTATAGTACATTTTCTCGGATCACAATAGTATGGATCTCCACGACAGTATTTGTAATTGGGATCTAGTATTTTTTCAAAAGTAAACATCTTTAGAATTGTTCTCAAACAGCGTAGATCCCATGAATCGGTTACCCGACCTCCCCAAGTAATGTCGCCGTTTATGTAGTAAATAGCTTCCCAAGGAATTGTTTGAGCTTTCTTCCTCGCAATAAAAAAGTCTAGTATTTTAAGGCCACATTCACGATCACTTTCATTAAACTCATACGTAATATTCCAGCCTAATGCGCCAAATTTACGTCGTTCCAGGAGCACGGCATGGAATACACACAGACCAAATACAATAGCACGCCATTTCTCCTGAAGTACATGTTGTTCAAAGTAGTCCACATTGATATCGGCTAAAGCTCCCAAAATATTCGCTTTAATACCTTTCGGAGGTTCGTTGGTAACTTTAACGGAGTTTTGCAAGACACTTATAGGAAAACTTTTTTGTGGCATTGATGACAGGAATAAGCGAAAATTGTCATGGGCTTTAATAACACCTAAAGTTATATTCCGCACTATATTTTCCATTTGACTCATCCACGATGTGGCTAAGTGACAATTTTGCAAAAAGACCCAGTGACCTAAGCGTAAACTTTTGTCTATTAAATTTTCGGCAACTGGTCCTTGTCCTTGACCCAACGAAATGGAATAAAATTTATCCATATACTTCATATCCTCGGCAAATCTTAAGAAATTTGCCATTGGATCAGAACCACTAGAAAGCACGAAAATCAGCGGCGTTATATTAGAAGTATCCAAGAATCTGAAACAATAATTTATAAAAACATCAGTTGCTTGGAAAAAAAAATTTAAATTAAATAAGCTTACACAACTTTAAGCTGACTTCCTGAGGCAGAAACTTCTGTAAAATACTGGCCTAAAGTTGCTCTTAAATAAACAACTACATTCAACGAGAATCGTTCCCTTCTAAAAATTCTAACAAACATAAGTTTCTGGAAATTTGTTAGTCTATTATTCCAATAATCCGTAGGAGCAGAATCTCCATCATCCGAAAAACGGAAAATCTGTCATATTAAATTATATACATAAATATTTTAATTGGCTTCTATGTTATTGTAAATATGTACCTCTCGATTATCATCAATTTGCAAAAAGAATGGTATATGCGATCTATCTGAAAATCCCTTAAATGTTAAAAAATTCTCATCCAAAAACAAGCATGCCTCCCATTCAGAATCTGTTAATGTTATATTTGCAGGCTTTGACTTCGCCTTTACTAAACCAACAACCCCTCGAGTTAGGAAATTCAACTCTTGCTGATTAACACGACCTTCTTGTCGCTCAATAGCAAGTGATAAGAGGAAACTGAAAATTATTTTATGATTTTCAAAGAGACCCCTTGAAACATTATCATAGATAGCCTTCAGTTCGTTCAGTTTCAATTGATGTATGCGATCTTCAGTGCTTAACTTAGGATGATCCAGACGTATAACGGCACAAAATATTTGTGAGAAATATTTTAAGCTATATTGGTACATAGGATCTATGTCGGCCAGACCAGCAACAACAAAATATAGTATGGCTCCACGAGAGGCTAAATTACGATACCTTTCTCTAGTGGCGGTAATGACTTTTTCAGTTTCTTCAGTGTCCACTAAACGGGTGGCAATTATCAAAGAAGTTTCCTAGAAAATAAATTAAAACGGTAACATGAGAGCCATTCAAGTAACTTGTAACTAACCTTAGCATCATTAAGAGTTTCTACCAACTCCTCATCATCCAAAATGTTACCCTTAGAATTGAACAAAAGCTTGAGGACCTTGTCTTCCAAAGCCAAAAGTTGTTGCTTGTCGCTATTGATTTTTATAATCAAATCATTCCGTTGTATTTCTAATACTGGAAGTTCAATTGCCACAATATCTCTGAAAAAAGCGGAATTAAAATTAGAATTAATTTTCTATAATATAAATAAATCTTATTCATACGATAATAGTTGATCTTCCAAACCACTTTCCGTAACTAAAAAGTTAACCAATGTCACATTAATGCATATTTCTGGTAAGTAATGTGGATTGGCCAATTTTGTTGTCATATACAATTTGAAATGTTCGTCATAATCGATTATAACATCTCCTAGCTTTAAATAGGTTCTACCCTCTAATATGTAAGTTTCACGCTGCAACACAGGTCTTATGGAAGGATCGATATTTTCACTTATATCTTCCAATAGTATAGGATAGCCTTGGCGTATGCAATTCTCCATGATTCTCAATAAATTTCCATCAGTCATTTTTAAAATATGTAAGTTATTAATTTTTTCCTTATTTCTAATCCAACGATTGGCTTGTTCTTGGGGATCAATCATAAGAGGCCAACGGAGGGCTCGTGTGGCATATAGACCATTTTCCACCGATATGTCGTCTTTAGGCAGGCCATCAACAGTCCATTGACGTATTTCATAAGCATCACCCAAAACTTTAAGTAAATTAAATTTACTACTGGCAGCAATTTTCTGTTCCCTGCACTTGATGACCCATTGAGCACAAAGTTCGTTGCGATATTCGGTGGAAAATGCGCCCAAATAAGCTACACATGCGGCTGCAACTAGAACATCTCCCGGTACGCAGTATAGTTCTTGTGTCAGTAACTGTGGAATATTTAGAATTTAAATCGTTTGTTGTCAATTGGTTTATTTAATTTGTATTACCTCAACCGTCTCCTTCCAGCGAACTTCTTCATCTGACAAAGCAGATGTTAAACGTCCTGCTCTATTTATACGGCCATAAGTTAGATCAACCGCCTCTTGTATAATTTGAAATTCACGACTCTTCTGATCGATGTTATCTTTGAGAGCCTGAATTTTTGCTTCTACAGATGCCAATTCTTGTTGTTTGATTCTCAGAATGGCCATGACCTCTTTAAGTTCGGATTCAGCTAGTTCTTTGCGTCTAATTTTGGGTTCAACTACCTTATAAACTTTGGCGAATTTATCCATGGCTATAACCCATAAACTAACTGATTTTGCCACTTTTGAAACCTTTTCAAATTTCTACACGTGAATATGTGCATTATATAGGTACATACACACATATGTATAAAAAAATTTAATTTAATATATATTTACATATGTATATTTAAGAAAAAGTTTTCTTACAGCTGGCACAAAGTCTTTGTGACTAATATATTTCTTAACTTTTTTCAAAGTCTCCTCTTTAATATGCTCTTTATCGAATTCAAACAATCGCTTTATAAAATTAATATCCGCCATGATTCCCTTGGCAGAAGCCCAGGTTGGCCTGCGAAGATTTAGTAATTTTTATTAAAATAATTAAAAAAAACACAGAAAAACTCGTACTTAGCTCCTAGTAATATACACACAGCTTCCATAACGAATTGCACTAAAGCTGGTGGTGTGGTAAATGATTTCAACTCATTTATATCAGCCTTGGTCAGTCCTTTTAGGGCATCTTCGGCTTCTTTTAAAGCTGGCATAGCAATTTCTAAATCTTTGTTTGCATCATCGGACATGGCCTGGCATAAACCGGCTTTTTCTTTTGCATTGGCCTCATCACGCATAACGCTATCTTTAACTTGATCTGCCAGTTTGGTATCAATAGCTAGTCTTTCAAGTAAAGATTTCATATTGGAGGATTTTTCATCTAGCTGAGGCACCATTACTTCCAGTTCTTTTTGCATGACAGTAATCTAGTTAATTAAATTGAAAAGTTTTACATATATGTATGTATGTAATTCGAAAATGTAGTTTTTTTAAGTTTACTATATCATTGGTCTCCAGGATCTTATTTAAACCGTTTGAAATTCGTTTACGTTTATTTTTAATATCTTCACTTTTATTTTTTAATAGACTTTGGTAAAGTTTTAAAAGTTCCAAATAACTGCTGGGTGTAGTATAATAATGACGTTTCATTTCTTTGTAAAAACGTTCAGAAGCCTCCTCCACGGTCTTTATTGCCAAAAACAAAAGATCGATTATTGATTAAAAGAGATTAGAAATATACATATGTATTATATTAATAACAAACCTTATGTATGAAAACAGTTGTTGTGGCCAACGCTTGACATTCTTCTGTTGTGGTGGTGTTTTTCGCTAATAATCCTAATGCTACCGAATATAGAGCTTCAGTTGGCCAGTTAGAAAACCAATCGATGCTTGTACAGTTTACCAGCGATGGAAACATACGGCATCTTCGTCGAAATGCATCTCCTACCGGAGACATGGAGAGTACAACATGCAAATTGTTACGTACTCGGTTTATAAAGAATTTGTAGATGTCATCACGACTACATCCCTGAATATGTTAAATTGAAACTTAATTATTTGAAACTAATATATTGATTGTTCAGTTTACATCTTTCATTGAGGCATTACAGGCTTCTCGAGCATCCAATATAATTTTTTCATAATCATCACCTTCAAAAAGATTTGGCACTTCTCCTGAATTTAAGAGATTATTAATGTCTTCCAAAAATTCCTCTTCAACCATTTGAGTATCCATCATAAGAAAAACTACTGGTGTATTGTCTATCTGCAATTGAAATTAAACAGATAACATTTTGGTAATTTATAGTATAAACTTATAGAGAGAATCTTAGTCTTCCTTAACACATACTCCCGCATGTCGGTAGATACTCCTCAAGTCCTCATGAAAACCATTAATATCGTAATTACGCTTTAGTTCAATTTGCATACATTTATATTCATTAACATGAGCTGCCAACTTCGTCAATGATTGCTTACCCATACCCGCCACGCCAACCAATAGGCCGTTTCCACGATCACTTCTTAGTAATCGAGCTAATCTAACCGTATGCTCTAAAGCATCTTGGAATAGTATTAAATTCATTCTCTTTCCTGTCATTGAATTGTAATCCTCAACATAATCCATTAAAATACTTTCCAACTTAGCGGGATCTTTAATCTCTTCATATACACGATCGGCTTTGGCTTTACCAAATACCATGAAGTCACCATAGAGTATAGGAGGTTCCTCGTCCCTATAGACCTGTTTGTTGAAGTGTTTTAGACACACTTGCTGCATGATATTTTTAAATGATTTTTTATCTTCGCCGTTAATTAAGCGATCGTGAAACACTCGTGTAGTTTCATGATAAAATAGACGCAAAACTTGCATTTCCATATTATAGTGCAGACTACTGGCTTGTAAAATACCCTGTATGCATTTGGATAGATCTCTTAAATTAAATATATAATGAGATTTATCAGGGGTGGGTAACATTTCTTTGGCAATGCGCATATAAACATCGACGCAGGCATTGACAATGGGTGTAGAGAGCGGTCGTATAACCGAGGAGAATTCACTTAAAAATCTTTATTAAGAATGAAATAAGAATATGTATGTATTATACTCGTACATGTGTTTAACCCATTACTTTACCCTGTTAAGATGCCGTCGAAAATGGTGGTTAAAATGTCATCATTTGGTTTGGGCAGAGAAAGTAAAGCAAAATGTCTTACAAATCGTGGTGTTAAGGGATTTCTACCACCTCCAGGTGGAGCACAACCACATCCTAAAACTACATCTACAATTTCTTTCCAGAATAATTTCTCACGATCATAAAATCCTTTAAAGTCTAAAAATTGTCTGAAAATGATAATTAAGCTAACAGTTTTAGGCATTAGTTTTAAATTTGTTACGTTCGAAGTACCTTAATAGTTCTATAGCTGGTTGACTCCCATACGTATCCAATTTGGGCATATTAACATCATCAATAAATACAATTACAGTTTTTCCTATAGGAGCACCCAACTGATTACGTTTACGTTTTTCCAAAGGACCTTCCATCATTTCCTGGGTTCGAATGCTACTCGTTTGGGCTGAAAAATTTATTTGTACTGGTACCACTGAGCCTTGCAAAAGCTTCTTGAGAGTGCTAACAGCTAAAACTGTTTTACCCACACCCGTATCACCAGTGAACATTACAGGATATTTACGTTGAAACAATAATTCAGTTACATATCTGGTTACATAATATTACAAAAAAAGAATAAATAAATGAATGTAATGGTAGATTACCAGTCTGACAGTTTACTCACCCATATTTTGTAGTGTCAACTGTAGGAACTAGCATATCAAAATATTTATCTTCCGGATTAAATACAAAAGGGTCCACAATTGTAGACCACGTTTCCCAATTGCGTGTATTCATATTTATTCTATAATCCCAAAGACTTCCTTCCTCAGGGAATCTGAAATACATACATATACTTTAAATGAAACAAATACATATGTTAAAGAAATTTATAGAAACTCACATTACATGAGATTGTGTAATCATTTGCTCCCTTAAAAGTTGCTCAAAAATTAATTTTTCGTTGTCTCGAAAATTGGATGATTGAGACCATAGAGCACACCACACGAATATTTTTGTTAACAAAGATTTGCATTCATCTTCTTTAAAGCCATGCCAATTTATTTGCTCAATTAAGGCAAACAATAACTCCAAACACAGACATACCTTTGAACTGGTTACTTGTCCTATAAAAAAAGACCCATGTTTCTTGGCCATGTTCAAGATAGCTTTAAAGTTTTGTGTGAATAAATCATATAAGTAATTCAGCTTGGTGTCTTGTATTTTCTTCGTAATGGGTCCTGTTATCCAAGAATCTAATAAGGGTAGCCAGCCAAGATCATCGGGATCTACATACACCATTCCACAACGTGAAACGGTGGCCGGAGAGGCTTGCACCAGATCTTGCACTTCGAATACCATGTGTACCCAGGCGGTGAGTTTAATACGTTCCGAATTGGCCAAACATAGCATTTTATTATCATCGAGCACAGTATTTAAGTTTTCAATCCATACAGCATCTACCGGTCCATCATTAACAATCCATTGATGTATTTCTTCTAAGTATTTTCAATCATATGTATCATTGTATATTTATACATAAGCATTATAAACTAGTTTACCTTCTACATTTACCGCCGTTCTAACGGCCAAACCTAGCAGACCATCTTGCCATTCCAGTGTTTTTGGATTAACATAACCATATAATTCATTCATTGAGACTGCCTTGGGATTCATACATTGAATTGTAACCGGTCTAAAGTGAGGACCCGGCACTTCAGTTTCAAATAAATGACCCAGAGCAAATTCTAAAGCATGCAATACCGTCGATTTACCACCACCTGTAGGTCCCACTAACATTACTCCCCATCTCACACACATAGTCTCATAAAGTTGTATACACTTGTGCATTGTGGCACGCACAGGTTGCAAATTCTTTTGAGATAAGCCCAGCTTAATACTTGCTTCCAATTGAGGATGTGAGGAATCGGGCAATTCGACGCCTGGAAACAAATCACTGAGTATGCCCAGAAAGAGCATGGCATCGTCTACTAAAAATTTCGGAATATTTGAATCTTTTAAGGCTGCAATCAAAGTTATATCTTCCCTCTGATAAGGAGAGGCTCTTTTTAGGGCGCCCGCCATAACAAGCACCGACTTCACAGCTCGCATGCCAAAATCATAATGATTTTGCTGACTAAGTTGTTCGGAACAAAGCTTGTACATTTGTACCATTTTTTGTGCCAAATTCTTCGGATCTTCAAAGCCTTCCGAGTAGAGAATGACTTCAGCAATAAGAGCATAATCGGGTACCATCATAGATATGGGACGAAATAGTGCTTTCAAATTGTCGGGAAGCTCAGTACGGCCAGCATAGCCAGGATTCATTGTTATGAAAACGGCACATGATTTGTTGAGTTTTATCTCGCGTCCCTCAAAAATAAATCTACATATTAAAATTTGGGTAAATTTCAATGAATAGTAAATGATTTATATAAACATCATATGATCATGGTGACAATACCTCTTAGCATTAATGACTTTAGCATTTCGAATCGTAATTAACTGTTGGGCTATTACCGACAACACTTCAATGTCTATACGATTAAACTCATCGAAACAACACCAAGCACCGCATTGCGCTAAGCCAGAGAAAAAGCGACCCATCATTTTGTAATCCAAGCCATCGGAACAATTGAATACGACACATTGCTTGGCCACAGATTTGGCTAAATCTTTTGTTGTCTCAGTTTTACCAGTTCCCGCTGGACCAGCAGGGGCACCGCCCAAGTCCATTTGTATAGCACCCATTAGACACAAATAACAGCGATCTGTAAGGGGTGTCAAAACCAGCACACCACCAGCACCTAAATATTCGTAATAATAGGGGATGGTAGCCGATGTCATTCGCGAATAAACGGTATCTGTTTCAGTTGCCCAGTAGAAACGTAACATTTTTAACCAGTCAAAATCGGAACTGAAAATAAAAATTAAACATCGAAAATTGTCTCTTAGTAACTAAAATTAATGAGTAAAGTTACAGAGTTAATGTGTGTTATTCTACAATTTTGTAATTCTCAAAATATGTAGATATTATTTTATAGATAATATCTAGTATATAAAAATTAAAAAATATGTAAAAAATTCTTATTGCGTATATGTATGCATAGACTGGTTTAAGAAATAATATAACCATACAACTTACGATCTTACGACATGTTTGTCAATCAACATCCTTATAGAATCTTTGGCATGCACATCAATGGTTATTAATGCTGTCAAAACTTTCCTTACTAAACTTGTTATGTTCTGCCTGGTTAATGTCGCCAAGGCAGCAAGATTTTTTAAACACGTCGTTTCGAATTGTTTCATTAAACCAACAATTTGACTTTCATCATTACCAGGATTATCTAGAATCGCATGAATATCACTTGCCCATTGCTGCTGCGATATAGTTAAAGCTACCTGATTTGGATGATCTTGAAACCAGACATCACGCTCCTTGTTCGGATAACATTGGTAGCCAAATCGCATGGCTCGCTTGACCGAGGCAAACATGCCTTCTTCCACTTTACTCAGCCATTCCTCCACAGCTCCTCTGGCCTTTAAGCCTTTTTGAAAGAACAGCTTTTCACCTTCGGGAGAAATAAATGCTAAAATATCATTGGTGGGTATCATGCGACCTGTACCATCGTCTTTTTGGCCGAACTCTAGACGATGTATGGCATCAAAGCATTTGCGCAAGTGTGGCTGTACAGCTTGGGGTATACGTGTTTGCGCCAAAATTTCCAGTAGTTCACCATTGGACAAAAAATAAAATCTAAATTGCTTGTTGATGAATTTATGGATGTATGTTTTTATATAATATTGATAAATTTAAAATACTACCTTGGAAATACTACTCTCTTGACTTCAAGGTAAGCCTCTAAGCCACGGGTTATTAAATCCAAAAGTCTATTGTTTTCTTTGAGAATGTCATAATTATCTTTGGAAGACATTACTGGCAAAGCCAAGGAAACTTTTTTTGCTGTACGCAATAACTCCTTAAAACTTTTGTCAACGGCAAAGAACATTTTTGCCTCTTGAGGCAATTGTCTTTGTATATCCGGAGAGGCAAATATAGCCTCCAAATAAATCCAAGATGTTTGACAATCCATCCAGACCTCTAAAATTATTTAATTTTTATTTAATAATTTTTAGGCTCTGCGTACAATTTGATACCTTACATACCTAAAGTTTTTCCAAATTGTTCCAACAATGATATCCATTCATTAACTTTATGTTTAATTGGTGCCACATATTTCGAAGCTGCTATCGTATTTATATTGACATTTGAATCATCTAAAATGGTTAGTAATTCCTCCGTACCAGCCAAAATGAATACATCTTTTTGATCATGGTAAACGACAATTGAAAGTTCCTGTTCTTTCCACACACCATCAATACTCTTTAGCATATTCTCAAGTTGAGCCTCACCCGTGGCTTGTGACGATATTTCCATAAGAGAGTTGGCTATATCCTCGTTGAATGCGTGCTGTTCCTCATATGTCGATAACAAGATATTTTCTTCTTGAAAGAATTTCCGGCCCAAGACTGTTTCGATATCTGTCCAGTGGCGCTAAGAAAGGAATGTGAATTTCAATATCTGACGGGAAACTATATATAGTCATTTCTATGATTACCGCTCTAAAGTTACTGTTCCTTAAATAGCCAATAACTGGTAATTTCAATTTGAAATCTTCAGCTGCTTGTTTTAATTCCGGTAGTATGTTATTGACCGGAAGATACTTTTCAAATTGCATGCAATTTTTAATTGTTTTTATAGTCAAGTCCACTAATTCGTTAACAACCAATGTGTTAAATTCTACCGAAGTCCAACGTTTATAGGCTTCCTCCCACTGTTCAACTGAGTTGTGGAGATTTTGGCGTAAACGTATCTCAGTAAATGTTTGATGCATTTCGGTGTACATGGTAATGTCAATCTAAAAACAAGTAAGAAAGTATAATCAGTCAAGCCTGACCAAAAAATATCCTACAACCAGTATATGTGCAAAACACTTCAGGAATCATCACTATATGGGAGCTATGACCTATTATGGACCGATCATCTAAACATTCTGAGCATATCAATATTGTTTGCGTTCAATTGTATCTCGATATAATCACTGTTAAAAGATTTATGCATGTTAAATTGATTTTCAGAAGTGAGCCTTATGGCCGAATTCACAGTCTTTAGTTAGCTAATGACAAAGGCTTAACTAATGATTCTTTATTCGCAATGCTTAGTTTGCCATAAGAATAACAATTAATAGTTAAACAATAGTTAGTATTCTAGTTTACCAATGGTTAACTAATGACTGAGAATTCGGCCATTATAGGCATATGGCAGCATTGACTATTTATGGGCCGACCGTTATTAAATTGGGCGACAAGATTTCTGTGTATATAGTAGGTATAAAACTTAATTGCTTAGAATTTTATTTGGATACCAAGATTTTTAAGAGGTATAGGTCGTTAGTGATTTTCAAAAGAGGGACTTATATGAAGCGATGACTAATTAGGGACCGATCATCATAAAATTTGGCCGAATGGTTTCTCTATACGAGTACATGACATATTTGTATATGACTTATTTGTGTTGAATATTAGTTGGATATTCTCTTTAAAGTGATTTTCAGAAGTGAGCCTTAGATATATGTGAGCTATAGTCAATTATGGACCGATATGTACAACATTTGTAGGTGTTATTTGGTTTTATATATAATTTATTTGTGGTGACATTTGTTTGGACACGTTTGTAAAACAAACATTTATGAACAATATTGCCCTATTTCGGGAAGACATTTGTATGGGGGTTAAGTGAAATATTGGCTCGATTTTAACCATTTTTAACTTTGCGCTCAAGTTTTCCATGGACAGCCAGACGTACGAACGAACGAACATCGTTAAATCGACTCCGAAAGTGACCTTTTGTGCATTACAAACATCAGCACAAATCCAATATACCCTCCCCACTATGGTAGTGTAGGGTGTAATTAATGAAATTTATAAATAGACCGAACACAGAAAAAATCTTTAAATCTTTAATAAGTTAAAACCTAAAGTTATGGCAATGGTATATTTTACCTTAAACTCCTTTTGATATCCTATGTACTCAGCAGCTCGTTCATGTAAATTTTGTAAACGTTCCAGTAGATCATTTAATTTGGATTTTACGAATTGGCGATTAGAGTTTTTCTAAATTTTTAAAGAAAATCCTTGATCATCACAAACTATAATTAACATTTTTCCACTCACATCTAAGAGGCCTGAATCTTGTGTTTCCAAATAGACCTCGTGAATTTCTTCAAATATCTGCTGTATATCTTTGTTCATTATCTCTTCGAGTTTTCCAATAAACTGATCTCTTTTGGCTTGTATTTCCTTTAATTTATCGTTTGTACGATTAACTAAATCTTCACAATCCATATAATCTTCTTTGTGTTCATCATCAATGGGTATGGAATAGTCTTTGATAATAATAAAGACATCGTGGGCATAATCAACTTCTTTAAAAAGTATTTCCATTTCAGCATCAACAACATCGAGATATCGTATATGAGCCACTATATCTATAGAAGTTTGGGGTTCAGCTAAGATGCGCGCTGAAAGATCTCGAGTTTCCTCGGATATGCGATATATTTGTTCAGTGGCCAATCTATTATTAAAATTATTACAAAAATAATTAAGTACTATATAATGAAAATAATAATGAACCAAATATATGTGAAATATAAGTACTTGGGTAAATAGGTGGCCAACACATTTTGTAACTTAAGGCAGACTGGTGTTACGGTCTCCTTAAAGCTTCCTTGAGTCAATTTCAACAAACCCAGATTTACATTGGTTAATATGCCATCTAATGCTTTAACGTTTTTGCAGTAACGTTCACAATAAGCCCTTAATTTTCCCAAATCTGCCAATTACAATTTAGGAGACTAATGAAGGAATTCTTACAACTATTCTCGGATTTCGGAGGAGTAACTCTATAATTCGATTCGAAAACATTTTCGAATTACATTGTATTAAGCATTTAAATTTAATTTTTAGTTTGGAGTTACAGAGTAACTCCCTTGAAATCTAAACTTTCAACTAACCTCTCTCACTTTTAATTGTATTCGGATCGGTGTGTGTATCCACTTCGTAATTGGTGCGTATAGTCTCGAATCTTAAAGTATATATGTTAGCCTTTTCATAGGCTAATCTTACAAATGTGTATATTATTTTACTGCAATGAAATTGACGTTAACTTTTGAACATAATAAAATTAAAAAATTACCGATTAAACTGAAATTCGTTATCTGTTCTAAGAAGAAAACTTAAATCAGGAGCTACACCGGCTAATCTTTCTTCCTGGCGACCCATTATTGAGGGTCTAAAAAATATATACAGAATACATACATATTATATAATAACAATGATAAAATTTGTTCGGTTTTCCTACTTACTCCGTAAATTGGAAATACATTTTATCATCTGTAAAATTTTCAATTTCAGTAACAGATTCCAATATTAAGGTCGATATACGATTAAAAATATGTTTCATAACATCTCTAAAAATGAATAAACATATGTATATATATATATATTAATAGTTTCTTTTTCAAACAAGTGTTGGAATATTTTTTAAATTAAAAATCTGAACTTTCCAATACCGGCAATTTCTAATAAAATTCTATTTTATACTTACTCAGATGGCTCGATTTCAATACGATCTGGAAGTAAACGAAAATCTGCCACAAAGAATGGATTCTAAAACAAGTTAATTAAGTTAATTACATCGATTTATTTGACTGACTCATAGATTGCCTTATCTAACCTGTGGTAAACTTTCGGGCCGAACGGGCTCTAGTTGCTTATGCAATGTTAAATTTTCCTTTAAGATGTTTAGGGTTGGACCTAAGGCATCATGAACTTTCATAGCCTCAACTAAATCTCTGAAACTGTTGGCAGTAATTTTATGAAACATGTGATACATCATGTGGTCACAGAAGCTAAGGAAGCTAAGAAATAGATAAATTTGAAGGACAATTAATGATACTATATTAAACATAATAAAATAAATCAATATTACTTGGATAGAATTTTGCAAAAGTTTCTTTTTTTAGCACGATCCATAAAACTCATAGCATCGCGCATTTTCTTTACCGAAGGATAGTAGTTGATTTCATCATTGACAAAGAATCCACGATCGGTTATAGCCTTAATACAGGCATCATCTTCAAAATGATATGTAAGTAAAACATGTTAAGTTTTGTGGAATCAGATCTCTATTGTAACTTATTAACATTATAAAAACTTACACAGTATTTGTTTCATTCTCTCACGAAATTCTCTTAATTTAACAGTTAGTCTTTCATAGATTTTCATCTGTACTTCCAGAAAGTAAAAGGGATGCCACTCCTCAACAACTAGTGACATAAATGATTTGATTTGAATAATATTAGTATTGAACCTTAAATTCTCAAACATATATGTATATGTACTTTACCGCCAACATTGATAAAGTTGCTCTTTTCCAAGATTACAATTTCACTCCGCAACTTAAGTATGGCATTGGCCAAATGTGGTATGGCTATAAAAAGATGCTCTTGCAGATTCTGGACAGCTTGATTTAGTTTTTTCCATTTCACCGTTTTTTCCCACACCTTGAAACCTTTCCATATACGAAATACAGCAAATGTCCGAATTTTAATAATGCTCAAAAACTGTTGAAATTCTTGTTGCCACTGCAACAGCGGAGTGAAAAAGTTTTCCGACAAATGCCAGTAGGTCACGCCGTGGCGACTCATTGTAAAGTATAACAATTTATTGGGTAAATTGTCCCATGTATATTCTTGCAGGCTGTAGGGTGTAAAATATTCGCTAGTTTTTGGTAGCATATACGTCAAATATATAAAACGATCATCGGGCATATTGCGCATACGTTCAACTGTTATATTCAAATCTGGTATTAAAGAGGCCCCTGTTTTAATACTGTCGGAACTTTCTCTTACTCGAATAATGTCTGTTTTGGTGTCTTTTTCCTTTTTAACTTCATCCTTTTGATTAAATGCAACTGTACGCCTTATGCGTGAAATGCGACCGATAGGATTTACGATGTCCAGAATTTTTGCGCGTGAATTCAATTTTTCGTCGGTAAAGCGCCGAGACATCTTTTCTTCTTTTTTATAATAGTATTATTTTCAAAAATTTTCGTTTTTGAATAACTTTCAATATTTATTTATAACATTGTTTGCTTTTTACTATGCCAACGAAGTTCTAATAAATTCTATGTATGTATATAGGCAAAGTATTTAGACATGATGAATTAGGATGGATTTGTATCTAAACAAATGGTTGTTTTGACAACCTTTGACTGACTACTAAATACAGTAGGTGCCATGGTAAAATTAAATATAATTTCACCATGGTAGGTGCTTGTTTTATTTTATTCGTAAATTGAAACCTGTTGATATTTATTTTGGTTTCCTTGCGAGCATCATTATCAATTTTGTCAAAACGGTGTTGCTTCAATGAAATTTTTAGATATCATTGAATTTTATTATCTCCCTCCCTTTAGTTTACGAAATAGGTATATATAATTTTAGATTTCATTGTATTTTGTGTGAAAAAATAGGTTTTAATAGATTTCCATTAATATTTCTCTAAACCCTTTAGTTTACGATATACAAGCAATTTTTGATTTTATTGTATTTTGTATGAAAAAAAAGTTTTTTGGCGGAAAGTATATTTGATTACAGATTTTTCATTAATATCACTCTAAACCCTTTAGTTCACAAAATAAACCAATTTCAAATTTCATTGCATTATTCTTCTAAAATCGAATTTTGTTGGAAAAAAGCAATTTTAAATTTCATCGAATTATTCTTATAAAATCATTAATATCGCTGTAAATACTTTAATTTATGATAAATAAAAAATTAATTTTCATTAAATTTTGTATGAAAATCAATTTAGTCTACAAATTATTCGCTAATGCCTATGCTAATGTAAGATTTCTTAGATACAATTTAAAATATTTTAGACCGGACCACCAGTTTCATGGCTATGACAATTTAATACAGGGCCTTATTAGATTTAGCACGAATGTGCTATATTTTATATGTGTGTTTATTTCATATGTATATTTTTTAACATTTAGTACATAATGAAATATAATTGTACCAATTGTTTCATCCCTGACGTGTTGTTAGTTCATAGTATTTATATTGTTTAATAAGAAGAAGAGAAAAGCCAGCTGTTGAAATAACTTACAGCTGTGATTTTGTTAGTTTTTCAGAAAATTATAAATACAAAAGTTGTATATAAATATGGACCAGGACATACCCTTTTCAGAACTTTTGGAAAAAGCTGAAGAAAAAATTTTATTGGGTAACGAACTTATAAAACATTTGGAAGACTTTAGCGAAATACCAGGAGTACAAAAGGTGCAAAGAAAAATCTACCAGGAAATAAAATTCTTGCAAAAGGTACCCATGAGTGTGCATAATAATTAAATTTAATATTTGTAGATCTATTTTATTTATTTATTAAGGTCATTAAGAATCAAACTTTAAAAATAAATCACGTACAATGCAGTAATTTAACTCACTATGAGTTTTTGGTGAAAATTTTAAAACGTCAAAGAGACGTCGTTCATGTTGATTGTGGTTTTCCAGTAGATTATCGGGAAAATCCTTTAAGAGTTGATATTGTATGCGAGAATGGCTTGAAGTGGATTAAAGCAATTGCGCGAAACTCCAAGTCCTTAACAGATGCTGCACGTGGTGAAGCCAGTTATGGAGCTAGAAGTATAATAGATCAAGCTCAAGAATTTGTCGAAGCTGCAGCTCAAAATTTATGTATGTTTAAGTGTCCCAAGGTAAGATGTTTACAAAAACAGTTTTTTTAAACTGATAATTAAAATAATATTTATTCCAGGTTGTTTTTTATTTTAGTCAAACAATTGAAAATGAACTATTGGCAGCTTTGCAAGAGGAAGGCGTTGAAGTTGCTTCATTGGAACAACCTTCAGAAGTTATAAATAATTCAGATCTCAGTAATGTTAGTATTTTAAATTTGGATATTACAACATTACTGGCGTATATAAGTAATGTTTGCAATGGCGGCTGTTACTGGAAATTCCATGAACCTATTTTGACTGAGCAAGCGGACAAGGAAAGGGAATGCCCACTTAAACCTATTTTGGATAAACTTTTTATGGGTTTGATATAATTCTCTTATTATTATTGTATTTTTAAATTTTAGTTGAAATTAATATTTGTTCACGACTGGTCTAATAGAACTTGTATTTTGTCTCTTAGATAAACGTCTTATTTGCTGTAAAACAGCTTATAAATCTTTTCAAGATATTGTTTCCCTACTTGGTGGACCACAAGAAAAACAACGAGCCGAAGAGCTCACAAAACGTATAGAAATATTAACAGATGTAACAGCAATACCAGAAGAACTAGCTACCATTAAATATAGCGGTAAAATCAATGAACGAAGTTTGTTAATCTTTGCCTTTGGCATGCACATGAAAGCGGTAACTGTGACTTCAAATAAAGCGTTTGTGCGTTCAGCTAAAATGCAGGTTAGTGCAATTAATAATATAAATTAATAATTAATATAAATTAAATTGACAATAATAATAAAAAAAAACACAACATTTAAGGGTATAAATGTGCCTGTTTTTACACACCAAGCCCGAGCCTTAACCGAAGCTAAAGAGGAAACTGCCATGCCTGTATAAAATTTGTATATACATACATAAATAGAAAAACGACTGTAATGCAATAAAAAGTAAACTGTGAAACGAAACATTATTAAAATATTTATTGGTTATTTACGAAATATGTAGTTAATAAAATATGTATATTAAGTTTTTTTTTTAAGTCAAATGAACCAATTCTTCTTTGTTTTCATTGTAAACTGTTTGTAAAAGCGTGAAATAACTCATCGATGTGCTCAATATGGCTGTAAACGACTGTAAAGATAAGGTCGAAAATTTCAAGGCTGTTATTTTTACAGGTCTTTGACTGCACATGATCATTACTTCCAAATTTTGTCTAAATTGTTTATTAGCTGGTATAAAGTGTATATTATGCAACTCCTTACATTTGTTTTGAGATTTTAATCTTTCGCTTAGTCTCTTACCATTTCTGTTAAGAATTTCTTTTCCCACTTGATACTTGGTAATGGCGGAGGTTAAATATATATTTTCGCCTTCCCAGTTGCAATCATATAAATGTTGAGCAGTTTCTGTAGACTTGGAAAATATAACACAGACATGACATGAAATGTGTTTTACTTTATAAAATTTACTTACATGTTGTATTAATGAATCACCATTCCAACATAAAATATACAGTTGAGAGATACAGGATGAAATGTAAACTATAAACTTGACATAGTCACCAATAAACATCTCCTTTCCAGTCACCAATTGAAACCCCACCATGCAAATTAATATCGATGATATGGTGAAATTCATCAATAGAATGGGATTAAAAAAATTTTCCAAACGATTGGAAAATCTATTCAATACAATAAATTAGTGTGATTATAGTCTATTTCATCATACTTACTCTATTAATTTATTATGGTCGTAGGCAATTTTATTTAGTAGCCGTATATACAACCATTGAATTTCATTCTCATTTTGTCTATTTTTTGTCAATTGATATGCATCTATTACAATATTGTCTATGCGTTCGTGCAGTATTTTAAATTTACCACAGGTGTACGTTATAAAAAAACCAAATATTGAATCTTCGGCAAAGAGTGTGGTCACTACACATATGCCAGCGAACGAAGTGAATATATAAGTGACCACATAACGCCAACCACTATGAGCGTTATAAGGAAACAACATTTTATAAGGAAATGGCTTCTCTTCGGCATCTAATCCAACATCAAAAAACAATATGAGGAGAGGTAGAACGCAATACATAGCAATCAAACAACTTAGTAGGACAGTCATAATGCGAAAAATTCTCATTTTCTTGGAACATTCGGCTGCAATATAAGGGTTATACTGTCTGCAAGGAAATTTATTTTGATTAAGTGAATACTTTAGAACTATAAAGCCCAACTTTTATATCTTTAAACTTTTTTTTTTTGCATTGCGCACATACTCGTATTTGTATTTTTAACTAAACTTACTTGGGAATCCAAATGTCATCTACAAACTGCTTTATGATCTCCCTAAATGAGCGTTGATTTAGACGCATATGAAGCAAACGCACAAAATTCAGTGTTCCCATAAATGTGGTGCAACAATTCTCGGTAGTCATCATAATGTCATCCAAATTACAGACTAAAAAAGCCGTTTGGAAACCAATTGTTATGCCCACCGAGCAAATAATATACCACGACCAAATCATATATAACATGCCATACAATGTATTGTAGAAATCCCGCTCAGCATCACAATCAAATGGCCAAGAACCATTCATTTTTAACCAAATACACTGGCGGGGTATACGGTATTTGAGATCTTTTTTCGGTTTAGGATTAAACATTTCCTTTTACAAGTTTTCCGCTTGTTGTTTGCAACAATTTGGTCGGTCCTTTTCCTACTACCTAAATAGTTGCATTTTAATTAATTGTGGTATTTATATACATTTTCGGTTTTTGATTTTTGTAATAATTCAGTACGATTATTGTGGGTAAACATTATTAAAAATTCTTTTTGTTTTATGCTGTTGAAGACACAAATATTTTGATTGTTTTATAATTAACTCTAAACAGGTACGAAAAAAAAACAAAAACGTTAAAAAGAGAATTCTTAATTAAGAATGGGTTATTTGTTTCTAGTTTAATTAAAGGACTTTGATATTGTTTTAGTTTCTACATTTTTTAGTTTCTTTAAGTAGCATTAGAGTAGAAATAAATTATGTTTTAATGGTGGGCATATATGTATGTATATACTTATTTCTATAAATTAACAACAGTATTTGAATATCGAAATTATTTGATATTTTGTGATTGCTAGTTTCAGTTTTCTATATGAAAGCTATAGTTTTATTTGTAAAATTTGCGTGTAACAAGAAGGAGGCGGATTTTCCTGCATTTACTATTGAAAATATATTATTTTTTATGCCAAACAAACCACACAAGAAATTGTACTTTGGAATCATTTTGACTAGATGTTTCAAAAGAACAATATGAAAAAACTAAAATTAATTTTGAAATTCAATTTTTATTTTCGTATCAACTCTACTAAAGTTAGTGAAAACTTTATTTATCTTTATATCTTTTCTGTTCTCAGATATGAAATTTGAAGTAAATTAATACCAAAGAATATCAAAAAAATTACGTCAACAAATGTGATTCTGAGTTTTGAGTTTTAAGTCTTTAATAGATTCAGTTAGTTCTGTATAAATTCTATCTGTAATCCTGTTAAAATCACATCCCAGTGATATCCATATTATCAAAAATATGCCAAACTTTAGTTGTTAACATCTGTCGATAGCGTAATGCATTTATCACACCCGCATTAACCGAAATTAACTAATAACTAAAGACAGTTCTTAAAGCAAAAAAAAAAAAAAAAACAATCGGAGGAGGACAATCATATTTAAATCCAAAACAACAACAATCGGAAAATGATAATTACATTCTCTTAAAATTATATTGTTTTTATAATGGTTTTTCACGTTCAAGAACGCTACAAAAAAAAAATAACAAATGTTCTTTCCATTATTTTAGCAAGAATTATTAAGAACGCGACAACATAATAAATCATTTCGACAGCAAATTGGAACACAATTTTTTAAAGTAATTTTTTTTTTAACTAAAATAGAAAAATGTGGCTCTTTGTAAAAATGCCGAGATTCAGAATTTCGGGGCTTTTCGTTTCAGTTTGCATTGTACAAATACAGAAGTTTGGGTTACTTTTGTTACATGTTTGCAAGTAGTAATTCATTATTTGTTTTCTTAGAACTTCCTGAAATTCTGGTATAAATATTAGACAAATAATTTAACATTAGCAACTACCTACTACCATTTATTACTTTTTATTATTTAAATTGTCTTCTCAAAACCACTTACAACAATTATTTACCCAAATGAATACAATGTCTTGCTATTCTCTTATTATACCAAAATAATAGGTACTTTAGATATAAGGCTAAAGGTACGGTCACATTTGGCAAATATTTTAACAAAAAAACGTAACCACCCGTTTTAACACAAATTTGTTTGACGTTGCTTACTCTTACAAGAGTTTTACAAGATCAAACAGCATCAAATAAATTAAAAATAAATATTTGTATATGTTATTTAGTGGTTACGTCTTTTTCGGCAAACATTTGCCAAATGTGACCGTACCTTAAGACAAATCTGTGCAATATTTTATACTAGTATCTAAGGGACAAATGTGTGTTTACTCCTATTAAATAAATAAATACAATGACTTTGTAAATTGTTTTAATATTATTTGTTTATTAAATATATATATGTATATATTTGTTTTAATATTTAGTTTAGATAATTAAAATATGGTTTAACAAACTAATACAACTAAATTTTAACTAATCATTTAGGTATGTATGTATATTATTTATAAATTAATTTTAAATCGAATTTATAGTACACACATTAAAAGTTAAATATTTTATGCAATTGAATTAATATTTAAAAAACAGAAACAGATTAAACGAAAAAATTATTATACACAGACCCGAATTAGACATTAAAAAATTTACATTAAAAACAAAAAAAAAATAAATAAAATTATAAAATAACGCTTATTGCCAATTACTTTTTTTTTAAATATCTTTTCATTTTCTTAATTTTTATATTTTTTTTTTATTTGAAATAGATGAAAATTCAAAGAATGATTTTATATTTTATACTCGTATTTCTTAATTATTTTAATTAATCTTTATTAGTGTTACTAGTATTATTAAGTTATCATTAGATATCATTTATTATTACTTTTTATCATTGTTATTATTTTTATGTTATTATTAATTATTGATATTAATATGAGTTTATGTACGTCTTGTGTTGTTTGGTTTTAAGAAGTTTTATGAAAAAGTATTCACGCCTATCGTGAATAAAAATTCCACATGAAATTTTTTCCCTTTTATTTTTTTAACATTGAATTTTAATAGAAAAAATGTGAAAAGGGAACAAATTTCATGTGGAATTTTTATTCACGATAGGGGTGATTTTCTTTGTATGAATGTATGTAAGTTTTTTTTTTTTTACAATTTTATGTATTTTTTCATTGTTATCTGTTGGCTTTTGTTTTTGTTTTTGCATTTCTCTGTTATTTTTTAATCAAGCAAATCTTTTAGTAATTATTTTTTTAAGCAAATTGTATCTTAATTGTTACTTGTTTTATTGTTATTATTACTATTTTACCATGTTTTTTAACTGTATATATATATATATATATTTGTTTTTGTTTTATTTAAAGTGGCTAGTATTTACTTGTGGTATTATTTTTAATCTCCATTTATTATTTGTTTCATTTTATTATTTTGTGTTTTTCTATTTAAAATCTTTTATTAAAAGAGAAGATTAAATTTTTTAGTTTGATTTTCATAAGTTTAAAATATCTAACAGATTTTCTTTGTATGTATTTGTTTTTTCTTTTTCTTTATTTAACTTGTTTCAACAAAATTTAGCTAACAAAATATAAAATACAATTAGTTTTATGATTTAAATGTTTCTATTTGTTTCGATGAAAAATAAAGTTAAACAAATATAAATACATTTTATTATTATAGTTTTAAATCAAAAATACAATTTGAAATACACATCTCTATCGACAAGTGTTCAATTAGATCTCAACAGTAAACGTATATATGAGCATATTGTTTTTAAATTTTTCTTTTCAAAATATAAAAACGTTTCTAGTTAACCACATAATGTTAACAATTCAAAATGTAAGCATGACAAATCATTGTTAAACTATGAAAAACTCATAAGCTTTAGAATTACTATAGAGTTGTTACACAAAACTGTGATGAAAATTCATCAATAACAAATAATTTAAAAGAATTTTATAATAAATAAAAAAAAAAACAGGAAAATTATTAATACATCACATGGTTCTTAAATGGATTTTCATTACATTACAGAAAAATTACAGTGCAAAAATTTATTAGGACCAATAATTAGAGATTATTCCATTTTAAATAAATTAACGAAAACTAATAGGCATGTTTAAGTGAAACCTTCTAAACAATTTAGAATTTATTAATTTTATTTCCCCATTACGAACAAAGCTAAATTTAATATCGATTTTCAGATTCATCGTATAAAGTAACGCTGAATAGCAGTTTCCAGACAAATCCAACAGCAGCAAGTTTTTGAGCAAGTGTGCCATTTGTCTAGAAAAATATAACTTTGCAATGGTATTCTTCGAGTTATTAATTAAAAAAATAAACTCAAACATATGTATGAAATGAAATATAAACAGAAAAAAACCAAAAATCGCAAATTGCTATGAAATTAACATGCAGTTTAGTGAATATAATGAAATATAAAAGCTTTCTGCTGCATACTTTAAGTAATATTTACGGACAGTGTTGACTTTTGAGTAAACATTTTTAAGATTAAGTTAGTTTTATTAAAAGCTTATCATAGCAGAATTTGTAATCGTTTTTCTGGTTCAGCGTGTGAAATTACTACAAAAAGGCGTTTCCAGCTAAATCGCAATTATTTGCGATAAATAGGAAATTTCCAAAAAATCAAATAAATTTAAATCAGTTATAGTATGAGTTTTAGTATTACTGATTTCGTATGGCATACTTTTAGGAGGTTTTATGCACATTCTTAACTTTTGCGAAAAAATTATAAGATTTTTACAAAAAGTTGCCGCAGCTAAATTTGTAGACGATTTTCAGATTCAGCGGAGTTACGCTTAATATACATAAATTTTCATACATACAAATTTTCATCTTAATAGCGGTAAAAACATTGAAAATTATCTTTTTTAATTTCATTCAAACTTTTGTCTTTGGACTGTTAAATTGTAAATTGGGACTTTAAGACAAATATCTAACAAGTTTTACAACAAGATTATAAAAACTTACAACAGGTTTATAATTTGGAATGGAAATTTTGCTTTATAAAGCTGTTGTAAGTTTTTATAATCTTGTTGTAAAACTTGTTATTGATAGAATTTTTTCCTTCAAATTTCTTCGGTGTTCACGCAGCACAATTCTTATCAGTGATGCCAATTTAACTATTTTGGGGCTAGATTTAGCTATTTTTAATAACTCCTGGCACGTAAAATTTTCCGTTAGCTTTTTTTTTAAAAAAGAGCTAACACGGGCTCTTTTCAAACATGATATTGGCACGTTTAACACTTTTTGCATCTATCAGTAAATACTCCCGTCTTTACCCTTTTGCTTCGTCTTTGGTTCAGATAATATTTGTACACATTTTTTGCAACAATGTTTTTTGCAAATATATATATATTTGAGAAGGCTTGTGATGATTCTCATATAAGTGAATCAGACAAATATATAATTAAACAGAATTTAATACAGTTGCTAAAATTTCTCATTTATGAAATTAGGGCAAAACTTTCAACAAATTTTAAGTTGTTAGGAAAAATTTCGGCATTTAGTGGAAAATTCTTTAAAAATTTAAGATTGCAACAGTGGAAAAATTTAGATAGAACCGATCAATATTGGATCGAGGTGCATCAATTCAAGAATTCGGTTAATGAGAATCCTTTTCAACAATTGTCATTGTTTGTCTTAAAATTATTATCATATCCATACACGAATGCTGAAGTAGAAAGAGCATTGAATTTTTTCAAGAATAAAATTAGCTTAATTCATATAAAATATGGCTTACAAAGATGTAGCACATGCTGTTCAAGTTACGATTTGCCAGCAAGTGTACTTGTAAAAATAAATTCAATTGAAACATATAAATGATCAAAATATTATATAAAAACAAACATATGGCCAGAAGATGAAGAAAATTTAACACTTTTTGAAAATTAATGTTCATATTTTGAATTCTACTTATTGAAATTAATGATACATATTGTAATGTAAATATTTGTATACAATTTTTAGGTAATAATTTTATTAAACATTAATATGTAAATTTAATTTGTTCAATATTAATGAGTTTGATGTACAAAAATGAATAATAAATGGATTTAAAACAGAATAATCTTTGATTTTTTAAATACATACATATATATAGCACTTTTAGCTCTTTTTGACTGCTCGGTTGGCACGTTTTGCCATTGAATAGTTGGCATCTCTGATTCTTATTGCTTAAATCGCTCGTATTTTTATTTGAGAGTATACACATATTTATATACAAATATGTAATACGAATAAGAGAGTAACACGAATTGCTTGATCCCTCACTCCGATGTCTTCGTGTAAGTTGGGACAAGTCTTAACAATTTTTTAATTTTAAAGAGTTTTTTTTTTATCAAGTTTTAAAAATTACATTAAACTATTAAAGTAAGTATGAGTTGAATACCACAAATCTAGGAATTGTGTATACATAATTTTATATTTCTTGGAAATAGATTTCTTTTGTGAAGAATGTAATAAATAAGTTATAAATTTGTTTGTTCAAATAAATAATTGCAATTATTTATTTAATAAGTATTGTTGTTGATTTTTGTTTTGGTTTTGTAATTGAAACATGAAATAATTTAACATATTTTTTTTTTGTTGTTTTTGTTTAAAACTTTTCCCTTTTGCAATAAACTCATTAACTCAATAACTTATCAATTGGTAGTGCTTTTAGTTTTTCTTTATACATTTTGTGTATACCCTCCACCATTTAGGGTGTCAGTAAGTACAGATGTGGGATTTACATTTCGGTTTTTTCAAAGTGGTTTTAAAGTTGGATGTACATATTCGCTCATTCACTCACTCAGTCAGTCAGTCAGATTCTACAATATCGGCTGTCAACATACATCGGTTTAAACACAATTCAAGCAAAATGTGGAATCATTAGCTGACAATTTTTGGCCATATTTTTATTGCCAACTTATAGTAAAAAATAAACTAATATTAGAGATTTTCACAACAAAACTGTGTGACAAAAACAAAAATTGTTTTATTTAAATTAGAAAAATTAAAATTTTTTATATAAAATAAATTTAACATTAAAAATTCTAATGCTATTCATATTTAGAAAAATAATATTGGTTTGAATTTGTTTGTATACATTTTTCTTTCTTTCTGTATTTTAATTAATGGGACATCTGAATTTGACAGACAGTTTTGAATTAAACAAAAACGTTTACTTGACTTGATTTCAATAAAACAGTAAAAATAATATTATTTCTGGGTCATTCTTGGTCAATAATGTGTACTTCTTTCACTGTTAGTGTAAGCCCCAAAATTGTGGTTTGAAATGGGACAATAATGATTTCTTATACTATATAATCCAAAGAATCTATAGCTTTCTTGATAGATGCAATTATTTTAAGTTTTGTCTAACCATCCCCAAACATTTGCAATTATATTCAAGTCTAGAAAATACGGCGGCCAATCGAGTAATACTACATTTAAATGTTTCATTATTTTGTATACGTATAACAGAGTGCATTCTAATGGAAAATATTAAAGCCAGGCTTTAATCTTTCAAATTCCCGAAAAAATCGATTCTCTAAAAATTATTTTGTTTTTATAATGATTTTTCACGGCCAAGAACGCTGCAAAAAGAAACATAATAAATGTTCTTTCCATTATTTTAGCAAGAATTATTAAGAATGCGACAACAGAATAAATCATTTCGACAGCAAATTGGAACACAATTTTTAATTTTTTTTAACTAAAATCGAAAAATGTGGCTCTTTGTACAAATGCCGAGATTCAGAATTCCCGCGATTTTCGTTTCAGTTTGCATTGTACAAATACAGAAGTTTGGGTTACTTTTGTTATATGTTTGCAAGTAGTAATTCATTATTTGTTTTCCTCTTTAAATATCACATTTTCAATAATTTTTTGTATACTGGGTATCTATAGCTATATACTATATATAACTTTGTTGTTGAATGAGAAATTTGGCGATGAAATTACATATTCTTGTGATTTAACTATACTGGACAATTTTCTCTGGGGCCTTTTGAAGATCGGGTGTAAATGAAGAAACAAACTACTAATGTTCTGCCGACTTGATAGAGGTGCATATGTGTCCGACATTATATTCCATTATTAATTTCCTTATTTCTATTTTCGATTGGTAACAATTAACCTGAATTTACCAAAAAAAAATAACGAAATTAGTGAAACGTTTTTGCAAAATCTGGTTAAACATTTTGTGAAAAGAGCAGACATCAGTGGAATCAAGAAACAATAAAACTGAATTTGTGTTGAGTATCATCTTTCTGAGGTACATTGTTTATTTGCATAATATTTCACAAATTTAACAGTTCAGTTTTGACTTATCATTTGTTATAAATGGTTATAACTATTGATTTTGTAACTTTTTTTTTATTTCAATTTGTACAATTTAACAGTAGGGATGTTTGCTCACTAATCTAACAAAATGTTTATAATGCAGTGTGGTGTTGTTGTTTAGAAAACCGAGATATTGTTTTGGAAATATTTATTTTTAAACTATGTATTATGTAAAATAATTTCCAATCGTTGACACTTGATATTTTTTCAAGCCAATTGAACGCGTAATCTTATACAATAGTGGAGGGTATATAAGATTCGGCCCAGCCGAATTCATTTCTATCAGTTGTTTTAGTTTTAATTTTCATTTTAATTCTCTTTCATTTTATATTAAAGGTTTTGTTGTTTTTTTTTTTTTTTTAATTTCCATATACTTGTAGAATTTTACTTTTTTATATAATTTTACTATTTATTTAAATTTTAAAAGGCTTAAAACATTTAAAAATAAATTTCAACATAATTATCTACATAAAATTCTTTTTTTTAAATATATTTATATAAGTGTTGCTTTGTTTTTTCGTTTTTTTTAAATATTATTACACATTTTTTGTTTAAACATTTTAATAATTATTTAGGTTTCTTTACCAGAAAAAAATTTGTTTAAATAAAAAGAAATAAATTCACATAAATATGTATCTTAATTAATTAATAATGATAATATAATAATAATAATAATAATAATATATAGTACATACAATGAAATATATTTGAAATTTAAAACTAAATTAATAAATATTTATTTGCTTTAATTATTTATTTTTCTTTTTCAATTTTATTAAATTTATTTAAATATTTAAACCCTTAAAGCATTGGCTTCTTTTTATATTAATAATTTATTTTTTCATTTTTTTTTTGTAAATTCAATTATTTACTTATTTTTGTTGTTGTTTTTAATAAATATTTTTTTAAATTGGTAATTTTTTTTCGTATTTGAATTTAAAAACATTTATGTTGCATGTATGTTGTATGTTGTGTGTAGGTGTATATTTTTAATATGTTTGTTTGTATTGGTATGTAGTATGTTGGTATTTGTATGCATACAGAACAAATTAAGTTTTTTATTATCTTTTTTTTTTAATAATATTTTGCTAAATTTTTAAGTTTTTTTTTTTATTTTTTTTTAAATATTATTGTTTTTACTTTTGTTGTTTATTTAAATTATAAAATTGTTTTATAATTTCTTCATTTATGTATATAGATTTTTTAGTTTATGTTTTTTAAATTTATAATTTCAAGCTAAAGTCTAATGTCTATAATTTAGTTACAAAATACAGCAAGTCGTTGAACAGCATCTACTAGAACCACCTTTACTCTTCTGTCTTTGATCTAAAAATTTTAAGGAAAGACATAAAGATATTTTAAAGTACATATTTATTTGGAAAAAAATTAACATTTTCAATTACCTTGTGAATTTGGTTCTGGCAAATTATCACGCGGTACTAAATGCATAACAGTCGTTTTGCCCAAAGGTAGTCCCAGTGCACCCAAGGTAACGTTACAGTGTAAAAATCTACCCTGATAAATGAGACGCAATATTTCAGCCTTAGAGACAGCCTCACGTTCCCAATCTGCAATTATAGGGAAACAAATTCATAAAATATCATTAATTATTTCATTTAGTAAGTATTTACATGGTTAATTTAAATTAAAATTGCAAATCTAGACACATCGTTTCCATCTTCTTAAGTTTCATTAAAAGTCTCCAAGTCGAAAACAGTTTTATTTATTTAAAAGCCATTGAAATTTCAGAATCAGAAATGATACAGAGTTATACAGAAAACAAGCCATACAAAATGTGCTTGTCAACTAGAAATACAAAATAATCAATAAAAAAATGTGCCAAGTTCCAAAAAGTCACAAAAGGTCAAATACAAATTCGTATTTCTAAATCTGTATAACATTATTCTCCAAGTACATTTAACTGTTACTTTAAAGTTGTTTTTTATGCACTTTTTTTCTCGAATTATTATTACTTTCTGTCTAGTAAAGTCCACAGAACATTGTGGTGCTCTTTTGAGAAACTACAAAGGATTTATAAATTGTTATTTGTTTCGTTAGGATAGCAAGAAAAACAAAAGAAAAATCTACTAGAACATATTGTTGCTGGGGAAAATAAATACAAAACTGCCAGTCAGTCAGACGACCATTAGAATTGGTAAAGGACCAGCCGACCATGCCGCAATAGAGGTCCCACAAGAATAATAAACTCCAATCTACACAATTGTTATTGTTTGAGAGTAAATTGTTGCTGTATGTGTGTTAGTAGAACAGAGTAAAAATATATCTACATATGTATATATGTATGTATATGTAAATATTTTTATTTACTTTGGTTTTATCATTCACCAAATACTCTCACATACTAACTTATTAATAACAGTTTAAACAAAACCAGCAAACAGGGATATTTGAGAATAATTTGAAAATAAAGTCTTTCTCAAAGGAATACTTTTTTATGCTTATTTGAAAATAGTTTTTCAAAAATTTTGAAAAATTGAAATGAAAACTCAAAAATTGTTAAAACTTTTAATTTGGTGTTTGCTGGGAAGTAGTTGTTATGAATGTATAGCAACTAGTTGTTGTTGTAGTAGAAACATTTCTTCTGCGTGTAGAAAATAAACGAACGGCTGTATCGAATTAAATATGAATGCTTGTACGACAGGAGAGTGTGTAAATGTAAAGGACTCTGTTAGTAAAGTATTGGAGGCGATAAATAAGTAAAGGAAAATAGTTAAAAAAAAAAAAAAAACATAAACATACGCACTCGTACAGCTACCATCACTCGTTATAAAACTACATATTAACTTATGTACCTCAGCTCAAAGTAGGAATACTGACAGCAACAAAGACAGCCGCAGCAGCAGCAACTTAAAACATGACTATTTCATATTCATTTGTCGTACACTAATGAAGGTGCTGCTGCATTTGCCGTTCTCTTATCCTGATTTATTTGCCACAGCCAAACGAACCAAATAAAGACACAGCACACACTGTACAGCTCCATTGTTACACAGAAGTACACATACAAAACCATTCAGTTACACAGAGGCATATAAATACATAAATACTTATACAGACACACATAATATATGTATGTATGTATATACGTATATCTGTATGTATTTAGATAGATAAGGATGTTCTTTTTTGTATAAGTTCCAAAAAAGTTGTAAAGGTTTCGAACGAAAATGAAAGCTTAGATGATATAAACCACCTGGCCCACTATGTAGAATGATAACGTTCGCTTAGATAAGACTTAAGACACAAACTTTTTATCGTATCTATTTTTTACTCAATCAAGTTTGTTTATTCCACAATCAAGTTTGTGTCTTAAGTCTTATCTAAGCGAACGTTATCGTTCGACATCGTGGGCCAGGCGGTAAGATACAATTTCAAAACGAACGGCCACCATAATCTTGTGACGACTTTGTTATTCTCGTGTTGCTCGAGATTATCCACAAATTACAAACAGAATAACAAAAATTTTGTGAATATTTTTAACAAAATTGGTCCGCTGTGAATCCGAATGTCTAAGGCGTTATATATATTGCTTGAAATGTCATCTTTGATTTGATATGCATATTATTGTTAACATATTTTTATGTTTATACATATACATACGCAAAATATATGGTATGACTCTAATGCATTTTTGTCTGGCCACACTATTTTGCCTAACAATATTTACAAATATATTTTCACAAAAACATATTTTCTATATAAATTTCTATTTCACTCAACATCTTAACAGCCTTAAGTTAACTGCTGTGGTCTTTGTTTCTTTTGAGAAATTATTTCCACTTTTAGTGAAAGAGTCCCTTAATGGTTGAAGGAATAAAATAAAACTTGCGAATTTATAGACCGCGTGACACACGTACACAATTTGGTCTTTTCTTTTTTCTGGTTTAGTTTTTTTTGCTTGCTTTTTTGCCGGTTCGTTGTAACTAGAAAAATGGTATTTCATTTATAAAACTGAGCATTTTTGTTGTTATTCTGCTGCCTATATAGATACATATATTTGTTTTTGGTTAAAATCATTTGTTGTTAAATTGCTTTTAGCAGTTAACCAAAGATTTTTTTAAAAAGTCACGCTTAAATGGATTTGAAGTAGTGTACGTGCTAGCTACAAAATATTTATGTGACGAATTTGTTGATAAATTGTATAAAACTATTAGGCATTTAGAAAAACATATATATGTACATATAAATTCATCGTTTTTATACAATACAAAACTAATAAATGTTAGAAGAAAATTCTTCTAGAAATTACAACTCTCTAGGAATCTGAAAGTAATTTTCCGAATCCCATACTTTTTAATTACCTTTTAAGAAAATTTAGCGTATGAGGAATATTTAATTACATATATATTTTTTAAATGCCTTCTTAGATAAACAGAGCGTATGTGGAATATTTAATTATTCAATTTGCATATAGTATACGTTCATATGATTTGGGAGAAAATTTAAAAAACTCTCAAAAAGTGTATTTATTGTCAGATTCTCGAAAATATTTTAAAACTAGATTATTGTTGAAAATATATAAGTACATATATGTAATCTTAATTTGTGTGAATATTTCTTTCAACCAGCAGAAGTTTCAAAATAACAGATTTAATTTCTATTGAATTTGAAATATTTACAGAAAAGCGGTTGAATATGCAATAACTTTATTTGCAAAGATGTAAACTTTTGTCACTTTTTTGTTTTGATTTTTAGAAAATGATTCTACATTTTTAATTAGATTTAAAAAATACTATTTTCTTTTGCAAAAAGGACTTCAAAAGACCAACTTTAACTACTTAGTTTACAATATTCTGTAGCATTTTCTCAACTTTAGTAATTCAAACATACATTCATATGCAAATTGACGCAAATTAACAACATGATTCTCATTAAACACACATTACCATATAAAATAATTGACCATTGAAGTAAGTCTCTCATATCAGCCAATTTTTTTTTCTTTTTTTCCAATTAAATCAATTATCTCAAGGTAATAGTTGTTCATTTAATTACTACATAACAAGTTGTTTTATGTGCCCAATAACCGCATTTAAAATGTACATACATACATACATATGTTCAAATATTTACAAAATTTATTACGATTGATTAAACTTCTTACAAGCATGATGTTTTAAACACATGTTGTCTACTTGTCTCTTGTTTCGTCTTGTTTAAAACATTATTTACAAACAATACATCAATTGTTTTCTGTATTTATTAATTGCGTTAGCTGCCATTTGTTCATAAATGATCTTTGTCTTGTCATCAACGGGAATGTTAAAATGTTAACTTAAATAGCAACTGCACCAAACACCTTTAACACTGCAACATCAACAACAATAAGAAAATGTCAATAAAACCAAAATGAATGTGTGCATGTATCAAGTATGTACATATGTACATATGTATATATGTATATCAAAAAAAAACACGCTATATAAATAAAATTCATGGTCTTGGCCGTTTATATTGTCATCTATTTATACATATGTCGTTTGTCATCATCATCAACATTGCCAGCAGCAGTGACAGCAACAACAATGACAACAACATCATTATAACATGCAGTTATATGTACATATGTTGAAGAGAACAATAACAATAGCAACATCAACAACAACTACTTAAAAACTAGTCTTTCAAAAAAACAAATACGACACGACAATACACATCTCGTTGCTGCAATTTACGTAGTGGTCGTTGTAATTGTATTAATAATGGCTGACTAACAACTCGCCATTGTCATCACCAGCAGCAACACAAACAAAACAAACTAATAGCAACAACAAATAAAAACGTGTTTGAAAAACCAAGATGGTGTTTATGCTGTAAACTATCTCTCATTTCGTACTCTAAATAGAGTATGAGTTCTTTTTGTTGTTGTGGTTTACTTCTTGTTTCTTTGTTTACATTTGATTGCAATAATTGTTATTGCTTTTGTTTTCATTATCATTTACTGTTCAATGAATGTTTAATTAAAATCTATACAAAACACTCTCAGCTACATACTCATGTGTTTCCATGAGGTTTGCAGTGTGATTAGCTGGAAGAATATTGAAACGGACAAGATAATTGTATGTAGTTCATATACATACATACATACATATATTGTATCATGCTAAGTTTGCATACAATGTTATATTTACAATATATTATGTATTTAATAAAAACATTTTAAACATTTAGTTTTGGCCACACACACTATAGTTTCTTAGCAAATATTGAACATTTCTCTTAGCTTTTGTTTACAGGCAATAAATTTTGTGGAGGAATTTAACAAACAAACATATGAATTATGTTTAAATTATTTCTTAATATACATATGTATGTATGTATAATCAAACAATAAGCCACCAACAATACAATACAAAAAGAACAAAATGAATTCTAACAAACAAATGACTGCAATAAAGACAAGATAATGGGTAAATTTAAGAATTCAAGTATTTTGCGACCAATAATTGCAGAAGAGGTCAGAGAAGAAAGCAAAACAATAACAGAACATTAACACGCAGACAAACGGACGGACGCACATAATGAAAGATAAACCACAACAGTAGAAGAAAATAAGTTAAACAAACAAATGTACATGTAATTAATTCACACAAGTGCACACTTTATATTTACAAATACATACATACATATACATACATATGTACAATAAGCACACGTACGTATACATGCAAATATAATGAATTACCCAGCGGGAAAAATTGCAAGTGCTTTCATTTGCAGGCCTTACAGAAGGCCTGTTTACACATTCTAAAAGATTCCCTACTCATTCCACTATGCCTTCTCTCAGAAGGCCTTCTAAAAGACGTTTCATACACATTCAAAATTGCATTTCAAAAGAGTGTCAATAAATTATGATTTCAATAGCAAACACGAATGGTTTGGCAATTATTCGTGTCTATCGTCACTACAACAACAAACAATACTTTACTCACTTTGTTATGCGAGTAAAAAAAATGAATAAAGAGAGCGTCTATAAATTTAGCCATTTATGAAAGTTTATGGTGTAAAGTACGCGTGAATCAGTACTTTATACACATAATTTAAAATTAATTTCAAAACCTTATTTTATTAAAACCTTCTTTTACTTTCCTCAGTATAATTATAAATTTAGCAGTTCCTTAATTTCGTCTTGTATAAGGCATTAGTCAGTAGACCTTCCAATTGCACTTCTCAAGTAGGCCTTCTAGCGGGCATGTAACCAGTAACGAGTAGGCAAGGCCTTGACTTACAATGACATGCCATGTAAAATTGAAACGATTTGGCATGGCGACTGGAAGTACTTGTGACTCCCAAAAGAAGGCCTTCTAGAAGGCCTCTTTACAGCATCTTTTTCCCGCTCGGTAATGTATGTATGTAATATACAAACACACACAAACGAATATTTAAAAGATAAACTATAAAACAATGTTTGAAAAAACAAATAATATTTACATGGATGTACTGCATTTACACACGCATACATTTATTTACATTAACAGAGTAGTTACGAGAGCGGACTGAGAAGTTTTACGCTATTAATATTTACAGTCTTATTCAAAAAAAATTAAAGTAGACTTCAAATGTACTTTAAGAAAATTTTGTGTAAAAGCACACTTCAAACCTACTTTATTTTTTATGAATACAGCAGTTAATTTTTAAATTTATTGAATATAAAATTCGTTGTAGCGTTCGTTGTAAATGCTCAATTATTGGCATTTCATCATTTGAGAGATAATTATTAATTTATATCAGATTTTAAATTAGTATGCATTAGTATTTGAAATTATGGAACTAAAATAACTTATCCTCAATTCCAAGTGATATAAATTCGCATTTATTTTTAATAGTTTGGGCAATATTTAAACTAATTCTGGGGATATGATGGGTAAAGAACAGCAAAATAACAATACCTGAAAAATGTTTTTGGTCGAAGCCCATTGTCATTTGTCAATAAATAAAATTGCCTTATTTTGGCTTTTCGTGCTGGAAATTCTGTTACAGAAAATAAATCAAGCTATCGAGAGATAATAATAACCTTATTTCACCTTACTCTTTCCAATCCAATACTAATTTGAATGATTTTCATATAAATTCATTCTTTTGAAAAAAAAGTTCTCATTAAAAAATTCAATTATATTTATTATTATTATCTTAATGGTTATCTTAATGATTTTAACAATATTACGAGATTCCAAATAATACATTTTTTTTCGACCAATTGGATCTACGCTTTATAGCTTTACTCGGCCAAATATCAGTTGTATCGAAAATATCTCACAGCAACAGTGGAACTGTTACAACAACTACAACTACTATTTTCGAAACTAAATTTTAACAAATACATTAAACTTTCTCAGTGTAATGATAACGAATTTGGTTATTGCATAAGTTATTGAAAATAGTTAAATAATACACAAAAATTTTATTTTTTATACCCTGCACTACTATAGTGGGGAGGGTATATTGGATTTGTGCTGATGCTTGTAACGCCCAGAAATATTGGTCCCACACCCACCCGCAGAGTACAGGTCGCAATTTTGAAGATATTTCGATCAAATTTGGTACGTGATATTTTTTCGGCCCAAGGATGGATGGGATTGAAACTGGTGGAAATCGGTTCATTATTTCATTTACCGATCATAAATCTTTTAATTATACAACAAATTTCAAAACAAATAAGTGGTAAATGAAGCCAAATCACATCTACAAATTTTGTGCAGATTGGTCCATAATTACTCGTAGCTACTATATAAGGCCCACTCCCGAAATCACTTTAAAGAGCATAACTCTTTTAAAAATGTCGGCATCCAAATAATATTGAACACAAATATATTTCATATATGTATATACAAATAATATGTATATACAAATAATACAATTTAATAATTAGTCATAGCTTCCATATAAGGACCACTTCCGAAAATCACTTTAAAGAGCGTAACTCACTCAAAAATGTTGGTATCCAAATAATATTCAACGCAAATATATTTCATATATATGCAAATAATACGGTCCAATTTTATTATGATCGGTCCATAATTAGTCATAGCTTCCATATAAGGTCCACTTCCAAAAATCACTTTAAGCTCCAAAAATCGTTTAAAAGTATTTATATTGAGATAAAGTTTAACACATATAATAATGATCGGTCCACAAGAGGTTATATCTCCCATATAACGTCCATTTCTGAAAAAACTGTTTTATACATATACTAGGTGTAGAGTATTATATGGTCGGGCTTGACTGACTATACTTTCTTACTTGTTTTAAATTAAAATTATTTTGGGTGATATTTTAAATAGATAAAACAAGTGAGTCGCTGAGTTTAAAATCTTTGACCTAGTGATACTTTTATTGTTTTCTAAATAAAAATCTAATTGTCGTGCATAATTTCAATGCGAACATTTCTTTGCACATGAATGTTTTTTAAACAATTTTCAGTTTACCTTCGTAGTAAAGTTTGAGTATGCAATATGAATATGTAACACGCAAAACAGATGTGTGAAATGAATGGCAACAAACTTTACGCACTTCTACTTCATACTATCAAATCAACCAACCAACCAACCATTCATACATACAACATTCGTCTATTCATCCATCCATCCATTTAATTAACCAACAAACAAACAAACCAAACATACATACATATGTACAATGTACATATGTATGTATATGCCTAAAGACAACCGTCCCATTCTATACTCGTACAATAAATAATAATACTGATGCTTTTCATGTATTTCTTTTGCTGCTGCTTTTATTTCTTTATAAAATATATTTTGTTTTCTGTTTATGTTGATGTTCATGTTTCTGTTGTTGTTTTTGTGTAACCATAAAATTCAATTAACATGCATTGCATGAAACATAATTTTGTTTTTGTTTCTGCTTTCATATTTGTTGTTGTTGCTTTGGCATTAAGACTAAATGGTCATTTACACATTCTGACACACAAAAACAAAATAATGACACAGGGTTTCTGGAGTGAGTTTCAATAGGCCGGGTGTTTAATCAATATTGATATTTTTAGTTTAAGTTTATATGTATTTTTATGTAAGTACATATTTAAGAAATACTTATTTATGCACGACTACACTCATGTTATTTTGATTAATTCATCTAGTGGTTGAATCAGAATTTAAATGTCAACGTTTAAATAATTAATTCTTTACTATTTAAAGAAGGAAATTATTTTAAGCACTTTAATCAGTATTTTTAGGACAATTATTTAATTATTTGTCTGTCAGTTTCTGTGGCTTTTTAAGTCTTTGATATAAATAAACATCCTGTTTTTGTAGTTAAAACCTCAACAAAGTAACCTCAAAAAGTCACTTTCTCTTTGTAAACCTTTCTATGAATGTTGATGTGTAAATGTTGTTGTAATTGTTGTTATTGCAACAAAAACAATGCAAAGCAATATTAAGTGCAATATAAAAAACACACAGTATGTGTTTATAAATGAAATATGGCTGCTACTAAGCAGTGGCTTACATACGAGGGTGGCGCAATAAATTAAAAATTCATGGATTCAAAACTATTTTATGAACATGTCAGTGAAATTATATTAAAATTATCAGTTGGTAGAATAAATTAAAATTTAAAATTCGACTCTTTGTTTTTTTAATAAATGTTGATGCTGTTACACGAGAAACTAGTGGCAACCAACTGGTTAACCTCTGGACAGCAACTGTACTGTGGTTCATTTAAACTGTTTTATTTTTTTTTTTTTTGTAATTTTCGTTATGCGTTTCATCTGTTTGATATTTGTAAATTTTAATTAAAATTAAACGAATGTATGAAATACATAAAATACATGAAAGCAGGGCTAAATATAAATAATGTTTGAATATTTTTTGGTTGCATGTAGGTAGCAACATGCACAAAGGTATGTATGTATTTATTTACATTTTGTAAGGGACACCGACAGACAGACAGTCAGCCATGTCAAATTTGGTTTGTAATTTCATTTTATGTACACATAAATTTAGCGCTAAAAATGTTCATTTTAAAACGAACGATTACAAAATATGTACCTTTAATACATGTAAAAAAAGTGTTAGTTTAAAGGTAATAGTTTAAATTTATTTAAATGGTTTAAAACGATATAACCTGTTTAATTTCTTGCGTGAATTTTGGGACTGTTGATATAATATACATACATATATTACAATGCACAAGTGCGCTATAATTTTCTATTTTATTTACAATGCTATGAATCCTAAAGTATTTGATAATAAACATTAGCTTTGTATTCGCTTCGTTCCTATGCCAACCATTTGTATACCGAATACAAAGTAAATTATTTAATTATAGATCACCAGATTTTCGTAAATAACTATTTACTTTGTACTCTCACCAACAATTCCAATCGAAAATGTTAATGTTCTACAGTTATTTGAAAATATGTACAGTGAACTCGCAGAAACGTGAAAATCCAGTAACATGAACTACCCAAAAATATGATTTTTTTACATTGACTACTCTAAAACGTGAACATAGGCTGACGGCTCTTAAACGTGAACTTGTTATATAACTTATAAAAGTTTTTGGGATTCCCTGCAGAAGAAAGTCGTAGTTAGTTTGTTGTAAACAACTTTTGTTGCATGATAAGTAGCTTCATTTGTAGTTGTAGTTGCTCTTTTACAATAAAAACTAAATAAACAAATTCATAATTATCGTAGTTTAAATTCAGCTAACCTCTATTTTTGATGAATTCAATAACATAATTTAGAAATTATTATCTTAAAAACTCCTTTTGCAAAACATAGTACATAAGTATGTATGTAGTATATTAAAATATTGCAGGAACTTACATAAAAAACATGTTTCATAGGTGAAAAATAACGTACATACTTTATTTTAAATTAAATAAAAGATAAGAGACTAAAATATGTTATAGAAAAAATGCAATCTAAATCGTGAACAATATCGAAAACGTGAACATCCTCGGTTAAAATTAGTTCACGTTTTTGGAAGTGCACTGTAACTAATTTCTTTGTATGATTTTTTCGTTTCACTGTTTGAACTTATTTATTACACACTGTTGTTTTGCTTTACTTCCTTTTCTTGTAGATTCCATTCACTTGACACAGATATTTTAAAAACTGTAAACATAATGCATACAACAGCTACATATACAACACTGTGTTTAAATTAAACAAACCTATAAAATAAAGTTAGGCTAAATATTAAAATATACATAAAATTAATTAATGTTTTAATAACTTTGTAATATTTTTAATATGAATTGCTTTATGTTTTTAGTAATATATTTAACATTTATATAAAAAGATAATAATAGTAAAGTAATTGTTAACAATTAAATAAAAACAAAGGTTTTTTAGTATTAAAAAGTTACAAAATATTATGAAATCTTTGTTAATTACAATGATTTCTACAAAAAAACCAAATATTTGAAACTATTACATTATTAAAATTAAGAAAAATTACTTAAATTGTCTTGACCAACATTTCTTCGCTTAATCATTAATTTTACTAGCAAAAAATAATATTTTAAAATTGTTATTTATTATTTCTTTCTTATACATTATTTTGGTTATAAAATGTTAATTCATTTAAAAATTTAGTATTAAATTACTTGCATTTAACTGAATTTTTTGAAAGTCAAAAATGTCAAAGTTGTTTCTGGCTTCTGTAAATTAAATCTCTTTATAATATTTAAAGAGTATTTAGAACATTCTTAAACTTCTTTCTGAATTATAACTTTGCCCAATTTTAAAACATAAGATTTTAACTTCTAATTATTTAATTAAATATTAATTGTGTTTCTAAAAAAGAACAGAATTTGAATTGATTTAAAAAGTAATATAATATTTTAAAAACTTGTTTATTGACAGTTTTATACTTCGCAAAAAACATCCAAGTCCAATACTTTTAGAAGTGTGCGTCCTAAAAACGAGTTAATTTATACATGTATCGAAAAATTTTTGTTTTGTTTATCTATTTTTAGGCACAAAACTTGTAATATCAATTGCATATAACAATAAGAGCTGGAGAAGAGTGCATTGTTTCATACTATGCAGAAAAGGTTTGTTGTTCACATATCTTTCGGGAACGAGAATGCGACGCCAACGTTAACGCCTTGAATTTCGTGTAAAACTCATTCATTATTTGCTGTTGTAATTACATTTAATGACCAACGAAAACATTTGAACGACCGATTGGTAGGTGAGTCTAACACTCGTTTATACGTTCTGACAGTCAGTCTACTTAGACTCCCTTAAAACATACAACTGTTACCAATAACATTTTGTTGAGCTTCTCGTATATGGCTGACGTTCATTTTTTCTTGTTATTTTTCGTTTTAATTTAAACATTTTTTCATTTTTGAGTTTGGGTATGTGTGTGTGTGTTTAGCAGTTTGTCTGTAATTACAATAATTTATTTAATAAATTATTTCTAACGCATTCTTAACAACAAAAACATCAACATTTTTTATAATTTCAAACACACTGCAAGACAGTGGAAGGAAGCGTGAATAAATCAGGAATGGAAAACTGATATCATTAAATAAAACTTTTACGAGGCTAATAGTAATTTTTTGTAATATAATGGAAACAAATTGACTTAGGCCAATATATAACAAATATGTTGCTTTTAAAGGCGAATATATTTTTGAATAGAAGTTTCTTTTGCAACAATTTAAATTCTAGAAAATATTTTACAAAATGGCTACTTTTAACAGCAAATTTGTATAACTAATGGCCAGTTTTTAAGTTGATATTTAAATACGAAATTGGTTAATTTTTCCTTAAATTTACGTTTTATTTAAATATGGTTTCATTTTTTCAGTCTCAAATTGCTTTTGGCATTTAATTAATTATAAAAGTAGGGTAGCACTATTAAATGTCAAAAAAAAAAATAAAAAACTTCTTTATTTAACAGCTGATTTACTATTTAGTTTACAAATTGTTGTAAACTAAATGGACAAAAGCTGCATCATTCATATCCTCTTTATCTGAATTCATTGTTTTAGTTGATATTAATGATACAAAAGCACAATGTTTTTATTCGCGGCGAGTTTATTTATTGAATATTTTTATCAAATAATAAAAAAAACTTCAATGCTCAATTTTCATAATTTGCAGAACTGTCAAAATTATATGAACAACTTATGTTGTATTTAAACGGACGTAGCCAGTAATTTATATTTGAATATGATCTATAAAAACGAATTTGGTATTTAAACAGATCTTAAGTTTAAAAACCCTTTGATTTTTAAGTTAATAACTGGCCATAAGGCCGAAACTACTATGTTTATAACTAGTACTTAGAAGTTTTAAAAATAATTAGTTATTGGAACTTGAACTATGATATAAACAGAAATCTAGGTTGGCTAACGTTACCACTAAAATACCATTACAGCTTAACTACCGTTGCCGCTAAAATACCCTTACCGAAAAATACCGAGTTTAAAACTTAAAACTTTAAATGTAATATAACAGCTTCGTTAAACTATTTTGAATATTTGTAAATTTTAGTAATAATTTAAATCAGACCAAAAGTCAAAATTACCGAAATAAACTAATTTAGAGTTACCATTAACTTTTTACACTTCAAAAAAAAAAAATGTATATTAATATTATGAAAACTACATTTATATTGTAAATAGTAAGTATTGACATGTATAAAAAGTAGAGTTAAGATACGATCACATTTAGCAAATATTTAGTCAAAAAAGCGTAAACACTTGATTTAGCATAAATTTGTTTGACGTTGTTTACTCTTACAAGAGTTTTGCATGATCAAACATCATCAAATAAACTAAAACTAAATATTTGTTGACTTTGGCCTAAATAAGAAAAGTTTTTTTTTTTTTTAATAAATAAACGTGTTCAAAAATATGTTATTTAGTGGTTACTTCATTTTCGGCACATATTTGCCAAATGTGACATGAAAAGTCCAATGGTACTAAATTTCCCAGCCCTGCTATATATCATTGAGAAACAAACAACAGACACTCGTAAACATTTAGAAATTCCTACATGAAACGTTACATTTTATTCAAGTTCAAAGTTGTAATTGTTTTGGCAACAATTTCAAATAATTTTATTTGAAAAACATTTTATACAAAAAATCTTGAAAATAATTGCTACTTTAGTGTTATTATGTAATATTTTTAGTTTGTTGTTATTTTTTTTTATTGCATTTAGGGGAAGTGAATGTGTTTTGTATTTACTAACTTACTTGTATATAATTTAAAATAGTTTAAGTATTATAAGTTAAAGTATATAATTTTATTTGCTTTACATTTACTAAATATACATATTTGTAAAAGTTTAATAAGTTTATAAAAGTCAACTAAAAATTTGACAATAATAAGGTATATAATCACTAAGTAATCTGCTGAATAAGATTTCAAAATATTAATAATGAACAAAAAAAAAAGCAAATTTAAAACTACAGAATTTTTTAACAAATTATAACATTATTGCCGTAATTATACAGCTCACAACACGATAACAGGCTGAAAGTGAGAATTGGAAAATTCTTGACTAATTGCATTCTTAAAGCTGCAAATTATAAAATTGTAAGACTTCTAAATTGAAATGTAAATTCATCATGACATTTCTATTACAACTGACGAACAGATAACAAAAAGGTAAATAAAAAAAGAAAACGTGTGAAAATAAAATAATTATAAATGGACAAAAGAGGTCTAAATATGAATTAAAAATAATCGATGGTCACTTGACATCCTCGTATATATTCTTAATAGAATCTAAAAAAGCATTTCTTAAGACTTCTTCTAAGAAATTGTATCACAATATATATTTCAAAATACTTTTAAATTAAAGGTGTAAAATAGATAATATATGTATGTACATTAGGGTGGCCCTAAAATAAAGTTGCGGATGTTCCCGACTAATATGAAAATTTGATTAATTTTAAGACTATGTTTCTCAATTTTTTGTCCTGGGGTCAATATTTGGTGAGCTGGATCAAAGGATAAAAAGGTCCTTTTTGAAGGTTTTTTGATGTTTTTTTTTTCACATTTATTCCAAAGAAACTTAATGTAAATTTGGTATCATATGAAAGGTCCCGTTTTTAGCTTATAAAATTTACGTTATTTTAATACCCATTACATTAACGAATTGAGTTAACAGAGATTGTCAGATAGGGAAGAATTTAGGTTTAAAAAAAATTAATAAAAATTTAAATAGATAGAATTTCAAAAAACGGGAAAAACCATTTGGGTTAAATTGCATGATGTTTATAATCAAGAAATTTCAACCATATATTTAAGTAAATTCTATGAAAAAAATAAATAAAATTTTGTCTGAAATTTTGAAAATTTTTGAATTTAAAAATTTTTTTTTTTAATTTTTGATAACCCATTCAATGCGCATGTAATAAAAAATGCAACCTTTAGGAAGATATTATCCTTAATTTCTTGACTTTTATTCTCGTATGTATCCTGAATGGCACGCAAAAGATCAATTCTTAAATTATTAGAATTCGTTTTACAACATTTCAAAGTTAAAACATTAGTTAGCGAATATGATGCAAACATTAAATATAAGCTAATTTATGAATCTTAGAAATGTGAAATTTAATATTGGAATTCAATGTGAAAATCTTAATTCAATTCATTCCATACAAACATTTCCCACCAAAATAAATAACGGGTTTTTTGAACAAGAACTTTGTTTTTCAAAACAAAAATATATCAATGAATTTTTTATATGAAAAGCATTCAAATTGTTATTGTATTGGAAGAAATACAGATGTCGCTTCATTTTGGCGGAATTTTTTTATTTCGTTAAACACGTCACAGATTTTGGGTTTTAAGTGGTGTTGAATTGCATGATCGGGGCGGACAATTAAAAGCTGAATTTCGTTGTTTGCAATAAATTCATTGTTAAGGTAGCTGTGTGACATGTGACACCGTCCTACTGAATACACAGCAATAATAGGACAACATTTTGTTGTAAACCATAACAGTATTTGTAATCGAATGTTCTACAAAAAAGACGCATCTTAAAGTGACAAAAATTGCAAAAGCTTCGACTACAGATATGCCAACAAGTAGAATGTCTTCATGTTATTCTAATTATAATAGAATAATTATATACTTTTAATATTTCACGGCAGTAAAGTAGAGTAAAAAAAAATTCATTAATTTAAATTGTGTCTTATTTTATTTACTGTCATTTTGTTATCGAATAAATGAATTAATTCATTAATTATTTAAGAAATATAATAACTATATAAAATAAAGTACTGAATTTTTCACACATCATGTGACACTTTTTACACCCATATTTTCATATGTATGTATATGTAAATACAAAAATATCCTAGTTTACTAAACACACACACAAACTTACAAACGAGTATAATTCAAAAGTTTTACAAAAAAGCTTTTCGTAGTCGTTATTGCTGTTGCTGAAACTGTTGTAAACAGCAATTAACCAAAATACAAAGAACAAAAAGGAAAGAGACACAAAAAAACCAGGAGCTTAAAACCATCATCGAAAATTTTCATTCAAAATAAGACAAACAACCATCATTACAAGGGACACGAATGAACACAACGATACAAAGGAAACAAAGTGGCCAACAATATTGAAGCACAAAGATAAATATTCACACTTATACAAACACAAACATATGTATGTATGTACCTACATATATACATATTTAAGTGCGTATGTATAAGAGTACGGCTATTTGTGTTACATGCATTTGTATACTTAGTTGCTGTAGTAGTAGTTTCAACAGTAGAATTTATACACAAATTGAGGTTATACAAAGTTTTACACGTTGGCTATTTTGTACAACCACCAATTGTCAAACGACTGACAAACTGACAGCCCGACTAACCCAACACCCAGCTGACCAAAAGTTTTATAATGACTGAAGACCATCACCACCGCCGTCATCGTCACCAACATCGTTATCATCAATGTCGTCAGCCGGCGTCATTTTATGCTGGTTTTGTAAAAGGTTTAATGGTCTTGTACTCAATATCCTTTCTACTTACTCGTACTTAACTTTATTCAGCGGGCAACAGCAACTGCAACAATAACAATTGCAACAACAGCAACCAAACATTTAAGTGAACTTTATTATAGCCTTCTTCTGCTGCATGTAAATCCTATTGACTCAAAAACACACTGTAATAATGTAAAGGAATTCACTCCTTTTCATTTGTAGTAACATTGTTGCAGAAAAATACTTTCGAGAAATATAAATTATTAAAAATTGAACTTTTAATACTCTTTTTTGTGCGTTCTATAGTATATTATTTATTCGCTTTTCTTGAATGAATCCTTAAACATTAAAAGATTAAAGACTGTTTTTCAATTAAAACTGAAATTTTAGAACCATTTCGTTTAAGAGCCTGATTATTGATGGTGCAAAATGTTTTGTAGCTAAACAATATAAGAGACCCAGTAGGTATGCAACATATTAATGTTCTTACTTTTAGCTAAGGTAGGAGAGAATATCCAGCACATTATCTAAACAGATATAGGTTCTTGAGGAAATGTTAGTGGACAACTTGTTAGAGGTATCTGAAACAGGCCTGGTATCTGAAATGCCTTATTTCAGTTAAAGTTAGACATAAACGGTCTTTTTTTTATTAATTGGTCGTTTTCTGTTCAGAACTAATAAATGAACAAGTTCGTTATTTTAGTACCATTATTGATTTTTATACCCAACACCACCATAGTGGGGAGGATTTATTGGATTTGTGCTGATGTTTATAACGCACAAAAGTATTAGTTCAATACCCACCTTAAAGAATACCGATTTACTTAGAATCACTATCTGAGTCGATTTAACAATGTCCGTTCGTTCGTCCGTCCGTCTGGCTGGCTGGCTGGCTGTCCATTTAAAGTTTGTACGCACAGTATAGCTGGCAATTTTAAAGATATTTTGATAAAATTTAATACATACATAATTTTTTTCGACCCAAGGATGATTAAGATTGAATTTGGTTATTTCAATTCAAACAAATGTCGCCACAAATAAGTTATATATACCCAGTAAAAAAAATTCGTGTTATTTGAAGCACTTAAGAGAAAAAGCGCATAATCGAGCGCTTCAATAAAAACGCTCTTTTGAAGCAGTAAATGTTTACGAATAAAATATACAAGAAAGATGCTTTTTTAGTGCTGACAACGAAGAAGGTTTTGAAGCGAAAAACACAAAATGAAATTATAGCCTACAGATTTACGTATGACAACGAAAGTAAATTACAAAACGAAAATCGCGCTTCTCAGTGACTATAAATTTTTCTTAAGCAAAAACATTCAGATAGAATTAAAAAAACACTTTAGGAAAGTGCTTTTTTGCATGTTTGATTAGGTTAAAATAAGCGCTTATTGTCAGCAGAAAGTAGTCCTACATACCGGGAACAATCATGCAACCCATCAGCAGGTTTGAAGCGATTTGAGGTGTGAATTCATACATAAAACCTGCTCCTTTTGGAGCACATTTTTTACTGGGTAAAACCAAATAAAACCCACAAATGTTAGCATACTTTCCATAAAATGTCCACTTTGTGGACTTTAAATTTAACGTGCATAACTCTCTTAAAAATATTGGTATCCTAATAATATTCAACAAAAACAAGTTTCAAATAAACACAAATTATTCAGACCAATTTTATGATAATCGGCCAAAATTAGTCATAGCTTCCATTTAAGACCCTCTTCTGAAAATCACTTTAACGGCCATAAATCTATTAAAAATCTTTGTATCCAAATAAAATTCAAAACAATTGCGTTTCTATATAGAAATTAATAACGGCCGGTCCATAATTAGTCACTTTATCATGCATAAATCTTTTAACAGTGATGATATCGAGATAAAATTAAAAACAGACAATATTGATATGCTCAGAAGTCATAAAATTTTTGGATGATCGGTCCCACATAGTGATGATTCCTGAAAAACAACTTTTGCACATATATTGGGTGTAGGACATTTTATGGTCGGGGTTGGCTTACTATACTTTTTCACTTGTTATTTATATGCTAACTTAAGTGATTGGTTGAACGATTGTTCTGTTTTTGCAGAAATTTTGAATGGCCCCATTTTTAAATAATCAGCCTTATTATGAGTGTCGTTTTCTTTTTACGACAACGACTCTTTCGTAATAGATTAAAGATAAAATTAAATTTGTTTCTTTAAACTATTACGAAACAGTCGTTGTATATATTGTATGTAAGTAGACTCTTTGTATGATAAGTTAGAATTATTGGTGTATAAGTAAGTAATGAAGGCAAGTACATATGTAGTAGTCAGTGAAAAGTGTGCTACAAAGTAATTACAAGTCATTAACAAGCATTTAAGTCTTGAATGTTTTGGGCATTTTCAATAGAAATATCAAATATTCTTTAATTGAGCAAATCTTTTATTTCTAGATGCTTGTTATTTTCAAATTCAAATTTCTTTTTATATGTGTGTGAATATTTGCAACTACAATGAATGCACACCTTTGAATACCTGTGAATGGCTGTAAACTTTTATCCCGTTGATGCCCCCAGTAAAAGAATGGTTTGTTAACACATTTTGTTGTTATTGCTTTCGTGTCGATACCGTGTCGATTGTTTCGTTAAGTTTTATGCGAATGCAACTGAGTGTGAGTAAAGTGTAAAAGTGTCGAATGGTGTTGTAATACGGAACGTAATCGTATTGAAGTTGCAAATGATTACAAGGTTTAAAATTCAACTGGACAAGAGTTAGCAGTGACTAACTGACTCACTGCCGGAGTAAACGGGCGAATGAATAAAATGAAGTAGAAAAAACTTGACACTTAAACACACTGCTACATACTCGTATTGCCTGACCTCTGGTAATAAGTTTTATATTGTAGTTTACAACTTTTTGTTCGCTTAAACACGAAAAGAAAAAAAAACAGGGAAACAGGGAAACAGGGTTATTACAAAGTTTATTATTTTTGCATAATCCAATTTCACTATTTACTTGAACGAGTGCGAATATGAGAATGTAACGAACATATTTTTAATTTGAAACTTTCAAAAATTTCACCTTGATGTTAAGTGGTTTTTTATTTTGCAATATTTACAGCTACAAAAAAAGAAAACTGTCATTAATGGTGTTTTAATTTGAAATAATAAAAGAAAAATTATGTTAATCCTATTGAAACACACAAAGTTTCACCTCATTTACAACAAAATTGCAGGAAATTCAATCATGTTTGTATTTTTTTTTTTTTTTTGACAAACTTTTTGCTGAGGAGTTTTTATTTTTTTCTTTTCTTGGCTCCCCATCAGCCTTTGGTTGGGTTTGTCTTTTTGTCACTACTTTGTTGTTGATTTTGTAAATTGATCACGTTTGTTTTATTTATTTATTTATTTAATTTTTTTGTTGAGTTTTGTTTGTGTTTGTTTTACTGATGAACAACCTTTAAAAACCCATTATTTTCAAATGAAAATTTGTCACCTGCATTAACTTTAATATTGGTGCAGGGGAGAAGACAAATTCGTTTTAGAGTCTTATTTAAAGAGTCAAAAGAAGTTGCTAAAATTCCAGTAGGATGTAAGTTCCGTTTTCATGTTGCGATATTTACACCAGTAATAATCACGGCTTAACCATTCTCAATTTGGAAGAAGTAAGTCTAATGATGCCTCAAGCCCAAAATCCGAAACAATTTTGAATTGATTTTATCCACCCGAAAACCAAATGCTGCAATTTTGTTGATTAACAAAAATACATCTGTTTCATTGTTAGAATGCTTAAGCTCGTGTCTACCAAGTCTTCATTATTTATGAAATACTGTTCAACATTTGTTCTCTTGAGTAGTGTTCCATTTTTACTAACAATAAACTGTCAGCTACCAAATTGAATACTTTTTTGGTTGGCAACGGCACGGCATAAATGGAGGCAAATTCAAGTCAACCATTGTAGCAGACAGTTACAAGCATTCCACCGTCTATATGTATTGAAACTGTGCTGGGCACCAGGTTAAAATAATAGTTTTAAATAGAGGTGATTAAGCGGATGACGAATAAAATTGTTAAGGGATAAATTCTGACTCGATGCTGACTCATTATGGAATACTTTTCCCAAATATTTGTACATAATCTTGTGAAAATTTATTGTCAGCAGGATACTAAGCATGGGTACAGGACATAATGATCAGATTCGACTTAAAGCGGGTTATATTTGCAGACGGAAGAGTAGAACACCGTCGATTTTCTGAAATGGTTGGCCGTATTTTCTCTCAGAATCTAAATATCGCAATACTTAGGCAATAGTCAATAATTTTCTGAAAGTATCGAACATATTTACCTATAAAATGCTAATGGCCGAATTCTCGGTCATTAGTTAACCATTGGTTTAACTATTACTTGTTCTTCTTATGGCAAACTAAGCATTGCGAATAAAGAATCATTAGTTAAACCTTTGTCATTAGCTAACTAAAGACTGTGAATTCGGCCATAAGAGTTTAAGATGTTCCCTCACCCAGTTCTAATTATTATAAAAAACAGTTTGTTGTTCTAATTTACCTTTAAATACTGTTATAAATCAATAAAATTTAATTAACAAATAAACAAACAAACTGGCGGTTACTCAAACCCTCTTTCAATAACTCACTGGCAGTTTATCAACAAACTGGGCTTGTCGATTTCAAACTAATAATAAAAAAAAATAATATTGATTTAAAATTAAAACAGTGAAACATTAAATTTACATTGAAATTTTACTTGGAGTCAAAAATAACATTTAGACTTTTTTTATATAGAATTTAAGCGGGTAATTAAGAAGAAAATAAACATTAAATTTAAACGTCAGTTTAGACATACAAAACTACACACACAGATGTTGTAATGTGACACTTGTGGTTGTCACATGAATGTGTCTGTCTGACTGACTGTGTGGCGTCATAATATTTTGTTTGATAAAATACGAGCACAGCTACAAATTTATTGTTTGTGTAAAAAAATGTATGTATGTATGTCATTTATATCGATTGCAATGAATAAATTAATTATGACAGATTTGTGTGAAGGCAAAATAAGAATTTAATTGACGTTATTGGGTAATAAATTCGGAAGTGAATATGGAACAGAACATAATTAAATTGTTTACATCCGTTTAAAAATGTGGCGGTTATTTACTAAATTAATGAAATATGTATGTAGTTGTGATATCAAATATAAATTTGCTTTCCTAGCTGATAACTCCCAAACCATTTGCTTAAATGTCAGCAAGGCTTAATTAGGTTGTCAGTAGTACCATGATATTTCAGTGCCTGTCATGTTTTAATGACCATTTAAATAAATGCAATTAGTTTTCCAAAAATGTTTGGCAATGTTTATTTAAGTTAAAGTTCTAATTATGATCAACTAATGTTTAGTTGAAGCATTTCTAACAGCCATACCCAAGAATGATAAAATAAAGATTACGCCATGCGCATGATTTCCCGTTATGTTACGTAGAAGTTCCATTCTAAGGGTTACCAAGAATGTTTAATGTGTAAGAATTAAAATTTCTTGCGAAAATTTCTTCTTGGCAACCTTGCAATTGATTTCTCTCTGAGAGTTCTAAAATAAAAGCTGTTTAAAATAGAACAACACAAAAAAAAACAACAGTAAAAAAACAAGTGAGACAAAATTAGCCAATAGAAACACAGAACGGGTGACGTCACAGTTCCAAAATGCGCAGAACATTTTAAAATTTTACGCGCGTTGGCGTAATCTTTATTTTATCATTCTTGGCCATACCTAAATATCGACGGAAATTGGAACGTATTTTTACGCTGAGCATTAGCGCTGATACTCCATCCCTAAACAAAAGTGGCAACGTTATGTCAAAACGATAAAAACAGGGTTATCAAACAAATAAATAAAACGATCCTGTTTATTGTAACAGCTGGACATTAATTTATATCTCTCTTTTTTTTTTTGTTTTGTTTTCTTTTGCAACTAACTTCACTGTGAAACGCCTTGTCAAAATCGGATTTTCCAAGAGCAAAGCATTGCCGCCGCGTTGTTTCGGTATGCTCCATACAAAATGTATGAGTATGAAAAATTTTGACATTTAAAAAACGCTTTCCGTCGGTATTTAGATATGGCTGTAAGTTTTATAAGATATTTATTGTAAAACATATTTATTATCTACCGATATATTGTATAAATTAGCCTTTAGTTCAATTTTAATTGCGTTCCATTATTAAAATAAAATGTTTCTTACCTTCCGGCCAATTATCAAATACTGTTTGTGCAATATCACCAGCTGAATCTGTTGGATTAAATAGGAATTCTTTTGTTTTGCCGCTAACAAGTATTAAACGTAAATTTATCTAAAAGTAAATTAAACAAATTTAATATATAAGTTAGTTAAGAAAGTTAATAATGTACTACAAAGTTAGTTTTTAAGTTTAATTAATTTCTATTACATATATACATAAATATTTATTGCAAACTATTTAGTAGATAGTTATGCATGAAGTTAATAAAGGAAATCAATAATTTGTGATTTATTTCCTGAATTATAAAATACCTATACACACTCGTAGATATTTCCCTATACATATGTAATAATGAAGTAAAAAATAAATTTGTTTAAATAATAAATCTCTACTCGTATGTAAAAATGGATAAATCATATATTGTAACTAAAGAGTAATCTATTCCATTAGGCAAAATGACTTAAGTGCTCTATTTTAAATTCATGACTTACATTTTACTCCTCACATCGCTCCAAAGATTGCTCTGGATCCATTAAGATATCTAACTAGTTGCTAGTTTTTTTTTAAGTCCTTTGAGGGTTAATTGATTAGCGCGTTTGATCATTAAGCATGAGTTGGTATTTGTGGCCTGGGTTCGATACCCAGCTGCTGCCACTTAAAACAACATCCGTTTCTGATAATTATTAGTTTCCTATACTATCGTAACTAATATTTATCACAGCGTCCTCCTTCGGTGGTATAGCATTAAAACGCCATCGAAGTAAAATAATTTAAATAATCGCTATAAATTAAGCTTTGATCAATGCGCCTACTCACCACAAGAGGCTCTGCAATACTGTACTATTAATAAACATAACGCGCTATTACAGTGTTGTCATATGAAAAGCTTTTCTCTACTTTCAACACCTATTCTTCTTCTACCTATCCCTTTCCAAAGTAAGTAACACAATTAATTAATTAATATATAGGCATATTAATTGCCTGAGGTTACTTCTCTTTAAAGAAAAAAAAAAAAAAAAAACATGCATTTTTCATACAATTAAGCCGATAAGGGTTGTGAATCGTAATCGCATTTTACAACATACAACATCAAAATACTTAGTGTTGTGAACGGTTATCGGGGCCGAAATGTTCTAAAATTTATTGGTTCATATTTGTGTTTAAAAATTACAAACACAACTACAAACTACAATTGAACTGAAGGGAATAAATATTAAAGATCTATATCTGTGTGTCATACTAATTTAATGTATAAAAGTTTGGTTGTGGTGTTTTGCTTAGATTAAAATGCGGCCTCATAGCAGTATTTTTTGGCCAAATATTAGGCGCGGTTCGGTTTCTTTTCTAAAACAACCAGTTCGGTTGGACTCTAGTATGACACAAGTTAAACAAATATGAATTTTTTTAAATTTTTGTTAACATTTTTTATATTTAAAACTATTTTTGTTCCTCCTTTATCATTTTCAATAGATATTGGTTTATCAAGATTTGAACTTGCTGCCATTTACAGACCTGACAGTTTAGGGTTAGTAAAAACAGAGCGTTATACAAGAGAACTGGAATTTGTGATTAAACAGTATGATAATAAATGCATGACGGCCATGGTTTTTTGCAGAATGATTTTAAGTGATAAAGCACACACACACCTTCAAGACTTTGTTAGTTTTCAAAACCCATATAAGACTAACGACTAACAAACGAATACTTTTTGTTACGAAATTTGGACTGGGGATATAATTAAGCTACATACATATGTATAGTTATTCCAAAATGAAGGCAGTGACTTTTAATATAGCCTGATATTGCGACATGATAACAGAGTTCTTTGTAACTAAATTGCATCGTATTTGTGAGGACGAAATGTGGTTTCCACAAGATGGTGCTACATGCCATATATTCCCTGCAACAACTACATTACTGCATGATACATTTTCTGGTCGTGCACTCTCTCTTTTCATAGTTTAGAATTGCTCCTCTAGATCGAGTCTAGATTAAGTCTAGATAGAGATTTAGCACTTGGTCTATGCCAACAAGTCTTTAGAAAAAGCTGACCTTTAAAGGAGCAAACTAATTACTGCATCAATGAAATTCAGTTGGATTTTTAATACGATAAGTTTAGGAACAGTCTTTGATAACAATTGCATATTTGGTAAAAAAAGGCTTTAAATATTTGAAGTAATTATTTCAGTCTCACATCAATATTTTATTTTGGTAATTATATTAACATCATTTTCTACATTTTCCTTGACAAGAAGTAAAACAAAAGGCACTTGGTTAGTAATAACACCTTAGAAGAAAATTAAATACATATACACAGACATACATACATAATGAAAGACTTCTTAGAACAAACATATTTCAAAGTATTTTCAATTTGACACTATTAATTAGTGTAATTAAGTGTGAATTGAGTAAATAAATAAAATAAATGAAAAAGAAATGTATAACAAGTTTTACAAGCACACAAAAATGGTCAACAACTCTTCCTAGTTGGAAAAATAAATAGTAAAGATGTGGTTTTGTTTTTTATTTTGCAAAATGTTAAATGTACGATTTATTTCATATTCTTAACTTCTTTACAAGACTCTTTTGGGAGGTTAGAGAAAATACGAGTACATATGTGAGATTTAAAAGGGAAACTGAAACAAACAAAGAATTAAGGTTTAAAGTTAATAAAATTAGCTGTTTTGATATAAATTGAATTAGTAAAGGTAAAAGACAACTTCTATGGAAGTTCATTTTAATGAAGCCTAATTAATGGCTTTTCGTTAGAAATCTAAAAAGCCATATTCAGGCCTTGATGCCATAATTCCCTTTGGGTTATTAAACCGCAACAACATGATAATAACAAGAACAACAACACCTAAAACTAGTAACCCACTTAACAACAACAGCTACAGCTACAAAAAAGAAGCAAATACTAAAAACTACTTAAACTATACAACAACATTAACAACATTTAAGTAGAAGTCTATTTAATAAATCAGGTTACAACAAAACAACAAAAGAAGAGAGACAGACGCTGACTAAATCCGTCTCAAAATGTTGGAAATTGAAACGTCGAAACAGGAAGACAAGTCAACAAAAACCTTGTGCTAAAACAAAACAAAAAAAAAAAAGAAAAACAAGAAATGGAGAAATAAATAAAGCTTCTAGTAAAATTGTAAAGCAGGTAAGTAATGTACACATGTAGAGATGTATGTAAGTATGGTCATGGTATACGCACTCGCTTGCTTACTTACATGCATACCCTGCAGATTTAAATATAGAAATTGTTTCATTTGAACTTTATGCTATTGCAGAATTGAGAACAACATCCAAGACATCTGTATTCGTTTTAGTTATTAGGGTAACCAAATTATTCGATATTTCTTTTGTTCGAATAAAACGAATAATTCTATTATGACATTTTAACTTGTTTGAATAACTCAATCACATATTGCAAATTAATCGAATTATTCGAATAGTTCAACAAATTTTAATAACAAGTTTTACCATCGTCTAAAGCCATTCACTCGTATATATCTACCATTTTTAAATAATTATGTTATTTGACTATTACAAAGTTATCATCATCAATGTCATCTAAAATACCAGTTTCTTTCTCATATTCTCCACCACATTATGATGACACTGCGGTCCATTATGATTCCATTTATACCAACATACGAGGTCTGATCAAAAAATAACCGTTATTTTCAAATTTCTGTTATGTTGGTACACATGTCTGTTGTATATGTTGGTAATATCAGCCATTTTGAACTGACAGTTTGTTTTTGACAGATAAAAGAGTTAGTCGTGTTTTGGTGTGCTCTTCGATTTTTTACTATTCGAAGAAATGGATCAAAGAAACTGTATTAAATTTTGTGTAAAAAATGAAATTAAATGCGCAGGGACGGACAGTATGAGCAGAACACAAGTTCAATTGTGATATAACCGGTTTAAGGAAGTCCGAGAGATGTCAATGATGATGCTCGTCCTGGTTGCCCGAGCACGTCAACAACCGATGAAAACATTGAAGTAGTGAAAAAAATGATTTTGGATAATCGTCGTCTTTTACGGCAATTAATTACCAAGTGTGAACGTACCTTAAGAGTTTGCGTTTCCATTGCTAAACAATATTTCAATGTTAGCTTGATCAAATTTACGCATTTAGAGAATCCAAAATGTGTTACTGATTGGTTGCCTCACAGACATTGCAAGTATATTGGCTAGTAGCAAATGGAGGTCAAAAGGTAACTAGTTACAAGAACTGCAGTATTTTTTAATACATTTTATAGTAAATTGTGTCCAAAATCTGTGAGAGCTACATACGTACTCGTATATAGGGCAACTTGTAAGTGGGTATAAAATCATAGAAAGACACAAAGAAATTTGACAAACACCTACTTGCACTTGACTTAAATTGGAAATCTTTTGACAAATATCATTTAATACTGATTGTTTGTTTGTTGTCTCTAACTTTTTTTTTATTAATGTACACAATAGATATACATACATATGTATAACACAGTACACCGTTTCCAACACCATTGTACTTCAGAAGAAATTTCCATTTTTATATCACAATATTTCATTAATACTTTAGAAATGTCTAATTGAAATACAAATGAAGTTTTAAAATTTTTGAAAGTTAAATTGAAATTTCTGAGTTATTACTTTTTCCATTTTCTATTAGAAAAAAAAGAAAAGAAAAAAATGTTATAATAAAAATTAACATGATTATTATGAAAAAATTAAAAACTATTTAAGCAAGTGTATAATTAATTACTTTTTCTAATTTAGTTGGTAGGAGTATCTACAGTAAGTGTCTTCTTTACTTTAATTGTGCTTGGAAAAGAAATATGTACATATGTAAACAATGAGTAAACAATCTTTTAATGCTTTTTATTCCCGGCTGTCTTTGTGTGTCATTCTGCATATAGATATGGAATACAACCTTTACATTCATAAGTACAACACGTACGCCAGAATGAAGACAAAAGATTTTTTCAAACTTTTACATTAGACAACTCTGTGATTGTGGAATCTAAAAAATCAATTCAATTGTTGGTTTCTCGACGCGAGAGAAATAAAAGCATTATGCCATTTGAGCAGATTAAGCTGCAGGGAGTCAAATTAAGGTGGGAGTATTAAACTCTATTTTATCACTGCATAAGTAGACATTACAATGGGCTTTTATTAATGCCCATAAAGCAAACGAAAACTTAATGAAACATTGTTTACACAACTCACGTCTTGAACAGCCATTGAAATATTATTTAAAGCGTGTAAAGTTGCGTTTTTTGTATTTTTTTTTAAAACATTTCTAAGCGCTACTGAAATGCTGAAATGTTATAGGTAACCAGCAAAAGAAAGTGTAAAACTGGAGTAAACTGTATCTATCCCTAATTGCCCTTACAAAATCACTAAAGACAACAAACACAATAGCTGAAATAAAAGTTGTATGCAGACTAACGTTTTTAAGGCATGTTAATGTCATCATTAAAATCTAACTGTTAGAAAGAAATTGAAGCAGGTCTGTATTATTATAATTGTTGTGTATTAAAACAAAAAACCAGCAACCAGAAATGTTTAAAAAATACTTACGAGGTATGTTCAAAAAATAACCGTTATTTTCAATTTATTCAAAAAGTATTTATTTATTCATCAATAACTCTCTTGCTCCCTTCAAAGTAATCCCCCTCAGATAAAACACTTATACAAGCGTTTTTTCCAATCCTCGAAACACTTCTGAAACGCGCTGTTTCGATCCTCAATCGTAGCAAAACGCTTTCCTTTCATCGGTGTCTTTAGTTTTTTGAAGAGGAAAAAGTCAGCGGGGGCCAAGTCCGGTGAATACGGTGGTTGAGGCATGATAACGGTTTTGTTTTTGGCCAAAAACTCACGCACAAGCATCAATGTGTGAGCTGGTGCGTTATCATGGTGCAAAATCCATGATTGGTTTTTCCGCAATGCGTTTCTGACGAATTGCTTCGCGCAAATGGCGCATAACTTTAAGGTAGTATTCCTTATTGACCGTACGACCTTGTAGCGAGAATTCATGATGCACCACGCCATTGCAGTCGAAGAAAACAGTGAGCAAAACCTTTACATTTGACCGAACTTGACGTGCTTTTTTCGGTCTTGGCTCTTCTGGACGTTTCCATTGGCATGATTGGGCTTTAGTTTCAATGCCATAGCCATACACCAATGATTCGTCACATTTTTGAGAAAATCTGGATCGTCGTTGACGATGTTTAACAGCTCTTGAGCGATGTCCATGCGACGTTGTTTTTGCTCAAAATTTAGCAATTTTGGAACAATCTTCGTTGCCGCACGTTTCATGCCTAAAGCATCTGTAAAAATTGCTTGGCATGAGCTGAACGATATGCCAACATCATCAGCAACCGCTCTGATAGTGATTCGACGATTATCCAAAATCATTTTCTTCACTGCTTCAATGTTTTCATCGATTGTTGACGTGCTCGGGCGACCATGACGAGCATCGTCATTGACATCTTGTCGGCCTTCCTTAAACCGGTTATACCACAATTGAACTTGTGTTCTGCTCATAGTATTTCATTTTTAACTTAATATAGTTTCATTGATCCATTTTTTCGAATAGTAAAAAATCGAAGAGCACATCAAAACACGACTAACTCTTTTATCTGTCAAAAACAAACTGACAATCCAAAATGGCTGATATTACCAACATGTTTAACAGACATGTATACCAACATAACAAAAAAAAAAAATGCGAAAATATAACATACGTAACTCACGAAATTTGAAAATAACGGTTATTTTTTGATCAGACCTCGTTTGTAGATAATTTTGATTTCTTTTTGGTAAATTACTGCTGGATTATTTATGTTAGTAGTCATGTTTTGACAATGACATATAGTACGACAGTTGGACAAGATACCAAGATACCAAGCTGACATGCTATTACTGACTGACATACTTTTCACTAACTGTTATATATGTATCATTAGTATGATCTTTTATTTAAGCAGGAGGTATGTACTTATTTCTTATGGACAGTTTTTAACTTGATATTTAAATACGAAATTAGTTAATTTTTCCTTAAACTTAAGTTGTATTTAAATACGGTTTCATTTTTTCAGTGTCAAATTAAGTTTTGTATTTATTATGATAAAAGTATGGTAGCACTAATAAATATCAAAAAATATAAACAACTTCTTCATTTAACAGCTGATTTACTATTTAGTTCACAAATTGTTGTAAACTAAATGGACAAAAGCTGCATCATTCATATCCTCTTTATCTGAATTCATTGTATTAGTTGATATAGTTGATAATGATAATAATAAGCACAATTTTACTCACGGCGAGTTTATTTATTGAATATTTTTATCAAATAATAAAAAAGACTTCAATGCGCAATTTTTATAATTTGCAGAACTGTCAAAATCATATGGTAGTATGAAAAACATAAGTTGTATTTAAATGGACGTAGTCAGTCATTTAAGTTGTATTTAAATATGATCTATAAAAATGAATTTGGTATTTAAACAAAACTTGAGTTTAAACACACTTTAATTTTTAAGTTAAAAACTGGCTATTAGACATATAAAATAAATCCAATCATACACATCAACAATATAGAATTTAGACAGAGAGTATTAAGTAGGGATGACAATCCCGATTTGACAAATTCCAAATACTGGAATTTGTTTAAAAAAATTCCGGTATTTTTATGGAATTTATAAATTCTGAAAACTAGCATTTCTTTACAATGTCATCAACAAAAATTCCAATTTTACAAAAGTACGAGTATGTGGATAAAATATGTATAGGAAAACTTAAACGCACTATTTGATGTGTCTACGGTTGTTGGAATTGGAAATTCCTATAACAAAAGCTTTAATTAATTTAAAAGCTCAACAGATGACAGATAAAGAATTTGTTTTATTTAAACAAATAGTTGTCATTTTAAATCCGGTTAAAGTAATAAATGAAGTTCCGCTTCAAAAACTGATTGAAAAATTTCTCCTTAAAAGAAACCAAGAAAAAAGCATGATTTACTCAACATTTTTAAATTAAAAAAAAACTCACTGAATTTGATAATGAGATAGAAGTGTTTGTTATTAGAAATGAATTAAAAACGAAATAATGAATGCAATTTGAAATGTGTAAAAGCACCCCTACTAAGGGTCTGCTATGATGTGAACAATGTTTTTCATCAGCATTGTGTATTAGTTAACAAAATGAAATCAAGATTCTCTTTACTTGAGATACCTTAATATTTTAAGGAAGTTTTTTTCAAGATCGAACAATAATATTTTATTGCTTTTAAATTAATATAAGAATTATTATTTTTTTAAATCTAACATTTGTAATTTTATTATGTTTTTAAATTATTATTCATTTATAAACTTTTAATAAATTTAAAAATTATAGCTTTGAGGACAGAAAATATTTCTTTTCAAACATTTTTATAATTTAACATAAGTAACTTTTTTGCAATAAATATTTGTTATTATTAATAAACCAATTTCTTTTAATATGAAACAAAATTCCAGAAAAATCCAGGGAAAGCAAGATTTACATTTACAAAATCCCGAATCCCAGGATTTGAAGAGCCAGTCCTATCTGGCATCGCTAGTACTCAGTTTAATCATGTCCGTGTAATGCTTAATTTTTACTAACGCCAGATCGTTTTTTGTTGCAAAAAACACTTTACTTAACAAATGCCGTCAAATTTAAATCATGCTTGAATCTTGGGACACTCTTTATTTCTGTTGTGGACTTCATTGTTTATTACCAGGATTGTTCGCATAACCTGGGACTCAGAATAACTTCAGGTTTGATTATTTCACTAAGACCGGGCTTTCATGAAACAACCTGAATGTCGTATTGAAACCGAATTGAGATTTAATCACAGATATACAGTCGTATATATCCGGTTATTATGTAATATCTCAAGCAGCTTAGATCATAAACTGTTTTTAGTCAGACCTAAATTACGGTTATCTTTAAAATAAACTGCCGAAATAGCAGCAAATACTGTTACCGAAATAATTCAAATTGCCGCTGCCTTTAGCTTTAAACCGTTTTCAATCTTTATCGGTATGATACAAATTTAACATGACAAAAAAACAGCATGTTTTCAATAATGTGGACAAACAAGACAATGACATGCCATTCCAAAATCTATTTTCAATTAATTCGCCATGTTCCTCTATTTGTTGTAAATTTATAATGGATAGCATAATAAAAATAAAATTAAATAAAATGTCCCTTATATTTATTTATGTTCATAAATTATTAACAATATAATCAACAATATACGTATAACAATTATGACATCAAGTATCATTCAAAACTAGTTGGAATACATTTAAAAAAAACGGTTGCATTTAAAAAATGTATTTGCATATTCCACTTTTTTAATTAACTTTCATGCTGGATGGCTCTAAAAATAAATATTTTAACAATTAACGTGTGTTATTTTTTAAATATAAACTTAGACATATTTATATATTTATATGTACGAGTATATTGTAAAATGCATATATTTCAATAAAAAAAAAAAAAAACCATAAAAATACCAACAAATATTTCTTATTTAGTTTTTTGTTGTCTTTTATAGTATTTGAATATTGCATTTCAGGTATTTCATTGTGGTTTTTGGATTTTATTACAGATACAAAAATATGCGAAGAGTAAAAAATCTGCACGTGTATAAATATTAAAGGCTCATAATTCAAAATTTTATTCACAGAAAAAAAAAAACAGTAGATGACAAAACACTCAACGAGATATCATTTGGAAAACTTTAATAAAATTTAATTAAAGTTTGCTTCATTCAATCAAATTAATAAATTAAAATTACCATAATTTGGAACATTAGTTTGATTTAGTTTGGTATTGCGGTGGTATGTTGCCATTAAAAAAACCGCATTCCTTTTCATTGCAAAATAAAAGCGTCAAATAGTTTAAAGAAAATATAACTTACTCAAATGTACACAAAAACAATTCAATTTTACTACTATTTTGTAGTTTACTATAACACACACTTCAATTACAATTTGAGAATACTTGTTTGTTCTATTTATACCATCTTCTAGTAACTTCCGGCGGCATCTAGAAAAGGCTATCGAAAGTTCCCTTCAGCGTTGTCAACTTTGAAATTTCAAAACGCACCAAAATTGAGAAAAAACGCACCATTTAAGAAAAAACGCACCAAGTTTAGAATTTCTTTTCTGTTTAAAATGTTTTACATTTTTTTAATTTTATAAATTCTATGTAATAGTAAAAGACATAATAATCTTTAATAGGCTTTTTTGTATAAACGAACAAGCATTTAACCACTCAAAATTTAACTCACAATATGCTATTCGGAACTGAAGTACTAATTGGTAAAAAAGGAAAATTTCAGTACATATTTGGTACTTTTTTAATTTATTTTTGTTTTCTATTTCAGTACTTGTATTTGATTTTTTTCAATAAAATTTGTTAGGGCTCCACTGGGCCTCCTGTGGTTGTTCGTCTACAGTTCAGTAGACCAAACCATCAGGCTACCCAAATATTTTTATTTCCATGTTTAAAATGTTAATTTTATTTTCAAAGAAAGATTTTCACCCTATTCACCTTTAGCAATAACCTTCATGTGACGAATTTGATAGTATGTATTCATTCGTATTTCAAATACATTTAATGGGTTCCTATTTTATCGTAGAGATTTTATGATAATAATTTAATAATAAACTGCAATTAAAAATTAGTAAAAATAAAGATTTCATCTCATTTTCGGAAAAATTAAAAAAAAACGCACCGAAATTAACAAAAAAGCGCACCGCGCACTAAAGAATTTTTCGCACAAAAAATTTAAAAAAGCACCAAAAATGGTGCGAAACGCACCAAGTTGACAACGCTGGTTCCCTTCTATGACCGTTCAAACTTAATGTTACCATACTGCACAACTTAGTTTGTAACAGCGTATTATCAACAATTATCATAAACGATTATTAAATTTAACAAACGTTTATTAAGCAAATTTTTATATGCAAATCTGTCTTAATAGACGTTTGTTAAATTTAATAATCGCTTTTGAATAATATGGTGTTCACACATGCATTTTTAATTGACATTTTTTAATTAACGCCTATTTGAATTCAATTATCCATACAAAATTTCAATTAAGATAATTGCTTCATTAAGAGTTAATTGTACTAATAATTGTTAAAATTTAAAATACAACCCTGTGACTAGTAATAACTAAAATGGCAGTTGTTTCGCTTTCAAATTAATAAAGAATATTTTTAGGCTGAAAATTATAATATTAGAACCAAATACAGTGCACTCGGGAAAACGTCAACTAATTAAAACCGCGGGTGTTGACGTTTAACAAATTGTTGACGTTTAAAAAAAAATCTGTTATTTTTTTCTGCTGTTTTTTTTTTCTTTCCAACACTTGGAAGAGAGACTTCTCTCTATTTATTTCATAAAATTTTAGAGTAGGTAATGTAAAAAAGGGTTGAGGTTTTGGGATGTTGACGTAAACGAGCGTTGACGTTTTCCCGAGTGCACTGTAAATGTATTCTCTTTTGTCAGTTGCTGTCAAACGGTAATTAAATTAGCAATATTGAGCATATGTGAACACTCTTTAATTAACCAATAATTGACTCAATTAAAAATGCATGTGTGAACACCATATAAGGGGGAATGTGTGTAAAACAAAACTTCCACTAATGCAAATGTTGATAATCATGTTGTACGAGTATGTTGATATCAGCCGTTACAAACTGTTAAATTTAAATATTTTTACCAAATAACATTTTTGCTACAATCAAATTGCTAGCCACTGTAATATTTAAATATTTTACCAAATGTATTACCACCGCAAGAAATATTGTTATTTATAAAAAATTTTTTATTTTCAGCATATTATATATTTACATTTCCTATTGGTGTGGTGACATGATTAATATTTATATACGAGATATAAATATTTGCAGAAAATAAAAGAAAATGAAGACAAAAAATTTTGTTTAATAAAACACAAGCAGACATGAAGGTAAAATATTAAATATCAATTTGTAAATAATTAATGGGAAAAGTTTAATGCTATGAACACAACTGGGACGAACGTCGAATTTCGCCCAACACGACGCAATGCAAATCGTATATTTAACAAAAATTATATATATACCGATTTTCTTCAATTAAAAATAGCAAACTATTCGTCTCCCTTACCGATATATTCATGTATTATTAATGTAAACGGACATGTCGATCGCTATTTCGACTCGGCTATCTGTAAGAATTCTGGGGTCAAATTACCGCATTCGTGATCGAATGAGCTATCGTATCGAAAAATGATTTCGATATCGAAATTATGATAAAATGTACTAAATTTCTTGCTCGATATCGAATGCCATAATCTCAAATAAGAAAATTACGATCAATTTTACTCGATATCAAATGCGGTAGTTTGGCCCCAGAATACATACTCGTACATAAACATATGTATATACATATATATAAAATATAAATATATTGTATGCGAATATATTTGTATGCGGAATACAGTGCAGGTAAACACAAAGCACGAGCTGTAATGAAAATAAAAAAAATTAATTTTGTTAAAATGTTATATGAACCAACAAAAACATTTCATTTTTGAAGTTCAATCTGTTTGAGTTTCCTTTTTTATTTACTTTGTAATTGAAAAAAACCCAATATACATAAATTTGAATTTTTATTGAATTCTTTCAATTTACAGACAAATATTTTGGCAAATACTGTTAAAGTGTGATCGTTGGGGTTGTCCCAATAAACAAAACGTTTAAGAAATAAAACTTGGGTTATTCTGAATTGTTAATTTATTTTATCAAAAACAAGGCGACAACTTTAAATTTTAGGACAAGTTTTGCCAATTGTTGAAGGTCGCTCTGTACATTGCTATTCCCCGCTAAGGCCACAATCCTCTTGCATTATTGTAATGTGAAGTCTAAGATGAACTGTCTAATTTATTTGACGTACATACATAGATTTGTTCAGTAGTACATATGTTATTTATAATTATGTAGAAAGATATTTCTATTTTAAAAATTCTATTTAAATTGAATCGTTTAAAATGAAACTGTTCACTGAGTTTGAACAATGTCAATTTGGCAAACGTGTAAATTGCATCGTACCTCTGAATATGTTGTGATAAAATGTTAGATTTAATATCTTGCTGTACGCTTAGATAAATTCTACTTGCCACCTTTTTTGTTTCTTTTATTTATAACTTTATCTCATGTACTCGTACATGTCAAATTAAATCAAACCAAATTATAATTGCACACACTTTTAAGAAACATCAGTCAGTTGGCAGCGAATTTTAAAAGAAACGGGAGGAAACGCGTAATGATTTGATTTGATGGTTTTATTTACATATTTAAAATTCAAATTAACAAATTAACGAGTACAACCTGGTTGGTAGGTGAAACTGCTGTGAATTGGCTTCATTGTTCTTTGCGGTTGGTGGCTGTTTTGCTCAGATAAGAATTTGAAAACAAAACAAATGTCTGATATTTAATTTTTATTTTTTTTTTGGGAATGAAACCAACTGTTGGTATTTTGGTTTGAAATAAATTTAAACAGTGAGACAGACAAGATAAAACAATAGGCAAAAGCGGTTCTAATGTTCATGATAATGAAATGTTTTAAATTGTTAAAAGATTATTTTAAAAAAATTTGTATTTTTTAAAATGAAATGAAAGTTTTCAAAAATAGATTATTTAAGATTTCAGTCATCATGTCGACGAGTGACCTACAGCACTAATTTCCCACTAATCATTTGTGAGTGAGTGATATTAAATTTAAATCATGTTTTTATGTTCCTATTGTGTTTTATATGTTATTCACAAATTTTATGTGTTTAGAAATTTCCTAAATTAAAGAAAAAAGAACATTCATTATTTATGGCGGTTGAAGTTTGTTTGTTTGTTTACGGCATGTGTTTTTTGCTTAGTCAGCTTAATGATTTTCCTTTTTATAAATTACGGTCCATAATTGCTTGTGCACACACTGTTTTCACTACATTGTCATTGTTATTGCTTTTCGTGACATAATATTCAATTATTAGTATTTTTTTGTTTGTTTATTAATTAACCTTTATTGATAAATATCGAAAAAAATCATTCTGATTCAAAAGTTTATTTATATGCACACCTAAGAGGGTCGACATATAAATCATTAGCTACATTTTCTTCTTTAAACAAAGACAATTCTGACACATCAAATTCTGAAAGCTTACAAAAGTTATAAATTTAGATAGTCGTAATCAATCGATTTGATTGATTCTTGAATTAAAAAAAGATTTTGTACATTTTTAAAAAATTTAGAACAAAAGTAGTAGTTAAAATACTTTTGTTACTAGCCTCGTTTCAAACAAATATTTATAACAACAGGGTAAAAAATATTTGTTAATAATACTAATAAAAAACATATGGTAATGATAAATTACTTATACAGTGGCTCTCAGCTTATTTCAACCAGTTTTATAAAAAAAGCATTTAAACTAGGAAAAATAATTTCTTATCTCTAAAACTTAGTATAACCTTCTTTTTAATCAATTACAGCTTTAAGCTCTTTTTTTTGGCATATATGAGGAATGGGCAATTCTTCCTTTAGAATAGTTTTAAGGTCATTATTGTACAAAATCTGGTGCTGGCGGACGTTTTCATCCAAATTTGCCTACAAGTTCTCAATAACATTTAAATCAGCTGACTATGCCGTTGCTTGTTGCATCAAGTGGGGCCAATTCCAAATCAGCCATGACTGGACAATGCAGCACTTTGCAGTAAACTGAACTTTAAAATGTCAAGGTACATATTTTCAATAAACTGCAAGTTTCCATTTCCTCATGATGGCATAAAAGCCGAAAGCAGGACACTGCAACCGCCGTGCTTCAATGTTGGTTTTAAGTTTTTGTTTTAGAGCTCTGTATTAGGCGTGCTGCACCAAACATAAGTTTGACCATCCGAGCCAAAGATATTAAACTTAGACAAAAGTTTCCAAAAGTTTAGGTATTTGGTGACATGCTCTTTAGCAAACTTTAAACGCGCTTGTTTATTTTTACTGTTAATAAAGGGTTCTTCCGGGCTACTCTACCACATCAAGGCTACATCATGGTATAGAAGTACACGACGAATAGTTTCTGCACTATATGTTTTGTTAAGCTCATTTTTACTTGTGTAGCTAATTTTGGAGCCAACAACTTAGGGTTAAAAATTTTGTTAGGTGCTTTTCTGCCCTTATCATGAATCGTATTTTCCTCCACGAGCCAAGATATTATGCTTTGCACTGTTGAATCACTGAAGCAAATCATTTTAGAAAATTTTCGGCACCAATGAACCACTTAACTGGAACAAGCACACTAAAAATTCATTTGCAACTATAACTACAAAATAAACGCTTGAAAATTTACCCTTAGTCGAGGAGTGATGCCAATTTAGCAGTTCGTAAAAGTGTGACGGAAGGAATTTCAAATAATTTTCGGACTTTTGTTTTATACATTCTTTTTAATTTAGGTTACCTATAAAACAAACTTGAAAAAGTCCAGATTTTTTTTTTGCACAGAAACTATAGCCAGTTAAATATTTTAATTCAATTGGGTTAACATAATTTGAGAGCCCCTGTATTTAGATATATAATTGTCAAATATAAACATTTCTAAATTTTAGACAAACTAACAAAAATATTCAAATATGCTGGGTCACAATGTATTTTTATCAACATACACACATACATACATACATATGTATAAACATATTTATTTTAAAGAATAAATTCATAAAACTGGGCAGTCAATAATGTCTCTCTTCTTATTATGTTGACAATAGAATTAAGCCACCAAGTTCGATTCTTAAACACCCCCTATAATTTTCAATGTTTTAAAGATGTTTATTATGTAAGTATTTTAAAAATAATAAAATTTTGTTTAATGCCGGGAAGTGGTGGTTGGTTTTTAATGGGAGTTTTCATAGTTATCTCTTAAACGGCTGTGGCAGCCACAGCCACAGCAACAGCTGCAGTAAATCAAAATTTAAAACCCCCAAATAAATATGTAAATGTTGTTTTTTATTTAACAAAAAAAGTTTTCAAATAGAACTGGATTCAAACATTTAACTAAAACTTTACATAAAAGAAAAAGTTTCAGTTTGTTTTTCCCCCCAGGATAATAAATGTGTTTCACTTATATAGAAACCACCGGCACCATAATTGTTTGCAATGTGTGATGGATCCATTTTAAATTATGGATTTTTTAATACAACTGTCCATCTGTTCAGATATCATTCGGACCCCATTTCTTGTCTACCAGATATAATTTCGGCAATTGTGATTAATTAATTCATTTCAGTTTTTTTACATGCACTTTCATACAAATAAAGAGTGCAAAATAAAAAGTTGTTACACACATTTTAACTCAAACAAAATTAATAATGTTTAATTTGTTAAAAGTTAAATATAATTGTTCAATTCACAAGTGATGTTGTCGGTTGTACATTGTATGATACAACTATCTGATTGTGTTTGCAATTATGAGCAAAATCGTATCAAGTCGTTGTCTAACCTTAGAAAAGACAAACCAATATATTTCAAAAACAAATATACAAAACATAAAAACTAAATAATTTGTAAGCTTGAGATCACTTTTTGTTTTTTATAAAAGATTGTTATAAAAAACAAAAAGGTCGAAGAAAATAGAATAAAATTATTTACAAAACATAAAATATAAATATTTTTCAAAATTAAAACATACAGTGTAGTGTGTGTTTTCAACAATATGCATTATTAAAACTTCAATCAATCAGTTTACGTTGAGTGTTAACGTTTAGTTATTTTTTTTAAAACTAAAACTAAAATTAGTAATTTTTTGATTGAGATACATATTAGAACATTTGTACAACTGTTGTAAATTTAGACGATGTACAACTTCTACGACACTACAACATCACTTGTGAATGCAACAAATTACTTATTGCTATCAACTGTATTGTGATAAGTAAACGCAGCAAATTGTTTTGTGCGCACTCTTTACATACATATATGTACATACATATACATATGTCCATTTATGTGTTTTAACTTCCAACTTTTCATTGTAATTCTTCTTGATATATTATTTCCTACTAATCAGCCTTAATTAATTTCATAAATACAAAGTTGAGTATGTATGTATGTAGTTTTTGTGAGTATTACAACAAAAAGAGCATTAATACATTGAGGTAAACAAAACTTGAATTAAAATAAAACATAAGTATGTGTACAAGTTATATAAAGTTATCAACTACAAAATTTAACTTTGAGACATACATATGTATGTATGTATTTCAAATTCAAATAGGTGAATGGCGGGGTATTTGTGGATTAATTTTTCAAACGACTATTCTTATACAAAAAAATACTTCAATCTTTCAGACTGAAATTTCTGCCAGAGAAAGGTTTCAAACGGTTTCCACATTAACCCATAATAAGTACAACTGTTACATTTTGATTTTTAACCCTCTTTAGTATTTATAAGAATCGAAAACAAATTTTCCTAATTCTTTGAAATATCACAAAAAAAAAAAAAAAAATGTATTGAAATTTTTAATTGTAGAGAAATGATAATGAGAAATGATTTTTTTGGTATCAAATTTTAATGGGTTAACGAAGTCAGTAACATCTATGAGTAAATGAAATTTAAAAACTATCTTTATTAAGCATTTTTTTCAACATATGATTTTTTAAAATTGTAGTTTTTTTTTCCAAATATTTCCAAATTAAGAGCAAAATAAGGGCAGCATTTGTTATGTTTTTTTTTTTATGTTCATATGTATTGTAAATATGTACATATGTATGTATTTATGTATGTACATATACACACAGCTTCAAAAGTGTGTAAGCACCAGTGAATTTTTTGATTTTTTTAAGATTATGAAAAGCATTATAGTTCAACTTAAATTTTTTTTTTCATAACCGAATCTATTATGCAACCAAATATCCAACAAAACGAAACTTTTAAATTTCAATCGATGGATAGATTTTAGGATTTTCATTATCTTAAAAAAATCAAATAATTTGTTGTGTTTACTCACTTTTGAGGCTCATAGTATAATAATAAACGTTAGCCATATATGAAAATTTGTAAGATTATGTGCGTCGCCAAATTGAATTAATTACCTCATTTGTTGTCACTTGTTTAAATATAGTTTTATAGTTGTTATCTGTTTGTTTATACTTTGTTTACATTATTATCTAACAAAACAGTGACATAATATATGCGAATGTAAGTTTTTTAAACAACAGAGCTGCGAAATGAAATTAGAGTAACTAAATCTTGAGTACATAACCATTACATTTCTCATTGGCGTACAGAATTAAAAAAATCGCAAATTGGAAACCCAATTTGTAACTTCAACTACAACTTGAGAAACAACAAACTTCACTACATTCACTGGTGGAGCATAAGTGCAAACCATTTCAGTCATATTGCAGCTAAATACCAGAAATTACGCATAAAAAGTTCTGATATTGAAATTTCTTATTCTGAGATTACACTTGGTTGTCAGAACTTGAAATAATTTAGCGCTTAGAAAATCTTAAAAGCTATTCAAGAGCTACTTATATTAATTTTTACAAACAAAAAAGTACCAAATTGGTTAAATTTACGCCATAGTGTTTCTAACATTTCATTTGTACAACGTACATACATTATATATAATAGAGGAGCATGCGAGTCTGGAGTCAAAGGTGGAGCAGTAAATAAGGAGTATAATTTACTAAAGATAAACATTCTTAGTACAAAATAAGTTTTTTCATTCCGTATCCTTGTAACTACATATCGGTAGCTGAAATACTAAATACTGTTAACAGTTAACAATTAAAATCGTGATTTTTCTTCTTAATAAAGAAAATATCCCGACAAAATTTTCAGAATAAAACTATAGCAAAGAATACATTCTGAGTGGTTTATAAAATCTATTAGTTTATCCTGTAACATTTTTGAAAATTGTAGTTTTTTGGTTAAGCATTTAATCTAGCGATATAAAGCGAAATGATATGTGTACCATAATTTATGCTCAACAAAATCAAGTAATATGCAATAGAGCAAAAGGTCCAGATTAAATTTCATATTGTTGTTCCCAGCTATAGGTATGAGGAATATACTAACCAATTATGAATAAAAAATCAACGGGAGTTTTTTCCCTTTTTATTTTTTTTAACATTTTATTTGAATAGGAAAAACGGGAAAGGGAAAAAACTCAAGCGGAATTTTTATTCATGATTGGGCTGAATATTTGAGTAATTTTGTGTATATAAATGCTGACATTTTTGAATTTTAGGAGTCTTAATTATAAGTAGCATTTTTATTATAAACGAAAATTAAATAAAGATTTTCAATCAATATACACATACATACGTAGATGAGTAGTGTCTTTATTAGCCGTTTATACAAATACATATATAGTGAACTCTCTCCTAAAGGACACCTCCCATATATGAACACTCTCTTCAGTACCTAAAAAATTGTAAGGGATTTTAAAAATATTTATCTCTTTAGCGGACAACCCTCCCATAACAGGACGCGGACACTTTTTTCAACGATGTATGACATTTTATTTCCCCATAACCGGACAGTTGGACAGTGAAAAATTGCAATCAGAAAAGCTGGTTTTAGAGAAAATTATAGCCCAAATGATGATGGCTGTTGGACTGCAGACTGCTACCACTATCAGCGCTTGCTCAGTTCTCCGATATCGTTAATCGAGTTCAGAGCCAGATACAAGTTGACGTCGAAGATTATATTAATTTAGATAACGACATACATAGTTATTAATGATGAAGATGTGGAAAGCATTAGTACTGAAATGTTAATAGCTTCCGAAGAAATGGTGGAAAACTCGTCTGAAGATGAGCTAGAAAAGGAAATTGAAGACAAGTTATGTAACTTCTTATAAAGAGGCTTATTTAGTCATAAGAAAACTTAAAGGGTTTTCTTTATATCACAGCGACCTTGAAAGTGTTAAAATGCTGACTGATCTTCAAATGCGTTTCCAAGATATGTATTGAAATTAAAGGAAAAACTCGCCAAGCTAAAATTTCGGACTTTTTTAAATCCAGTTGAATATCTGGTCTTTCAAGCTTTTTCTTTTTTATTCGCAAAAATATTAATGAATATTTTGTTTACTTTGCCTTATTTTTAAATTTGTTTCTTTTTTCGCAAGAACATAAATGAAAATTCTATTTATTTTGTCTTATCTTTATATGTATGTTTTTGTTTTGGAAATAAAAGTGTTTAAAGATAATTATATGTATGTACAATATTACAGATTATAATTATTCATTACTGTTTTTGTGTTTCTCTCATAAACCGACATTTCTCATAAGCGGACAAACTCGTCAGTCCCTTAGGCGTCCGCTTAAGAAAATAGTACACTGTATAAATATTATTGCAATAAATTATAATTTTTAAAAGAAATCTTTGAAAAGATTTCGAAACAGCCACTTTAAAGTCCACATTTTAGAGGAATATTATATTAACTACGCTATAGATTTGCGCCTTATTGATAGCTTCATAGAGTGTGATATTGAAAGTGATTGCATCCATTTTGATTTATAATATGTGATGAATAAAATAGCAAAAACTCGTACAGTAAGAAGATTTTAGAAACACAACGATATTACTAAAACATATCAATACATCGAATTGAAATAAGTACATATAATATACAAGAAAACATAGTAGGTAAATAGTAAAAATGGAATTATAAAGAACCACTAGTTTCTAATTGAAACAGTGTCATTATTACAACCTAACCTAAGATGATGACATTGATTAAGATAACATTGAAATTGACAAAGAACATGATTATTAAAATTTATATGTATTTATATGTAAGTAAATTTCCTATAGGCATAGATGACTTAAGACGATACTAAAGGGTGTTTTTGTTTTAGTTGTATAGAACTTTAAGTTAGCAACACTTTTTTAACTGGCGGCCATTTTGTCAGCTGTCAATTGATTTATGTTTAGTTTGGTTTGACATTACAACATGAATAGACTGACGCCTGAACAACGCCAGAACGTTACAGTCAATGATGACCGCTAAGGAACCATAATTACTGACTTTTTTGTTTATCAATTGAACAATCATGATGTGCATGTCACACAGCTTGTGCCACAATAGATTTATTGAAGGAAAAGTTTAGTAAACGCATAGTTTTACGTTTCGGACCCTCCACAATCGTACGATTTAACGCCGCTTGACTATATTTTGTGGGGATATGTGAAGTCGCTAGTCTACGCCCGAAACGATTGATCACCATGGCAGCCTATGACAGAAGTTGTATTTAAATTATAATTTCAGAATATTATTTTTTGGACAAAGCAAATGTCAATTTAAAAAATCATTTTGTTTTATTCCATTTCTGCATGAAAAAACTTGTTAATAAACTTTATTTGCATTTTTTTAAATTACACAAATAATTCGCTTAATTTTAAATATGTAATAAAATTATTCGAACAATTTAAAACGTTTTATTCGAACAAAAGAAAAACCGAATAATTTGGTTACCTTAACTACATAGATTGTAAAATTTATTTTATTAAAACTAATTTAAAACTGCTTTGCATTTTATTTACTCCTAATAAAAGAGATAATAATGAATCGAATTGAGATAATTTATAATATGAATTTTCATACAATTAAAATGAAGACACTAAAGTCTTTAACACATTTTAAATGTAGTAAAACAAAAACTTTTTTGTATAATTTAAAATATACATTGTGTTTTTTAGTATATAGTGTGGGTTTTGAAAAAAAAGAAACGAATAATAAAATCTTTTATTTTTGTGGGGGTCTTCCATAAATGACACATCATCATTCCATATAAATTATATGTTTATTTGTTATTCAAGGCTTTTTATTAATCATAAGTTTTTAATTATAGATCCACATGGAAACGTCTTTAACAAAGCTTAAAGCAGTTAAAAAAAAAAACACAAAACTTTATAAATTCTTCATTCACTACAGTACTTGGAAAATAATGAAAACTATGTAATGTAATTCAGCTCCAAATGTTTAACTAAGCAGCAATTTCAATAATATTAGTTTAATTAGAGTTTTTAATACGAAATATAGTGTTTTTATTGCAATCAGAAGACATAAAATTTTACAAAATCCACACTGATGACTTGTTCTCCACTTGTTAAACACTGATTTATATGGCAAAATTTAAGAAAACTGACAAAACTAAAAATAATCACTTAGATTAGCGGAAATAGTGGCTATTTTAAACAAATGCGTCCATCCAAGTGTTAAAATGCCAATGTATGAAGTGGTGAAGAGTAATTAAATTAGCATTTCGACTCATTAACCTAGCGTTTACACATGCGAGTAACAATTCGAAAAACTCAATACACTCACATTTTTTTACTAATACACTCACATTTTTTTACTAATACACTCACATTTTTCGCACTTGCAAAGCTACTCGCAGCTAAATTTGCATACGAGTGAATGTTTGACACTCCCCAGCATACCATTCTAGGAGCGCTCCGTTAAAAGGAGTCAGAAAAGAGTCCAACTAAAGAGCATTTTCGGAGCGAAATTGTTACTGTCCTGAGTCGTCACGCAGTATGACTCAGAAATTCCACTTAATTATGTGTTTACCAAAGCGTTGTTGTCCTGTTATTTGTGCTTTGAACAAAAAAAAAAAAATAGCTGTAACACACAAGAATGATAAAAACAAGATTACACAGCGCCCAAAAAAACCCTCATAAAAGACTCTTTTCTGACATTATCTAAGAGCTCTTTCTGGCGGACCATTTTCGAACGTAATGACCCTCTTTTCTGAAGGTTTTCGGAGCAATTATGATTGTTTTTTGGGCTCATAAAGAGTGTTAACGCTCCGAAAAAGGTGTCAGAAAAGACTCTTTTCGGACTCATATGGTTTGCTGGGTCTCATGCCAGTAAACGTCAAATAAAAAAAATGATGTTGCCATGTATATTTTCCAATGAATAGAAAGTAATATTTATAATTGAAATTTTAGTTTGTTTTATGAGTGTGATTGTAAACAAATTTCTTTCAAATAATATTGATAAACAAAATGTTTTAATTTTGGAGAATAAATATCATTAAAATCATAATAATTATTGTTAATGAAAATTTTCCCTCATGAAAAATTTTTATGTGATCAACTCGGCAACTCTATTTTTCAATCAAAACAAAAATGAAAGTAAAATTAAATTTAAAAAATATAAAAAAAATTAATTAATTTATATCGTTCCCATCCTCTTCTGTGGGATATGAGTGATAAAGCATATAGGAGGAACGATTTGAAAAGCAATTGCAAATTAAATGCAGCTGCCGGTAGAAGTTTACGCTTTGACAACATTTTCAAAATGAACTCTCACTGTCCTGTGTAAACAGTAATGCTACTTGCAAATTATTCGAGTTTTTCGAATAAGTTTTCGTATATAATACGTACACAGCACTCGCATGTAAGTATTTGCATGTGTAAAGGCAGGGTAACTCATTCTGTAATGTAAGTATTTACTGGACTCTAATAAACTTAAATTAACGATAAAAGTCTTAAATTTACATTTATATTCCACAGCTGTGTTGATTATAAAATATTGTAAGTTTTATTTAAAACACAGAATTGTTTTGCGGTGGAGGCAAATATTAAAACATTCTTATGTCCAATACGATGTACAAGTATGTCTACGCAAAAGTTTATTTTTAAACCAGTGTAACTGATATGAATAAAATGACCCACAAGTAAATGAATCATAGCATTGCATGTAAATAATTTGATTTTTTAATTTGAAAATATTTTCTACTTACAAATTACGAAAATTATTGTATATTTAAAAATGTTCTCGTCTTACCTGTAAGAAAACAAAAGGAAAATCTATGATTAATTTAATGAAATACTAAAATATTATTGTAATACATTCGTTAATGAAAAACTTTAATTATTGTCATCAAAAAATTGTATTCACACAACTAAATCATGCGATTGTCAAGATACTCGTTAAATACATTAACATTATATTGTCTGAGTAAAACAAAATATTCTGCTGAAATAAAATTTGTATATGTCAATTTAAAAAAAAAACGCAATTTTTGTGTTCCCGCACTTTACACTACTATTTTAGGTACAAAAAAAACAAACATGTGAGAGTGATCAGCGAGGAATAGTAACAAAAAAACGTAATTCTCAAATGTGTATGTGTGTTTTTTTGTTTATTCAGAATGGTGTTTTGTTTCTCCCTCTGACTGCTTCCATACAAAAGCATGTGTCTCCCGTTACAATTTTTAGTAAACAAAATAAAATAAAATCAAGAAAAAAGTAAATATGCAAGAGTTTTCGAATTATTGCGCTTCTTTCTTGTGTTTTGATTTGTTATAGTCGTCAAAACTTAATTAGTGCGAATTTGGCATTGCAAAGAAAGGTTGTCCCCACAATTTGCATTGAGCGTCACTTTTTTATAAATCAAGTAATATTTCTAGTTTTCAATTTGCATTTAAATAAAGTAAATAACTTAAGGAAAGTACAAACTTTAATTACATATTACAAAAGTGAAAAAGCAAAAAAAAATCTATTAAAAAAAGTACAAATTTCATGAGCGTCACGGAAATTTTTTTTAAAAGTGAATATATTAATGTAAAAATTTGAAGTTGACAATCATTGTTTACATGGTTTCAACTCATTTTTTTTATAACTTGTAAATTTGAGAAATAAATTGCCTACGAAAAAACCAAAATAGGCAAACATTTCGTGAGCATCACTTTTGAAATATATTGTTTCATAGCTTAAAATGGTTAATTTTGATTTTATTTTTTAATTTTGAAGAGTAAAACAACAAAATTAACGGCGGCTGAGAGAAAATAAAGCTCGATAAAGCGCGTAATGACGAATATAAAAGAAAGAAGAAAGAAAGGTATAATCGTGGTATATTTGACTTTAGTTTTTATTGTTACTGACTGATTCTGTTTTTGCCACAAACTTAATTCGAAAGTGGTAAAAATTAATGAGGATGAAAACAAACAAAGCCCCTTGTCATTTCATGAAGTTTGTATAGATTTAGAATAAGAATTTGAATGAAAATTTATAAATTAAATTAAGTTAAGTTATTGTTTTGCGTCATATTTACATATGTGTATAAGTTTCTTCAAGAATTACTTCCTTTTTTCCATTTTGGTTAAAGACATCAAAGAATATGTACATGTTTAGTTTTGTATGAAAATTTTTGTGTTTTGAAGAATTTTTGTTTTTTTTTTATTTACTTTTTGTAAAAGAATACATTTTTTTCGTTAAACTTTAGATTTGGCATTATTTCTTGTTTACGTGCAACAAAATCTCTTGATCGTCACAAAATATCTTGAGCGTCACACGTAGTTTTTTTTTCTTAAAACACTTATAATTGCAGTTTTTTTAAATACATTGTTACAAGCCTATTACTTTGCAGGTAACCTCTAAGCTCAAGTCTTTTTTTTAACAAAAATTTACATATTTTCATCTTAAAATTTTAAAGTAACTAGTCACTTAAAAAATTGAAAAATCAAGTTGAATCGTGATTTTTTGTTTATAATCGAAAAGGTGATTTTCGCAAAAGTCAATCTTGAGAAACAAAAGAACATCGTAGTAAGCTTGAATTTTACATATTTTTGCATTTTTAGCGATTTTTTATACATATTTGGTGTGTGGCGCTCAAGATAGAAATCATAGAAAACCTAAAAAAAGTATTACAACTGTGAGCCATGAATTGAACACAATTTCATGTAACTAATTGAAATGGGCTAATTATAGAAAAAAGAAAATTATAGAAAAAACTTTGAATAAATCATATTTTTGAGACTCTTTTCACTCTTTTCATCATCTTCTTGTGTTGAGAATATTTCTGTGCCCTTTACTTTTTAGCATAGGTAGCATTTCAACATACATATAAGATAAATTTCTCTAAAAAATATTTATACCAAACATGCATTTTTTCTAAAGAAATTCTGGCATCTACTTTAAAAGAATTTCCCCTGTCTTTGTTGAAGCGCCTGTGCTTATGCAATATATTCCATGATTTTCAAGCATTTAAGCAAATACCAAAACATGTATAACATGTCATATTTCATGTGCTTGGTTATTTTTACATATTGTAGACTTTAATTCATGTATTTTTTGTTTGGTTTAGATTTAAATAAAGATTTATTAAAGATAATTTTTCAATTTATGTATATACGTTTTGGTTTGTTTTGTTTGGCAAATGTGCTGTTTTCAACATCTATATCAGCCACATCAGCAGCAATCAAAAAGGAGTAGGTCATCATCATCATTTACAATTTTTATTTTATTTACTTTTGTTTTTGTTTTTATTTAATTCTATAATTCTGCAAAACCTTGACCCATAAAAAATATATTGTAGCATTTAATATAACTTAAGGCCATAACAGTGAGCTCTTTCTGTTTTAATAATATGATTATAAAAAAAAAATACAAATAATTCCACATAGCATATCTTATGGGTATATGAAATATTGCATATTTTATGGCGCATTGAAGTAATGTTTAATTTTTTCCAGTTTGTTGACTGTTTATCATTTTGTTTCTTTTTTTGTGTTAACTAAGTATAAATGATGATATGGATGAAAACAACTGATTGTTTTTATATTTTCACATACACATACATATGTACACGTACTTATTTTATAACTTCCTTTTTAGCTTGGAGCATAATCTTCGTTTCGAACAATTTTCGGGTATATAATAAAATTTATTTTTTTTCTTACATATAATAATGATTTATTTATTTTGTATAGAGTATATTTTGTAACAAGGATTTGAAGATATAAAGTCAATATTTATGAGTGTTTTTAAAATTCACATCACAAGCTTATGCCAGCACAGAAAAGTGTAAAACTCTTCTTTATTATGATTTGTTTTTTTTTTTTTGTTTTTTAGACAAAATGTTTTTTGGCAGACAAAATGAATTTTTAATAGATTTTTGTTTTACACTGAACAAAATAAAAAATAAAATAATATTAAATAAGAACATGTAGAGAATGCTGTTTGTATGTAATTTTAGTTTAATGCGGACTTTATAAACTCTATACTCTATGTTTTTTTTTTATAAAGATGTTATTATTTTTGTTTTGAAAAATACTCAATACGAAATTAAAAAAAAATCGTTTTCTAGACTGTTAGAAAAAGTCTTTCAGTCCAGGGAAAGTCATGATGTAAAAACCTTCAGGTCCTGATGGTATTATTCCAATCGTCTGACAACATAAAGTTAACGCATTAAGGCCTTGGCTGTTGGGCATTTTGGTGCCTGCTTGATTTTATCTTATCCTGTTATCCAGAAATGAGGAAACACGTCTCCCACGAATAGTGGAAGGCCAATGTAAGCGGCATGCGGTAAATAAAAGTTTTGTTTTTTTACAAAATTATTCAAACAAAAATTTTGAAGTATCGCAATTTACTTAATCTGGTAAAGCTGTGAGAAGCGGCAGCGCGGCAAAGTAGAATTTTGCTTTCCCGTTTAAAACGATGTTGCCATACACATGTACATACATACATATGTATACATATAATAATATGTGACATATGAGTTTAGTTAAAAATAAAAAATAAATCCATTTTTTTAATACTTTGTACACTCTAAAAACGTTTATTTAAGAATTTTTTGACATCAAAAACAAATCAATATAATTTTTTGATATTTGCGGCAAAAAGAACAGCTGATTGCCGCCCGCGGCCTCATGCCGCTTACATTGATCTTCCACTATAAGGCGAACGATTTAAGACCAAAGATATGATATTTCCTTTAAAATTTCGAAATAATCAAGAATGTCACCTTTACATAATCTTTTAGAGCAGTTACTAAAAGCTCAACATGCCTACACTAAGGATAGATCTACAATCCTGCGCTTTACTTATAACTTAGTCTAAAGTATAAGGAACACACTTTAGTTCATTTCATGCATATAGACGGTGCCTTCAACAATGCCAAACCTAAATCAGTTATTGACAATATGTGATAACTCAAAATTGATTATGCAACCATTTGTTCGAAAACTAAACTGCAGACATGTTATATCTGCTCTTGGCAACTTCAACAACAACCCTCTGCATAAATTTATGGTCTTACGTGGGTGATAAATTCGGACAATGATCCAAAAATACTATTGCAAGTACTGGAAGCTGCTCTGAAACTATGGGGACAGGGATGTAAATCTGAGGCTCGAGTAAATCAATTATTTCAAAGGTATGAAACCAACATTATACGGTAATGACAAATAGGTATTTTTAATTTATAACATTGATATAACTAAATTTAACCGGGTTCAAAAGCTGTGACAATAACTTTTGTAGAATTTATAATGACGAAAAAGAAGATTGGACAATAAATATAAGTAAATTGAAAGGTACTTTAGGGAAAACCTAAATAATCAAATTCTATTAATTTCCATTAAAAAGGTTTAAAACCACCACAATCCGTAAGGAACATAATAAACATGAAATAATCTTTATATATAAAAACAAGTACCTTCACCTTTGTTGTGGATGCATAATTATATTATATTATATACGTACATACATATATATTATATTATATTGTTACGTTTTTACCTTTTAAAAACGGTGGTTTATTTCCTTTAAATAAACCGGATTCTTTTTAATTGCAAAATAAAAGCGTCAAGTAGTATGAAGAAAATATAACGAGTCTTTTTATTATTTAAATGTACACAAACACAATTAAAAATAAACACACTCTGGGGTGTCATAGAAACCAATATTGTCAGAATTGGTTTCAAAACCGGCAAGAAAAAATGCTTTGGTGTCATAGGGCACTGCTACACATACAATAAATATCATGGTGCCCTATGACACCAAAGCATTTTTTCTGACTGTCATTTTACACACTTAAGAACACACTTAAACACTTTGTTTGATCAGCGCCATCTGTTTATGAAATTATTTGTAACAATATTAATACACTTTGTGTGATCAACGCCATCTGTTGATTAGTTTATTAGTTTTTTTGATGAAATTTTCCAAGCTTGTCTCGGATTTGTGGACGGGTTTTGCTGATTTTAAATAGCAAACTTCTCGGAAGCATGTCTGACAGAATTATTGAAGATTTGGATCCCGATGATATCTGGAGACTTCAGAAAATTTATTTCAACAGACAGACAGACGGACATGGCTTAATAGACTCCACTATCTATAAGGATCCAGAATATGAATATATATACTTTATAGGGTCGGAAAATTATATTGTGGAAATTACAAACGGAATGACAAACTTATATATACCCTTCTCATGAAGGTGAAGGGTATACAAATAAGTGTACATAACTCGAGAACGGCTAGATCGATTTGCCTGGAATTTTTTTTATTAATTTTGAAATTTTCAGGAGATGGTTTATATGAAAAAAAAAATTCAAAAAGAGGACCACGAGGAGGACAATTTTTGCCTCTCTGAAACTATCTGCTCAATTTTAATAAATTTTAAAACATAGATAGATCTGAGTTTGGCAGAACACAAAGGTTAAATATTTTTTCTAAAATAGAACCACGAGGGGAGAAAATACGGTACTCTATAAGTGGTAAAAACGGGTAAAAATTGGTACTTTTGGTACTTTTTATTTATTTTCATTAAGGGATACAAACAGACTTTGTAACGGAACCAGAACAACGGAACAAACAACGTTTGTCGGGTCAACTAGTAATCTATACGAATTTCTAGAAAAGGAAATTATTGTGAATTTAAAAAAACTTATTTTTATTTTGCTTTAATTGAAAAATAAATATGTACAGTCAGAGCAAATGAAATATTTTATGGGTTTCTCTTAGACATTGCTGCGCAAAGAAACTACGTTCCAGTCGTTCTACTTTAATGGGATCTAGACAGAGTGAGAAATTGTTTAGTCTGGTTCTGCATTAGCAAACAAATTTCAACTCAACATAGGTACCGGAAAGGTTCTAATCCACAATTTCCGCAAGAAATTTCTGGAAAAATTCAAAATTCTTTACTGTGGTTAGTTCTATTTTTTTTTTTTTTATCTAGTTTCATTTAATTAAGATTTACGACCGCCGAGTGTAGCATCTCAGTTTTTTCCCATACAATTTAATGGATTTAAATGATTATATTTCGCTGCCATTTCTAACTATTAACTCCACCTCTTAGTTCATATTTTCCTGCTCTGGCGCAGTTATTCATTGTTAATGTCACTACATTAAAAAAAGTTTTATTATTATCTACAGGAAGTTCAAGCCAGAGGTGTTTTTTAAGAATATGCACAATAAATATACATATCCCTTTCGGCCGCACTTGAATTTAGCTGTGACTACCAAGAGCATCACATAGTTTTTCATGACTTTTTACTGTGGATCAAATGACGGGAATTCCCGTGCGTTGAAATGGGTTTTGTTTGTTAGAGCAAGTATTTTACCGTAATAACAACTCTCACTGTGTACAAAGAGTAACACAAATCAGCTGTAACAGTTAAACACTTGTTTGAATATCAGCGGGAATTCCCGTCATTAGTTTAATTAGACAACAGGGAATGACGGGAATTCGCTCACAAAAGCCGAAGGGGATATACTAAAAGTATAAACAATAAAAATTCTAGTGTTTCTTTCAACTGTAACCTTAAAAATCCCTTGATTTTCAGATATATTTCTGAAAGTTCAAAATCTAAAGAGTTTCAAAGATATTGAAATTAAGAGATATGATGGAGTAACATGAGGTTTTCTTTTGGTGGCAGATAACCAGTGTATAGCGATTGCTACTTTAATTAATAAACAATAACATCTCCTTACTTCCACCTCCTGTTTATAACTTTGCCAGCTACAGCGTGACAAAACCACCCAAAGGTATTTTACATTTTATTAGTTTGTTGTAAAATTTAAATGTTGTTGGAAAATATCATTTTTCATGCAAATACAAGACCATAGAGAGGAAGGAGTAGAGGACAAACTCGTACAAATACCAACATAAAATCCCATACACACTGTCATGGAGTAAGTAGGTACTCCACAGTACGAGTACATGGAGTGCAGTGCCAAAGAAGCTAAAAGTATTAAAGTTATTGTTGATACAGCAAGCAGCAAGTAACAACATGCCGGGTTCGAATGGATGAGTAAATACCCAGCTTATGCAGTGAAATAAAAACAGCTTTTTGTTCTGGCTTCAACTTTAATGGGAAGCCAGGGGGGTCCATTATACAGAGCCACCAGTAGTTTGTAATTGTGTTTGCCATTCAATGTTAACGGAAGTTTTTCTAGACAAATTATCATCATGTAAAACTCAACTGCGAGAATGATTTTGTGTTGTTTTCTTTTATTTTATTTTAATTTAATTTATAATTTCACAATCAAAAGGAAAGAGAAAAAACTTTTTGTTTGATGTTTAAAGTTTTGTTTTTTTACAGTTCGTTTAATGATTTCTTTTTGAATTCATTTATTTGCGTTATTGTTTTTTGCTTCAGTTTGCAGTGTTATGCATGAGTTTTGTATGAAATTTAAAGAAACCACTCTTAGATAAATGTTTATACATACATATGTATGTATATTAAAGTATATTTTAAGAACACTCTTTGCAACCACTGTCACTGTCATTGTCACTGTCACCAGGCACAAAAAAAAAACGCATGTGTTTTGGGGGGAAAAAAGAAACATAAAGAAAAACTAAATGATGCTTCATTTAGATTTTAAAACAAATCACTTTTTAATTCATAGATTTATGATGTTTTTACGTTCAGGCAGTTGGGGAACCAACAAAACCGACACATGTTTCCTAAAGAAACAAAAATAAAAAAAAACAACATCAAATAAATATTTTAAACTGCCACAGCACAGAACAGCACCGCACTCACTCAACAATGACGACAACTCACAACCCCTCAGACACACACTGCACTTCTAGTACGCAGGGGGTCAAATTAGTCTTGTATTTGTACTGCACAAATCTGACTAGAAAAAATTTCAAAATTTTCCCAACATTTGTTGCTGAAATCTAAACAGATTTCTAAACATCTAACAGACTTTTTATTATTTTAAGTGGCCTCAATGAAAAACATCTTAAATTAAGAGATGAATTTCATTACTCAACTATAATTGGATTTTACATAATTTGTTTAAATATTTGTTAGAAACAAATATTGTTCTTTCCATGTTTTTGCAATTCTTTGGAATTTTTAAACTTTGTTCAGATGGCTTCTGAAGAATTTTTTTTAATAAATATTTACTTGTGAAGAAAAAATTATCTATAACAATTTCTAGGAAACGAAATGAAATAAATGCTCTCTTTCGGTTTGTTTGAAAAATAAAAGAATATACTTCTTCATTTGTTTTTATTTTAAACAAATAAATTGAAAATTTCATGCGCAATCCACAAAAACATCTGTTTCTTTGGGTTTTTACTGGTTTTCGCTTAAATTTATGAACTGATTCCACTTAGATTTTCAGGAGACTTTCCTGCGAGATGTTTTTGTTAATAATTTTAAACGCACTAGTTAGCCTCGTGACATGTGTAAATCTGACATAAATATTAACTTGCTCCATATTATTATTAAGACGTTACAATGATTTACTTATTTCACATCCACATTGGCTGCTACGGGAAGAAAATATTCTCGGAAGTATTGGAACTGTGCAAATCAACATTAAACTGTGCAATTGGGTACAAAATCGCCCAATTTGTTAATCCAATGGAATGACTCTATGTACTGTCAAACTAACAAACGCTGGCAAACACGGTTGATAAAGTTGGTACAATTGTACTTTTTTTGGTACAATTTAAAACGAAAAAGTACGACGGTACCCCTGCGGCTCATTTGGTACTATTTCCAAATTTTTCAAACCCAAACATATTTTTAATTGATATAAAATGGCAACGCTTATTTACTGAATGAATATTGTGAATAGATTTTTGCACTTGTTTATTGCGAATAAATAGCAGGTGGTTTTTAGTATTCAACTGATGTTTTCTTGTCGTTGTTAAACTTCATATACATACATACATATAAAATAAAGAGAGTAATTGTAAAGTTTATGCAGTTTGATAAATAAGGGAACGAAATGCTTTTCTTAATTTTTTTAAACGACTAGAAAAAAATTCAATACGTTTTAGATTTTTGCAAGTGGTACTAAAATAAAACTCTTGTTGTTACAACTTTAATATAGCAACTGGTTTGTTATCAAATTTGATCTAATTGTTATCAAATTTGATTTGATCTCATTTATTTGAATGTATCTTACTAATATTTTATATGACCATAATTATCTACATATGTATAATTAATGAACATGTATTTATTTTTTGTTATCTTTACTTTACATATACCAATGAATTTAAAGTACCTTTTGTTTTTGCTGTAATAAATTTTTGTTTATTAAAATAAAATTAAAATAAAAATTATAAAAAAATTATTTAGTACTATTGGGGTCGAAAAAGTACGATTTTTAAAGTTCGTTGGTACGATATTGGTTTTTTCATTAATCATCCCTGCTGCTAAATATCTAGGACTAGCTAGTGCTGGTACAAATATAAAAAAAAGCGGACACTTCCTATATCGCTGTGAGGTTAACAGTCATTACAACTTCATTTGCAACGATTAACAAGAACAATAGACAACTGAGCAACTTCTTGTCTAGTCCGGCATTTAAGACTGTTTGAGATCTGCAAACTCTCAGATTTTGAAATTAAAAATTTCAGCTTGATACAGTTGTCGGTGAGTTGAAACAATTTCTAAGTGATTATACGTCATATAAGTATGTATGTATACGTCGCTTAAATGGCCTTTGAAATCACTTTCATTTGAAATACATGTTGTCTACAGTAATATATGAGATATAAGTAAAAATACGTAAACTATCGAGTTAGTCATGTGTTTTTTTTTGTTTATATCTCATTTAAGGATCCATACCTAAATTCTCATGAATATATCTGTTACATTGATGCCACACGTGAGTTCATAGATATCTGGAATAAGGATAAGATATCCCGATAAGATAAATGGATAAGGATCCAGAACATTCACATATTTAAAAGGTTGCACATGAATATTGTCGAAATTACAAACTTCCTGACAAAGTTATACGATTTTATGTGATAGAGTAGAACACCGTAGATCGATAATTTACAATTACTTCTATAACTCCCCTTCACTAGGGGAAAGTAGGAAGTTGTATAGGTAGAAATAAAGAATAAATATTATTGTTCAATTTGCAACAAATGTTGTATGTTGTACATTGACCGATACAACTATCTGTTTGTAAACACAATGCCAAAAGTAAAGTATGAAGTATAAAAAATAATAATACAAAAACTAAAAAAATTCTGCATTGGACGAAAAATCACATTTCTCCATCACCTGTGTTATGAAGATTTATGAAATGCAAAAAAATGTTCAAAGTTTATGCTCATTTGCATCTATTAGAATGTAGTGGAGAGGGGGGCACGTTTGAACACGGGGCACCTTTGAACAATGTTGATAAAATCTCAGTTTAAAATTTTTTCCGATCCTTAACTGAGTTTTTCACATGATATTTTCTAGCAACGTCAACAACTTTTGCTAGTTTTTTCAGTTTTATATTTTTTTTTGTAAGAGTGTAAGAAGTATTCAGTGATCGTTTTCTTTCGTGAAAGAAATTTATTGCACTCCAAAATTCATTTCAAACAAAATTAAGGTAAGTATTTGATATTTATGTAAAAAAAAAATATTTATTATAAATTTCCGTGAAGTGGCAAGCCAGTTCAGGTTTGAACAAAGAAAAAGGGGGCACCTTTGAACATGTTAATTTATCAACCGAAGTACCAAACATTGTTGATTCTCTCTTATTTTCTGAAAATGACGAATACAATGCTGATCATGATGCTTTAAAGGAAAATGTAATGTCACCTGAATATAAAAATCGAACTAAAAATGAGATACTTGTAGACTTAAACTAAAGTTTATTTCCATACATATGTCAATATGTCAATAATTCAATAATTCAAAAATATAAATTTGTATGTGGCTTGAAAGCAAAAAGTGTTCAAAGGTGCCCCCTCTCCCCTAGTTATATTATGTAGATAATTATGATTTAATACAAAATGCTTTAAGACGCAACTTACAACTTAGCTGCAGCTGAACATGATCCTTTTACGCATATGGTCAACCATCGCCTGGAGTTAAGGTAATTTTTATTAAATATACAGATAAAACATATTTTAAAATATCGTAGGTGTTGTACAAAACCTACAACATTTGTACAACTATTGTAAATTCATACGACTTAAGACTCATACGACACTAAAACATTAGTTGTGAATTAAACATACTCGTATACGAGTATTCATTAAGACGAATTATAAAGCCAACATACTAATATTTCCTTAAATACAATTAAAAATTCTTTCCACCCAATCAATTGTAAAAGAAATCACCATTACCTATATATTACCTATGCATACGTATGTATGTATGTATGTGCAATGGGTACGAATACACCTTGTGCAGTTCTATTTTTACACCACTAAACTATTAATAGTTTGTAGTTGTAGGTGTTTTATTGTTACATATGTACATATTTTAAAAGTTTTATAAGGTATTTTATTGTTGTTGTACAGCAATATGTATTTTATTTATTGTAATACTTTGACCCTTTTAGCCTGCTTAAAATTAATTTATTAGAAATTCTATAAACAATACATACATAAATATAAATAAATACAACACATTCATACATACTCGCACTATACTCGCACACAGAAATTGAGCAAGTGGCTGCAAGTATTTCTTAAAGAGAAAGAAAGGCACCTATTTATAAAATGAAATTGTTAAATATTTTTGTTACCCTAATGATATTCTCAGACATTTAGTTAAATGTCAGCAGGACAAATTCAGCAGTTTATTTAAAAAACAGAAAAATAGAAAAATATTTGTGAGCACCTTATAAAAGTATCATTACTTATTTACCAAAACAAACTACCTACAACATCTGATATTTATTTCAATGTCAGGTTATAAAATAAGTGAAAAACTAAACAACTACCAAACCAACAAAAACAAAGTGGCACAAACCCATTACGAGAGAAATATTAAATAACTTAATAAGGATGAAGAGAAAACGAAAACATTAGGAACAAATGTTACCAGCCAACATCAACCACACCAGCCATAAATGAAAATTAAGACCAAAAATTTAAAAAAAGTATATATACACCTAATTCTGTTTTTACACGGAAATTCAGGAAACTCCGTGTAAAAAAAACCGTATAAAAAAGACATTGATCGTATGCAAAATAGGTGATTGGTTCCTTATCTCTAAAACCCATTGAAATTAGTGAAAAACAAAGAATTTTTAAGAACAACTTTTCAGGTTTATAATACTAAATTATATATACAATCTGTTTTTACACAAGCATAGTTAGTATTAAAGCAAAAAAAAAAAAAAAGATGTGTAGTCTAAGCTTAAAGGTAATGTAAAACAAGTAAGAAAGTATAGTCGGTCAAGCCCGACTATATAGTACCCTACACCCAGTATATGTATAAAACAGTTTTTCAGAAATGGGCGGACCTATTGTGTCATGATGTCTCTGAATATAAGTATTATATGTGTGAAGCTTTATTTCGATATAAATACTTTTAAAAGATTTATGGAGCTCTTCGTACGTCTTATATGGGAGTTTTGACTATTTATGGAACTGACTATTATAAAATTAGGTGTACATAAGAAACTCATATTTGTTAAATTTTATTCGGATAACAACATTTTTAAGAGATTTATGGTCCTTAAAGTGATTTTCAGAAGTGGGCCTTATATGGAAGCTACGAATAATTATGGACCGATGATCACGAAATTTGAAAATGTGATTTAGCTTTATTTATTACTCATTTGTGGTGGAATTTGTTTGCTTACTAGCATAATTCAAAGATTTATGATCGGTAAACCCCAATTTGTATGGAGGCCAGGTGAAATAATGGACCGATTTCCACCAGTTTCAATCCCATCCATCCTTGAGTCGAAAAATATCACGTACCAAATTTTACCGAAATATCTTCAAAATTGCGACCTGTACTCTGCGCACAAGCTTTACATGGACAGCAAGCCAGACGGACGACGGACATCGTTAAATCGACTCAGAAAGTGATTCTGAGCCGATTGGTATTCTTTAAGGTGGGTGTTGGACCTATATTTCTGGGTGTTACAAACATTAGCACATATCCAAGTTTATTTTATTGTATGCACTAAAAGGTAAGGAATTCCACTAAATTTGTGCTATTTACAATTGCTCTGACCAGTTAATTTGCGTATATCCACAAAAAGTTAATTCCTCTAGATTTGTGATATGAACATATTTCGCAAAAATTAAATTTAACTAAAAAAAAAATTCAAACTCAAAAGATTTTGAATCGTAATAAATGAAATAAAATCGTGTAAAAAAATTTAAAATTTTTTTATTTTCAAACCGTGTTGAATCAAAACCGTGTAAAAACAGAATTAGGTGTACGAGTACATATAAAATACAGTATTGTAAATCTAAATATGTGCAGTGTGGTGCGAAAACGGGGCAATGTGTATAAAGTTTTTAAAAAATTTCCAAAGACTTTTTGATTTCTATATTGAATAGAAGTAAGGAGAGTAAAATAAAGTATAGAATACACACTTAATGTTATAATGGGTAATTCAAGTAGAGATCCTTTTTTCAATAGGCTTTTTGAAGATCGTAATCTCGGCGACATTTGGTTTCAGCAAGACGACATCGCATCAATCAATGGATTTATTGAGAGAACACTTCGGTGAGCACATAATTTGACTTGGCTTTTTAGGAAGAACAATATACAGCGCTGTCGGCAACTTAACATAAATAATAAACAAAAAATATGATGATATAAGATGTTTGAAGTAAAGAAAAATAAATACATAAAACACTTCAATTGAAAGAAAACCATTTACGCTCAAAGAAATGTATTCACTCAATTCAAATAAAATATTATGGCACAGTGAATTACTTATTTAAAGGTATGGTCACACTTGGCAAATATTTGACGAACACATATTTAATTTAGTTTTATTTTATTTGATGTGGTTTGATCTTGCAAAACTCTTGTAAGAGTAAACAACGTCAAAAAATTTTTTGCTAAAAACAAGTGGTTACGCTTCTTTAAGTAAATATTTGCCAAGTGTGACCGTAACATAGGTTGAAAGCTTGTAAATAATATTTTAAAATGCAGTGTGACATAGGCCAGACATAGAATAGTAGACAAAACCTGGATGACTAGATGGCTCGACGATGTAGAGCAGACGATATGTACTAGACCACAAAAGTTAGAAGTCTTAAGTTACGGTCACACATGGCAAATATTTGACGAAAATGACGTAACCACTAAATAAAAAGTGTTTTAATTTTTGTATTTATTTGGAAAACTTCTTTTCTTTTCTAAGGACAAATGATCATACAAATTTAATTTAATTCTATTTAACGCTGTTTGTTTTTACAAAACACGTCATCTGACTAATTTGTGCTCAAAAATAGTGGTTAGGCTTTTTTGAGTAAAGTGAAATGCTTAATTTTGATTTTATTTTTTTAATTTTGAAGAGTAAAACAACAAAATTAACGGCGGCTGAAAGAGCACGGTGGTATCAAGAGAAAATAAAGCTCGATAATGCGCGTAATGACGAATATAATAGAAAGAAGAAAGAAAGGTATAATCGTGGTATATTTGAGTTTAGTTTTTATTGTTACTGACTGATTCTGTTTTTGCCACAAACTTAATTCGAAAGTGGTAAAAATTAATGAGGATGAAAACAAACAAAGCCGCTTGCCATTTCATGAAGTTTATACAGATTCAGAATAAGAATTTGAATCAAAATTTATAAATTAAATTAAGTTAACTTATTGTTTTGTGTCAAATATTTACATATGTGTACAAGTTTCTTCAAGCATTACTTCCTTCCATTTCCATTTTTGTTAAAGACATCAAAGAATATGTAAATGATTAGTTTTGTATGAAAATGTTTGTGTTTTGAAGAATTTTTGTTTTTTTTTTATTTACTTTTTGTAAAAGAATAAATTTTTTTCGTTAAACTTTAGATTTGGCATTATTTCTTGTTTACGTGCAACAAAATCTCTTGATCGTCACAAAATATCTTGAGCGTCTTTAAATTTTAAAATAACTAGTCACTTAAAAAAAATGAAAAATCAAGTTGAATCGTGATTTTTTGTTTATAATCGAAAAGGTGATTTTCGCAAAAGTCAATCTTGAGAAACAAAAGCTTGAATTTCAAATATTTTAGCATTTTTAGCGATTTTTTATACATATTTGGTGTGTGACGCTCAAGATAGAAATCATAGAAAACCTAAGAAAAAATCCAAAAATATTGATTTTTTGAGAGCCTAAAAGTACCACCGGATTCTTCATCAATTTCTACATAAATTGGCAACTCTTACAGGAAAAAATCGTTGTGTACGTTTTGTTTGAAATTGACTCATGTATATGTACATATCTATGTACTCTAGTCTAGATTATATATTCTAGACTAGATTAGCAGCATGGACTAGAAAATTGTCTCAACAAACCTTCCAACTTATTTAAGCATTTTTATATAAACAATTTTTTTTGGAGTTTAATATTTGTCTAAAGCAATTAAGCGATTAAAGTGATTTTGAAGTTGTAGTTATTTGTCTAATGCATTTAAACGATTACAGCATTTTTTTCTATTTCTCATAGAAGTTTTACTTCAAAAGCAGGAAGAATGAGTATGTATTTTGTTGTTCTTTTTTCATGAAATAAAATAAAAATACCGCCAGCAAGAAAGGAATGAAGAACCTGCTTTAATGACAAGAAAAGTATGTTGATTTTTTAATGATTACAAGCAGAAGTATATGGATCTGTAGCTTTAACTGGGGAATAAATAAACAAGTGAATGAACGTGGAAAAATAAGAATTCAAACATCATAGAGTGAGTACATGCACAGTTATCTTTAATTACAACTGAGCTACACCAGCAGACATGAATGCAAAAAAAAAATGAGGAAAAAAACTGCAAAAGAACTTTTTTAAAAATGAAAATAATAAAGGAATTCAGCTCTTGTAAGTAGAAGAAATGAAGAAAAATAGACGCGCCAATTCAATGATGACGACAATTGTGGAAAACAAACACACATTCATTTTTGTATACATCTGAACACGTTGGCACAATGCAGAGCATTTTGAGGCAATATAAGTATGAGCACATTTGACTCAAGTGCAAGTTTAGAAGAACAACAGACAGAAAGACGAACAGGCAGACGACAGACGACAAATAGACAAACGCACAAAAATCAGACCGACTGGCAACACAACATAAAGCATACTTGCAACATGCATGCGGCAAGCATACAACAATAATTGATTCACATTTTCACTGCGAACATGGTGAAAAACAAAACGAAAAACCTTGTCACATCTTCTTGCACAATTTTCAAGTTTTAGAATTGCTGGTTGCTGCCTTTGTTTATTTATTTTTTGTTTCCTTAGAGCTTTAGATGATGAAATTCATTATTTTTTTTTTGCTACATCCCATATTTATTCGTATGGTTGGGTTGTATGCATATTGAAATGACATGTTCAGTTCTTTATATGAATGAAATCAATTAGTTATAGTTATCTAATGAGAATAATGTAATTTTCTGTCATGATTCTGTCAAATATTCTCCCAAAAGTCGACTCAGAATCACTTTCTGAGATATGTTTTTGAAAAAATATAGCATGCGATAAAAAAGTATGTAATACACAAATTAGGCACATTTTCGCTCAGGGATGTGGTCACTATGACCAAATCCTACTATGTCAATGAATGAAACCTAGTGGGAAATGAAGACCATCAATAGTGCTATTAAAGGGTGTAATAGGTTTTTCCAAATTGTATTTGTGAAATTTTATATTCATACCTGCCTGGGTCTAATTCTGTTTTTAACATGTTTTATGTCGAAGATATTTGGGATCAACCAGAGTGCTAAAAATTTGGAACCTTTTCATGAATTCTATAGATATAAATGAATTTCATTACTTTGAAACTCTGCAGCATTTCATCACATCTTTCCAATCTGAGGTATTTCTTTTTTTTTAGTTTTGGTGCAACATCAAACATCATGTTATGTGGTGCGTTAAATTTCACTCTCTTCCTCCAATTTAATGTGTACATTAAATTGTTCTTAAATGTGCGTCTGTGTAATATCAAGAATTTAATGTTTGTGGTTCATTCTACCCATTATACATTTTTTAAATACATTTCTTCGTTGTTGTAATGAAACATGATAAAGGTTTGAACTTAGACAGAAATAACCAACAATTTTAAGAAATTATTGTAATTTACGAATTCAGTAAAGATGTAGTAGAAGGGAACGGCACAGACAGAGGGGTATGTACATAAATACGAGTATAACTTTGAAGTATATGTCAAATTAAGTTCTTAACTCAACTTGTTTATTGATAATGGACTGTTCAAAATTATGTTTGATTTGATGCTGCTTTTCTTTTTGTTTCAAATAGTTGCAACAAACATTTGCACAAAAAAAAGGAATATTGCTGTTTGTGTTATTGAAACATGTTCAATATGTAAATATAAATAATAAATTAATTTAGAAGGTTAATTTTTGTACAGTGTTGTTTATGCCAGTAGCATAACTTGTGTCCAAAAATCTACAGTGGTTCAAAGCTGCATTTTTTCGTTTTTTTTTTTTTTTTTTCAAATATCCATAAAAAGAAAACTAACAGGAACTTAAAAAAGATATGGGTGTCATTCAAAGAAAAATGTTGTATACAACAACATTTACATATTTCAAAAATGTAAATTTTAATATATTAAAACTAAAGAAAAAAAAACAAAAAATTTCTCTTTTTTCACGTCACAGCTCACAGAGTGAAATTAATTTTAATGTCGCCCTTAACTTTTTTTTTTTTTTTGTTTAGTTTTGTATTACGACTGTTTTTTTTTTTTTTTGGTTCATAAACGGTTTTTTGCGTGCAACTCAGCCATTAAAATCATGTAAGCGCAAGACAAGAAACGGTTTCAAGGTAAAATTGTTTGCCCAGGTCAGCTTCAACTTGGATTTGCCTTTATTTTTCTTAAAATGTGTCGCTCATCATGCTCATAGAAAATTTTATTTGCTGCCTTTCTACCTTTGTTATTGACCCGATTTTTTAGATGTAGCGCTCAAAAATTTTTTTGGGGCTGTGGTAGCTTTAATGTCAATAATTTCTGTTTTTTTTTGCTGTGAGTGGCCATTTTGGAAATGATTTAAAACCAATTGTATCGTTGTACGCGGACTTAATTGAACTACATATTTTAAATTGACACTTGATGTTACAAAATCGGACTCAGAATTCAACAGAAAAAAAAAATCAACAACACTGCATTGAGCTATCGGTACAGTAGAATTTGACTGCATAAAATATGCTGTGACGTGAAAAAACGCGCATTTTTTTATTAAAATGTACATGTTTGCAATAAATTATTTTCATTTGTTTTTTTTTTTAATGACACCAATTTCGTTTTTAGGTTCCTGTTTGCTTTCTTTTTATGGAGCTTTGAAAACAAAAAATGCCCTGCATGAAATAAGCGGCTCACAACTGTATATATTTTTGACCGAAGTTTAGAATTTTGGTGTGTACATTCTTAGCGACTGGCTCGATTGTAAAATTAGGTTAAAACGAATCGTAGAGCAGAACAAACATTTTCAGAAACAGAATTTTAACCGCAATGTTAACATGCAAGAAGAGATACAGGGTGTCATAGTCGATAACTTATGGTTAGCAAAAAAGAAAAACTTTTTTATTTAAAAACTTCACCGTCATCACATTTATTAAACCCTTCACCATTAGTATTTAGTATTTTAATGCTTGCGATGTTACAATATAAAAATATATAGTCTGGGTTCAAGGGGAAAACAAGATAACAATGACTGCATGTTTGTGATTAAATCAACTTCTCAAAGCTTCCAATTAACTAAAGGACCTGTACATATAATATATAATACATATTGAATATGGAACCAACCGATCACCAAATTCGAATATTTAAGTATCGTATTAATATTATAATAGTTTATTAACAACTAAATTACTTAAGTATTGTGTAAATATTGGCAAAAAAAAAAAAATTTATTAAATCAATGAAATAAAACTTGTCACTCAAACACATACATATGTAAGAATGTACGAGTACATAAATGTCAACAGAACCAAAATCATATTTATGACACTTTCTAATTCAAATATTTCCTAGCAAAAAAACAAAAAAAAAATTAACAATTAATTGCAATATTTAATAATTTAACAATCTTACAAATTATTTATATAAGAAATTTGATCAGGGAATTGTGTTTGTGACAGTTTAGGCAAACAGTAAAATTTTCCAAACAAACACCGATGACATGACTCTGCTGTTAACAAAAGGAATTTGAATTTTAATAAGTTTAAAACATGAATTAGATCCTGCCATAGTTGCTGCTGCAACTAATGGAACTAACAACAGTAAGCAGAGATACATTTACAAACAAATCTATAACAGCAGCAGCAGAAGCAGTACATGGAATATAAACAATAGGAATCTGTACATGTACGAGTATTATAAGTATGTATAGCATAACAAGTGCCTGTCTAATATGTATTCCATTTACATAAATATCTCTACACTAGAATAAGGTTGGTGGGGTAAATGAAATAAATATAAGATTTCACAAGTTAAATGACTATAACTCGATACTCGTTGATGTTACGCAAAAATAATCTGAAACCAAAATGTTGGAAACTTTATACTAGAAATATTCACCCCTATCGTGAGTAAAAATTCCACATGAAATTTGTTCCCATTTATTTTTTTAACATTAAATTTTAATAGGAAAACGTGAAAAGGGAACAAATTTCATGTGGAATTTTTATTTACGATAGGGGTGATTATGTAATAACTCCTAAACCCGTACGAGACGTAATAACCTAGACATGTAGACAAATGTGTTGTAACCTTTGACCTCCAATGCAACGAGTAGCGTAAAACTCAAAATATTGCAGCTCATTTATGGTGATTTCAGATTTTTATTTATATTTTATTCGGCTAGAGTTCATTTTTAATGTAATAATTCAAAGACGCTGCTGATGACGCCCTTGGCAGGGTAGATATGGATTCCAATGTGCCGATTGTCTAAAAATTACTTTACAATGGAATTCTTTGAATTATTAAATTGAAAGCTGAACACAAGCCGAATAAAATTTAATTTCTCTAATCATAAATATTAAAAGTTTTTCAGAAAGAAAAAAAACAAATTCTAAAATAATTTTCCAACATTTTATTTTAGTGTCGTTAATTTATTTTTCCGCTTATTTGACATTTCTAACCAGTAATTCAGATATTATTTTAATTATCTAGATTCCACTGTTTAAAGCACACACGGCATACCTACATACTCTGAAACATTAATCTCAATAGGAGCAACTGAATACATTAGAGCAACTGTTGAGGTGCATAATGATGTTGCTGATAGTTGTTTCATGTTTCGAGAGTTTCTTGTTGCTGCTGTTGTGTAGTCTGATGGGGGTTGTATCTGGTTGATGTGAACACATTTTCATGTGTTCACTTTTATACACACAATATGTCTTCATTTAAATAATAAGTTGGTAAAAGTTTTATTTTTTCTACATTTAGTATAAAAGATTAATTAGAGCATAAGTTAGTTTTGAGATTTACACATAAACTAAGTAGACAAATTTGCTAAACTGCACAGGCTATAAACAATGACAAAGTTTAAAGGAATGTAATGTGTTTCAGTCTGACTTGCAAATATAAAAAGAATTTACTGCAGTATATTAACATTAGTTGCAGGGCTAATTTATGTCTGAATAATGTTTACATAAGTTTATTTGTTTTTTGTTTCATTTTTTTAGTTTCAAAGGATCTGAGAATGGATTCTTTCAATTCATTTCATTAGCCACGTTGGTTACCAAAGTAGCTTTGCAACTAGTGATTTTGACAAATGTATAACCTAGGCGGAATTCAATAGAGCCTACATAGATTACAAAGAAACAGACTGGTATGTAGTCAGAAGTAGTTGGTTACAAGTAGTCAGTTATCACACTAGTTACTTAATGGTTACTTGGTGTTTAATTATTGTGGTTATTTAAAAGTAATATGTACTTGCAACAAAGTATAAGGTATAAAGAATAAACTATTAGATCCTTGAAAGCAAATGAAATTGCATCTTACATTGTAGGTACTCACAGAAAGATCTTACAGAAATTTGCCAGTAAAGTGGACTTTTGTGATTTTAATTTTGGAAGTATTCAAATTATCACAAAAGGTTACCTCTATAAGGCTTTGCTTTGAGTAGTAATGTAAGTATTGCTTCTGTGAGAAATTCTTTTGTGCACAATGGCCTTATTAAGAAACAATTTAAGTGTTTTATTTAAAATTAGAAAAGGTCTCAATGATTCACCCTATATATCAAATAAAATTGTTTGGAGTGAAAAGTTTTTCGATTTTTTTTTGTCATTTAGGGATGGATCTGACTACACTGTAGATTACTTGGGGACGTTAAAGGGATAATAGGTATAAAAAAATTTACATATCTAGAACGTAGTAAAATGGACACACAGAAATAGCACAAAAAAAAACAGAAGTGAATTGTCACTTTTTCATCTGAAGGGTACTGTTTAAATACAACAACAGCAAATATTGTATTTATGTTTCAATATAAAAGTAAACATTCAACACAATTTCAATGTGTGTGTGTGTGTGTGTGTTTAGTGTATGTAATTATATTTATGTAAGAGTATCTTCCAAATTAATAATAATGTTTACACATACAAACAGATTTATACAGACACACACGCACACACACGAATGCATATACAAAAGTAAATCAACAAAGCTATTGCTGTATCCATATGTATCTATCTATGTATGTATGTGTGTAAATAGTGCTGCAGCCTGCAGGACATAATGAGAATTTTGTGGTTTTATTTAATCTCTCTCTTTCTCTTACTACCTCTTTCTAACTGTCATCATGACAGTTGTTATAGAAGACATTCAAACGCACACATACACACACACACACAATCATCCAAATGAGCCTGCTGTCTTTGAATGTTGGATAGATTGTAACAAATTTCATGCAATTAAAATTTATCTGACAATAAATTTTATATTTCACAATTATTGTAATTGTCAAAAACGTTTTTGTTGTCATTCTCGATGAAATTTCCAACAATGAGAGAATATGTACAGATATCAGATAGATGGATGAATGAATAAATGCAGTAGTAGTATTATTTGATTGTGAATTTGTTTTTGGCTTTTTTTTTTGTTAAGTTTTACTAATACATACATACATACATATATAGTACAATTGCAACATTGTATAAGAACTCGTATGTGAATTAATTAAGGAAACTTCAAACATTTATTCGTGTTTTTATAAACTCGCATGCATGTCAATTCAAAAGTGTTAGATTTTGTTAACAGTCATTTATTTGTAGCATTACAGAACCTCTTCCATGCATCAAAAGTGGCGCTGGTGTACGAGACTTTGCAAAGAAGTACCTCCATTGGACGGATGTAGAATGGAAAAGAGTATTATTTTCGGACGAAACAAAAATTAATAGGAGCTCTTCCGATAGAAAACATATGTTCGCCTAAAATAGTTGAAAGAATTTAATCTAAAGTACACCCGAGCTACTTTGAAGCATCATCATCACATCACGCTGATGCTGCACAAAATTGAGGGAAAAATGGATAAATTTCAGTATGCAAGAATTCTATGCCAGTAACTTGGATATTTCAACAAGATAACGATCCGAAGCATGCGGCTCATCACGTCAAGCAATGCTTTTGTAACAGTTCGGTTAATGTTCTTGACTGGCCTTCATGCAGACTTGATCTCAACCCTATTGAGAATTTATGGCACAAGTTGTAAAAACCAAAGTAAAATCTGTAAAAATATGCAATTTTAATGATCTCTTTGCCGAAACAAAGAAAGCTTGGGAAGTCATTTCAAGTAGTGAATGTTAAAATTAGGTGACCTAGCTGTTATCGATAACAATGGATTTGCGACAAAAGATTGAATTATTTTTAATTAAATACTTTTTTGTAAAATGTGTGGTATATCCTAAATTATATGCGTGCCTGATATTTAAATATCTTATTTAAAAAAAATATGACTCACAAATTCATAAATAATAATTAATTTGACACAATATGTAATTGATTTGTAGGAGTAAAAGTTAAATTAACTAACTACGAAATTTTTTTAGAATATCATAAAACCTTTCGTATTATTTGCTTGAAGCTCAGATGTTAGTATCGCGTCCTTAATTAGTTGCACGTAGCTGTATATACATATATATATTTTAGGGTCATTTGACAGGGAAAGAAAAGTCAACTGTTTATTTTATATATCAAAAGCAATCTAGACTGAAGTCAGTTTAAACTTTAATGTTTTTAATCCGGTGTTTAGACTTCGTATTCTAAATGAAATGTCTAAATAACAATTAAGACAGAATGGAATCTGGTCAAAAGCATTCTCTTCGCGGTTACAGTGAATCACCAATCTCACTAGCTTCTAAACTGACAGTCTAAGAGAATATTCGTATTAATAACCCAGTAGTTATCAAGTGTTTTTACCACCCATTTATGTCAATTACTAGTGACGAGTTTAGTTGTGACTTTTTGTTTTAACGTTACTGCTAGGAAAAAAAATATACCTACATACATTGTAACGAGTATATACTCGTATTGTGGCTGGTCCAATGTAATGAATGTTGTTATAACTGGTTACATGACTTGCTATTTCTAGGACTATGTTAAACCTTATTGACCCCAATAAGAGTCACAGTTTATAGTAATCATATATATGATTATTATGTAATTATGTTTAAGTCTGTGGTAATCATGTTCATGATGAATCATTATATCATAATATAAAAACAACATAATATGCAATAATCTTTTATCATAAATGTGATTGCCACAAACACATTACTTAATAACTGCAATCATATACGTGATTGCTACCATATGTAGCGTAAGATTAACAAATTATGATTGCCGCAAATATTTAAATAATTACAGTGGCCATAATATTGCTACAAAACATGTGTAAAAATTATGAAATTATGGTGGAAAACTTAAAAAAGCTATTTTTTCTTTGGGTTTGCATTACTTCACTGCATTTTATTCATGATTTTTAAAAGCTTAATATTGTGAGAAGCTGTTTGCGTTTCAACTAACGATATATACATACATATAAATAAATGCCTCCTACTATAAAACATGTTACGAGTAGCAAATATTCAAGCAACAATAGTATCTCATGTATGGAATACATATGGGATCATCATCATCAATTGGTTTGCTCATATGAATGATGCGGCACGTGACACAAGTAAATGTAAAATTAATTAACAATAAGAACAAAGTAGTAATTAAATAAAATACTAACAATTAACTTGATGCGTTTCTTAGGAGCTTCAAACAGTAGATTCAATAAAATATGTTGGAAAACTTAGTGAAAATTATTGCATATATTGAAACTTACGAATTACATTCAAGTCAAACAAGTTTTAAACCAGCTGCAGTTAAGTAAGTAATCGTTGAATACAAGTGTTTTAAAAACTTTCACCTGTGCTATGAACACATGTCAAATTTCTTTTCGACCTGCCAACTTCTTCATATAGAAACAGGTGTTCAAAAAAGACGCATCCGCGTACAAGCATTGAGGATGAACCACGTAGTGGACGTCCAGAAACAGCAACAACAACAGAAATAGTAGCCATAGTGCATTATATGGTATTAAATGATCGACGAATAAAAGTGCGTGATATAGCTAATATAATGGGCATCTCAAATGATCGAGTCCATTTAATTTTACACGAAGAACTATAGATGAAAAGGTTTTATGGAAGATGGGTGCCGCATTTGTTAACAGTCGACTAAAAACGCATAAGAATGGAAATTTCTCAAGCTTGTTTGGATCGTTTTAAGAAAAATAAAATGGATTTTATGCGTCGTTTCATAACTGTTGATGAGACATGGATCCACCATTATACTCCACAGACAAAAGAACAATCCAATTACCAAAGAAGGCAAAAACAATTCAATGGGCTGGTAAGGTTATGGCAACGGGTTTTTCCGACTTTAATAAAGGTATTTTATTCATTAACTGTTTGCAAAAAGCTGAAACAATAAATTCAGAGTACTATTGCAACATTTTAGATCAATTAAATATAAAAATTCGAAAAAAACGTTCTGGCTTACAACAGAAAAACAAACAATTTTTCATCAAGTCAATGCGCCAGCCCACAAGAGTGTTTTAACAATGGCTAAAATCAACGAATTAAAGTACGAGTTGCTTGACCATCCACCTTATTCTCCTGATTTAGCTCCCAGTGACTTTTACCTGTTCCCAAATCTAGAATTGCTAGATAAGCATTGGACTAAGTGTATTGAGGTTTCGAGAGATTAGTAATTTCAGTAATTTCAGCATTTGTGGCTAATTGTTGTAAACAGCATAAAATCTGAACAGAAGTTGTTAATTCTGTTTGTTAAAACGTTTTCTACGACCTTTTGGCCTTTATAATTTAAGAGACTCTCAAGTGTTTTATTTATGTTTGAACGCCTGGTTTAAAGTGTTAAGAAGAAGGTCTCAATTAACATAAAATTTACTACCTTTCAAACCACTAACTAAATTTTGTATTTGTTTTCAAACAAATCTACTCCCAGCATTAAGTTTTTGAAGACAAATTAAAGTAAAGATGTTTAAAAGAAAACTTTTAGTCTATTTTCTTTTTAAGTAATTCCAATGTGTAGACAGACAGATACTGAGCGCTTTTTAGTTACACAACTAAAGAGGCACTTCATGAATTTTAATTTTGCGTGTCAAATCCTTTCAATGTTTTTTATTTGACTTCTCTCGAAACAAAATAAAAAACTAAGACGCACAAAATAACACGAAACACAATAAAACCAAAAATAAATGTGTGTAATGCTCCTGCCCCACTTACTCCTTAGTAAACAGCAACATTACCACTGCCGTCAGAAAAAAATACTACAAAAATTTCGCATAAATTAAGTAGAGGAAAACAAAAAAAAAAACATGTTGCTTCATGGCCCTTCTCACATAAGAAACTTAAAAATTAAGGCTTTTTACGTAGTCTTTAAGATACAACATTTATAAGTCTCTTGAGTGTTGTACGAGTATAACAAACAGGATACTGATACACACACGTACTGGCTCATTACTGCGCTGCTTAGACACCTACTCCTTCTGCTTTTAAAAAACAACTAAACAAAAGTTTTTTTTTTTGTTTTTTTTTAGGCAATATTCCCTTTTGGGATATGAAAGAATTCTATTATTTTCATATTTAATCATTGAAGATCAAAATTGTTTTTAGTTAGTTTTACCGTCATGAGTTGTCGAGTCGCTGTCTAAACATTAAAAACAAAACTGTTGCCTTCAAAATTTTACGCAGGAGTTTGAGGTATGAGTATGTTTCTGTGTGTTCTTTAAGACAATTTGGTATTAGATTTATTATTTATTAAACTTTGGAATGTTTTTGATATTAAAACTGGGAAAAAGTTTTAGTTATCTAACAACTCTGTGTGTATGTTGGGAAAACTGTTAAATCATTTTGCTTTTCTTGTCACAAAACATTAATTAGTTAGAAATTAATTTAAAGTGCACTTTCTGTCATTCTGAATGACTATTCTTAAGCTTTTAAGGAAACTAATTTTGTAGTAGAAGTTATAGAAAATATAATTGAAATATTTAAATTATATTTATATACATAAATAAAACTAAAGCTTTCGAAAAATATTTTAACACAAATTTTGATTCAAAAATCGTAACGAAAATATTTTGGAAAATTTAAATTTGGCACAATCGTTCAAGCAAGATTTAAGCTTTTCACATAAAATTCTAATTTTATTGAAAAATTTGTTAAAAGCTTTTGAAAACTAAAAGCTTTCGAAATAATGTTTTAAAAACACAAGTATTTTTGGACAAGATAATCATTAAATCATAAGCTTTTAAATCACAAATTCAATACTTGTGGAGCTTTAACAAAACAGTTTCAAACTTTAAAACTATTTCAGTAGCATATATAAATATTTTTAGCAGAGAACATTACTTTCACTTTGCATTTCTACTGTATGTATATTTAAAGCCAATTTATTTAAATTGTTCTTAAAAGATTCCAGTTAAATTTCCAATTACAGTTAAGCTCAAGAGAAAGTATATTATTATTTGCGTAAAGAAAAAGCTTAAACAAAGCTTGTTTTTAATTGCACAAGAAAAACATGAACACAAATAAATTTTCTGCACTCGCTTAAAAGTTTTCTTTTTTCACTTTTCAAAGAACGATGACAAATAAAAATAAAAACAATGAAGGCAAATGATAAGCAAGATGAACATTATTTCAAGGTTTTTCAAATAAAAACATAAAACTTAACGTTCTTCTGTTCTCAGACAGCAACTCCTTTTCATACTTATAAAATTAAAAACAAAAAAAAAAACTTTATCTTTTAACTTGGATTTGCTGAGTTCTTCTACACAGACATCTTGTAGTGAAGAATAAAAACGTGATGTTGTCGGATTTTTGCATGCAAATTGCTTTATGGTTCCTTAACAGTCAGTACAACTTGCCAGCCAGTATTTTTACATACAATTTTTAAAATATTCTTCTAAATAATTGTTAGCTGCTGTTGGTCTTACGCCTAAGGATTCAAATACTTATAAAACACTTGAAAAAACTGCAAAATCCTTAAGTTTATTATTCTTCTACATCTTCTCTATGCTGTGTGCCCAAGAATAATGCAAGTTATTTTGAATTTTCCAAACACATAACACATTTAATTTCATTTTAAAGCTTTAACGAAATTGAAAACAAAATCCATTTTAAATAATAATAAGTGTGTATGCGAAAACAAAAAATGTATTTGCTTTATAAAAATATGTATGAGTATTTCCAATCGATTTTTGCCAACTTTAAACCATTTCTTATCTGAACTTTATCAAACAAACCTCAAAACTGAAATTCAGCCAAACAGTGCGTGTGCGGTTGTATTGATTTTTGCCCAACAGCAGATAAACTTAATATGAATATGTGATTTGGAATTGCCAGTTTTAAGGGAATTTAAGAAATTTTAATATATACATACATATGTAAAGCAAATAATTGAAAGCTTTTACGAAATTATTACGTAATAAATTTGCTTAAAAACTTTAAGGCTAACAAGGAAACAAGGAGTTTTATTTAAAAACTTTTTAAATAAAAGTTTTTCAATAAAGTTTATTACTTAAAATGTTCATAAAGCTATAAACAAAATTTGAATGTATAAAGCTTTTGCATTTTGAAGAAGCTTTTAGGTAAAAAAACATTTATTAAAATTATTTAACTTAAATTTTGAGAATAGTTCAAGCAGAAAGTTTAATTTAAGAGCTTTTATATAAAAAACATATTTAAAAATTTTTAGGTAAATTGTATAAAAAACTGATTTAGAAATAATTTTGTTAGAAACTACATGTAAAAAGCTTTTATGTAAAAACTTGAATTTTTTCCATAAAACAGTATTTGGAGACACTTCATTTAAAAACCTTTCAGATTCGATAAAAAGCTTTTCTTACATTTATGTTGTATAAAATACTTTATTTAAGAAGATGTAAAATAAAAAGCCTTATTTCAAATACACTGAGAAGATTTAGGTAAAAGGCTTTCTTGTTTTAAGTCTTTCATGTAAAAAATTCTACAAAAAGATTTTTTTGTAAAAAGTTTAGTTAAGAAAGCTTTTTGTAAGCTTTTATAAATAAATATTCAGCCTTATTATGAGTGTCGTTTTCTTTTTACGACAACGACTGTTTCGTAATAGATTAAAGAAACAAAAAAAACAAATTTGTAATAATACAAGATTTATAAATAATAATAAAGAATACACACACATTGTAAACGTACGTAAATTCTGTGCTAACTCACAACACTTAAAAAAGAAATATGATAAATCTCGTATTCTATTTCTCAAAAAACTGTGAGTTAAATAGATGATGTTTACAGATTGATCATGGACAATGAAGATTGCTGATGACGCCTTTGGCAGGGTAGAAAATGCATTCCAATTTGCCAATTGTTCCAGTACTTTACAATAGTATTCTTGATTATTCGAACTATTAGCCTGAATAAAAAACTTTTCTCTTAAAAAAGAAACAAATTTAATTTTATCTTTAATCTATTACGAAAGAGTGGTTGTCATAAAAAGAAAACGACACTCATAATAAAGCTGATTATTTAAACAATGTTAAAAGCAAAAGCTTTTAAATAAGCAGCCTTTTTTGCAAACTTGAATGTAAAGAATTATTAGAAAACAAGTAGAAAAAGTATAGTCGGTCAAGCCCGACCATATAAAACTCTACACCCATAAAACAGGTTTTCAGAAATGGACGCTATATGAGAGATATGACATATTATGGACCGGTCATCCAAAAATTTATTGCCATGACTTCCGTGAATATAAATATGTATTATGTATGTTATACTTTATTTTTACTTTAAATAGATTTATGGAGGTTAAACTGAATTACGGAGAGGAGAACATCATAAAATTGTACAATACCATTGGTATATATATATACGAAACATATTTGTGTTCAATATTATTTGGATACCGACTTTTTTAAGAGAGTTCTGCATTTTAAAGTGATATTCGGAAGTGGACCTTATATGGGAGCTACCAGTAATTATGGACCGATCTGCACAAAATTTGTAGATGTGATTTGGCTTTATTTACCACTCATTTGTGATGAAATTTGTTTGGATACTTAGATAATTTACATATTTATGATCGCTAAACCCCTATTTCGGGAGGACATTTGTATGGAGGCCAGGTAAAATAATGGACCGATTTCCACCAGTTTCAATCCCATCCATCCTCGGGCCGAAAAAAATATCACGTACCAAATTTTATTGAAAGATCTTCAAAATTGCGACCAGTACTCTACGCAATAGTGATTCTGAGTCGATCGGTATACTTTAAAGTGGGTGTTGGACTAATATTTGTGGGCGTTACAAACATCAGCACAAATCCAATTCACTATACCATACAATATACACTATTGTGGTGTAAGGTATAAAAATGATAACCTATTTAATTCTATAGCTCCTGTCACTTTTATTTTCCTTCATAGTGCTTAATTAAGATGTAAACTCTAACCTCTGTCATTGGAAAAATTTTAAGGTGTGACGCAAGATGTTGACTAGATGGGATCTTTAAATTTCAAGCTAATTTTCCTCTGAGACGATTAATTAAGCAAGGAAAACTATCGAAGGGTGTTACTTTTATGGGAAAGATTTCTTGCGACAAGTTTACTACAAATTGTTTTATTAAATTGACGGAATTTTTGAAATGAATCCGTGGTTTTGCTATTAACTCTAAAATGTTATGGAGCTGTTTGAGACGAAATGGGGAGAAGAAAACTGGATCCTGTAATTAGCGATTTTGCGATTATAAACTTTAAAAGGTCATCGAGGTATTTGGGGCAAAATTAGCGAAAAGTAGAATAAGGTCATTTCTTTTTAACTAATTAATTACAAAGGGCTGTTAATAAACTTTAAGCTTTATTTTGTAAACCTTGGATAAAATAAAAAATTCATTATAAATAAGCTGGTTAATATAAAGAATTCCTAAATAGCCCTTCCACCTTATTACCAGGACGATAGTAACAATTAGATGATTAAATACACAATATTTCGTTTCTACACTTTAGCAAAATTGTGTATTTGTTTCTCTCTGCCTCTCTCTCTCTCTCTTACAAGGTATTTTTTTCATGATTTATGCAATGCACTGGCGGATAAACAATATTGGACAGCAACAGCAAAAACAAAAAGAAAAATATAGCTACGAACATATTTGTAGTTAAATTCAGACAATATCTGTTGTTTGCAAATGTATGCCAATCGGTTGAAGCCCTTGTTTTTGTTGTTGTTGTTGTGCTTAATGTTATATTTAAGGCAGGAAGTTGGTGGAGAGCAAAAAACGAAGAAAAACAACCACAATCAGGCAATAACCAGAATACAAAAAAAAAAAGGAAAATGGCCTAAAGCAACAATATCACAAGATGAAGGCATTTACAAATACAAGAGAACTTAAACTGGAACAGTCTTTTAATATTGACTTTAATAGAGGCAGGGGAGTGCTTTTGTGCATCTAATTGATGTTGGTGTTCAGGAATAAAAGCGATGTAAACGAAGGCAAACAAAGGATCTATTTTTTTTAAGCTACAACAAGAATGAATTATTAAATATTGAATGAAGTTATTTTATTTTGTGTTTTGAAAGAAGAAGTTAAGAAATTAAAAGGTTGCTGTAGGAATAGTTAATTGTTATTTTGAAAGTAGCAACAAAACTGCCTCAAATTTCAGACTCAATTCAATAATCATGATTCATTGGCTTAGAGAAATCCAAAATACACCCTGGGGAAAAAAATTTCGCGTGTTGCGGAATAAAGCATTAACCCAACTAATTTTCAAAATTTAGTAAATGTAATTCAAAATAAAAGAATTTTGATAAGTTATAGTTGCCAATGTGAAACATCATAATCATTTTAAATATTAAGTCTTACTTTGTAAAGTACCACAAAAATTAAACAAACATGGTAAATTCTAAACGTTTTTGATGGCAACTAAATATTTGCTTAAATAGTACGTAAGTACTGTAGTATGTAAGTACTGTTTTAAAAAAGTATTATTTTATATGAGAAAATTATTATGTTTTTTGAATAACTTCTCAAAGTTTAAGAAAATTTTAGACACTTACCCTGATATGTATGTATGTTTGATAAAATACATTTAAAAAAGTTCTACAGCACTTTTCATAAGTCTAAGCAAGTATTTCAAAAGAAAAATATGTAGTTCTTGTGTAAAAGGTGGCTTGCACAATATGAATGACACAATACGTATACGAGCACATAAACATAAGAATGTGAGCTGCTGCTGTTGGGAACACACCACTACAACTACTACTACTCCTACTACCACAGCTCCATTTCATGATCTTTAATAATGATGATGCGCTCTGGATGCTGGTGCACGCTGGATAAAGACGACAAAGACTGTATATGAAATCGAGGTAAAATTATTTACGAAAGACATGTTAAAAGAGAAACCCCGTACAGACTCGTAAATTATTGTAAGGGTGTAGACAGAAAACAACAGGCGCAATCACAAAAACAACTAAAGAAAAGAATCCAGCAAGTATTTAAAAATAAAAAAAGGATGCATACAAATCGAAAATGACACATACACATTAACAAAAACTGTGAAACTAAGCTGTAGTGTAGTTTATAAGTATTGAGTATCAGTTGTGGATAGGAGGGGTGTTGCGATAAGTTTTTATTTTAAACCATGTAGCACTAAAGAAGAACAGGGATTTTGTAGGGATTTGTAAGATTGAGGGCCATGGGAGGGAAATGAGAAACGTGCCGTTTTAAACATTGTACTATTAAACTATTTAATGTAATTTTTATTTCATAGATTACTACTTTTTTAAAAGAATGAAATTAATTTCAAAGAATGTATTTAAGAAAACTTACAACTATATTATTAAGCTAATCTGTTACCATTATCACATTTTAAAAAGAACAATGACAATTCTAAAGTTCTAGTTCATTTATATTAACTTAAAAATGTCGCTGATATTCAATGTTAAATTTTAAGAAAAATTAGTGAAATAAAGAACTAAAGAAAATTAAGAAAAATGTCTGTTTTACACGAAATTAGCACATATACATAGGCATTTCATAGATTAATACTACTACACTATTTCAAAAAGTACTTATTAAAGTTGTTGCAAGTACTTAGAAAAAGTGCTAACATTTTATTAAATTGATCTGTTGCCATTATCATTTTTGAAATACACAAGCATTTTTTGAAGAAATCAGCTGATTTATATGTATTTTAAAATTTCATTGATGTGATATTGAAATATTTCGGGGAAAATTGGGTAAAAAAGAAAAGTTATAAACAGTTCACAATTATTATACAAATTAACTGTTTCACTATTTTAGTATTTTAGTTCATTTCGATCCATCTGCGCTGCATATTTTTTCCAAATCGATAAAATTTTTGTATTCTAAAAATTTTTAGTAACATTCCGCTTTATCTTTGCTTTGACAATAGCCCATTATTTGTTTATTACATCGATCATCTCGATAATAATATTTAATGAGATTTTTTAATAACTTGCTACACCTAAAACTAGGCAATAAAAGTTAATGCAGGCATTCTTTTATATAAATATCTAAAGGGTGCTGTAGCTTTTTTGGTTAGCGTAGTTGATCATTAAGCATGAGTTGGTAATTGTAACCCGGGTTCGATTCCCAGCCGCTGCCACTAAAACAACATCAGTTTCTGATAATTATTAGTTTTCTTCTATCTATCATAACTAATATTTATCACAGCGCCCTTCTTTGGTGGTATAGCATTGAAACGCCACCGAAGTAAAATAATTAAATGAAGACTATAAAATCAAGATTTAAAAAATAATGCGCCTACTCACCACCAGAGGCGCTGTGCAATGCTACACTAAACACAATCATAATGCTTCACCTTGCTTTACTTCTTCAACTATCCACTTTCCAAAGAAAGTAACGCAATTATATATAGGCATTGTAATTCCCTGACTGTTACTTCTCTTTATAAACAAAAATTTTTGTTTGTTAAATTGTTCTGACTATCAAAATCTTAACGACTTGGTTTCGGCTCAGAGAGTTTGATAATCTCTTCCAATTGTCCAGGCACTTTCAGGAACTTTTCAGCTAAACAAATTGAGTTACCGCATCAATATCAATTTTATTTATTTGATATTTATAATTCTCTTTTAATTAAAATACATTCACGAATAAATAATTATGTATTTATGTAAAGAATATTATCACACAAGCCTCGCATACATTCACTTTACTCTTTTAAATGGTCAAGTGGTAAATGAATTGTGTGGATAAAGTGCAAAACTCCACCATTAAGATATTTTTGCAGTATTTTATAACAAATTGAACACTAAAAACGGGCGGCAAGGCGAAGGAACTTCCCAGGGCATGCGATAAATGCGTAAACGTGTGAATATGTTTAATAACTGAATATGTAGTTTAATGTTTTTACTCTTTTTATTATTTTTTAGTTTTGCTTGAAACTGCAGAAATGTATACTTCAATGATAATCAAAGGAAGCACGAAAGCAATTTCGAGAAGAACATCAAATGCAATAAAAACAATAAACTAAAACATCTCCCCCTCAATACAGGCATTTAAAGTGCTTAAACACGCATTTAATAATTTCGGAAAATTAACCTATTAACGGAAAGAATGCATACATAAGGAATTGTAGAAAATTTTAAAATAATTTGACCAAACAAGTAAAATTTATGAAGTAACAAATTGTATAAAAATCTCAAATTATTCTTAAAAATTTAATATCTTTTATAAAAATAAATACTGCAGCTTTTAAGGGTTTAATATTCAAACTCATAAGCATAGACACACACACATACATATATATACATCCTAGCGCAACCCCAGAGATACTTAAAAATCTTCATGTTTGCATAATTTAAAAGGGATGAGGCAGGGACAATTGGAAGGAGGGTAACAAAAGTGGTTGAACATCTCCTTGTTGTACCGCTTGTTCGTGCATTCGTTCTTAGTAGTTATTAATGACTTTGACCTATGACTGTGCATTAAATAGTTTTTTTCTTATCCTCCTCTTCTTGCTCGATTTTCAATCTGCAAGTGGGTTTGGTTTTTGCTATTTTCATTCCATTTTTGTTGTTTCAATTCCCCAGTGCAATTTCAATTCAGCAATTTGTTTGTACGTGTTTGAATGCGAGTTTCTGTACAAAGATCTATTACGCTTCATGTGCAGTGAATATTGAAATACTTAAATATTTGCGTTTAATGCACTTTTTTCACTAAATTAAGATTAATTTAAAAATACACTACACTCCACTACGTTTCTTGTTCGCTCTTCTGTTCCGCTGTCATTATGACATTGTTATTCGTAGTATATTACATACTTACATACATACGAGTGCATAACGGGTCCGCCATCTAACGTTTTTTTTTAACTAGTGCCTATTTCGTGAATGGTAACACTTAGCTCATGTCTGATTTGACAGATAATTAGTTTTCCCCTTCCGCTGAACGAATGTGGTTGTGTATACGCCTGAACAACGCTAGGAAATATTGCGACATTACTTTGAAAATCATGGTAATGTCACCGTCACCATGTTGAACGAATTTTTGTTCACAAAAATTGAAGAGGATGATATTGGCAACATTTGGTTTCAACAGGACGGCGCTACGTGCCACACAACCGAAGCTACACTCGATGTTTTGCTCCCTGTTTTTGAAAGTCGCATTATCAGCCGCAGAGCTGATGTCGTTTGGCAACCTCGGAGCTGCGATTTGACACCGTTGGACTATTATTTGTGTGGTGCCGTCAAAGATAAGTGTTACGCCGACAAGCCAGAGACAATTGACGCTTTAAAGAAGAATATTCGTGAAGCCATTGGTGAAATACAGCTGCACACAATCGATAATGTGCATAAAAATTGGACCGATCGTGTAGGCTACTGCATGGCCAGCCGAGGCAGCCATTTGAATGAAATTATTTTCCATTATTAACCGAAAGGATTGTACTTTCAAATAAAAAAAGAAATTTGAGAAAATATTCAGTAGTTTTTTTTTATAGCATTTAAAAAAAAAAGTTATTTGGCGGACCTTTTACATATTATGCGGGCGATACAAGTTACGGAGAGAGGAAATGATAATGAAATGTCATGAACACAAACAAAAAAAAAAAACACTCAAATGCTAAAGGAAATATTCGTCAAAATAATTACTAACGAGTTTGATTAATTTGTTTAAATTCGACCACGTTGTTTGTATCACCAGCCTAAACACACAAGCATATAAAGCCCGACAAACACATAAAGCCCGACCATATAATACCCTGCACCAAGTAATTAGTAGCATGACCCCTGTGCATATAGATATTAATTGTGTTTTATTTTACATGAATATAAACTCAAGCAAAATATTTCTTAAATCGAATTTACTAAATTTTATCTCGAAAAATCTTTAAAATTGTGATCTGTATTCTGGTTACTTGGATAACCAGCAAGATGGACAGACATCGTTAAATCGTTAATGAAAGTGATTCTGAGTCGATCGGTATACAGGTAGTTTACAGTGGGTGTTAGACTAATATTATTATGGTTGTTACAAATATCTGCACAAATCCAATATCCCCACTATGGTGGTGTAGGTTATAAAAATCCACTATCCATTAAGTGTTAATTAATGGTTAACTATCTACAATAAAGTATCTTGAAGTACATACGTATGTATGTATCTTTGCATCTGTGCATCTTGGTAAATTTAATGATGCATCTAAATACGCCAAGGATTCGGTTTAATATACGTTTTATATAAATTCATGCATAATAGCAGAAAATAAATAAATATAAATAAATACTTGTACATGTCATTCTACTCTTAAGGCATTTTTCAATTTAACCAAGTTACATTACATTGTAAGATAGTACGTTCGCATAGATTTAGAGAGAGCGAGAGATATGTAGATCGTTTCATAGATATGACGGTGGGCTTGTGTGTACTTGGCATTAGTGAAATTGAATATGTACATACGTATTGCCAAGATTAAAATCTATTTAATTAATGAATATTTCTTATGGTTAAATGCTTAATTAAACTTGTTTAATGTGTTTAATATTTATCAATAAAATGTGTATTTGAAGAATTTATAAATGTGTGTAGATAATTTTATATTTTTAAATCAGAATGTGTCTTAGTGTGTCTTATTTACATAATGACATTTATTTTAGTCTTGCAATTTTGTAAAATATTTTGTACGTTCAGTTGTTACTTAAATAAGATACTTTTTATTAGGTATGTTGATATCATTTACTTTCACAACTACTATTTTCAAAAAACAACAGAATTCAATAATATTCAATAATCAAATAAGTATTTTTACTTTATTATTTTAATTTTTTTATTTTATAAAAAATACTTTTTATGAACAAAAATACGTTAAATATTTTGTTAAAATCAAAATAAGTGGATAACCAGTGTAATTTCAAGACTTAGTCAAGCAATCGAGAACACAAATTCAAGCTACATGTTTCTGGTTTCTTTGAGTAATCTTAAATAAAAAACACAGCAGAGGTTTCATACAATGCGTTCAAGAAAAATATCAAAGGTTTAATTTTCGCCCATTTGAAAAAATTTAAATATATTAGCAAATCTTGTGAAACTTTAGATTATTCATTTCAAGTAAGTCTTGTAATACTTTCATTTAGAAAGTTTGAGATAGATAACATTGCAATATTAAACGTTTAAAAATTGTAATTGTTTAAAAGACTTTTAAAAGTTCATTATTTATTTTTACTTATTTAAAGAAAATGTTGAAAATACATTAAATTTATCTTTTGCATTTAAATTTGTTTTCGAAACTTAAAGGACAACATGTTTGTCTCCTACAAACGTGTCGGCAAAACCAAAAAAAAAACAATGCAAATTAACAAGGCCAAAAGGAATTTAACTAAAGTCAAATGTAAATGTATAAATTAAACTGTGTAAATATGCGTGTGTGTTTCAGTATTTGTGCATGTGTATTTGATATGTTACAAATACACTGGAAAAACGCTTTGTAAATTACATAAAATATATTCATACTTATTTACTTACATACAGCTGCGTGTAACTAATTAAGGACAGTAGTATTCAATATTTAAATTGTTATGTTAAAGGTAATATTTACTAAATAAAACGCTTTCTTTGTTTGAGATAATTAGGGACAGTGATAAATTTATGAACATTTTAAAATTCACAATAAATTAATTATGATTACAAAGAGTGTTTTTCAGTATATGAAAAGTTCTTAATACTTGCTTGACATGGGTAAAAGTAAATCCTGTGATCATCATGATGAAAACACTTATCGAGATATTGCAACAGCCTTGAATATTTCAAAAGCAATGGATTTTCAAGCAGAAAGAATTCGACTTACGAAAAGGTGGCCTGTAAAAAATAATCCGTATTACGAAAGTTTGTGAGGATAAATCAGCAAATGAGATTCCGATTGCAGTCTTTAGCCAAAATGAGGCAAAACCGTCGTCTGTAGATACAATAAAACGTCGATTGCGAAAAGTTCGTCTGTTTGGAAGAAATTCACAAAAGAAGCCATTACTGTTTCTTCGAAAGAAGAAACTCGAATTCCCAAAGATGTATCTTTATTAATTTTTAGAATATCATAAAACCTTTTGTATTATTTGCTTTAAGCTCACATATTAGTATCGTGTCCTTAATTAGTTGCACGTAGCTTTACGTATAAGTAAGGTAAAAACAGAGCCATATATATACATATTGTATTGTATTGCATTGTATTTCATTTCATTTATTTATTATATTACATTTACATACGATATTACAATGTAATTTGTAAACCCACCACATATATACACTTACATTTTAACAAATGACAATAAAACAGGAGGCAGCAAAAAAATATCCTTAAAAATCATAGTAATTTTTTTTCTATGTAGCCTAGAACAACTGCAACAATACATTGCTGTCAGAAATAAAGGAACTCGGCAACAATACTGTGAACACTAATTTACAAGTAATTGAGAAAAACTCTTGTCGAGTGTAAAATTAAACAACAACAAAAGATAAAGAAAAAAAAAACTATCAAAAATACCTATAGAAGAATGATGATGACTATAAGTAACTATAACCACAAAATATAATTATTTACAACAACAATAAAAGAAATCAGACACAAAACATCTACCTATATCTACCTATATTTACAAACATATCTACGACCATATATAGGTAAAACCCTACACAGAGTATTTGAGCAAAAACTGTTTTCCAGAAGTGAGCGCTATATGAGAGCTATGATCTATTATGGACCGGTGAAATCAAGCCGATTTGTGTAGATGTATATGAAACATATTTGTGTTGGATTTTATTTCAATACCATCAGTATTAAGAGATTTATACTAGTTAAAGTGAGTCTACATTTTATTTTCACCATACAGGGTATTGAAAATTGGACCTCCCAGTTCCCTGCCAAAACTGCCTGTCACAACTATATAAGTAGCGATTCCTTTAACACTGCAGGGCACTTGAATGATAAACCAGCTCAATACACTTAAAAGCACATTGTTATTATTTTTGTTTTTTGTTTTGAGTGTGTGCATACTAAATTGCAATACATGCATGCAAACACTTGCAGCAGAACAAAAACAATGCCACGCACACGAACACTCTCAAGGATGAAGAGATATGCAAGTGGGAGGGTGTGTATGTGTGCTTGTATGCATTATTCGTTTATTTTAATAGGTCAAGGACTTAATTGTTCATTATTGTGACTGCTTCAAAAACAACAACAAAATATAAATAAAAACTAAAATATTATTATCATCAGCATCAACAACAACAACTGCAGCAGCCAGAATAAACAGACACACAAATATTTGTGAAATGAATGCGAATTAGAAAAATCTAAGGGTGGTTACTAGCCAAATGAAAGATGTTAGAATTGCTTAGAATAGCCATATCAGGCTATTTGAAGCTCTAAAAGCATACTCTAGCAGCATACTATAGCAAACTCTAATTAAAGCAATATTATCAATCACAAACCAAAAGCTTTTAGGTTTTTTTTATCGACTTCCATTTTCTAAGCTAATTAAGTGAATTGTTGTTAAGATGTTACGGTAAAATTTTACAATTAACTTTATGTAACAAACTAATAAAGTATGCTATTAGATACTAAAATTTAACACACCTTAAAATATGCTTTACAATGTTTGCTAATTTAATAGTAGCTCCTATTGACTAGTGTTTTAAGGAATATACGCATAATAACATTTTCTAAATTATTATTAAGCACTTTTTGTAATAAAACATTTTCAAGACAGTAAAAATATGATCATGTGCACACATCGCACATCCTCAAACAAACAAACAAACATAAACTAACATGACCATGCAAGTAATAACTTTATCCTTAACCTTGTTCTGCACCATAATTTCCTTTATAACAGAGAAAACAACTCTATTTTCAAGATGATATTGAATTTCAGCAACACAAAACAAAATAATAAGCACACACAAAAAAAATAAAGAATAATAAGCAGTTTTTCTAACATACACACATACAAATGTATATATAAAAGCAGATACATTGTATCTATGTGGTCATGTAAAGCCAAAGCAAAGCAAAGCAAAACAAAAATGGCAGAAACAAAGAAGAAGGAAGGAAGAATGTATGGAGCAGGAAGACACATTACTGTGTGAACACAATTTACACTGACATTATGGAGTAGCAACAAAACAATATGTGTACATATGTACATACTAACTAAACCTAAAAAGGAAAATGTATCAAATAAGCAGACCAACAAAGCAGGCCAACTTATAACAACAACTATAAAAGGAAACAAATGAAATTTGCAACGTAAACAGAATGGGGAAAAAAGTAATTTACCTTATTAGTTGTAAGGAAAGGTGATTTCTCTTAAAGTTGTTGTTCAAAAACTTAATATTATAAAAATAAATGTGTGAGTACAGAAATTATTTTTTTCCTGTCACAATAACACTAAACTAATGGCGTTTTCTTTTCTGGCAAAAATGTTACACTTTTTTCCTTTTTTATATGGGAAATGGGTAACATTTGTAACATTTTTGCCAGAATAGAAAACGCCATAACACTCACTAGAAACTTACACTAAAACAATGTTATATATACAATATTTCTTGCAAGCATTACTTTCATTTATGAACACACACACACATACATATTTTTCACTATGCACATACCCTGCAGGGCTTGGAGAAGTAGTTTGGATTTGGTTAGTATAATAGTATAAAAGTATAATAGTATAGTAGCATAATATTATAATAGTAGAATAGCATAATTTCTTATTATAGTTTATTTGAACTTTTTTATTATTAAGATTTTAGTAATTATTTAAGCTTCAGGTCGTTTTTATTAAAAATTTAAATTTTATTTCATATTTCGCTACGTCTTTGTGTATGTATACATTTTTAATTTTTTTCCTGAAGAAGCTACACAAAGACGTAGCGAAATATTAAAATAAAATATAAATTTTTTATAAAAAACACCTTAAGCCTAAATAATTACTAAAATCTTAAAAATGGCATAATATTATAAAAGCATAATAATATAATCGTATAATAGTATATTAGCGTAATGATATAATATTATAATTGTATAATATCCTATTAGTATAATATTATATAGTATAATAGTATACTAACTAGTACATTAACATAATAATATTATAGCATAATAGTATAATAATATAGTAGTTAGTATAATTAAATTATAAATTATAAAGGTTTTCTTCAACAAGAACTTTAAATTCAATTTCGCTCGAAAATTCACTATGAAACTAAATGATTCAAGCTACCGAAAGATGTTTTCAACTAAATGTTGACATATTATTAATGATATCACTTACTTACTTACTTAACTGGCCTTTTATAACAAATTTTGCAAACCAATTTTCCAGATCGTAAAATTTCATGAAATGGGCATAATCGGGACCATGCCTTTTCAAACAATGAAGAGATAGAGCCAATCGAATCGATTACAACCTTTAAACTAAAAAAAAACGTGAAGTTTTTTGAAGTGATTAACGAAATAGACCCGCTATTTTCCCAAGATCATGGATGGTCGTAAATAACTGTAAGATATCATTTGCAATTTATAATTGTCACACCTTAATCTATCCAATATAAATAAATTTGAATAATTTTCCAAAAATTCGTATCAGACTTTCTTTAGCTTTGTTTTTAATAAACAAAAATTACCGCTCAGGAGCAAATGAGAATGTGTCAATACATAACAATATTCTTTTATATACAGACTTTAAAACTGCTGGGTACCTGCACATATTCTTTGAAAATACTTATAAATTCTAAACACATGCTCTCTCGTGTACAAACGGCCTCAAAGTCGTGTCAGTATAACATTTCAGAAACCTGCATTGGTATTGGCAAGCGGTACCAAAATAGCCAGTATAGTAAAGTAAAGTAATAATACTAATAAAAATGCTACTAAATAACACATGTGTTGCTGCTAACTTTCATAAAATATTATAGAGTGGAAGGCTTAAATGGGAGTTCATGCTCATTGTGAAAGAAACAAATAAAACTCCTAAGAATTTTATGGGAATAAAAGGCAGAAGGAAATAAAATAAATGTGTCTACCATGAATTTGCTCCGAAACTCTTGAAGTTGTACATATATAAAATAGGCATAGGTATTTTCACTCGAATTACATGCTGTTGGCGAAAGCTACTGTATTATTTCCAAGGTCAGTTAAATGCTAATAATTTCCCTCTGCATTACTGAACTTATGTGTACTAAATGCACTATTGTGTAATTACTTTGACAACCCAGTAAGCTTGTAAAATTCATTGATGTGGTGGCTTAGCCATTTTTTTAGTTTAGACTATAGATTATTTGGCATTTAAAGGTTTTGCTGATTCCAGAATTCGAAAAGAACAAAAATGTTGAATTCTTAGTTTTTTTAAAATTATAAAGTAAATAACTGATTCTACATTTGCCCATGTAGCTAAACACATTTTCATCTAATTCCTGCTAAATTGGCCGCGTAGGCTTTCTATATATTGAAATAAAGAATTGAATTGAAATTGAATGTTACGATTGCAGTATTTAATAGCTGTGCCGAATCTTAATAAATACCCTCCACCTAAACGTACTAAGAAATAGAAAAACTACACTGGTTATAGGACTAGAATATCCTTATTCTGTGTTTTCTATTCAGTCTTAGCGCAAATTTAATTATTATTTGATACATATATTGTTTGAAAGACAATTTTACGACCAACATAATTTATGTTAAATATTTTGAAATTTTATCTAATTTTCACCATTTTTAATTGATTTAATTACCAATTCTTACCATAATTTACAGAGTTTGTCTGATGTTCATAATAATCTTGAGTGTAATTTAACAAACAGAGTATAAAAACAAACTTTGCTCAAAAAAAAAAACTTTATCAGCTCTTAGAGGAGATGCCAGCAAAAAAAAATTTGTTGGCGGTCACACCTATTTTCGAGGTGGCGGGCCCGTAAAGTTGAAAATATATAGGCCTATATCTCGGGAACTACTGGGTGTCTGATGATTTGTAATACATTAAATAAAAGGTATTTAAAATACCTCTCCAACGATATATATCATGATTTTAAAATATGGACCGAATATGGGTTAAATCCGAAAAGAATATTTTTTTACCCGAATTTATTTGTTTTTTTTTGGAAATGGTTCTTATCTGGCAGCTATGACAAATTATGGGCCGATCTTCTTAAATTTTGGAACAGTGATTCTCATGCATATGAGGATGTTTCACGTCGAATTCCAACATAATAACGGTATATTTAAGTTATATATTAATATTAACGTGGATTTCGAGAGTGGACCTTATGTGGCGGATATTGACAAATATGGACCGATATTCTCAAAAACCAGCAGTTTGATTTAGGCATGTATGTAAATGATCCGTGTACAATTTTGGATTGGTACCCTTTTTTATAAGAGATTTATGAGTATAAAAGTATTATAAGAGATTTATGAGTATTAAAAGGAATAGAGCTTTATATGGGGCATACGGTTCAAAATAGACCACAATTCACAGAATTTTGTGGGATGATTTTTGTATGTATGTAAATGATTTGTGCAAAGTTTTGAGTCGGTACCGATATTTATACAATAAATATATTGATAAATGTCTTTTTCAGATGAGGTCCTTGTATGGGAGCTATGACCAATTCTGGGCCGACCACCATAAAATTTAGTACAACAATTTATTTGCCTAAAAAGATTATTTATGTCCAATTTTAGCCGTTTAACATTATTTATATCTGTTTTATACATATTTAAGCGAATTTGGAAGTGGACTTTATATGGGGTCTATGGTCAAACATGGACCGAACTAAAAAAAATTTCGTTTTGCGATTTCTTCTTGCATAAAACTTATTTTTGCTGAATTTTGTCTTGATATTCCAATTTTATTGGCATTTATGTATTATTGAGGAATATTTCGGGAAGAGTTTTGTATGGGATTTATGAGAAATCATGGACTGATTCTTACTATTTTCCGCACACTTTCTTCTTTTATCATAAAAACAACGTATACAAAATTTCATGGTATTATCTGCAATATATTTCAAAATATTGCAATAAAATGGACAAAAAATATCAAATTTTTATGGAGGTTGTCTAACTCTGGTTGGCCTAAACCGATTTTGCTGATTTTCAATACCAAAGTTAGCTGCAAAATAAGAAATCTTTTTCTGGAAATTTCGTTTAGTTAAGTTTTATAGTTTGGACGTGAAAGTGTTTTACACAGGCGGACGACTTAGAATTTCATAAGGATCAAGAATATATATACTTTGTTGGGTCTCAGATGAATATTCAAAAAGTTTCACACGGAATGACAAACGTAATATACCCTCATTCACCACTCTTGGTGGTGGAGGGTATAAAAATGCTTCATTTGTTGACTTTAATGATTCCCCTTAAATTATAATATGCCAATTAGAAATTTCATTTATAATTTCTTAACATTTATAAGCTGTTTGTGTTTCATTTAACGCAAAATTCATACAAAATTGGCAACAGGGCTGAGTTGCATGTTGCCAAAAAGAAAAAAATCAACATAAAATACAAATAATAACCTTGACAACAGATAATAAAATAAATTGAAATGAAATGAAAATATTTTACAATCACTCTAAATAAATAAATGCCTGTAAATACTTATGCACAATTTACAAGTGTGACTTTGAGTATTGATTGCCAATAGATACATAAGATACACAATTCATTTAATTTGTTTGTTTTTGTTTTTATTTCTTCAATTTTACTTTCATTGATTTTATTTCATTTCAATATATTTATGTTGCTAAAAATAGAAATTTACGAGCCCAAAAATTTTTATGAAAATTACACTTTCATTGCTTGTTTTCCAACTTAGAAAAAATTAAACAAACAAATTCCATAATAAGAGTAACAGATAAATATTTATTTGTTGGTTTGTTATTTGTCTAGGAACCTTTTTCCAATAAAATAACTTTATGTAAATAACTTTCTGTTATTAGCACTTGTACACACATAATAAGGAGCAATTGTAACTTTTGTTTTAATAACAAATTACTGCAATATTATGAATTTAGGTATTTAAAGTAAGCTGCTGAATGTAGGTATTAAAGCTACCATAGTTCAAAAAATCATTGAGCGCTTCATCTATTAAAATCGGGTCCATAACAAAAGCAGAAAGGCACCAATTAATTAGCATGAGGAGCAACACATTTTAGGAAAATAACACAACTGTCTTTCAAAGTGAAAGCTGACCTAGGCAAACAATGTTGCGTTGAAACTATTTGTAGTGCCTTGCGCCCACATGATTATAATGGCTGAGTTGCAAAATAGACTGTAAAGGCTAAATTTCGCATAAGAACATGTTTGCAAGGAATCTGCATTGGAATTCGGGCATCTTTGCCAATGAATCTAACTTTAACTTATTCGGTTGTAGTATGATTAGCGGAGAGCAAATACAGAACTCAACAAAGAAAATCTAAAGGCAACAGTGAAGCATTCAGGTGGCAGTGTCATGGTTTGGAACTATATTTCAGCTGCTGGTACTGGGTACATTTGTTGAAACAACCATAAACAAGTTTAAATGCCTTCAGATTTTGATCGCCAACTTGTTGAAAAGCGCAAAGAACCTGGAAATAAGATCAGATTTTTTTTTTTTTTATAAAATGCTTTTTTGGCTGCCTTCTACTCAATGCAAATGGATAAAACTTTGCAGGCATTCACCAGGATAAAATCCGTTATAAGATTTGATTTTCCAAAGTGAAGCTAAATAAAAGCATTTAAAAACAACGATTTCGGCTGTTTTTAACGGGTTCTGATCGCAAAAAAATTAATTAAAGCTATTCGTTACTAAAAAGTAAATTTTTTAAGAAACGCTTTTCTTTACCTTAATATATTGATCAGTTGTGAACACAAAATAAATATGTATACTAAAAAAAATCGACTAAAAGTCAAAAAATAGGAACATTTCAAACAACATAAACTTTTAAATCAAAATGGAAAAAAATCTCACACATTCCTTAAAGGACAGCGTGGGGCGCGTTGTTATGAAACAAAATGCTCAATTATTAAAAATTTGTTGTATTTCTTTCGGTCTGAAATATTAAAATGTACTTACGGCAGTCATGTTTTTTTTAAGTTCAGGTTGGTATGGGCGCCCCACGCTTTTCTTTAAGCAATGTGTGCGATTTTTTCCATTTTGATTTAAAAGTTTATGTTGTTTGAAATGTTCTTATTTTTTTACTTTTATTTATTTTTTTTTATTTTTTCAAATGACACAAATTTCTTTTTTAAGTTCCTGTTAGTTTTCTTTTTTTTGGAGCTTTGAAAACAAACAAAAACTGCACTACATAAAAAATGATGTGAGCCACTGTTTATAAATTATAGATAATTAATTGATGTAAGCCCATCTGTTCGTGCTTGAAAGTCATTACACAAATACTTCTAAGTAATGCAGGAGGTATGTAATAGTCATTGCTGAGTAATTAAAAAGTTTATGCTGGATAATTAAGACAACTGCAATTTTCACAACAAAAATAAAATATATATAAATTTATTTAACAAAAAAAATCATTAATTTTAATTAATTTAACTAATTAAAAAAAATTAATTTTATTTACAAATTTTATAATGTTCACTTAATCTACAATTTTCAAGATACTACTTTTGAACTGTGGTTTTGGTTTACCACGCTTTGTGTTAAATTTTCATTATAATCAATATTTTCCTTAAATTCCTAAAAAGAATTGTTTTTTTTTTTTTTTTTTGTTTAATTGCATGTGTTTTCTTCATTAAGTTTTATATCAGTTGAATTGATTTGGGTTTCATTATTGATTTGTTTAGAAATTTCTAAATCGGGTTTCTTTCATTGCAAATAAGTATTACAACGCAATTTAATATTAGCTACACTACATACATTAAATTTTGTATTTATAAATACAATGCGCAAACGAACGTGTATTTTCTACGTATGTATGATTGATTGAATTAACGAATAATAATCTAATTGGGGTTTCCCCATGAGTAACGGAAAATTTTGTTTATTATTTAGAATTTTCAAAGGAAAATATTAGAATTAGAATGACAATAATTTAGGAAAGTTTTCTGAAGCTAACATTAAAAGAAATTAACAATATTTTTTACAAACAATAAGGATGTAAGTAATCAGAAATATTCCCCCCATAACAAGTCTAATTTAATTTCAAACAATCATTAAATAATTGATTATTTAATATTTAATAGCAACGATAGCAATTGCCTTTGAAATTAATTGTTATTAATTGCGTATTAAAATTAATATTTCAAACTACATCCATACATACATACATACATACATACATACATACTCGCACATACTTACTGACAATATAAAAATGTTTAACGAAATCTAGTTAATAAAATACAAAAGAGCTTGCTTACCTGCAAAAGAGAGAAAGAGAAGAAAATTGATTTTTTGTTATTAAATTCTCTTGCATGCAGTGATGAAATTAAAAAATAATATTATTGCAATATTTTATATGGCAGATGCAAAAAAGAAACAAAATTTGTATCATAATAATACGAGTTATGAACATTAAAGTTTATTTTATAAAATTAACATTTTATCTTTTACAAAGTTAAATTTGGCGGAAAAAAAAATAAAAATTATTGTAAAATACAAGTTTAAAATAAAACATTCAACGAATGTGTGATTTTAATGGTCAACTAAAAATAATATTTATTTAAGTTTGACTATAAATTGCAGTGTTTAACAGTGTAACAAATGTACACACATACATACATACGAGTATGTATTTTTTAAAAAATATTAACAGAAATATACTGAGAGGAATTTAAATATTTTCAAATTGAAAATTATTTTTAATAAAAATCATTTTATTGGTTATGAAAGAATTTTAAAACGTTTTGGTCCTTATTTCTTTATAAAAAAAGAAAATAATGAAACTGGACATATAATAAATATGATCTAGGTATGTATATTCAATGAATAAAGAAAACTATTGTAAACTAGTACAATGTAATCGAAAATGTAATTTCAATTCAAATAATGGATTTTTTAATCATCCAAATTGCTCCATTTCACTATGGTTTTTTTCCGTTTATTTTGGCATAAACTCTAATTTTAAAGCTATTGAATTTAAATTTGGTTTGTGTACATTTTCTATGCTCCCAAGATGACCTACCAATTTTTATATGATTTGTTGTACAATTTCATATAGCTGCTATATAGCCGATCTGCCCGTTTGCCTGCATGAGCAAAGGAATATTCACCTTAAAAAAGCGATTATTTTTAAATGGAGCAAATTGGAGCAATATTGGTTAGTTATTCATTAATCTAAACAATTTAATTAATAAGTTGCCATTTGCAAGTTTTTGCACTGGTTTGCTCTTCAAAAATTATAATCCACGTAACACAAATATAAATGTTATGTTCAATCTAACATAATAACACATAATAACACATAATAATAACCAAATTTGTAGCAGGTAATAATTTTACATACCTCCACTAATATTTTCCATAACAATACTTTTTAATTTTATTCAACTTCAACTTTCACAAGCACTCGAACTCAGCTGATGTTTACCGCCAGTTGTACCAAAACAAAGTGATATTTAATCAGCTGAATTTTTAAAGCATGCCAGCAAGAAAGGGTTGCCTTTGTTTAATTTTATATTAAATTTATATTTAATAATTTTTTTCCTAAGGTTTTATTTCTAGGTTAAGGAAATCAGTTAAATTTCAAAATATGAATCAAAAAAAAAAAAATTGACTTTATGCAAAAAAAATTCTACTTTTTACTCACAGTGCATTCGGAGAATCCACAATTGATTGTCGAAAATTAAATACATCCACAAAGTGCAATGTGCCATACGGCATGAATCACAGCAGGCAACACGATTACAGGTTGTTGTCCATGCTGCAGGGTGTTGTCCACTGTCAAATTAAACTAAAGCTATTTATAGACGGTTGTCAGATCATACAATGTTTTCAGATCTAGCAATGTACTGACATTGAAAACTTGTTAGCAAAAGGTAAATTGTCAATGCTTTTTCTTACAACGTTGGAAGACAAAAATTTTACGTTCACATTGTTGTTAGACATTTTCTGAACATTTTTCAGACAACGTTGTAAGAGCTGACAACCGTCTATACAAAGCTTAATTTCTATTTTTGCTGGCTACAAAAAAAAGACAGTGTTGACCATATAACAAAGTCCCGGAGAGGGGACCACTCTTCTTTCCCCTCTCACCAACAAACTCAAAAGTTGCGCAGCTTTACACACTTTGCCCCGAATCACACACTACTGCGCAACTTTTGAGTTTGTGAATAAGAGGGGAAAAGAGAAAGAGAAGAGATCACTCCTTTTGCGCAGCAAAAGTGGCAGTGTGTGATCCGGGACAAAGCAAATTAAATAAAATAAAAAGTAAAATACAAAATTAATATGTTATGATCATTTATGCATCAAGAGTGAAGTTTATTAGCATGTCTGGAATCATGTACATATGTTTTTCATGTTTCATAAATAAAACGCTACTTTGAAAAAATAAAAGCCTTAATTGCCACCACTGAAATATAAATGGATTATTTTCATTTTTTTGTTTGATTAAAGTTTGTAAGTTTTTTATTATTTAAAGATTTATTATTTTTAATATTTTTATTTACTTTTTTGTTGTATTTTAGCAATTAGCTTCTATAAAATCAACAAAATTCTCTTCAGCCATTATGTTATTTAAAAAGTTCAAAGAACAAATTTATTTTTATTAAAATGACAGATTTCGGGATCAGCTGTTTACTACGTGGCTGTCGTTTTCTAAATAATTACAGGGCGTCATTTATAGCCAGCGGCATTTGCAGTTGTATAGTCGTGTAGTAAAAAAAACAAATATAAAATTACAAATTTTAAAATATTGTGTATTCAAAATTAACGAAAAAAGAAAGTTTTGCTAATGTATGAAAAAATGTAACCTATTGTCAACTCTGTTAATTTTTTTCCACACAAAACATAAAATTAAACCAATTCAAGCTGAGAGTTGTTCGTTAAAAATATTTTCTCTCTCTCAAAAAAGAAAGACATCAAACTTCATATGAAAAAACTTTGTCCGAACAAATATTTTGTTGAGAAAGAATGGGTTAATCCAACTTAATAACCAGCCTTGACTTAAACGCTGCATTAACGAAATTCAGCTACATTTGCATTGTTTTTTAATGTAATTAAAATCTGGAGACGCCTTTCTTTTGCTCTTACAAATTAAACTTATAGAAATTATTATTACAACGACTAATTAAGCAGCCAGAATAAATAATAATGAAAGTGGGGTTAGTTACACTTAAATATTTCGTTGGCTGGTCTTACATTTTGATTCCTAACTTTTTTTTTACTCAACTGATAACGTTGAGCTTTAATAGCAAGCTACTTTGGATAATAATAAGCAATTTTGATAATTCTCATTAAGTTTGATTTTGTATTACGGGCATGAGAATGTTTTACACACACAGACTCGTTTGCTACAATGAAACGAAATTGTCTATCATGTCAACTGTGGTTAAAATAAAATTGTTTGTTTTAAATTAAAGAAGTTCACGTAATATGATGATGAAATTTTAATATCTTATTTAACTCTGACTTGATTTTTAAAATCTCAATGCAAAATTTTCTCGCTGCATCAAAATTTTTTTTGAGTGTTCCCTATCAATGTAATAGCACTCAAATATATTTTCTGTCATAATAAATGGCTGACAATTTTGCTGGTACTTGTGAATTACCATTTTGACCCAAATTATAAAAATACAAAAAATTATATATGTATAAAATTTATACAATAAAACACAAAATAACCAACTTGGTAAACTTTTGTTAATGCAGTGAAACTTATAGGAAACTTGAATGTACAAAAATTAAAAAAAAAAAATATCAGAAACGCAACATTAGACATTTCCCCAGAGTTATAGTACTTTTGTAAATTTATTTACAAGAGATACTTGTGACACTATGGCAAACTTGGTAGAGATATTATTACTAAGAGTCTTAAAAATCCTGTACTCGTATAATTAAAACAAATTCTTAATGTTTAATACAAAAAACAAAAAAATGTTAGTGCCTTTTTGTTTATCTTTTATATGAACGTCATAGAACACCATAACTTCGAAATCTCTTATTTCAGAGATCAATAAGAATTAAAAAAATGCACATAGTCCTTTATGCAGGCTAGTGGGAGATCTCAGTTATCAGTTATGGTGAAAGCAAACGTTTTATTTTAAAGACTACAAAGCGCTATCAAAAAATTTAAAAATTTAAAAATGTTAAATAAATTAAACAAGCTGTAAGACAAGCAAATTCTTCATAAACCCTTACATTAAAAAGTAAAACAAACATTTTAGCAAAAATAAATGCAGAAGTATCAAATTAAAATTTATGTTAGTTACTTGTTAAAAAAAAAAAAAAACACCACAAATCATAAAAGTAAATATAAAACTTTCAAGGTTTATTTAAAAGAATACAAAGTACTTTACATCCTTATGATATATTTTCTTAAAAACGTTCTTTTTTTTCTTGTATTCATCTAATAAATGCTGCTTTTGGGACGGTGTTGTGCAAAAAGTGCCCCAACTTGTGTTTTTATTGAGCAACCGCCATAAAAAAAAACAACTTCTTTTTTTACTAGAAATTTCCTTTAAAAATGTTGCCAAGAATAAAAAGTTTTGTCAGCAAATACAAGAATATCGCCAAACTTTATGGTGTTTGTTTTCAACTCTTTGAAATGTATAAACTTCTTCAAAAATAAAGAAGAACGAAACAAATGTAATTTACAATTCCTTAAAGGATTTACACTCACTAAATCATTGTATTTTTAATACGAACGGAAAAAAGAAGTTATATAAAAAGGAATTGAAGAAAGCAGAGATTTAAAAGTATGTATTTTAGAAATTACATAAAACAAATGAGTAAATAGCATTGTGCTATATACAAGATATATACATCTGCCGAATTTTAAATAGTCTCCACCTAAAACTGGCATTACACACATTAAACATCAGTGGTTTGCACTAACAGCCCCCCGGCCGAACTTGATCTTTATGTACTTTAAACAATATTAAATGCCAACAAAGTTCATAAAAATAAACTAAAATCACAAATAAAAGCTGGTTAGTTTACAGCAGAAAAAGTTCTCGTTATGCCTCTTTATTCATTGTTATTGTTGTCATTTATGTTAATGAAAGGTTTTCAAAAATTCCCCCAGGATTTAGATTTACAGCCATTTGTGCAAACTAAAAGCAAGCTGCAAACATTATGACAATCGACAGGTTAGGGGTAGTAAAAATTTAACATTAGTGCAAAAATAATTGACATTTTGCAGATACAGTTTAGAGAAAAATCAGCACAATTGTATATAACCCATATTTGATTGGCGAAAAACAAATTTATCCACAATTTTCGAATAGGTCTCCCATTTTGGTTCATAACTTTTTTCCTACTCAACTGGTGACATTGATTTTTACTACCAAAATACTTAGGATAACAATAAACATACTTCATTATTCTCATTAATTTAGGTTTTGCATTGCGGACGTAAGTATGTTTTGTACACACAGACTGATGAAACATAGGTTAACTTTACTGATGTTGGATGGTACAATCATAGAGGATACAATGTAGCCAAAAGTAAGTCAAATGTAGAACATAGTAACGTCTTGGTAAACCTTTAAATAAAATCCCAGTAAAAGCGGTGCCTGCAACAAAAAGTCATTTGAAAAAAAATTATGTAGAAATTACAAAAAAAAAAATTGCCACTATCTCAATGTTACACAGCTTTTATTCCCATTTTAAATATTATTAAATTTAAACAAAGCTAGCAATTTTAATTGACCGCTGGCCAAGACCCTTTTCTATTATTAAGTTTCTCTAATGTCAAATAATACATTATCAAAAAAAGGGATATTATTAAAACCGCAGGAAATTTAAGGATAACTGACATTCCTTACATTAAAGGATATCCTTTATGTTTTTTATCCTCTGCTCCCTTTGCCGTATAGTTTTATAGTGTTTTTTTTTTTTGAGGTTTTACTGTATTTTCAGCTTTATTTTGTATGTAAAAGAGTCGCACTATATTGTGTCCTCAAAACATATACATACATATGTATACACAAATAAATACTCATATCCTGTTTTGCCTCTGGGGAGTAATATTGTGTTTTTGAAGTTAAGCATGTATGACTTTAATAAAGAAGCCAAAATAATAAAAAAAAAAAATAAGGAAAAATCCAGGTTTAGCTAAAGGGACTCAGCAAAACCACTCAGGACAACAACATATGTCGTCCTTTGTGGTTAATAATTGTAAAAGGTAGACCACATTTCGCCATAAAAGCAAAAGGACAGATATACTCAGCTGCATTTGTATTTTAAGTTACAAACAAACGTGGCATTTTAAATATTGTGGTTAAATGGATTTTTAACTACATATTACATTTATTGGAATATGACTTTTAACCAGGTTATGTTTCAAGCCGGCTGAAAGCTAAATCTATAAATGTTGAATCAACTTTGTTGCTTAAATTAAATAGAATTGATAGTTTTTTACCACCATTTTCATCAAGTCTACTTATTTTAAACTAACAGTAAAACAATTTTTGTATCAAAAAAAAAAAAATATATTTATTTATATTTACCACAACGATGTCAACATTTTTAAAAATGTTTCAATAATATTATGGTCACTGTAAATATTTTTATGATTGCGGTAACTTAAGTTACGATTCAGATGATTATTACAATCATATATACGAGTATGATTGTAGTAACTATGTATATATATGTTGCAATCATGTCTATGATGAATCTATTTATCATAATTTCTTGCTCTTTGATTATGACAGAGAACAACATAATATGGTATAATTTTTCATCATAAAACTGATCAACATAAACATTACATAAGTGCTATAATCGTATACATATATATATGATTGCTGTCATCAAGTGAATGGTAACTTAATCATATTATAGTTGCAGAAATCATAAAAATAATTACAGTGGCCATAATATTTCAAAAAAAAAAAATATTTTAAAATGTTGAAATAGTTGTGATAAACATGCACAACTATATTTTGCTCTGCGTGTAGGTGAAAAAATAACTAGACTTACTGCCGTATTCATCAAAAATAAAGTAGGTTTGAAGTGTGCTTTTAGACAAAATTTTCATACAAAATTTTCTTAAAGTACATTTCAAGTCTACTTTAATCTTTTCTGAATAAGGGCATTAATGAAAATGTGGGTTAAATGATGAAACAGAACTGGGGCTGAACGCTTTTTTCCATACAGTTTGACGTAAAATTTTGCCAGAGAATGCGGTCGTGAAATAGAATCAATTTTATTTTGACAGCGATTTTTCTTATGCTCTCATTTTAAAACGCAAATGCTCTCAACAATAATACTACCTATACTTTTATTAAATTTTATACATTTTGTAAACAAACCCATATGTTTTTGAAGCTTTGGCGCAAGAAAAATAAAAACAAAAGAAAATCAAAAAGAAAAAAAAAACGTTTAAAAGTGAATTTAAAAGTGAGATTTTGTAATTTAAAAAAAATGAGTGATATTATAGAAAAGCTTATTGAAGAAGTACAAAAGCATGATTGCATATATAATTTACAGTCGCCATTGTACAAAAAAATTTTTTTAAATCAACATTTGTGGACAAAAATTGGAAACTGTCGGCATTACAGGTTGGTACCAGATATCGGCAATGAATCGTTTTTTTACGATTCACAACTACTCAGAATATTTTAAGTATAAGAGCTTTTACATCATTGCAATTTAACTACTCTGAGTTACTCAAACTCAAAACAACGTTGACTTATAAATGCAGGTGGATATAAGTATAAGTACAACGCCGACATCGAGCTCATACCATTCCAAATATGTTTGATTCATAAACCGCGGTATTTAAATTTACATTTTAAGAAAAATACTCACATACTCATAAAGTATTCAACTCAGTTAGGTTATTGAAAAAAATTTCAGCTTAATCAGTTAGGGATTTATACAAAATAAGTAAAAAATAAATATAAAACATACAAGCAAGTTTATAGGAAAACATATTGGGAAAAATATAAAATTTATTATTTTATATAATTTTTATAAGCAGGCTGTAAAAATGAACGACACTCGCATGAGTGTATGCGAGTCATACTTTTTTTTATCGTCTACGTACATTGAGTTAATGAGAGTCTAAATAAACAACATCATACATGAGATTAAGTATGAATATAATGAGTACTTCAAACTTTAAAGATGAGTATTGGTTTGATGATATTGAGACAAGTATGAGTATAAGTACGTATAAGTACAATAAATTACAAGTCATGATTCGAGTATACTCACTTTTTCAGTACTCATAACTGATCTCTGGTTGGTACACAAAAGAAATATAAAAACATTTAATGACAGTTCGTGAAGCTGCAGCCGTCGTTTCCATTATGGGCCTGTTTTCTCGTTTTTGCTTGAAGTTGCGGTCGTGTTCTGTTTTATAATTAACTTGTAAAAATCACTTTTTTAATTTAAAGGCATATAATTTTTTTTATGTAAACATTAATATGTAATTAATTACTGCAAGATTTATGTAACTTTTCAATAATTTTCTTTATGCCAACAGAAATTTTATAAAAAAAGAAGAAACTAATGAAAACTTTTGCATAAACTCATGTTGAGTAGAGTTTTTCAACACACATACATACGAGTACTCGTAAAAAACTTTAAGTTTGCGCTAATTTAGCGTTTTAAAAATTGTTCTCCAATTTAGTAACTTCAGTTTGGTTCTTTTCATTTCTTTTGTCTGTATTTATTTATTTTGTGCGAATATAAAAAACTTTCAACATTATTTACAGCAACAACAACAAACAATACGTTTCTGATATTTACGGGATTCATAAAGAAAAATACATAAAAAAATGCAAAGTTAATGATGGCAAAACAGTTACAAAAAACTCTTACTGTAGCTTAATTTTCCAAAGAGGAGACCTTGATAACTAGTTGTTTTTGTTGTTGTTTTGCTCTATTACTTTTCGCTACTCTACTCGTATTTATTTTCCCTCATTTTGTCTAGCAGGGATGGAAATGATACTCAAATTGTATTATATGTATATCTTGGAATTACTTTAGTTCTGTAGTACAATTAAATTAATATAAAATTTAAATAAATATTTTACTATGCAATATAATTTAATAAATAAGACCTTATTTATGCAATAAGATTTTGTAAAAATATTTAATTTTTTTTAACACGGCGTATAATTAATATTAATTAAGAATTTTCTTCTCTTCCAATTTTTAAGTGATTTTAAAAGGAAGTTCAAATTTCAATACAAACCATTATTCGACACTATCAAATGAGTTACGATAGTTGTAAGATAGTTTTGAATATGAAAAAATGACAATCGCATCAACATTTCCATCCCTGTTGTCTATTTATTAGAACTTGTTCAGTTGCTATTGATGTTTAATTTTTCTTTTTAATTTTTTATTTAAGAAACAAAAGTTGTTTAAAGTTATAGCTAATTTTGTAAGCTTTTTATAACGAACAAAAAGGAACAGCAAATAGCAAATCCTTCATTTTATTTGGAGGATAAAACAAAAAGTGTATGAAACTAAAGAAGAGTGTTGATTATTTACTTCAATTTCTAAATAAAGAAATTGAAAATTAGTTAAAGTATTATTTAGGCGACTTGAATGAACTCAGGCAGGACATATTTCGATTTTTAAGTACATTATTACGATTAAAAGTTCCTAATTGTTTGTAAGATTGTTTTACATATGACTACACTAGGTTAAAAAAGCTGAAAAGGTATCTTTTCGTTTTGGATTTCGTCAATAATTCCGTGACTAACATTTTCATTCAGTATTTTATAGTTTGGAGATACACAGTTGATTATGATTCCAAAATTTTAAATAAAAACGGAATTGAAGTAACCAGTACCGACAACAGGGGCCAAATCACCGCATACGTGATCGAATGAGCTATCGTATCGAAAAATGATTTCGATATAGAAATTATGATAAAATGTACTAAATTTCTTGTTCGATATGGAATGCCATAATTTCAAATAAGAAAATTACGATCAATTTTACTCGATATCGAATGCGGTAATTTGGCCCCAGAGCTTTGTACCAACTTTTTTTTTTGAATTCATGACTTTTTTGAACTTAAATTTTTAGTTGTTTTAATCGATTATCTAATGTTTTCACACAAAAACCTTTTATTAATATAATTAAACTGCAGACTGAATGAAACTCTATAGCACTCAGCTTTTTAAATATAACAAGCCAACAATTGGCAAATAATTTGCAACACAAACAGAATCATTGAAAAATATCTATACTAAATAATTTATTAAGACAGATTTGCATAATTTGCTTAATAAACGTTTGTTAAATTTAATAATCGTTTTTGAATAAGGGGGTTAAAAAACATCCATTAAATAAAACTAAAGCTAAGTACAGACGGTCGTCAGATCTTACAATAATGTCAGAAAATCTTTAACAACCATGTGAACTTAAAATTTTTGTCTGCCTACGTTTTCAGAAAAAAAAAATATTGTCAGACATCTAACAATCGTGTGAACACATTACGCTGCCATAGTCAGATCATTGTCATACACTTTTCATTGTCAGATGTGCGAAGTTTATGCATTTTACAATGGCATCATAGTCAGAGAAATATTACAAGTGTTTTTGTGCGTTATTTTATTTATTTCTTCAGTTTATTTGCCTTGCCAAACACACTGAAAGCGTGAGCAAAAAACATAAACAGAGAGACATATGGTGAGAGAGCAAACGCGTGCAAAAAATATTAAATGTTATTAGAAACGAACTTCATTTCCACTACTTTCTAGAACATATACATATGTATGTATGTATATGCAGAGAAAATTGTTTCATGGCAATATTTAAAAATTTTAAATTTAATATAAACACACACGCAGTTTTGTCAACGAATCTGTCAATTTTTGCCCTACCACAATCTGACAACAGTATGAACTGACAATTTCTGTTGACAAATAAATTTATTGTGTGAAAATTGTCACCCAATGAAATTGTAAGGTTTTCTTAAAATCGTCTGAACAGACAATTTACAAATGTTTCATTGTCAGTACATTATCAGCACATTTCCAGATTTTACAACATTGTTGTGTCTGACAACCGTCTGTACATAGCTTAATACAGAAATAAAACTTTACAAATTCTTACAAAAGCAGTTTAAATTTTAAAGAAAAAGACGAAAACAGAAAGAAGTTTGTAAAGAAGAAAAGTAATCACAGTAATGACTAAGAGCATTCATACTATTTGGAACAACAAACTAAATAAATTAAAAATAAATTTAAAAAAACTAAGAAACTATAGTGCAAATTAGATTGCTCCAACATAACAGAGAGAAAACAAATTTGTAGGTAATAGAAGTGCACTGAAGGAAAATGTTTTTATAATCAATATTTTCTATAAAACAATTGCTACACACAATACGTGTGATAGAAAAAATAGTTTTTGACAAAATAGAAAATACATTTTATTTTTCGAAAATTAAGCAAACGTTTGATTATGACTTGCCATTAATAAATAAAATAAACTATGTGTTTAGTAAGTACTACATAGCGTCTTATATTGGGAAATAAACACTTTATATAATATGTTTGTTTAACTAAAACATTTTTATTATAAAAGAAACAATTCCTGAGAGAGTAGCAACCAGTAGGTTGAAGTTTAATATGTCTTACAGCTAATTAAATACTCTTAATTTCCTTGGAGGGATTAAAATGATGATTCTTTCAGACTTTGTTAGTTTTACATGTTTTTTTGGACTAGAAATGTACTTTTCATGACATACATAGCAACAATGAAAAAAAAAACAAAAAGAAAATGTCTACTAAATCGTAATAAATCTATACTTGTAATTCTATTCTCAGAAACACATAATTGCCAATGAGTTCTATTTAATGTGGCAACTAGAGAGAAATGGTCAACAATAACAAAGTATGACCTTCTTGTCGACTTAAAATTGAAATAAAAAAATATGACATTTTCCACTTAACATTTATAGAAAATGTTAAAATTGAAGGAAATATTATGTAAAGAAGCCATAATTTTATTCAAATGGTGATTTTGTAATAGAAATCTAGAAAAGAAGAAGGTTTTTGGAACAGTATTTTTAAAAACAATACGACGGCGGTTCAATACACTTAGTCCAACGCTTGTCTACCAATTCTATCCCTTGATTAAAATAGTTTTCCTTAAGGCCTTCAAAGTAGTGGTTGACAACTGTACTTTTATCTTCATTTGAGATAAAACGCGTGGCAGCTAGAAATTTTTTTAGATTTGGCAACAGGTAAAAGTCACTGGGAGCTAAATCAGAAGAATAAGGTGGGTGGTCAAGCAACTCATACTTTAATTCGTTGATTTTAGCCATTGTTAAAACACTCTTGTGGGCTGGTGCATTGACTTGATGAAAAATTGTCTTTTTTTCTGTTGTAAGCCAGAACGTTTCTTTCGAATTTTTATATTTAATTGATCTAAAATGTTGCAATAGTACTCGGAATTTATTGTTTCAGCCTTTTGCAAACAGTTAATTAATAAAAAACATTTGAAGTCGCAAAAACCCGTTGACATAACCTTACCAGCCCATTGAATTGTTTTTGCCTTTTTTGGGGCACTTCCTCCAGCTTCAGTTCATCGCTTGGATTGTTCTTTTGTCTTTGGAGTATAGTGGTGGATCCATATCTCATCAACAGTTATGAAACGACGCATAAAATCCATCTTATTTTTATTAAAACGATACAAACAAGCTGGAGAAATTTTCATTCTTATGCGTTTTTGGTCGACTGTAAACAAATGCGGCACCAATCTTGCCGAAAGCTTTTTCATCTATAGTTCTTCATGCAAAATTAAATGGACTCGATTATTTGAGATGCCCATTATATTAGCTATATCACGCACTTTTATTCGTCGATCATTTAATACCATATCATGCACTATGGCTAGAATTTCTGTTGTTGTTACTGCTTTTGGACGTCCACTACGTGGTTCATCCTCAATGCTTGTACGAATTCAGCAAACCAATTTTTTACTGTTGCATATGAAGGAGCACTTTCACCTAACCAATTCACCATATTATTATGAATTTCTTGCCCGATAAAACTTTTTTCTTTAAATATTTAATGACACCACGAATTTCTAATTTTTCCATTGTAAAAAAAATCGCGGATGCGTCTTTTTTGAACACTTATTTCTATATGAAGAAGTTGGCTGATCCAACAGACAGCGCGGCTGGAAGTTTCCAAAACACTTAAGTTTTTTCTATTTTACCGTGCTTTCTGTTCTAGGCCAAGAAGTTTCTGAACCGCCCTCGTAAAACTTGAACAAAATATTAGAAAGGTTTTAGATATGTAGTTTGTTGTCCTAAATATCTTCTGTTATTCATTAGTTTGTTTTCAACGAGTTGTAACATATGCTGAATGAGTAAAAAAATATTTAAAAGTTCCTGTGGATTATGGAATGATGGAAAAATTCTTCAAAGAATAATTTTTTTTTTACGAAATTCCTGTGTTAAATTCGTTCCTTAAACAAAGATTTTTAGCACTTTCGTAGGAATAATAAATTCCATGTATATTTTTTTATTCTTGGAAAGTTATTTTGTTAAAAAACCTCATGATTTTCAAATAAATGTGCTACATTAACCATACTATGATATGAAGCTTTGACGTTAGAAACAAGCAACAAATCCTGTAAATAACTCAAGATCATATTGAATCAACGAATTGTCTACATTGCTCAAACATTGTGTCAAAGTTGTGCTCTTTTGGAATTATCAAAGTTGCTTTCAAATTGCATGAGTTGTGAAACAAAATATAAAAAAAACATAATTAACATTGATCATACGTCATGCTAGACAAAATTTACGATAAAATACATTTTCCTGCTTTATATTTGAACTAAAGCAGATTTCTGCTTTCAATAAGACAAACTTACTTTTATTTTGTTTTCCTTTATATAAAAATGGACAAAAATACACTTACCTGAAAAGAAATAAGATTTAAGAACAAATTAATATTAGTATTTTATAATATTAAGTAAAATATCAAGGTTACTTCTTTAAATAATATGTATATTTATTAGCTGCTTACGTAATATGCAATTTATTTTATTACAAAACTGTATAAATTACTTAGCTGTCTCTAAAAAAAAGCTTTAATTTAAGCATCCTTGTTTGGCATAAAACATAAAACCTTGATACACAAATACAAAAATACACATGGAAATCAATGATTTTTAAATGCACATACATACACTTAAATATACAACTACAAATTCAAGGACATTTAGCACAACACACTGCATCCTTTAACCCAGGAAAACAGCCACACAAACCAATAAAACAAAGGTAGTAAAATGCAAAAGCCTGACAAGGTTACACTTACAAAACAAGTAAAAATGTGCAACGAAATTATTAATTTATAAAAACCTCAAAACTACCTGGGTTTCAATGTGTATCTGCCGCAGTGTAATTGTATTTTTTTTTTGTTTTTTAAGAATAAAACCTCCAAAAATAGACATAAATAACCTTGGTTGTTAATTAAATATTTGCAAACACACACTTGCATACAATTGCACAATACAGAGATAAAATCAAGAAAAAGCAAAACGATTTTTACACCATACAATAGTTTGTGTCTCTACTTTTTTAAGGGGTGTATATTGGAACTGGCTAAAGTATATTTAAAATATATAGTTTTAACCTTACAATTATGAAAAACCCTGGCACAATTTTTCCCAGAACAAAAAAAAAACCATTTTAAAGTTAATCTTTGTGTGAGCAAAAACTGAAGTGGGTTTTACAGGAAAGAAATCACTAAAAACCTCAACAAAAAACCACAAAAATAAATAAATTCCAAAAAAACTATATATTACAGACAGCACAACATAACACACAAATATTGATCAATAAAACACAACAATCATTTGCAACTAAAACAATAACAAAAACAAAATAACAGCACATGAACTAAATAGACTAAAAATAAACTTAAATCAAATTTGCAACAAATAAATAGTCAAATTTTTAATCTAACCAAATTAAAGAGATAAAATAAATAAATACACAAATAGTTAGAAAACAGTGAGTTGTAAAAGTGAATTGAATGGCAGCATTTTTTAAGTCAAAAACAACTTCCGATTCAAATAATAGAAACAATTCATTTAAATTAATTTAATTTTATTTTAAATAACAAATAATTTTTGGATAATGTTAAAATGTCTAATAAATTTTTACTCTACTTGCTACTTTTTTGAAAAATCTTAAAACTTGTCGTGTTTTTGAATTTTTAAAAATCGCCCAAAAATTTTGTTAGCCAAAATTCCAAGAAAGTCGAAATTAATATTAATCATACGTCACACAGTGATATTTTTTTTGTGCAAATAGGCTATTTTTTACAGGTATTTGTTAGAAATCTAATGATGCAATTCTGTAGAGAAATGTTTTATTAGTAGACAACCATGATTTGTTTTCGAAAAAAAATAAAATTTTGTATAAAAAAGAGTGTGGTAAAGTTATCTAAATATTATACAACGAAAACTGATGAAAATTTTACTACATTTCAGTTTTTTATACAATAAATATAGAGTTTTAGAGCATTTTTATTAAAATATAGTATTTTAAATTTAATAGGAAAGAAAAAATATTTAAATTACATATATAGTTTAAGAGATCTGAGCAAATCAAAATAACTCCAAAAAATTTTGCATTTGCAGTTTTCATTAGAAAAAAAAAAATAAGTTAGCTCGGTGTACCTAAGTGTTAGCACTATGTACTTCTAAATAAAAGTTTGGAATATTTTCTTTCATTTTATGTAAAAAAATGCTGCGACTTTTTGCGATCGCTGAAAAAACTTATACATTTTGTGATAAAACTCACGTATTTTTTATGAATATTTACAGTAAATTGTAATGCATATTTACAATAAAAGGTTTTGTATACTTTTAGGCTTTTACAATTGGTACTTCATGCCAGCTACTGTCCATAAAGTATTGATACATGGAAATGGCATAATTGAAGCAGCAGTGCTCCCTATAGGCATGCTCTCCGAGGAAGCGAAAGAAGCACGTAATAAGGATTACAGAAATTATAGATTAATGTTTTCCAGAAAATTCCGTAGAACTGCAACAAATACTGATGTTTTGCATCGTTTGTCTGCATCATCTGATCTCTATATAAGTAGTATAATAGCGTAGACAGACGACACAGCCCTAATTCAAATTAACTCGTGAATTATCCCCATCCTAATGCGCATTAGGTTAGACGTAAATGAACAAAATCAAAGTGAATTTATACTGAATTTAGCTATTTCAATATGGCAACATCGTCGAAAATCAATCATATGTTATCAAATTGTTTACTATTCTAAAAGAAGAAGAAGACAATTGTAAAATTAAAATAATAAAAATAAATTTCCACAATTGCCTTTCTTTTATTTCAGAGTGTCCCACTGCGGTCCCCACATGTAGCAACACGTTCAGGTTGATGGCTGCTAGTGCATGAACAATTTTTGCACTATGGAGCAGTTTCAGCAAAAGTAATTTCAGATTTTTTCAAATAAATACTGATTTTTCACCAAATGCCAAACAATTTTTTTCATAATTAAACAGTTGTTTACAAACAAACAGCTGTTTAAATGCTGTTTTAAATGCAGAAACCGTCGTCTGTCACGGTAAAATCTTAATTCACATTAGTGAGATTTTAATGCAAATTAACGCTGTCGTCTGTCTACGCTATAAGACGTCAACCACGTAATCATATTTTGGAACTAGATGATGTAGTAAAAGAAATCATAATTGATGAATAAAAAGTTTAAAATGAGGTTAACAGTTTACTCATAAAATTATTTTTAATTTGTACAAGAGAAACTTGATGATATAGTTGCTGCAATGATAGATGATGAATAAAAGTCTATATTTAAATGCATGTATTGAAATTTATTTATAGAATAATTAGTTTTGGTAAAGAAGCAAAAAGTTGTGGGAGCAAATATAATATGGGTTATATGGGCAGTAAGTGGTGGGCGTTAATTGAGTTAATTTCAAAAACTTTGGGCCAAAAATAAATTTTGTGTTCTATGGGCGGTGGGTAGAGGGCGTGGCCAATTTTGATGAAACTTTACATATTTCTTAATTAAGCTAACCAAAGGCTATGAGCCAAATTTCAACATTCTACGAGCCCTCCTTATATTTTTTCCCAAATATTGTATGAACCAATCCCTCTGTGCGTCATGGCAGAAAAAATTTAGGCCTAATTTGGTAAATCACTTGCGTTCAACTTGCGTTATTTATCAAGATAATATTTTGTATTGTGAAGAAAAAAGCTTTTAAAACAAGTAACTATAAATACAAAGATACTAAGAGGTATAAAAAATGTTCGCACTTATGGATATGTCTTCTTCTTTGGCTAATGAAGATTCCTTAAGCGTCCTAGACATATGTATCTATTGAAAAACCCCAATTGCGCTCTACTATCAACATCATGAATTTAACGAATAATGAGTAAGTAAAATAACACTGTGGAGATTTACAATATTTTTAAATTACTTTTTAAAGATTTCAGATGAACTTCCGAACAGGAACAAGAAAGCGTTTTCCCTTCCCAAAGGAACCTCATCGGGTGTCAGCTATTTCAAAAGAAGCAAAACTTGCAACAACAACAACAATAAGGTTTTTGGCAATAGGATGGTATCAGAAGGGAATTGGGAATGAGCTTATAACATCTCTTTCACAGTCCAAGGTTAGTGACGTCATTAATGAATGTTTGTCAGTTATCGAACAGTCGCTTTGTCCAAAATCAATAAAGTTTAATCTTACGGCTGAAGACGAGATCACAGAGTATACAGAGGCGGCAGAAGGGGAAAGAAAATGTAGTTTTATATTTGTTTTTTGATGCAATAAAATTAAATTTTGTCACAGAGTATTTTTGTATTGTTTGATACAATCATAAAAATAACGAATGCCCAAACTCCACAATGCATACCACAAAGTATAACAATTATTTAAATACAATTTAGTAAGTTATTGAAATCACAAACATATAAACAAAATTTCAATTTAAATATTCTAACTCAAATTGTTTTATTTCTTGAAAAATTTGGTATCCCGGTTGTAATTGGCTGTGTCGATGGGACGCATTATAGAATAAAATCTCCAAAAGAAGATGTGAAGCACCTTTACTACAATAGGAAAGGCTTTTATAGTTTGAATGTTATGCTGGTATGTAATAATAGATATTATTTCTAAAATCAGATTAAATTTTGTTTAATTTTGTAGTAGACATGTAATTTCAAACAAATAATAACATTTGTGGACTCCCGTCATCCCGTCGCTAATCATGACTTATTTATTTTGTATTCCAGTGAAGCCAATCAACAATTGAAATTGAGCTGCCGCTGTGGCTTCTTTTTTCGCCATAAGAAAAATTTTAGTAGTATTTTAAACTAAATGAATATGTTTGTATATATTTATTTATATCGTATTAATAAAGTTCCTATAAAATATTACATTAATTGAATAATTATGTTTCTTAATAATATTTTCATCCAACTTTTAAAACTAACGCCAAGAAAATGAAGGCGTTAAATTTGACAACACAAGTGATAAAAAATTCAGTGTTGCGTTTTACAAAATACACAATTTCAAGCAGTTGTATTAACAACAACGTAAGACTCAGCTGTTACAACGCAAATAATCACTTGCTTAAACGCAGTGATTTGCAAAATGTACTTGTGGCATTGCGTTTTACAAAATTATGGCCTTAAATTTTACACAAAGATTGTGTTGACACCGGTCGCGATTTGTTGGTCAGTCAGAATTAGATTTCTAAATGCATACACAACTGTCGCTTTACTTTTAGCTTGAACTGTAAACTTATGTAAATGGACGTAAACAACAATATTGTAAAATTTACTTAGAAACACATAAAAAACTACACAGTATTTGGAGCACTCACAAACACACACTTAACAAATAAAAATGGAGACCATGACGTAGTTACTGTAACTCTAAAAACCATTTTGAAATACATACACAAAACCAGCAAGAGTTTTACTTTTTTTATGTTCATTTAGGGGGATTAAGTTTTATTTTTACAAACGTACGTTTTTGCAGTCTAAACTTTATGCCGAAGTACAGATAGAGGCAGAGAGTAGAGCTGCAGTTTTTTGTTTTTTTTTTTTTTTTTGTGGAACATGAAAATGCCATTGGGATTTGGATTGGGGTAAACGTGTTTGTGATTTTAGTTTTTACTAAAAATAGTAAAAATAGATTTGAGAACTTTTATTGTTGTGGGTATTAAATGTTTGTTGTTATCATTGTCGTTGTTATTGCTGTTACTGCTGTTCTACGAAATATTTTAGAATTTAGTATATAAATTTGAATATTGGTTGAAGTAAATTTGCTGCATACGTGTAAATTTTTTGTGTTTACTTTTGCTGTGTTAAAAGACACAGAAAAAAAACAGACATTTGCAATTTACTGCAACTTGCAACATGATCAAATGCAAACAAATATTTGCTCTCACACAAACATTCACGATTTACATAAATAGTTACATTTTTGTGTGTAGAAAACAAATACATACTCAAAATACTCCCAAACCTAAGGTTGTTGGTAAAAATTCTACAAAAATCAACATTAATACACCTTTCTCTCTCGTCGAAAAACATTTTAATATTCAAAACATTTTTTGGTTATAAAATGTAAATACATACTAATTCAAATATGTATAATCTATACATATACCTACATACATACATATTCACATACAAATTTGAATGAATACATTTGTATTTATGTACATAAATATTTAGGTGTACTAGTCTGTGTTTTAACTGCAAATGTAAATACATTTGCAGTTGTTTCTGTTCTGCTTAGTTTTTTTCGTTTTTATTGCCAACAATTTATTTAATGTATCTCGAGCAAAAATCTGTAACAACTCATCACAAAATCCTAAAAAATTAATATGTTAAAAATAATAATTTCTTTATATGCTGCTAGTTTTACGAAAAAAGGACTCAATAATTCATTTGTAGGGGAGTATGCCTGGAAATATGCAGCATATTTTTCAAAAAAACAAAAAAAATTCTTTTTTTTTAAATTGAGTTAAATTTTTTATTACTGATAACTGACGTTTAGTTAAACCAATTTTGTATACCCTACAACACCATAGTGGGGAGGGTATATTGGATTTGTGCTGATGTTTGTAACGCCCAGAAATATTGGTACAACAACTACCTTAAAGTATACCAATCAACTCAGAATCACACTCTCAAAAATGTTGGTATCCAAATAATATTTAACGCAAATATTATTTCCTATGTATACAAATAATATGGTATAATTTTACGATGATCGGTCCATAATTAGTCAAAACTCCCATATAAGACCCTCTCCGTAATTCACTTTAAGCTCCATAAATCGTTTAAAAGTATTTATATCGAGATAAAGTTTAACACATATAATACTTATATTCACAGACATCATGACACTAAATTTTTGGATGATCGGTCCACAATAGGTCCGCTCATTTCTGAAAAACTGTTTTATACATATACTGGGTTTAGCGTATTATATAGTCGGGCTTTCAGGATACAGAAATATTGAAGCTTAGAACCTGCTACAATTGTTCCGATAACAATTCTTGTATAAATGTAGCTAAATTCAGAGGATGAATATTTGTAAATTAATGTAATTAATATATCTTGCTTATTGTTTCTAAATAATTTTCTTTTAATTAATTTTTCTTTTAAATCATTTTTACTTAAACATTTGGCCAATAATTACTGGAATTAAATTAAAATATAAAACAATATCGCCCATAATTAACTTTTGTTGTTTTCCTACATTAAAATTAATTTTATGCTAAAACTTCCTAAATTCAAATGATCTTTGGGTAAAGCAACCGCATTAATTAAATAGTAAAATATGGTTGAAATTTTACTTACACCAAACCATGAAAAAACAACCTCCCAAACAACAAACAGGATGTACCAATATTTTAAACATTTAAAAAAAAGTTTTTAACAACAAGAGTCCACCAACCAACATCGAAAATAAATTGCCATTAACTAACTTTAAAATATATATTAGGGAAGTTAAGATTGTCACTATTTAAATGGGAAGCCGGAAGTTGTTGAAATTTTTAATTATAATCAGGTTTAAATAAAATTGTTATTTTACAGTCTATCCAAAAACGTAAAATTTTTATTGCTTTTTGGCCCTAGAAGTGGCTTCACCCTAATATTTAGTTAGTTAGATGTATATACAATACACAAGCTTTACATTCCTACAGCCTCAATACGAGTTCAAGTTTATTTTACAGAAAAACTTACAGAAGGTTCGGTGTGTGTAGACAGTTATTTAATGGAGCTGTGGTGTGTGGCAGGCATTTGAAATAGAAAAAAGATAAACACACAGGCAGTCAGCTTGGGAGACACCCAAAGAAGGAGACTTAGAAATCCATACATGGCATCCATATACATATTGGTTTGGATGCAATCAAGCAATGATAACATTTTTATTTTAGGATTTTAGCAAAAGTCATATCATCATTCACAACAAACAGTCAACCACTACGGATTCAAACATACATACATACGAGTACAAGTAGGTACATATGAATCGGGATTGAAATTTCAATTGAAGTTTCTTGTTTACTTTTTTTTGTTGTTTTGGTTGGTATTTGTTTCAAAATGATGACTATGGACTTGTTTAACTGTGGTGAGTGCTGTATGTAGAGTATAGAGTAAATGTAGGTTGTTGGTTGCGCTTGGTAACATGGGATTAATAAAGACAAAACGACACAAAGTTAAAACCCAATAAAAAAAAATAACCAGCAAACAAATAAACATCTACTCCCAACAACATTGGCTAAACTAGTTAATGTTAATGCTTTCAAAATTTCAATTGTAAAAGTTTTGAATTTGTTTTTCTTCTACATAAATATATGTAGGTACATGTATATGTATTCCCGAACAAGAAAATGTATTTTTATTTTTTAGTTTATTTTTATACCCTACACCACCATAGTGGGGATTTGTGCTCATGTTTGTAACGCCCACAACTATTGATCCAACACCCACCTTAAAGTATACCGATCGATCGACTCAGAATCACTTCCTGAATCGATTTAACTATGTCCGTCCGTCCTTGTGCGCAGAGTACAGGTCGCAATTTTAAAGATATTTCAATAAAATTTAGTACGCGCCATTTTTTCGGCCCAAGGACGGATGGGATTGAAACTAATGGAAATCGGTCCATTATTTCACCTGGCCTCCATACAAATGTCCTCTCGAAATAGGGATTTAGCGATCATAAATATTTGAATTATGCAACAAACCACACATATTTCACTAGAAATGAGTGTAAATGAAGCCAAATCACACCTAAAAATTTTGTGCAGCTCGGTCCATAATTTATTATAGCTCCCATATAAAGCCCACTCCCGAAAATCACTTTAACGACCATAACTCTCTCAAAAATCTTGGTATCCACATAATATTGAACACAAATATATTTCATATATGTAATAAAAATAATATGGTACAATTTTATTTTGATCGGTCCATAATTAGTCGTAGCTCCCATAGAAGGTCCACTTCCGAAAATCACTTTAACGATCATAAATTTTTTAAAAATGTTGGTATCTAAATAAAATTCAACACAAGTAAGTTTCATATATACAGATGACATCTAATTTTATAATGGTCGGTCCATACTTAGTCGAAACTCCCATAATTCACTTTAACCTTCATTAATCTTATAAAAGTATTTATATCGAGATAAAATTTAGCATATATAATATTTATATTTACAAAAATCATGATACTAAATTTATGGATGATCGGTCCATAATAGTTCATATAAATATAGAGCCCATTTCTGTAAAACTGTTTTATACATATACTGGGCGTAGGAAATTATATGGTCGGGCTTGACCGACTATACTTTCTTACTTGTTTTTTTTTTCTTGCAAATAAAACAGTTTTATTATTTCAATGTCTCTCAATTTAAATTGTCTGTCTGTGAGGAAGTGTGCTGAAAATGATCATTGTAGATGTGTGTCAAAAGTCTAACGTATAACAATTTAACTGTAAAATGTATGCGTGTGATTATCAATCCATAGATATTATTACATGCATACACACATACCCGCATTAGGATTAACTAGAATTGTTCAGAAAGCCAGCCAACCAGACAACCAGTTAGACAGACAGGCAGACATACGGGTTAACACATTTGAAATTTTGACATCAAGTTCTTCATCTGTCACGTCTATAGAAATCCGGAAAGAAAATAAGTTTTTGCTCAGTTAATTTTTGGAATTTGTGTTTGTGCCTAAATTAAAAAGCAACCTGACTGCTACAACATACTAAACGTTACGAAATGATTAAATGTTTAAAATGTTTGAATGTAAAAGAATAATTTTAACAGCAGGTTTTTAATGACTTATGCATTCATATTCATAACATTCATTCATCCATCATATACTATTTAATGTCAAAATAATGAAGTGTGCCTTTAAATTGAACAACAGTTAAATTTAAACTCAAATTTAAATACTCGTAGGTAGGACAAAATTAAGGCAAGCTGTTATACAACAAAACTGTTATACTATAGTAATTATAGTTTTACAAAACAGTTTCTGTAGAAAATACTGTTATACACAAAAATATTTATATAACAAATTGGTATACGCCAATTGTTGATAGCGAAAAAACAGTAATACGTAAAGTTGTCTATAAAAAAAAACTCTTATAATAAAATGCTTGATAGAAACAATTGCTATACACAAAGTGCGCCATTAAAAAATCTGTTAAACACCAAATTTGGTACATACTGTTATACACAAAATTTTATAAAAAAAAAACAGCTATTATACACATAAATTTCATTCAAAACTACTTGCATACAAAACTCGTTTGATAGAAAACTGTTATATATGACATTTTCTATAAAAAAAAACTCTTAGTTGGTTCGTTTACGTGGTTGCCTGTTGCGTGTAAGTCCTGGGTCATACACTGCCACTTTTGCTGCTCAACTTTTGAGTTTGTGGGTGAGAGGTGAAAGAAGAGTGGTCCCCTCTCTCTCTATCTCTCTCTTTAGCCAGTTCGTCCGCCCTTTCATTAACGTAATAGTCTCTATGCGCAGGGGCATAGTAATGCCAGTTAGACAGTTCTTCTTTACATTGCCTGACTAGAATAGGGATTAGATAGGTATGGGATAGGGATAGGATGGGATATAAGTAACATAAGCCTGGCTATCGACAAAAATGGCAGTGCTGACGAGTATGTTCGATCACATAAAATTCTACATGCTTTCCCAATCGGTAGTATCTCAGCCTGAAATATTGAGAGTTTTAAATGAGTTGATCGAAGAAGAAACCACACTCCATCTTTGAACCATAAGTGTATATGTACTCTAATTTTATATCTAGTCACGTCTGGATCAAAAAAAAGAGATCTAATTAAGACAATTTTCATGAAATGCAATAACAAGCTATTCTCAAAACAAAACATTCAGCTTTGTTTCAATGAGTTTTTTCTTTAATTTCGCCATATTGAAAAGAAGATAGTCATGTGGACCAAATACAGACTTTCTTCTTTTCAATGTGGCAAAATTAAAGGAAAACGAAAGAAAATCAGTTTAACACTACATGAACGGTTCATAGCAAACAACAAATTATTCTGGGTCACAAATGAGTCCACGTCCTGTATATAAAATAACTAAAAAAAAGTACGATCGTTTAAATTTATCCATCCCTAATTGAAATCATATTATGTATACATAGTTGGTTTTAAGCATAAAATGATAATTTTATATAATTATATGTATATATTATGGTGCTAAGTCATGTTATGGTTATGATGCTATTATAATAATCATATCGAGCATTAAAAACCTTAAATGCAAACTTTACAGAAGAAGTACATATGTATATTTTTTTTAAGTTTTCCATGCTTTAATTAAATATAAACATACGGCAAATATGTACTTGAACAAATGTTTGTTTTGCTATAAAATTATTAATAAGTTTGGAGTCGTTTTTATAATTCGCAATAAACAAACCAATGATTACAACAGGTAAAAATTTTGAACTGAATTCTTTTATATTCACTTTTGACAATATTAAGAATTGTTTAATCCATTAAATTCACAACTCTCAAACTGCTGATATTTTCGTTTAAATTTCCTTTTCAACAATCAAAATTACGTGAAGTTTTAGTCATAAACCAGGACTGGGAGTGCAAACTTTTTAAGCCAAATAAAATTTATAGGAAAATTGTTAAACGACAAAAGAGAAATAGAAAATCAGCAAAAAAAAAACGAAAAAATTTAGTTTAATAGTCAAACATGCTTAAATGGCAAAAATAGCACAAGTGGGTGGAAAAAGTAACCAATTCTAATACAAAAACAAAAGTACCAATATTAACGCTTGAATAAATCAACAACCACTTTGCCATTGTCTTCAATGAGTAAGATTTTCTTGTTGTTTCCCTTTACTTTGCGTGTGAGTTTGTTATGCATAAGTACGGCCATGGGAGGAAGTTTAAAAAAAGTTGGTCTTCATTAGGAATATGTTTTGTTGCCTTGTGAGTTATTTATGTGTAAGGACTATTTAACAACTTAAAAGCCAAATAAAATGTTTACACATCAGCAACGTACGAGTATACGAATACTTTAGTACGTTGTACAAGTTTATAAACGAATGCTAATGTATGAATGTCAAAAACAGTGACTTGAATTAGAGTTGTTTTTCTATATTTCTTGTAGTTTTTTTTTTGTTGTGGGAGGTCTAGTTAAGATGTTCATTTTTGTTTTACTTTTAATAATTTTTTATCTCATGTCATTTGTTAATTTAATGGATTTTCAGTCGCACCCAATTTAAGAGGGCGTAATGTACTTGTGTGGTTAATATAAATGACTGATTAGTCCGAAGTGTTACATCTTGGAGTAAGGGTTAACAACATTGTCCACACCATGAACAGGGGTTAAAAGTAACTGATTACAAATAGCCAAAGAAAAATATTTTTACAAAATAAAATCCACTTTAAATTCTTAAAGAAATGCGACCATATTTCAAATATTTCAAGAAATAAGCAAAATGAGCACCCTCAGTCAGTGATGTCAGATGTTCCTCTTGTAGGGAATTTTTCTCCAAAAATCAGACTGTAGGGGAAAAAAAGACAGATTTTTTATTTTCGTCCAAATGTAGGGAATTTTTCCTTTGCATGTAAATAAAAATTTAATTTAACTGACTTATGAAAAAACATCTGTGGTGTAAAAGCATATCGCTTCAATAATCACAATGTGGCTACTTTGTTATTGAGTATCAAGTACCCAATTTTTAAAGAAATGGAATTCTTAAATCCCAAATTATTACTGGTAATAAAAAAATTTACAAATTTAAAATATTATGTGAAAAGTTTAATATTAATGCTAGTCTTCTTACTCAAGAATGGCTAACCCTAGAATATAATTTTTCAAAAGAAGAAATAAATTCTCTTTCAAATATGGATTTGGAACCATTTTAGTTATATATATCAAAGTCGAAGAATTTCAATAAAAATTTCGTATTCCCTTGCCTCTCAAAATTAGCCTAAATTCTACAGAGTTTACCACATGCCAATGCAGATGCTGAGAGGATATTTTCAATTGTTACTGACGTCCGTACAAAAAAAAAAGAAATAAACTGAGTCACGAGGTTTTAAATTCTATATGTGTTTTTCGATCTCACTTACAATCAAAAATGTTAAACTGTACAAGCTTCCATTGTGCAGAAAGTAATTTAAAGAAAATGAATTCACAAGTGCTTTACAACTGATTTTTTACATGTTACGTATATTTTCTTTTTGTATTTAACTCAAACTACCTGAAATTTTTTTAAAATGTATGTTATTGTTTTTTGTTTAAAGTAAATAAAATTTATTATCTTGAATTATTAATAAATTTTGAGTTTTACTTATAACTAATTGTAGGGGGAAAAATTGGTGTTGTAGGGAAATGTAGGGATTTTTTATCAAAACGTAGGGAACTTTAAAAATTTCATCTGACATCACTGGCTGTAGTTGTGCTTGGTATTTGTAGCCCGGGTTCGATTACCAGCCGCTGCCACTAAAACAACATCAGTTTAGTTTTCTTCTATCTATCATAACTAATATTTATCACAGCACCCTTCTTCGGTGGTATAGCATTGAAACGCCACCGAAGTAAAATAATTAAATAGAGGCTATAAAATCAAGCATTAACATTAATGCGCCTACTCACCACAAGAGGCGCTGCAAGTCTGCCCTAAAAACAAACATAATGCACAATTGAAGAGTTGTTATATAAAAAGGCTTTCCTCTTTCACCAGCTTTACTTCTTCAACTATCCCCTTTCCAAAGAAAGTAACGCAAGTATATATATAGGCATATTAATTGCCTCAAAAAAAAAAAAAAGTTATTATTTATTTACTTAAAATAGAAAACCGCTTCTGTTTACTGCTCTTTAGAACACTGAAATTTGCGAATTTAAATACAAAGATTTCTAAGAGGACATTTCTCACAAGCTTAAACAAACTTGCCAGAGCAAAAAACCTCAAGTGTAATTAATTTCACCAGAAAATGTAAAGGAATAAATTACAAACTTTCTACACAATAACGTCAGCAACTGCATAACTACATTCCCAAAACATTCAACAATTTTCTAAAACGTTTTAGAAAAGAAAGAAACACTTTCACAACAGTTTTTCATCGCAACTAAAAAGAAACAGAAGCTATAAGCAAGCATTTACAAATTGTTACAATTTTTAAACCAAAATTAACAAAATAAAGTAAACACAAAATTGAAATAAAATATCTACGAAAATAAACCATAATTTAATCAAGTAAATTATCCTTGAGCACTAACCCAGCCACTTTGGCAAAGTTGTCTAGGCAAGAGAATGAAAAAATAAATACGAAATACGAAATGACAGCCAACCAAAAATACATTTTGAATGAAATAAATGAGAATTGAATTGAATTGCGTTGTACTGTTCTTGAGAGCAGCGTGTAAGAGTAACAAGAGCATGAAATGAAGAATTTAATACGTATTTAAAATGTTTTTTTTGTTGTCAGCTCATCAGCCAACACAAAATGTAGGTGTTTTAAGCTTACAGTTTTGGTTTTCATTGTTTTTTTTTTGCCCTACCAGCCAAACACTCGCTCTGTATACAGTATATGGAATGATAAAGCCTCAGTTAGCCGACTGTAACGGAATGTAACTGCAACAGTAAGAAACAGCTGATGGATATTGTTATGCGTAAAGTAATGCAAATGGTTATGGTGATGTAAAGTAACGCAACACCGTAATGTATGAATCTGTAAGAAATAGAATTTTCTTACATTTTTACGTCATTACATAACATTCCGTTACAGTCGGCTAACTGAGGCTTAAGAATCATTCCACTCCAACTGCGAGTACAAAAGGGTTGATTCTCATTATTACAGGTGCCTTAATATCAATGTACGAGTATACGCATCATATTGAATTTGTTTTTGCAGCTTTAGCAATTCGAAGAAAGACAAATCAACAATTACTCACCATATACCACTGATGTTGAAGGGCATAACAACAACTAAGCAATAAAACAAAACTAAATTTTACAAAAAGCATTTACCAGTTTAGGAATCAGATTTTCAATAATAGACTGCTAGGAAGCATGAAGTATCATACGAATTCGTCAATTGTTTTGGAACTTTAAAAATATGATTCCAGCAGACCAAGGCACACATATAGTTAAATAGGCTGCCCTGACTTTAAGCATCCACAATATATAAGGTGGAAGAGATATGGAGCAGGCGTTTGTTGTAAATCTATTTTAACAACGACCAACTGAGCACTGGGCACGTCTATTCTGCCCCATCCCCACTAGGTAATAGAAATGAACAAAAACAAAAAGTTTTTTATAACTCTCCTCTACAATCTGTTATATTTACTTACTTTCTTCGTCTGTCTATCTCTCTCTCTCTCTCTCTAACAAACCTTAATTTGTAACACAAAAATTCTAAGCAGGGATGGAAAACGAAATAAATTAATATTTTGTTATCTATAATCCAATTCCTGATGCTTATAGTCTTGAGAACAATGTTTCTACTTTAGAATTTATGTGTGATTGCAGTGTTATAAGTTGAGGAGGTAAAGAGGCTGTCCCAAAATTGACGTTGGAATTTAGACCATTTAGTTTCGGCCTGTCTCTCTCTAGAGTGCTCAAGGTCATTGTTTAGGGTAGGATATGGAGGTATTCGCAAACTTTTTCGTCCACTTGCCTGAACGTAAGTTGCACTTTCGCTTGTTCTCATTTATCAACCTGCTGATATCACGATTCAGCTTCAGTAAATCAAATGTCACTTTGATCGTCTGCGGCTCTCGCTGCTTTATTGTGATGCACAATTGTTGATTAGTGCAAAAGGTAGATTAGACAAGTTGTTTCCCTTGCAACGCACCTCTCTGGTCTTCCTTAAAACTGGACTGCCAGAGTATCAGGTGGAAAAAAAACCTGAATTCTAGACAATGCCCTCTGTAGTGGGCATCTGTTTATCGATTATAGAACTCCGTTTCCCCTAACTGACCGTAGTACATTGAAGCTGCAGCTATTGGTCTCTAGTGCCAGGATCTGGAGAAAGAACTCTACACCACAATGTGTTATAATGATTGCTGGTGCAATTGTTTGAGGCAGCTTTACTGTAGCGCAGCGACCACGGTATTTATCTGCTGCATAAATCTGGCTATCTAAGTTGAAATGTAAAATAGATATCACCCCCTGCCATATGCTGCTGCAGATGTTGATGAGTATGATGTCGATGCCGACATGTGGTGCGACATTGCTATGCTAAAGAAAATTTTAAAATTGTTACGAGTTGCTGGGGTACTACGGAAATTTTTAATATAAAAATATAATCTGCGTTTCAATGTTTCCATACCTGATGCTTCCACGTATTTGCCTCCACGAATGTAAGGGTGAAAGTATGGCAAATAGCACTAAAGGAGATAAAGGAGTTGGAGTGATTTTGCAGCATAGTAAGATGGCCTCTTAAAGTTAAAATTAAAAGAAACAGAATAAAATAAAATGATATTTTTCAATTTACTTCATGACTTTATTTTGTTATTTTTATTATGATAAAACTACTGCTACAGAAGCCATCCACTGTTGCAGAATGTTGTTTCTTGCCACTTCTTCTCCTTTTATTATTATTATTATTTTCTTAAACATCACATGACAATATTTACAATCAACCATTTGTTTGTATATTCCTATCATTCATTCATTCATTTATTGTGTGACCGTCAGTCATTTATTTATACCTTTAGTTGGCGTGTTAGTTGGCTTGTTTGTTGAGACATTTTGATTCCTGTGTTTCGTGCTCCCCTTCCTGCCATCTGTTTTACCAACCAAGTGCCTTTCAAAGTGTTGCTTACTTTATTTTCCTTTTTTGTTTTTCTTGTCCTCTTTAATGTGACACCAGCATCAGAACTTGAGTTGTGACATCTTATCATGTCAAAAAAGATAAACAAAAATATATGTACATACATACATACACACATAGTACGAGTATATGTATGTATGTATGTATAATAGAGTGAAGCAACCATTTGCACAAGGTGGGGGAAGAGTAACAGCTCTGCAAATAAGGGAGACTGGATTTGAGGCTTATTTCTTCTCGGGATTTATGTTGATTTTATGTTGTTTTGTGTTACTCAAAATTAAATACCTGAGGCATGTGGCGCATTACTTCAATTTATTTATTACAATTGTTATAAATACATATATTTGCTCCCTTTCTCTCTCTGTCGTTTTGCTTTTTAACCATGTTTGTTGTAAGGATAATAATTTTTTTTTGTAATTAAAAGGATATTTACAAGTAAATATTTTCTATTTTAGGGTTATTTTTAAGGTATTGGATGAAATTTTATAAAAATGTTAAAATAAAACCCATGTTTTTTATATAAGATATGGTGAGAAACATTTTCGTGGAAAATCCATCAATCCAGGCAGCAACAATTTTATATAGTAATATAAAAATTCCTTTATTTGAAGAAAATAAATTTGATTTAATGGCAATATTACTTATTTAATAATATGTATGCATGTATCAATTTTAAAATCATGTTAACAAAATGGAGAAACCAGTAAGTGAAACAATCCAAAAAAAAAAATATCAGAGTTTCATTGTCAAAATTTAAATGAAATTTAAAATGAGTTAAAGATTTCAAAATTGATCAGTTACTTTATTAATGTTTAACAAAAATTACAATGCAATCATATTCAACCAAAATGTGTAGCGACCATACTGGATGACATTATAAGACTAGAAATTAATAAATTTAAGATAATCCCAATATTGTTTGCCACTAAATCATATAAACTCCTTTTACAAAAATCTGATTCTTTAAATATTTAATAAATCAAACAATAAAATGCTTCTTTTGCAAAACTATTCGTATCAAAAATATCAACTTTAAATCATATTAAATTTTGCAACACGCGTAGAGTGTTAGTTGTAGAGTTTTTTACATTTAAGTTGCCACTCAGCCAAATCATTATTATTATTTTTTTTTTTTTGTGTTTATATGTGAAATCAGGCAAGCAGAAATCAATAAATGATATAAAATAGAGGGTATACCTTCAGGCGCTTATTGAATTTATACATTTATTTTTATTTTATTTTTTCCAAACAATATAACGTGTGCATATGAAGAGATAAGAAGTGAAAAAGTATGAATGTAAAAGCAAAGACTACTTGGTTACAAAAATGTATGAAAATCAATTTTTCTTTTATATATTGTTATCAAAATATAACAAGCAATATTACCAGTATGATATATAGCAAAAGGATATTCACACACATGACATGACATGGCATGGCACAGCAAACAACACTGCAGCAGTGTATGACTTTTGTACTGTCTCCTAAAAATATGCTATATATTCTACATGTTCAGTTGCAAACAAAACTTACTTACTTTATTTCCTTTATAATATTAAAATTAAATTTCAGCATTGAAATAAATTATATACAGAAAAAAAAAACGAAAAAGTATCATCAATTTAAGGTACGGTCGCATTTGGCAAATATTTGCCGAAAATGACGTAACCACTAAATAACATTTATTTGAACTCATTTATTTACTTAATAAAACTTTTCTTATTTATCCCAAAGCACAACAAATATTTAGTTTTAATTTATTTGATAATGTTTGATCGTGCAAAGCTCTTGTAAGAGTAAACAACATCAAACAAATTTGTGCTAAAACAAGTGGTTACGCTTTTTTGAGTAAATATTTACCTTTAGACTTATAAACAAAAAGAGAAAATTTGGTTTCACTCTTTCTCATACTTGCGATTAGTTTTACAGTTTTCAAACCACAAATATTTTATTTATTACAATTTAACGCACACATGCATCATACATTATACACAAATAACATTTTGTTAAAGTATATGTAGTCATGTGTGTTTCGATCTGTAAGTGACTCTCACTTTAGATTTGTTGTTGATGGAGCTGTGCAAGAGCAAACATTTGGAATGAGTCTTATAAATAATCAGTGATTTATATACAAAATGTCTGTTGAATCACAGGAATTTTGTTTCTTTTTTGTGTTTAATTTTTCCTCTTTTGTTTCGTTTAGTTCGATGAAGGCAATAAATATCAATAAAAACTAAAGTTTTTGGCATGTAATGAAATTTTTCCCTAGAAATTTTTCAGTTTTGCTAGAAAACACACAGCAGCTACTAAAACAAAGTGAAAAAACAAAGAATAGACCTTACAAACAATGTATATTGAATATTTTGTTTATTAAATTTTGTGTGTGTTCATAAAATATTTGTTAGAAACATATTATAGTTGTAACAGAAGAAACACAAATAAAAACAACAGCATAGTTTTAGGATATTATATGAACATATTTTATAGTATATTTTTAGGTTTTAACTTTTTAAAAAGTAAGAAGATTAAGAAAACAAACAATTTAAAACAAAAAATCACATGCAATATTAACAATGGAACCAATGCTAACATTTCAAGTTTTGTCTAAATCTGTCAGTTATTAAGCTGTTTCAATATTTTAAACTTGGGTTATTAAAACAAACTGTTGCGTCTTACTTTTAAACCAAATATTCTCCAAACTCAAAAAAACCTTACGCTTCACTCAGCCGCCTCGTTACAATTTCTCCAGTATCCACTTACATTTACACCAAGCCATATAAAACTCATTTTGTAAACAAAAGTTTATTTTTTGGCTCCAGCTAAATGGAATTAAAACCAAGTGTTTAGTTTCCCAAAAAAAAAAAAAAAAACATTAAGAAAATCTTAAAGGGAAAAGTTTTTCTTTAATTTTACTTGTATGATAGTGGAATAAAATGTAAGTATAAGTAAATAGATAATTTAATTGAGACAAAAGTAAAGTTTTTGTTTGTGTCCTGACTACCTCTTTTTCTGTCTCGCTTTCACATACCTGACAGAGCAGTGTTTTACAATTTCTACTAAACGAGCAATTTGGTATTAAATGTTTACAGCTGTTGTTTCTTAAAAGGAAAATTTTAAATAATAAAAGGAATGTACAAATATAAACAAGTTTTAATGTTACATTCGGCTGTGAAGAATCTAGAATACCCTTCAACTAAAACGAAACACATTTAAAGCGTTCCCACGATATTTGAATCTCCAGCCTCACTCGCCAAAAATGGTCCAATCAAAAGTATAAAAACAACAAACTAGACTAGTTTTAGCATCGTTTTGGATAAACACCACAAATTTATTCAAGCTGGGGTCACATTGTGGTCCATAACCTTTTTTCTACTGAACCGACTTTTCAATAACACACTGTATAGAAGAATGATAAACATTCAGTATAAAAAGCGTCTATTGAAGTTTTGTATTTTGAACATGATTGCAACACACAGTCACACGAACGTAACAAAATCAACTTAGGAATTCAAAAGGAACCAGAATACATAGACTTTATAGGGTAAATTGTTAGCAACATCAGTGACAGTGGGGTGTGAAAACGAAAATTTAAATGGTAAAGGAAAATGTTACTCAGTCATATAATTAACGAGTATAAAACAACAACAATAAAATCAACTATTTAGAGTTATAAAAACAATGAAAGAAACAAATTGTACATAAACACACAGTATGAAAAAGTACGAAACTTGAACATTCTGCAGAATATTACTAAAATAATAGAGAGAATTCATCTAAAGTAAGGGAATGTACAGCCAAGTTCAAACTCTTCTCTCAAAAGTGTGGAATCAATATTGAAATGTGCTCTGAAAAGCGAGAAATCTATCGGCAGGATCACTATTTTAACTAAAGGGAGTCGTATCTATTGCCATATTTACTCGTATTTACTCTAAACCATTAAACACATTTTGCCCTGCTGTCGTTAAAGTAATCATTCACATATAAACTATGTATTTTATTTTTGACATATTGTAGTCGGTAGCCCGCCAAGGCAAATGTTTTTAATCCTTAAAATCAATGTTGTCAACTTAATGCGTTTCGCAACATTTTTGGTGCTTTTTTCATTTTTTTGTGCGAAAAATTCCTTAGTTGGTGCGCTTCTTTTTGAATTTCGGTGCGTTTTTTAATTTTTCCGAAAATGTTATAAAATCTTTATTTTTACTAATTTTTAACTGTAGTTTTTTCAAAATGCATCATCATGAATTCTATACGATGAAAAAGGACCCCATTAAATGTATTTTAAATACGAATTTATGATAAATGAATACATACTATCAAATGTGTCACATGAAGGTTATTCCTTAAGATGAATAGGGTGAAAATCTTTGTTTAAAAATTAAATTAACATTTTAAACATGAAAATAAAAACGCTTGTTTAGCCTAATGGTTTGGTCTACTGAACTGTAGATGAATAACCAGGGTTAGAGGCTTTGTAGAGCCCTAACAAATATTATTGAAAAAATTCAAATAGAAGTACATACTTAAAATAGAAAACAAAAATAATTAAAAAAGTACCAAATATGTACTGAAATTAGTCTTTTTTGTCCATTAGTACTTCAGTTCCGAATAGCATGTTGTGAGTTAAATTTTGAGTGGTTAACTGCTTATTTTATCTTTACTTACTCGTTTATTTAATCGTTGATCTCTTTTTAAAAAGTTTTTTATAGAAATTATGATATTAAAAAAATGTAAAAGTAATTCCATAAGCATTTTAAACCAAAAATAAATTATTTTGGGGGTAGCTAATTTCACATCCCCGACCTGTGAACTGACGGCCTAGATCGTGTGATAACACACCTCTGGACTTTTTATCCTGAGTATTGTTAAAGAACTACAGCTGGCTGGTGGCCAACATGTGAATGAAATTATATTTAAGTAAATGCCAAAGATTGTTTTATTGTGTCATAAAGATTCCGACAATCAGATCTATTTTAAGCGTTGTATTTAAAATAAAAAAAACTCTAAATGAGTTACCCATTACATTGTCGAAAACAAGAAACTTTAGTTCTAACAACAAATTTTAAAAATGATATAAGAAATAACTGCTGCATAAATAAGGACATTGGGTAAATTAAAGAGTTTGCATTATATATTCACAGTGTATGTAGATTATGGCATCTTAGTTAGTTTTGTTAACCTTTGAATTAATAAGCAGTACGATAAGAAGACATCTTAAGAAGCCATTAAGACGACAATACGCTAAAATGTAACACAGAAGAAAGTTTCTTCATTTTACTTAAATCTTCTAAAATTATGCAATTTACAAATTTTTATAATTTCACTAAACTACATTAAACAAAATGTATTTAAATAAATTTAATTGTTTTAATTTACATATATTTTTTAAATTTTCAAATCATTTAAACTAAATGTTAAAAATGAATTAAATTTGCTAAAAAAAATATGCTACATTAATTGACCTAGAAATATCCTAAAAGTATATATTGGCTTTTAGTTTAGAAAAATAGATTAAGTTCTAACATTTGTATTTACTAATTATAAATGCAATTCAATTTAAATTCAAATTGATTTTAATTTAAATTTTTAAGTAAAACAAAGGAATGTTTACATTCTAGAAAAATAAAAATAAAAAAAATTACTTGTAAAAAGAAATTACAAAAAAAACTGAAAATATTTTCATATTTTTTCAAAATGAATTGAAAAAATGTTTAAATTGTTTATGGTATAAATAAAAATGCAAACAAAAGCTGGCAAACAGGAAAATCAAATCAAATAAAATGTATTACAAATGAAAGAAATTCATATACATACACACAGCTTCAAAAGTGTGTAAGCACCAGTGAATTTTTTGATTATTTTAAGATTATGAAAAGCATTATAGTTCATTATAGATTTTAGGATTTTCATTATCTTAAAAAAATCAAATAATTTGTTGTGTTTACTCACTTTTGAGGCTCATAGTACATACTCGTACATTGGGATGGATCAAAAAAAATGTTTTACAGCCAAAGGACAAAAAGTTTCTTATTACAGATTTTGCTGTATTTAAATTAAAATTAAAAAAAAACTTTAATTTTTAGTGGAAAACATCGACAACTTCTTTTTGGTTCTTTAAAAACAGGGCCACTGTATTTGAAAATGTGTTGATGTGAAAATATTGTGTAAAAAGATAATTTAAAAATTGCATAAAAATTATAAAATAAAAAGTTATATATGTGTAAATACACACACTTATATTAAAGTAAATGAGTTTCTATAAATGTATGAGTACAGGATTCATTGTATTGATATAAATGCCTGGAGATAATAATAAAATCTGCATGTAAATACATACATACACACTGAACATACATGAGTATATGCAGTCGTAAAAATTTACTTGCTGCAAGTATAATATATACATATTATACAATAATATTATACAGAGATACTATTTACTGGTAAATAAGCCTACAGTAAAATTCCACTATACAAGGACTCTCAATAAAATTGAAGCTGTATTTTATATAATAAAAGTTTAACTAAACTTATATACATATATTTATAAAGGAAATAACCAAATTATTTTCAATTAGCAATGTCCTTTATTCAACAGCTTCGCTGTGAAAATGTATACCTCATATATATATATATGTGTGTAATGTTTACATGTGAATTGTTATATAAAGATATTTTGCATTTTGTGGAAATAATACATAAATTTCAGTTGCAAATTTATATAAAAATTTCCGATTATATTCAATTTATGCTCATATCTTGTGGCATACTTATACTGAGAGGGCATTGTTATAAAATTATTACAAAATATATTGTCTACTTTTCAGATACGTGGTGTGATCAAAAAAATAACCGTTATTTTCAAATTTCGTGAGTTACGTATGTTCGATTTTCGCATTTTTTTTCTGTTATGTTGCTACACATGTCTGTTAAATTTGTTGGTAATATCAGCCATTTTGGATCGTCAGTTTGTTTTTGACAGATAAAAGAGTTAGTCGTGTTTTGGTGTGCTCTTCGATTTTTTACTATTCGAAAAAATGGATCAAAGAAACTGTATTAAATTTTGTGTAAAAAATGAAATTAAATGCGCAAGGACGGACAGTTGAAATGTTGACTGCGGCGTTTGGCGAGTCTACTATGAGCAGAACACAAGTTCAATTGTGGTATAACCGGTTTCAGGAAGGCTGAGAAGATGTCAATGACGATGCTCGTCCTGGTCGCCCGAGCAAGTCAACAATCGATGAAAACATTGAAGCAGCGAAGAAAATGATTTTGGATAATCGTCGATGATGTTAGCATATCGTTCGGCTCATGCCAAGCAATTTTTACGGATGTTTCAGGCACTAAACGTGCGGCAGCGAAGATTGTTCCAAAATTGCTAAATTTTGAGCAAAAACAACATCGCATGGACATCGCTCAGGAGCTGTTAAACATCGTCAACGACGATCCAGATTTTCTCCAAAAGGTCATAACTGGTGACGAATCATGGGTGTATGGCTATGGCATTGAAACTAAAGCCCAATCATTCCAATGGAAACGTCCAGAAGAGCCAAGACCGAAAAAAGCACGTCAAGTTCGGTCAAATGTAAAGGTTTTGCTCACTGTTTTCTTCGACTGCAATGGCGTGGTGCATCATGAATTCTCGCCACAAGGTCGTACGGTCAATAAGGAATACTACCTTAAAGTTATGCGCCGTTTGCGCGAAGCAATTCGTCAGAAACGCACAGAATTGTAAAAAAACCAATCATGGATTTTGCAACATGATAACGCACCAGCTCATACATTTATGCTTGTGCGTGAGTTTTTGGCCAAAAACAAAACCGTTATCATGCCTCAACCACCGTATTCACCGAACATGGTCCCCGCTGACTTTTTCCTCTTCCCAAAACTGAAGACACCAATGAAAAAAAAGCGTTTTGCTACGATTGAGGAGATAAAAGAAAAATCGAAACAGGAGCTGTTGGCGATACCAAAAGCGCGTTTCAGAAGTGTTTCGAGGATTGGAAAAAACGCTGGCATAAGTGTATTATATCTGAGGGGGATTACTTTGAAGGGGACAAGATAGTTATTGATGAACAAAGAAATACTTTTTGAAAAAATTTAAAATAACGTATGTCAATAAATTAAACGGAGAGATAAAAAAAGTTTATTTTACAGTTGAATATTGAAGAAATTTATTCGTAAAACTAAATATATAACTTTATTAATTAATGTCTGGCTATATTAAGTACTTTTAAATAAGTTTTTCTTCTATAGCATTTGCATTACTTGGAACTAGTTTAGTAATGTATACTTCAGGGCACTGTTATATTATAAAATATATTGCCTACTTTTAAGATACATTAGTGGGGTATCCATTCAAATAATGATCGTTCGAATAATCGAACAATTTCTTACGAATAATTAATCAAAGAATAAATACCCATTTTCGACTAACGAATAATTCGATTAAATATTTTTGTGTTAATTAATTGTTTCTTTTTAGAATTATTTATTATTTAACAGATATTTGTATATATAAATTAAATTATTTTTATTTAAACTTTATTGTTTGATGGTGACATTTTTTTATTTCAGAAATCGAAAATCCATTTAGTGAAAAACTACAATATGAAATTATATTACAATTTTTTCAATAAAAAAAGTTAAATAATGTTTTCAATCATTATATTATAATAAAAAAAAAATAGTGAACGAGTGTGTAGAGTCCACATATGGTATATAATTTGCTATAACTTGCCCCTTATTAATAGCTTAAAAGAAAGTATTGATAGTGATTGCAAACAAAATATTTATGGAATGAAATTAAAGTTAAATATAATAGGAAACTTTTGGAAACATATATTAATTCAACGAATTGAAATTGTATATACAGGAACACACAAAATAAATAAATAATAATAATAAGGGTGTTTTTTTAAGATGTATAGAAATATATATATAATAAAACAAATACTTTTTAAATTAATATGAAATTTACCTTATTCGAAAGATAATCTTCTGGCATTATAATTAAAATGGCACGAGCTGTGTGACATGTTGCGTCGTCTTGTTGAAACTACAACAAACGTGCATCATGATTGTTCAATTGATGAACGAAAAAGTCTGCAATCATGGCTCTATAGCCATGTGACCAATTATTCCACCAGCCCATAAAGCACACCAAACAGTCAGCTTTTCTGGATATAACGTATCTCAACAGACACTTGAGAATTATTATCACTCCAAATACGGCAGTTTTGTTTATAGACGTATCCATTCAACCAAAAGTTATCTTATCTTCATCGCTAAACAAAATGCGCCTATGAAAATCGGAAACAACGGCAATGTTGTTTTGGGTTTCAATTCATGCACGAGTTGGATTTTGTAAACCCGTAAAGCAAGATCTTTTCACAAAATCTTCCATAGTGTGGATGAACACAAATCCAATTCCTGTGCAAGATGGCGGATAGACTGATTCGGGTATTCCTCAACGCTGCGCCTTACAGCAGCAATGACTTTTTCTGTACGCTCTGTCAGACGTCTCTCTGGATGCGTGTTATCATTCAGAGTATACGTAGTGCGAAAACGTTCCGTAGTTGGACGAATATGTTGATCGTAAAATGGACGTAGTGTGCGATATGTATTTCGAACAGAACCTTGATTTTCAAAATAAAATTCCACAATTTGAAAGCGTTGTTCAGGCTATTCATGTTGTAATGCCAAGCCAAACTAAACATAAATCACTTGACAGCTGACAAAATGGCCGCCAGTTAAAAAAAGTGTTTCCAACTTAAAGTTCTATACATCTAAAATAAACATCCTTTAGAAAAGAATCAAAAACGACCACTTTGGTTTCTATATGCTTACTGATTCTTAATTAAACCAGTATCATCCTTATAACCTAACTTAAAATGGTGGCGAATGAGAAGCTGAATATGTTGAAGGAGGTAATATTGCGGAAACCATTGGTGATGATAAAGTTAAAAGAACATAATTATTTAAATGTATGTAAGTGATATTATTGAAGATGGCTTAAGACGATACTACTTTCTGTATGACTTGATAAAGGAAAGACGTTTTCAGGTTACTTTATTTAAAATTTTTAAATTATTATTCGAGTAACACAATTAATTTTAATTATGTGATCGAATTATTCAATTATTCAAACAGGTTAAAATATAAAATCTCTTATTCGAATTATTGGTTTATTCGAACAAAAGAAAAATCGAATAATTTGGATACCCTATACATTAGGCTTTTGGAATTCATAAACATAACATAAACTACTTTATTAATGTAATTAGCATTAACTAAATAACCTAATTTCAGAAGCCATTTGATCAATTATATATTTTAGTAGATTTTTAACTATTTTAATGACTTCAAATTTGTTTAAAATCACGGATATTTCCTTATAGCAACTTGTTTAAACTTTAAATGCATTAACATTTTTATTTTAAATGTAAATATTATTTTAATTTACAACAATTATATTAACAGACTTAGAAACTTTATAAAGCAAAACTCATTATCCTAAAAGCATGCTGTAAATCTAATATGAAAAATAAAATCCCCTAAGTGTATGCTTATGAATTATTTTGTTGTGTAAACACATACATATTTAATGCAATAAAAAATAAATATCGCTTTAAAATTCAACTTGCCCTAGTAACTTTTATCTTTAAATGGCTGCCTTACCCTCATTACCACATTCATTAGTTAGACTGCCATTTTGTTCTGATTATCTATGTGTTTGGTTAATGTAAATGTATGAACAGTTTCCTGTTACCTTTTTGTGCGATATAATATATGTAAAATGAATGAATGGTCCCGGAACATGCTCTTATTAGTGTTATTGAAGTCACGTGCCTCATATTTTCTTCATTATAATTTGCTTTTTTCTGTAGTTAATATTTCTCAGAATAAAATATTCGTATGTTAATGGCTGCTCCAAATTAAATATATTTGGCTTATTTATCTTATGTTTTATTTCGGCATTCGTTTGTGTAGGAGTTTAATTATTTAAATTGTATAGACAATATGATGGCATACTTTAGTGATTCACTATGATTCACAATATTTCATCACTCGATACATGTACAAATCAAAAAATTCATCGCAATGGAGATTATAATGTATGATTTATTAAAATAAATAAATTATTTAATTATTTTTATAATTATTTAAGTTAAAAGGATTTTTTAAATTTATAAGACTTCTTAATAAAAACCAAAAATATGCCCAAAATCTTGTATATTTAAAGTCTACTTTAAGCAGCTTTAATAAATTAAAACAGTTTGAAATTACCATTAATGTTTTAAACCACAACAGTAACAGGATGGTGTGTCCTTTGTAATACTAACCATTACTAAATACTAAACTCTTTCACAAAGTTTACCAGCTTTTAAAACTAATGACAAACTTGAAGATTTCTGTCTATTTACGCTCTAGTTAATATTTCACAATAAACCTTAAACCCTAAATCTCAATCAATTTAAATTCTCTACACACCACTAGACATAGACTCAGCGTACAAACGTGTTCGCGTTCAAATACATGGGCCAGCAAATCAACAATTTACCCAGTAACATAGAAAACTCAAACCCATACAAACATTTATTTATTTATGTTTGTTTACATATGTACATATGAATGTAAGTGTGAAGTGTGTTGTATTTGTGCAAAATGATTCCATAAAATAAATGGCTGTTTTTTGTCAAGCGTTACAAAAAGGATTAAATTTACAAAAGCAAAAAAACACAAAAATTGAAAAATAGAGAGAAAGAGTAAGAGGAAAATTACATTACGTTGTTTGTTAATTGAAAAATTACCAACATCATGACAATTATTGTTAAGATTGAATTTGTGATCTCACTCTCTCAGTACTGCTTTAGTACACTTCCAGTACTTTCTCGGTGCTCTCAAAGGGCTTTCTTGGTTCATGAATCAAATAATAAAGATTACGCATTGCGCATATCCGTTATATTTAACAAAAACTGTGAGAGGAAAATTGAAAGCAAAATTTCTTCTTGTGACGTCACAATATTTCTATGTTTGCTTAACTTCTATATAAATTTTAATGCAAATAAAAGTTTTTAAATGAAGAAGTGTGCTGTTTTTAATTGTGGAAATATTAAAAAAATAACATAAATTTAAATTTTTTCGATTTGCAAAAGAAAATAAATTAAAAAATCTATGAGCACAATTTTTCCACCGTGATGAAAAAAAGTATAGTCGGTCAAGCCCGACCATACAATTCCCTACACCCAGTATATGTATAAAAAGTTTTCAGAAATGGGCGCTATATGGGAGATATAACCTATTATGGACCGATCATCCAAAAATTTAGTGTCATGATTTCTGTGAATATAAATATTATATATGTTAAACTTTATCTCGATATAAATATTTTTTTCAAATTAATGGAGGTAAAAGTGAATTATGGGAGTTTTGACTAATTATGGACCGACCATTATAAAATTAGGTGTCATCATTTCTGTATATATGAAACTTATTTGTCTTGAATTTTATTTAGATACCAACATTTTTAAGAAATTTATGGTCGTTAAGTTTTTTATTTTTTTTTAAACAAACACAAACTGCGAAGTTTTTTGGCTTGTCTGCAGAAATCACGTAAAATCTTTGGCGGGAATCGAACCCGCAGCCCTCTGACTGATAGTCCGGCACACTATCGCCTAGTCTATAGGGGCACCCAACTGATTTTCGGAAGTGGGCCTTATGTGGGAGCTATGACAAATTATGGACCGATCATCATAAATCACCATATTATTCGTATATATGTATATATATTTGCGTTAAATATTATTTGGATACAAACATTTTTGAAGGAGTTATGCTCTTTAAAGTGATTTTCGGGAGTGGGCCTTATGTGGGAGCTATGACAAATTATGGACCGATCATCATAAATCACCATATTATTCGTATATATGTATATATATTTGCGTTAAATATTATTTGGATACAAACATTTTTGAGGGAGTTATGCTCTCTAAAGTGATTTTCGGGAGTGGGCCTTAAATGGGACCTATGATAAATTATGGACCGCTCTGCACAAAATTTGTAGAGCTGATTTGGCGTCATTTACCACTCATTTGTAGTGAAATTTGTTTGGATAATTGCATAATTCAAACATGATCGGTAAATCCTAATTTCGGGAGGACATTTGTATGGGGGCCAGGTGAAATAATGGCCCAATTTTCACCAGTTTCCATCCGATCTGTCCTTGGGCCGGAAAAATTTCACGTTCCAAATTTTATCGAAATATTTTTAAAAGTGATTCTGAGTCGATCGGTATAGTTTAAGGTGGGTGTTGGACCAATATTTGTGGGCGTTACAAACATCAGCACAAATCCAATATGGCCACTATGGTGGTGTAGGGTATAAAAAAATTAAAAGTGTCTCATACAGTTTGTATTGAACACTTTAAGGCAGATGATATAAAAGGCGATATGAAATTAATAATGGGTAACTGAATCGTTTTGCGGTTAAGATACTTTATGTTAGGTATGCCTGCTGACGAATTTGTGGGACAAATTAAAAATTTGGAAGCTGTATTCAAATCTTTGAATGGTGAAAATCTCTTGATTTGCAACGAGTATTTAAACAAGTAAGAGTGCTATATTCGGCTGTGCTGAATCTTAAGTACCATCCACCTAAACGTAATAAGAAATACAAAAACTACACTGGTAATAGGACTAGAATATCCTTATTCTGTGTTTTCTATTCAGTCTTAGTGCAAATTTAATTATCATTTTATATATTGTTTGAAAGACAATTTTACGACCAACATAATTTATGTTAAATATTTTGAAATTTTGTCTAATTTTCACCGTTTTTAATTGATTTAATTACCAATTCTTACCATAATTTACAGAGTTTGTCTGATGTTCATAATAATCTTGAGTGTAATTTAACAAACAGAGTATAAAAATTCGGTTTTAGTGACTTTGCTCAAAAAAAAAACTTCATGAAATAGGGCTTTTAGAGGAGATGCCAGCAACAAAAAAATTGTTGTCGGTCACGCCTATTTTCGAGGGGGCGGGCCCGTAAAGTTGAAAATATATAGGCCTATATCTCAGGAACTACTGGGTGTATGATAATTTGTAATACATGAAATAAAAGGTATTAAAAATCCAACGATATATATCATGATTATAAAATATGGACCGAATATGGGTTAAATCCGAAAAGAATATTTTTTGACCCGAATTTTTTTGTTTTTTTGGAAATTTTTATATGGTAGGCTATGACAAATTATGGGCCGATCTTCTTAAATTTTGGAACAGTGATTCTCATGCATATGAGGATATTTCGCGTCGAATTTCAACATAATAACGGTATATTTAAGATATATATTAGTATTAGCGTGGATTTCGGAAGTGGACCTTATATGGGGGACATAGTCAAATATGGACCGATATTCTCAAAATCCTGCGGTTTGATTTAGGCATGTATGTAAATGATCCGTGTAAAATTTTGAATTGGTACCCTTATTTATAAGAGATTTATTAGTATTAAAGTAATTTTCGGAAGAGGGCTTTATATGGGGCATACGGTTAACAATAGACCGAAATTCACAAAATTTTGTGGGATGATTTTTGTAAATGATTTGTGCAAAGTTTTGAGTCAGTACCGATATTTACACAATATATATAGGGATAAATGTGTTTTTCAGATGAGGTCCTTGTATGGGAGCTATGACCAATTCTGGGCCGGCCACCATAAAATTTAGTACAACAATTTATTTGCCTATAAAGATTCTTCATGTCAAGTTTTAGTCGTTTAACATTATTTATATCTGTTTTATACGCATTTAAGTGAATTTTGGAAGTGGACTTTATATGGGGGCTATGGTCAAACATGGACCGAACTAAAAAAACTTCGTTTTGCGATTTATTTTTGTATAAAACTTATTTTTGCTGAATTTTGTCTTGATATTCCAATTTTATAGGCATTTATGTATAATTGAGCAATATTTCGGGAAGATTTTTGTATGGGGGCTATAAGAAATCATGGACCGATTCATACTATTTTCCCCACACTTTCTTCTATTATCATAAAAACAACGTGTACAAAATTTCATGGCATTATCTGCAATATATTTCAAAATATTGCAATAAAATGGACAAAAAATATCAAATTTTTATGGAGGTTGTCTCAGATATCGGTCCATAACTAAACCGATTTTGCTGATTTTAAATAGCAAACTTCTCGAAGACTATTCTGTCAGGATATAGGGCGATCATGTATCGTCTACGCTATCTTTTTGGGATCACAAATAAAAAATGTGAAAACGAAAATCTTTTTATTTCCTTACTTTACTCATTACAAAGTGTGTAATAAAACAGGAATTTACAAAATTTTGCGATTACGAAATTCAGCTAAATTACATGTATAAACTACGTACATATATCTGATAACTTCAATTTTAACCGAACATGTTGTTGCTTCTGGTCATGTTTGGACGAGTTTCTGTTTTTTTTATTGAAATATGTCAACATGTAATTCCTCGTGTTTTTCTGCTGCTGCTAAAATTTACATTTACAAATGTATATATTTATATTCTCATATATGGATACACCTACATTTATATAAATATGTATGTACGTACATATATATGTATTTTGAAAGGTACAAAGGCCACATGTACATGACTCAGACATAACAAACATGCAACTACAAACTAACTACATGTTAACACTACAAACTACCCCAGTCTAACGATAGGCAATTAAATATTAATTCCACAAAAACATCGATAAAGTAATAAACTGCACATCTACTTTTTCAATAAAAAACCAAACCAAACACATAAAGGTGGCCGATATAGTTACTTAATATTGTTAAATATTATACCTATACATATTTTATATGCCGACATTTTTACAGCATACTTTGAGGCTCCATAAAATAATTAAAAATATTGCAGTTTAAAAGGTTTTTCATTTATTTTTTTATTTTTGAAAGCAGCTGTCAGTGTGCAGTATTTTTAAAGGAATTAAAAATAGAGTGAATGTAAAAAATTGTATGTGAGAGTATGTATACAAATACAAAGCTTTAAAAAAAATGTTAAGCATCCCTTTGCTGTGTTGTGGCTGTAGTTGTTGTTGTTTCTTTTGTTGTTGTCTAATCCTACTCTGTGCTTTTGTGAAAAGCAACAAAGGTTTTTATTTGTTCGCTTTTTCATACATAAATATTGTGTGTAAAAGAGAAATGAAGAAAAATAATGAGAAAATTTATGCAAATGCGATTATATGGCAGCTCTGGAATATTTATTAAAAATAATAACAACAATAGCGATGGCGATAATCTGGCAAATAAACTGATATTAATTTTAAAGTAAAATTATAGATGAAATAATAAAAATAAACAAATAAATTTGCTGATAATTTCATTAACAACAGCTATAATTTTAGGTGTTTAGGAAAAATGCAAAAAGTGTTAAAAATTAAACCTTTTAATCAAATTATCAATGTATATTATCTCTGAGGACTTCAAAAGGTCTGTTTATATTGAAATTTGCTTAAAATTCTGAAATTTTTTAAAACCAACCTTTAGCAGCTTTCAAAAGTTTGTAGAACAAAACATAAAATATGTGTAAAACTGTGCAGCATAAAGAAAAAACCAACTGTAAATTGCATAATGACACTTCTTTGTGTTTGTGTTTCCTGTAAATCCTTTGACGTTTGTTGTTTAAAACTTTCTTTATTATTTTTCTCTCATCCTTCACTTACTCATTTACTTTTTCTTTTGGCCACAACTTGTTTATGCGTTTTATTTTTATTTTTCTTCTACATTGTGTTAAATTTCCTCTAAAAAACAAAACAAAGAAAATCCTTAATATAAAAAGGAAAATTGTTTGATTCCATTTTGTTTGTTATAGAGCGTGAGTGAGTGAGCAATTTCTTTTTTCTCCTCTTAAGAAAGTTTTTTTGACATACAACTTAAATTTTTTTTTTTTTTAACTTTTACTTCTTTTACAAAAAAAGAATTGATTGTCAAGACAGAAACAATATAGAACAAAAAACTAGGTTAAAGTTTTTTTACTAGCCTTTTACTATTTTCTTCTTTTTTTTGTTTTATTTTATTTAAAGAAAGAAAACAATTGATTAAACGATTTGTCTTGTCTTTCATGCAAAAGTTAAAAACAAATAACATTGTTTAAAGCCCATTTATTTTTGTGAATTAGGAAAAAAAAAGAGATAGTAAGAACAATTTTAATTTAATTGTTGCCTAAATATAGGCAACATAAATTTTGTTTGAAAAAAAAACTGGAAAGTAAAGGAAGTTGAAATTGAAAGTTTTTTAGTGTTATAAATTAAAACTAAAAAATGGATATAATTGAAAAAAGATAACGATTGTGTTGTTTAGCTTGAAGTGGCTTTAAAGAATAGCATAAAGTTTAGCATATTATGTTGCTTTTTAGTAATTGCTACTATATCTCTTTTACTTGCCGATATTAGACTGAAATTTCTCTCTGCTTAATCTGGTGCTTTCAAAAGGTATCCGCATTGGTTCCCTTTTGAAATTATAAAACCATTTGTATTTGAAAATAATATACATATAAACTTATGATAGTTAAGGTCATGAAATATTAATTAGAATTAAAATATTTTGTAAATTAATTACAACTATTTAGGTCGCAGACCACTAAATTAGAACATGGACAAAATCAAATGCAAAATTTACCGTTAATCGAGCTTTGTCCGACCTCGGTTTTGTAATAATTTGTTATTGATAGAAAGATTTTATTTGTCCAATTTGAACCTTTAAATTGCGTACTTACGACAATTATGATTTCATATAAATTTAGCAAAAAGCTTACTTGTAAAGAAAAATATGAAAATAATGCATGCATTTTAGTAAAGACAAACAAGTAAATCTACATTTAAACATAATTTTAATACGAGTACATATGTATATGAAATATAAGAATTACAGTTTTTACATTTTCTTTTAAATTTTAAATAATACGTAACCCCTAAAAAAAAAATTATATTCGAAATCTTATCTAAGCCCCTTTTAAATTTATTTTAGCTCCTTTAACCCAACTTTATACAATTTCATTCATTATTGACCTTGATTTTCAAATTACGAAGTATGTGTGTCTAATTAAAAAACTTTTAACTTTTAAGGTACAAAACAAAAAGAGAAACGACAAAAGACAACATAATATAAAATAAAAGCCAATTAGGTATTTTCTAATTAGTTTGCTCGTGTGACTGACTTTGGGTCCTGGTAATTCGAAAGAATTTACAAAAACTAATTTTCTATAATCTTTGAAATTTAAACAAACACACATACACTCAAACGCTAAATAAATATTTAATCTACTAACAAACTACATATGTTAAAAATGAAAATATGTTGCATATTTTAGGGATTTCAGCAAATAATAATAATAATAAAATAGAATATAATAAATAAAAACAAACAAAACTTTTTTAATAAAACTTTAAGCCTTAATAAGCTTATTTGAACACATACTAATGCACATTAAAATATGGATTTAATATGGAAAAATATGTATTGCTATGAATGCTAAACAAGAAAAGAGAAATTTAAATTAAAATAAAATAAATAACAAAATTGTGATCTTAAGGTGGATTAACCCATTCGTTCCGAACAAAATATTTTTTCGGATAAAGTTTTTTTCATATGAAGTTTGCCGCCTCTCTTTTTAAGAGAGAGAAAATGCTCATATCAAAAACATTTTTCCGAAAAAAATATTTTGTTCGGAACGAATGGGTTAAACCACTTTTAAAAGTTTTTCTATCGTAAAAATTGATTTGCTTTGAAAAAAAACTGTTGATTACCAAAAATGTTGTGGCGGATTCTCTAAAAAGAAAAATTAATGTCTTTTAATGTCAACTCACTAGTTGTTCATAATTTTGGGGCTGGTAAATGTAGCTGTTGTTAATGTTTTTGTTTTTTTCCCCCTACTATGTAAATACAATATAATTTTTAGGTGTTTTAACAGGAAATGAACGACAAAATCATGCAATCTGTATGAGTGTTTAAATAACAGTCGGTTTGCGTGGAAATATGCACGAGTTCTTTTGCGTTTTATTTCCTGTAGACATAAAAATATTACCATAAAAATTTTGAAGTTTACTGAAATTAATGTTGGCATATTAAAACTGATAAATCCTTCTTTTTTGTGTTTAATGGCAGCAATTTAAAATATGAAATGCAAAAAATAATACCACACGCACACCACAGATTTATATTCATAAAAAAATTTTATATTTCCAGTTTAAAACCCTTTTATTTTTACATCGCTACAACCTCATGAAGCTAGCTTTTGTATATGTTTTTTAATTTATTTATAAGTTGAGAGAGCCAGACGAAACCACTAAGGTTTTTCCCAAAATAATTCCAAAATAATCAACTTTTAATGCATATTCATATGAAACCTTAATAAAATTATCTTTAAACCACAATACACAGGAGTCTAGTGTGTGTTAAGTTAAAAACACATACCTAGGAAATTACAGTTAAATATGTATTTGTATTTGTTATACAGTTATGGAGATTTGTTCTCATGTACACAGCTTTACAGAATGATTTAAAAATAAATCTTTAACATTTACATTGCACACTCTATCTTCCTCGCTCTATCTCTCTTTCTCTCTTACTCAGTTGTAAATGCCGTTATGAATGTTTGTTGTTTCCCTGAAAGAAACCTGTCTCCAAGTCACCACTTTCTCTATTATTTTGGTGACTGTTTGGCGACATTGTCAGCAAAGTCGGCAATGGTTATTATCAAACAATTATTCTTTCAATTGTGTGCAACGATACAGTAGGCGATAGTGTGCCGGACTATCATTCAGAGGATTGCGGGTTCGATTCCCGGCAAAGACTCTGGATGTTTTCTAATTTATTTTTAATTAGGGAAAGCCTTTTAGTATTTTATTTTTTTTAATAAAACTCCAAAAGTTAGCTAAAAATGCAGTTTCATTTTCTATTTCATAATGTAGGCAAAGGTGGTCCCAAAAGAAATACTTAGTCAGTATTGACACAGTCTACAGGTAGATTTTCAATGATAAGCTAATTTTAAATGTCAATAGTAGATTACATTGGCTGGGTACACCTGGTCAGTAGTACTACTGTCAATGTCAATAGTTAATCACTACAATTTCACTATTGGCATTCCCTGCAGGGTTGTTTATCTTTTAATATTGTAAGTATTAGTGCGTGTACGTGTGTAACAATCGTTAAACATTGTTTTTATGTTTTTATATTTAAAATTTAATAAAACATAAAAAAATATTCACAAAGGCAGCTATAAAAATAACATTTATGGAAATCTACATAAAATTTCACCTTTCTCTCTATTGTTATAAGAGTACGTGCAATTTTTTGCTGCAAATTGCTTGAGTTTTTTCATAATTGAAAAATGTTGTGTAGGCAGTTTTGTTTTTAGAAAACATAGTCTTTTTTTAGGCTGCCTGATAATACAGTTGACCCTCGGTTAACGAACGCCTCGCTTAACGAACATTTCGCACAACGAACACATTTAAAAACAAACAAAAATGTTTCGCTTAACGAACAAAGTTTCGTATACCGACCAACGCAAAATGGGAAATATGTACCGAATTGCGCGAAAAACTTCTGTCGGTGTTCAGCTTTGGCATCACTTGTGTTCATACAATTAAGAAGACGTGTTGAGACATATAAACATAAAGCACATGTTCATTTTTTGATTTTGTTAAAAAAGGGGAACTACCGAATTGCGCATAAAACTTCTCTGTTTGTGTTTAGCTTTAGCATCACTTGTGTTCATACAATTAACAAGACGTTAACCGAGGAGGTTATAGAAGAACAACAACCGTCTAGTGCAATTAAAGAAATGCTTAAGGCATGGGAGTCTGTGGCATCATACATTAAAAAGCATCATTGGGGTGATTTTTTTCAATAAATATTGATGTTGAAATATGTTAGTGTGTACTTTTTCCGTCTTGGAAAGCATTATTTTATTTTGCACTGATATATGTATGTATATATATGGAAATAATAGTTTTGCATAACGACCACGCTTCTGGAACGAATTGTGTTTGTTAACCGATGGCCCACTGTACTTGTATTTACAATAGATTGTGTTACAGAGAAATGTTGAAATTTAAAAGAAGTACAGTACAACCTCGCTTAACGCAACTAATAGAAATTTAGGCTGTTGTACTGACTGAGGTTGTTGCGAAAAACGAGTCAAATTTTTAGGGCGCTTTTTCGTTGTTTTTTTTTTTTTTGGTGAAAATTAAGAAAAAAAACAAATTATACCTACATATGTGTATAATTTATTTTTAAAATAAATTCATTAATTTTATTAAAACATCAACATAAACAGCGAGAACACCCTTTCACGAAAATCTAAAATATTTAATCTCAAACGCAATATCTTTAAGCAGCTGTAACGTCTAAAAACAATTTTAATAAAATATATGTAAATAAAAAGACATATTGATGGCTTTGAAAAAAAATGTTGCGTTAATTTAGTGTTTTTTTTTTTTTTTGAAAATTGCGTAACAATACAAATATTTTACGTGCTGCAATAATCGAGGTTGCGTTAAACGAGATGACATTGTATATAATCTTTCTGATAAAATGTTTCTGCACAAATTTTCCTTCGCCAAAATGGCCAAGTTTTTTGTTTTTTTTTTAATCTGTTTATCGAAAATATTAAAAATATTTGTTTTTAATGTATACTTTCTGAAAAAAACACAATTAAATTGAAAATTCTTATATATTTGTTTTATTTGTTACCCTAGAATGCCAAGGTTTCATATACATAATTAGTATTTTGGCAATACAGTACACTCGCGATAATATGAACTAATGAAAACAAGGGCAGTTCAAAGTTTTGGGATCGTTCATATTTATAAATAAAAGTTTAACTTAAGTATTTTAAATTTTTGTTTTTTTTTTAACATAAAAGATTGAATTGAAGTCAAAGTTATTTTCCTTAATATTATAATGAAGCTCCTTGGCCTATACTTTCAACATTAGCCCGCTGGTGGTAATTTCTTCTCCCTCATACGCATAAACCATTTATACAATGATTTTTCTATTTTTGGATACTCCGACGGGCCCATTGTTTTTCTTTTTCCACGTCCGATGATTGTACTTATAGACACATTTTTAAATTGAATTTTCATTCCAGATACTGTGGCCTTTGTCACTCCATATTTCTTCGCTAAATTAGTAACACTTGCACCTTTTTGTAAATTCTCCAAAACTTTATATTTTTCTTTAAAGTTGGAAAATTTATGTTTTTTTATATTACACAAATTATTTACTTTTAATTAACACTTAAAAACCAAACATGCGTTTGCGTCTGCGAACATGTATAATCTAACTCAAAAAGTTCACTTGTTTGGTTGACCATTGACATTTGGCATTCAAATGTTAACAGCTTGGGGTTTCCCTTAAATTTTATGCATATTATGTATCCGTTTCAAAGTAAAAAAATAAATGTTCATATTTTAAAGCTTTTGTACAAAGTTTATATTTTGCAGTAGTAAATGGCAGAGAAAAATTGTTCATATTTTGGGATGTTCATATTTTCGCGAGTGCACTGTAATTAGAACACAGTGTAAACATAAAAAATATGTCATTAAAAAATGCTAAGCAACATAATTATCTTCAACAATTGAGAAAATTTAATTCATTTCATAATTTTGCATTGGTTTTATATTAATTGCATTTGTCCCTTTATCTGAAATATATTTTATATACGTTTATTAAGTTATAATTGAAAAGTATTTTGAAAATTCTCCTAAAATATGCTATAATTTTTAACAATTTTCTAATTTCTATAATTAAATATTAAGTGTAAAACTTTTCAACCATTTTTATACAGCCATTTAATTATAATTACAACAAAACGTTGACCAGTTTAATGCAATAACAAAAGTGTATTGATTTAAAAGAAACACACACAATATTACTAAAAGTATACTATTAAAACTTTACAATATGTACATATAACCAAATTATGAAACAGCAAAAAAGCAGAGACACACAAGCACACATACATATAAACAACTAACCAACATAATAAACCATTATGGTATAATAAATTAAACATCAACGCCTTTTTCCTGCATTTAAATCATTCATTCATTAATACACGTACACGAGACACTGCACGGCATACAGCAACAAAAAATGTGTAAAAATAAGCAACAACTAGGTAAAAAATTAAACAACTCAGCAGAAAATAAATAAAAACTAAAGAGAGGGAGTAAAGCAGCATTAAAACTCTAAAAAAAAAGGGGAAAATTGTCGTTATATTAAAAAGTTTGAAATAAGAATACAACAACATTCCCATTCATGGGAAAACAAAATAAAACATAAGTTATATAACAGCACTACAGACAGGCCAAAGAGGGAGAATGATGGTAGAAAATAAGAAACAAAATCAAAACAAAAAATTTGTAATAACAAATTTGTCGCATAAATACTCAACACATGCACATAAATCCTAAATAGTTTGGGTATGTGAGAGAGTGAATGAGTGAGTGATTATAAAAAAAAGTTGTCCGCCATTTAAGGTTGTTGCTATACCTTATAATTAACAACTGCAACAACAACAACAAACGTCGGTGTTTTAACGTCAGCGTCTTTGTCGTCCTCCTCGTCATCATCAGCAGCGTAATAATCATCAAACAAACACGCACGCAAAGGCTTAATAAAAGAACACACACATCTACAAATATTAACACACACTTTCAAACACCTACACACCCACATATGCAACAAACTCTGTAGTTGTAGGGACTAGTAAAGAAGCCAATGCTGGTTCCTTGACTAATCCCTCACTTAGGGAACCCAGTTACAGTAGTTTTATTAGTCCTAAAGCTATGTAAACACATTTGTCAGATCTTACAATGTTGTCAAATCTGAAAATATCTGGAAATTGTACTGAAAATTAAAAATTGTTAGCAAAAAGTAAATTGTCAGTTCAGATAATTGTAAAAAATCTTATAATTTCATTGCCAGACATCTGTCTCACAATAAATGTATCTGCCAACAGATATTGTCAGTTCACACTGTTGTCAAATTCTTGTATGGCAAAAAACTTTGACAGATTCGTTGCCAAAAATTGCCAGAACTTTTTACTGTATATTACATTGAGAATGTTTAAATATTGCCATGGAACAATGTTCGCTGCACATGTAAAATTTAGTAGGAACCAGTAATGATGAAGACAAATTAAAAAAAAAAAACACTCCTTAGTTTGTTTGTTTGGTGTAATAACATAAAATATTTTTTGCTCGCTTTTGTTCTCTCACCATATTGGTCTCTGTTTATGTTTTTTGCTTACTCTCTTAGTGAGGAAAATAAAATAACGGGACAAATACACTTCTGTATGCATAAACTTCGCACACCTTGCAATACAAATTGTATGACAATAATCTGATTATGGCAACGTAATGTGTTCACACGATTGTTAGATGTCTGACAATGTTTTTGCGTGTACTGACAATGCTTTTTCTGACAACGTAACAAGATAAAAATTGTAAGTTCACACGGTTGTTAGATATTTACTGAACATTTTTCTGAGAATATTGCAAGATCTGACAACAGTCTGTACATAGCACAAGTAATAAACGTTAATTGACTCCGCAATACATGAAAAATTGCTCAATTTCTTTTCTATAAATTTTTGCTAAAAAGAGTTAATTAACTTGCCACATCAAGCTCTAGTGGGTGTAAGTATAAAACCATAGCTTACGCAATATAAATATGTATGTATGTAGGTATAACATACATATGTGTTTATATTAATGTATGTTACCTTCTCAAACGGGGAATATTCATAAAAGTGTGTGAGTATGAGTGATTGTGTGAGTGCGTGTGTGTATATTAATAAAGGTGGTTGCTGCCGCCGCTTTTCTTTAAGGGTGTAAAGAACCAACGGAACGCAAACAAACCAGCAACAAAAATTATGTATTAAAAAAATATAAATAAATAAATAAAATGCAAAATAAAAGGTCACATGACTTATCTGACTTTTTAGCTGCAAAAAACATCAGACAGTACTTGAGGCGGAAATACAAACAGCAACAACAACAACAGCAACAGAAGCAAAAAAAAAACTGAAAATGTAGCATACTTAAGTATAGGGTTCGTTTTTCCATTAATGGCTGGCAAGCATAATAATAACAAGAAAGAAAGTATAGTCGGTCAAGCCCGACCATATAATGCCCGACTCCCAGTATATGTATAAAAAAGTTTTTCAGAAATGGACGATATATGAGAATATTATTAAAAATTTTTGAGGGAGTTACGCTCTTTAAAGTAATGTTCGGAAGTGGGCCTTATATGGTAGCTATGATAAATTATAAACCGATCTGCACAAAATTTGTAGGTGTGATTTGGCTTTATGAGTGGTAACATTTGTGATGAAATTTGTTTGGATACTTGCATAATTCAAACATTTATGATCGGTAAACCCTAATTTTGGGAGGACATTTGTATGGGGGCCAGGTGAAATAATGGCCCAATTTTCACCAGTTTCCATCCGATCTGTCCTTGGGCCGAAAAAATTTCACGTTCCAAATTTTATCGAAATATTTTTAAAAGTGATTCTGAGTGGATTGGTATACTATAAGGTGGGTGTTGGACCAATATTTCTGGGCGTTACAAACATCAGCACAAATCCAATACACCCTCCCCACTATGGTGGTATAGGGTATACAAATACGCACACATTCATATGAATACTCATACTCTAATTCATTCATTCACTCACTAACACTCTCGTAAAGACTTTAAAAACTAGAGAAAATCTAAACCGGTAACATTGCAAACAAAAAATGCTAAAAAAAAGCTGTTTATAATGAAACTATATCGGATTTGGCCGTAATAAAATTCAAGTACTTTTACATATACATAGTTAAAACACGAAACATCCTTTAATCCTTTTTTTTTGAGAAAAAAGGTGAAAGGTGAGTTATATTATTGTAACAAAACAAAAATAATGTGTTTAACATAATTAAATGTTGTGCAAGTGTTCATATTTAAAAGCATACCTTAAGGTAAATTTTGGTAATAAAACAATTTAAAGAATGTAAATATGAGTTTTATTACGAGTTTATAGAATATATGTATGTAGTAAAATTACATTGAAATTTCTACACTTTGGCAATTGTTACTATGAATTCAATTTTGCATGAAAATCTCATTAAAATTCACTGAATTTTTTCTAGCACCCGGTTTTTCTAGAAAGCTCATTTACATTTGTCTAGATTCAGTCTTCGTATGCTGAACGTATCACTTTATGGTGCGCTAGGTAGTCCAGAGGCGTGTTTTTTTAAAAAATCGGCAGCTAAATGATTACGATGACATGAGGTTTGAACATGAGAGTGCCACATAATCAATTATCAAAACTCAACCACCGAATCAATAAATTTATTGCAAACTAATTTCACGAAATTCAGCTTACCAGTGGCCGCCCGATCCACCACACCACTGAATTGTTTTTGTGAGGCTATGCTAAAAATAGGACAAACGATCAATTATTGTCTTAAAACAATTCGGCAAAATGTGATTGGCGGAAATCTGTACATGAATTATTATTTATCCAATACAATACGCGATAAAATTTATTTGAAATTTCGTTATGTTGTGTTATATATGGTGACGGTATATCTGTCCATCAGCTGATTTCAAAACAATTCTTTGATGTAGTGTGATTTTTTTAACTTAGAAAAGCCCTAAGATCGTGATTTTTCGAATGCATAGCAACATTGAACAGTAACAAAAAAATCTGCTTTGGATGATATTTGCTACATGTGATTCTGTGTCTTTTTCAGCATAAATTGACTTTTTAGAAAGACGATTTATAGAAATAAAGAAATGCTAAAAATAAAATAACGAGGTGAGTATCTTGAGCTATCTACATATGTATGCTAAAAATATAATTAATTAATTTTAATATAATATTGTAATCAGTGCTAAAAATATCCCAAAAAGATGATTTCTTTTTGGGCTAGTTACGTGTCCTGGTACCAATTTAATTCCTCCTAAGACATCGCCATGTCAAAGAAACTGTCTTTATATAAAAAGTGTTAGAACTAGAACCGTTCCCTACCCTTAAGGAAATAATTACGGCAGAAGTTTTCTCTGTACTATAGTTAAATACGATAGTTAATGTTGCAGTGTTTTAGCATAACAGAAAGTATATCAAAGCAGCTTTAAAAATACAGTGTGGTGATTCACATCATCTTCTTCACGGTAGAAGAACTGTCTAGAATAAGCAAACAAGAACACAGCAATATACTGTATAGACAGTTTTCAAGATATCATAAGGTCTAGGTTAACGATACGTTCACATTTGGCAAATATTTACTCAAAAATACGTAACCACTTGTGTCAGCACAAATTTGTTTGACGTTGTTTACTCTTACAAGAGTTTTGCAATATCAAACAGCATCAAATAAAATAAAACTAAAAATTTATTGTGTCTTGTGCTAAATAAACGAGTTTAAATATATTTTATTTAGTGGTTACTGTCTAGAATAAGCAAACAAGAACACAGCAATATACTGTATAGACAGTTTTCAAGATATCATAAGGTCTAGGTTAACGATACGTTCACATTTGGCAAATATTTACTCAAAAATACGTAACCACTTGTGTCAGCACAAATTTGTTTGACGTTGTTTACTCTTACAAGAGTTTTGCAATATCAAACAGCATCAAATAAAATAAAACTAAAAATTTATTGTGTCTTGTGCTAAATAAACGAGTTTAAATATATTTTATTTAGTGGTTACGTCTTTTTCGGCAAATATTTCCCATAGTCTGATCGTACCTTAAGATTCACACCATAAAATTGCATGCAAATCCAATCAATTAATAAAACTTAGTTTTGTTATTGTCAAAGAAATCAGAAATTTGATGCGAACATGTAAATATGAGGCTGAAAAATACCAAAGCAAATACTATTCAAATATATTATAATGCATTTTCATGAAAATGTCCTATTATGCAGCATTTTCAGCATTAGCATACTGTATTTGCATAGAAATTCTAATTGACAAACCTTATTTAGAAAACTTAATTCCTGATTTACATATACATATGTACATACGAGTATGTATATGTACAGATTGGGGCTTATCAAAGATATTGTTAATTTTTATTTTCCACTGTCCAACTGTTTATAACAATAAAATCTTATAGCTTACACTATAGAATTTCCAGTTTAAACTAAGAAAACACTACTGTTTAAGTGAACTTTAGTTCATTATTCAACACTTTTACAATATTTACGTTCTAAATTAAACTTAGTTTAAGCTTGAAATTTTATATTTTAAGCAATCCTTCAAGCTTAAACTACATTTAATTTAGAATATAAATAACTAAGTTTGCTTTAAGAAATTAAAACTGTTAATAATTTACTAAACATTTGGCAACAGTAATTTAAAACTTTGGTATAGTTTTTAGCTTAATTTAAAGTTTATCTTATGCTACTGGTTTATTTTAATATTTTTTTTATTGGTAATGCTGTCTGTTGTTGGTGCTGTTATTGCTAACAAATATTGGTATGTATGTATGGATGTATATTACTCTCATAGAGTAGATTTCTATTAAAAGCCATTATGGTTGATATTTTAGTTCAAGGATTTTCATATCAAACACATGCAAACAAAAAAAAAACAACTACAATACAAATTGTGAATGAGTGAGTGAGTGTGAGAGTAATAACGGCTGGTAACATTTTTATTTTAATTAAAATCCTGCCAGACGCACTTCTTCTTTGCTGTGTTTTTCTCTTCATTTCTTTTTTGGTTTTTGCATTTTAGTTTTTTATTTTTTGCCAGTAAAGTACCCACCGACTGTAGTTGTAGTAACAGGGCTCTTAAGTACGCTGACTTACTTTGTGGCCACACTTCACAAGTGTGAGTCTGGTTCTTGCCCAGCAAGCCATATGAGCAGCGTTGTCAACTTTGAAATTTCAAAACGCACCAAAATGGAAATAAAAACACGCCATTTAAAAGAAAACGCACCAAGTTTAAAATCTCTTTTTTGTTTAAAATGTTCATGGAATTAATTTTAATTTGTTTAATTGCATAAATTCTTTATAAAACTTTTTAAAAAGAGATCAATGATTAATAGTAAAAATACTCATAATATGCTATTCGGAATTAATTGGTAAAAATATTTTTGTTTTCTATTTAAGGTACTTCTAGTACGACGTTGACCCTATTCACTGGGACTCGTCGTACTGATTGGGACAGTTCAGTAGACCAATCAGGTTAAACAAGAATTTTTATTTTCATGTTTAAAATGTTAATTTTATTTTCAAACAAAAATTTTCATCCTATTCAGCTTTAGCAATAATAACTTTCATGTGACGAATGTTTGTTATCTACATTCGCATATGTAGTAAAAAACATTCAATTGCGGTCCTTTTTCATCGTATAGATTTCATGATAATGAATTATTAAAAAACTGCAATTAAAAATAAAGATTTCATCACATTTTCGGAAAAAATAAAAAACGCATATGTAGTAAAAAACATTCAATTGCGGTCCTTTTTCATCGTATAGATTTCATGATAATGAATTATTAAAAAACTGCAATTAAAAATAAAGATTTCATCACATTTTCGGAAAAAATAAAAAACGCACCGAAATTAAAAAAAACGCACCGCGCACCAACTAAGAAATTGTTCGCACCAAAAAATTTATTGCATCGTTAACACTCTTTATGAGCCCAAAAAACAATCATTATTGCTCCGAAAACCTTCAGAAAAGAGCGTCATTACATTCGAAAATGGTCCGTCAGAAAGAGCTCTTAGATAATGTCAGAAAAGAGTCTTTTATGAGGGTTTTTTGGGCTCTTTGTAATCTTGTCTTTATCATTCTTGTGTGGTACAGCTATGTTTTTTTTTTTTTGTTCAAAGCACAAATAATACGACAACAACGCTTTGGTACACACATACTTAAGTGGACTTTCAGAGTCATACCGCGTGCCGACTCAGGACAGTAACCAGCAAATTTTTCTTTCGCTCCGAAAATGCTTTTCAGTTGGACTCTTTTCTGACTCCTTTTTCGGGGCGCTCCTAGAATGGTATGCTGGGTTGATGGCTTATAAAATTCATAATACTGTACACTGTTATGTGTATATATATGAATTTAGCGTAATTGTATTAGTTGAAATTTTTTTCTTTCTTGCCAGTCCTAGTTCCCATTATACCCCATAAATAACTTAAAGCAAAAAAAAAAATTGAAAATTAGAACGAAATATTAAAATGCATGTTGGACACTTTGTTGCCACAACTATGTCAACTATTTTAACCTTAAGGCGGTTGAGTTTTTCTACTCGTTGGCACAACAGATTAGGGAAATTATTATTTTAGCTGGTAGAGAAAAGTTTAATAGAAAGCAATTGAAATATGGAGAAAAAAACTACAAAAGTTTAGCCCAAAAAACTAATTGTTACTAAAAATTTTAATAATTGGTCATAAATATAACCTAATATTAATAACACAATGTTTGTTGAAATTAGCTTTATTTTATTTTATCAAAAAATTTCATTTCTCTGATAAAATAAAACTTGTATTATGAGTAGTTCAATTTAAATAGAAATTTAATAATACATACATATGTATGTATATTATTTAATTAGTTTTATACATTTTAATCAAGAAATCATTGCTGTTACTTATTCTTCTCTTATGACTTCCAAGACATTAAAGGAGACCTAAATACTTTAAATAAATCCCAACTTTTCCAATTTCTGCCTAACAAAATCTTTAAACAAATTGAACTGAATTGAATTGAATTCAATCATTAGCAACTGAAAGGTGCACGAATATTTTGTACCTATACATACGAGTATAACGAAAAATGCTTGTTAACTATGAAAATAAAACTTAATCATGTAAATTTCCATTCTTTCTTTCTCTTTTTTTTCAATTTACTACATCTTTTTAAAAGGTAAAATTTGTATTTATTAAATATAATAAATTATTAATAAATGTTTCTCACATGCGTCTAGGCACGAACAGTTCTTCAAATAAAATTGTAGTAAGGTTTTTTTAAGATGACTGCATAAAATACCCAGCAGTTTTGGGTGACTGTAGGGAAATAGTGATTTTATCGACTAAAAAGTGTCAGTCTGTGTGATATCTGCCTTAATGGTTACTATTCTAGCTATAACTATAACTAGTTACTTTATAAGGAGCGTGTTCTAGGCAGAATATAATTGACTCCTGACAGTCTATCTAAAAACTGTCCTGGTACACAATCCTACCGGCAACCAGCTACAGAGAAATTTTTTAATAATCTGTTATTACTAGCAACTCATTTTCAAATAAATTATGTATTAGTTGCATAGAGATAGGCAAATATTCGGTTTGATCCTCCGAATTGAATTTGTCCAAAACGCGACATTCATATAGTATTGCAGTGAAAAAGCAAACAATCTTTGTTCTTGCAATTTAGAAGCACTATGTTAAGTGCAAACTATGAGTTTTGTTGTTTCCAATATACATATGAGCAATACGCTTGGAATCCAGAACGTTACAAAATAGAACTAGTTTTCGACTGCATCTAGATAAATGTAAAAGTCTGCGAATTGGCACACAATTTTTATAAAAGATTACTTTTAAACTAAAGTGTGTTGAAATATTTGCATTCGATTTTTCTTTAAATGCTTTAGTATGATTTAGCACGTGCAATTTAAAACAAAAAATATTTAGCAGAATTTATGTATGTTTGTAATAAGTATAAGTTCAACTAATTTTAATAGAAGCTACGTATTTATTAATTATTTGTTCGACATATTTTGTATATAGAGCTTCAATAACTTACACTATTTAACTAAACCTATTGGTAATCAATTGTCTACCTTCTTGCTCAATCTTTTTTTAAGCATAGATTTTATTTGTTATGTAGCAACTTTTCCTTTATTCTTTCAGAAGCTTTATCAAAATATTCTTTAGCGGAATCTTTTTTTTTAAATAACCAGGTTGTTGTTTACCTTTAAATTTACATGTAAAAATAATAAAAACAGAAAGTAACACTTAAGATAGCGAACGCGACAGACACACTTTGAAAATCAAAACAAAAAATATATTTAACTTTAGCTTCTTTCATGGAGTCCTGGTTACAAACAGTGATTTAGGTACTAGAGTTGTGCCCGGTCGTTCATTTCAGTGACCGGTCATTTTCGTTCATTTATCCAAGACAGATTCGTTCATTCAATTCGTTCAATCGTTAACTTTGAACGAATGAATACAACCCTTATTGAATGTGATTTTATTCTTGTCTTTTGATAAACAGCAGCTGAACGAAATTGATCCGTACACTGTTGAACGAAAACCGTTCAGTTGAATGACCGGCTCATTCCGTTCAATAAAGTGATTAGTTCATTTTAACCCGTTCGTTCATGAACGACACAGCTCTATTAGATACCGAAACGCGACATTTTAGCATGAAGAAAATCAAATTCGAGCTGTGTTAGTCCCCTTTTAATTTATTTGTATTAATTTGTTGTTAATAGAAGAATTTGATAAGATGATTGCAGTCAATATACAAATACATATGTGAACAATACTATAAATATTAAAAAATCATCAAATCATCATCGCTAAACCTTTCTAAGGAAATGCTCACGTCCCCAAAGTGATGTATAAACTATAAACTTCAAACACACTACAGTTTTATATACAAATTACTGTATTAAATGCAGGGCCTACAAAATGTTTAAACTGACTAATCTCTAGTTTATTTAGAGAAATTGAAGTGACGGAAATAAAGTAAAGATTAGAAATTAGCGAAAATATATTAACTAAAAGAGATACATTAATTACTTGGAAAACTGCTGGGATGTGAAATTTGTGAGTGTCTGTGTAGGTTTTCATTTTAGTAAACTTACAGTACAACATCACGTTACATTATTTTTTTTTATATAATCAACTCAAACAATTTTATTTATTTTATTTTCCAACATGCATCAGATGTTTGAAAAACCAATACACATATTTTTTTTAAAGGGAGGTTTAAAAACAGGTGGCAATTAAAATTTCCACTTAAGTTTCTAAACATAAGTTTATTTTATGGAATTTTTTGTTACCATTTATTAACAAACTTTACGATCTTGCTGAAATAATCGTCAGATTAAGTAACAATTTTGAGACTCTAAAGCAGTGATGGGCACTCGTGATCAGTTATTTACCGGCAAATAATATGTAGTATGTATATCAAGAGAAATTGATAAAAATTATCAAAAAAGAAACAACAATAACATTCAACAGCTGATCAAATTACAACAAAGAAGGGTAGTGCAAAATATAAAGTTATAATAATCTATATATAATTATTCTCTTTATAACGACCACTGGCTATTACATAAAATATAGAAATTAAGCCTCAATTGGCAACGAAAATCAAATCATTTTAAAGCACCTCCGCCGCCACTGGTCATTGTCTTGCTGTATAAATTTGAGTCTGAAAGAAACCTAGAAAAAAGGTAAGGGTAGCATGTGCCTGGCACTTGTTCACTCGCTCTGCGCCAAACCAAACAAAGCCCCCAAAAAATGGTTTCATAAAATAGAAAAACAATTTAAACGCGTTCGAATACAACAGGCAAGTAATGAAACGTGATATTTTTGCGATTCAGTTTCTTTTTTGTTATGCTATCATCAAGTTGGGTGTTGAGTAATTTTGTTGTCGTTTGATTTTTTTTTTCTTTCTTTTTAAAAAATCATCAGCTTTTTTTTTTTTGTTATTGTTTAGTTTTATTACCTAAACTTTCAAATTGTATTGAATTTCAGGTGAAATCTGAAAATTTTTTTTATTATGAAGGAACTGTAACAAATTATAAATAAAATAAGAAGAAATTAAAATGTATTTCAATAATTCTTGAAATCAAGCAAAATATGTATGTTAAATATTAAAAAAAATTGGAATTTCACAGAACAAGTTATAACAGAATATGTCTAATTTTGAATCCTAGTAATGTATGTATGTAGGGCTTAGTTGTTATCATGAGAAAATTGACCTAGCTACTTTTTATCACATTTTCTTTAGTATTTATTGTTCACATATTTTATACTTTAATCTTTCTAGCAACAACAAAGAAATACCAAAAGTGAAAAGAACTCGAACAAAGCCTGATTAAGGGTACATTTTTCATTTCATTTTGCTCATGTTCCAATGTCGAGTCCTGGTAAATAAATTTTATCATTTGTTATCAGTACTCGGCCATCGTGCTATAGAACTAAAGTTGTCTTCGAATGTCAAAGCAATAACTAATAAATAAGAAGTTTTTGTTTAAATTAATTGAACAAAATTAATTGATTACAAAATATGAAACAAGTTATATTTTTTATAGCAATCAATAAGGCAGCTTACCTTATTGATTTATAAACTGTGTCACGTTCTCTATCATAAGTAAATTTTTTGAAAAACAAATGTTTTTTTTTTTTGTATTTTAACATTAATATGTAGATGTGTGTAAAATGTGTGTGGATTTTTTGTAGCGTTCAAAATTAATATTTAATCTTGCTTTTATAACTAGAAAATATGGTGTATAGAAACAGGTGAAATATATAGAAAAAAATATTTAAAATCATTTAGAAATTATTGTATGTTAGCATTCCCACATTCCCACTCCGGTAATCACCCCTTCAACAATTCAAAAAAAAATTTATTACAAATCAAGTAAAAAGATAAAATGTTATTGATGCATAACCTAAATACTTATAAAGAACATTTACATTAAAATACTCATTTCAGGCATATTCTTCAAGTTAATGGTGGAAAAAACAAAAACAATTGTAACCAACCTGCAATTAAATATAGAGCTAAATAAGCGCCTCTAGTTAAATATTAAAATATAAATTTCTCAAACTAAATACATACATATATACTTACAACATTCAACTTACTAATCTTTATCAGAGAGTCTTAATAGAATAAAATTCAACCTACAGAAAAGTATTTTTTTTAAATAGTACCAGCACTATCACTTCGTTTAACTTGTATACAACAGCTCAACTAGTGTAAACAACAGTTTTAGAAACTCAGTGGTCGTTACTCAAAGTCACCAAGGGCCAAAGGCGATTGACTATTCAGATTCATACATAAACAGCATAGTGTATAACAAAAAACTGTGCCATTATTATATAAACTTTTTAATTTCTGCTCTACTTTTATCCCAGTTTCATTTCTAGTTTTACACTAATCTTTTCAATTACAATTATAAGTAGGAAATACTAAATAACAAGACCCAGTTTTACTGCACTTCTCAAATAAAAACATAAAAGAAATAAAATTGTTAGAAGCCCAAAAAAACACGACGCTTTAAAGATGATTTCGAGCAGATTGCAAAGAAAATAACAAGAAAAAATATACACTTCTTCAAAAGAAATCATTGTTGTAAATGAAACCAAGCAACCAACCAACCAACATTTTTATTGTAGTCTGCTGTTCTAGAAAAATTAATAATAAAACAAGTTAGAGCGCAATATTCGGCTGTGCCGAATCTTAAATACCCTCCACATAAACATAATAAGAAATATTTCTATGTATTTTAGGCTTATTTTGCTTGAATTTAATCTCAATAACATTATTTAAAAGAGTTGTATGGTTGGTTGTTATACTCGGAAGTGGTCTTAATCCGGCAGCTATTGCCAATTATTGACTGACAGCTACAAAATCCAGTAGTATATTTGCCGTATAACCGATATTAATATGATTTCTGGATTAAAATTTCTGATCTGTATAAAAGTTAGTTCAATATCAATATTTATTAGACAATCTTGTGGCTTTAATTGTTTTTCGGAAATATGTAGTTATTATATGGCAGCTATGGCAAATCATGGACCGATCTTCTTTAATTTCGAAACAGATAATTTTATGTATATGAATTGAATTTCAACATAATAACGATATATTTAAGATACATATGAGTATTAATAAGAATTTCGGAAGAGGACCTTATATAGGGGACATGGTCAAATATGGCCCGATATTCTCAAAATCTAACAGGTTAATTTTGGCATGTATGTAAATGATCCATGTAAAATTTTGGATCGGTACCGCTATTTATAAGAGACCTATGAGTATTGAAGTGATTTTCGGAAGAGGGCTTTATATGGGAGATATGGATCAAAATTCTGCAGTATCATTTTTGTGTGTATATGCAAATTAATTATATAAAGTTTTGGGTCGGTACCGATATTTATAAGATATATATAAAGATTAATGACTATTTCGGAAGTGGTCCTTATATGGGTGCCATGACCAATTATGGGCCGACCACTATAAAATTTAGTACAACAATTTATTTACCTATAAGGATTACTTATATCAAATTTTACCATTATTTATACCAGTTTTATACGTATTTAAGTGAATTTTGGAAGTCGACTTTATATGGGGTCTATGGTCAAACATGGACCGAACTAAAAAAAAAATTAGTTTTGCTTTTCTGTTTGCATGAAACTTATTTGTGCTGAACTTTGTATCAATATTAAAATTTTATAGGCATTTATATGTATATCATTGAGTAATATTTGGGGAAGGTATTTGTATTGGGGCTATGACAAAACATGGACCGATTTATACTATTTTCCTCACACTTTCTTCTTTTATCATAAAAACAACGTATACAAAATTTCATGGGAATATCTACAATATATTTAAAAAAATTGGAAGCAAAATGTTTAAAAATATAAATTTTTTATGGAGGTTGTCTGACATTTTGGTCCTTAACTATGGTTCTACTTTACCGATTTTGCTGATTTTTAATACGAAACTGCCTAAGAAAATACAAAACAGTTTTCTGGAAATTATGTGAAATTAAGTTGTGTATTTTGGACGTGAGAGTGTTTAACACAGACGGACTTAGAATTTCATAAGGATCAATTTGTTGGGTCTCAGATGAATATTAACAAAGTTTCACACGGAATGACAAACGTTATATGCCCTCATTCACTACTTATGGTGGTGGAGGGTATAAAAAAACCAAATTTATATGTATTCCAAATACATTCATACGTATAAAAGAAGACGAACAAATTAATAACAAAGATTGCGTGTGAGATTCATAAGAACCTCCCCACCAACCACTATTGCCATTTATATACAATATAAAAATTCTAATACGCACATAACAACAACTGCAGCAACAACAAAATCTATTACTACAATAAGTACACAACATATTTTCTTTACATTTTTTTATTTATTAAAAGAAAGTTATGAAGAAAAAAACTCAACAACAACTAGAAGAAGTGTTGTTACACAAAGGTGAGTAAAAGAGTGCTTATTGTGAAAGAGCAAGAGAGAGCTGGATGGGGAGGGGTTAGGGGGAAAGCTGTAGCAAAAAGCACATAATAAAAATAACTGTGAAAAATATAAGAAGGTATTCTAGCATAATAATCAGTTTGGAACCCAAAGAAAGCATGTATACAATAAAAAGCAACAATTTAAATCTTTTTGAAAAATAAAAAACAAATACAAATAAGAAGAGACATGAAAAAACTTAATAGTCTTAAAAAATGTCTGTTTCTATTTATTTATGATCTAATGAATAGTTTCTTTTTACAAAAAAATAACATTATACTAGTACAAGCAAGTCCCGGTATATCGAATCTCACTTTAGGGAAAATATATGTACATTAGAGTGGCCCTAAAATAAAGTTGCGGATTTTCCCGACTAATATGAAAATTTGATTCATTTTAAGACTACGTTTCTCAATTTTTATTTGACTTGGGATCAAAGGATAAAAAGGTTATTTCTAGAGGTTTTTTGATTTTTTTTTTCACATTTCTTCCAAAGGAACTATATGTAAGTTTGGTATCATATGAAAGGTTTTTCAATGGGTAATCAAAAATTAAAAAAAAAAATTATAAATTTAAAAATTTTTAAAAATTTCAGACATATTTTTTTTTTTTATTTTTTCAAAGAATTTACTTAAATAAATAGTTGAAATTTCTTGATTATAAAAATCGATACCACATTTTTTCTCCATACAAACGGGGCCACCTAAATGTACATATGTACATACATTGAGATAACTTACTGCAAAGTTTATGACATTAACTACCTTATAAAAGTTTTAGCAACTCTAACTCTAGGTCATCCTCAGTAAAAACAATACGAAAAACTATAAAAGGTGGCCAAATTTACCTGTTTTGCTACCTGTTTTGCTTTTTAAAAATACACTACTGCTAATACACAATTAAGACTAAAAAACTGCAGCGTCGTATTATACGCTTAGTGTTTGCTAACTTACCTTATAAAAAGTCGGCTTAAAAATAACTAATAAAAATTTTAATAATCACATCAATTAAAATAAGTTTAAATATATGTACATGATTTATAGAAAAGTGTAACCAACACTTAAAAAACCAAGACTAATTAAACGTAGTTTAAATAAATCGAGATTAAAAAAAGGCTAGTTAGTCAAAACGAAATATAAAGTTTCCAGAAATTAATATTAACTTATCGTGTTTTAGCATAAGTTAAATTAACTAATCAACGATTCAGTAAAGAGACATTAATAAAAAAAAATTCAGGAAAGTGAAATTAATAAATCAAACTTTAAAAATTAAGGAATTATTCTAATGGTACAGGCATCAAGATAAAATTAACAAATAAAAAAACAATTTATAAAACTTATCAAATTAATTAGGTTCATAGTTTAAGGAATATCTAATTAACAAATAAAATTTTCATAAACGTAAATTAATATTTCAGCATATTTCACAATAGATAAAAAAGTAAAATTAACAACTCAAAACCCTTGACATAAGATTAACTAATTAAAGTTTCATAAAAGTTAGTTTAACTAATAGTAGTTTTAAAAGAAGAAGTTTGATTATAAGTTTTATTATAAGTTTTCGAGAAGCAAGTTTAACTAAACGTAGTTTTAAAAAAAGAAGACTAACTAAACGTAGTTTTGAAAAAGGAAGATTAACTTATATTCGTTTTAGAATACTAAGATTAACTAAACGTAGCTTTGGAAAAGGAAGGCACTTTTAGAAATGTAAGATTTAAGTTAACGCATTTTGAAAACGCAAGAATAAATTATTTTAGTTTTATAAAAGTAGATAAACTCATTTTTAGAAGAGCAAAATTTACTAATTGAATTTGTTTACTTGAGTCATCTCAAAATTAAGATTAACCAAACAAAGTTCTTTTTAAACTAAACTCAACTACTCAATCAGCTTTTCATAAAAGTATAATTAAAAAAATACAGTTTCGTAAATATAAAATAAATAATTTAAAGTTTTCTTAAGTTAAAGCCATTAACCGGATATAAATCGATTGTAAAGCACGTGCTTAAGCGTAGCCTGAATCCCGCAACTGAGTTAGATCATGCACACATCACATATTTTCTTATTGAATTAAACATTTGTGGACTAATTATTCCCACTATAAAGGGTAACAGCTCTTCTCAACAAACAAATATAAAAACATTTACCATATTTATCATTATTGTATTATAAATCTACCATCTACGAGTACTCCATCTAAGATTAGCTAGATCTATCATAAATAACAAATTTATTACCAATTATTTATCAGTTAAAAAAAAAACAACAAATCTCTAAATGTATTTTTTTATTATTATTAATGTTTCTTTTTTTTTATTCCAAAATTCTAACGAAAATGTAAATATTACACTTTTTTTCGAAATTCATTTAGTTTTGCTTGTAAACGGATTTGTTAGTAACGGTTTTAAAAGCTATTACCCCATATATCTAACCAACCAGGCAACCATCCAACCATTTAGCCAACTGCCGCAATATAAGTACCTTCAAAACTACCGCACAGACATACGACTGCAAAAACAGAACTAGTAAAATACTAGTAGCAGTATTCCAGTAGTTTAGTGGCTACGTAGAAGTACTAACACATATTTTGGTACAATTTAATACTGCTTAGTACTATGTACAAACTTATATATACATATGTACATATGTATATATGTATGTATGTATGAAGCATTGAGTTATTAGCTACAATTACTGAGATTTGTATAAGTAAACCGTATGTATCTACAAAGTACATATTCAATATTCATGTCAAGATTTTTTGACAGGTTTTCGGTTGTGTTTTTTTTTTGGCTTTGGACATGATTCTGAACTGAAAACTAAACTAAATACCAGTACAATTTAGGTCGGAAAAATTAACTTTATTTCATTTCAAATGTTTGGTTAACTGGGTTATTACACATTCATAAGTCTGCCTGTGTGTTAAAAGTCTTTATGATTTGATTTTAAATTGCGTTAATGCATTTCAGTGTCTACTATTTTTTTTATTTGCTGCTTCTTCAACAATTTTGTATGAATTACGGGTAGAGTTTAGAAAAGCATTGAAACAGTTGTGTGTAATGTTGGTTGGTTGGTTGGTTCGCTTATTTTATTTATTTGTCTAAAAAGTGCTGAAAGCATAATGAGATAAAAAAAACACACACACACACAAATATAAACCGTTAAAATAAACCAGTTACGACTTAAACACCATAAGAAGTTTATTCTATGTTAATACTTATTAAAAATTAAATTTCCATTAAAAATTGAGTAATTTTCTTTATAAGGAGATGTTATTTATGTGCATACATGCATACATATGTACAAATTATGCTTAAAAGAAATTGTCAGTATAAAATGAGAATTTTTATAAGTTTAATTTTAATATACAGAAGCTAAGAGGATATGGTCAAATATGAACCTACATACATTCACAAAACAGTTTGATTTCAGCATATACATATATATACATATTCTGTGAAAAGTTTTGGATCGGTATCGTTATTTATAACAGATTTATACGTATTCAAGTGATTTTCGAAAGTGGACTTTGTATGGGAGCTATGGTCAAACATGCACCGAACTAATAAAAATTTCGGTTTGTGATTTATTTTCATGTGAAACAATGTTTTGCTGAATTTTGTATTGATATTGCAGTTGTATAGGTCCCGTTTACACAGGAAACATTTGGAAGGGAAACATTTTGTTTGGTAGAGAAGGACGGGTGGGGAAGAGAATATGAAATTTGTTTCCCGTTCTCGGATACACACTTTGTGCTTTCATTCTTATTGTTTACATTAGCAAATCAAATACAGCAAAAATTAAAAAAAAACACTGCAATTAGACAAATGTCAAAAAAAAACAAATATAAACTGATATGTTTCCGACAGCAATGTTTCCCTGTATGACCACGAAGGAAAATACAAAAGAGAATTCCAGATGTTTCCTTTCCAAATGTTTCCCTAGGGATTGAGTCATATTTCGGAAGGATATTTGTATGGGGGCTATGAGAAATAATGAACCGCTTCTTACTATTTTCATCACAGTTTGTTCTTCCATCGTAGAAATAACCTGTACAAAATTGGTATTATTATTTGCAATATATTTAAATTAAATAGCAAAATACTCGTGAAAAATATAATATTTTAATGGCAGATTATTTTGGTCTGTAACTACAGTTATCCTGAACCGATTTTCAATACCAAACGGCTTAGAAGAATTATAAAAGGTTTGTTGTAACCTGTGCTGATTTTGCTTACATGTTTTGGACGTGAGAGTGTTTTATACAGACAGACAGACAGACATAGCTCAATCTACTAATAATTCCATAAGGACCAATAATATATGTATACTCTGCTGGATATTATATGGATATTTCTCAGTGTTACACATAGAATGACAAACTTATTGGTGGAGGGTATAATTAAAGACATATTTAAACAATAGGTTTAAATGTGCATACATACATTTTTCATAGTTTCACAAAAAGTTTAAATAATTATTGAAATTTTATTTACATACCTGCAACGATAGAAAAGAAAAAAAATTAATTAACAAAATTACTTTTTAAAACTTGTAACATTTTATAAAATGTTTTCACTCTAATTAAGATTCATTTAAGTAGAAATAATCAAGTTTAAATCTAACTATCACGTCTTAAAGCAACAAAAACCAAAGAAGAAACAAGAAATTTTATATTAATTAATTTTAGCTTGTCAAAGTCTTTGTGTTTTTGTTTTGTATATTTTCAAATCTTTCCAACATTTCAAAAAGTTGGAGTCTCATCTTCTTCAATCCTAGTTGTTGCTGTTTTTCAAATGAGAAAAAAAGTTCAACTTTTTAATTTAATTTCAAAGTAAAAAGCTTGACAATAAAACTTTTTCAGTGATTGATGTTGTTGTGATTTAACTGAATGTCTGTTCGACTGACAGTCATTTCATACGGTTTTTAACTGCTGTTTGCAAAAAAGGGTTGAGGTGCGAAATTTGAGACCAACAAAAAGAATTCTTTATTTTCATTTAATAATGATGATGAGAGTTAAATAAAATGAATAAAAAAAAGGTAAAAACAAATTAAGTTTACTTTTGGTTGAGTTCAGTTCAATTTGTAACGAGGTAAACGATCGATTTCAGGCAAAAGTTTCTTGGGGAAGAAATTTAGTTATTTAATTTAAAAGTAAAATACTTTGGAAAACAAATACTCGTACATAGTTACTAAAACTGACAAATTACCATAAAAATAAAATTGAAACGTTTTAAATTTATTATTTGCAAGTATAAAATGCAATTGTAGTATATACATATACAAAGGGTGTTTTTTTTAATGTATAGAACTTTGAAATGGAATAAAACAAAGACGATTCCTTTAAATTGACATGAAATTTACTTTATTTGAAAGATAATCTTTTCTTATTATAATTTAAATATGACTTCTGGCATATGACCGCCAGCCACTGCTGGCTCGTACGTAGTCTAAGCTAAAGGTCCAATTTTCGATGACTTTTTCCAACATTTGTGGCCGTATATCGGCAATAACGTGATGAATGTTGTTCTTTAAGTGGTCAATCGTTTCGGACTTCACATATCCCTACAGAAAATAGTCAAGCGGCATTAAATCGTTAAATCGACGTTAAATCATGGTGGCCAATTTACGGGTCCGAAACGTAAAACTAGGCGGTTACCAAACGTTTCCTTCAATAAATCAATTGTGGTACGAGCTGTGTGGCATGTTGCGCCGTCTTGTTGAAACAACAACAGCTGTACATCATGATTGTTGAACGAAAAATTCAGTAATCATGCCTCTATAGCGGTCAACATTGACTATAACATTCTGGCCATATTCCATCATACCATAAAACACACCAAACAGTCAGTTTTTCTGGATGTAACGGTGTCTCAACATACAGTTGAGCATTATCATCAGTTCAACAAAAATTCAACCAAAAGTAAGCTTCATCGCTGAACAAAATTCGCTTATGAAAATCGGAATCAACAGCTATCTTGTTTTGCTCCATTTGGAAGCGTTGTTCAGGCGTCATTCTATTCATGTTGAAATGCCAAACCAAACTAAACATGTAAATCCATTGACAGCTGATAAAATGGCCACCAGTTAAAAAAGTGTTGCCAGCTTAAAGTTCTATACATCTAAAAATAATACCCTTAATAATAACATTTAATACAAGGAAGAAAGTACAGTCGATCAAGCCCGACAATATAATACCGAACACCCAGCATATAAATAAAACAGTTTTTTAGTAGAAATGGGCGCTATATGGGAGATATTACCTATTATGGACCGATCATCCAAAAATTTAGTGCCATGACTTCCGTGAATATAAATATTATGTATGTCATACTTTACCTTGATATAGATACTTTTAAAAGATTTATGGAGGTTAAAGTGAATTACGCAGAGGTTCTTATATGGGAGTTTTGACTAATTATAGACCGATCATCATAAAATTCTACCATATTATATGTATATATACGAAACATATTTGAATATTATTTGGATACCAACATTTTTGAGAGAGTTATGCTCTTTAAAGTAATTTTCGGGAGTGGGCCTTATATGGGAGCTATGATCTTTACAAAATTTGTAGATGTGATTTGGCTTAATTTACCACTCATTTGTGGCGAAATTTGTTTGGATACTTGCATCATTTAAACATTTATGATAGTTAAACCTCAATTTCGGGAGGACATTGTATGGGGGCCAGGTGAAATAATGGACCGATTTCCACCAGTTTCAATCCCATTCGTCCTTGGGCCAAAAAAATATCACATACCAAATTTTATTGCCAGCCAGCCAGACGGACGGACGGGCGGACGGACATCGTTAAATCGACTCAGAAAGTGATTCTGAGCCGATTGGTATACTTTAAGGTGGGTGTTAGACCAATATTTCTGGGCGTTACAAACATCAGCACAAATCCAATATATCCTCCCCAATATTGTGGAGGGTATAAAGTTTGAATATTTGACGAAAAGTTGTAAAATTATTGAGAAATATTTGTCGGTCTAGTAATTGTAATTGCAACTTATTCGATTCGGAAAGATGAACTTCACCTTTATTTACATTAAAACTACTGAGCTGACTTGAACCAACTGGTTTACAGGAAAAGCTTTAATCTGGCATCATTGTTTGGAAGCTTAAACTTCAGTTAACCGAAACATTTTCTTCCAAGAATAACTAATAGTAATTTGTTTGTTTAAATTTAATTAAATTGAATTGAATTTAAAATATATTTAAAGTTGCAACAAAAAATGCTTGTAAAAACGAAAAAAACAGAACGTTTTAAAACAATTTTTTTGTGAAACAAAGGTAGTAAACTTTGCAAAATATTGTATTCAAATGTATGTTAAAATATTAACAAATTAAAAACATCGTTTACTGTGTGTCTAAATGCATTTCAGAATTATGATGAATCATGTGTTAAATGTAAATTCATCAATCACTACAATTTTCTTACGTACATTTTATTTTATTATAAATGTTGCTGTATGTTTGTTTTCAATTTTAACATTTCAGTTCAGTGGTTCGAATTGAAATAATTGTGCATAAGTTTGTTGATACAACATGCTGCACGTACGAATTTATTTTAAAACTTTTTAAAAGCAAAAAAAAAAAACGATTGTGAAATTGTGTTTTGGTGTGTTTTTCTTTTTGTTTCTCTGTATTGTGATTATTTCTTTTGGCACATTAACAGTTTTGAATTTCAATACTTATAAAATTTTTTGTTAAGAGAAACAAGAGAAACAGCTTGTTTTGCTTTTGTGGTCGGCTATGGCTTAAAAACAAAACCGCAAAAACGTTTTTCTTGGTGAGAAAATAGCTAAAAAAATAAAGAAAGACCAATCAGTAATAAAAAACACTGAAAAACACTTGATGACAATGGCTTAAAAGCTGGACTGCTGCAAGAAAAATTATAAAAAATCCAAACACTATTTTGGCAACCAGAAAATTTTCATTGAAATCAAAATAAAACAATGGGAAACTTGATTAACAAGTTGTGATATGATAAACCAAAAATACTAACAAGAACTTTAAATTAAAAAAATCTTTGAACTAATTCTTTTTTTAGAGAATACTCTTCTTTCTGCATATGAATATTTTCTAAAGAAATAAAACTAGAGCGACTGTACAGTATTTTATACTGGTACTGTATAAAGACTGTCCACAGAAAGACAGAGAGTTGAAGTTTAATAGGACTGTAAAACGACAACATAAACAACAAAGATTGAAGCTAAACTTGGACTGCAAAAATATTGGCTGGAGGAATGCAATTAAATGTTAGCTTGGACGGTTAAAGAAATGCGACTGTATAAAGATATACAAAGCTGGGACTGTGTAACTGCTACATAATGAATTACGTTTGAAGCTAAGATGGGACTGTTTAAAGACTGTCTAACACACTGCTCTCTGTTTAAAGAACTACAAAGGAATCTAAACCCTCAATGCCATATCAGTGGCGGGCGAAATTGAAGTTTCCCATCACATTTGCGTGACCACAAAGTTCTGCTTACGCTAAGTTGACACACGTTTACTATAAGCTTACTTGTTTTACTAAAATGAACATTTATTTTTTGCTTTGTTGTGATCTCAGAGATCAGAATTAAATCGGTTATAGGTTAGTATTTGTGCAATCAAGGTCTTGCTGCGCAATTTTTTAAATATTTCGGATTTTCTCTTTTAATACACAAAGCTTTCCGCTGATTAACCAACACAAATATAAACATGATAGTATGTAATTACCCACCACTGGTCTATATAGACTGTTAAACGAACTACGATTGATGCTAAATTAGACATAAACTGGGGTAGAACTACAACTGAAGCTTAAGACTGTCTAAAGAAATACGATTGAACCAAAATTTGGCTTACATGACGACGGCGGAAAATCTAAGATCCATACCTGGATTGAACTACAATTGAATTCAATTGTACAATTGAGCCTCTATAGGATTGTATAAATAATGAAACTAAGCTGTGACTGTATAAAGGCAGACTAAAGAACTGAACTGTTTATATAGGTACACTGCTTACAGAACTAAGATTAAAGCAAAACAAGGACTGTATAAATACTCTTTTTAGAACTTTCGTTGACTGTCTAAACTCCCTACTTTGTAGGGAACTAAAATAGAAGATACACTAGTTTGAATAACAAATGAAGCTAAGTTGCGAATGTAAAGGGTGTCATGAAATTAATGCGAAATTTGAAGTTGCCACCATTTGTGTTTTAAAGTATTGTCAACCAAGAAAACTGCAATTTGACAGCGTTTACGATTAGTGAAGATAGGACATTACACGAACAAAAGTTTAAGAAAAATTTACTTTTGGTGGACACAGTTTGCAGCAAAATCATCGTAATTGATTAAAAACATGTTTATGTTCTTAATTGGTCTGGCAGCCATCAACCGTTATAATTGTCGAAAAATAAATCCGTTCACAACTGGAGTCTGGAGTCATCGTTGGACCATACTTCTACAAAATGAGGCTGGATTATATGGTTTAAACAAGCCGGTACGAAACAATTCTATTACTTTATGAGACATTTACTAGTGGCATAATCTCTTGCTTCAATGATCAGAATTTACTTCCCAGAATGTGTGATTTGAAATCAAACGTCTTTGGAAACAAGATCACAAATATAATAGAATAATTACATGATACTCCACAAAGTCGTGTTTGGATCTTATCTTTGTGGTTTTCACTTTTTCTTTTCTCCTTCTTCTTCTTCTTGTTATTTGTTTTTGTTACATCTTCTATTAGTTGTTGTCTTTTCATGAGAAACACTTTCGTTTTCTATTTTATTTGTGTCGTTGTCTTTTGTTATTGTGTTGCAGCTGAAGCTGTTGGTTAATGTTGCTGTTACTGGTGGTTGTTATTGTTGTGGATAAAATAAGTTTTATGAATAAAAAAAAAAAAAAAAATTTAAATTTTGTCTCATTCACTCAAATCCATTTTAGGTATGAGAAACTCCTTTTTTTCATTATCTTGGTAGTTTGAAGTTTTTTTTTTTATTATTTTTTCAAATATAATAAAAACCGAGAAACCAGTAAGACCACTTTAGTTTGTTTTTCTACTCTTGTTTTACTTTTGCTTAAATTAGTTTCTGTTGCTCATCATCCGGAAGATTACAGAGGAATATAAACATTAATGTAGATATATATCGCTCATTTGCTGTAATGACGTCATAACTCAAAATCCGTGTTTTTTGAACTGAGTAATACAAAATATGCGCCATTATATAGTCTTTCATATAGTTTTATCAGTTTTCAAAAAAGTCAATTATTTTTTGTGTGAGAGTGTTTTTTGATGTAAACATCAAAATAAAAATGCATGTTTTCTCGTACATATATTTGACAAGTAAAAATTTGGTAAATCCAGATTCGAAAGATATTAACATCTACTATTTAAATCAGGTTTTATTTCTCAAATCGCATGATTTGTTAAAAATTTATTTAAGAAATAGTAAAATGTCATAAAACATTCAAAGCCGTTTTTCTCGAAACGACTTTTTTTGAGTTACTACGTTGTTGCAGCAAATGAGCGATATGTACACATGTATGTATGTATACGCATGTATATAACTATGTATAGGTATACGATTTTGTGAGTTAAGTATATTCCTACCCTGCAGTTTTAATAAATTTGGCCCATTAGCACTAGCGAAGTGAGTAGTGAATGATAGAGCAGATCTGCAATAAAACTGATACATATACTTAACTGGTGTTAATTTTTAGTGCCTACAAAATTGGGAAACATGGCACTAGATAGTTTCCGATACTCCAGGGTATCTTTTCTATTGTTACTCTTATTAATTTCAACTACAGGAAAAGAAAGTAGCAAACTGCATACTACGAGTATAAATTAAAAATCCATATCTTTTGGGTTTCTGTTTGTTTTATGCTGTTTTTATCGCTTATAGTTTTTTTTATTTTTATGTTTATTATTATTATTTGTGTTTTTGTTTAAAAATATATGTATAACATGTTTATTATTATGCGCTTTATTAATAATGCAAATGATTACGTACGAATCGGTACGTTTAGATGTACAATATTATTTTGTATGGCTTTGTTATTATTTAATAATATTTCATTGTTAAATAATTTTTAAGGAAATAATTATTTGTTTTTATTATATGAAAATTAATTTATACAATATGTTTGGCTTTTTTTCTTCTTTATTTTTGGAAAAACGAAAAATTTGTGAAACAGGTATGGAAAATTGGTTATAATGTTATGTTTAAAATGTCGAAAATATGAGTATTTAGTTCTATTTCTGTATTTAAAAATTTCTGTTTGTCGTCTTCCGTGCAGTTTGTCTTGGGTGAAAAATTAAACAAGGCCAACCAACATAAACGCTTTGAAAATTATGATTGAAGCTAGAATGATTGAAACATATACTGTATAAATGCTTTCTAAGAAATTACTATTGAAAATAAACTAAGATTGTATAAAGAAAAACTATTCAATGTAACTTATGACTGTACCAATAAGTATAATGTGTGTGAAGATAAATTCAAATTTAACTACAACAGACAAAAAACACATTTTTTTAACTTTGATAATGTTACTTACAGTCAACAGAGCACTTTTAATTACTTAACTCTTATGTGTGCACCAAGGTACCCGGGTACCTTTGGCGTTGTCAGTCAAAGTTTTTTCATTAAATTTGATAACTTTTATACCTGAAACTTTTTGAGAACTACTAACTTTCAAATAATTTAGTTTTTTTGCAGCCTTGACTTTTTTTTTTGTAGTTTGCCTGAGAGACCAATTTACTTTTAACACCCTTTAATTCGCATCAAGGTACCCGGGTACCTGTATGTGTTTTATATTGCAAGTATATTATTTGAAGTTGTTATTAGCTTGCAAACCTTAAGGCGTTAAGAAAAATTATATAAAATATCTCTTAACTACGCTCCAACAATGTATTTAGTGCGAAAATGCTTTTCTCTACTTAACTCTCATATACATAGGTACCCAGGTACCTTGCAGCACATTAGAAGGTGTTTTTTTTTTTTTTTTTTGCCGCACACATAAGGGTTAACAGGTTTACATATTACTTGAATTTTTTTAAAATTTACTCTTAGGATGAAATTTTCTAGAAGAATTTGGACAAATATGGAATTGCACACGTATGCCACATTTTTTTCAACATCGTTTTCATTCAAATTATTTCAGAAATTTGACTAATGTAGGCTCATTTAGGACCCTTTGGACTACCCTCTCCATATAGTGTAATACGTGTATATACATATATGTACATTGTGTATATATACATATATTGGCATTTATATGAACATATACACCTGTAGTACATTCTGTGAAGTACATATTATCAAATAAAATAAAAAAGAAATGAAACGATGGCGAAACAGCTAAACACTTTCACGCAAACAAAATAAAATGAAATTTAAAAGAAAAAATATCTTGAGCTTGAAAGATTAAAAAAATATGTAAAATCTTTAGAAAGTCAACAACACAAACAAATATTGAAATGAGATATTGACTAAATACATATTTTAAAACAAGAAAACTATCTTTAAGATTCAAAGCATTTTAAATCCAATCAAAAGTGTATGTTTCTTTGTGAAGCAGAAATTCATTGACTCTTAAGCTTGTGACTCACTAACTATTCTTCATATAATTTCGTTTTTTTCACATTCGCTTTCAAAATCAATGAACAGTGTTTGTGGATATAAAGCGTTGTCTGTCAATAACTTTAATGCAATAATTCATATCATCAGTTTTATTGTTGTTATTATTTATTAATATTTATTTTATAGATTTTTTGTCTATCGTTTTATAGTTGTTATTGTTTGTTGAGTCACACGTTTCTTGAATATTTTTTCTTTTGTTTTCCTACTTCTTTCTAAACACATTCAACTACATTCACACCATAAACAATAATTGTAGAGTTTTGTATTTCCGGTTTATTTATTTTGTTTAGGTGTAAGAGAATGTGAGCATGTGTGATTGTGTATAGTTTTGTGTTTACTTAAGACACTTGAAACACTTTAATTTAGTTTATTAATAATGAAACAACTCTAATCAATTACATGCTACATACATATTTATTAAAATAAATTTTCTAATATGACATTTTATTAGGGCATTTCAAAATCTAAATGTATGGATTATTATTATTATGTAGAGTAAGAGATAGTCAGTAATACTGAATAGAGTGTTCAGATCTCAAAAAGTTTCAAAATAATGCTAAAACTTAAAATATGCTCAAATGTGCTAAATTTTTGAAAATAACTTTTAACACAATTTGTGGAACACATAATTAAAAAAATAAACTTTTATATAAGTAATACAATTTTAAACTCAAGAACAAAAGTAATTAAGGTTTTCTTCAGAAGTCTTTCAAAACTAAGTTTCTATAAGTTTTGCTAAATCAGGCCTTAAGTCGTCTGTAATTTAAAAGCATTTATTTAATATTTTTAATTCACATCTAATATAAAGAATATTATTCATGGTCTTTAAAATCATTCTGTTTCGATATTTAGTCATAGCTCTTACATAAGACCCACTTCTGAAAATCCCTTTAACATACATTAGCCGTCAAAAAGTATTTATTTATTCATCAATAACTATCTTGTCTCCTTCAAAGTAATCAACCTCAGATATAATATACTTATTCCAGCGTATTTTCCAATCCTCGAAACACTTCTGAAACGAGCTTTTTGGTATCGCCAACAGCTCCTGTTTCGATTTTTCTTTTATCTCCTCAATCGTAGCAAAACGCTTTCCTTTCATCGGTGTCTTCAGTTTTGGGAAGAGGAAAAAGTCAGCGGAGGCCAAGTCCGATGAATACGGTTGTTGAGGCATGATAACGGTTTTGTTTTTGGCCAAAAACTCACGCACAAGCATCGATGTGTGAGCTGGTGCGTTATCATCTTGCAAAAGCCATGATTGGTTTTTCCAGAATTCTATGCGTTTCTGACAAATTGCTTTGCGCAAACGGCGCATAACTTTAAGGTAGTATTCCTTATTGACCGTACGACCTTGTGGAGTCGAAGAAAACAGTGAGCAAAACCTTCATATTTGACCGAACTTGACGTGATTTTTTCGGTCTTGGCTCTTCTGGACGTTTCCATTGGGATGATGGGGTTTTGGTTTCAATGTCATAGCCATACACCCATGATTCGTCACCAGTTATGACCTTTTTGAGGAAATCTGAATCGTCGTTGACGATGTTCAACAGCTCCTGAGCGATGTCCATGCGACGTTGTTTTTGCTCAAAATTTAGCAATTTTAGAACAATCTTCGCTGCCGCACGTTTAATGCCTAAAACATCCGTAAAAATTGCATGAGGCGAACGGTACGCCAACATCATCAGCAACCTCTCTGATAGTGATTCGACGATTATCCAAAATAATTTTCTTCGCTGCTTCAATGTTTTCATCGGTTCTTGACGTGCTCGGGCGACCAGGACGAGCATCGTCATTGACATCTTCTCAGCCTTCCTGAAACCGGTTATACCACAATTGAACTTGTGTTCTGCTCATAGTAGACTCACAAATGCCACAGTCAATATTTCAAATGTCCTTGCGCATTTAATTTAATTTTTTTATAAAACATAATACAGTTTCTTTGATCCATTTTTTCGAATAGTAAAAAATCGAAGAGCACACAAAACACGACTAACCCTTTTATCTGTCAAAAACAAACTGACGATCCAAAATGGCTGATATTACCAACATATTTAACAGACATGTGTAGCAACATAACAGAAAAAAAAATGCGAAAATCGGACATACGTAACTCACGAAATTTGAAAATAACGGTTATTTTTTTGATCAGACCTCGTAAATGTGCAAAAGTTGTGTGTTGCATTCATTTCCCTTATTTAACTGTTTGCTGTAATAAACGTTTTGATTTTAATTATTATTATTATACATGTTATTTTTTTATTATCGTTGTGGTTGTCGTCATTTCAAGTTATTTATTCTAGTATTCTTATGAATATTAAAAATTATTTATTTTCCTTTGGCTTGATTGTAGTTTTTTTAATATAGTTTGATAAACGATTTATAAAGCTCAGGAAATCATTCTAATGTGATTTATTCATACATATTTATTTTTATCAATATTTAATAATTCGAAAACCATTTCAAGTTCGCTGATAAATTTCTTAATTTTGTCTTCAGAAGATTTAAATTTTTAAAATCGTTGCAAAGGTACGTACAGACGGTTGTCAAATTTTACAATATTGTCAGAAAATGTCTAACCAACGTTTTAACTTTCAATTTTTATCTTCCAAGGTTGTCAGAAAAAGCATTTTTAGTATAGTGAGACAAAAATATTGTCAGACATCGAATAATCATGTGAACCAATTTTTTGTCATTATTTGTATTTGCAACATATGTATGTCAAAAGAGTACAAAACAAAAATTAAATTTTTAAGTCAACAACACAGGCATGCAGGAGATGCAGCAAGTCCCAAAAGGGAAATTCTTTAAGTAGATTTAATTTTAGTATTAAAGTGGTCTTACACACCTAGTTGCCGTCATTGAGTTGAGTGTATAGGTAGGTGTGTGTATTTTGTCATACACTTGTAAGATTTCCAAAGAAGTGGTAGCAGAAAAGATAGAAATACAAACTCTAAATACTTAAGTATAAAGGAAATGAACAAGATACTCTCGTACTAGTTTTTTCCAAAAGTTAAAGGGAGGTATACCAAACAAAAATCCATTTTGGAGTTTCAGTTAAACTTAAATGAACAGCAGCTACCATCTCCACAAAACCATGCAAATAAAGGAAGTAAAAATAAAAGAAAAACTAAATTGACTTTAACACATTTACTCACTAGCAAGCAATGGCATTTCTGCAGTGAACCATAACAACCATTTGCGAAACCAAGGGCTTATTCAAGATTATGCTTAAAGTTTGCCGCTCTATATTTCTATATTTCTTAGCTGTTAGCTGTTTTTACTCCATTTATTTAAGTTTTTTTTTTTTAGATTTTGCTGGTGTTCTACTGCTACTTCCACTATTATTATTATTTTTGCCGAAAGAGTTTTAAAAAAATAGAATGAACAATTTAAAAAATATATGTAAACTTATGAACGTAGTAGCCCCATAGTTGGTAGTTGTCATGTATCGTAGCAAAATATGTAAGAAGGAAAAAAATGTTAAGGAAATTAACAACTTCCTTGACACAAAACGAAGACGAAAAAGTATCAAAATATTTTTAAGGGGTTGCTAGTAAAGTCATAGAGGAGTGTGGTGGCTGTAACCAGATAGTGGTTAATGTTGGGGTTTACTTTAGTATTTAGGAGAGAAGAGGGAAAATATGAAAATAAAGATATGAAATGCAGCAGTGACAATATTAGAGTAATACTTTAAGAAACGGCTTTAATATATACTTTAATTTGCTGATGCTTATAAAGCCTTAAGATATGCTTTAAACTAATGGGGTTTTGGGTAAAATATTAACTATTTTATTAAAATAAAAACGGTTAATAAAAAACTATAGCAATAAGTTCATAGACTTTAGGCATTTATCAAAGGGCAAACATAAGGAAGTAACCCAGCATACCATTCTAGGAGCGCTCCGAAAAAAAAAATCAGAAAAGAATCCAACATAAAAGACTCTTTTCTGACATTATCTAAGAGCTCTTTCTGACGGACCATTTTCGAATGTAATGACCCTCTTTTCTAAAGGTTTTCGGAGCACTTATGATTATTTTTTGTGTCAGAAAAGACTCTTTTCGGACTCATATGGCTTGCTGAGAAGTTATTTATTAATGTTATAAGGAAAATTACATTTTCTTTTTAAACTCTTTAACTATGCAAACACACACTTCTTATAATTTAATTAAACATTGATGTTGTACGAATAAATTTACTTATTTGCTAAAAAAGACAACAAGTTAAGAAGATGAGGGTGGGAAGCAAACAAGCAGAAAATGAAAACCCACAAAAATTTAAGAGGTCAAGTTGACAATTTTTCTTTTATTGCTTTTAAATGCCAACAACAAACATCGAAAATCTAAAACAAATACACTCAAGCAATTATACATAAATGTTTGTGTATGTAAGTATGTATGTTAGACAGATTATAATGTGTGTGTGTGTGTGTGTGTGTGGAAGTGTGTCTCCAATTTATCTTGCAAATTTTCCAAAGATGGTTGCTAACAGTTTAAGGCTAAATATACAGACTTTTAATGTGTATTTTGTCCATGGCTTTAAGAGTAGCAGCCGCACCAGCAAAGGCTGCAATGAAGGCAAAAACATTAAAATAAATACCAATTCAATGAACAATCAACACATTTGCCGTATGACCAAAAAATTAAAAACAAACGGGGAGAAAATTGCAAAAACGTGTGTCTCAATGACTTTAGGCCGTAGAAACATTACCAAACATTAATGAATAGATTCGAAATACTATGCATCACGGACTTAAGAAAAGTTAAAGGACAGGGAGAAACGACACACACTGCATTACAGATAAAATTGTCAAAATGTAGAGGTACTTGAACGGAAATGAATCATTTGCTGGCTGCTATTGTTATTTACTTCTTGCCTTTTTCTGGTACTAATCATACGTTATAAAACAAGTACCTACATTTGGTATATTTGAAAGATATATAATATAAAAATTGATATTTGTCATATAAGGAGTTTATCTGCCTATAGAATAGAAAAGCAGTCAGTTTTCAGAAGGTTTTTCAATGCTGATTACTGTAACATTTTTTTGAAATTTGGACAATTATTGAGATTTACCAACAAACTTTGTATGCATTGCAAAAAACTAAAAGTGACTTTTGAAAATAAAAGTGTAAAAAAAGACTTTAACTTCAAATTGAATTCATTTGTAAATTGAACACTATAGCTAAGATTTGAGAAACCTTTGATATCAAATAAAGAAAATTGAATATTTAAACACTTTTTAAACCATCTCAAATTAAGTTAAAAAAAAACCTTTGTTATTATTAAATTAAGTTACAAAAGTTAAGTTAGTGATAGCCAACGATCAGGTTACCGGTCCACTCCAACCAGAACCTTTGCTTGTCCGTGTGAAGTTCGATGCCAAACCTAACCGAAGGATGAACATATGAAGAGAACAACTGCTCCTTTTACTCATCATGACAATTTCTACAAAAAAATATCAAATGTAGATTTAATCTCCTCGCATGCACGACAGTTATATAAAGGCCTTAAAAGCATCTTTGTCGATCATGTATTCGTAGTAGACCAACCGCTCTGCTGAAACTAATAAAGTATTTATTTTTATAAATATTTTTTAGCGTTATTTCATAGGTATGTCAAAATGACCTGTTACCTAGAATAACTTCAGATTAAAATGTCTAATTAAAGAAAGAGCTGCCATCCATGAACCATTCTAGATGATATCCGGTAGACCTCAGAAGAAGAGAGGTTACTAAACTCTTCAAAAAACGGGTTATATAAAAGCTAACAACCAAACCAGCCAGATACATCTATAAAGATCTTGAATATATCATTCCAAGGCCACACATCCCCTATCAATCGTTACACGTTCGTGATCGTCTGTAATATTAAGTATATCCAGGGATGTAGTCGAAATAGTCACATGGCCTGTATTTCCAGACCGAGTATTACCAGAGATCGCCAGTGCAGTAGTACGCAAGTGTCTGCCACCAAATCAGCACAACATATATGCGTACCATTAAGTGTGATAGTTGTAATGACGATATCTCTCTTAAAAGTACTTCATAAAACCTATTAGTTTTTTTTAATTGGTCAAATAAAGGTACTATCAGACGGGATGTATTTTACATATGTACTGTCAAATTTTCCATCTGTGTGATACATAAGAAACTTTGCATGTGTAAAATAGATATGTAATTTTTTCGATTAGAACACGCTCTATTTTCCTGTGACAAACATAAACAAAACAGCTGGTTTGTTTTGAAATAAAATTGTTTGAAAAAATACATTGTAAAGAAAAATTAAAGAAAATGGCTAATGAACATGGAAAAAGAAGTAGCTATTTTTCGATTTTTAATAAATTAAATTATGTTTATTATATTTATTGCAGTTAGATTGGCCAAAAGAAGCAATTCTTGAAATTTATACACGTTAAAAATTCAGCTTTTGTTTACATTTATAGGTTATGTCATACGGAAAAACATAAGCAGGTGGGTGTGATAGCAAAAATTATGAATCGTATGTAAATGGAAATTTGTACATACATACGGAATTACATATGGGTAACAAAAGTGACAGTAAATACATATGTAAAATACATCCCGTCTGATAACACCTTAACCTGTTGCTAGAAAATTTCCAGTCGTAGTCGAGACTAAGAAGATTAGAAAGTCACTCATCTAAAATTGTTTTTTCGGTTGCCAAATTTGTGTGCATGATTTTTAAGAAAAATATGGTAAATTAAATATTTTATTTTTTATTTTATTTAAAGCACTTAAGGATATAATAAACAACAAATATTTACATCGAAAGTAATTTTTTGCAATTTATTAATTCATTTAGCATCCCTAAACTAAAACCTTTAGTTCTAAATGTCATTTAGGTTTAGCAACAAAAAGAAAACAAGCAATAAACAGCAAAGAAATTACAATTCAAGGCAACTAAAGAGACACAGTTAAAGAACAAGGAGAGAAGAGAAAAATATAATAAACAGCAGCAGGAAAGTGAAGAACATAACAGTTGGGGTCTGGCGTTTAGGCGACCATTACAAATGTCTGGGCCACATTTAAATGACGTGACTTTGTTGCTTTCAGACATCAAAAATGATGTTGCTGCTATTTGTTTGTTTATTTATTTGTTTAATGGTGTTGCTTTTTTAATTCCACAAATTACAACAAAGTATGTAAAACTTAGACTTTTTTTAAGTTGCACAAGGTTTGTATTTATTTGATAAGACGCATTTAACTTGGCAATGATTTGCTTGTCCTTCGGTTTCTTTAAATATCTTGTATGTTTACTTGTTCCTGTTCTTATTAGTTTTCAAGGATAAGAGTATTATATTTTGTTTTCAGTTAATTAAGTTTCTTTTTCGGTTTTTTGTCTAAAATAAATTTATTTTTTCTTTTGCATTAGACTCCTTAAGCCAGATAAGAAGGGAGTTGGGCCTGTATTACTTTGAGATGGAGTTGGCCTGCCAAATACATGTGTTGTGCTGTGTCTAAGTAGTTGTAATTTACTTTGCAAAAGTTGCGTAGTTAATTAGAAAATCAGCTTAAGACTGTAATAAATATAGAAGATTTAGTTGCGACAACATAATGTTTTTCTTTTAATTATTAAATAGTACATTGTGGTAAAAGTAAATATGGCAACTAACTACTAATTCGAGAAAAGAATTTGTAGTATATGGTTGGGGCTTGCATGTGTGTGAGAAGTATTTAAAAAAGGGAAGCATATGTTTAGGTTAAAATGCTGAAAATACTGTTATTTTGTTGTATTTTCTTGGTTATTTGAGCAAAATTGAGTCATATAATCATACGCTCAGATATTGAATTTCAATTTGATATCAAATGTTATTATCCAATAATCCCTTCAATTTCGACTTACATATACAATTGTTAACATAACTTTAATATAAATGAAAAAAAAGGTTTGAGAACTATAACTAAAGAATAACGGTACGCCATTAATCCTTTTCATTTAAGAAATCAAATTAAATCAAATAATTTTAACAATTTGATATTAAACCTGACTGTTTGTAGAATTTCAAACAGCTTCTTAAGTATCGATTAAAAACGAAAAATTCCATAGTTATAAATATAAATTTTCACAATATTGAAATACATTTTTTGTATGGTATTAATAAAGCTGCGAAATGGTAGTATTGCCTCAAATAAACAAGTTTACTAACTTTATGTTAATAAATACAGAACTAATTTGATTTATGTACACCAAACCTTAAATATGTATCAAATTCTAGAATACAATGATGGCGAGTTTGCTCTTCATATACATACATACGTATGTAACAGCTCAGCTGTCAGAGCAATTTCAAATATTAAAATCTTTAAAGATTAAATTTAGAATTTTAATTTCGAAATGCCTTACTACCCACCACTCTTCAAAATCAAAACGAATAAGAAAAAGAAATGAAGAAAAATGTTATACAAGATTTTAACAATAGTTTCAACATAATAAATATTGCCAATGATTATTGGCAGTCAAATCTAACGAAATCCTTACTGAAGGGCATGTACAACAATAAATATTCATACTACAAGAAAATAAAATAAAAACGGAAAGCAATATATTGCACATTATACTCATACACAGCTCAGCTAAGCCGATTTTATATTGTAGCAGAGCGGTATATACACATGTACATTTACAGACTTCATCAGCACAATACCAATTATATATATACATACATACATACATATGTATATCTTATCATTTAACACAAACCAAAATCTCAGCATTATATTAAAGCAGAAAAATTAAAGAAAACAAAATCAAAACCCAAAACATATGACTACTAGTACATGAAGGCCTCCGCAGTCGGTACTACACACACACACCCACTACTATTCGTGTGCATCGTCATCACGCCTAAAAGTATGCACTAGTTTGCAAAAATGTTTGTGTGCATTTGTGCAATTTCACAAAAGTTAACATTGAAATGATGCTGCTGTTTTTTCATCTATGAAGACAGCTACAAAAAAATCAATATAAAAATAAAAAGCTTTGCAAGGCCTTTCCAAACCGAACAAAAGATGCACAAGAGAGAGAAAAAACGACAGCCACCCACATTTAAACAAAAACCCCAGATGAAATAACGAGCATAAATGCATGCCAATGTAAGTAGAAGAAACACAAGAACAGAAAAAAACAACTGAAAGAGTAAAGAGTAATTCACTGTAGTAGTATTTGAAAATTGTTTGTGAGTGTCTAAAAATATGCTACACAAAAAAAGAAACAAGTGTATTCTCAACATATGCTACAGTATGCAGTACGAGTTTATAAAAATAAACCATTTTTTGTCCTTTTTAGCGAATTTTTATTTGATTTAAAATAAAGAGAAAACAAAAACGAATGTAAAATATGATGCACACTCACCTTGTCCGAGGGTATAGTACGCGATTTTTGCGTAATCACGGCCGGAGTAACAATATTGGCATTTCCTTGGCCTACACCTGATGCTGAGCCACCAACAGCTCCACCAGCAACGCCACTACCAACGCCAGCATTGTGGCCACCTGCAGCTGAGACCGAATTAGAACTTGCCGACGAACAGCAAGAGGAGGACGATGAAGAGCATACAGAAACATCTGTAGTATGACGTTTAATGCTGCATGGTGTGCACGAGTTGTTTTGCGACGAAGAGGTGGCGGATGTACAAGGAGCTGACATTGACGTCGATGGCCTTGCGAATTGCAAATTATTATGATTATGATGTGGATGCTGTTGTTGTTTTTGCTGCTGCTGTTGATGTGGTAGTTGTTGTTGTTGATATTGTGGATGAGTATGTGAAGAATGATTTGGATGGGAAAAGGACGATGACGAAGATTTAGAAGAACTATTGTGATAATGCTGTTGTTGTTGCTGAGCTGAATATGAATTAGTTGAATGATTGTTGTGGGAGTACTGTGGCTGGTGAACGGCCACAGCAGCGGCTGTAGACGCACTGGCCGATGCAGAGGGCGATGAAGCGTTCGAAGATGAGGGTGTTAAAAGCGAATGAGTAGAAGATTGATTATTATACTGATGATAATGTTGCTGATGCTGATTGTGATTGTGACTGGCATTTGTAATCATATTGTTGGCCATTGGATTAAAGGACGAGCTGTTGTTGCAGGAAGACCCGTTCGATGACGAGGAAGTGGAATGAGAACGTTTATTACTTAGATGCTGTGGCTCGTTATTACCTGCATTCGAAGTAGCAACAGCAGCAGCCGTAGTAGTAGTTGTTTGTGTATAGGGATTATTATGTGGGCCAGCGCCAGCGCTGACTACAATGGCCCTCGTAGTGTGCTGATGCGACGATGTGTGATGACTGTGGTAACTACGATTGTTGTTGTGTTGCAATGGCTGATGTTGTAGTGGACCCGTTGGTGAAGTTGGCGTTTCTATGGACGAAGTTGTCGACATGCTGCACGTAGCACGTTTAATTAATCTTAAGTATTCCTAGAATTTATTATTATAATTTTTTGTTTTATTTTTCTGAACTACAGTGCACGTTTTGTAATTATTATTATTTTTATTTTTTGCTTTACTTTTCTTTTATTTTTGTTATATTTACACTTAATTATATTTAAAGAGATTTAATTTATTTTATATTAAATGCCTGCAAAAGAAAAAAGCGTTATGTTGTAGTAAATCAGAAAATTTTTACGAAATAACAGACATTGTTTTTAGCAAATGAAACAAAATCGATTGTATTGTGTTGTTTTTTAGAAATGAATTATTATTTGCATACGAAAGATTTATACATTAGAGAGACAATGTTATGGGAACTAGATACATATATTTAAATTCTCCAAACTATTTGGAATATAGAATTATTCAGTTTTTATAAATATAATTAAAGATTTAGATCTTTGGCAGACTGGAATGCGTTTTCTACTTGAATATTTACATATACTTTAGTAGATCTTTTTTAATTTGTTCTACGTACGACATTGTTGCCTTATTTTTTCCGTCGGCACACGTTTACCCCAACTACAAATATACTACATACCTACATATACATATATACATACATATGTAGTACATAGGTACATATTTTCTTGTTAAAATAATACAAACATTTCTTTTTAAAGTACACACGCTAGCAAACGCGACACTCTTCGAAAATCAAAATAGAAGTGTAGTGAAATTGTTATAAACAAGTAGCTAATTTATGTATAACAAAACATTATTATAACAAGAATAAAATCAAATAATAAATTGAGCGTTTATCAAGATTTATTTAACACCATTCGTTTATTACAATAACATTGTAATTTTAGATCTCGATAAACATTTCGGTGGAAATACCCATATTTAAGTCTTCTAAAACATTAACATAATTGCTACATAAAATGTCAGTGTTCAACCTTTGTGCGGAGAAAAGTTAAATAAAATCTATGAGTTTTTAAGATCTTTAAAATTGCCATTACAACCTTCCACCTTCAACAAGAAAAACACCTGGCCACTTTAAAATTCCACACTATGTTACACTTATTGCTCATTTGCATACATTCTACAAAGTAATTATTAACATACAAATGTAACTGTGATATATTTTATTATTACTCTTTTAAAATCATCTACTCTCACTCAGTCATCTCGCTCTCTGTTGCTAGTTTTTAATACAGTGTTGTTGTGGCTGCTGTTGGTGTTTGCATATTATTTAAAATTCCCCAAGTGTTGTCATGTGCTTTAACATATTCTAGCTTTGCTTCTTCTTCTTGTATTTCGTTGTTGTTGTTAATTTTCCTATTGCTTTCAAAGTATGAAAGAATATGTATGTATGTACTTATGTACACATATGCATATAAAAATGTATGCACTGTATTTGTTTCTTATGCAAATATTTTATTAAATAAAAACTAAAAAAACTATAAAAATATATAAAGAAGCAGCAACAACAAAAGAAAATGAAAAATTACATATTGTAATATATTTGTATATGCGTGTTTTGCATGTAATAAATAAATTTAATAAAATAATTTTCATAAGAAAATGACAAATTAAAATTTATACAAGTTTTTTTTTTTTAATGATTGTTTTGTTTAATTTTGTTATTTGTGTGACTTTTAATAACAACTTATGTTTGTATGAGTGTTGTGTAATGTTCAAGTCGACGAAGTCAGCCAAATAAAGCAAATTTGTTGTTGTTATTGGTTTAATGCACTTAAGCTAGATTTACACGATTGAAATTTTCTTCAAAATTGCTCTCAAAATGCTTTAAATTCGTGTAAACAGCAAAATTTCTTAAAACTTTATTTATTTAATAACTATTAAATAACTAAATTTTGAAGAATTTTTTTCTGTTTACACGAGTTTGAAGCATTTTGAAGAGCAATTTTGAAGAAAATTTCAATTGTGTAAATCTAGCTTTATTCGTTCATTTCTTTATACCTACGTCATTTGTAACCACCCTCAAATTTATGATGATGTTTACGCCGATAATGTGCAACAAAAAAGAAACAGCGAACAATAAAAAATACATAATGATACAATAAGAAAGTAAACAAGCAAACATAGTTTACACTGGAAAAATTGCAGTTCCAAAGACGGAGTCATGCAAGTCCCACATAAGTTTGAACAGATTTTATTTATTATATTTATTTATCTACATACATATACCTTTTTAATGAGATACCTATGTAGGTAATAGGATTTTTTAAACAAAATTTGTAAAATAAAAAAATAATACCTACTAGGTACAATATAGGAAATAATATTGTGCATTTTTTCTTTCACCTCAGCTTTTTTTATAGTTACATAATTATACCCTTCAAAGTGAAAAGTTCATTTGCGGCGCTATAAGTTGAAATGCTAAACAAAAAACATTATTTTAAGTAGGTATGTATTAGGAATCTGATTTAAAAAAATAGTTTGTCGGATCTATTTAAATTTTTCATATCGCATTTAAAATTTCACCTTTAAAAAATAATTTTGAGTTAGAAATATATGGTCAAGAATGCGAAATTCGTACGCCTTTGAAACAAATTATTTCTTGTTACCATTCTTTAATGGCATTTACCAAGCCTAAGTTTTATGCAAAATATAAGTTCTGTTGTTTTCAATATTAGTAATAAACAAGTGATAAAGCACGTTTCGACTGTGCCTAGTTTTAAAAATGTGCGAATTGTAACATAATTGTGAAAACGTGGATTTCTGTTGATAGTTGTTATTTTAAAATATTTGCATACGTTTGTTTGCATCATTATGATTTAGCACAACATTTTTTTTAAACTAAAGATGAGTAATGTGGCTTTCCGTTGATAGTTGTCATGTTAAAATATTTTTTTTTTGTTAACATTTTTTTTGCAATCTTTAGTATGATTTAGGACGCGACACGCTTTTCGTATAAGAATATTTTGATAAAAACTTCGTATTTATTTATTGTATTATTTATTCGACTTATTTTTTAAAGAGTTCGGCAATAACATCAACTGCAAATCTTTAACTAAGCCTACTGACAATGATTTTCCAACTTACTTGCAAGAATAGGGCTGAAACCTCTATTATTCTTTTGAATAATTTGTATTGTACTACTTTTTCTTTCAGCCAATTTAGATTGTACCGTAATAGTAGTTAATAGCAAAACGTTTTCGGGCCAATTTTCTCCTGATAACAATAATAAACAAGATTATAACTTCTAACTATGTAGGTATGCCACCAAATTCACTGAAATACCTATAATATTTTGTAAATTTAACAATATTCAATTTTCACTTTAATAAACATAATTTTTTGAGTGTAATTACATTGCACACTCATGCACAACAAACTCAAAGTTACAGGAACAAAATACGAAAAGTCAAAGGTGGGGCGTTAATTTGTGTTGATTTTGTTTATTGTTGTTTTTGCTACTTTTAAGTGAATCAAATTTGCAAGAGAAACATTCATAAAATTAACAACAAGAACGACACAAATCAAATGAGAATCTTTAAATTCAGTTTTTTCACAAACATTTTTGGCGTTCTTCTTTATTTTGTATTTAGTATGGCCCACAATACAATCGATTTTGGTAGGGAAAACAGAAGAAGGAAGAAAATAAATAAATAAACATACTAACTGACTGAAGAGAATAAATAATATACCTATAGATAAATTAAAAATAAATGTATAATAAACAAAATATATATACAACATACACAAATAATATAGGTAATTTTTGATAGAAACAATTTTAGATTTGTATTCTTTCAAAACCTTGGCCAATACTTTTTACAGCTTTAATTGAATTTATTTTTTTATAAAACAATTTGATTTTGTATAAATATTGATGAATATTTTCCTTTGAACTACCTAGTACACTATAAAATTTTATTTGTGATTTTTTTCCATCTTTTTTATTTCATAAATTTTGATTATACATTTTAAACACAATTTTCTGGTTTTGTAGGTATTTTATTTAACTTTTCAACTTATTTCGTATTGAAAATTTTGATTTTCTTGATTTATTTGTAGTAATTTTATTTATTTCTTTAAAATTTCTGGTAAATTGTGCAAGAATTTCTTTTATTTATTTACTTTTTGTAAATTTGTAATTTATTTCTCACTTGTTTTGGTTGTTAAATAAATTCACACACACACACACTTGTACAGAGAAACGCACGGTGGAGTAGTAGATAGAAAGAAACCAGTTTACTTGCATTTGTTTTTATATTGATTTTTTGTTTATTTGTTAAACATTTATTTTTATGCCATTCCCCAACGCCACAACTAACTTTGTTTGTTAGAACACTTTTCTTTCCACTTCCTTTTTTAACGTTAAACTATTAGAATTTTTGTTTTCTAACTGTATTAACTACCAATGGTTAATAATTTTTATTGATTTTTCTATTTTTTCACAAACAAATAAAAAACTATTGCAAATATATATTTCTTAGACCCGTACCCGTCATTAGTACACCACTACAACTTGTACGTGAACGCGTTGACCCGTCCTTTAACAGAGCAAAACACAAACTAAAATTTTCTCATTAAATAAATAAATGAAAAAAGTATGACTTTAATGCCCACAGTTGCTTTATAAAGTAAATTGTAGTATTTTATCCAAATAAATCTTCTTTAATTACATTGCTTTATAATACTTCATTAATTACTAATAAAGCAATATAATTTTGTTGTTTTGATAATAATGTATCTTTAATAAAAATATTGTTTTTAATAACATAACAAGTTATTATAATACGGAATTAAGCAACGATGTTTTCTGGATTTCCTTTTTATCCATGAAGAAGTCCAATAAGACCTTTGTAGGTCGTGTTTACACGTTAGTGTTGCAAAGTGTTTCAAAATCGTTATTACATATCCATATTTAAATTTTGCTTTTTCTGTAGTATTGTATATTTTTATGTACACAAAGCAAATATGTATTTGAAAATTAAAACCATTAAACTGGAAATAGTTTTTTTTAGTATAATGAACTGTCAAAATTATTATCCAAAAATTTATAAATTATACTACTGAGTGTATCTACATAAATATGTTCCGATATCAACGAAACTTAAACACAATAGGACCACACATAACTATTCATTGAGTGGTATTTCTGAGATCTAACTTTTCTGTTAAAAAAAAACTTATCTTATCGGTTGTTATGATTAAGATCTTTTTCCCAATTAATGCTAATAACTGCAAAACAAATATTTAAATATATCATATTTGAAAATACATGTCAAGAGTATTTTCTGGTGTTTTATAAATACTATGGCGCTCAAAATCCAAATTTTATGTGTCTTTAATTAATTACATAAACTGTGTGTTTTTTTTCTAACTATCTAATTTTTCGAAATAAAACGTTCTGAAGAATTATGAAAGCGAAAACAAAACACAAACGTGTTATATTTATATTGTCAGAATATAAATACAATCTACAGATTCGAAATAATTTAAAGGTAACGAACCAAGTCTGTTCCTTACCGAAATAATTCAAATAAATGTCTATAACTCTTCTTAATTATTAAAACCAGAAACATATCCCAAACGGTTAAAATGTATGTCAAAATATTTGAATATATTTCACTTATAGCAACACCCTATGAAAGAAGCACACAAAGTTGCATTTATTCTGCCAATACAACTAAACTGTCTAATGCAACTCTGCAAATCTCCAACGAATATTATCCAAAATGAAAAGGAAAACGACGAGCAAATATGAAATAACGCAGTACCACAGAGAACACAGAGGCGTCAATTTTGGCGTTTCAAAATAGCTACAATCAGCTAAAAAGGCAGGTATATTAAAAAGAGAAAGAAAATATTTTCTGGTAGTAAATTTGTAATGTGAAAAAGCAAAGCACTGTATACAACAAGAATTTTGTGGACAAAACAAAATAAACAAAACAATTTGAGTTAGAATATTTGAATTGAAAGTTTGTTTATATGTTTGTGATTTTAATAACTAACTAAATTGTATTTTAATAATTGTTATACTTTCTTGGTATGCATTGTGGAGTTTGTGCATTCGTTAGATGATATAAATGCATTTTTTATGGTTGTATCAAACAATACAAAAATACTCTGTGCCAAAAATTAATTTTATTGCGTCAGAAAAATAGTAACATAAAGAAAACAAAAAGGCAGGTTCCAAAGAAAGAGACAAGAAAAAAACTACACTATCTTTGCTCTTCTGTCACCTCTGTTATACTCTGTGGCAGTACTGGGAAAAAACTCTTTTGAAATAATCCTTTTACAATTTTTCTTTGTAATTTTCAATGGAAAATTTCACAGTTTTAATAATTTTTTCAATTGCAACATACATTTAAATGAACAGTATAGAATTTCGTGCAAATTTTTTTTTGTAAATTGCTAAATTTACAGAGTGGATTCACCAATTAAAAATTAAATCGAAACAGTCCCATTTACAATAAATTTTTTTCGGTAAGGAAATCAATAAACGTAAAAGAATGAAGCCAAAGTAAATGGTGGAAAATAGAAAAATTCGGCGAACGGTTGTTTTCAATAATTTTTTTTTTGTTTGGATGAATAATTATATTAAAATTTCATTATCATAAAATAAACAAGAAATCAAATTGATTTATATAAGATAAATAAACATACGTAAAGTCAAAAACACACTGATTGTTTTGTTTATGAAAGAAAAGTGCTGTAATAAATAATTTGTCTAAATTTGAAATCAAGTGTAAATTATAAAATAAACAAAGAAAAGTTCTTTGAAAATGGAAGCAAAACTTTTTTTCATTCTCCAACATTTTTTTTTTGCTTGAATTGTGATTTTTTATTTGTTTCATTCTTGTTCTGCTGTGTTTTATTTGTGCCTTATTCGAGCTTTATGCCGCATCCTCGTTGCCCTTCAATCATCCTCTTTCAGAGATTTTTTGTTTGCGGCTTTCATTGAAATTCAACCCCAAAAAAAAACAATTTCAATAAAAAAAATTACTACCACCCCGCCGAGCTCCAACATAATGAAAATAAAACAGATTTTGGTTCTTTATGGTGTTTGCTAGTGCATGCAAATGTGTGTGAGCAAGAGATGATGAGTGTGCAAAAGAGATGCACAAAGTTGTTTGGTTAGTGGTAAATGGAGAAAACAAAAATTTCAAAAGCAAAAAAAAAAACAACACGAGCGAAAAACTGCTTATAACATAAGACCCAAAACAAAAAAAAATAAATAACAAATAAAAAGAATATGAGTGTATTGGGAGGTGAGAAAAAATACAAAACAGAAAAACTGAAGGAATTGTTGGATAAAAATAAACCATCAAAGAATGCAGGTGAAATATTAAAAATAAAGAAAATAATAAAAACACGGTTGCAATTTCTAAGAGCAGTCCAAAAATGTGTACGTACTTATTGCTCATAAGTAATATTTCTAAGAAATCATAAATAACTTAAATATTGGCATAAATCAAGATCGTGAAAACAGCTAGTATTTTAATAATTTTTTGTGTAGCTCCCTAACTAGGTATATGTATAAAAATGTTAACATTTTTACCCGTTCTCTCTTAGTTTTAGATAATAGGTAAATTATAATATGGGTATAATTGAAAAGTGCTTAAAATACCTTAAATACAATATTGTAAATTGTAATTCGGCTTAAATTTATGTTGGGTATAAGTCACAGATCGTTAAAATTTTTTCGCCTTTTATACGGCTTTGAAATCTAAGATTAGTGATATAAGCATTTTGGGCAAGAAGCTTTCAGTTAGGGATTTATAGAGCTTTAAAGCTTAGATATATATATTACTATATCTCTCTGATTTCTGAACTATATATATTGTTTAGATCGATTGAGAAATCGCAGAGATATAGTAATATATATATACTATGAGCTTTAAAGTTATATAACATCAAAACCGAAAGCTTCTTGCCCATTAAATCTTTTTGAAATGAACATGTTTTTGACGCTCATTTAAAAAAAATAAAAAATCGGTAATTTTCAGCCAATGGTGTTGAGTTCCTGTAATTAAAAAATTGAGTGCTTTGAAATACCTTTCAAATGGTGTATAACATCAGTTGAAAAGCACTTTCAAATCATATTTACCTTGTTCGGATCGGTTCAGAAATCGCAAAAATATAGTAATATATATGTATATCGGAGTTTTAAAGCTCTATAACTCCCTAACTGAAAGCTTCTTGTGACTTATACCCAACATAATAATGTTGGTTAAATGACGAGGATTGTTATTACAAATGACTAAAAAATCCTGCTATTTTTAATGAACTCAAATATTTTTCATTGTGATTTTGAATAATTACTACCGGATGTGTACTATTGAAAACAACATTTGACTTGCAGAAAATCAATTTAATTACTTAAGGATATACCTACCTATTTGCAATTTTATTTGTTTACTGTTATAAATTAATTCTTTTTATACCTACATATGTAGTACATATATTAAAAAAGTTTTTTACATATGTAGGTATGTTAAAAATGGGACTGAAAGGCCGCCTGGGTGTATTTATTGCCAGGAAGAAACTTTTGATACAAACAAATTATATAAAAATTATTATTAATTTTTCTAAGTAAATTACATAAATAATTAAATATAACCATTAAAATTCCATTATTATAATAATATGTAGTAAGTAAAAACTTAAATGTACAAAAATAATAATATTTTTTATTAGTTAGAATACATATTGATAGTTACCAAAAAACTTATTGCGTAAAAAAAACTGTCAAATTTGGAATACATTAGTTTACATGTTTTCTTGTTTTAGTATTAATCCACGAACAAAAAGTAAAAAATTAAAATTACAAAGCTTACAATTTTTGAACTTTTAACATTTATCACAGACTTTCGAATTTTATTTTCTTTTGGCCTTAGGAATTGTAAAATCAAATTCGTTTTTATACTAATTGTACTTACTTACATAGATATCCAATAACATTGCTTTTACAAACTAATTAATTTGAATCGTACTCTTGAACGCAAATAAATTTAAAATAAAAAGTACCTTGTGTTTATAGTACTTTTTTTTTACAACTCTGAGCAGTGCTACAATCAGAGTGCAACCCTATACACATTGTGCAAATTTTGTTTATGAAAGAAAATTGATGGGTAAAACAAACAGAGAAACAAAGAAAAAATCACGTAAAGTAAAAAAGGAACGAGTAAAAAGTTTTCCATTTTCAAAGAAAATTTATTTCAATCATTGTCGTTTTCCATGGAAAAAAGAGTTTGGCTGCTTGAATAAATGTGTGTGAGTGTGTGTGTGATAAAGGTGAACTTTGAAAAACTATTAAATGAAAAAGGAAAATGAAGTAAAAGAAAATCGAGTAAAATATTATGCGTAGTAAAATAAATTCCTTATTTTTTTGTTATAAATAGAAAATGAAATTAATAAATAAATAAAATACTTGGAAAATTAAAAAAAAACATTTACAAGAAAATACAAACAAAATAAAGAAAATTCGAAAAGAAATACAAAAATGTTTAATGAAAAAGAAAAAAAAATTTAGTGAAAAAATAAAAATTAAAATGAATATAAATGAGTACAAAACAAAAAAGAAAAACATTCTCTGAAAAAAGAAGGACATTAAAAACGAAATAATTAGTTTAAATGAATGTGAATTAAAGAATAAAAATAAAAAACACGCTACACTTTTTATAATTGAAGAATTTTTGTAACAAGAATTTTTGCAAAAAGAATAAAAAAAACACTAGATGATAGAATTAAATAATTGAAATACTTTTAAATTAAAATTAAACACACATCAAAAAACAATAGCAGCAGCATAAAAATATGGATGGCTCTAATAATACAACTGGAGGTTTATCTTCGCGTAGTCTTCCCTCGCTATTTGCAATAAGCAATGGTTCCTCTATGGCTTCTAAGGATCTAGAAGGCCTAATGGCCATGAATGACAGTGCATTGTCACAACAAATCGAATTTATCTTACAAGATGCTCCCATGGAGCACGAAGATGATGATTATGACGACGATGGTAACCATCATCAGTCTCATCGTCAGCCACACAATCAGCAAGTATTATATCAACACCAACTGGCCACAAAGTCGTCCGCCAGCGAAGTAGGTCATCAACTAATGGACACAGAAACTAGCAATTCTCAGGGGGCCATATCATCGACTGCAGCTGCTAAGAAAACGATAGCAGCTGCCATTTATAAATTAGAGACCCCACCGAATTCAACTACACCAATAACAAGCGCTTCCGATTTAAGTCAAACCAGTCAAGACGCCGATCAGTCCATAATTGAAACAAAAATACCAACAACACAACATCATACAACTTCTACTCAACAACAACAGCTGCAGCAACAACAGCAACAGCGTCGTCCGCAACATCATTTTCTTAATGGTCGCGGTATCATTGTGCGCTCTTCAGATTTACACAATTACAATTCCCTGCCCGTGTCTGCGGCCGCTTCAATGGATCACCATTCTTTGGAAACCGAAGACGACGAAGAAGATCCTGAACTGAATGATGAAAATCTGCAAGATATCGAAGAGGAGGCCAAGGCAGCTGAAGCAGACGAGGAACCTCCTCATTTAGACGCCACACAGATCAAAGTAGAAAATATGGAGGTACAATCGAATGATAATACACCACGATTGGCTTACACCAGTGCCGCCACTACTGTCACCACAACCGATGCCGATGGCCAGCCCACTCAATTGGTATTGCCCGCAGGTTCTATAGTAAGCACTGGCACACGCACCGTAACAGTGCCAGTTTCGGAAGCATTAGCCCATCTTCAAAGACGTCCAGTTTTCATTAGTAATGGCGTGACCAATGTGGGCGGCACCACATTGGTACGTATGCCTGCTGTGTTGAGTCGTAATGGCTCGATGGCCGTCTTAAATGTGGTACAACAACAAGTTGGTGCCAATGGCCAAACAACGCAACTGATACTACAGGCTGCCCCCATTGGAAGTGGTTCCACTGGCACTGGAACTCCCATAATGGTTACTACCACTCAGCAACCACAGCAGCAACAGCTTACAACTACAGATACTACAGGGATTTCATCACCAATTACAACCATAACACCAACTTCCAATGCCCATCAAATACTGGCAAATGCTTTAACGACCAATCATCAGACTCAACTGCAACAAACGCACCAGCAACAACATCAAACAACTACAATAATGACTCTTAACAGCGTCTCTACTACTTCCTCCTCGTCGTCGTCTCCATCAGCGTCGTCTGCAACAACAAATGCTGCCATATCAACAACAATAACAACAAAATCACAACCTCCCCGATCATCATCCGTTTCGACTCATTCATCTCAACAGCATCCCATTGCATCAACTTCAGCCCAAGCTCAGGCAGCTTATACCCGCAATACAGCATCCACCTCGCCTCCATCCTCCTCTTCGTCCGCCTCACCATCGTCCACCTCCATACCATCAGCACCTGTCACAGTTGGTGGTGCTGGAACAATTTATCAGTGTATGGAGTGTGTTGAGAAATTCGACAACAAAGAACTCTTCGAAATACATCGTTCCGGCCATGCTAACAACATGAAGTGCGCCATCTGCAACATGGTTTTGAAATCATTGAAAAACTACGAGAAACACTGTCTTCGCTGCAAACCATACGAATGTCAAATTTGCGGTCGCGTCGTTCGTTTTCGACCCAATTTCATCAAACATATGCGCGTCCACACTGGACAACAGTCCGAACGTCATAAGTACAAGTGCGAAGTGTGTCACAAGGAATTCATGAGTTTCGAATACTTTAAGGTCCACAAAAAGATTCACAATGAAAATGTTAATCTCACGTGTGAAATATGCGGCAAACAATTTAGCGCCTTGGCATCATTAAGGGGACACTCGAAATTGCATTCAGGCGTTAAGTTGCACAAGTAAGTAAAAACTTTCTTCTTTAAAGATAGAATAGTTGTTATTTTTAAGTTCTGGAATTCATTTAGAAATATAATTATCTAAATTTATCTTTTGCAAATAAATCACACAAAACAGTTTCACTTTGTTGTACTTATATTTACAGAAATTTATTATTAATGAATACAATTTTTTTCCATTATTTCAACAGATGTGAAGTTTGCGGTAAAGGTTTTGGTCAACGTTACAATCTTAAAATTCATGCTCGCACACATACTGGTGATTTTCCATTCGAATGCAAAATCTGTAAAAAGAAATTGCACACTCAATCGTCGTTGCAAACACACATGCAAGTCCATCAACGTGTTCAAACGTCACAAGCAACGTCGACTATTAAATCAACAGCCACCAGTACCACCACGAGTGGCAATACAAGTTCCAGCAGCAGTGCCAGCAGTGCGCACAATTCACCCACTTCTACCATCATCAAAATGGAGCCCCAACTAACAGCGTCCAGTCCATTGGAGAGAACCAGCACCAGTGGAAATATTCTGCTCAGTCAACACTCGATGCACGATGATTTAGATGAGAATTCGGCCATGAGTGATGGACTCAATTCGTTGAATGGCCACCAGTATGTAACAACTAGTTGCGTCAAGAATACAATTGTCTCAGCCACCGGCGATGATTCATCCGAATCCTCGAATACATCTCAAGAACAATTGCGACAGACTCGACAGATTTTGTTGAATGGTGGCACACCGACACGAGCCATTGTGATTAATAACTATTTGCACAAAAACGATAATAAAGGTGTTGACACACTGCTGTCGCAAACATCGCAGCCGCAACATCATGCTCAAGTCATACGTCATAATAATAGCAGTAGTAGTCACATAACAAGCAGCAGCAGTAGCAGTAGTAGCGCATTACAACAGCAATTGATGCGTAAAACTCCTATAATACATTCGACTGGTGGTGCAACATCTTTATCAAATTCAGTATTTGCCAGTGCCATTCAACATAGAGGTAAGGTTTACTTTATTTATACTATTAGTTGTAGCTAAAGATGTTGATTTATCAATGTTCGTTTGTCTGCAATGCTCCGATAGACTCTATCAGTATGAGGGTTGCGACTTAGATTCCCGCCAAAGGCTCAGACTGCTTCTGAAGAACTTTAAAGAACCTTCCGAAGGCCTAAATGGTTTATGGGCATGTATGATAGATAACAGATATCTCGAAAAATTAATTACCACTTGTATGGCTTTAAAATGTTAAATTAATAGCATTTTATATTGAGAAACCCGACTTTTTCCAAAACAAAATTTTTACACAAAAATTTTACTATTCACCAATTTTCACTGAATAGTAATTTTTTTAGTAAATATAATTTTAGAGTAAAATAACAGTTTTTAAAAACTCAATTTTTAACTAAAACCCAAAAACACGATTCTCTGAGTGTTTTTGATATAGTGCTTTTGACTAATACCCCCAGCCTTTTACTGAAAACCCCGTTTCCTTAAAATTTAAAAAAAACTTTATTAGAGCAAGATTAACGTTTTAAAAAGAAAATGTCAAAAAATTGCATTTCAATTCAAATTCTAAAAACTTACATAATTTCTATTTATCGTATTAATCGATAGCAATGGAAATGTGAGTAAATTTTATTTTAGATTTTTGGTTTTAAAGGTGGATTCACCCATTTGTTCTTAACAAAAATTTTTTCCAGAGAAAACATTTTTTACTGAGAGTTTTTTGCAGCACGATTCCCCATTTCAAAAGATTTTTCTGAAAAATCAAAGCTGCCATATGCAAAAAAAATCTATTAGTTTTACAAGTGCGGCCATTGATTTATTTTGCTTTGGGTTTTAAGTGTCAAAATACAAATATTAAATTATTTTAAAGTATTGTGTATTCAAAATCACACACAATATAAATTCAAAATGAATGAAAAAGAAAGTTGCTTTTGCTGATGGCCATGGAAATACATAAGGCATTATTATTTGTATGGAAAAATGCAACCTATTGGCAACTCAATTAATTTTTGTCCAGAAAAAATATAAACCAATTCAAGTTCGTAAAAAATCTTTTCTCTCTCTCGAAAAGAGAGACGTCAAACCTTATAAAAAAAATTGTACGAACAAATCTTTTGTTAAGAACAAATGGGTGAATCCACCTTAAGTATTTATTATTAAGATTTGGCACTGATATTCATAAAAAATATTTTAAATCTAATTTTTTAATTAAACATTTTCTGTAAATCCTTTCAGGCACTTCACCATCTCCCTCGCCCTCTTCTTCATCGACATCATGTTCCTCTTCAGTTGTGGTCTCTAAATCTGGAGTACCCTTATCATTGGCCTCGGCCGCCCTGGGTTCCTCTTCTATAATACGCAGTACACGTGATCATGATGCGAGCCTCAATGGCCACCATCATCATCATCACCATCAAAGTCACCACAATCACCACCAACGCAATAACCACCGAAATCACCACCGGCGTCGTCATCTGGCCGATATGGATGATGACGATGATGATACGAATTTACATCATCCGAGCGTCAATAACGGCCGTCACTTCGATGACGATGATGATATATTAGATGAGAAATCTTCCCCGTCCCTGGCTACGACAGCCATAAAAACCGAACCGAATTTCTACGTTTCCGGTGATAATTCCAATGAGATGTTGATCAAAGAAGAGGTCGTATTCGATGACACTTCCGCCAATTCGCCCCACTCGCCACCCAGTTCGAAATTCGGCATGTCTAATTTCGACAACGATCTCGATCATCATGTCGACTTGTCCCATTCGCTGCCCACCTATGGGTATCTCTTGGACCAGCACTCCATACCCGACACAATACCAGCTCAATTGTACGCAGACGACGATGACTTCCGATTAGATCACAACTCGCTGGGCGCTCTGCATAATAATTCTTCATCGACCAACGATGGCGACTACATTAAGAAGGAATGGAGCTATGGCGCAAGTTCCAACTACACAATAAACGGTAAATTTGATGATGACAGCAATGCATTATGTGATGCCGCCAATTTCATTTACAATTGATTGGAAGACATACCACCTTCATCGGTACTAGTTGATGGTTGATAGATAACACGATTACAAAAAAAAGGTGAAGTTTAAAGTTAATATAATATACGTATATATACATATTTATATATATATATATATATATATATACATATATATACATATATTAAAATAATCATAAATAAATATTGAATCCTGGAATCCTTGTCGTGGTCAGAAAAAAGGAATAATTATTTATTTTCTTCTCTTTCACCCCACACAGATTTCTTTTATTAGCGTAAAAACAAAAAAAAAAATAAAAAAAAACAAAGTGTTTTGTAACGAAACATATAAACATGTAAAAAACAAATGCCAACAAATTTAATAAGTATTGAAAACAAAAACTAAACAGAAAAACACAAGCACATAATTGTATAATTTTAATTATTAATTTTAAAAAACAACAAAAAAAAAAACAAACAATCATAAAAACCCATTACTGATTAAAACCCGAAAACAAAGGAATCGAATCCAATAGGTTTTATTTTGGATTCTGTTTAAGTTAAAAGAATTTTAACTCCTCCTCGCATTAAAGAACAAGAGTAAATAACAACAAGTGAAACAAACAAACAAAGAAACATATATTCTTACTAGCTAAGAAATCAAAGACCTAGATCAAACCAAACTTTTCTGGGCCTTTCTTCTGCTCTTTATCATAAACAAAAAACAAACAAATAAACAAAAGAGGTTAGTTTTTTTAAATGACTGTTTTTGTGTTTAAACTTTAAACTCTTATGATTTTATGAAAACGTAGTTGTTTAAGGATTTTTTATATATACTTATATATATATATATATATTTTTTTTTTTTAAATTTGATTTCGGTATTTATACCATATATAAATAATATTATTATACATTTTACTACTATTATGTGTGTGTGTCTGTATCTGTGTGTGTAATTAATTAATTACTTAATCAATTGTTTAATTTGATGTTTTAATTTTGTAACGTCTTGAAAATGTGAAATTATTAATTGATTTTATTATTAAAACTATTTTCAAAACATCTTACTTTATTAACTTAATTGACACCTTCCCCTCCAACACCCCCTCTCCTCATATATTTTTCTAAAAATGCGATTAACTCGCAACACTGTCTCTTCTTGTCCCCACCTAAACTTAATCTCCCGTTTGTTGTTGTTTTTAAAACATAATAATAACAACAACAACAACTATAAAAACAGCATTGATTAATTTTTATGTTTAACAATTATTTTTTAAGATTTTTTTTAATTTCAAATTGTATATATGCAAATGTGTGTATGTAAATGTCATAGAATTTTCAATATACTACTGTATAAATATACCTATATAGATATACATATACTTATAAATAATTACTACTATTTGTTTGGTTTTCATTACTTTCGTTTTTGGTGTCTTAAAATTTGAAAGTTGAAAAAGAAAAATCCAAACAGTTGTTGCCCGATGAATGCATGTTAAAATTAAACCTAATTAAATTATATAAATATTTAAAACAAAATCAAAATAAGTCAAATCACATTTACACATACATACTATATATTTTAGAGTAGTTTAAACATAATAACAAACGTAGGATTTTATTATAAATAATCATTGATATAAATAGTAACTTTATTAAAACATCGTAAACATAGACAAAAAGGAAAACTTTTTTTGACAACAAAAAAAAAAAAAAAATTATAAAAATTCCTTAAATATTTAATAACTTTCCCGAAATCCTTTTAAATTTATTTTATTGTATAATTTATTAATTAGAACTTGTAGAATTTGTATAGATCTTAAAATTCCCAGTGCAATATTTGTTCTTTTACCTTTTCCTTTTTTGTTTAGATTTTTTTTCAGACATTTGAGAAAAAGTTTTCCTTTTCAATCAGATATTTTAAAAATTTTTCTTTCTACTTTCATTTATTATTATTTTATGTTTTCAAATAGTATCATCTTTAACTTATTAAACGTATGTTAAATACAATAATGTGATTTTTCAAACCCAACGATTTTTTAAGTTTTTATTTTATGTTTTCTTCTATTTAAAATTAATTTTTCATTTATTTATTTTATGTTTTCTTCTTTTTAAAATTAATTTTTCATTTATTTATTTTTTGTTTAACAAGTGCAATCTCATTTTATTTGTTGCTTCCTTCGTATATCACTCATTTTATTTTATTTTACTATATCATTTTGTATTTTCTTTAGTATTAAAATAAAATTTTATGAAGATTTAAAAAAATTAAATTTTATATTTAAATTACCCGTTTCTTTCGAAATGACATTTAAGTTTTTAAAAATGCTTATTTGCTCAACACAATGTTTTATATAGCTAGATAGTTTTATTTTCTATAATTATATTGGCTTGTTATTGTTGTAACAGCTCCGCTTTTTTCGAAATTTCTTTCATGGGTGGTAAGAACTATGTTGACAATATGTATATGGCATATTAAGACTCGAGTGGTTCGGTTAGTGAAGATACAATTCAAAACAGTTTGCTTATTATCTTATTTTTAGAGTCTTTTCAAAAGTTTAAAATTTCAAATTAATTTTAAAAACTTTTTTATTTTTGTTGCTTTTTTAAAAATGTTGCTGAATATTTTACAATTAAGGAGGTTCGAGTCTTTCAAATGGATTTCGAAAGTGCAATTTTTTTTATTTACCCGATTAAAATTTTGTCATGGGCTGGAATATATTGAATTTGAAGACATTGGTCGATTGCGGTTCGGGCAATTCAAGGTAATAAGAAACTGGCTATCATTGATCTCAGCGTAGGATAGGATTAATTAAGGACCTTATGTGGAAGCCATTTTAAGCCATTAGGGAAACTTCATTTGGTAATTAAATTCTATAAATGGTGTAACTTTACATGATTATTTGCATTAATGGTTGAATAATAAACAACAAAGAATATTTGATAAGCGACACCACCAACAGACAGAGTTTGTCTTCATAGTCCCGACCTTATTGGAAAAACCTTTATTATATACTACAAATGCTTCTTCTATACAATTCGCTTTTTCTATATCTTGGTGAACTGTATAAAATTTTATATTTTTATATATCAAACAGGCATTAATGTAACATTCGTCTTTCATTTGGGTAACTTTTTTTAATGGGTTAAAAGTTTAACACAATTTTGATAAATTACTGCTAGTGTGGCAGCTTTACACTCAATTCAATTTTACTAAATTAATTTGAATATTAAAATATTTCGCAAAATAAGCCTGTTTTCGAAATATGTACAATGTAAAAAGGTATACAAATTCGAAAGATTTTCTCTTCGAAATGTGTTGAAAAATAACCACCCCGCTGACTTCCACTTTCTTGGAAGTGATATTTCTGGAAAAAAGCTAATGTAATTATATTGTTGAATATTTCTAGCTTTTACATATGTACATATGTATGTCAAATAAAGTCAAATAAAAATTTTAAGTATTTGTTTTTTATTTGTTATTTTGTTAAATATTAGCCATCAAAGGGCAGAACGCAATCGACTATTCTTATATACAAAACACGAATGTGAACGGAACTAGTAAAATTATGTGAACCAGAATCAGTTTTTGTCCTAATTGCATTAAATGATAATTTCCTATTTCCTGTTGTTTTATTTTCATTTATTTCTCAGAAGCTCTTTAACGTGCTTTAACTTAGTAATCTTTAGGAATCCATTTTAATAAATCTTTTGCTGAACTACATACATATGTAAACTATTTTAATAATTTATGAAGTTTGAGTAGACCCATTTGAATGAACTTAAATTTTTTGAACAAATTGCATATTATGGTTATAGCGAACGAATATTTTGGTTCCTTCGTTAAATGAAGGATAGCACCTCGTTAAGTATTGATAATCGGCCTTTTTCGATGACATGTCACATGACATTACATTAACTGCATTGATCATGGGAAAATGGGAAAACCGATAGCTAAGAAAATATTTAAAACTTTTTGTTTAACATTATGTATTTACATATGTATTTATACTTAATCTTGTCCCTCTTACACCAGCCAACCCTCCAAACCAAACCAATACTATATAATGATTGCATTTAATAAAAAAACTCCCTCCCAAATTATTTGTATTGTTAAATAACTATAATATAAATAAATGTTTTAATTTTTTTAGCATGGTAGACAACATATTTATTATTAACATTAGCAATTATTATTAAAATGAAAAAAAAAGAAAAACAAAACAAAATTATTTGCTAAAACAATAAAAAGCACATAATTCTTTATTTTTGACTAAATTTAGTAGAGAAATTAAATTAAAGCAAACAAATTACAAAAATTAACAAAATGAAACATTTTAAATTTAAATGAAAACCTAATAAATAATAAAACAATTTAGTAAAAATTTAAACTTTAAATCTAAACGAGAAAACAAAAGTTACCAATAAAAATTTAATTGAAATAAATTAAATTACATTACATCAAATAATTAGTAGTGTTATAATAAACAAAGTAGTAGTCAAATATAGCAATTAAGATTTAACACAGTTTTACAAAAGTAAATGATTTTAGTACAATTTTTCAGTTCATTTTCAAAAATTTCATACATATTTTTAATTATTCTCGAAAGATCTATATTATTATTTTCTTCGGCGGCTTGAATTGTGTGCAGGTTGTTTTATTTTTTTTTCGTTTTTGTTTATATAGAAATCATAATTTTATAATTTTTTTAATGTTATTAAGTAAAAAGTCATAGAAATTATTTGGAAGCCTGGTTTATATTAGAATATAATAAATATTTTAAATAATTTCTTTTAAGAATAGAATTTAAATTTAAAAATCTTTGATTTCCATTTTTTAATCAAAGCGAAATTCTTTTTTGGGCTGCTGATATTTTCATTAACAACAATTTAATTGTACTTTTTTAAGAAAACATTTTAGCTCGTGTATTTTAAAAATATTTTGTATTAACCACTAATATTCACTCACTGTTAAATATTTCTGATCCGACTCTTCATTGAATTCTAAAGAATTTCAAAAGACCAGGGAACTAGTTCAAATAAATTAATACTACTACTACTCATGGTGAAATTAATTTACAAGGTAACAGCATTTCTACAACAATTACAACAATACAAGAACAACAGACATTTTTGTTTGTGTAAAACTTTCGTTACTGTCAAAAACATCTGGCATAAAATAAAGAAAACAAACATACAAACATGGAAAAAAACAGAAAACAATAGTGAATAAATTGTTTCTTTAACTTTCTTAAATAATTTCGAAACTCGTGATGATTTTGTTCGGAACTTTTTGATTAATGAGGAAATTCTACACAGTCGTATCTATGTATGTTTACCTCTTGCCACGCGAACAGTATGCTCGAAAAGTGAACAATTGGCTGACTTTTTTTGTTTGTGTTTTTGCAGGATATTTATGAAGAAAACGAATTTGTAAAAGAGAAAATTTCCCAAATTGGTCATTATTTATATGACAAAGATTTTGTAACGGAAGATGCTGTCTTGGCTTGGTACAAAGAATTAGATGAAGTGGAGCATGCCAAATTACGTAAAAATCTGTTTAAACTTATTGAATGGTTACAACAATCTTCCGATGAGTATGAAGAGCATGATAGTGATTAGCTTTTTTTTATTTGTTAAATGCGTGTTATTCTTCTAAAAAAGTTTTTATTTTTATTTGAACTTTAAAAATAAAGGATTGTAAATATACATAATTAAAAAACAATTTTATAGTCTGTAGTCTTTTATGACGTTTTTATATAAACTTTGACTATTAATAAACAAGTTTTTTACATTTTTAATTTCACCATGAATAGAGCAAAAAATAATCAGCTGGCGCTATGCTGTCACCTTGTAAATTAATTTCACCATGCTACTACTATTGTATTGTTATATTTGCAAATGTTTTATAATTTTTTTTAAAATTTCAAATTTTGTTTTAGAATTTTTTAAATTTGTGCTACATAAATTAACATTTGTGTTTATACCGATCGACTCAGAATCACTTTCTGAGTCGATTTAACGATGTCCGTCTGTCCGTCCGTCTTGATTGCTATCCATGTAAAGCTTGTGCGCAGAGTACAGGTCGCAATTTTGAAGACATTTCGATAAAATTTGGTACGTGATATATTTTCGGCCCAAGGATGAATGAGATTGTAGCTGGTGGAAATCGGTCCATTATTTCATCTTGCCCCCATACAAATGTCCTCCCGAAATTGGGGTTTACCGATCATAAATGTTTGAATTATGCAATTATCCACACAAATTTCATCAAAAATTAGTGGTAAATGAATCCAAATCACATCTATAAATTTTGTGCAGCTTGGTCCATAATTACTCGTAGCTCCCATATAAAGCCCACTCCCGAAAATCACTTTAAAGAGCATAACTCGCTCAAAAATGTTGGTATCCAATTTATATTGAACGCAAATATATTTCATATGTATACAAATAATACGGTACAATTTTTTATAATTAAGCGAAACACTCTCCGTAATTCACTTTAAGCTCCATAAATCTTTTAAAAGTATTTATATCGAGATAAAGTTTAACACATATAATATTTGTGTTCACAGACGTCATGACACTAAATTTTTGGATGATCGGTCCACAATAGGTTATATATTCCATATAACGAACCATTTCTGAAAAACTGTTTTATACATATACTGGGTGTAGGGTATTATATGGTCGGGCTTGACCGACTATACTTTCTTACTTGTTTTTTTTATATCTATACTAAAATGTTTTCGCATAAGAAAAAAGTGACAAAACTTCAACTAGGATTCTAATTTATAACAATTGTAATCAACAGTATTCATGAATAGGCTTATTGCATTTTCGTGACAGTAAATCACTTGTTGTAGACGTATTCATGACATCAAATAGACTCTAGACGTATGAAAATTTACACACTTGTTGTTCAGACATTTATTTTTTAATATGAACACAGGCTAAATAAATACGGGATAAACACAAATATATAGTAGTTAAAGAATAAAAAAGGCCTTGTTGGTAAATGTATCATACTGTTATTATTATTGCATCTAATGCGCTGTAAAGGGGTCCTAAAAATCTGTAAGCAACTCTGCAGTTTATAAATTTCAAACATTTGGGCATCGGAAAAACATATGATTTACTTCATGATTTAGAACGTTATTAAGGAATGTTATGGAAATCTAACAGTTTCATAAAAAGAATTTGATTTACAGAACACCAAAATATGTGAATTCGTTTTTAATACGAAAACTTTGTCCATATTTAATTTTTCGACATCGAATAATTAACCAATGGATGTTCTGCAAATAGTACGATTTTCTATATTAAAACAGGTTCGATTTACATAACAACAAAATTGTGAGTGAATTCGCTTTAAAACGAAAATGTTATTCGGATTCGGTTTACGGTTCCGAGGAAGTAATTTTAATTTGTATAAAGATAACTTATGTACCTTCTAAACGTTTTTGTTTCAAGTTACCAAAAGAGAAGTCCCTTAAGTCTATTAAAAATGTATAGAAGTTTGATGTTGGGTTCATGAATAGTAGTAGTAGTATGTCTCTAAGTGGTAAATGTCCAAACATATTTTTTAATATTTATTTATAATTTTTACAATATTCTTTCAAATCTGGCAGGCTTAAAACATTCATCTGGCAACAATATTTTAAATATTATTAAAAAAAATTAAATAGACGCCTCAAATTTAAGGAAATTTCAAAGAAAATCATACGCACAGATTAAGAAATAAAAAGGCAAGAACAAACAAACAAACAAACAATAAATATAAAAAGGAAAAATAGGCTGCTACGAACGAATATTATTATTTTATTAATATTAAAATTTTTTTTATTTTTATTTTATTTTTATATACATATTTAATTTTAAGAACTAAAGTAAGAAAAATAAATCTCTTAAACAAATATTGTATTTATTTTAATGTAAACTACTTCAAAGATAAACAAAAAATAACTGTGAAAAAAAACACTTTTTTCTACTCTTACAATTTAAACAAGAATTACTTTACTTTACTTTACTTTACTAATTTTCTTTTCTTTTTTTTTTTTTATTTTTTTCTATTTAATACCAAAGATACGAATTATATTCGTAGTAAAAAACATATTTTAAGCAAAACAAACATAAACACAGGACTGTTTTATTTTTTTGCTTTCTTTCTGCTTTTATAATGAATGAAATTAAGCTGCAGTTAGTTATTGGAACAATAAAAAACTTTTAATTATCTCTTAATATTTTAATTTAATTTTATTGTATCTTACTTTTACATTATTATAAATATTTAAAAACAAATATTGTGATTTAAAAACTATTTCTAATACAATACAAAGAAACTCTATATTGTCAAAATGATAAACATTTTTTTTAAAACGACTGCGCACACATTTATAAAACATATGTATATTTAAACAACAAGAAATTGTATAAAAAATAATTTATTAAAAAGCTCTTTTTAAACCATATACCTACATACATACATACATACACTTACTTATATTTATTGTATTATATTTTTTTTTTCAAATTGCACAAATAAAAAAGTAATAAAAAAAATAAAATAAAACAAGTTCAAATTATTATCATACTCTACTCTTTTCTATTCTACGCCATTCTACTCTGTACTGTGTAATCTACTCTTCTACTCTATTCTATTCTGTCTACACTTTCTGTAAAAAATCTTTCAAATTTTATATTACATATTTTTTAATATATAAAACGATTTTAACTTTACTAAAACTAAACTAATAATATTTTATAATTTTTTTTACACTATTTATATTTTTAAATAATTTTTGTATTTATTTTATACTAAATTAAATAATTAAACATAATATAAGCATAATAATAAAAATGAAAATAACAAAAACAAACAAATATTCATAATAATAATGAAAGTATATCAATGCTAACACTATACAAAATAATTTTAAAAACTAACAGCAACAACAACAACATCATATGTATTTAAAACAAAGCAACAAATTATATTTCTATAAATGTATGTGTAATTAAAACAAAAACAAAACAAACAAAAAAAAAAACAACCAATAAAATAATTGAAACAAAACAAAAAAATAAAAAAAATTCTTTATTACTTTTTTCTTTCACAAAAATTTGATTTTAATCTTACGTTTTTTTTTATTATTTCAATAAATTATAAACAATCTCTTTTAAAATGTACCTTATATATAAATAAATGAAAAATAAATAAATAAAAAATAATAATTATAATTATATCAAAAGGAAAAATTAGCTTAATTTTAATGTTTAAAAAAAAAGTTATTAAAAGAATGATAAGAAATTTTTAATGTAAACTGTAGTAGTTTTGATAAATTATTATAAACCTTTAAAAAAATCAACAAAATTAACAACAATTCTGAGTACTGCTACAAAATAATAACGATAACTAATATAAAACCAGTGATTTATGTTGTAATTTAAAATATTCATTTTATATTTTAAGTTTTTTATTATTCCTTATTTTCTATAAATTAGTTTTTTATTTGAGTATTTATTTTTTTTAAGGTTATAAACATTTTTATTTTAAAATTCTCAGACCTTTTTTTAATATACATATTTAAATATATCATTACATATTTAATTGTAAAACTGCAATATTTTTAAAATTCCATAAATATTTGTATGTATGTGAAATCTGGATTCCCTTGAGAATGGCCTTGAATAGCTTCTGTCTCACTTTAACATATTTTAAGTTACCTTCGTTTACTTTAATCCAACCACAAATGACTTTCCTGGTTCTGTAAATCGATTGGATTCAATGGATTCAACCCAGTGATTTTTAGGAAATAAAAATGATAACGACATTGAAAATGATTCGTTTACTCAAAAGCAAAAGAAATAAATCCATATGGATTCGATTTATTACACACCAAATTATGTGAATTTTTTAAAATCGAAAATATTTGGATTTGGCCTTTCATTAAAACCAAGAAGAACGATATTCAAAAATGACAAATTGATTTTCTGCAAATTGCATGATTTTGAACATTAAAACAGGGTTGTTTACTTAAAATTATAACGAGTATTAATTTTATGTTTTCTGCCTTACAGACCGCGACATCCTCTAGTCCTTGTAGAATTGACTAACTGTGGCAGTGGCAAATAATATGCATCATGGTTTCCAAATTTTCTTCATCTTCGCATATTCTACAGTCCAAAGTGTTTTTATCCCACATATTTGTCCTTACCCTTATCGGGCAATGACCTGTGATCAAACCCACTGTCACTCTAACACTACATTAATCTAGGCCCATTAGAGCCCTGGGGAATTATTGAGTATTTCGATTCGTAAGCAAAAACTTTCGAAATACAATGTAAAAAGTATACAAATTCGAACGATTTTCTTTTCGATACGGTATACAGTTTTGGCCATAAGGCACTCGCTGTCCTATAAAGGGAACAAATTTCATGTGGAATTGTTATTCACGATAGGGGTGAATATAAAATTGTAGTGAATTTGCATACAAAATTTGATTCGTTCCTTTGCTAAGATTATCAGATAGTTTCGATAAAAAAATTCTGACTTATCTGAGTAAATTTGTTCGTAAAGAGCAGTAATGTTTACAACGTTTCTATTCTGTCAATATTTTGGAAGTAGTAAAAAAATCAAACAATATGAAAGCTATTCGCCTATGTTCTATGTATATTCCACTACGAAATGAAACTGAATTCGTTTGCAATTCCACATATGTATACATTTTTATGGCGTTCTAGAAAACGAGTGAAACTTGTGCTACGATGAACCAAACTAAAAATAATCGGCTCAATCATGAATAAAAAATCCGCGGGAGTTTTTTCCCTTTTTATTTTTTTAGCATTGAATTTGTATAGAAAAAATGGGAAAAACTACCGCGGAATTTTTATTCATGATTGGACTGAATATTTTACTTTTCAAATCATTTTCACAAAATTTAGAACACAAACTTAATGAAAATTTCACTTTCACTTCATTTTACAAAGGTAGAACCCGGGTGACTATGTTATTATTCCTATAGAACAGCACAATGAAAGAAAAAAAATCTGACCATTTCTGCTGTGTTTAAAATATTTGATATCTCTAACTAGGCTTTGAACTTTACAAAAAGCCTTAACATATTTTTAGGAATACTAGGAGGAACTTTTTTCAGTTTGAGAATTTTTTTTTTTTTTTTATAATTTATCATAAATTTTTTTAATTTTTAAATAACAAACCATTAAATAATGACCAGTTTTATTTATTTACTGCAGTAGTGTTATATCACATCTTATAATACTTAAATAAGTAGCATACTTTAAGGATATTTCAAAAGTGAATTACAAAATACATATTTTTGTTTGTTTATTATTATAAATTGTTAAACCCACAAGTATGCTATGAATTTTAAATGTTTATATAACACTAGCATACTTATTACATACATTTTATTGTAATGCTTAGAAAATATTAAATTTTTGAAACAGGAAAATGTTCGAACTGAACTTTTAAGGAAATAACACATATAAACAAAATTTGCAACAGATTCCTGTTTAAAGAATTTATTGGATAAAAAAGTGAAAATATTAAAACGTTTTTAATTAGAACAATACATTTAAATGTCACACACTCACTCATTGGTTTGGTGGCTGTTATTTGCAAATAATTTATATTTTTTTCTTTTAACTTTTAAAGCCATATATAAGATTTATTAAATTTGTAAGTTATTTTTGTGTTAAAGATTCAACGCAATAAAATAAATATTAATTAAAGTACATATATATAAAAAAAGAAAAAGAAAAGAAAAACACAATTTTAATTACAAACAAAAAGATACATTTAAAATGAAGTGAAATTGAACCCCAACGGTATAATTAAAGTTAAATTGAGACAAGTAATTAAAAATTAATGAAAAATAAAATAAAACAAAACTAAAATCTTATATATTTATATAAATGTCTAGTCGTATTTTCAGTATTATTAAAAATAATAACATAAAAGAAATAAAAATAAAATCAACTAAAATCTTCAAGAAAAACAAAATAAAATAAAAACTAAAAAAACTACTCGATACAGTCAACTTTACACTGTAAACAATAATAATTAAAAATAAAAAATACTAAAACAAAAAACAAACAAACAATAAATATCCCCAAACCAACCAAAATTTTTAGAAACATTTTTTAACTAAACAAAAAACAAAAAATACTTAAAAAAACCGAAAAACAAAACAAATGATTTGTTTTTGTTTTTCATAAATGTTTACAAAAGAAAACTCTAAAAAAAAATTGAAAAATTATAAAAAAAATAAATAAATAATTGAAAAAAAAAATCAATAAACAAAATAAATCTTATAAATGTGTCTGTTTTTTTAGCCCATAAGTTTACAAACAAGTACATATATATATATATATATATAATAGCTCTATATTATATTATTATTATTATTATTACTATATTAACTACATATATATGTATATATATGTATATACATATATATACATATATATATATATATATATATAAATATATTAATATTAATTATATAATTATTATTATTAATATTATTATATTGTAACCTTAAATGTATGTATGCATAAAAATTATAAATGTGTAAAACTAAAAAAAAAAAAAAAACAAACAAAAAAAAAACCAACTTAAATGAAGAATCTTTAATAAAATCATTTAAAAATTATTTAAAAAACATCCATATGTATCAAATTTATTTACTTACGGTTTCATTTATTAACTTTAATTGTATGATTTTGTTTTTAATATTTTCTAACATTATTATTATTTTTTTTAAACGTATTTCTAAGTGTACATATGAAATTTTCAAAATATATTTGAGTGCTTACTTTTAGAAAGTTTTAATAAAATTTTTTTGCTTTTTATTATTTATATCAAATAACAACACAAAGGCAGGTAACTTTTTAATATTTTATTAATTTAAATTTTAAAAACTTTTATGTAAATACTTTTAATATGTACATATTAACCTAATCCATCTTGGTTTTAAATATGTGCGTTTCTATGTCCATTGAATCTGCAGAATGTATTTCTGTTACGTTTTCAAAATTTATCTTTTTCAAGAATTCATAGTCAGTTTAATGGTAGAGCAAAAAATATGATGACTTGAAGATACACTTGAATATTTAAATCATTTGCAGTAATAATAATATGGCGACATTAAATATAACATTTGTATTTTCTATAATAGAGATCTCGGAATGTCTTGAAGTTGGAACTTCCTGGTTACACATCAGAAGATTCATTAAAGCTAAAGTCAACTTAAAATGTTGTAGACAGATTGAAATCCAATGTCGACTGCCGAAAACAGACCTTGACTGCTGTTCTAAGATAACTTCGTTTTCATATCTAGTCAACTAATTGGACAGTGATCTACCTACAGTTAAAGACCAGTTTTAAAACCATTTATGGCAATTGCTTAGTTTTACAACGATATAATAAAGGAGTTAGGTTTCTAAATGTGTGTAAATAGCAAATACGATAAATGTCATAAAATTATGCCACACCCACTAGTTTTGCTGATATTTGCAAATAACGCGACTAGTCCATAACTACTCCAAATATATGAAAAAAAAGGTGGTTGATTTAACATTGCGATGTCCTAGGATTGGACCATATAACCCATCGGAGTAGTCCCAAAACTACTCCATGCTTCTACTCTATGGAGTACTCAAGAGGGTTAGTTTTAAACAACAACAACTTAATATGCAATCGTGTTAACACGAAACCATGTCGTTTCACTACAAACTCTTGTTTAACTATGACATGGTCCATGACTACATTTCATTTAAAATGGATCACGTAGACCAATATTATTTGCTGGGAGGTGTTCAAAATTAAAAAGCTTATGTATAGTTGAGAAAATGAGACAAATTTAAAAGTAAACGAAAGATTTTTATAAAATAGTAAACGTAAAAAATTGTTTCGGTTTAAAAAATAATAAAAAAATTATTTCGCTTCGCAAAATAATGAGCGCCGTTTGTATTTTTAACTCATATTTTGTAACTTCAACTTTAAAGGGGGCCTTAAAAAGATCAAGAAAGGGTTCAAGGGCATCAAAATCTTTAAACCTATCTTGAAAATCAAAATCTTTAAACCTATCTTGGAAATTTGAAGAAAGGGTTTCCCAGTGACCTTTAAATGTTTTATAACACAAAAGGCATTGAGAAGTAAGAAATGCATTTTTTATTACAAACAATTTTCGTAATGGTAACATAATTTTTTTACGTACTGTATTTTAAAAACATTTAAAGCATCCGCTAAGCATGTGTACCATTTGCCATGTGAAAGACAACTGAATTAAAAGAGCATAACAAAGTAGTGGGTTGGCCAAATAAGCAATTGCACTATGAAATGATCATCTATGCAGTAGTCACTTCATAAAAGCTATTATTTGACACTAATTTTATTTTAATAGATCAATTACTTGACGAGTTATTCACCCCTATCGTGAATAAAAATTCCACATGAAATTTGTTCCCTTTTCACATTTTTCCTATTGAAATTCAATGTTAAAAAAATAAAAGGGAACAAATTTCATGTGTAATTTTTATTCACGATAGGGGTGATTAGCTTTGATATATATTTTACATTTAAACATTTTTAACTTACTACGCACTTCTGTTTATCTATTACTTCTACAAATTTTTGAAACAAAATATTTTCTAAATTTATTGGACTTTGAAAGCTAAAGGGTTTAGCGCCCTAACTCTAGCAGTTTGAAAGCAATACGCCCGCCCTCACTCAAAATATTAATATTTTCATAAAGTAGGCATGTCAACAGGTGAAAAAAAATATTATTCATTGTATAGCTGGTTGTTTAATCTTAGCATCAGGTTTTTATTTCAGTTAGTTATCTTAACGTTTTGAAATTATAAGCTAACCAACCCCCTTATTCGTAAAAACTTACAACTGGTTTATAACAAAGCAAATTTTGTATGGAAATTTGATTTATAAACCTGTTGTAAGTTTTAAGAATAAGGGCATAAGTATCTTAATAATTTACATGATTTTTATGACGGCTACTGTTTAAAAGTTTTACTAGTTTAGGAAATATCTCGGAAAATTAAAAATGTTTTTAGTTGAAATTTGGTAGGTTTGTAAAGTTGAAAATGCTAAAACTGATGGTATCATAAAGTTATGCCACACCAACTGGTTTTTGAGATCTTTAGGTTAGTAGATAATATAGTCAATTCTTGCTGAGTGGGCGTGGCAGTGGTCGGTTATAAATTTATTAAATGTAAAGCTAAAGTCCAAAGCTATTATTTGACACTTATTTTATTTTAATAGAATAATTACTTTACGAGTTATAAGCTTTGGAACATATTTTGCATGTAAACATTTACTTGCTGCGAATTTCTGTTCGCCTATTACTTCGACAAATTTTTGAATCAAATTTTTTTTATAACATTTTTGGGATATGTGAAAGTAAAACGGTTTTTGCCGTAACGCTGTAAGTTTTAAAGCAATACGCTTGAAATTTGGACAAGTTGTCTGGTAGAAATTGGCTGATGTGAAAATAAGATTTGAAATTTGCCACGCCCACACGTTCTCAAAATATACATGCTTGTAATAAAAAAAATATAATTTTTATAAAGTAGGCGTGGCATGGGCGGAAAAAATATTTACATTGGATAGCTGAATAATTAAGATATCGTCTCCTATTTTTTTGACTGAATTATCTTAATGTGTTTTGTCTTAGTTAGCTAAGAAACTTAAGAAATTGCTTGCTATTATTTGCGCCCGCCCACTTTTCAGAAGCTGTATTTTTAAAGGGAATATCTCGCAAAGTTAAAAAGCTTTTGAGTTGAAAATTGGTAAGCTTATGAAGTAGCAAGTGGCAAATCTGATGGCTATCATAAAGTTAGCACACACCCACTAGTTTTTTTGATATTTATGTTAATAGAGAATACAGCCAATTCTTGCGAAGCGGACGTGGCATTTGGCTGTCATGAAGTTAGTAACTTAAAGCCCAAGTTCAAAGCTATTATTTGACACTAATTTTATTTTAATAGAATAATTATTTTACGAGTTATAAGCTTTGGAATATACTTTGCATGCAAACATTTATTTGCTACGAACTTCTGTTCGTCTATTACTTCCACAAATTTTTGCATTAAAATGCTTTCTGTTAGCTACATAATTCTGAAAGATTTAAGCAATATGCTTGAGTGTTAGCAAAATTTAAAAACGTCTTTTATATTTGAATATAAAAATGTCCTACTTTAGGATTGGCAAGGGACGGAACGAAATATATTCATGGTTGAATGTTTAAACTATCATTACGGGCCAAATTACCGCATTAGATATCGAGTAAAATTGATCGTAATTTTCTTATTTGAGATTATGGCATTCGATATCGAGTAAGAAATTTTGTACATTTTCTCATAATTTCGATATCAAAATCATTATTCGATACGATAGCTCATTCCATCACGAATGCGGTAATTTGGCCCCAGGTTTTTATTTCATCTAGATATCGTAACGAGCTCGAAAGCCGTCTAATTTTACAAAATTGATCGATCATCTTATTAATCAATAACAACTTTGATGAATAGTATAGACATTTTAATGAAATATATACAATTTTTTATTGAAAATAAATCAATTTTAATAAATTTTTAATAAAATTTTATTTCTGTTCTTTTTTTTTATAAAATATACAATTAATTCCTCTTGATTATATAAATATTTATGGCTTAAATATAAAGAAAATACAAATACATACATACTTATTTTAGCAAGAATAATATTTCAATAAAAATATTTAAACGTTTTAGTTTTGTTTCAAGGGAATGGAAGTCGACAAAGCTTTTTTCAAAAAAGGTAAAGAAGACTCGATAAATAAAAATATAAATGTTTCAGCGCTTGTGGTAGATTTGTAAATATGTAAGTTTTAAAAACTTAACTGATTAACTGAATAATTAAAACTCTCATAATAAATAAACCGTTTTTAGGTTTGTTATTTACAATAAGTTTTTCTAAGAAAATAAGAAATTCTTTTTATCAGAAAATAAAATGAAATTATTTTAGTAATTTATTTTTTTACAAATTTTTGTGTTGTTAAGTTATTTTAAAAAATATATTTACATTTAAATATAAACTCGTATAAAATTTGTGTGATATTTTTCTATTTTTTAATTTAAATCGAAAAATAATATAAAAAACTAAAAGATATAAATTTTAAATATTTAATTACACATACTAAATTGCTCTTTTGTTTTGTTTTGCTTGTTATCATTTTCTTTAAATTATTTTTGTTAAATGGCCACGGATTTTTTTTTCAAGTTTTTTTATGTTCGAATTCTGTGCTTTCGTGTTTTTGAAAACTTGTATTTTAAAATATCTTAGCTAAACTAGGCGTACGTCGAAATGGATTCCAAGAACTGGATGAAACACTGCCAACACGTGATTTTGACGTAGACTTGCAACGTATTTTCGGTTTGGTTGTGGTGCCAGTAGGACTGGAGGAGCCCGATGAAACGCCCGAAGAACTAGCCGCAGATAAAGTGGAAATCGAACCCTTTGACGATAAAGGCTGTAAAAGATTATCAAATGTTAAGATTTAATAAGATTAAAAGAAAATATTCTTAAAATAACTTTAGAAGCTTTTAGGAAAAACGCCTTTAAAAAACTGTAAATCCTTTTCAAAAACGTTTGTTTTTAATAATAAAAAAAACAATCGTTTGAGAAAAGCATAAAAAGTGTTTATTGAAAGTAAAAAGCTTTTTATATAATTTATGAGATTAGGAACATTTCTGAATTCAAAATCAGTTTAAAATCTTATGAAATATTTTACGCGAAATGCTTTTTTATTTTGTAAAAAGTGTACTTACAGTACTTACTTTTAAATAATTCCTATCCATTGGCGTAATGACTTTCAGTTCCAATGTTGAACCACATGACTGTATTAAACGTACCACTTGTTGATGCAAGTACCATTTAACATCGATGCCAGCAATTTCGACAATGAAATCACCCTCCTTAATGCCACCCATCTAAAAATTAGTACAATACCATATACGCCTATAATTATTTAATAAATATATTACAACTTACATCAGCGAGAGAATTAATCTCCGCATGGGCTATCATAACTGGTGAATCACCTTGGACATGAAAACCAAAGCTCTCCACTTCCTCTTTGTACAAACTGCAGCCAACTTCATGACCATCGGCTGGCGATGGACAGTGACAATGATAATGGGTGCCATCGTGATAAATCGAAGAGCCCTTTTGTAGGCGCACACAACGTGGTGCAGTCCAATGACGTCTGGCCGAGAAAATAGCAATGGGACCTAAACGTTTGAAGGGATCTTCAATTTTGTACGAAGTAAAATCGGGACCAGTTAAGGTCAGGGTGAATTTAGAGCAGGCTGCAAAATGTTCATAATATAAACTTAGCAATTATAAAAAAATATTAAAGTTTTATTAAAAACATACCTTCCACTTGACTGATATCGAATACATCATCGATTTCCTTCTCTGGAATTTCTTCATAGAACTTTTCCAATTCATCTTGTGTCTTATACTGGGCTTCTTTAATGACTTGTGTTAGAGACATTTTATTCTAAAGAGTAAAAGAAAACCAGCAAATAAGTTAATAAATCAGATGACAGCACAAGGCGTTTAATTTGCTGTCAATTATACGCCAAACTTTCAAAAAGTAAACTGAACAAAAAAACAAAAGCTAACAGCATTCTTAAATGGTAATCCACCATCATCATCAGGCTCTTAGTCAGCCAAGCAAATGCAGTGGAACACCCAATGGTTTTAAATCAATGCAGCTGCAGTCATCTTTTAAAATGAATAGAAATTAACAAAAACGCAACAGCAATATTTAAAAAAAAAACAAGCTGAAGAATATAGCAATGAAGCTGCCATAGATGGTGTGGCAAGCATAGTTGAACAATTGCCTTCATAAGCCATCATCATCTTTGGCTATGTATGGAGTACATGTGCAGCATGTGGGTAAAAGCACAAACAATAACGATTGAAATAAGAATGACAAGACATTAGCTTTGATGAAGGGCATAAATTTTATTCTGATTTTTAAATAAATCAAAAGCTTTTGTAACTGTTTGTAGGAATATGTAGCTTTGTGAAAAACTTTGCTTTAAACAGAAATATTTCTTATTATTGCTTATTTCACATTTTTTTTATTAAGATTTTAGTAATTTTATTTTTGTGTAGCTTCTTCAGGAAAAAATTTTTATTTTTTATTTTAACAGCAATATTAAAAAGGGTATTCAGTGTTTAAAGCTTTACCCCCTTATTCAAAACCGATTATTAAATTTAACAAACGTTTATTCAGATAGATTTGCATATAAAAATTTGCTTAATAAACGTTTGTTAAATTTAACAATCGTTTTTGAATAAGGGGGTTAATGATTAACCTAAAACAGCTTTATAACAATTAAATTAAAACCCCAAGCTTTTCTTTTAAATATTAAAAAATTAGTATTGATTAGAATTTAAGTAGTTTTCATACTTTTTCCCCCACCTAATATAAAGGCAATATTTAGACATTTAAACAAATCTATATGAGAATATACTTACTATATTCTGTGTTGTAGAGAGTAAAGTTTTAGTTTCCACACATAAATAAATATTATGTTTCGCTGTTTGTTTTTTTTTTATTTTATGTATACATTTCGTTTTCAAGATTCACAACTCACCTTTAAATAACGACACATGCGCTGCAGACGTTGGGTTTCTTCATGACTAGCCAATGCTTCTTTTAAATGTGCCCGTTTTAAGCCCGCCAAACTTGTGCACTCCTCGTCGCTGTCGTCGGCAGCACAGCGCATTGCCTCCCGCGCATTACCAATAAACGATTCATTTGAGGTGGCTTGACTTTTTTTGGTACTCAAGGAAGCTTTGTCATTGTTGGCATCTATGCTGCGAGCTTCATAATGATGAGCCACAGCTGTATGAGAAACACAAAAAAGATTATGAAATGGAAAATAAAATAAAATTAAAAACGTAGCTTTTCTTCTCTAAATTTGTTTGGGGGTTTTGAGTTGTTTCTAAAACAATATTTCTAAAGTGATGGTTGGTTTTTGTTTTATGTTTTGCATTGTTGTATGACAATAATACTAATAATGGAGATGATGCTGTTGTTGTTGATGTTGTTGCTGATGCAAGGTAAGCCAGTTTATTTTAGTTAGTTAGTTATTTGTCTTTGGCTGCACTATTATTTAGTATACATAGTATTGCTTAAACAAAACAAACTTTTGTGGCATAAATTATTGATTGTTCACACGCAGAGCTTTAGTATTAGTACTGGTAACATCAAATCGAAAACAAAACATTCGGAGTTCATAAAAGACTAAACAAAATCATGTAGCTGATATTTAAACAATGCATTAGAAACATATAATAAAATAAATTTGGCAGAACAAGAAATAACGAAGCTACTTTTAGAATCTTTGTCAAACCTTTTTGCAAACATTTTGCAATCATCATTTTCATAATGATGATGAGGTTGGTTGTTCATAATAAATAAAAAATAAGAATAATATGAAAATGTATTCATTTTGCTTACTCACCTTTATAATATTCCGCTTTGAGTGGCACTAGACCAGCCCAACATTCGGGCAAATACGTATGGGTATCATTCAGTTGTATATTTTTGTGCATTTCATTGTACTCTTGTGTTAGTTGTGCTGCTTCGCCTGCTAAATCTTTAAAAAGCTAAAATTTTAAACAAAAAATTAAAGAATTTATTTTTTCTGAAAAATGTGTTTGTAGGAGAAATTTGTTAAGGACAATATTTATATTAATTTATTTCTTAAAAATAATTGTAATAATGTTTTAAAGTTTGTTAAAATCCAAAATATAAAAGATTTCTATAGTAAAACTAGTAATTTTACAGTTTTAAACCAAAGAACTAAGACCCATACTTGGTTTGTGGATGCAAATGTAAAAGACTTAAGACATAAACTCTGCTTATTCTAAGCGGTGTTTATCTATAAGTGCGAGAGTATTGATATGAAGTACGAAAGACTGAAGTCACAAACTTTTAAATATGGCGACATTTTTAAAAGAATTAAATCAAACTCTTTTTACAACAAAACAGAGAGGGAGAAGGAGAGAAAAGACTGTAGACACAAACTTTTTAAAAACACAAACAGGGTTTGGGAAATTTGAATTTTATTTTTAAATCAAAGATTTCAGACAGAATTTCATTAAATAAATGAAGTTAACAACTTTTAGAAAATATTTTTTTATGAAGATTAATGACAGTGAGAGAAGAAATGATTACTTTAAAAATATTTAAAATCGAATAATACATTTGACTTTTGTATAAAAACACTTTTTAGATGTTAACTTTTTTATTATTAATGCAAACACTTACATGACTCGATTCCGTTAAACCCAATGACTCGATTTGCAATTGCAACTTTTCAAATAAACACTCACGCGCCTGTGACAACATGCATGACACTAAAACATCCAAGACCTGTGGTTTCAAATCCATGGAGGGGGCATTCGTAAATGTATCGTAAATGTGACGGAAAATACCAGCTGCTCGCAGAAAACTATCGACAGCGGCATCAAGACCTTGTTCTGTGGTACGATCATGGCGGGCACCGATTTGAGTGTAAATGGCACCCAAATTAAAAAGTGTACAGGCCTTTTCGAAGGCAATTGTGCGTTGGCAAGAGGGCACACCTAAAAACACACACACACACATTTAAATGTTTAAGCAGTTTCTTTAAAAAATGTTAAGGGTTTTATGGATTATTTACCGGTTAATGAGTCATACCACTCAAAATAGACACCTAAATTTCGATCCGGTGGAAAGAAACGTCTTTCAACATAATACAATAAATTGTAGTAGCGAAAGAGTAAAGCCACACCCTGACTGTCACGGCTGGGTGTTTTCGAGGCCTAGAAAATTTATAAAATTAATTATTTGGAGGATAATTTTATAAGAAAAATGTTTTGCTATTGCAAATTGGAGCAACGAATTCTTAAACTTACCTGTCTTGTATCTGTTATATCGGCTATTGCATCTGTATACATTGATGGTTCTTCGCTATAGTGTTCTAGTATAAAATCGGAAAACGGTTCCATAAAATCAATTTCTTTTGTTTCTTTTAAACCTAATGGTATCATTGGCATTACACCATCTTGACTGTAAATATAAATAATGATGATGAGAGAAAGATAGAGAAGATTCAAATAAATTATTTAAGGTTTTTACTATTGTTGTTAAATCATGTAATTGTTTGTAGTTCATAAATCATTTTCTTAAGTGTATTATTTATGTGTTTGTACTGTTTATATTACAATTAAAAATGATAATAATTAAATTATTTATTAGTTTGTTTATGTGTAATTTGTAAAACTAAAATTGTACATTGTCTTGTGGGGGTAACAAATGTACATACAGTGTGGAAAATAATTAATAATAAAAGTTTTTTTCATAAACTCTTATAATATTGAAATTTTAAATTGTTGTTGGTATTTGACAATAATATGCATTTATTTATATTTAAAAACATTTTATATTTATGACTTTTTTTTCATCACTTCTGCAAATTATTGTCTCGGTTAGTTTTAGAAAATTACCATATTATAACAAGAAAATGTGGATTCAGATCATAAAACCTTAATTATTATTTTGCTAAAATAAGTGTTTTAGCAATTCTTGCACTACTTTTGATTTTTTCTCTATAATTAATAAATATTGAAAACATGTCATGTTTAAGAACTCATACAAGTTTTTTTTTATAATTATATGGGCTAAATAATCAGAAAACCATTAAGCATTAAACATTAATAACTTCATACCTTAATTAAACTGAATAAAAAATATTTTTATTTCTTTTACTTTGTGCCACAAACTTTAAACTCTTAACCCAAATTGTACACGATTTTATGAAGAAAATCGAAAAATTTCACATAATCATAAAATTGCGTTGCAAAAATGATTAAAAACAACTGAATTAAGTAAAAAAATCCAATAAGAAAATAAACGTAAAAAGTAACAATAGTCTGTAAATACGTACAAAGAAAGAGAAAAACAAAAGATCACATAAGAAAAAATGAACAACATGCACAAAATAATGTCAACTAAATGAGGAAAAAAAATCCAAACCCAGGCAATTGTTAAAGGGAAATGAAAAAAGTCTACTCATCATTAAGTGCAAGAGTAAAGCTCATCGTCAAACATGACTATATGAGTGTAAGGAGAAATTATTTTTGTTACTTTAACAAAAAACTATTGATTGTAATAAATAAATAAAATTTTTAAGAACCAGATTTTAAAATTTCAGCTTTTGACACCAATTCTTGGTGTATTCTTGCTCAACTTCAGTCACATTTTAAAAAATATTTATAAAATTTGCCATATCATTAAATTATTAAATAATAAATAATTCTTATTCTCTTAGTTACAAAAAAAATATCTAATAACATAATACACATTTTAAGAATTAGTTTTAGCTACACAGTAAAAAATAAAGCGCCAAAGAAGAAGCTATAAATAATTTATAATAATTTAATACAGGGTAGTTGTCCTTTTTAATTTAGTTTGATAATATTTCCGAATTTAAAAATAAAAAGATTACAGTAATTCTGTTAAATCGATTTCAATGGAAGTGATGTTTTAAAAATTGAAAACTATGAACAGCACAGAATATTTTGAAACAATTTATACATAAGATTCGAATAATAAGAATTAAAAAGAATACATAAATATTCAAAATCTGTTGCAGTTAATAATTTAAAATAAAGTTAACAGTATATATATATATATTTGTATATATATTTGTATGTATATTTAAAACTGTTTTCATCAAATCAGCTTTAAGTTAAAGAACTGAAAAAAATTATGGTATAAAATAAAACTTTTAGTTTTTAAAGGCATCTCAAAAGTGTTTTACAGCGCTCTCATTTAAATTCAATGAAAGTAGTACGCAATTAAATAATAAAAATACCAAAAAATTTGTGAAATAAAATTCACGAATTAAAGAATACAAATACTATAAAATTTAAATTAATTTCTATAGAAATAATCTAATAGGAAGTTTGAAAATTTTAATATGAGATTGAATTTTAAAAATAAAATTCGCGAATTAAAAACCTCCGATTTTCCCATGTAGGAAAGTTTTACCATTGCTGCATTTGCAGATGACAGTGGTTTTCTTAAGAACTAGATGATTATTACATGCATATGAAGACGTGGTTGAAAAACTATAAAATATGAGTAAATTTTAAATTGAATTTCTGCTGTTATAAAATAAAACTACACTTCTCTTGCCACCTATGAAAATAATGGAAATAAATTGAGTTAAAACTTTTTTATACCAATTTCTTTATTTAACGAGTTAGACTATTCTATCAAGTTAGTCATCTCCAACTGTTTTAATCCATAAAATTGTATTACATTCCCCCATTACACATGTACAATACATTTAATACAGATAAAAATCATAACAATTTATTTTAATTACCATTTATTATTAAAGCGTAATAAAAATTGTTTCAAAATGATTCACAATTGTCACCTGACAATATGTCGAATACAAATACTTTTACAAAATGTGTTTAAATAATTCCAATGAGTAAATCATCTTACATAGAAGGCGGCCTTTATTTTTGTAGTTAAATTCTTCAAAAAGTTGTATAAATTTTTATGAGATTATAAAAAAAAAAATCTGATAAATTTCGACTTCTATTTTTGTTCAGAGTTGTTTTGTTAATGTCATTTATAAGCCAAGCCTTTTCCCATCTAAATATAACAAAACTCATTGTAATTTTATTAACTTTTTTTTTACTTTTATTGTTAACAAAACCCTAAAAAAAGATTTGTTGTTTGTGTGTATTTACTATTTGGTTTACAATTTTTTATATGTAGAAAACAATTCTGTTTTTGCGTTCCGGTCAAGTGGTTTTCGAACTCAACGAAGCGTTTTGTTTCAATTTTTTTTGCATAAAAATATTGAAACACTTGTTGTTTGATTTTTAAATACAAAGTGTACATATAAAAAAATAAATTTTTTTTCGGAGAAATTTTACTTTTAGTTTTTAAAGTGCATAATTTGTTTGTAACACAAAAACATATTTTTGCTAAATATTTTAAATAATATTATTTAATAGTAGTTGTAGATAATTGTAAATAAATTAATCTTTTAATCTTTCATAATAGTGAAATAATTCTCCTTTGCATTTTATATAAAATGTAAACTCGCAGGTAGATGGGGAATTTTTATTTTTGGTTTTTTTCTAACCTTAAAAAATATATAGTATGTTTTCTTAAATCGATTGTAATTGAAGTAAATCTTTTAAATATTGACAAATTCGCAAACGATTAAAAAAAGATTTTATATACTTAATTAAGCTCGTATTAAATGATATAAAATGTTGAAAATCTAAACCTTTTTAAAAGAAATAAAATTCGCGAATTTAAAAAAGCTAAAGCAATTTTATTAAATTTATAAAATTCTTGGGGTTTTTTTTTTAGCACAAAACCATTTTAACTGCAAAATATTATCATTATCTAAACAACTTTTCGTTCACTTTAATCTAAAATTTAAAACAAATACATAGGAATATTTATTTAATTATTTTAAACATTATTCACAACTGTGTAAGTAAGAGACTCTTTGCAATTAGTACTTGTACACGTATTTAGAATTGTTTGCTTATTATATCACGCAAAATAAATAAATAAATATTAATTAGTTGTTTTTTCAACTTTAATTTAATAAAATGTTTACTTTTTAAAATATAATTAATACAAAAAAATCTTTCTAGAAAACAGTTAAGTTGTTTATTAAAGGTCTGAAATTAATTTTATCTCTCAAGCATTGCAATTTTTAAGCACTCTACACAATTACAGAAGATGTGATAAGTTTCAGGCAAATTAAAAAAGAAAAAACTTATTCCAAAACTATTTAAAATATATGTCTGCATTTTATAGAGATGAAAATAAATAAGGTCAAACAAAGATTGATTAGCTTGGAAATATTCAAACTACAAATGAATAATTTAAATCTGCCATAAATTTACGTTTTTTTTTGGAAATTGAATATGTTCTAGTGCTTTGAAAATTCGTTGCAATCTTGTAAATTTATTTTTACTTGCATTAATGGTTTAAACGTGACAAAATGTTATAAAACTTGTTTGTTTAGTTTACAATACGATAATAATAAATATATTTTTGGCTTATAACTAAAGTTATATATTTAGTATATATAATAAAAAATAACAACATTTTTATAAATATTAAGAATTAATTAATTAAAACAAAACCAAAGAAAATATTTCAAATTTAAATAAATGTAGATTAAAAATTCAATTATACACCCGTACCTCACTTTGCGACGGTGTTACGTTCCAAACAAACACGACGCAAAGTGAATTTATATTTTCTATGACAAACCATGTAAAGATTGCAGATAGGTTTTAGGGATACCAAAATACTAAGTCGTCGGCTTTCTTTCACAAAAAAATTGGTCCAATGTTTGCTGAATAGCTTTTGTTTCAACGTAAGATAAATTTCTTTGTAGCAATTGTCTGCATTACCACCACTAGCATTATCGTTGGATAATGCTTTACTTTTTATACCATCAAATAAGCTTTTTGCTTTTGTCTGAAATACCATTTTACTTAATGGTGTTGTCTGCACAACTTGATTTTCAATCCAAATAGAAAGCAAGGACTCAATTTCGATCATCAAAGCACTTCTTGTATGGGTCATCATTTTAGCATCTAATAATGTTGCAGATTTTGCAAAAATTAAAAAAAAAAACAAAGACTCGAACCCAAAACAACGCAACCTCAAGAATCTAACGACGCACAGTGAAAATTAGTACTAATTAAGCAGCGACACAACTTCGAAAAAATGCAAAATGAAACGACGCAAAGCGAGGTATTGGTGTAATAGTTATTGAAATATTTTAGATTATTATTTTCAAATGTATTTTCATGCGAATGTTGCTACTGAAAAAATTAACAAAAAAATGGCTATATTGTTTTCCTCAAATTTCTAATTTAAATCTTATTAAATTTTTTAGAGAAGATTCATAATGACTTAAAAAAGGCATTTTTTAAATGATATCTTCCAAACCCTTTGTCAGCATTGTCACTGCCAATTTTACTAATCAACTGCTTTGTTTCATAGACAATTATTTCTCTTTAATTAAATATAAAAAAAGTTTTTCTTTGTTTTTGTTCTTTAAGTCGACCATTTAAAACAATTACAATCTACATAAATTTACAGCCTCTGGGAATAAGATTGCATGTCTTTAAACAATACTTAAGAAAAATCCCAGCAACAGCAAAACACTTCCTTCTAAACCAACACAAAATCGATACAAGAAAAATAATATTCTAAAGAAACTTTTATTTTGAAGTCTCTGTTTTTTTACATTTTACCCATACGTGAAAGAAAAACAAAGGCAAGCAGGCAATGACTTAAATCAATCGGTAACTTAAAATCTTAATGGCCAGCAGAAAGAAACCAAATAATTGTTTAAGAATAAAGCAGAAAGATCCAGCAAACATGCATGTTTAACAAACAAATCTATATAAAAAAAAAGATTTCAATCCAATGTCTAAAAACCACACACAGGGACTAAAAATACAAGAGGCTTAAAAATACAAATAAAAATAAAAAAAGGAACAACAGCAGAAGCTGCATAAATTTGATATTAAAAATATAAAAAAGTGGACATTGTTAAAGGGGAAAAAGAAAACAAAAATATTTGTTTTATGAAATTGACCTTTTGCATGTGGAATTATTTACAAAAACAAAAACAAAATGAGAAATTCTTGATGGTATTTATAACTCAGATCAAATGAAAATTTATGTGAATTGTCATATGTAAACAAAATTTTATTTATTTATTTCCTTATGTGTTGTTAAATGTTAAACTTAAATGTTTTTCTTATAAAGTTACATACATATATAGTAAATATTTACTTATACTCGTATATGTAGATAGTATAAACATTTGAAAGTTAAGCTTGAGTCATGTTTTTAATTCACTCACCTATTGTTTTGATAAATTTCCACCGATGAATTCAATTCAGCCAATTGTTCTTTTAATAACTGTAAATTGGAGTTGACAAAACTCAATTCCAGAGCCACGGTATCACGTAATTTACGATTTGTGGTTGCCTGCCATAAAGAGATTTACAAACAATTAATTTAGTTTGCTTTGTTAAATTGTTTGTAAAAAAAAATTGTATTGTTTTAATAAAATTACCTTAAAGAGGTTTTCAGCACCTGCTCTTAATCGTAATTCTTTGTTGATTTCCTGATTTAATTTACAACGACGAGTCTGTAATTTGCCACGACAAGTGGCAGCTCGAGGATCGGAGCCCTGAAATTATAAAAAACAAAATAAAAGAAGTTAGTTAAATTAAATATATTTTGGTTAAATTCAATTGTAACTCAAAAAGACTTCAACTTAAATAAATAGTGCGTTAAAATTTTAGGTTTTACGATTTAAAATAATTCTCATTTGTTTATTATTTTGCAGGTATTTTACATCAGTTGTCTTAAAACAGTGGTCGACACAAACAGAACTTGCTACATTGGTAAATGGATTGTAATAAAGCATTAAACGAATTTACTGATATCCAATTAGCTTCAACAACACATTCGTGCTGTGGTCATTCGCGTTCAGCTTCTGGTGACTATGACTGCTGACCACAGTTTTATACGCAGTACTCTTCTGAAGTTTATATTTATAAATGAATTTTTATTAATTTTGATACAAAGTGTTAGATCCATTGTCTTCTATAAATAATGCCATTTTAATACAGTCCGACCGAGTTTTCGGTTTCGGATGAAATTGGCCAAATACAAATATTCGGGTTTTCGGTCATAATTTGATTGAATACCGGAACTGAAACTTCTATAAAGGCAAAATATAAATGGATTATGGAGTGATACACGTTTTTAATATAAATAAAAAAGACAAAAATGTATATTTTATTGTAAAATACGGAAATTTTAAAATAAGGAAAATTTGTACCTTTAAAAAAACTTGCCAGTTCAATGAAAAAACTAGATTTAGTAGTGTCGGTACTTTAGGGCACCTTAAAATTATCTAAACATGTTATAAAAGTAAAATAAATATTTTTTTTTGTAAATTAATTAAATATTTTAAAAGTTTCGGTTTGTTTCGGATTAGGCCGAATATTAGTTTCGGTTGGGTTTCGGCCTGAAAAAAAACGCTTTCCTTCGGACTCTACAATTTACTCTCTCCCAGGCTACGACTGATCATTTCCATATAGAGTCATAGAACTCCCCGAACTAGAACTATCCCGAGAAACCAAACCCTGAATCTAATCACCACATTCAATCCATTTGCCAAAGTCAATCGTTTTTCATTTCAAAACGAATTTCGAGAAGGTTGTCCAAAATATTACAATATCATTTGGCCATCAAAACCATGGTCCAAAGATTGCACCGATTTTTCTTTGAATATTAGTTTCGGTTCGGTTCGGTTTCAGCCTAAAAACCCCGATTTCGGTCGGACTCTAAAAATTATTGATCTGAAGGTGCTATTTCATCAATATTCAAAGAAAAATCGGTGCAATCTTCTTTTCAGGCTGAAACCGAACCGAACCGAAACTAATATTCGGTCAAAAAATCGATATTAATTAATTCAAAATACCGGTTCCGGTATTTGATCAAAATATGGCTGAAACCCGAACATTGGAATTTGGCTAATTTTTGGCCCAATCCGAAACCGAATACTCGGTCAGACTCTACTAAATTGTTCATTCTCGTTCATTAAATTGTTGGTTCATCTACTATACTCGTAAAGCCCAATGAGTTCACGTAATTCCCCTAATCACAAATAAAATACTGTTACGGAATTGTATTTCAATTTAATTTTAACGGCTGGTATGTTAATAACATACAACATGTTTTGCATGCATACATGTTTATAAACATTTGCATTAGTGGAAGTTTCTATTTATAAACATTGTTGATAACATGCTGTTAACACGCAGTAAGCCACCGGAAATTACTAGAAGATGGCGCTATTGCATAAAATAGAACAAATAGGGCTAGGTTATTCAAAGTTAGTTTATTGTGCGTCATCGTTGAGTAAACATAAAAATTAAAGTAAACTGTAAAATAGTAGTAAAAGACAGAGTGTTCATTTAAAATTGTTTTTGTGTACATTTGCATAAATAAAGGCTCGTTATATCTTCTTTAAAGTACTTGATGGTTTTATTGAGCCATTTTAATTGTACTCACACAGTTTTTACAAAGTTAATTAGATCTAAAGTTATGAAATATATTTTAAGGAAGATTATTTACTAATCCATACTCAAATTAATCAAGTTTCAATAGCGGTCTAATCTAAATATTATTTGAACTTTAGCAAATCAAAGTCTGTCGAATCTGTATTTTCTCTTGTGTCTCTGATGGCATGTACAAGTTACATGATTGCTCAGTACGTCCAAGGTAAAACTTTATAATCAAAATGAGTGTCTGTTAGAGATATCTTCAGCGATGTCCAGACGTTCAGCACTTATGAAGAATTACTTATTCGAAAATGAAAAACGATGCAATATTGCTGACCTTTGACCCTAAAATTTGGGGTTATTTTAAATAACATATTTTTGTTTATTTTAGTATTCTTTGATTGTTTGTTTGATTTGTCTCTCACCTTATAATCCTTTATATTTCTTAATTAATACAAATTATTCACTCTACTCAGCCACTCATCGTATGTCATGTCAATCTGTCATAACATTTAATTATACACACGACTTATGCATTCAATGTTCTTCATGCGGTTAGTTACAGATTTCCACAGTTAATAATATTTATAAAGTGGCCACGTACGACAACGTACTCTGCCGCCTTATGAAACTATATTTTACAAAAAAAAAAAAAAATCATTTCGCAAACATGAAACTCTGTAACTCATTTTCTATGGCATCATGTACTTTATAAAAGTACATACTTATATACATACGTATGTTGTAAATATACCTTGGTAAGTAACTGAAAGAAGTTCCTGAACTGGTTTCTCTATATGAAAACTGTTCTTTTTTTTAATATAAGATTAAAGTAGCACACTTTAAAACAGATACTCCTGATAAGAATCTGCGAGCAGCTTCTAAGCTTGAAAAATCTCAAACGTATCTGCCTTTTAAACAGTGTGTGTGCATGGTGTTTTACATTCTGTTGGAAGAAACTCAAAACTTGTTACCTGCTAGATAGAGTTTATGGCCCAGAAGTGACAGAAAACAGTAGAAGCTGCAGTCGATGACTGTTTCTGAAAATAGTATTTAATTTTTTCTCTTTTTTTTTATATATTTTTTTGCAAAGAAAGTGTAAAACTTTCATCATTTCCGTTTTAAGACATCGATAAAGTGTTTCTTACTTGGCTGTTTGTGTGTATGATTGTTTATTTTTTGTAGCACAAAAACACTTTCGTTAAGGCGCTTTACTAAATTATATATCATCATTTAGATTGTGGTTTTAAGATAAAAGATTATGTCCGATAAACAACTATAAAAGTACAAAAAAAAAAAAAAAACAGCAGGGTGACTAAGAATAATGGGAACAAAGAGTTGTTGAAAAAGAAACAAATTCATTAATTTAAGTATTAAGTATTAATTGTAGTTATACCTATGTATATAATATAGTTTAAATGTCTCATAAAATCTTAGTTTCACAAAAAGTGGGATTTAATTTTTCTTTTTAAATAATATATTGGTTTTCCTTGATGACCACCTATAGACTGTTTTGAGCAAATAATTTATTCGTTCGAGCAAGATTTAAATGTAAAAAGAATTTTATGATGTTAATTTGTCCATATTTAGCATGTCATTGAATATTAAAAACCTTCGGCTTGACAGGCTTCATCATCAACAGCAGCATCAGCAACAGCTACAGCTACACATCGGGTTTACTTTATCATAATTTTTTAGATTTAATTTTGTTCTTATTTTGATTTTGTAACCAACAACAGTGGAGTTTGAAATGAAGGTAATATAATATTGGTTGGTGGTCTAGCTTAGTTGGTTATTTGCAGCTCATCAACAGCATCATCATGGTCGTCATATTCTTCTTCAGCATCATGATTCATGAATACTCGTATACTCGTAATTCTTAAGACTCGTGTTCTATTATTGTTTCGTTTGTTTGTAGCAGATCTGTTTCTGTTGTCTTAACTGAGAAATGAGGAAAAACCAAAACACACACTTCTTACTCGGGATACCTGATATCATGTGGAACAAAAGAAAAAATCTTTTAAGTTGTAATTGGCTTTAAACATCAACTTGTTGCTGCAAATAAAAAAATGGATCTTGTTTGTGGTTGGTTTGTTTAGATTCCGTTTTCCTTGCTGTTCGTTTGTTGCATGGTTTGTTTTCTTCCAGCGCCTTCAATTCAATTTGTTTTGTGTTTACATGTGAAAATGACAAGCGTAAACTACTTTTGTTCTTCATTATTTTACTACATAAAACAGCAACAAAAACAATAGAATTAAAATCAACAATATTTGCTTGATAGAGCATAAAATTTGTTTTTGTAAAGACTGTTCGCCCAGTCATTAAAAAAAATGTTAATTATCAACAGCAACTTGAGACAAAATGCCGACTTTATTGGAAAATGAAAGGAAAATTAATACCGCAGAGTGATTGCTATAAAGCTTAAATATTCTAATACATATTTAATACAACTTTACACAGCGTATGCAGTTAAGTTAAATACATCTAATGTTATGCAACATTTTAAAAGGGAGATCATTCTCAAAATAGTCGAAAAGTGTACTGCGCCTTAACGCAATCTTGGTGACTTTTACTTATTCCATTATTGCTAAGTTTTAATCTAGTTTTTCTCTTAATATGATTTGAAGTTTAATAAAAGTAGAAATAAATTCAGTATTGTTTATTTAACACCGCCTTTATATATTCTTCTACAGAAATTGGATATTTCGGTTTAATAATCCCAGTTTTAACCAATTGCTTGCAAGCAAAGAATAAATTGGTTGTGGTAAGAACATAGACATGATAATTAGTTAATAAATAATATTATGATTATTGTAATTATTTTTATGATTGTGGCAACCAAAAAATGTCACAATTTCTATTCACAAGACTAATGCAAACATATATATGGTTGTACTAAATAAGTATGTGTTTTTGGCAATCATTTTCATGATAAATCATTACATATGCTCTAACACTATGTTAACCATAATCAAAGTGTAAAAATTTTTGGTATAATCCAAGATGGAAATAATAGTCACAAAAAATTAAGTATACAAGCATATACATGATTGCAGCAATATCATATAAATAATTACAATGATTATAAAATGCTAACCATGTTAAAAAATGATTGTGAATGGTCTTATACATCTACAACTTTTCTCTGGGTGCACTTTCAGAACAACAACAGATCCCTTACAACAACCACAATTGGTTTATAACTACACAATCTTTTTACACTATTCTTAAACAATTAAACAACCAAGCATATAATTCGGAATTTTAAATGAGATTTTTTAAGAAGATTGAATTGGGAAAATGTTGCCAAGATGAAAAATTTTGTAAACAACAGGAAATAAACACTTTAAATGTGATTCTAGCAACATGTTGCCAATGAGTGCAAATATGGCGAGAAAAATACTTAGTAGAAACATTTCTAGTAAATATTAGTAGTTAACAACATGTTGCAAAGAATATAATCTGGATTTTGTGATAAGTACATACATACATATACATATATATTTTATACTCTATTGCTTTAAGTACAGCTGAACTTCGATTATCCGGCTCGCTCGGGACCGGGCTTAGCACGGATAATCGAAATACCCGGTTAATAGAGGTTGTATTAAAACATACAAGATTTTATTTTTTTTTACTTTATTTTTATTCAGGAATTCAATTTGTATATACATATTTGTATATTACCAATAGTAAATTTTTGGCATTTTACTATTTGTGAGAGTCATCGTAACAAAACAGGTGTTCACAGATAAAATTCCACTTACATAATGTGTAAAAATACATACAAGCACATGATACAATTATGTGCGGACATATGAAATTAAAACGGGGAACCACCCCGGATAATAGAGGTAAAAAATCAAAGCACGGATAATAGAGGTAAAAATTCAAAAAAAATCTGCATGTCGGTAATAGATATGACCGGTTAATGGAGGCCCGGTTAATCGAGGTTTAACTGTAATATAATTTGACAGCAATATTATGAAGTTAGCAATATGATTTGTAAGCAAATTCTTTTTTTTTTCTTACCGAAATTAGTCTAATAATTTAGTTTTTACTTTCGACAACAGCAATTTACAGTTGCCAGAGATAAAGTTACATATATTTAAAAGATAAATGCTTGATAAGCTCATGTTTTGAAACATTTTTTGAACTACCTACACATAATATTCGTTGTAAACAAATTAAGCAAAAATAATATATTCATTCCATCCAAATAAGTTGACAATGTTAATGTACTGTTATTTAGTTTAAATATTATGTCAGTTATAAACTAATGACCCATATATTGGCAATATGTGTATTTTGTTTGTGTAAAAGCCACTTCTATAAAAGGTGACTTTGGTAGCCAAAATATTTACAAACAAGCAAACACATAAATAAATGTGTACAAAAAGAGTTCATATACATACATATATAGAATACGTCAACAAAAAAAGACACAACTAGATTCCATAACTGACATTCTAAAGTCGAAATGGGGGGAACACAATAAAAGTTAAATAAAAATCCAACAAACACAGAAGAACAACATTTCTACTCAATTTTTAAAATATATAAAAAGTATAAACAAAAAGAAAAGTAAGTAAAATTTACCAAACTATAATAAGCTACCAAAAAAAATTAATAACAATAAAAAACAAATAAATAAAATAACAAAAATAACTAACCAATAATAACAAACAATAATGTGCATATGGTAACCAGTTAAAACGCCAACGACACCAACAACGACAGCAATAAAAACTTCAGTATCAGTTTATACTGTAGAGGTTGTTGACATTGTGGAAAACTTGGCAAAAAAAACACACCGAGTAAAAAGCCTTTACAGTCATAACACTTTAAAAAGAAATAAATATGTACTACACAAACAACAACAATAACAACTTTAACTACAGAAAAACATCTAAATAAAAATAAAGAAACAAAAAAACATTTGTAAACTTTTTGGCTACACCAGGAAAATAGCGTCATTATCCGCTACAAATTTAGCAAGGCAGGTTAGAAACCATTAAACCATCTATTTGTAACTAATTATTACTATTTATTTATTGATTATATTGTAAAGTTTTTCGTCAAAACCCCAACTCTACAAGTTATGCATAGTGTAAATTGCAGCCCTGAATTTAAGTTAAAAAAAACTTTTCTTTACAAATCATTTCTATATAACAAACTTATCATTTGCAAATTAAATTAATTTTATTAATTACAAAGTAAATAGTAAATAATTTCCAGTATCCTTTCAAACCTTTGTTTATCTAATTTGTCATGGCATATAATAATTTGAAAGCTTATTTTGTGAACAAGCTTTAGTTTCTTTCGTCTATTTAAGGTTCTGTTTGCATAATGGTAGTGTATCAAAACTTCGTTTATGTAGCTCTACTTCTTTTATTTCGTAAGAACACCATGAAAACGTATTTATTTATTTGTTAACTTTTTTTAAAATTTTTCCTCTCAAGCTTGGCATTCATATTGAATTAGGTTTCGTTTTTTTCTTTACGATATTGCTGTTGAGAAAAACATTTCAGCCCGCAAACCACACAAACTCTTTACACTAATTGGTGATTTTGTTCTTAAACAATTACACTTAAACAAATTTATAATTAATGATTTTAAACATATTAAATATGATTTGAATTTAGTACACTATAAGATTTCACTTAATTGATTTTTCATTCTGCTCATATACATATGTCATGGCTTTTAACAAATTTTCCATAACAAAAAAATAAATAAATATTTATATCTATATTCTTCATTTGTAGTGAGTAATTTATTATCTTATTTGTAAAAACAAAATATGTAATTATGTATAACCTTATATCAATTATACTGGAGAGCCCAATTTTGGGACTTTGTATATAGTATTTACATATCGGCAAATATTTTTACTATTGTTTATTATAGTTTAAATTTGTATCAAAACTATATTTTAATAAACGAATTAAAAAAAAAAAAAAGATTTGACTTAAAGCATAGTACTCTGTTCAAAATCTCAAGTGGAATGCTGTCAAAATACATGTTAAAAAAATTCACATGAAATTTTCATGAACAAATGTTGCAGAAGTAGTACTCTGTTCGTTTTTTGAAAAACATGTGAAATGTATCTGGCAACATTATTTTTTCACAGCGAAATAATTAAAGTAGCAATTGTTTCACGTGGAATTTCCATCCAAAAGCTCTTCTGTCGCAACAACAAAATCTATTACTTGTTGTGCTGCTGCACAAGCGGCCAGTAATATTTGTTTATTCATTTTAATTTAACTATTTTGGTTCAACACAGATTTTTTACTATTTTAACTTTTATTTAGTTTCGATTTAAATTTACAAAAAAGCAAAACATATGTGTTTTGTTTACATAAGTAAAACAATGTGGCGTACTTTCAATCAAAAAAACACGTCAAATTATGTAAATTCGCGTGATAGGCAACATTGGTTACACGTCAAATTTTCCGTATAAAATAATTAATGTTGCTCAACATTTTTCCCAAATTTGAACAGAGTACTAGGCTTAATAAAAAAAATTTCAAATTAAGAATCGGTTTTATTTTGAAATTATTTATGATTCCAGCTATATATTGTCAAAGAAAGTATATCTTAACTGCCGTATCTATAAAAAATTAAAGTAGACTTCAAGTGTACTATAAGAAAATTTTGTATGAAAATTTTGTCTTAAAGCACACTTCAAGCAGTGAGAGTATAAATGTTGATAGAGAAAAACATTACAGTTTTATTTCTAGTAAAATGAAAAATATTTTGTTATTAGCAACATCTTGCAGAGATAATAATGTGAGTTTTATGATTTGATTTTAAACTGCTATAAGAAATATAATCCCATCAAATCAAACCCATATTAAGCCTAGTACTCTGTTCAAAATTTCAAGTGGAATGCTGTCAAAACACATGTTAAAAAAGTTCACATGAAATTTTCATGAAAAAATGTTGCAGAAGTTTTGTGAAAAACATATGAAATGTTACTGGCAACATTATTTTTTCGCAGCGAAATAATTAAAGTAGCAATTGTTTCACATGGAATTTTCATCCAAAAGCTCTTCTGTTCCAACAACAATATCTATTTTGTTGTGCTGCTGCACAAGCGGCCAGTAATATTTGTTTATTCATTTTTTTATTTAACGATTTCGATTCAACACAGATTTTTAAATATTTTAACTTTTATTTATTTTTGATTTAAATTCACAAAAAAGCAAAACATATGTGTTTTGTTTACAAAAGTACATTAGCTACACGTCAAATTTTCCGTATGAAATAATTAATGTTGCTCAACATTTTTCCTAAATTTGAACAGAGTACCTACAGGCTTTAAGCAAAAAAATTAATTACAACAAACTTCGGAATTAACGATTTTGTTCCTGGAAAACGCCGATTAAACTATAGTTTTTAAATGTTTTGTCTTTTAAGTAAAAAATCAAAAAAAAAAAAATACACAAAATATTTAGTTGTTAAAATTTATATTTTTTTATGTTGCTAGCAACATGTTCGCAGACTTTAATGTTTTACAACAATAAATTTAAACTTAAAAAAACTGATTAAATGTTAAATTCTATTCAATATTACTTAATTAATTATTTTGTTGATAGACAGGTATTAAAATTTAAATATTTTTATTAGCAACATGTTGAACATCTTCAATAAATGTTGCTAGCCTTGTTTTAAGCCACATTCAACTCTAATTCCATTCAGCGTTATTTTGTCAATTTTTTAGTATTACATATCTAATGCTATTAGCTATAAATAGGCAAATCAAAAATTATTACGAAAAATTTATTGTAAAGTTAAATGTTTTTTCTCAGTGTATTTACCTTAGGAGCCTAGAAAAAACAAAACTAAACTCTCATTTGACACTTTAGGCTTTTGACTGTCTTTTACTGGCAACATTTATTGTGTTGACTATTTTATGCAGAAGACCATATGAGGGACATTCTGAACACAGTACTCAAGGTACCTTTGCTCTAGTGCATTGTGTGTGTATGTGTGTTGTACATTGGATTCAGTTTGTTTTTGTTGGTTTTTTTTCTGAAATCCATTTTTAGTACGTGTTTAAAACCTTTGTCACGTCTCAAAATAAAAACTAAACGTCTTTGACTATAAAACCAACAACCACAAAATATTTATACTCGTAAAAGAACTACAACAAGAATGAAACCAAGTTCTTCTACTATCTCGTAGTTTGGAGTTTTTTTTTATTGCCTTTTCTATGGAGTCTTGTAGCGGAGAGTTTGTTGCGTTTCTGGAATCGTGCTGAGTCTATAGAATTTTATTTAAATCGGAAACCCGCTAATGTTTTTCAAAAGGGTGTTGGGGTAATAATGAATTTTTTTTTAAAGTTTTTAAGTTTTTATCTTTATTTTTGTTTTTTTTTCGTGGCTCCTGTTAGTAAGAAGTGCCAGAATGCATTTGAGTTGTTTGTTTGTGTATTTAAAAGTGTTTTCATTTTAATTGCGGAAATGTTAAAATGTTGTTGATTTTAAATTTATAAATTAACCTTTACGTTTGTTTATTTTTATTTTTTCGTACAGCCTCTAAATAAGCAATGAAAATAAATTAAATAATTGAGTATAAACAAATGCACTCATCATTATTTTTAGTTTACATATTTTTGTTTAATTGCATCTGTATTAAGTTGAATGTAAAATTAAATAGACAAATGTATGCAAAAGTTACTGGATTTGTTTATTTATTTATACATTTATTTGTTATGTTTATATGTAAATATTGTTTAGAGGTTTTTCTATATGACATTTAAAGAATATTGATAAGTTTTGTTTAACAATGACTGGTTTTGTGTCTTGCCTTCACTTAAACTGGTATAAAGTTAAAAGGAACTAACATTTAGTTGAGGTACTTGTTGCTCAACAATGTAGCTTCAGTTGTATTTTTTTTTTGGGATTTGTTAAAAATATATACAAAGTTGAAAATTGTTTGGCTAGAGCAACAAATTAATGTTTAGCTCTGCTTATGTCAAGTTCAAATATATTTCGCCAGCAACATGTTGTGCAACAAATATAAAAATGTTTGTAGCTTTAGCAACATGTTCCTAAATGACTAAGTAATTAGAAAAATATGAGTTTTTGACTATTTATCCAAAAACTATGCTTAATACCAACAACATGTTGCTTACTTAACTACTCAAAATTGTTTTAGCGTAAATTTCCTATAAAAAATTTCCATGTCTTTAAAATTTAATAAAAATTAATTAAACATTTTTCTCTACACGTTTTTTGCCACGATTATACTAAATAATTTAATTAAATCACCATAATTATATAAAATTATGTTGTTGTATTATGTATGAACATTATTAATTTTAATAATACGCTGGTGTTTAAACAATTTTGTATTTGTTGCAAGTTGTACGTTGGCAGCAGCATGCAAATATGGCCATAATAAATTGGCAAGAGTTTCAATTAAGGAAGACATTTTATATTTGATGTTTATGTACAAGTGAAACGTAAACAATTATGAAATATTTAACAAAAAGTAATTTTGAAAACATGTATCACTGTTGCTCTCTTTTAATCTAGAGCTTGATGTTATGAATATTATTAAGTAAAGCTCTGGTTAGAGGTTTGCTGGAGACAAATGATGGCCACATTTTGGTTTTAATTTTATTGAAAACTCTTTTAAATAAAGTTGGCTAGTTGCTGGTTAAATGGTTGCTAATAAATTGAAATAAGCTATTTTTATTATATGGCACCATGTAGCGAGAAGACATTTATTAAAGTCTGTAATTATTTATACTGAAAGAGACTGTAAATGATTTGTAAACAGGAAGTTTTAAAATGTTGATAGATTAATAAAATTTCATAGCTGTTAATAGTAAACGAAGCTCTTGTGAGATAATTTGTTGAAATTCATAAATGTAGCAACATGTTGCTGGGTAATAAAATTAAATTTACATGTATGTATATTTATATTAAATATTTATTAGAGTTTTTAATTCACCATGTTTCAGCAACATGTTGATATAAATTATATTAATAAAACTGCATAAACATATTTATAGTATTTTATAATGGTTTTAAATATATTTATATGTCTTATAGTATATGTTGCTGGAAAATTTTTCATTCTATTTATTTCATTAATTTATTTTAATTTTTTATCTTCTAACTTTTTATTTTTGCACTATTTTTAACATAGCAACATGTTGCTAAGTAAATGTATATGTGCATGACTATTTTATAAAATGTGGAGATTTTTTCTTTTTCCAAGAAAAAATACTTATATAATCACTTTTTGTAAAAATCCTCACGTAATAGAAAAATAAAGTATTTAACAAAAAACATTTTTTTTTAAATTCTCAAACTTGAAGTTTAAACGCACAACATATATTGACATTGAAAGGTAATTTATTTAACTGTCTAGTACTTATTTGTTAAAACAATACAAAACAAAATAACGATTTAAATACTCAGCACAATTGATTAAAATGCAAATTCTTGTTTCTTTTTAAACACATTTATCGATTTATCAATAGTTTATGGAATATTTAATTAATATTTATTTTGTTTTTGTTTTTTCTCTCAATCTTCTTTTGAATTGAAAATATACATATGACAGTTTAATTACAAAATTTGTAAAATATAGTACACTTTAAGTTCAATGAATGTTGCTATTTTGTAATTAATTTAATTGTTTTAATTTTGTTGTTGTTTTGTAAATACATTTTGTTAATAGTTTTTTTTTATAATTTTTAATAATTTGTTGTGTTTTTGTTTTCTAAAAAACGTAATGCTTGAATTAACAATATAATAAATGTGTGGGGAATATAAAAACAATAATTATAATTAATATTTAATATTGTTTACAATTATTGACTCTTTGTGAATAAAGCTGTGGGGGGTTATTGAAGTTTATTAAGATGTTTGTAACATCAGGAAATGTTTATGAGGAAATTTGTTATACAGAATGTGTTTATAAAGTTTTTATTTGGACTTTCTCTGGCTTTTTTCTGTAACAGATAGTTGATATGTTTGAAAGATTGCCTACCATTAACCACCGTCTTGATATGCCATCACTTGTCAGCACAAGAATTAGTCTCGTTTTAATAACCACTCTCGATGTTACGTTCTTGTGCGAACAACATATGTAACTTTTACACAAACAAAAATCGCCATTTTAGAAAAGCTTTTATATCACAACTCTGTAATTGCGCATTATGATTTTGTTTAGTGCAGCATTGCAGCGCCTCTGGTGGTGAGTAGGCGCATTATATTTTTAAAGCTTGATTTTATAGCCTTTATTTTAATTATTTTACTTTGGTGGCGCTGTGATAAATATTAGTTATGATAGATATAAAACTAATAATTATCAGAAACTGATGTTGTTTGAGTGGCAGCGACTGGGAATCGAACCCGGGCTACAAATACCAACTCATTCTTAATGATCAAATGCACTAACCAATTAAGCTACAGCACCCTATTTTAAATTATGACATTACTAATATTTGTTTATCGAAATCTACAGAAGTTGAAATTTAATATATTTTAAGTCCGGATAAAATTACAGTTAAATAAAGAACAGCAAATTCCATTGACGCTAAAATACCGTTACCGAAAACTAAATTAACGTTACCGTTTCGAAACGTTAGAGTATATTGCAAATGCATTTTAGTCAGAACCTTACGTTTGAGCAATCATAGATCGCATTATAGCTTTAATTGTATTATTAGACCCGGGTAATAATGTGGTTAAATTTTAAAGTCCGATGTTGAATATGAACCACACCTAAACGTCAAGTTTTTTTTTTGCATTTCATTTGACATTTCTAAATTTCAGACTAACTCAATTTGAACCATGGAAAGATACATAATGAAATGCAAAAAAAAAAACTTGACGTTTAGTGTGGTTCATATTCAACATCGGCCCTTAATTGTATTTTATAAGCTTCATCACTAAACAAAAATTTTAATATATTCGGCATTTGTGGTACATAATCCCTAATAAATTCAATAGTTTTTCGAAATTGAACTTTTTAAAATTTTCTGCTTCTAGTCGAAATTTCAATTTTTTTTTTCAATTCAAATATGATTTATTAAAGTTATGATCCGTTTTGTATACATATACATACATATGTATATTCAATTAAAAATCATAAACAAAACTTATAGATAAATCATAATAAGACATAACATAAAATGTTGTGTGTCTAATTGGCAAAATATAAAAAATAAAATAAAAACTACTTATTTATAGTATAACAATTAAATAACATTTAATTAAATTCAGATATAATAAGATCCCTGTATTTTAAACAATTTAGTAAATATTTGTAAAGTCCCATGTAATCCTTGCCGTTTAATACTTCATATACCTCTTTTTAAAACGGCGTCCCTTCGACTCTACTTAAGTGTTCGCACGTAGTGAACTACCACGTAAACCAATATACTTCTTCAGAACATAGAAATCTTTTACCAAAAAAGTTTAAACGGTAACTAACAAAAATAGGACATCTGCCTATCAAATGATGTGTGTTTTCTTGTTCATTTCAGTTACAGAGTGTACACATATTATCATTGTTTCCACTGAATGCACGTGCGTTTAAGTTAAGAAGGCCACCTCTAGCTTTTAGTATCAAGCTAACGAAATGTGCTGAATTACTATCACAAAAGTAAGGCTGGATATCATATTGTAATGTAGGGTACATATCATGAAATCTAGAGTCTCTGGCCCTTACAACGAATTTCTCATATTCAGTGATTCTTAAAGATTCAAGAATACGATTGTGAAAGAATTGAATATTTCTAGTCCAAAAGAAAAAATACGAAATTATAGAGGAGAGACAAAACAGTTGAGATTTAAATTTTCAGTGTCAATGAATAGCTGTATAGGTAGCTATTGAAAATTCTATGAGCATGAAACTAGTTGCCATTCAAATCCATTAAACCATTGTGTTTTGGATCATATTATAAATTTTAATAATATTCTATTTTATAATACAAAAACTTTAATAGCTCCAAATCAAAACTGGCGATAATGATAAATTACTTTTAGAGTTAAAGTACTTTAAACTCACTGTAATAATACAAAAAATACAAATAAAAATAAATAAACAAATAAATAATGTAATGTATTCATTTAAGTTCAATTTGAAGGTCTTTAAAGTATTTAAAATTAAATAAATACCGAGTTTTTTTTTTAATTTGAGCAATAAACAACATATTTTCCTTAGAGTTTTGTTAATGATTACAATTGTTTTTTTTTTCTTTCTTATTTTTGTACGCTCTCACAGACAATGAACCCACTGTCTGTTAAAGAAAGAAACAACAGTGTTGCAAATAAATAAGATTAACATCAATTTAATGCCACAAGTAGAATATTTTTATTAATCAATACTTGTTTGTGGTTGAAGGTTCTCTGCAAAGTTGCGGGCAAACTATAAAACTATTTTTATTCGCCCTGTTGCATATTGAAATTCTTTTTTGGATTTGTTTTAAAATTATTTATAGAATTTAATTTTATGTGTCTGTAGATCTGTCAAACGTTTGACTGTCTTCTTCTCAGCCGCCCCGGCTTATTTGCTTAACTTATTATTAATACCAAACCTTTGATTATGATGAGTTGTTGTTTTGTTTTATTTATTGTTTTACAATTATTATTAAACAACACGACGAAGAACAACCACAATATCTGCAATAACAACTACGAGTACAATGATAATAATGAACACGCTTCTTGCAACATTGTTGCAAAGCTATGGCATGAATGTCTACTTAGCAGTAGTCTTTAATGTCTTTAGTAGGCGTGTTTCTTCTTTTTACTCTTGTTCTGAGCTCAAGTTAGGAATGTGGCAGAACTATTTTATAGGAATTGTTTCTGTGTAAAAGCTGTTGTTTTGCAGAAAAGTCAGCCACTATTGCCAAAGGAAATTAAATAATTTAAACCTTTATAAGATGCTGGTGATTTATATTGCCAAGGAAAAATAGTTGTCGGTTTTCTCTATTAAAGCGGATTGATTGGTTCTATTTAGATAAAAATTACATAATTACTTTTGGCTTTTGTCTTTACTAATTAATTACCAGTAAGTATTTGTACCGTTTTGGCTCTTTGCTAAATAACTTAATTAGGCTTTTGCTTTTTATATTAGTTATTCAGGCTTATTACTGTCTTACATTCACTCACTTTTGAGATACGTAGTTACAACGGCATTATAAAAGGTGATTTTTTAACAACTTTCGTTTTGGCAAGACTGCTATTGGCATGTTACTGTTAAACATGATCTGTTTGTTCTAGAATTTAACCAAGAATCGACTTGCAAACGAACACCGCTTGCAGATTTTGATTTTTATTATCAAAAATCATGCTCGGTGCACTTTTTCTTTTAATTTTTAATGGTCAGCAAGCTAAATTTTCATATTTGATGTGAAACACAGCCAGAAGCATTGCAAGTACTGCAAATGCATCCCGAAGAATATCATGTTTGTATTGGAGAAATCATGAAATCATCTTTAGACATTGAATTATAAAATAAAGACCGTTCTATCCTCTCCAATAAATATTTCATACATTTCTCCTAAATTCGATCGGAATGGTTTCAATTCCGTATTTGCAAATCGATAATTTTTACTTTGCGTTCTCTAGATTCCGATCGATTTTGTTAATTCCCAAAAACTTTTGAAATCTCGGTTTTTAACTTAAATATGGTAACGTTGTACAAACAAAAAAAAAAAAAAACATGTGATTTTTCTAATAAAAATTATAACAAAAGCGAACAAAAAGAGCGCTAACAAAGAAATTTTAAATAAAAGTGAACAAATTTTTTCAAAAAATGTCCGGAATTTCAATTGTTGCTGTTTTAAATGAACAAAGACGCAGTAAAGGGATGCATCTAAAAACGACAAAAGTTTTCTTGTTGCTGACACCAATTATGAAATTTTTAACATTTTATTTAAATATCAATAAGATAATTAAAAAAAAAAACAATGAAATAATAAAATGTATTATGTAATTGTCTTTATAAATTAGTAGTATGAGTTTTTTTTCAGTATAAAATCATAAAAATAACAATTCCACTTCAGAAATCTAAAGTGGTTTCATTCCGTTTTCGTTTTCTAAAGACACAATTTCCGAAATCAACACCATTTTGATCCGAATTGAGTTTTGTGACATGGCTGTTTGTTTTTTTTTTTTTTTAATCAAATCCGAAAACTCTTAAAGAATCACTCTATATATTTAATGTGAATGTAAAATTGTAACAAAAGTTATTTGCCCAATGTTTGAAATGCCTATGTCGCGAAAATAGAAAGTACAAACTCGAATTTTAAGTTTCAATATTTGCTGATTTCAGTTAAAAAGAATATAAAATGTGTATTGATCTAATTAGCAGACGGCAAACTCGTTTTATATTATGATAACCAAATATTTTCGCTTAAAATATATACAAATTTCCTTTAAATCACTAAAAAGATATTGAGAAATTTTTATTTCAAATAAGTTTTCTAACACGACAGGTTAAAGACCTCAAGAAAAATCTCTATTTTGTTTTTTTTTTTAAGAAACTAAAAGAAAATAACAATTTGTATGCCAAAACAAATAAAAAAAAGAAAACAAAAACCAACAGACATGATAAATTTTTATAAAATATTTACACAAACAAACGGATTTGTTACGTTATTTTTTTAACTTTTTGCAAAGAAACGTATCGAAACACGTATTTGCTCTTGAAGTTGTAAATTTTTCATTTAAATAAAAAATGGAAAAGAAAAAAACAGCAAAAACACAAATTTACAAATGAACATAAATTTCTATGTAAATAAAATAAAAACATAAAATTGTAATTTTTACCCTTTGGACACAACAAATTGTCGCATTGTTATCACAGCCAGTCAGCAGCAGCAGCGACAACGACAGCAAACGAAAAAAGAAAGATTTTTTTTAACTTCAAGTTAAAACACTTAAAGGCAGTGCACGATTTGAAAATCGTTGACAATTTTAACTAACAAACATGTTCATTATTTAAATATAAGTTTAAGTTTTATTTAAAAAATTTCACCATTTTGTTTTAAGTAAAAGTAAAATATAAATATTTAAAGGATTTTAATAGATTTCTTTCCTTAGGGAAATAATTGAATTGAATGGTGATTAAATTTTCGAATTATAACTCAGGGAAATTTAAAGCTTTAATGCATTTTATAGCATGATTACAAATAAAACTGTTATTAGCAAAGCATATCGAAGCTAAGTCCCAATTTACACGAAGCAATTATTTAACCTAAGCTGATTATCTTTTAGACATCGTTTTGAGGGGAAATAAGACGTGTACACACTGCATTGTACTTGCAATTCGTTTTACTCTATTATTCGTATTACATATTACAAATGTGTGTATACTCTCAAATAAATATAAACTGTTTGAACACCGAAGAAATTTCACGGAAAAAATTATATCAATCTTTTCAATAAGAATTGCTTCTTGTAAATTGGGAGTAACGACTCGTTACAAAACAACAAAGTACATCATCATGCACAACATTCTAAAACTCATGAATATTCTACAAAATAATTAAACATATTAATATAGGTTAAAGGTTGCGATAACGTTAATTTGAATTATTTCGTATCGTTGTAATTTCGGTCTGACTCAAATTATTAATAAAACTTAGAGACCCTTTAGACGATGCAATTTGCATGCAATTGATGTTTATTGGTGAACGGGGGAGAGAAGCAAGTGGGGTAGAAAAAGTTGCACGACTTTCGTTTGTCTTGGAATTTTTTGACATTTCCTTTTACTATCGTTTGTGTTTTACTTATTTTGTTTTATTCTTATTCTGACTTTGAATTATAAATTTTATACTTCTTCTGTATTTTCCATTTTTTATATTTTTTAAAATTTGTGTATAAAATAATTTTATTATTTTAATCCTTATTTATCCTTAACCATATACATAAATACAATATTATTTTATATACATACATATGTACATATATTTTTTTATATTATATTTACATATATTTTAAAATTTTGTTTTCTTTGTTGTGAATGAAAAATTAAAGAGGAATGTGTAAACGTCAAAAAATTGCATGATTTGTTGCACGTAAAATTGCATCGTATAAGTGCACAATATTTTACGTATCAATTTTAAAAGAGAATGGAAAAAATTGCATGCAATTAATTGCATCGTCTAAAGGGCCTCTTACAAAAATTAAAAATAAGTTGTCCAAGGTGGTATTATGTTACTTTTTAGATTCAATAATGGCCGAATTCACAGTCTTTAGTTAGCTAATGACAAAGGCTTAACTAATGATTCTTTATACGCAATGCTTAGTTTGCCATAAGAATAAAAAGTAATAATTAAACAGTAGTTAGTATTTTAGTTTAAAAATGGAGAAAAGCAAATAATTTGAAATTATTAATAGAATAACGTTATCGGTATTTATCGTATCGTCATCGTATTTTTTCTACAAAGGCCCTATTCTATCAACTATTTATCAACTTTATTAAACTGTATTATTTTTTTTTTAAATTACATTTTTTTGCAAGACATACACAAGTGATTCTGTTTCACAATATTCTTTGCAAATCCAATTTTGCACTTGGAAAATGTTTGCAGATACTTTGCTCTCTTTGTTAAATAGACTTCATCCAATGTTAAATATTTGACTTACAGCCGAATTCTAGCCTTCTAGCTGCTACTTTTTGGTACTGGTAACCATTTCCAATGCAAGCACAGTAGTAGTTGAGTTTTAGCCGAAAAAAATGACTGCGCTGTATATTGTACTCTAATCTTTTTCTATATATTTCAATATTATATTTCTGTAATTATATTATTATACGTTAAAGTTTTGTAGTACCGATTTATACGGTCTTTATAATTCCTTCTTATAATCACGTCTTCAGTATCGTCGAACAAAAACTCATGTCTTATTATTTTGAAAAGCTTCACTAGTTATAACAATATGAATTTGTAAAGCGATCATTTGCTTTAAAAACTTATCAACATTTCCTATGCAAAAATAGAATTTACAATTTTTGTGAAACTCTCTCTCTCTTATCAATATTAACTTTGCTTGTAACAGAAATTGCAAAGAGAGAAAAAAAATTTATCAATTTTTACTTATCACTTATCAAAATCAGTATATTTTTATAGCAGATTCCCATAATAACATATGGGTCACTTTGACCCATTATAACTCAAACTGAATTAACGTAATAAATTTAATTTTCCTAAATTTATAAATATTTGGATATTGTGCTTGACAATAAAAATAATGTTTGCGATTCATAAAACTTAATGGATTTTTAAAACTAAACTTGTCTAAAATGGCAATATCTTAGGAGGCGTAAATTAAAACCTTTTAGACACTCTGTGATAGGTCACCAAATTAAGCCCCACATCCTTGTACTGTTCCGAACATTTTAATACTTGTCATACAATTTTATTAAAATACAATTTTTTTTGAAACTCCTTGACAAATTGTCAATTTTTTGTCACACGTGAACAAGTGTAGTGACATGTCTTCTGGTGCAAAAAAAAAAGTCATGGAACTAGTACGTTTCAAACAAATCAAACAAATTTACCGCATGTTAATATAGATGGATGAGTCAAAGAAAAGTAAGTTGACAAGTAATTTTATGTCATTATTAAGGCTTAACTGGAATAGTTTTGTAAAGCGTTAAATATTTCTAAGTGTAACATTCGACTCGTTGTAAAAAAGTCATTAAACTATTTTCGAGTCTATCTGAAGATGTATTTTTTAAACAATTTTAAATGTTTATATTTTAATAGCAGTTTTATGATTTTTTACATGTGATAAGTACTTGTTAAAAATTAAATATAGTTGTTGTGTGTTACAAAAAATACGCCCAACATCGGCTCGCGGTATTTAAATATTTCCATTTTTTTCTTTTAAAAACGTTTAAATTGTATTTGTTTTTGCTTTTTACTACGTTGTTGTTAATGGTCCACTGCTCAATTTACTAGTCAAGCATTTCTTTTTCTATTTAGCCAGCACTTGTTGTAAAAGTGTGTACAACACTGTAAATATAAAAGGTGGGGGCTTTTATTGTCTTCCAAACAAAAACAATTGTAAGCTTTTTTTGATTTGTTTAAAAAAAAAAAAAACAATAAGTAGAGCCAGGCTATGGGATGCACTTGTTGTGCAGTTGTGAGGAATTTTAAACACCTTTTTTTTTTTGGAAATTTCTGTGTGTTTGGCAAGAGAAATACTTATTTTGTATTTATTGTATATTTTTGGTTTATTTGGTACTTTGTTGTTGTTAAATATTTAAAGTTTCTTAAAAACATGGCGTTTTGTTAAATAATTTTTTTTGCTTGTGGTATTTTTGTTGCGGTTGTCCAAAGTGTGTTTGATTTTTAATTGCAAATAAGTTTGCTTTCGTGCGTGAAGATTTTTTCTCATTTTTTCTTTTCTTTACAAAATTTTGTGTGGAATTTTAATTTTTAAAGGTGTAGGGAAGCCACAATTAAATCAGTTTCACTTTCATGAAATTGTCGTTTTATAATTTTTTATTATTTCACTTTGTTTACATTTTAACTTGGTTTTTGTTTTCTGTTTTTTTTTTTGCCGTTTAACATTTAATAGTCATGGCTATAATTTGTTGTGCTTTATTTCAGTTCAGTTTCATCGATTGTTTAAATTTTAAGATTTTGTATAAATATTTTACTTTGTGCGTTTTTGAAATAGTTTTTATTAAACATTTTGCTACTCGTTTATTTATAGCCTTGTATTAATAACAATAGAGGAATTTATCTTCTACAGAAAGCTGAATTTTAATATTTAACTCATATTCTAATATTGTTTAGGTATTTGTTAAAATTACTATAGATTTTAGAGTATAAACACCGTCGAGGCATTTACAAGTGTAAGAGAATTATAAATATAGCAAGAGAGTTCTTTTTGCTACAAGTTTTACGTGCAAAGAACTGTCAGTTAAAAATTACAATTTGAAAGAACTTCTATTTAGAAATGGACTGCTATTTGCTGTAATTTATAGTACTGGTAGCTTGGCTGATCCCCCACTTGACTAACCAGAAGGGATTAAAACTGTTTACTTGACTAGTGATGTTGCTAGTTCTATTAACATGTCAATGTGGCATATATCCATATATATATAGATATCTTAAACACACAAAATATATTAATTAAGATCACAATTCATCACTTAAGTACAAAAAACAGAAAGAACTAGTTCATTGTTATTCTAGCTACAATAACAAAATAGGTAAAAAAACATTAATCACATAGCACAATACATAAAATATTTAGAATGTGTTCTAATTTATCTTCTGGCATCAGAACAGTTCTAATAATCACTTTGTCCATTAATAACACGCCTACCTTGTGGACTATTTTCTTTAGTTTTCCATTAGAAATTCATTATGCCGTGTGCAATTTTGATAAAAATTACTTTGCATAAAAAGTAATAGAAAAAAAATATATGTACATAAAAACACTTGTTAAAAAATTTTACTAGAAAGAAAATGTTTCTTCACACACTTACATGATCAAAAGAGAAAAAAACAAAAAGAAACAAATAAAAACTATTACAAATTGCTTGTAGCCGCACTCGTATTCGTACATAATATGTAGCTGCAAGTGTTTGTACGAAAAACTTAAACTACAACTTCTAACAAACAATCTAACCAAGAGATAGAGTTTTGCTGTTGATTTTTTGCAAGCAATCATTCATTCTTTATTGTAAAAAATAAATACCAATACAAACAGTTGTGGTTATAATTATAGCAGTGAGATATATAATTACAAAGTTTCCACAATTTAATTTTTTTTCTAGGTCGTCCTAAGTCTCACTCCGCCAAAGGTTGTCAACTCAGTGACAGATTTGTTACATTCTTATTGTGTGAATAATAAATTGAGAGGCTGATGTCCAAATATTTCACCATGCAACTTAATTGCAAATTGAAATGCCTATCCAATTTGAGTTTGATAAGTGCCGACAAATTCGAATCTTGGGTAAAGTTTGGGACAAAGTGTTAAATCAATTTTCGACACTAGTTCTCATTAATTGATTGGTTAAAAATTTAGCTTCAATTACTTTTAGAAAATAAGTCCCGGTTTACATTATGAAATTTTTGTCGCTGCGATTCTTGCTTTGTAGGCGAGAGCGGTGAGTCGTATTAAAAGGGGTACACATAGGGTTGGCAATCCCGCTCTACATTTTCAATCCCGGGATTTCGGGATTGCATTTATCTAGTCCCGGGATCCCGGGATTTAAAAAAACTTGTTGTCGAAAGATATTAACATATTATTTCAATAAAATTAATAACATGACTCATTCAAAAATTGGTTTATAAGAAACAATTTATTAAATTATAAAAATAATTTATTTATTATGACACATTTTTAAATAAATTATAAAAAGTTCATTGTTTTTATAGATATTGTCATACGTTATTTTTAAAATACGATTTGAGGAAGCAAAGCGCATCTAAAGTTTCATCGCCCAAACGACTTCTTATTTTAGTTGCGAATAATCCGGCTGCAGAAAAAGCACGTTCAGACTCTACACAGTCATTAAAAATTCGTATGCTCTTTGCAAAAAGTCCCCACGTGTTCCTCCATTTTCAAACAAGAGCATTTCTTTCTGAATTTTCACAGATAACGGCTCACATCGAATTGGTATCCTCGGTAAATGTGCTCTTTTATAGCTTCATTGAGCTCGTCTGAAATATTTAAAGGTTCTTCAAGAGAACAAGAAAGAGATTCAGATGAAAGCTCAGAAGAATCTGGAACAATTTCGAGAGGTGCCTTTTTTGAATCAGAAAGTGTAACTTCGGGCTCATGAGCTATTAGAATTGATGTAGATGGACTTGAAGCGTCTAGACTTTCCAGTAACTCAACTATTAATTTGCGGCACTTTATGGAAGAAGGAACCGTTACGAACTCTGTTTCGGATTCGGACTGAACTTTTGTTCTACCATTGTGCAGATACTGAAGTACCCCACTGATGTCTGTTCGCCTTTGTTGCATACGAAGAATGAGGGCTGAATGTAGTTTTTGACTTATAACGTTGTTAGCATCTTTAAGTTTTTTTAGCATAAAGGTTATGGCAACATCAGCTGTGAACAGATTAGCATCCCGACGGCAAAGGGCGTCAACTGTTGCTTTTACTGGGACTAGAGCATTAATAATTGCGGATACCATTTTAATCTCATCTTTGGATAAAGCAAAATATTCACCTTCAGCTAGACTTATGTCTATTAATGCCTTTTGTATACAATTTCTTAATAAATAGACGCGTTCCAACATTAACAAAAGGCTGTTCCACCTAGTTTTACAGTCTTTTATTAGAGTTAGTTGCTTTCCAAGTTCAGCCGTAACATACTTTTGCAAGACATCGTTTTTTGCTGGCGATCGTTTAAACATTACTATTAATTTTCGCACCTTCTTGATCACTGAACCGCAATTGAACTCAGTAATATCACATTGGTATCCTCCATGTCTACGACCATAATAGAGATCAACCATTTCTTCGTTGCCAGAAAAATCCTCATCCTCGTTACTCTCTGAAAAATCGTCTTCCACTTCTGATTTTTCACCTTCGTGGGATTGCTCATCTGTTTCTCTTTCTAAATCCTTATTTTGATATAGCACGTCAATTACCGCCAGTTGGACACCATGGGCAAAGCATAACTGTTGATTTACAGATAATAAGCTGCCAACTTTTTTCATGACACTTGCACCGTCTGTCATAATACCGACTATATCTTTTCGCAAGTTAAGTCCACATACTGCAAGCTTTTGTTCTAGTAGCCCAATAGTTTTGTCTGCAGGCATTGATGCTTTTACTCGAACTAAGCCTAAACTCCAGAACTGACAGTTTTGTGCATGTAAATTAATATTCAAGTACCGACGATTACGTAGCGATGTCCATTCATCAAAAGATAAGGAATACCTTTCTCCAACACCGAATTCAGAATTTTTTTTGTGAGCTATTTCAGTGATTATAGAATGTTTTATTTTGTGGCTGTAATCTGCGGACTGTGTTGACAGTCGTAGGTAAACTTTTAAATCCCGTTGCTGTAAGACCAGCACGTAAGTCACTAGAGTGGCATATAACGTTAAATGAAATCTCATCAAGTGCTGTTAGTCGTGCAAGTGTAGCAGGAAGTGATTTTTCTGCTTGCCCCAGCATAGGAAAATACTTGGTTAACGGTTTAGATTTTTTTTGTTGGTGGTTTATCTGCTTCTAGTGTTTTTGCCGAAGTATTGGCTGTTGTGAGGTTAATTTTATGAATCGAGAATAGGTGCGTATAGAGACCTTTTGTTGAGCCACCTCCAATTTTTAAAATCTTTTTGCAGTCGCCATTCTTACACATCGCTGTCTGGCCCTTTTCTTCTCGTAAGAAATATTTCTAAACAGTAGAATTACTTTTTGTTCCATAGTCCACGTAAGAAGCCATTATATTTATTTAAAACAATTTCAAATAACTTTGAAATAAGCAAAAGTATAGCATTAATACTACTGACAATAATCTACAACAACAAACTATGAAAAATATCCATTTCTTGGTGAATCCCCTTCTTGTTTTTTTTTATTGAAACTAAACGAAAGCAACTGTGTAAAATTAAAGTGTTTACAACTTAAAAAAATCACAGTATGACGATTTGTTTCTAATTTCAGAATATCAGGAAATTCGAATTATTAAGAGTTCTAATGTACGTTTTTTTTATTGTAGCTCGGGATTAAGGGCTCAATCCCGGGATTTTGGGATTGTTAAAAACTGCGGGATCCCGGGATCCCGTAATCCCGGGATTCCCAACACTAGGTACACATATGCATGTATTCGTGAGACACGCTTTGTTCCCTCATTCATTGTTTTTTTTATTTCATACATGTATGTATGTATGTATGTGCTAGCTACAAAATATATAAAAACATGTATACATCCACAAAGAATCTCTGCAACAAAAATCTCACAATGTAGACGCAAATACAATTTTAAAGATTATAAGACAAGAATCGCAGCGACAAAAATTTAATAATGTAAACCGGGACTAAGACTCATCCATGAAAAATTTGATATTTTATACGCGTTGTCAAAAAGCTTTAAAAATTTTATAAAGAATCCAATGTTAATAAGTTTTCTGAATTTATACAAGCGTTTGTTTAGCTTAAAATCAATGGCTTTATAAGTTTTGCCATTTTCTTTATTTAAATACCAGAATAGGTAATTTTTCATAAAATTAGTTACAGTGACAATATTTACTTTATGATACCATTTTTTAACATACAAAGTGTTGGTTACCACTTTGACCCAGAACATATTGTTAACACTAGATTTAATCCGTAACTTTGTAAAATAACAATCATGCAATAGAAAACTTCTCAACTCCAAGTCCAGGCTGCACCATAACAACTGGCGATATTGAAATTTTATCAGGTGGTTTTATCGTAATCACAGCCTTCTGAAAATCATAGCAAAATACGGTGATGGTCGAGCGTTCAATTTATATGGGAGTTATAAACTTTCAACAATTGCACTCATATTCTAGATGAACAGTTTGACTAATGATCAGTAATTGTAAATTTCAAACATGACTCCACTGATATACTAAAACGTAAATCTACTTGGACAGGTACTCTGCAAAACAAGAAATGTCAATGCTAGGCTACCCTGGAATGTATAACCATCAAATCGAATCATTTGCAGCTGATCTTGGAATTTGAAAAGGATTCATTGATGCACTATGTTCAACTTGAACTTTCGACTAATAAAGGCCAACATTTTATGTTGGTAAAATAATTCTGTAATCCTATTAAATAATTTTCATTCAGACTAAATAATCACAAAAAAAAAACATGTCTACATATATCACCACTATTTACTTGCCCTCAATTGTAGCTAATGAATATGCTGGCCTGAGTATTGGATAAATTATATATTTAAGAAAAAATGAAAAAGCAAATGCTGAGGCTGTATGTAGCACTCATATTAAAAAAGAATAGACATATTAATATATAACGTTATCTTTATTAATGTATCTAAAACTTAAAAAAAGAGAGAATATGAACAGCACAAAAAAAATCACACAAAATATGTAAAAGTCACAATTGTAATGTCGTAGAATAAACTACTGCTGTTAACTTATGCTTCTATTGCTGTAGTTGAAGCTGAGGCTACCACTTCCACTGCTACAGCAAATAAAGCAACAAACAACAAACACTCAACTCTACTGTTCATACTACTGACCTACATAAACTTTTCTTAAAATAAATATTCACATATAATTTAATGTGTATATGTGTAACTCATATAAACACATGCAAAAATAATTCAGGTAGTAGTGGTAAATAAAACTATTTTTTTTAGATTTAAGATTTTGTGTGTTTTTGTTTTTTTTGTAAAATATTTAAGCAAAGAATTTTGTCTAAATGCATTTATGCGAAAACAACATGAATAGCAAACTATGCGGGTTCAAGTGGTTTACCTTTAAAAGAAACAAAAATATACACATGTTTGTACTCGTATGTTTGTATATGAAAAAACAGCTAAAATTCAATTTTAGCTACTTTTAAGATTGTTAGTGGCTTAAAGCCGGTGTTTTAAATACATATTACGAAAACCATTCAAACAATTTTCTTTAAAAGGTTTTGCAATGAAGCAGAAACACAGCAACAACAACTGTTTCCTTTTCTTTATTTTTTTTGTTGTGCGATTATGTTTGGAAATTTTCAAATTGTCAAATTGTCAATTGTAATTAAAATTGAAGTTTATTGCTTAAGTCTTTTGATTTGTTTGCAACAATAGAATGAATATTTAGGCTTAAAAAACATGTTCAATGTATAGAGTGAGTGTTTGTTCATTCGTTCGTTCGATTTGCAATAACTTCAATAAACCGTAAACTTGTCTTTAGCTATTTTCTATTCGAACATGTTGTTAGAACAAGTTTCATTGAATGTTTTATTTCTGCTTTGAAATTTTCATGGAAATCTCAAGTAGTCTTCCATAGAAAACTCACTAACGCGTTCGTATGTAATTTGGGTCACTCAGTTAGTGTGTTACAGACAACAACAACAATAACAACAATAACAACAACAATTTATTTGTTTATTTTTTTTTAACGAAAAAGACCTGTTATTCTAATGAATACCAAAGCCAAAAAATAAACCACCAAATTCAAACTGTTTCAAATGATTTTCATAGAATTTTATTTTGATGTCTGTCTGCCCGTCTAATCAAGTTTATTGAAATTCTCCTCTCAAAAGTATGTTAAATTGTCAAACTAGTATTTGATTTTTTTTTCTAAATTGCTGCCATTGTCGTTGTTGTTACTATTTTAGTTGAGTTAAGCAGTTATTTGTTGAATTATTGGGCTGCATAGTTTAACCAAGTTAAATGAAGAGATAAAATAGATGCATAAAGACATCTTGACATTTATGATTTTTTTCAACACAGTTACAAACTGATGAGAGAGCATCATGTAATTAAGACACACTCTCTTAACTTTAAAAAAAGATAAATGCTTCAACGTAAAACTTACTTAAATTTAGAAATTTAAAATATCAAACAAATTAGAACATGAAACGGCTTTTATGAAAATTATGAAAATTTAAAAAAAAATCTATATTGAAGGCGATATATATATAAATATTCTTATAAATAACAGGGGCATTTTAAAATATTTAAAAACCAAATCAAAAAGAAAACCTGTAGTTATATGACTTATTTCGATGATGTAAATATCAAGAGGAAAATTCGGATGCCGAGAATTGTAATACAACAACACGAATTATAAAATGTGATTGTGGTGACCATATAACTAATGTGTAGCACAATAAAATGTCATAATATGATCTTGTATATCTTAATTTGTTATACGTAATTCTAGTTAATTGCTAATGATTTATTTATTTGTAACTATATTTTGGTTCAACGATCACATTCAAATAGTAGCACAACCATAATATGATTGTGTCCAACCATATTACGATTACACCCCATTTTAAGTATAGTTTGCTGAAATAGAAAGAATACACTTAAAATAAACCTATCGATCATCGCCAATGCATTTTTAAACTTTGTAAGATTCAACTATACGGTAGATTTGCCACTGCTTTAAATTTTTCACTTATGTTTTTTGATAATTTTTAGTTAGGCTCGAGTTCATTAAATTTAATTTTCATTAAATTATTTTTACTGAAGTTAGGAATTACAACTTGAAAAATTTTATTATTAAAAAATGTTTAATAATTTTTCTTGACTGGGGATCGAACCTGGGTTGTTGAATTTACATATGTTTCGAGAAATCCCACTTTCTCTCATCAGAATTCTTTGCGTTCTACCACCTGCACCACTGCGGCCTAACTAAAAATGATCAAAAAGTAAAAATTAACAGTTCGATTATGAAATAATAATTTTCACTTATGTTTTAAACAAAATTCAAAACGAACACAAAAGTAGGTTAATGATACCAAGTTTTCAAAATTTTCTTTATTAAAACCATGGTGAAATTATACCAGGTGACAGACAGCATAGCGCCAGCTGATTATTTTTTGCTCTATTCATGGTGAATTTGAAAATGTCAAAAAGTTGTTTACAAATAGTCAAAGTTTATACAAAAACGTTACAAAATTATTTTTTTTTTTATCTGCGTAAAATAGCATAAAAGTGTTAAAAAAAACTATATTATATTAAATAGTGTGTTTGTTTTTTGAGTTGTTTTGCTAAAAATGTTAGTTTTTTTGTAAGATAAATATTAAGATTCCTCTTTAAAGTGATTTTTTTTTTGCTGCAGAAAAATGCGTTGTTGTTACACAATACCTATACATACATTAATTTTGAAAATAAAGAATTTTGCATGTTTTACTTTGCAAAATGACGTATTACTTGTATATTTAAATAAATATTATGCGTAACTTAAAGAAAAATTCTTTGAGAAAATAAAAGAAACAAAAAAAATCACAATTGTTTTCTGGTTTTATCCATGTTTGTATATTTGTTTTCTTTATTTTATGCCAGATGTCTTTGACAGTAACGAAAGTATTACACAAACAAAAATGCCTGTTGTTCTTGCCTTGTTCTAATTGTTGTAGCAATGCTGTCACCTGGTATTTAATTTAACCATGATTAAAACAAAATTTATAAAACAAACCAAACCAAAACAAACAAAAAAAAACAATCCAAATTTTATGTCTTTATTACAAAATCAAAGCACAATATATAAGCTCTAAATAGAAAAATGTAAAATATTTTATAAATCGACATCAACACTCATCTCCATAAAGCTAAAGAAAGTGGTGTTAAAACAATTAATTAAGAATAAAACAAGAATTTATAGAAATCCAAAAAATTTTTAAATTTAAAAACACGCATATAGTTTCCAAAAAAAGAGAAATAAAAAAAAACAAAAACAAAAAGCTTTAACACATCTTAAAAATTGATGTCAAAGATATTAAGATACTCAGAGCACGGAGAAAGTAACTTAAACAAAGAATGAAATCAAGAATATTTTAACAAAAAAAAACCCTGTATAAACTAGATTTACGTTTGGTTTTATATTCTAATTATGCAAAAGAATTACATATATTAAATGAATGTAAAAGTAAAGTATTCAGAAGTCAGTTTAAATATTGTCATTTTGTTTTCAAAAATAGTTTTATTGATTTAAGTCTTAAGAAAGTGATTAAAGAAACATTTAAATCTAGATTTGACTACAGTTTTAAATAAATATTCATTAATTGTTATTAGTGGTTGGCTAAACTTTGGCAGAACTAACTGCTATTAGGAAGACAAATTTGTAAATTTATTAACTCCATCATCCATGAATGTTACAAAGTAGAACAAAATTATTGGAGATTAATTGCTTCATTATTTTTATAACTAATTGGAAATTCGTGCATTTCATTAGTTTGATACAAACGAATGATGTGCCTAGGAAAAATGGCCCCAAATACGAAAAAAAAATGAAATTTAGCCTTATTTGGAAATAGTAATTATTAAAACTCAAAAATTTTGCATGAGATTTTTGGGGTAAATTTACATTTTTATATTTTTTAGTATATTTACAATATTAACGAATGACATTTAGCCCCAAAATACAAAATTTCTTGGGCTCTTTTTTCATTCTACGATTTTGGAGTCAACTTTCATTTCTTTTAAAATGCAAAATTACTTCAAAGAAAAAGGCCCAGTATTTGCAGCGGCTATGAGATGCATTAACTAAAAATTATTAAAACTACTTACAGTTTAACGTACTTATTTAGATATTTACATATTTAAATCGAGCTTACCTGTAAGTAAAATAAAAAAAAAACAAATATTATTATTAGAACATATTTTTGGGAAATTTTATAAATAAAAAAAAAATATTGAAATAATTTAAAAACGTGTAGCAATTTACCTACATATGTATATAATAAAACATAACATATTTTGGTTATTGTTTCCAGTGCTATTGATTTCAGGCTGATTTTCTAAGAAAAACGTTCTTATATAAGCACAGGTACTCACTCGTACAAAAGGTCAGCACAGTTTAAATAATTTTCAGTCATGTTTCTAATTTAGTTATAAATAATGTCAGTCATTTGATAAATTTTATAATTTCTATAGCTAATATATCAACCCGATTGTTGCAAATTAAAAGAATAATGACTCAACATTTAAATGACATTTTCCTTCAATGAAACACTTTTCATGGCACATTGTTATCAAATGTGCGGTTAGAATTGTTCACACTTAATTAACAGTTGTATTTCAACAACAACCTAACCTCTATTTTTATTAGAAGCGAGATACATAGAAATGCAAGAAAACTTCTAACAAAAGTGTTAGGAAAAAATTGTTTATGCGAATAATTTAACACACATACTTAGGCAACAAAAAAGGTAATACTGTTTATTTAATGGAAAATACATGTTAACAAGTATAAATACATATATACGAGAGTCACACTGAAAATTTTGATAACATATTGCAAATAAGTGGATGCTGTATGAAGTCGATTAAGGAAATTTTTTGTATTAAGCTGGGTAGATTTGGATTTGGAAATATCAGCCAAATAGTTTATTATAAATGCCAAAAACAGCGACAACTTCTTTCAGTAAATTAATTGTTTTTTAAAAAATTCGTGTCACAAAAAAAGTCATTTATATTTAAATCAAAGTTGGCTACCGTTTCGAAACTTATTTAACTTATTTAAAGCATTTCGGTAATGATATTTTAGCGGTATATTTATTTGCTGTAAATTCGGCAATTTCAAAATGTAACATTATCTATGGAATAGGTAACGATAGCTTTACCGGTAATTGCAGTTATTTTGATGGCGCTAGTCGAGTATTTTCCAGGTAACTGCAGCCTATCTTGTTTAAAACCATTTCGAACAAAAACAATTAAAAACTCTCATAGATTTTTATTCAAAACCCAATAGGACAAATACTTGCAGATGTATAAAATATATAAATCCGTATTTCTAAAAACCTATTAAAACGAATTTCAACATTTGTTTATAATTAATTTAATATTAGAAAATAATTTTAAAAATTTAATAATAACATTAATTTTTAAATAATTATTATTTTGCAAATATGCAATCAAAATTTTATTATACAAAGACCTCAAAGTCACCCTCGTTAAATATAAAATCATAATAATAAGTTTGCATAAAATGCAAAACAACTGAACTAAAAAGAACAATATGTAAAATAAGAAAAAAAAAATAGTTCTATTACATGGTTTGCTGATAAAATATTAATAAAAAAATTTAAATAAACGGTTAAGATTAAATGAATTTCAAAGAAAATTATTATGTTTTTAGCAAAATAAAAAAAGTATTCATGTCAATTTTATAATAAAAAATAAATACGTAATTGCATTAAGTTTAAATAATATTAGAGAATTTTTTACAGTTAACTTACCAAAAGTTCCAATTTTGTTAAATAACTCATGGCTTTTTAGGTTTCTATTATTTTAGTTATTATTATTCTACAATATGGAATTTAATGTTTATAAAATTTCATTTTAGTCATGTAATTTACCATAAAATAAACATTAATTCTTGATAATCTTAATATAGAAAATTGAACTTAAGTTAAGAAACTTTTTCTAGCTAATATTATAGTTTCACTAATTTGTTTGTTGTTTGGATTAGAAAAACAAAAGACTTAAGACACAGACACAGACACCGGTGATACACACACATAAATTTGTACTTTTTACTTTTATGTCTTAAGAATTTTTAGCCAGAAAGAGAATTTAGCATTATTTCACACTCAATTTAAATGTTAATTTCTATTGTTATAAAATTACATAGAAAATAACTTAACAAAACTATGTTTATAACAAGAATAACACACAATTACTTTTAGCATATATAAAATTTCTTTTCTTTCAACTTGAACGCTGAAAGAAATTTAAATAAATTTCTAGTTTTTTTTAACGAAACTTTTGTTTAATCGCAGTAGCCCGCTCGAGCAAGTAATAAGCGGCGAACGAACACGTTTGTTGCGTTTGAAAGTTGAAAACGTTCTCAGGTTAGAATCTTAAGAAGAAAGTAATCAATGGACCGTTTTCTTGTGGTTTAAAGTCATCTTCTAGTCATATGCATGTCTTTATGTTAGTTAGTTTGTTGTTGTATCTTAAGAGTATAAGCAACTAACCTGGCTTTAGAAACAAGATTATTACTGCATAAAACGGGAGAGTTCGTAAGAGAGCAGAAGAGTCTTTATTTTTTTTTAGTTTCTTTCAATTCTAATAGATTTTGTTGTTTTCTTTTTTATGCTTTTAACGATGCTTAACAACATCATTATCATTTGTTATTATTTTTTTATTTTCGTATTTTCTTCTTTATTTTATTGTTTCTTATTTTTATCTCTTTTTTGTTGTACATATATTTATTTGTACTATTTAAAGCGGTATGTGCTTTAGTTATTTGCTTCCTTTGATCAAGTGGAAAAACTATATTATTTATTACTACTTTAATGAACCTACGGATGTTGATGAATGAAAACAGAGTTTTAAAGGTATGAAAACTCAGTTTTGTCATATATTTAATTGTCAATAAAGAATTAATTGAAAATTTACAATGTGTGTTTTACGTCTGAATTCTAACCTTATCAGTGCCATTTTTTATGTCTGCTTTTCCTTTATTCGGATCAGTAACTTAGACGATATGTCGTTTCAACATGTAGCTGTCTCTCAGCGGTTCTTCTTAATAAAATATTATTTCTTTAAGTATCAATTTCAAAGAATTTATTCTTTCACTTATTGTTTTTCCTTTAAGATTTTTTTCTATAATTGTTATTTTTACCTCCATACTTATAATATTAGTTGAATGCATGTGTTAGTTAAGTTTGTTAACAATACTCGTATTAGTTGTTAATGTATGCTGTTGTTTTTGCTATTGTTTATAACTCATAAAGTTGCAGAAAATGTTGTTGTTGCATCACCATCGACCAACATCTGTTGGTTGGTTTTTCTAGCTGTTTTTTTTTTCCTTTTTATTCTGTTAATGTTTTGCGGTTGTTTTGTATGTTTTTCAATAATTCTTTAGATTTTAACTGCAATTTGTGAAATGTCATTAAATTACTTTGATCGTCCAGGAATAATGTTTGTACTCATTTTACTAAAGACATGATGATTCTAATATTAATTAAGATGGGTAAGAACTCTGTAGTTTTATTTATAAAGTAATTGTCAAAGTAATTAGCGTGCAGTTGTTGAAAAAATGTCAATGCAATTGTAATTAGTTAAAGTGTTAATTGAGATGCAAATGAGGGAATTTGAAAGGAGGTTTTAGGGAGATACTGCTGATAACATGACGGTTTTGTGGTGCTAACTAATGAACAGATTTTGACATGGTATTTAGTGGTCAGAAAACACCTAAAATAGAGCTTACTTGTACTTTATCCCTCTGCTATCTATACGTGGTCGGGATGGTACAAAATATAAGAACTTCTGATTCCTTAGCATTTACTCTATCCAGTAATATCTTATTATGTTATCAACAATAATATGGCGAAACCAAGTTTCCAATAAAAATATCGAATGCAAACCTTATGATTAACAAAACGAACCTTTTCGTAAATAAAAATTTGACTTCTTTATTTATTAATTAAACAATTAAATTATTTATTAAACAATTTATACAAAATCATAAGATCATACAACATAAAACTATACAACAAATGTTGTTTTACACTGTTTTGCAAATATTTCAATCTTAAAATAAAAATTCCGGATACGGATTTAATTAATAAAATACTTCACCAAACCCCACCAAAAAGCAAATAAAATTACAAATCATATCATATCAAAGAAATATTAAACACAAACTAATCTTTTTAAATTTGCTGAAAAAAAGAAACACGTTTCTTTGGTATGTTTTTTTTACGTTTGCGAAAGAAATTATGAATAAAAAGCTGTGTAACTTGAAGCTGTTTTATTTGCTCTCTATTTAAAGCGTAAACAAAGATTTACTTTATACATACATACAACATTTTATGTTTAACTAATTTGTAAAATACAACAAGATTTTATGCTCTAATTAATTTTATATGTTTTATAAATTTACAAAAAATTGTGTTAAATTTAAATGAGCAAACTAAAATTTATGTTAAATTTTACAAATAATAAAATAAACTTTTATTACATAATTTAAATGATAAAACTAGACGTACAAAGGAATGAATGAATGATGACTATAAATTATTAAAACAATACAAGTATTGCAGACTGCAACTTCCGGGGAGTTTAATTTTTTTTTTTTGAAAAATCACTATTATAAACATCATCTATTTAAACCCATAAACAATATTAATTCTAAAAGCTTTAAACCTATGTGTATATTCATTTAGGAAAACTAAAATAGTTATTTAACGAACTATTATACATAAATACGTGTAGTAAGTAGTATTTGCATTAAGAAAATTATAGCCATAAAAGCTCACAGCCAGCCAGCCAGTCTTGAAAGCCAGCTGTTTCAATGTCTGTCTATCGCAAAGAAATATTAAACCATGTATACGAACTTATTTGCCTTTTTTCTATTTATTTGCACAAAAAGTGTTTAAAAAATTATAAAAATAATTTAAGAAAACTGCCTTTTTATATGATTTTATGAGTGCATAATTATATGTATGGATATGGATACATATAAATATGTGGCTTTTAAATGCATTTTCCTCTATTATTGTTTAGCAAACTTATAACTTCCTGAACCATATTTCATAAGAAATATCTGAGCAAAAAGATAAAAGATGAATACAATACAATACTCGTACTATACAATGCGTTCATAAACCAAACCAACCCATTTTATAATAAAATAGAACAAAATATTTTATATTAAAGTTGTTTCCTTTGAAAAGAAATTCTGAAACAGTGAATAGCAAAACTAGCAATCCACTTTTATATTATTTCAAAAATAAAACTCAGTTATTTCAATGTTAACCTAAAGTAAAGAAAAGTAAAATTCCTAAAAGGCATTTTATAATTGGCTTCAGTTTTCATTTAAGGGGTTTTGGAAGTTAACATGTTTCCACCACCACCTGAAACTATAAGGAAATTTTTAAATTCAATTGTTTACTTGATGTCAACAATTGTGTAAATAAAGTAAACAATGAAATCTAATAGATATAAGTAAATATTACTATGTTAAATGTATATAAATTCACTACTAATGATGTTTAGTTGTTTTGTGTACAAAATATATTGGGTGTATAACTTAAAAATGTGTAATTTTTTGAAATGTTTAGTTTTTATTTTGAAACATTGTACAATGTATGGATGAATCCTCGCAAACGTTTTGACATTACTGCTTGAATAGGTCCCAATGATTTCGCAAGCACCTTCATGGAGTAGTGCCTCCAATTCTTGTTCTTCAAACTTTTATTGGCTGTACAGAGCGATTTTGTTTTCATTTTAAAATTACCACTTCTGAACCATACAAATCATCTCTCGCACATTAAAACCAATGAAACACTTTCAACGCATATTCCGTCTATGAATATTTTGTTATTCAATAACTAAGTGAGAATAAATGACAGATATGTACCCTTCAAAATGACATACAAATTACTAAAGACAAAAATCGTGTTAAAGAGATACTGTATCTGTTATGAATCCCGCATTTTTATGTTATACAAATGATTTGGTTAAAAAAATCTTACAATCTTAATGCAGAGTTCTAGAATAAGATCTTAAGATTACGCAAAATACTGAAAACAAAGTTTGGTTTTTTGTTTTCAATCTGGTATCGTAATTAGATTTTAAAATTGGTGGGAATCTGAAAAAAACCGCACTGAAAAATGTTCTTTCCAATTCCATTGTTCATTTTGAAAATATTAAAATGTTTGTCCAAGTTGATTTAATTTCCCTTTCAAATTGAAATTCGAAAATTACTCGTATAGGTAATATTAATTTTAATTTATCTTTAGCTATTCATCTTTGGGTTGTAATAAAATACGCAAACAAACGCATGCATTTTTTTTCATATTAAACTGTTCTTTTCAAACTATTTAATAAAACTATCTGTGTAACCGTTTTATAAAGCATTGCAAGCCATCGACAGAAGGCTATTCTAAGTATTCCATATTAGACAATTCATACTGAAAAAATATAAAAATATTATAATCTGTTACCAGAATGCCTACATTTCTTACATGCTACTGGTAAATTTTAATGTAAAACTAAATGAATTAACGTTAATTATGAAAAATACAATAAATCGCAATGAAAAACTTTTTCTGCTTAAACACGACCTTTCTCTTTGTCGTAGAAACGATTTTCTTTCACATTATTGATATCATATAGAATTTGGGTTTTTAAAAATTGCTTAAACTTTTTTCTTTACATGTCGAGTTCATAGCTTACTTTTAAGGTGGATTCACCCATTCGTTCTGAACAAAATAATTGTTCGGGCAAAGATTTTTTTCATATCTTTGAGAGAGAGAAAATATTTTTTACGAACTTAAATTGGTTTGATTTTATATTTTGTCTGGACAAAAGTGAACTGAGTTGCCAATAGGTTACATTTCTATCTCTGGTGTTTGTGAAATTAAATTATTCATTTCATTTATTCATTAAAAAATTCTTAAATTGTTTTTGAAAAATATACATAATATTTTAAAATAATTAAATACTTGTTTTTTGACACTTAAAAACCAAAGCAAAATAAATTAAGTGCCAATAAATGGCAGCTTTGATTTTCCAGAAAAATCGTTTGAAATGGTTGATTCGTGCTGCAAAAAACTCTCAGTTAAAATATTCTTCTCTGAAAAAATTTTTTGCTCGGAACAAATGGGTAAATCCAGCTTTAGAAAAATACATACAATTTTTACAAAATCACAAATAGAATTTTTTACTAAAAATAGTTTTCTGACGCTAGAAGCGCACTCTAACTTTATATCACAAAGTATATAGAGGTGACAATTTTGACGTTTCAAAATTGCTACAATCAGCTACAATAAGGCAGTTCTCTTAAAAAGAGAAAGAAAATATTATGTGTTAGTATATTGGTAATGTGAAAAAGTAAAGCACTATATACAACAAGAATTTTGTGGACAAAAAAAAATAATCAAAACAATTTGAGTTAGAATATTTAAATCGAAATTTTGTTTATATGTTTGTGATTTCAATAACTTACTAAATTCTATTTAAATAATAGTTATACTTTATGGTATGCATTGTGGAGTTTGTGCATTTGTTAGATGATATAAACGCAGTTTTTTTATGATTGTATCAAACAATACAAAAATACTCTGTGCCAAAAATGAATTTTATTCCGCCAGAAAAGTAAAGAAAAATAGTAACATGAAAAAAACAAAATGGCAGTTCTCAAAGAAAGAGACAAGTGTAAAACTTCATTATCTTTCTTTTCGTGGCACCTCTGTTTAACTTGTGCTTTATCTGAAAAAATAATTACAAAACAATAAATAACTTTTAAGAAAGTCCTAATGCAATGGTTTTATTTGAATTTCAAATTAAAATTAAATTTCTCTAATAATAAATATTAAAAGTTCAACAATTTTTCATTAAGAAAAAAAAAACAGAAAATCTTAACAATTAACAAAACACACAAGGCACGGTATAAAAAAATTTTTCATTCCATCTCCAGTGTTTCCTAGTTAAAAAACACAGAATCTACCATAAAGGAGACATAACAACAATAACATACATTGTTGATATTGCCAACCAACGGTGGAGGCAGCAATGAAAACAACCACAAATTCGTAATAATACAAATTTGTAATAATAATAAAGAAGAATACACATACATTGTAGATTTCGTTTTAACTCACATGTAAAAGGCAATGTGATTAATTCCCGAAATCTATTTCACAATAATGCTGAGTTAAATATATGATGTTTACAAATATGTAGATCTTCCACAATGAAAATTGCTGATGACGCACTTGGCAGGGTAAAAATGCATTCCAATGCGCCAATTATTTTAAAATATTACTTCACAATGGTATTCTTTGAATTATTAATTTAAATGAACTCAAGCCAAATAAAATTTCTCTAATAATAACGAAACTAATTCTAACAATATATAGATAACATAACATAATACATATACTATATATGTATGTATATACAATCTCACAGAACGTTGTGCAATCCTCAGGATTTTGAATAATGAAATCAAATTTGTTTGGTTTGTCTAGATATTTGACCTTTATTTTCACATACCAACATTATTTTGTCTCACACTGCCTTAAATAACTCATAACACAAGCCCCACCTTATTGACTTTCTTAGAAAAACAACAATATAAATTCTAATAATCGTTAATAAGAGAGTAGAAAAATACAGCATCATTACAACAAAGAAGCCTAAAAAAAGGACTAAAGGCGATTTTTATTATCTCATTGATGGGTTAGTTTTTTCTCATCAAAATTTCATAATACAGAAGAGGATTTATGTCATTAATGTCAGGGGATTTATTGAAAAAAAAACAATAAAAGAAAAAACTGTTCAAGTTCATAAATTATGACATTGCACAGTTTTATGGTCGCCCTAAACTAGAAACTCAGCTGCAAAACAAAAGACTTACAACACGAACTTTTTTTATGCTGTTCATGCCCTGTGAAGAGTTCTTCTCTTCCATGCATTCTTTCTTTCTTTCTTACGTTGTATATTTACACTGGAAAACAATTTCACGTTTTTGTTCTAATAAGATATTTTGAAAAAGATTATAGTTATTAGCTGGTTGGTTGATTCGTTGGTTGCTTAGTTTGAGAACGTTTTTTCTCTTTGCCAATCTAAAGAAGATGATGCCCTCTGGTTGTTTTGTAAGGGGGCAGAGGAAACAAATAATAAAATATTATGGACTTTTTAATGCCAGTAGGTTAAATGTAAAACTTCTATTAACTTAGTTTCAGTTTAATGTATTAATTTAAAGGCAATATACAAACAAATAAAAAAATAAATTTTCCAACTTTTCTAGTTAAATAAAGCTTGTACATTTAAAGACTTGCAAGTAACAACTAAATATAGAAAATCTAATTTTTGCCCGGTGGAGAAATTGTCTGTAATCGCTTTAAATTAAAACAATTGTGAGCAATTTTGTATAATTTAGCTAAAATTCTTATTAAATCATGATCAATTTAATTTGAATTAGTTGGTAGATAAATGATTATAAAACACGCATGTTTTCAAATAAATTGACTATAAAAAGCTACTGCAGGCCAAATCAGAATTTATAACAATATTTAGAGATTGACAACTAAAACAGCGTATTAAAAGGAAATTAAAAAAAAAGTAAAAATGTCGCATTTAATATGGTTAGGAGTATTGTTCGCATTGATTGTAATCATACAGGCGGTTCCCCATCCTCCTGCAACCACTGCAGCTCCTTTGAAACAAACTTACGATAACAAATTTGATAACATCGATTTGGATGAGATTTTGGGCCAGGAACGTTTGCTCAACAATTACATCAAGTGTTTAGAGGGTTTGGGTCCCTGCACTCCCGATGGCAAGATGTTGAAAGGTAAGCCCCAACTCCCTTTTCCCTGTTCCTTTTGCCATTAACAAAAACACTATTATTTTGAAGCATTTTCAAATTTCAGAGACTCTTCCCGACGCTATAATGACCAATTGCGCCAAATGCACGGAACATCAGAAATACGGTTCGGAGAAGGTGACGCATCATCTTATAGACAATCGTCCCAAGGATTGGGAACGTTTGGAGAAAATCTACGATCCGGAGGGCTCCTACCGCAAGGCCTACTTAATGCAAAAAGAGAATACCACTACTAAGGACGATAATGCCTCCAAGGACTAACCCTGATCCCATCCTGACACATGCATCTCTAATTAACATTAGTTTATATTTTTTTAGTTTTAAATTCCTTAGTTTTATTACATTATAGTGTACAAATGGTATAATGAAACAAAAACAAAGCAATATAATACTTTTGTTTAGACCTCATATTCATATTCTCCTGTCATGTCATATTTAAACAAACATTTTTTTAATTACTAATCAAAGGACTGGTTGTACATTAGTAAAAAATAAATACAGTTGAAATGATAAAATATGTATGTAGTTTGAAATTAAATGAAGATTACAAGACAGAATTAAATGCTTTTTTTGATGTACTACAAAATTCATCAGCATTCTTTGTGCAGTTTAGAATCGGGATCGGAATCTTTTTAAAATTACTTACATAAGTTACTACAATGTGCTTTTCAATAACTTCCGAATTCCATTTTTAAATAATCTGAGTTAAATAGATGATAATTTTAATTGACACAATGAATTCTAAAGAAGGCCGTAGCAAGCCGGTAATTGCATATTCTTCTGCTTGGTAAATACCTTGGTATATAAAATTAACTAGTTATATCAATGATTTCTCTAAAATTGTTACAATAAAATTGAACTTGATTAAGATCAAATTTTAAAACCAGACAAAACAAGTCATTTGTCTCCACATAAATCTCATTATTGTTTAATATTAAATCTATACTCCATTTTGCATGATTTAAATTAAATGAATAAGTATGTTGAGTCTGTGATAATTGTCTATAAATCATATTTAAAAGTCGTTATGAAAACTGGAATTAATTTTTAGTTTTTTTTTTCGTTCTAAAAAAAATTCTTACCCAATGAGAAATATGTAAGTGTGTACGTATGGCGTTTACTAGAACACCTACTTAAATAAATATTCAAAGATTTTGATTTAAATCAATGTGTATTACATGCACTTTAAAAAAAGCATATTCGTAAGTATACGAAAAACATGATTTTTCAAAAAAAAAAATACTTGTTACAATCTTTTCTCTGAATTACCTAAATTGAAAGAAACGAGATACAAAAAAAGTTGCGTAAATGGTTTTTATGATATAACAGTGATATAATACACACACTCAGTTGTGTTAAAGCAAAAAAGGCGCGTGCATGGGCACCTAAAAAGACTCCAATCAAACAAGTATTTTTGGTACCCTACAATAAACTGAATGGTGGTGAATGCAGAATAATTCAAGGCGAATTAAGAGGTAAACAAAAGATTACATTTTAAATGAAATCTTAGCATAGCATAGATTTGGATCACAAGAATAGATCAATAAATTTTTAGCTAAACCAATTTCCCAATTCGCTATAAAACTCTAAGGAAAATTGTCGTTTTTGCCTGGATATATACAGCCATATCACAGAACTCAATTCCGATCGAAAGTGGTTTTGATTCCGTAAATTAAGTCTTTATGACTTAAATGAATGAAACCACTTTAGATTTCTAAAGTGGAATTGCTATTTTTTATGATTTCATACTAAAAAAACTCATACTTCTAATTAATAATGACAATTAAATAATTAATTTTATTATTTCATTGTTCTTTTTTAATTATCTCATTTTAAAGTTGCTGTCAGCAACAAGAAAACTTTTGTCGTTTTTAGATACATCCCTTTATTTTCCTCTTCGTAGCTTTTTAACTGCGTCTTTGTTCATTTAAAATAGCAACAATTTCAATTCCAGGCATTTTTTTAATTTTGTTTACATTTATTTAAAATTTCTTTGTTCGCTTTTGTTATAATTTTTATTACAAAAATCATGTTTTTTGTTTTGGTTTACACAACGTTACCATATTAAGGTTAAAAACGGAGATTTAAATTGTTTTGAGAATTAACAAAATCGATCAGAATCTAGAGAACGCAAATTAAAAACGATCGATTTGCAAATACGCAATTGAAACCATTGCGATCGAATTCTGTGACATGCCTGATAATTTGTTTCTTAACGTGAAGTCTTCTAAACTGAACAATAAAGAAAATCAATCAAAATGATTTCCAATTCTCGCTCGAATTTTCTAATTTGCATTTATTTATCTAGTGATTGACACTAATCACTAACATGGAGCCAATATAATGGACTTTCAAAAAATTATGAAATAAGAAACAAAAATCTTAATGAACGGCTGGTCCCTTTATTAACATTTAACTTATTCCAAAATAGGATTAAATTTTCGTTTTATTACCTTTTATAAGTTTAAAATTTTTTCCAATCAGCTACAAAAACATAGAAACATAAAATGCTCATGCTAAAATGTTTGGTCTCGTCAACATATCTACATTACACCTGATTTAAGTTTTATGAAATGTTAGAGAATAAATTTTACTTTTTGACATAAATGACGGTTTTCTCAAGAGCAGTTAGCGAGAAAGGGTTCCTGGACATCGAGACATTCATGAAAATTGCACGGTCGAATAATGGTTGTGTAGGATCAGATTTATTTTATAACACCATTAAATAATTTGGCAGAATGTTTTTAATCCAATCATATGATGCTGACGGTTACCACAACATATTTTTTGACATAAATGACGGTTTCTTCAAGAGCAGGTAGCGAGAAAGGGTTCCTGGACATTGAGACATTAATGAAAATTGCAAGGACAAATGCCGTAACCATCCTAGATTTAAATAAAATCCCTCTTATTATATCTAATAATAACTAATTTCATATAAACTTAATCGTATTAGTTATCGACAAGTATAAAATGCAAACTTGCAAGGAGACCAGACAAGTTTTACCTAATGTGGATATGCAGAGGATACAACTTGCCACACATTTGCCTATAAGATTTTACCTTATAGTAGTCATTACTGGTCTGCATGTGCACATACTAAATGACTGCATCTCCCTTACAAGGATATTTGTAGAAGTTGTAACGCTGAGGAAGAAATGGAGATAACTAAACAAAAACTTATTAAAAAGACCTGTCTCTCCTAGGGTGATTTGAATAGGGTTCACAGCATCATTAGAACAACAAGATGACTGGAAGGAGACAATAGTGTCACAAAGGGACCTTGAACCAATTAGTGTGAATCATTTAATCAGGAAATGAAGTCCTTAAATCGCATAATTCTAACTCTGAACCAAAATCTTTAAAGTATTCAGCCTCGAAAATATATATGTACGAGTATACTAGTTCAATCAGCAACACTGTGCAGTGTGGCATCCGCCAACAGTCGAATTTAACTTTAATTTTTAGTTCCTTCCTGTGTGTGGTATTTACATTTTGATAGATGTAGCTTTCAACAAATCTAAATTGTAATTTATTTATAAATTTTAGTAATTCTAATGCAATTCTAATAAAAATATAAATTCAACTTCATACAAGTATTTGTAGCGCTCATACGAGTAAATCAAGTATTAAATTCCATTTTCAATCAAATATTTTCAAATCAAAATAAACTTCAAACAAAATGCTGGCAAAATTCTGTCCTCGATCTGAGCTGTTATCGTTTATTCGAATTACATGGAATTGAAATGCAGTGCACTTGTGGTTGGTAGTTTGGTTGTATGGTGTTGACGCTTTTAGTACTCGTAAGTATGTCGCGAGCCACTTGTATGAAAAAATAAATTCCAAAATCTTACTTTGCAATCAAAATTCCAAAATTATTTTTTATTATAACTTTTTATGTTTAATTTATGTATAACCAGTTTTTGTCTTAATATTTTATTTATTTAGTGATTTAAACGTCTAAATACAACAATATAAAGCATATGTGTGTGTATGTATGTATGTATAAATAAATAAATAGTACTATGTGTGAATATCTACTGCTTAGGAGTAGTAAAACATGCAGGTGAGTTTGTGACGTATGTATGTTTATACTCGTAGTATAATTTTTTATTAACTTTTTTTTAGTTTTCGAGTGTAATTTATACATCCAACTGGTCTGATATGACAGTTATGTAATTCACAAAAATTTATACTCGTATATCGTATGTATAAAAACCTACCAAAAAAAATTGCTTTTTTATTATAATTTTCATTAAAATATTTTTGTACAAAAAGTTGTTCAAAAAAAACTGAAAAAACGACTAGAGAGACTGACTGGAATCATTAAAACCAACATTTTTAAAAATGTTTGCAAAACTCAAAATATTTCGTTTATGATAGAAATAAATTCAAATTTATATGACAAAAATGATCTATTGTGCAAAAAATAAAACTAATTTCTAACACTTAAATACCAAATAAAAAAATGTCAAAGAATTACCTAAGTAGTGTAATAGTATAGTTGTAGTAATTTTAATATGCAAATAAAAGTTTACATTCAGGCATAAACTTTACGACAATACGACTTTACATGATGCTATAGTGGTAAATGTGTAAAATTTTATTTATTTCAATATTAATAATGTAGTATTTAGCATCAAAAGGTTTAAATTTGTAATGATTTTAGTGTTAAAGGAAATTGAGCTTAAAGTGTTTAAGTAAATATTACAAATAAAAAGAACAATTTATTATTTTTTATTCGAACTGTTAATTTTCAATTTTTGATATTTATTTAGTCGGGCTTGAGCTCATTAAATTTAATGAAAATTAAATTAAATTTAAAATAACAGTTCGAATAAAAAATAATAAATTGTTCTTAAAATAGCTAGGGCACAAGCTTAATGTTTGCAATTCTACTTAAAGTAGTACACAAAATGTCGACGAAAGTGGACAACAAACATAATAAAACAAATGTATTCAGGTTTTCGAGACAAAGTCTGAAGAAAAGGAGGCAACATGTAAAATAGACATTAATAAATAAAAAATGATAATTACAGCAAATTTTGAACCACCAGGTAACACTGGTTAAAAGATTGATGTTTGTCTGTTGGCTAGCAGGCACCGCAAGTGGTGCAGAGGGTTAGAACGCAAAGAATTCTGATGAGAGAAATTGGTGTTTCTCGAAACATATGTAAATTCAACAACCCAGGTTCGAATCCCAGCCAAGAAAATTATCAATAAAAATTTTAATAATAAAAATTTTTCAAGTTGTAAAACAATTCCTACCTTCAGTAAAAATAATTTAATGAAAATTAAATTTAATGAACTCGAGCCCGACTAAATAAATATCAAAAATATTACAAATAAATATATTTGCTATGAATGAATTTGTCACAAAAATTGAAGGTTTTACAGTTAAAATATACTTCTGTCTCAAAGTTAACATTAATATTGTGAAGACCTAAAATAAGACCTGATACATCAGTATCAGGTATGTAATGGAAATCGATTTTGTTCCAAAAGCGAACTGAAAACGATAACAGGTGTGTTTGCAACACTTATTATCATTTGTTTTTTATACCCTTCACCTTCATGAGAAGAGTATATATAAGTTTGGCATTCCGTGTGTAATTTCCCCAATATAATTTTCCGACCCTATAAAGTATATATATTCTGGATCCTTATAGATAGCAGCGTCTATTAAGCCATGCCAGTCTGTCTGTCTGTTGAAATCAATTTTCTGAAGTCCCCAGATATCTTCGGGATCCAAATCTTCAATAATTCTGTCAAACACACTTTCGAGAAGTTTGCTATTTAAAATCAATAAAATCCATCCATAAATAACGGAAATATGAGCTAAAATCCGAGACAACCTCTGAAAATTTCATCAAAAAAACTAAGTCTATTAATATTGTCACGAACAAATTCATCAACAGATAGCGTTGATCAAACAAAGTGTATTAGTATTGTTGCGAACAAATTCATCAACGGATGGCGTGTTTATCGACATAATTATGCATCCACAATAAAGGTAAAGGGTATATAATATTTGGCATAGCCGAATATAGCACTCTTACTTGTTTTTAATTCGATTCCTTTTTAAAAACGAATGACAACTGTGATACCTAGCATTAAGAGACAATCTACTGTGATATTTCTAATTAATTATTTTTTGCATTTATTTCAAATTATATGTTATATGTCGTATTTTTTGTGTCGTGAAAAACATCTTTTAATTAAAACTAAATGTAAAACTGAATAAGAAAAGATATATTTAATAAAAATTCATCCCCTGAAGATGTTGGCAAAATACCAACGAAACGTCGGATAGAAAATGCATAAATAAATCAAGTCTTTTATTTACATTTAGGAGGAAAAACTGACCTTAAAAGCCTCTTAGAAATAATTTCTATAAAAACCAAGAATTCGATTTCATATTCCAAAAAGAATGTGATGAAAAACGAAAATTCACTGTTTAAACCGAGAAGATAATTGTGCACGTTTTCAAGAAAAAAAAAACGAAAATTTAAGCTCAAATCTCAAATATTTGGAAAATATTTAAACAAAAATGTAAGTAAACACTTTAAACTATGAACATACATACATATGTATAGTATATATATTTAAATAATCTGAAATAACAAAAAAATTTTAGGGGAAAGCATACAAATACATATCATGTAGAGTTCATGGTAACTTTTATGGAAAAACACCCACAACTGGCAAAACAAAATTTGAAAGGTGATAGAGTTGAAGTATTTAACTTTCGCCCAGGAGTTAAATAAGTTTAGTCCACCTTTTCAAGATTTGGAGAATCCTAATAAAAACAGCAAACGAAAACATTTTTTGGACCTAATTTCCTGCATATGCAATGGCTCTGAAGCATCCCTTAAACTTTTTCGGTGTGATTCGAATTATTTATTATTAAAAAAAAAAGACCTTGATACATTTTTTTCATTTAAAAACAACTTTAATTTTTTAACAAAAGTTGTTATTTTCACTTGAAACAATTGGAAAAGAATCAAAAATTGAAAATAAAACCGTTCGATTTTGATCACCTCTTACAATAAAACGGTCGTTTATAATTTTCGATTTTATTTTAAAACCGATCGATTTCCATCACATATGTACCTATATACATATACATATATCATTCATGTTCCTAATAAACGACAATCTTATAAAGTTACAATATTTTTGAAACTGCAGACAAATATAAATACTTGTCTTAGCAGTTGATATTTATTAATTTTGTTGCTTTAGATACGATAGTTAATTTTTTATTCAAAAAATATTCAAAAGTATTGTACTATTATCGCTACTTATTTCATACTATCACAAAAAATATTTTGTATTTTAGGCAATAAGACAAATTTACATTTACTTATAGACTGAAAATGATTTGCTGTTCAATACAAACATGTCCATTCTTGTCGTCTTATTCTTATTTCTTTTAATTTTCTTTTAATTATGTCGTATTAAAAATAAGCAAGGAAATTTTGTTTAAAACATTATTTTCTATTATCTTTAGAAAATCTTGGGTACAATAGTATTTTCTATTATACGAGTATCAGTCCTTTTTGGGGAGAACAAAACCGTGCTTGTGATAATACAAACACGGAACAGACGATGAACTGAATTCATTATTACTTTGGAATTTTCTTTTGAACGAGAACTTACTATTTATAATATCACATAGCAAGGGATTTAAAAATTCAAATTGCAATTTTTTTAATTTTGGCTAAAACCCGATTTGGTTACCAACATGACAAATTATTACTATTATTATAAGATTTATCTGTCGAACGCCTGTTATTTACAATTTTTAAAAATTTCAATAGTATTCCAACAATTTTGCCGAAACTTCTCAATTACAAGCATACTTACAAATAAATGGGACAATTTTTGAACTTACCTAAAATGAAAAGAAAATAAATAAGAAATCCATTAGATATAATGCAAAAATAAAAAAATTTCATATAAATTACATTTATCTAAAAGCATTTTAGTTTGAACAAATTTAAGGACGCAAAAAAAAACACAGAAAAAATAGCCATTACTAGACATGTAACAACAGTTTGTAAAAGTCTGTCATAGAAATTGTCTGGACGACTACTAATGGTTGTGTCAAAATCACTTTAATTTCAAAACAGAAAATCCCATATATAGACATACATACATACATATGTACATTTAATCATATGTATTCATTAGATACTAGCAAACAACTATATTTTTATAATACGTATTTTGTTTACTTTGAAAATGTTTAAACAAAACTATTTAAATAGTTTCGTAACAAGCAAATTCAAAAATACTTGTACAATTAAACCCAAAACAACTATTTTGAGTTGAGTATCTAGAAACATTTTACGTTTTGAGTGATTTGTCTGAGAATTTGAAAACCCGTTGAATACTTAATGGCTTGAAGACACTTTAAGATAAAAATAATTTATATTCAAACCTATTTGTTTATTAAATGTAAATTGTTTTTTTTTGTTTTGAAATTTTGACATCTGAGTACGAAAATTATGTTTTTTTTTTAAGTAGAAATCAGTAATTTCTGTGTTTCTTTCATGTTTAACAAGTAATTTACGTGTTTAGATAATGAAAAAAGAAGATAAGTTTAATTTAAATACGTCATAAAGATCTATTAGATAAAGTATTAAAAGTAATTTGAAATGCTAAAAATCTAATGCTATAAAATTGAAATTTAAAATATATTCTTAGCAAAACTAGATACAACTTTGAATAAAATTTTATTATTTGGTTTGGGAAATTTCAAACATAAATTGAATATTCCACACATTGGTAACTTAATGACTTACATATGTACAATGTAGATATGTATGTTAAGCTTGTGATTTGTTTAACTGTTAAAGTGTAAAAAATATGTTAGTGTTTTATTTCTCTATTTGTTTAATTTGTATAAAGTTTTGCGCCATAATTTAAAAAATTCAACAATTTGTTTCTTTTAAAGCACAATTATTAAATTATGATTAATAATTTAATGATGATGTTTCTATTATTACTTTTTTATTACATAATTCTTGTTTTGTTACACAGGCAGAATATTTCTGTTTGCTATTCGTGAAGACCTCAAACACGTACGAGAATCAGAAATATAATTTATATTCAACACCCTACACTCAAAGAAAGTAAATTGTTTATTTGTAAAAGTTTTTGTCATGTATAAAAAATAAGAAATTTTATTAAAGCTTTCAGAATATCAAGCTGTTTTTCTATGGTTACAGAATATGATTCAACCATTATTCATACTAAATATGGCCAATGGAGCTTATGAAATGGAACTTTCAATTACGCTTCATAAACTGTAGAGATATGTATTATAGAATATAATGGTGCCTATTATGAGCAAAATTCGATTTTCGACCTTGGTCGAAAATGCTTATCGAACGAATTTTCATTTGGTATTATATGGTATATGGTATTCGATGAAAAAACGCTATTGTGAAAATCACCCTTTTTGAGTTATTCACAATAGTGCATTCCTATCAGCTGGCGCCATATTTGTTTACAAATTCTTAAAGAAAAAATAAATAAAATTTGAAATGACCACCACGGAATTATGGTTTAATAATTCGGCTGATGAATAGAATTAAGCTTCTGTGTAATTGGCTGCCTGAACTTTAGACCAAATACATTTTGCCAACAGTGAATCTTTTTCCATGAGAGAAACGAGCTTCTCTAATTGCTGTTTTCTACTTACGACCTGCAGGATATTAACAAAAGTAATTTAAAAGTAGTATGTATTTGGTTGACCAATACAAAAAATAAATAAATAAATAATAAATTTTGTACAGTTTTACACAGCGTGCCAATAATTATTTTTTCACTATTTTCATAAGTTTTTTAAAGAATGCGCGTTAAAGTTTAAATTTCTGCAAAATACATTTGGTTGAGCCCACTTTGCACTTATTATATTCTTATCTCAATTACCAAATAAAATTATCAATTTAATATATAATACTTAAAAGCACCACAATCTTGTGCAAATGGTATTGCATCATTGCATTTGCACAAGATTGTGAATTGTATTTTATGTATTACAAGCGTTTCATCATTATCATGCACATATGTAGCTTTAAAGCTCTTCTCAAGATCTACGGATTTCTCGTGAATATATTTAGGGCTCCAAATTTTAGTTTAAAAACTAAATTTGTGTAAAGTATGCCTTAAATTCGTCTTACACTATTTCACAAACTATTCCAATTGGTTTAATGTAAAATAATAAAAATAATTCTTCTTTCTTTTCTTGTATGAATGTTTTGAACCTCCAACAATCGTGACACCCACATCATTTTCAGAGTTTTTTTTTCTGATTTATTTTTATTTCAAAACACGCCGAGTAGTTATGTTTTGAATAGTATTTTTTGTTTTCTTCTTTTTGTTTTTAAAACAATTCTTTTCTTGGCAACCAGGTAACTTTAATTTAAGCCAAATACTCATACACAAACTCATCTATCTATTAGGGTATCCATTCGAATAATGATCGTTCGTGTAATCGAACAAATTCTAACGAATTTTCAATCGAATAAAACGAATAAATATTTTTTTGTTAATTACATTGTTTCTTTTTAAAATGTTTCATTATTTTGTAATTAAAAGCAGTAATGATAAAATAAAGATTACGCCATGCGCATGATTTCCCGTTATGTGACGTCGAAGTTCCATTCTAAGGGTTATCAAGAATGTTTTATGTGTTAGAATTAAAATTTCTTGCGAAAAATGTATGTTTTATGTGATAGTTGGGAACCTTGCAATTGAAATCACTTTGAGAGTTCTAAAAAATATTACATCGGGTTTTGATAAAATAAATAAATTTCGCATTGCATTTGGTGATAAATTATATTTAATTAATTAAAAATGCACATGAAGTGTGCAGTGAGTAAGCAAAACAACAGTAAAAAAACAAGTGAGAAAAAATTAGCCAATAGAAACACAGAACGTGTGACGTCACAGTTCCAACATGCGCAGAACATGCGAACAAAAGAAAAATCGAATAATTTGGATACCCTATCGGTGTGTGAGTGTGTTTCTGTTTAGACCGTGCAACCTTAGAATTGATGTATGTATTTGGTATGAAATTATAACAACATTGTAGGTTTTTTTTTTATTTTTCTTTAGTTCTTTCATTACACAAAACAAGTCAGAAGTCGTCAAAGAAATGAAAGGAAGAGTAAAAGGAAGGTAAGGGAAGGGAAAGGTTAATACTGGCAGGGCCTATAAGAACATTGTTCTCAGAACTAACAAGAGAAACCTTAAAAAATGAGTTATTTAAAGAATTGACATGTAAAAGAAAACAACACCAGGTGGAAAAAACATGTATGAAATCTATTTTATTTTCTTTTGGATCCAATCCACTTCTATAATTTCTTCTCCACTGATTATGTTTTGTGAGTGTAAATTTATTCCTGTTTTTAAAATACAACGTTACAGATTTACAGCAAACAAAGTGGTAAAAATAGTAAAATATTATACTTATAAAACAGTTTTTTACCCTTTAGCGGAAGAAAACATAACAAAATAATCGCCAGCAGTAAATCCAACGGACATTTAGCTGTATTAGATTCCGTCACAAATGATGTTAAAGACTTTTTTTTAAGTAAAAAATAGACAGAAAGATCCAACTATTGCGTTTAAAACTCAATTACAGACATTTTAAGTGATTTTAAGTATTTTTGTCATAGCTAAAAGTAAAAAAATAACAATATTCTAACACGCAATAGTATTTCAAATAATTTCTCAGAGAATTTTGTGGGTGTTTTTAACAGAAATGTTGTAGGTATCTAAACAATAATTATTACTTTATTGTTATTAGTTTTTTTTTGTTAATTAAAGTAACAGGTAGCCAAATAAAAACTAAATATATTTAATTTGTTTAAAGTATTTGTTATAATTAAAAGAGAAACTGCGTAATATATGTATGTAACATACTCATTCTAGATTGTAGTTATTCAATATCCGTATCAGTGTTGCCAATTTGGTGATATTTGATAATATTTAGCGCTTTTCAATAAAGCAAAGACTCAAACACACATTGAAAGAAATTGCTAAATTAAAATTAAAAGAGAGTTTTTCATAGTTTGAATCAGTGTTTCACATGACGATTTTTGCTCAAGATTCCCTGCTTTTAAATAATCTAAAAGATACGTTTTAGTCCTTCAATATTTCTTGGAAAATGCGTTTAAATTTTATTAAAAGTGTTTTTGTAAAGGGTGTCCCAATTTACGCAAGATTTGAATTTAAACAGTAAAGTGTTGTCAATCAAATAATTATACGAGAGAACAACGCACAATATTACAAAAAACAAAAAATATAATGGAATTTTTTTTGAGCTAAATCAGCTTAAATGTCTTTGATAATCGCCAAAATTGCGGAATTTTGGGGTTTAGAGAACCCACATGTAATTGTCCAAAAACTGATGAATAGACAACATGTCACTCCTGTGTTGATGTGTATTTTAGGCTGACGTCACACTTTAGACTATAATTCTTCAAAAATGAGACTGTCATATTTACTGGTATATTGCTCAATGGTTGTAAGACATTCTCAATAAAAACGAAATATCAGGTTAATCTGGTTTTGTACTTCTAAGATGTCAAGCATGACAAATATAGATTTTGAAATGGTACTCTTAGAACTCTTTAAAAGACTGAAAGTACTAAATTATTTATATGTTTAATGCACATTTAACGACTTGAAAGAAATTTGAAATGTATTTTTGATTTCTATTATGTTTCCATGAACAATAAGATTTCCATTCAGTATTTGGTACTCTTGAGAAAAATTTGGTTGTCTGAATAAAGACAAATCAAATTTGATATGGAAGGATTTGAATGAACTTGGATCCATTATTCTGAGTCTGATTAAAGAAAACGTGCCAATAACACAAGTATACACGGTTTTAGATCTAAGCAACCAAAAGCTGTTTCTAAGGTTATTTGGGGCACTGAATCCGAATCTGCACTCCGTTTTTTAAATTGGTTCTAGTTTTCGAGATATTAAATAAACACATTTTTTAAAATTTTTGACAATTAATCTCCATTTTATTCATGAAAAAGTGTTTAATTAGAAATGAAGAACAGTCGAACTGAGTCGCTTGTACTGTATGGGATCTGTTTAACGCATTAAAGTCCAACAGTAGTCGCTCATCATGCCCTCGTCCCAAAATCCTTGGTATCGTTTTTCGATTTTCGCCAAATCTTGGTGTAGTCGCTCTCCTTGCTCGCCGCTTGTATCACCCAAGTTTTTAGGAAAAAATTCGAGATGGGAATGCAGAAAATGTATTTTGAGAGACATTCGAGCTCCAATCTTGCAATAATTTTGCAACAAAGTGTCGATTATCTGCTCGAAATCCGGGGATTTGCGGTTACCGAGAAAGTTGTGAACAACATCTTGAAATGATACCCATGCTGCTGCTTCATTGGGGGTTAAACATTTTGTAAAGTTTCTGTCAGCCATTAATTTTGGATTCAACAAAAAAACTTAAAAAAAAAAATTAAATTTGTAGCGACGCAAACAGCTGACTGTCATTATGATAGCGCAGTGCTGCCAACATGCGCGAACTCTTTATGAGAACCAATTTTGAAAAACGAAACCTGGATTTGAATTCAGCACCTCAACTAACGTCGAGATTTGTTCTCATCTGCTCTGATCCAAAAGTTGACCGGAATTTGTAAACTTGTGTAATCATTGGATTAAACTGGAAAACAATTCTACAAATTATTTTTACAGACACCTTTTGGAGCAAATTCCGGAATTTGTAAGAGGATAAGAAAATTCTACGAATTTTAAAATCACAAAAGAAAAATATGTTTTTTAAACTATAATTTGTTGTCATTAATAGTCATTGAAAAGTACATATTTATTAACATGATGTTACAGGATAGTTACTCAAATTGAAAGATCAACCCAGGCAGCCCTGTTTATATCTCGATAACTTAAAATTGCAGCTATTTAACATAAAATCTCTAACATTTAATTAAAAAAAAAAACTTCAATAAAAATTATAATCTGAAATATTTACATACATACATATGAATTTATTCGTTGTTTTTTATGCATAATTTAAATTACCATTGCTTTTGTTAAACAATTTTTTTGTTATGAATATTATTTGTGACAGGTGTGAATTTAGGTTTCGACTTATGTATAAGTAGACAATTTTATTTAATGTTTTGTTTTTGTATTTATGACTTTGTGTTTGTTTGAAACAATTCCGCCATGATGATGATGTTGGTAGTTGTTTCTATTAACATACATATTTATGTATGTACACACATATGTACTCGTATATTTAGCAAAAGAATGCAAAAATTCTAAACTACTCGACAAGGTAGTTGGTTGGTTGGTTTGTTTACTACTCTTTGTGTAAAAATTTCATTAAAAACAACAACAAAACCTAGGTACATATGCAAATAAAGAAAATTAAATAGAAAAACCTACAAAATAAACAACAATTTTAAGTGGGTCAAGTATTATTGAAAAATATGTATTGTAGATGAAGTACTTATATATGTATGTATGTATGTATGTATATATCTTTTCGATTGTAGGTTTGTTGGATTGTTGACATTCTATCAATTATTGCTCAAGTCTTACATGAGATTTATTTTAGCAGTAAGAAAGAAAAACTCAATCCGAGATGACTTTTCAATTCATTAAAAAATCATTAGCAAAAGTTAACACTACAAAATTAAATTTACATTTTGTAAATTGAAGAGATCAATTATTATATTTTCATTAAGTAACATGAATTTGTTGACAGTTTATTTTGTTTAAATATACATGTACGAGTATGCAAGTGTAAGTCATTGTTATTTCATTGAAGTGAATTGAATGGTAATTATACCCTACACCACCATAGTGAGGAGGGTATATTGGATTTGTGCTTAAAGTATACCGATCGACTCAGAATCACTTTCAGAACCGATTTAACGATATCCGTCCGTCTGGCTGGATGGCTGTCCATGTAAAGCTTGTGCGCAGAGTACATGAAATGTTTCGGCCCAAGGACGGATGGGATTGAAACTGGTGGAAATCGGTCCATTATTTCACCTGGCCCCCATACAAATGTCCTCCCGAAATTGGAGTTTACCGATCATAAATGTTTGAATTATGCAAGTATGCAATCAAATTTCACCACAAATGAGTGGTAAATGAAGCCAAAATCAGATCTATAAATTCTGTGCAGATCGGTTCATAATTTATCATAACTCCCTTATAAGGCCCACTCCCGAAAATCACTTTAAAGAGCATAACTCTTTTAAAAATGTTGGTATCTAAATAATATTGAACGCAAATATATTTCATATATATAAAAATAATATGGTACAATTTTATGATGATCGGTCCATAATTAGTCAAAGCTCCCATATAAGACCCACTTTCGAAAATCACTTTAACGACCATAAATTTCTTAAATATGTTGGTATCCAAATAAAATTCAACACAAATACGTTTCATATATCCAGAAATGATGACACCTAATTTTGTAATGGTCGGTTCATAATTAGTCGAAACTCCTATATAAGACCCTCTCCGTAATTCACTTTAAGCTCCATAAATCGTTTAAAAGTATTTATATCGAGATAAAATTTAACACATATAATACTTATATTCACAGAAATCATGACTCTAAATTTTTGGATGATCGGTCCATAATAGGTTATATCTCCCATATAGCGCCTATTTCTAAAAAACTGTTTCATACATATACTGGGTGTAGAGTATTATATGGTAAGGCTTGACCAACTATACTTTTTTACTTGTTAGGTTTGAATTTGATCATTTGTTAGTTAAAGTAACAGTAATTTATTTCAGTTATTTTTGATATTTAAATACTTGACAATTGAACCGCAATTGACAATTGAAAATTAAAGAAGGAATTATTTGATTGAAAATACTCTATTTAGTATCTATTTAGCAATATTTTATAACTTTAAGGTCTAATACTGCTAATTAAATATTTTGTTATTTCCATCTAAGGTAAGTAAATATCAGAACTGCCATTTTTTTTTAATAATTAACAAACACAGGCTTTTGGCTTATCTGCAGAAAACACCCAGAGTATTTGGCGGGAATCGAACCCGCAACCCTTTCACTAATAGTCCGGCACTCTATCGCCTAGTATATCAGAATATAAACTCCAGGAGAAAAGTCGCAGGTAAATGACGCAGCATGTGAACTCCTCCCTCTTACAGGTTTGTCAGAAGCATACGTAATATTTGCAGCTATTTTGACAGCTCTAGATGTTGGGCTTATCTTACTTCAGGTTTTCTAAGACGCACCAGAGGCAAATTTTTTACGTTATTGTGTTTGCTATTTTTTATAATTTATTTTATGGTACAGTGATGCCTTTTTATTTTATCCATTTCACCTTTTCTATGCAAGTCTATTATTATTTCCCGAGTATCAATTCATGTTTGTCTACCCATTGTAAATATCGGGGTTTTCAATAAGAGCGCTACAAAAGTTTTTTTAAATAAAACAAAAACGGTTTTGGATATTAATGAAATTCTTTATTCCTGTGAAAGTACGTTCGATGCCATTATGTATGGAACTCGATTTCTTCTACATGGCCACCACGGGTACGCTTGCAGAATTCCAGAAGCTGAACCCAATTTTCGACGGTTTTCAAGCATAAATCGGCCGATACTGCTGCAATTTCACGTTCGATATTTGTACGAAGTTCATTAATCGTCGCTGGCTTGTTGGCATAGACCATAGACTTGACGTAGCCCCACAGTACATGCTTATTAAATTCATTTATTATTTTCTTTTTAATATTCAAAAAGCTTTAAATTGACAATTTCGTTACTTTTTAAATAAAACAGTTATTAAGGGAAATACAACTTATACATTTCCCTGAAAAAATAAATAGTTATTAAGACTCTATATAAATGTAGCAAAATTATTAATATAATGACAAATTGTTTAATGGTTTGTAAACAATTCACCTACAAATAACAACGATCCAGAAGTGACAAATAACACCGAAAAGTTAAAACTAATACCAATAACCAATAAACTAATTAAAACCAAAAACTCAGTGAAAAATGTTTTTAATAAAATGAAAAACAAATGTGAAGAAAAACGAGTCAAAAATGGTAAAATTTCACATAACTATATCAAATACATTGATGCAAGATTTGGGTTCGTAATATTACCGGCGTCTTTGAAAAGTTGTTTTCTACCGACTGTCAGACAGACTAATATTATCTATTAGGATTTCATAATATTCATAAAAAGTGGCCAAATTTGACACTGAATATTGAGCAATTATGCTCTGAAATTGATTTAATACAAACTTGGAAAATGAAACGTTCGGAAATTGCCTTTTTGAATAAAATCCATCGTTAGTGATGAGAAATATTTTCAATTATGCGGTTTTGCAAACAAACTGATCTTTGGTTTCAGCACAACGACACCAAGAGCCACGCAGCCGGCCAAAAACTCAAGTTGTTGCATGATTTTACGATTTGCCGGTATCATAATTGACTTTATATTCCAGAGCGATTTAAAGTGAACAAACAGATGCTATGAAAGATGATGATGTTCACAAAGATTTGGTGCAATTGAATATTGCTGAGGACACCTGTTTTATATATGACTTTCTAGTCAGTATAAACTCTTTATGGATCAAAAGTTTTAACTGGGCAGCAAACTTTCCTGCTATTCTCATTTTATTCTAGACATTTTTTTAATTCCAGCTAAAACTTTTTAGTTTGGGAAAACAAATAAACGAGAAGGGATAATTTCTGAAAAGGTTCAGTAAACCGATAAGCGAGTGCACTCAAAATTGTTTACATAACAATGTTTTTTAGTGCAATTCAAAAAATTATAAATGAAGGATATAAAAAATTTGCACTGTAGTTAAAGGAGTCCAAAGTCTGAATATGCTATGAGCCCATAAAAATTTCCACTAAAATCTAATCTGAGTCTAATTGTGTTTAAAAATGTTCAAAATAACTTTATAAAGTATTTACGCCTAATCAATTAGGTTTTGTTACATGTAATCCATATTATTCTTTAGCATGCACTTTGAATATACACATTAAGTATTCAACAATGCTTTCGTAGATATAAAAAAATTAACTTAATTGTTAAAATTGTTTTCATTTACATTATATTCCAACACAAAAAATACAATAAATTTTTCTTCAACGAGTAGAACTTCCCAAAAAAATAAAAAAACCGCTAGACTTCCGGTTAATATTTAGTTACCAATGGCGCTGGTGTTGCAGTAAAACAGTTTGATACACTACAATAACTTTTAAGTGCAGACACGTTTTGTAGCCGGCCCTCTGCTCAAATACTCCCTCCAACTTTAACGAACTCTTCTGCGCTTCTTTAAATAATTACAAAGCTTGATTAATATGTAGCGTTTAAAAATAATTGTGGTTTTATACCAAAAGTAACATTAGAAATAAACAAACAAATTAGATGGACAAGAAAGAAACTGACAGCGAGACAGACAGACGAACAGCTAAATAAACGCTTAAAATAGTATTTACTGCAGTATTGCTGTCAATCAAAGGTGTTTGGTTTCTTTGTTGTTGGCTGCTTAGTGCATGTATGATTGAATGAATGACTGAAGAAATTAATGACTGACTGATTGAAGAAATGAGTATACATAAAAATTTTATTGATTGTGGGGAGAAGAGCAGAAGAGGTGTTGCTTTGTTTTGTTTTCAAAACCTACTTTAACAGGAAAAGGGAAATTGTTTTGTTTGTTGTTGTTGTTGTTGTTCTTTATTTTCCATTTTTCTTTGTACAAGAACCACCTTAAACATGTTCTAGGTAATTGTGTTTGGTTTGAAGTTGCCTATGAATGTGTTTGTTTGTATGGATGTGTTAAAGTCAAAACGGAAGCTTAGGTAAAAAATTCTAAATAGAATAAAATAAGGTTAAGAGTTCAAATATATTTATACTGAGAAAATATTTATTTATAAGTATGTATATACTTTTTACTAATTATGTACATACATATGTATGTATTTTCATTACTGAAATGTATTAAAAAATTTTTATTTTTTATATAAATAAAAGTGTCTGTGTATTAACTGAAATTATTATGTCAAGTTCAAATTTATCATTATTTTATTTTACGTACACACTTGCATATGTAACAAGAGAAAACAATTAAAATAGTTTTATTTTATTTTGTTTAAAGTTAACACCACCAAGTAACTGGTAATCAGCACAAGTAGCAGTTACAGTAACAACCTTTAAGGCAGAGTGTTATAAAAAACAGTTCAAGAAAGAACACTTAAAGAAAAAATGTAGGAAAAACATCTTTAGTTTTCCAAGTTTGGGGAAAAGCTACTAACAATATAATAATCAAGTAATCAAATCTTTATTTGTGTTGAAAGTTATTTAGATATCAAAATTTTTAAAAGACTTATGCTTATTTAAGTATTTTTTCTTAAGTGTGAATTATATGGAAGCTATAGTCAATTATCGACCGATTCGCAATCAATTTTGAAATATGATTTATTCTGTATAAAACTTATTTGTAGCGAAATTTGAATTGTAAATCAAATATTTATCACCGATAAAGTCACATTTCGAGAGAACATTTGTATAGGAGCTAGGTGAAATAATGGACCGATTTCAACCAATTACCAATTTTAATACCAATCGTCCTTGGACCAAAACAATTTAGTATGCCAAATTTCATCGAAATATATTCAAACTTGCGACCAGTCGATCGGCGTAGCAAACATCAGCACAAATCAATATATGGTGGTGTAGGGTATAAAAAGTACTATCTGAAGAAGAAGCAAGAGTACCAATAAATTCCCCTCAGTGGGTTCTTTCTTACAGAACAAAAGTACATAATTTTCAGCTTTTTGTTCTTTAATACAGGGTAAGAAAAACCTTTGATAGAAAAATTCTTTGTAGTTTTAATTTAATTTAGGGAAAAACAAAAAGTACCAAACAATAAAAAGTACCAATTTATTGTTTTTATAACGTATACCATTGAATTGAATTGGAGTTACTTTTTTCTTAATTTAAATACCGCGAAGCCTTGGTCTTGTCTTGCAGTCCATTTTAATTATGTATAACTCAAATTGAACGAATATATTTGCAAAAGTACCAAACTGTTTGGTTTCTAGTAAATAAAATATCACAATTAGGGTATCAGAATTATTTGATGTGTCTTTTGTTCGAATAAAACGAATAATTCGAATAATAGATTTTAACTTGTTGGAATAATACGACAATATTTTTATAATTAATCGAATTATTCGAATAATTTGAAATTTTTAAATAATGTAAAATGACAATTGTTTTCCTTCACCAAGTCGTGTAGGAATAATAATGAATAATCCTCAATATCACTTTCTTCAACATTCGCCACCATTTTAGGTTAGAATATAAGTATTCAATTAAGAACCGCACAGAAAAAAAAATCATGTTTTTTTTCAATTAAACCTTTAATTGATTTTAAAATAATTTTCAATTAAAATTTTAATTGATTCAATTACTTTTTCTGATTTTTCTAATATTTTCAATTAAATATCAAATTTTTTTTTAATTGATACTATCATTTTGTTTACAGGTCCGATTTCAATTAAATTTTTAATTGATTCTACAAATATTTTAATTGAAACTCATTTTTATTTTTTTCTGTGCGGCAGTGTATAAAGAAACCAAAGTGGTCCATTATTTTTTTATTTTCTATTATTTATTGTGTTTTCCTGTATATTCAATTCTTTGTATTGATATGATTAAGTAATATCATCGTGTTTCCAGATGTTTCTAACTATATTTGAAAATTGTTTCAACCCATAAATATTTTGTTGGCAATCACTTTCAATACTTTCTTTTAAGCTATTTCTTTTTATAAATAAGGAACTATCAGAATAAACATTTATGTTATTTTATGTGATTGAGAAACGTTATTAAACTTTCGTTTGTATTAAAAATGGTTAATATAATTTCATATTATAGATTTTTTGAGACTTCTGAAATTTAAAATTTCAACATCAAAATAATAAAATTTTAATAATAATAATTTAATTTATCTGTTTATTAAACACGTTTTATTTAGTAAATAAAATTAAAACTAAAAGGTGTTAAATTATTACTTTTTTTTATTGATAAAACTATGAACATTTTTAACTAGAAACGATAAATTAACACAAAAATATTTTTTCGTTTTATTCAATTATTCTTCATAAAATTAATCGAACTATTCGTTATTTGAAATTATTCGAATAATTATTCGTTAGAAATTGTTTGATTATTCGATTATTCACAATATTCATCTTCCTAACACCGTGATTTCATTTATGTATAGCTGCTGTAATATACATATGCAGCAAATGTTATTATCTTATTAGCAAAATATTCCATGTTAATAAGAAAAGTGCCCAAGAAACACTTGTTAAATTTGGAATTTTCAAAAAGTTGCAAATAGGTGTCTGATATTATTTTGATTTAGTTTAATATTTATTTTGAATTTACCAAGTGATCTTAAAGGTACCGGAATTTTTTTGTTTACTTTTTTCTAAAATGTCCACCATTTTCAAAAACTACAGTACAAAAAGTAATAGTGAAAGGTCAATGTAAGCGGCATGCGGACGTGGGCGGCAATCAGCTGTCTTTTTGCCGCTTATACTCTTTGTAGGTAGGCAAATGAGCGCGGCAATGTCAAAAATATGTAAATCAAATCAGCAATCGCGTGGCCGCCTCTCACAACATTGCCAGATTAAGAGAATTGCGATACTTCAAACTTTTTTATGAATAATAGTGTTATTGATATTCACCGGTAATACTGTTGCCGCTGGCGGCCACATGCCGCTTACATTGGCATTTCACCATAAAAAATCTTTCTATATTAGTTTAAAATATATTAAAAGTTCAAAAATCTTTTCTAACTGACAGCAACTAGTTACTTAATTTACGGTCATATTTGGCAAATATTTGCCCAAAAAGACGTAACCACTAAATAAAATAGTTTTGAACTCATTTATTTAATAAAAAAAAAAAAAACTTCGTTTATTTATGACAAGACACAACGAATATTTAGTTTTAATTTATTTGATGCTGTTTGATCTTGCAAAACTCCTTGTAAGAGTAAACAACGTCAAACAAATTTATGCTAAAACAAATAGTTACGCTTTTTTGAGTAAATATTTGCCAAATGTGACCGTACCTTTAGTAATGTTATGCCAATTAATTATAGTATTAGAGTTTGTGATATAATGAAACATTATTTTTCTTAGTGTATATAAATAATAATGTAACGCTTTAGTAGTTTTTTTAAATGTTTTAAAACTCATAAAACATTTGCAATTAAGAAAAGCAAAAAAAACACTAAAAATTAACATGTGTTTAATTGTTAACAAGTTTTAAAGAAATGAACAACAAAAAACTACATTGCTACTTAAGGGTAAATTATATAATTTTGTTATTTAACACTTTTTTGGAGGAGTTTGTAAATAAAAAAACGTATAGGTTAAATTTTATGTAAATTTAATTGACATTTAAACTTTGGCCAACAGTTGCAACTAAAAAAATATGTTGGTTGGTAATCATTACTGAAATGGTAGGTAGGTTGACATTGTAATTTCCAAAAAAAGATATTTTTAAGACATCTAAGTATAAGAAAATGCAAGTTTGAGTTTAAGTAAATTAACAAATGTTATTTTATTATTGGATTTAAAGTTTTTAGTGTAATTTTTATATGGACAAGTGTGTTTAATTACACGATTATTTTAATTCATTTATTTAGAAAACATTGATTGTCTAGGTTTTTTCTTAGGAAACAAACATACCTACATATATTTTTATGCTCAAGGTTGTTTTTTTATTTCTAAAGTTTATTTAGAGTTTTTTATAAATGTCAAATAATTTTTTCATATTTATTTATTGGTTTTAGCTTTAATTCTTTAAACATGTTTTTTTTTTAACAAAGTATTTATAAATAAAAAAGATATTTACTCGTTTCTTAATACAAATTAATTTCCAAAGCGTTATATTGCTTTTAATTTTTGTTAATTATTAAAAAGAGCTTTAAACAAATATAATTATAAATAATAATGAATTAAAATAATAGGAAATATTTAACCAGCAGTGACACAGAATTATGACCACAGGCGAAAGTGTTACGAGTAAGAAAACAAATTTATTAAAGTCAGATAAAAAACTTGTTAGACTTGAATTCAAAAATACTCAGGTATGTGATGAAAATTGTTTTCGTCGTTAAAGTGATTTTAAATCGTTAAAACATGACAACCTGTCGATTTGCTGTAACGATTTCATATTCCATTTAATTTCATGAAAAAAGGTAGATTTTGACATGTGATGCTTTTCGATATAGTCAATTTAAATTACTTTTCAAATTGACGTTTTTAACTTTGACAAATATTTAGGAAATGTAAGTTGAATTTATTAAAAATTAAAAAAATTTATAATTAATTTTTATTTGTATGTAGGGGAAAGCATTAGAATAATTCTCAAGAAAATGTCTTGATTGAAATCATGGAAAAAAGTGTTTAGATGCCCTTGAAACCGCTTCGGTAGTGTTAAGCTTTATTTATCCCGAAGAACATATTCTTTCCAAATATTGGTAGTGCAATGCATGCCAATATTTACATCATTTCCAACAGATCGGTGAAAGCTTGATTCTACAAAAAATCTTAAGGCAGCTGCCAATTGTATTGTAAGAGGAATGGATGAGCCTGTCGACCTATTTCCAATCTTATTTAAAACCATTATAAAACCTTTCTTGCTTAATCGAAAGTATTCCATGAATCTAAAGATTAATTGTGTACATATATATTGATAAAACAAATAAACATTTTTTATTACTACATACGTTTCCTCGGGCATTTTGTTTATTTTAATTATAAATATTTTTAAATGAAATTCGCAAAAACACAGTTCAGAGTTGTATTATAAGTTTTCGCAAAGTTGTATTTGTTAAAGACAATTGGAAATGAAACAAAAGTGGAAAATGATATCAATCGAAATCAGTCACATAGTTAACGATTTGGAAAACTCTTCAAATCGACCGATTTTCATCACATACCTGACTATTTAGAAAACGTTAAAGCTTTTACCTTGTTTATTTTTAAACAACTAGCTACTAAGATTTATTTCCATTGATGAGAGTTTTTATAACTCAAACTATTTTGCACTCAATAATAAAAACAAACAACTTCAAAATATAAACAATAAAACTTGTAAAACAAACAAAAAACAAATGAAACGGTCATATCTACTATTATTTATGACTCGGGTATTTTGTACTTAAAAAGTTTCTCAGGCGTAAACAAAATGCAATGCAATTACGTGTGGAAAATTTTTTAAAGTTTGTAAATAATTTACAGCTTTTTTCCTTTATGAGTTCTTTGGCAAAAAAAAAAAAAACATATGATGAAAAAATGCACTTGTATCAAAAACAAAATTAAGAAAAAAAAAAAACTCTTCTTTTAACAAAAAAATGTTTGCTCACAATGACTTGACTTTGACGGTTTCATAAATTTTTGTGGTCATGGTGAAATTTTTGCAATTTTTTTCACTTCTTGCGATGCACCGACAAAAAAAAACAGAAATAACTGAAGAAAAAGATATAATGACAGGATGAGATGAATATTAAAGATAAGTGAATATATACAATTTAAATATTCAAATGGAAAAAAATAAAAAAAATACTTGTATATTTTATAACAAAATTATTATTAACTTGTTGTGCTTGTTATAAAGGGACTTTTTTAGGGTTAAAGAAAATTTGTTATGCACGAATTTAAAATAAGAAATGTTACCAAGAGGTTTAAATGCAATGATTTGAAATGTATGTAAGTTCTATATCTTTATACACATCAAAACAATTAAATGCCCTTTATAAGTTAAGTTCATATGTATATCCACTAGTTCAAAATTATACTTTACTATCATCTATTTACCTAAACATATCACAATTGCCTATTTGCCTAAATATTTTTGAACAATGTAAACCTTAAGTTCCAAATATATCGTTATAGAAAATTGTCAGCAACTGAAGATGTTTACTTTCATAAAGTTCCTTAACAACAATAGCATGCAAATTATTTATATATTAGCGCAATTCACAATCTTGTGCAAATGATATTGCATTTGCAAAAAGGTTTAGCATATTTTGCTCTTGCTGTATATTTTGTTAGTAAAGTAAAGTAAAGCAAAAATATGCTAAACCTTTTTTCATATGCAATGATGCCATTTACACAAGATTGTGAATTGCGCTATTGTTTTTTTTTCTACTACAGCCTACCTACATGGTAACTTTTTTAGTAGTTATTTTTATTTTCCTTTTTTTTAAATTTCTCCGTAAATCTTTAACACTCTTAAACACATGTTTAGGGAAATTATATAAACAAAAACCGGCTTCTACAAAAAAAATAAAAATATTTCATTTTATCTACGTATAGTAGATATACGCATGTGTAAGCCAGACTGTCTATAAAAAACCTCAACAAAACTTGAAAGAAATTTTAACAAATTTATCCTAAAGTTGACGATAACACAGCTAAACATCCGCATAAATCCAGACAACATAAGAAAAAAATAAAACGCAATGCAATATGTTACATTAAAAGTTATAAAAAAAAACAAAATATAAAAAACGTCAATTTTTATTAAAAATGCATTAAACAGAAATTTTTAAAATAAATTAACAAACTAGATACACAGGTGTATTTAAGCTAGTATGCATTCAATAGATAATACAATATTATGAGACAACGTACGAGTTAACCACAAAGAGATAGTCTAATAAACGGTTTCTTGTAAACTAAAATTTATATCTACAAGTCCCTAGCTAGTGCCCAATGTAGCTGACTACAGTTTGGACATGCATATTCAAATACTCGTATTCTTACAACTGATGCTTAAGATTTTGTCAGTTTAAATTACTTTTCAACAAATATTTACAACTAACAAATATTTGCCCTAAAAGACGTAACCACAAAATAAAATATATTTGATTTCGTTTTTTTTTTTTATTAAAAACAACTTCGTTTATTTAGGGCAGGACACAACAAATATTAAGTCTTATTTTATTTGATGCTGTTTGAGCTTGCAAAACTCTTGTAAGAGTAAACAACGTCAAACAAATATGTGCTAAAACAAGTGGTTACGCTTTTTTGAGTAAAGATTTGCCAAATGTGACCGTACCTTAAGAAATATTTACAATAGTGAATGTTAAAAATTAAATTGTTTGTCGTAATTCCTTTAAAACTTGTTTCCTAATTTGTTAAGCATTGTTTAAATTTTCAGTCATTTATTAGAAATAAATTACCTTCACCTATTAAACTGTCTGATACGAGTGTATTATTTGTAATAACTTTAAGTTAAGTATGATAGCGCAAAACATCAATGAGTATTTAAGTGAAATTTATTTTAAAAGAACAAAAATTTACTTTTCAAATTTTGTTAGAAAGCGAAATAATAAACAAATAAACAATTAAACTTTAATGCACTGAAATAGTGTCAATGTCAAATTTAAACGATAAGTTTTCGTTTGTTTTTTTTCTACATTTTTAGGTCTACCAAAATTTAATGCGTTGCTTATTTACACTGATTAAGAAAAAAGTATTTTTGACATCGTTTTTTTTTTTTTGTTTGTTTGTTTAATAAAACTACTCATAAAATTTACAACAGCTTGAGATTTTTATCAGTCTTTATCTATTACACGCCTTATTAAAGATAATGGACATGATGTGTTTCTTTGTTTTTTTTTTCGTATTTTGTGTCATGTGCGTTACCAGCCATTTACAGCCGCATTTTGATTTGGCAATTTTGGTATTTCTGGTAATAATTTGTAAACATTTTGTAATGTATTTGTTACTGAATTGGACAAATAGTCTGTCATTGGTACCAGCAACTGAAATGTTGTAAAACTATGTAAATAGTGTTTTAAACATTTAATTGTTTGTTGTTTTTAGTTGGGCTGAAAAACGTAACAAGGTTAAAATTAACAAGTCATTGAGCTTTATTTAACTGGGACCAATTGATTAAAGCATGCGTTATAATATTAATATAAATGAATTAGACTTAATTTATAACAGCAAATATTCTGGGTTCTTATAAGACCCTAAGTCGATCTAGCAATGTCTGTTCGTCTGTTGAACGCACGATAGAGCCTCGAAAAAAAGACTTAGAGCAATGAAATATTTCCCAAACATTCCTTGCTTCACCAAAATGTTTGGTTTTGAAAATGTACAAAATTAGTCTGGTAGAATCCGAGTTATATACCAAAGTTTCAGACAACCTCGATATTTATCAGATATTTTGTTGAAAATGGTAAAAATCTGTCCACTATTTCTCATAGCCTCCATACAAATGTATCCCCAGAATTTGGTTACATTGCCTAGAGAAAAGCAGTATCCATCCAAAATTCTGCAAAAATAAGTCACATACAAAGTGAAATCTCAAAAGATATAAAAGATATATATTGTTTGCATTGGTCTATATTTTATCATATCCGCCATATAAATCCACTTCCGAAAATAACTTAAATACTTATAAATCTCTTATCAGTATCACTTTAAGTTGAAATTCGACATAAATGTATAATTCATTGTATCGAATTTTATGATGATTAGTCCATATTTAACCATGTCTCCCATATGAATTCGACACATGTAGTCCATGAATATATTTAAATCGGTCCATACTTAATCACATATATAAATTAAATTTCAGAATTTTTAAATCTCTAATAAACAGCACTATTAATTATAAATTCGGCACGAATAAACCACTGAATTTCATTGTGATCGGCCCCTAATAGGTCATAGCTCCCATATCAGGACTACTTCCTCACTACTCAATAACCTACGTAAATATCTTAATAATATCGATATCGAACCGAAATTTTACACAGATCAGTTATACGTACATATACAAAATCTATACTATTGGATTTTGTAAAGGTTAATCTATAATTGGTCATAGCTCTCCTATAATATCCACTTACAAGAATAACTGGAATACTCATAAAATTCTTGCAAATATCGTTATTAAGACGAAATTCAACCAAAATAAGCCTCAAATATATAGGAATTACGACACTATATTTATGTCGATAGGCCCATAGCAGATGAAAAAAAATTAAAAAAAATCCTATAAGTGTCATTATCGGCGCAAAGTGTAACACAAATGTCAAGTTGCAAGTATAAATAAATCACATTAATCGTATATTGGTGGTGGGTATATAAGATTCAGCATAACCGAATATAAACCTTATTTGTTATACCCTACAACACCATAGTGGGATTTACGTTGATGTTTGTAGCGCATATAAATATTAGTTCAACACACACCTAAAAGTATACATCGACACAGAATCACTTCCTAATTCTGTCTGTCCGTTTAGCTGGCTGGCTAGCTGACTGGCTTGTGCACAAAGTACAGGTCGCAATTTTGAAGCTATTTCAATAAAATTTGATATATAAAACTTTTTTGGTCCAAGGACGGTTGGGATTGAAATTGATTGAAATCGGTCCATTATTTCACCTTGTGCCCATACAAATTTCTTCCCAAAATAGAGGTTTATCGGTCATAAATATTTGATTTATGATCGTATCCAAACAAATTTCGCCACACATAAGATTGACCATATCTCCCATATAAGGCCCACTTTCGAAAATCACTTTAAATAACATAATTCTCTTAAAAATGTTTGTACCTAAATACGTTATACTCAATCAATATAAATATGTTTCAAATATACATAAATTATTTGGTCCAATTTTATGATGAGCGGTCCGTAATTAGTGATAGCTTCATACATAAGTCCTACTTTAACGACCACACGTTTCTTAAAAATATTGGTATCCATATATGTAAAATTCAAAACAAATTAGTTTCATATATGTATACAGAAATCATAACACCCATTTTTATAACAGCCAGTCCATAATTAGTCATAGCTTCCATATAAGACCAACTTTTGAAAATCGCTGAAATGCATAAATATTTTGAAATTGTTTATATCCAGATGAAATTTATCACAGAAGTGATGCCACTAAATTTTTGGATGATCGGTTCATAATAGGACCGAAAAATAATAGGACTGAAAAACTATTTTTACACATATACTGGGTGTAGGGTATTATATGAATAGTCATTATGTAAGCACATTTTATACTGATGTTTTCAAGACAAGAAAAATTATATGCATCCAGCAAACAACAATAACAATTTCATCATTAACAATTAATTTTCAATCTAAAACATTAAAATCAAATTAAAAAAAAAAAACTTATTTTAATTTGCATTCAAAATCACATGCTATACACAACTGCCTGCATACAATTAACAGTTGAAATCATTGTTCAATATTTTTCTACCATTAAGGCAACAAAACTACATATTCAATTGAATATCCAAAATATTTTAAATAATAATAAAAAACAAAATAGCAGCATTACAAATTGAACGGAACTTAATTAAAGAAAAAATTATAAACAAAAAAAAAAAACAATAAATTTAAATTTATTGAGTGTGAATTGTGGTATAAACAAAATTCAATTAAAATCTTTTTAATATATTCAAATTATTTTAAAAGTTTATCAGATAATTAATTAAAATTTAACAAGCAAATCAAACAACAAACGAAAAAGGGGAAAAACATGTTTTAATGGCGAATAATCAATTGAAATAAAATAATATTTTATAAACATTTCAAACCAGGCAGTTAATTTCTAAAACGCAAACTCCCAGTTTTGTCTTATAAATTAGTACATACAAATGATTAATCCTCTATACAAAAAATATTTAACAGATTTTTAAGACAAATTTGTCAGGTGAAATTTTATATTAAAGGTATTTTGTTTTATATTTTGTTTCTTTGCAATATTGGCATTTTTACAAAAAGAAAAAAGAAACTTTACAGTTCAAATCCCAAAGTTTTTTTTTTATTGTGGTGTGAAAACGACCCACGCTCAACTCAATACAACAAATTTTTTCAAAACACTTGTCAATTAGCTTGTTTGTGGTGTTTCTTTTAGCGGTTTCTGTTGTTATTAGAGTGTGTGTTTGTCGTTTTAAATGACGGTAATCTTGCCAAAAAGGTCAGTTAATAAACTCAAATACAATAGCAACAAATATTTATAGTCCCACTAAATGGCTAGCGCAAATACGGCTGTAATCAGCAGTTTGTTGAGTTGTAGAAAAAACAAAACAAAAAGAAACACATTAACAGGGTGACATAAGATAAAGTTTTCAACAAAATACATAAATACCTAAATGTTGTCAGCAACATGTTGCCAAACTTTTTTTTTTTTATTTCAGCAACATGTCCAAAATTTTTACCTACATATGTATGTTCAAACTAAATTTAAGTGAATTATTCTCAAAATTCTTTCCGACATGTTTTAATAGAAAAATGAGGCTACAAATGCAACAGCAAAATGTTTCTAACGTTTAGTGAGCAACATGTTGATAAAAATTAATTATTCTTGATTAAATACTTTGATAATAAGGGTAAAACAACATGTTGTTAAACAAAAGTTTAGAAATATGTTGCTGTAAATATTGATAACATGTTGATAACGTTTATTTAGCAATATGTTGCTAAATATGTTTAGAAAAAATTATATACATGTTGCATAAAATGTTCCAATTTAGGAATTTTTTCGATTTACGTGTAACATGTTTTCAGTTACATACATCTTCACATGCTTAAATTTTATTAAATAGGAAGCAAAAATCATTTAGATTTTAAAACTTTTTGAAAATGTATTGTTTCAAAAAAAAAAGAAATTATTTTGTTCGACACTATTTTCTTCACTCTGTAAAATATGTCTTAAATAGTTTTATTTGTTCACAAATACAAGTGTTTATTTAACTAGACAATGACAGTATATATTTATTATTATTATTATTTAAAGATGCTGCCTGTTTGTTCATTCATTTCATTGTTTGGTTTTTTTGATAAAAAAAAGGTGCGAAATATTTGTGTGGTTTTATCAATCGGACATTCATTAAAACAAACCAAAAAATAAAAAGGAATGTACAGAAAAAGTTATCTGTTTTATTTCGAATAATGGTCAGTAAAATGTAAGCCTAAACAAGGTTTGGCTACATGTTTGAAGCAAATATAAATTTTTCGATGATTACTCGTAACTACAACATCATTTAAATGGTAATAACGTAAAAAAGCATGTGTATCTTTCCTTGGATATTGCCCAAATTAAATAAAAGTGCAGCTGATACCAGCAGTTATTGGCTATATTTAATATTTGATTTTTTTTTTGTTTTATTTCTTGTCTTTTTTTTTCTTTTTTTTTTTTTGAAAAAAAAAACTACTAACTTTCTCTTTAAAAATATATAAGAAGAAAAAATTACCAACATCAAGAAATATACGTCTGAATATGTGAATTTTGTATTTATTAGTTATTTTTTCTTTGGTTTATAAAATATATTTATTTATTTATTTTTGTTTTGTTTGTTTTTTTTTTTTTTGTTATCTTACAAGTCAAACAAGTTATATTAGATAAATCATAGATAGAGTGAGTACGAGTGAGTCTTGGAAAGAGTTTGTTTGTTTGTTTGTTTGAATTTCCAGTATTTTAAGAAAATTCAACAAGCAACTGCAACAAACTGAAACAAGTGAAACATAATAGGCTTATGAAGAAAACTGTTTCAAGGATCATCAATTTTAAGTGGTAAATCTTTTTGAAGAAATATTTGAGGAAATCATTTTTTTTTTTAATAATTTTCAATAATTTGATCCAGCAATACAAAATATTAATCAATAATTTGTAATTAGTTTAAATTATAAATTATAGTTATAATATGTTTTATAAGCTAGCCAGCCATAAATAATGTTACAATTATGTTGCTAGCAACTTGAGTTATATAAAAAATATTTGTCTTTATTAAATTCCATTAAAATACATTGAAACAAAGGCAATGAACATATTTATATAGCATGTTTAATATAAAATGTTTCCCATCAGCAAAATATTTCGATAGCAACATGTTGCCAATGTTTAATAGAACATGTTGCGAAAATTGTTGGTGTTGATATTTAAAATATTTTTATTCTTACTGTTACCGCCACTGTCTATTTAAGTAATCAATCATTTTTAATTGTTGTTATATTGTTGTTAATTGTTGTTTATATATTATATGTATTTCTTGAGTGAATTTTTTACATGATTTTATTTATTGTAATTTTAAATTCCACGTGGGTTCTTATATAAATGTTTGTCGCCATTTTGGAAGATTTGATAATTAGAGGTTGTAACCGAAACCCCGTTCTTGGCATTCATACCAAAAAGAATTTTAAATCCAGAATATTTAGTTAAATAAAAGCAATACTGAAACAAATAAATAACTCTTTTTTTAAATCTGAAAACAGTGGAAGCCAGGGGCTTAATCCTCTTCAACACTTACAGTGAAATAGCAACATATGACTGCGTAAATATGGTCTGACTAAATCTATACATCAACATGTTGCGGAAATATTAAAGTTTACTTTTAACATTTAGCAATATGTTGCAACAATAACCTTAGTATTTTAAAGAAACAAAACATATTTGTTTGCATTTTTTATTTACTGCAACGCAAAGAAAAACCTTTAAATCTGACTTATTTACATTTGTACAAAAGATTAGCAACAACATACAGAGATAAATCATTTTGATATTTTTGTAATGATACATTAATATCACATCATTTATAATCAATTAAAATTTGCAGTTATACCTACGTTTCAGAGACAAATTAGTTTGAACAACTTTTTTTTAAGCTAATCATTAATGACAATACATTTATTAAGACTTCAAGTTTGTCTGCAACATGTTGCTAAGAAAATATTTTAACAATGTCATATATTTTAAAATAAATTCTTCAATTTTTTTTTTTCAAAAAGAAACGATTGTAAAACTCTTATTTCTATAAATTAGTTATTACAAATTCAAAATCTATCGCATAGGTTCTATATTCCAATACAAAGTGAAACTGAAATCGTTTTCAATTCCACATAGACAATTTGATGGCGTTCTAGAAAACGAATGAAACTTTTGTTCTACGATGAACCAAACTGGAAAAGATATTTTAATTTTAAAATCATTTTCACAAAATTTAGAATAGAAACCTAATGAATATTTTACTTCCACTTTATTTTACAAATTGTTCTACTTATTTGAAATTATTCTAAATAATCAGCCATGTCACAGAATTTAATTCCGTTCGGAAGTGGAATTATTTCCGTATTTTGCTTCTATAGAAAAAGTAAAACAAAAAATTTTTTCGGAATGAAAACTAGAATTGCTTAAAATTATAATTCCACATTGCATATTAAAAGTGGTTTCCTTTCGAAAAATTTTTCGTTTTGATTTTTCTATTGAAGCAAAAAACGGAATTAATTCCACTTCCGAACGGAATTAATTCTGTGACATGACTGAATAAAGCAGTTTTTTACATAATACAATTTAGAAAAAATTGCTGGGAAAGATGTGTAGGTTTGGAAACATTTTCAAATTTAGTATTTTTCTTTCTTCCTTACTAAAGATAAAATCTTATTATTTTCTTTATCGTTTGTGTATCATTTAATTGTTAATAAAACTTACTAATTTATTGCTCTTACTTTTACCTCATAATTTCACCAAATCATGGTGAAGTGAGCAATACTAAGTACAAGAACTTAATTTGCTACCAAGAGGTAGAAGCTTTCAAATGGAACTACCTGCCAGATTATTATTTTAATCATCAACAAATTAAAGAATATAAAAGAAATCAGTCAACCTTTATAGTAAAATTTAATGTTCTACATCAACATTTGTATTTTTACAACACCATCATCATCATCCTCCATCGCATTTATGCATAGATAATACGAGCAACAAAATGTTGATACACACTTCCCCTTTCGAGGCAGCACTTGATCCATGGCTACTTGACCATGTTCTTTACAACTTGTTTTTATTTTCTTTTTAATATTCTATGTATTTGTTATTTGTGTTTTCTATTTTTTTAACCACAAAATTGATAAAAGAAAAGTTCAAAAACTAAAGTACATCAACTTTAAAGCAACCAGCCAGCCGTGCGTGACCTTAGACAAAAACTCAAGAAACTAGCAAGCAACAAATAAAATGAAAATTATATAATTACTTGGTTAATGTAGTTGTACCTACATTATTTTATTTGGTGTTCTTCATCTTCATCGTACCTTACTGTAGGTATTAAAGTAAGATCATTCACTCAGTTCTTTTTACCTTTTCTTCTGGTGAAACAGGTACATTATAAATAGAATGAAAGAAAGATGTTGCTGCAGTACGAGTATCTAACAATAGCATAAAACAACAAATTAAAAAAAAAAAACGAGTCAAGAAACCAAATGAAGAATAATAATAATAAAGGTTCTGTTTTTCACGCTTTAAAGAATCTGCGGGTGTTTGGTAATTGTGTTTTAATAATGATGGCTACCGGAGGAAATTAATGTTAAAATGAAATTAAAGAAAAATAAAATAAAAACCAAAAACAAAAACAGAATAATAATTTGTATGAAAACAAATTCATTCATTTATGTTAGGCAGTTATATATTTCTTTCATTTCATTTATTTATTTTCATGGGGTTTCTTTACGAACAAATCAAAGAAGCGTGTAAAAATTAAACCCCTCTTATGGCTTATTATACGAGCAGAAAAGTAGGAAAAGAAAGAAACTATATTTGTAACACACAACAAGTGTTAAAATTAATGTTATTCAAAGAAAAATAATACAATGACCTTTTGTTTTGTTATGGCAAGAAAGCAAACAGTTCGGATTACCTTTACAAAAAATTAAACTAAATATTTTAGGATCAAAACGATTTTTTACAGGAACAACAAATTTTAATCGAAAATTTTCTAATTATTGAGGATATAAAATTCTAGCATTTAATGCAACAGTTTAAAACTTTAAATGTTGCTCAGCAACATTTGTGTAAACATTGCAATATAACTTATTATTGATATTATTATTTATTATAATTTTTTAATTTAAATGAAACTTTTACTGTCTTATTCAGAAAAAATTAAAGTAGACTTGAAATGTACTTTAAGAAAATTTAGTATAAAAATTTTGTCTAAAAGCACACTTCAAACCTACTTTATTTTTTATGAATACGGCAGTTAATCTTTACCGCTTAAAAATGTAAAATTTATTTTCCTTTAAAATTCTTAACTAAAAATAATTTATTTTATAATTTATTAATGTTGTTCTGGGTCTGGTCCCAAATGATGATTGTATTTCGGTTATTGACACTAATTTGTGCTGTTGGGTTTTACTTATAACTTTTGTGGTGATTGTTGACTTGAACATATTTTTTTTATTAAATTTTTGGAGTTTTTTTTACTTGTTTTTTTTACTTACTAATAATTTGAAAAGTTTGTATTTTGTATTTTGTATCTGCTTAAAAATGTTTGTGTTGTTGTGGCATTTTATCACAGGCTGAACTTTAGTTACAAATTAATTTTAGCCATAATTATGGGAAAGAAACCCAAAATTACTTATGTTGGCCAAACAATAGAAACATACTATTGAAACCTTTTTTTGGGCTACACTAAATAAGACGATGTTATGTTGGCTAAAGAGTTGGTAACATTCTGATATGTTATTGAAGGGTTTTAGATAGAATGTTTCTGAGTAAAATATTATTAACTGATAAAATATTTTACAATATATGAAAATATTGTTTCATGGTCCTAGAAATTTTTCAGCGATATGTTTATTATCATGTTTAAAAAAGTTTTAGCCACTTGTTGCTGTCCTTTTTTTTAGCAAAATGTTGCTTAAAATATTTCAACATGTGAATTAAACTGTGGAAACTGATGTAATAACATGTTGCATTTAAATTACAAAATTATTAGCAATAAGGACCAAGAATTGTTTCGGAAACAATTTTCTTCATAATGTTTAAAAAAAAAAACTTTTAGCAAACTGTGGCTAACACACTATTTCAACACATGTTTTGTTTATAATAAAAGAATTGCAAAACGTCAAGAGCTTGTTGCAGCAACATGAAACTATAAATAAGGATTTTTAGTTTTGAGCAAAGTATGAAGTTCAAAACATGTTGCTAAGAAGGTTTGTTTGTTTTATACAACTAACCTTTATATACATTTATTATGCAATACAAAGGAAATCTTTGTATTTTCTTACAAATGTATATCTATGTTTTGTAGCAGCATATTTCTAACAGCAATCCTACAAAATTTTAAGCTAATTTTTCAATAATTAAAAGTCTTAAATCCATTCAATAAACAGCAGAAAACATTAAGAAAATAAATGTTGATAGCAACCTTAGCAACATGTTGCTGAAACTGTTGTGAAGTACATATTTAAATAAAATGATTAAAACGTGTTTATAGATTTAAGCCTAGTACTCTGTTCAAATTTGGGAAAAATGTTGAGCAACATTAATTATTTGATACGGAAAAATTGACGTGTAGCCAATGTTGCCTATCACGCGAATTTACATAATTTGACGTTTTTTTAATTGAAAGTACGCCACATTGTTTTACTTATGTAAACAAAACACATGTTTTGCTTTTTTGTGAATTTAAATCGAAAATAAATAAAAGTTAAAATTTTAAAAAATCTGTGTTGAATCGAAATCTTTAAATAAAAATGAATAAATTAGTGTTGAATAAAATGAATAAACAAATATTACTAGCCGCTTGTGCAGCAGAACAATAAGAAATAGATATTGTTGTTGCGACAGAAGAGCTTTTGGATAAAAACGTGAAACAATTGCTACTTTAATTATTCCGCTGTGAAAAAATAATGTTGCCAGATACATTTCACATGTTTTTCACAAAATGAACAGAGTACTACTTCTGCAACATTTTTTTCATGAAAATTTCATGTTTATTTTTTTAACATGTATTTTGACAGCATTCCACTTGAAATTTTGAACAGAAATGTAAGCAACACGTTGATTTGTTTCTTAGCTTCAAATAAACCAGAAGATTAACTGCAAATACATTTTTTTGACATTATTCTACCTGCAGCCAAAAAAAAAATACTTAAACACCATTAGCAACATGTTGCTGGAGAAACATTATCTTAAATATTTTATTTAAACTAGTTTTTCTTTAACTTCAAACTAAATTTGTTTAAGATTACAAAACAGGACCAAGTTTATTTGCTAAAAAACTGAAACACTAAAAATTTCACTTTAAACTAATGGATAGAAAATCTTAAGACATTTTATACCTATATATAGTACGAGTATGTATATACATTTTTTATTTGTTTTTTTTTTAGTTTTTTAAATCATACTAAAAATTACAGCAAAGATAGATTTCAAATCTATTAAACTGGTTTGAAATTAGTTCACCTCTGATTAAGACCTACACTAAAAGCTATTTTTTGTTGTTGTTGCTGTCTAAATGTCTGTCTGTTTGTCTGTCTATCTGTCTGTCTAACTATTATATTGTCTATTTGGTTTTACAAAACAGACACAAATTAACTATAAAATAGGGAAGTTAAAGACAAAAGAAATCTTAGACAAAAATTTAGCAGGTGTTAGAAATAACGAAATTTTAAATATCTTTGCGAGAGCAAAACATAAAAATGCTGCAAAAGTATTTGAAATTTGTATTAACAATGCTGGGGAGCAGTTGCAGGAATTCAATTGAAAAATATAAAATACAAAAAACAAAATATTTCAACGAAAATATGTTTAATACAGAAAGGTGTGGTAAATATTTTGCGCTAAAATGAAAAGGAGAAATTTTTTATTTTCAAAATTTATAAAAAAAAAAAACGCAAATTTTTAATTTGATTTTTATCTTTAAAATTTGGGAAAAAGCAATAAAGACAATAACCCATTTATTTATGAGTTAGAATATTAATTTCAAATGATGATATCAACCCACTGGAGTGAAAATGATGTGATTGATGGTGTAGAGAATTTAATTTGAATTGGGGTTTCGTTTGTGTAATCATTAAGACAGGCAATTATAAAAATCATAAAAATTCACTTTCATTTTAATGGGAAAATAATTTGAAATCTATAAAAAAGTATAAAAAAAAATGTATAAAAAAAATATTTTATGACAATATATTCAATTCAAGGTTTAAGAACATTAAATTTTTAGCTGTTTTTTTAAATCATTTGTTATGAAATGTCTGAAAGAATCTGTTTTTTAGAATTTGATTGTCCGTCTTAAATGTTTTTTAAACAAGAAAAAAAAATGGAAATGAAAATATAAATTATATTTTTATGCTGTTTGAAATCGACTTTAGTTTCTCTTTATATTTAAGGCTGTCTATCTATGTAGACCATGTAGCTGTCCGTCTAACCACTTTATAGTCGTAGATGTCTACTTTACAGTCTCGTTTTAACAACTTGGCACGGTTGCAAAATGCACTTTTAATGGCTTCATTGCCACTCATTAAATGTTAAAAATAAAGAAAAATAGAACAAAAAATTAACTCGGAGTCAGTCTCTTTGTGCTGTATGCATTAACACTTTTTTATCCTAGTGTGTGCTTCAAATTTGTAGAAGAGGAAATGGATCCTGTTGTGTTAATAATGTGCTAAAGTGAATATGAATGACTTTGGTAATGGCTTAAATAGAAAACAAATGATAGTTTTATTATCATATGCAAATTAATGCAATATTAAAAATATGTATTAACGAAAAAAGCATTAAAAATCGTATTTTATTTTTGTATTGATTTAATTATGTTATAATTTTATATTTAATGCAATTTAAGAATAGAATCATAAAGAGAGTATTATTTCATCAAAGGTTTATTAAACAGCATATACATACAAAATGTCTTTAACTAGCCTTTGATGAAATTAAATATGTTTTATAAAAAAAAGTGAAAAATATAAAGGAGATATGTCAGCAACATGTAGTCAAACATTAATACATTAGCTTGATATCAAATTTATTACTTCAAATTTGAAACAGTTATAGGCTGGCAAAACACAAAACCGTGATATGTTATGTTATTAAACGATTTGCATGCTTTTGCTAAGAATATTTTTAGATTTTTCTTCATTTACAAAATATAAATCCTTTTCCATCATAATAAGTCATTTTATATTGAAACACTTTCTGCAACATGTTGCTTTAATGCATTATGAAGTGACAAACACAACATATTCTAAGTGTAAAAATCTTTTAATTACCAAATCTTTAACTTTATTTAATATTTATTCTAAGCAACATGTTGCGAAGAAATTACTTTGATGTATACTTAAAGTTTCTTATTACATGTTCATCTCTGTCTCAATTTATTATAAACCAATCGAGGAAAATAATTTCCTAGCAACATGTTGCTAAACTTTAAAGCAAATGATATTTCGTAATAGCAACAATTTAACTAAACTTAACAGAATCTAAAATTCACTTACGCAACATGTTGCTTAAATTGTTTGTTATGAATTAATGTTGCCTTAGATCCAATAACAACTTAATACTTGTAATCTCAATTGTACAATCTTCAACAAATTGATGCGGCAATTAGTTTTAGTAGTTCTGTAATGATATTCTAATTGAATTTATGTCTAACATAATTCTAGCAATTTTCAGGCTGCTACAAAAGCTAATATTTGCCACAACTTACAATTTATTTCTTAATTTATGAATTAGTCTGTGTCTTTGCAACACGTTATACCTGGCTGTTCAGTTCATTTCATAGATATGATTAATAATGAATAAAATTTCACTGCAAATGACTTTCTGGTAGTTGCAGGAAATTTCTTGGGTTGGATGATAATTCCTTATTCCTATCGTTATAAGAAATCTGTGTGTAATTTTCTTAATGTTTTTCCTAATCAGCACTTCCTGTACGGTGCAGCATGTTGAAGACTCGTACAATGGGAAATATCTCCAATGTACAACATTACCGACAATTTAACTACTGTCGATTGTGATGCTGGCTGTCTGCCACAGCTTTTTTTGTTATTGAAAAAAAGGGTTTAAAACAATTCGCAAGAATACTAACAAAAACCAAAAAAAAAAAAAAAAACGAAACAACAACCTGTCTAATTTACATCTTCAACATAAACATTATTTAGTTAAACGTTTTTGTTTTTTTTTTTCTTATTTACTTTTTCTTAGTTGCAACAAAAGTTTTCAAGTCGCAACATCTTCTCTCTCATTGGGATCAGGTACTCGTACTGAGCTGAGCTGAGTTAAATTTATTGTTATTTTTGGTTTCTTTTTTTTTTTTTGTGAAAAATAATGCGTTTTTGTTATAACGCTCAATAAAAATAATTGGTAATTTAAAAGCAATTTATGAGCCGCGTCATTTGCAATTGCAAATACATATTGCTGGCGAAGAGCAACATTTGATGCTGCAGGTTTGTTTTTTTATTTTTATTTTTGTTTTTTGAAGAGCCAACAAAGTCAAGTGGAGTTTGTTTTCTTTGTGTTTAACGGCAAGAGGCAGGAGGAGATGTTATAACCACGCTACTACGTGCAACTTGTTGCATACTACTTAACGTATGTAAGTACATACATATGTACATTTAGCAACAAGTTAGTTTGTTTTGTGAAAGCTAACATGTTTTAAATGTTGTAGATATTTGTCTGTATGTCTGCCAGTTTGTTGTTTGGCTGCTGTTGTTTGTTGCTTGTTCACTTGTTGCAACAGCTACTTGTTGCTTGTTTGCTGTTTTTTTTTTTCATTTCAAAAGCAAATGCTTTCACAAATACATTTTTTTCTGTTAGTATTCAAAATACATTTTCTTCGTTTTCTTCGCAAAATGCTTACAAATGAAAAAAAATGCTAATTTAAACATTATTTTTTCACTCGCGCTTTTACTTGACAAATGTCTTAAAGATTTGTCTTGTCTTGGCAAACAGTTCAGTTTTACGCTTTTTTTTCTGCAGTTTTGCTCATTATTTTTTTATTATGGCCGACTTGATAATTATAATTTAGAGTTAACAAATGTGTCTTAATATTTGTGTGAAATTTATAATGGCTTGAATTTCTTTCATGTAATAAATGCAATTTGGCAAATGACTAAGCTGTTTTACAGACGGAAAAAAATATGCAATTGTAAACCTTTTTGTTTAGTAAAAATAAAAGATAATTAAAGGAAAAAGTTGCTAAGAAGAAATTACTGCATTTATGAAAGATAATTTATAAATACAATCGTTGAAAATATTGTTTTACAAAATATTAAAGTAAATCAACCAGGGCCCTTTAAATTATTGGCAACATGTAAAATAAAACCAAAGATATTATTCATGTCAACAATTTTGTCTGCAATTCGCATTTTCTTTAAGCTTTTGCATGTAAATTTATTTCTAACAATGTGTTATAATCTCTAATTGTATCGATGTTAAGTTTAACTGACCAGTTAACTAGAGACCTAAAGATTATTTAGCATGCAAAAGTAAAATCATGATTAAACTATTACACAATCCATGGTAAATTGTTTGCTCATAAATAAGAGACTTACAGAGAGATATAACATGTATCAGGTTTAAAAATACTTTAGAGACATACAATCAGTAACAATAAAAGACAAATATTTAATAAATTGAAGAAATGGAAATTGTAAAACCAAGAATTCTTTAAGATTAAAAATTATCTGCACAATGTTTGAACCATTATGTACGTTATGCATCTTCACATAAAATTATTTTTAGCAGTAAAATTTTATTACAAAAATAAATTATTTTTGACATATGTATATATTTCATGAAAAAAATACTGGAATTTTAAGTATAAAAGCATAATATTAATTTCTGCAACATGTATACAGCAACATTGTTTTTTTCATATAAAAATAAACAACTTCTTTGCTGTAAACATTATTTGCTTTTTTTTAACAGTTTTAAAGAAACAAAATAAAAAACGTTCAATGTATTGCAATAGATGTGTGAGTTTATTGTCAGCAACAAGTGTCTAAGAGCATTGTTTTGCAAAATTAAAAGCAAAGAAATACAGTATTTTCTGCAACAATATATATAAACAAATGTTGCCAGCAACATGTTATTACATAGAGATTTTATTTCAATTACATTTTTACTACAATTCAACATCAATTATATATTATAACATAACAATGTAATCTGCAACAATGTTGCAGACATGTTGTACAATATATTTCTAACTTTATTCAATGATCTTACTTCTCACTTTTAAATTGTTATAAATGAATACAATTAATATATTAATTTAAAAAATATATTTAGTAATATCTATGTAGCTGGCAACATTTTATTTATTAGCAATGATAGCCTTTTTATTGTTCAGCATGATTAAAATGTTTTTATTTAAAAAAAAACACCTATTTAACTGAAATATTGCCAGCAACATGTTGTATACCAGTTACTTAAGTTAAAATATATTTTTCATAGTTTTGAAGCAACGCAATGAAAGCATTTACTTATGTTGCAATAAAAAATAAATTAATCATTTTTTTTCGTTAGAAACCCAAATTTTTGCATTTTCTACAAAATATGTTGCCAACCAAAGAGATTAACCAATTGCTTTGATATTATAATCTGCAACATGTTACTGGAAACAGTGTTTTTGAAATTTGTGTGAAAATGAATAAAAAATGTATTTTATCAAAAAATTTAGCCAGAAACATTTTACATTTAAAATATTTTATTAAATTCCTAATTTTAGTATTTTACTGATAAAAAAAGCATAATTTGTAACAATTTCATCCCTCACTGTTGGTATGTATTTTACATTCATAGGTTTCTACATTTGTTGTGGATAAATTATCGGACTTGTTTTCTGGCTGCCGTAATGAAATTTAAAACTACTCATTAGCCATTAATTACAGTAGATACAAATACTAACATCAACAGTTGCAACTAAAACATTGTAGACACACTAATATGAGGAGGATGATGAGTTCAGTGTCTGTTTTTGTTTTTATTTTGTATAAAAACAGCAATAAATCTTAGTTTACAATTTCTGATTGATACACAAAACTCGCATTTAAAATACTAAACAATACTTGTACTCGACTCTACAAGAGTTTAACATATTTGTTAGTATGTTTTAGTGGCTTTTTTTGTTTGTTTTTGGCTGCTAATGATATTTTTCACTACTTCATCGTTTGTTTTTAATCATCATGCCATCAATTTAGAGTTACAACAGCCAGAATAACAGAAAGAAAAACAACATAAGCTTTGCGGTTTTTGCCAAATTGAGTTTGAGTTTTTAAAATAGTGAATGGCGCGTGTAGAGTAAAAAATAAAATCGTTGGCAAAATACACACAAAACCTTAATTTTAAATGCCATTAAAAGTAATTTACCAAACTAATGCACTGAAAATGAGAAAAAAACACTCCACGATTGAAAAAGCCAGTGTAACATTGTTGAATATTTTTTATACCGGTTTATTGAACAATCGAAATCTCTATCAATGAATTTTTGCCCTCTTCCCAAAAAAAAGAGGTAAATACATTTTATTTCAGATTAGATTGCGCATAAAAAAACAAATAAAGACACAAATAAAAAGTACTTTGGTACACCTTAATAGATTCTGGTACTCAGTACTTTAAGCCTAGTACTCTGTTCAAAATTTCAAGTGGAATGCTGTCAAAATACATGTTAAAAAAATTCACATACAATTTTCATGAAAAAATGTTGCAGAAGTAGTACTCTGTTCATTTTTTGAAAAACATATGAAATGTATCTGGCAACATTATTTTTTCACAGTGAAATAATTAAAGTAGCAATTGTTTCACGTGGAATTTTCATCCAAATGCTCTTCTGTCGCAACAACAATATCTATTACTTGTTGTGCTGCTGCACAAGCGGCCAGTAATATTTGTTTATTCATTTTTATTTAAAGATTTCGATTCAACACAGATTTTTTAATATTTTAACTTTTATTTATTTTCGATTTAAATTCACAAAAAAGCAAAACATATGTGTTTTGTTTACAAAAGTACATTAGCTACACGTCAAATTTTCCGTATGAAATAATTAATATTGCTCAACATTTTTCCCAAATTTGAACAGAGTACTAGGCTTTATATTAAAAAACACAACAACAAATTATGGAAAAAATGTTTAACAACATTTTTGAAATATTGTAGCACACATTTGTTTAAATGCTGCTGAATTGAGATAAATTAATAAAAAAAAAATAACTTTAAGCAAACGCCAAATAAGGGCAAAAATAAACAAAATAATTTTTGTTGAGCAATGTCAGACATTTTTAATATTAACCTTAATCAGTATATGTAGAATTTAGTTTTAATTGTTGCTACATTATGAAAAAGGCGTGATCATGATCGATTTTGTTTATAAACAGATAAATATGTATGTAGAAATTGGTTTCTATTTCAAAGCAACATGTTGCCAATAATTATGTTTTATTCGTTGTTTATGAAAACAGGTTGTCTTTATAGATTTTTTAATAAATAGCAGTGTAGCAACATGTTGCTGGCAACATTTTTTGTTAATGTTTATGACTTTTTCTGTTAATTTCACATCTACAAAAAGGTTACAATTAAATTTCAGTTAAATAATTATATATATTCCGCAACATGTTGGTGGCAAAATATTCTTAACTGATTATTTTCTTTAATCGTACTTTTCAATATATTTTGCTGACATTTAAAATTCAATGTAAATTAAATAAAATCATTAACCAATATTTAGCAATATGTTGCTGGCAACATTTAAAAAATATTTTACTGACTTTTTACATTAGTTTTTCTTTATTTGTTGATACAATTTACTGTCTGTTTAATAATTTTATAGCAATACATGCAGCAATATGTTGCTGGCAACATTTTATCATATAAATAGTTTCCTATTATATATAATAATACTAAGAGTATATTTTTTGTTATAGTAGTTTGTTTGCATTTGCAAATAAATACATTTTTTACAACAAATATTTAGTAACATGTTGGTAGCAACATTTTCTCTATAAAGCCTAGTACTCTGTTCAAATTTGAGAAAAATGTTGAGCAACATTAATTATTTCATACGGAAAATTTGGCGTGTAGCAATGTACTTTTGTAAACAAAACACATATGTTTTGTTTTTTTGTAAATTTAAATCGAAAATAAATAAAAGTCAAAATATTTAAAAATCTGTGTTGAATCGCATTCGTTAAATAAAAATGAATAAACAAATATTACTGGCCGCTTGTTGTGCAGCAGCACAATAAGTAATAAATATTGTTGTTGCGACAGAAGAGCTTTTGGATGAAAATTCCACGTGAAACAATTGCTACTTTAATTATTTCACAGTGAAAAAATAATGTTGCCAGATACATTTCATATGTTTTTCAAAAAATGAACAGAGGACCTCTTTCTGCAACATTTGTTCATGAAAATTTCATGTGAATTCTTTTAACATGTATTTTGACAGCATTCCACTTGAATATAATAAAAGTTTTTACTAAAGTTATTCTGAAAAATTTATAAATAAAATTTTTTTGTAGGAATAATTCGACTTCATTAAGTAAACTCATTCTGCAATATGTTGCTGATAGCATTCAGTCTATTAAATTGTTTTTCAAAACCTAAATTTTGTTGCAAACAAATTAGCATCACATTTAATGCACTAAAGAAACTTATTTCCTAAACTTAAAAATTCGAACACGTTATCAATATCAATCAATTTACAAAAAGAGATTAGTGACTTTCGCTACTGGTATGTCAATTATCAATGACAGCTGTCAACTTGTCAGATAGAGAGATATTGGAAAATTAATAGATTAACATTAAAGTGAGTCAGTCAGGCTTAGGTTTTGTTTTTCGTTTGTTAAATATTTACATATTTCGTTGAACTTCCAATGATAATGTTACAAAAAAAAAAAACAAAATTTAAAACAAAATAGTATCAAACTTAAATATTTATGTTTCTTTTCAATTGCATATAAATAAGCAGAAAAATATGAATTTCAAGAAAAAACTTACCCGTATAAAACAAAACGGCGAACCATCTGTGGTATCTGTTGGATTTGTGTTGCTGCTGCCACTGCTGCTGTTATTGCTGCTCAATGTGCTCATGCCACTGCTATTGGCAGTATCACTACTTGAAGTGGTTGTATCCATTTTATGAGTATGTGTTGCAAATGTTGCAAACAACAAACCAAAGATGATGACTTGTTGCACGAGTAAAAGTTTAATAACAATAATCCAAAGTAAAAATTATAAATTTCGCTTTTTATTTCAAAAGCATCTAATGTGATTTTAAAAAGTAGGTACGAGTACTTTATGTTTTTTGATTCTTTTTTTTATTTTTTATTTTATTTTATTTCTTGCCACTTTAATTTCATATTATTAGTAACAATTTGCTGTTTTAATTTATGCACTAATTCAATTTTTAATCATGTTTAAACACGGAAATTGTTTAACACAAATATTTTTTATATATATTTTTTTAATTTTTGTTGCTATTTTTTTTATTAAAAATAAAACACTTGTAGTTTTGTTAAAAATTTCTTCTTTAAATTCACTTTTTTTTCTTTGAAAATGTTGTTTGTTTTTAAACAAAAATAAATGGAAAAGAAAGTCACTGGTGCATTATGGTCGGACGCAGAAACTGAAGACACACCTCCTTAATACTTTTTTAAATATTTTTTCGAATATTTTCACTTAAGTTATTTTGTTCACTTTTTTTTCATTTTCTTTAAAGGTTTTTTAATGTTGATTTATGTTGAGTGTGATATAATTCTGTAATGATAAAGAAGTTGATGCACATTAATCTTGAGCCTTATACAACATATTAAAACAACTTAAAATCTGGTTTTAAAATAATTTATTTTAATTTGTGTTGGGAGGCGAAGAAGAACAAGGAAATTTATTTTACATAATTTATCAAAACATGGATTTTATTTTTAGATAATTTCCAACAAATACAAAGAAATACATTTTAATTCATATTTATTCCTGCTCGTATTTATTTTCATTTTATAGTCTAAGGTTTTAACCAAATACTAAAGAATATTAAGTTTAATTTATTGCTTTATTGTAAGTTCTAAAAATGTCGATTTGTTTAAAAACATAGTTCCCGTAGTTTGTGTTCAGCTCAAATGAATAATGTTCCTAAATTTCAATTAATTGTTATAAAATTGTAAAACCATGAAATTTAGGTCTAGCAATATATTTAATGAGAAAGTTTTTAATTAAAAAAAAACTTGCCATAATACAATTTTTACAGGAATAAAACGTCAAGTATAAAAGTCCCGATTTTGTAATTGCAACGTTTAATAGTTACATTTTATAGATTCTCAGTTGCAACATTGATTTATAAGACTAGGCATAGTAAAAACATATTTTGTACCTATTATGGACTAATATGAAGTTAATTAATCCGGCTTTGACAACCTCGACCTTTAATACTTGCAATATTTAGTAAAATCATGTTGCTATTGATGAAAATTTAATAATTTATGCATTATTTTGTGTTTGATAAAAAATTGATATTAAAATAAATTCAGTTTAGCAACATGTTGCTGGCTATTATCATTGATCGTAAAATAATATTTTATTTAATTTTTTTTTTTTGCAAATGGAATATAAAAGAATAAGAAACAACTGTAAATCTGTTACATATTTGTCAATTTTTCGCACAAATTCAATTTGTATAATGTTGCTGGCAACATTGCACGATGAATAATAGAGTTCAGCCTTTGATGAAATTAATAACAAACTTGTTTTTTTTTTTTTAATATTGATTAACAAAAATTTCTAATTCTTTAATAATCTGCCCTTTTGTGTGCCAGGAAGATCGAAAGGTCGTTTATATTTTAAACTATTTATTATCTACAATTTTATAATATTAATATATGTAAATATGTTCAAATTGTTGTAGTAGCCCAGAAGTTATTAAAATTTATGTTATATCAATATTTCATTTATTTTCAATTCTAAATCTTCTGAAAATATTAAAAACCTTTGCTTAAATTGATTCGCCGGAAAATTTGTTTAACTTGACAATTTAACTTCTAAATAACTCAACATTCAACATTCCATTAAGCAACATTAACCTTTAAAAACAATTTTCAAATATAATTAAGCGTGTGAAAATAGAAACCTGTTTATAATGAAAGTATAATAAAAACCCTCACAATCTAATGCTATTTATTTATTACCTTTCCCCCAAAAACCACAATATAAAATATATTGATAATATTTGTTTGTTTTTTCCACTTTTTATAGAAAGAAGTTTTTAAACTATTTTAAATGAAGCAACAACACAAATCTAAGAGTTTAAAAAACTCCAAACCGAAAAAATTGAAACCGACAATGTAGAGGGGAGATTAACAAAAATGTTTGTGAAAAAAAAAACAGTAATGGATTAATAGATTTTCTTTTTATTTAACAAAATGAATTTTTTGGTATAAACTACTTTTCTCAGAGTTACTAACGATCTCATAAGCCTCGAAATGTTGTCAGCAACAAGTTGCTAACAACATTTGAATTCCTTAAATTACCGGTACCTGTTTTTAAATTGTTCAATGTTTGTTTAAGAAATTTCTTAATTAGTATTGCGTAGATTAGTTTAACATTTAGAAAAGTACATATAGTAAGAATTCCTCAAAATACCGGTATTTTTTTATTATTTTACAATATTTGTTTAGGAAATTCCTTTACTATGTTGCGCTGAAAACTTCCATGTAAATAAAATTGAACTAATTTTTTTTATTTTTATAAAGCATTTATAAAAGAATGCAGCTTATCTAATGACTATTATTAAATAAATATTAAGGTTTTTGTTCTGGTTGATAAAAAAAAAACTAGAGATAAACATTTGTTTTTGTTTACAGATACTCGTATAATAATTAAATATGAAATGATTAATACAATCTTTTTAGCCAACAATTTTGGAGTCATACGGGAGGGGAGTACAGATAAATGGTTAAACCATTATGTGTTCGACTTCCTTTTCGTAGAACCAAAACATGACGTCATTTGAGAATTTATGTGTTTAGCAAAAACGAAAAAAGAATCGTTATTTAATTACCTGCTTAAAAGGCAATTATCTCCAACAGAAAATCTTCTCAAACCAACCGAAAAGAAACACAAATTTGAAACTTTGAAACCCACAGCAACAGATTTCCATTTTACGAGTATGATGACTATTTTGTATTTTTTTTTTAGCATTTTTTTAAAATTTACATTTAATTATCAACAAAAAAAAATAAAGAATAAAAACTTCAATACACAAAATTAAAGTTAAGTTTCAGAATAGCATTTTAATCATACTGAGAAAGAAAAAAAGTTTCAAGGTTTTTATGATGAATTTAAACCAGGTAGAATTCCTTTGGTTTACATAATATAGATTTCTCTAAATATTTCACTTACAATTTGATATTGGTTGATTTAAAAAAATGTAAGTAAATTCAGTTACACAGTTTTACATTTACACAGCCATTGTGTCAGTTGTGGCAGTAGTACATGGCCATTTCCCTTAATTTGCACCCGTTTTTATTCACTTTCGTTGTATTTTATTTGCCAATAAATATTTACGAGTTTTTATGATATTGAAAAAACTGAACTAACTGAAAATGGTGCCAATTATATTTATTTCCTTTTATTATTTACACCAACGACACTAGTTTTAAACACAGCATTTAAATATCAGTACGAGTAAATATTTATGTATGTATGTATGTATGTACGTACGTACGTACTTACATACGACAAGTAAGAGTGTAAATAAACAATACTGCTAATCTTATCTAAATAAAAAATAAAATAAACTGTTGTTGTTGTTGTTGTTTTATTAACAAAATCAACGACAACAAAGAGTTAAATAAATAACTTGTTTATTTACATGATTATATAAAAATGTTACGAATGTTTCTGCAATAAATCGTGTTAATTTTTCATTTTTCTGTACGAAAAAACAATTAATAATCAGGTTTTGTTAAAATAAAAACTTTAAAGAAGCACGTTCTAGCATAATTTTCGATTATTAACGCCCCCTAGCTTATTACGCCCACAGCATAAGTATATGTAGTGGCCGTTCGTAGAAAAGGCCACTAATAAGGTTAGCTTAGAAGACAAAAATGTTAAGTCCTTTATTTTTACAGATTTCACAGGGGAGAAATAAACGTTGTAAAATCTTTTATTTCAATTATTTTTTGTTAATTCTTTTTAAAACTTAAAAGTTGTTTTTGAATTTTTCAGCAGTCTTAGCAGATTTTCTTTATTGCGTTAATTCAATGATTGACTTGGCACTTTTGTTAATGTTATATATGTATTTTCAAAACTAGGAAATCTAAGTATCAGAGTTTAAATATAGATTGAGCAGTTTCAAAGTTGACTACTTCGAGCTTAAAAGATGTGTAGCAAAATCTGATCAATTTGTCTCTAAGAATGTCAATTTACAATTTTGGTGCATTTAAAAATTTGTTTTTGTTCTGTTTTCATTGAATTAACAGAAATTGAAACCGACAAAGCAGAGGTGAAAATAAGATTTAGAAAAAGCTAATTATAAGATTTACAAAAATGTTTGTGAAAAATATAATATTTGAATTAGTCATATAAATGGCTTGCCTGCTCTAAATCGTATTGAATTATTTTAAATTTTGGTATTTTATCGAAGGTTATTAAATTTGTTTTTAATTTGTTCAATGTTTGTTTATTTAAATTCTTTAGATTGTGTTGATTGGACATATAATTTCTTAAAATTCTGGTATTTTATAAAAGATCTACTATTTTAGAATATTTTTTATGAAATACTTTTGAGTTCAGCTAAAATCAGAATTTTGACAAACCCGATTTTTTACTCTTATCCTTTTGAAACTCTGGTATTCGATGAACTTCAATATTCAAGTTTTGTTCTTCATTTCAGGCTTACAGCAATTCATAAGGAAACTAAACGAAAATGTTGGTAAAACATTGTCAAACAAGGACTCTTGTTGAAAAATGTTTTTATAATGTCCCGGGCTATTTATCACAGCCATGACATTAAAGTAATCATGGACAATATGCCCGTGACTGGAAGGAACACCCCAGCCGGTATTATTGAGTTGAACTACAGCCCCAGCCTCAGCTCTTTGGATAAAGTAATATAAAATCTGTGTGCTTGTTTATTGTGTCTAAGCTAAAATTTCCCCTTACAAATAATGTGTAAAATAGTATAAAATAAAGTGATAGCGAAATAAAACCAAACAAAAAATAAATTCAAACACTTTTTTATACTCATTACAATTATATTACCTAGAGAATTCTATACAATTTTGCATAATTTTTAATTTTATTAAATGTTACAAACTGTTTTTTAGATATATTACATGCTCAACTCTCAACAATTTGTAGGGTATATAGGAAAAAGTAAACGATCATAAATGTTTGAATTATGCAACTATCCAAACAAATTTCAACACAAATGAGTGGTAAATGAAGCGAAATCACATCTACAAATTTTGTGAAGATCGGTCCATAATTAGTCGTAGCTCCTATATAAGGCCCACTTCCGAAAATCAATTTCAGGAGCATAACTCTCTCAAAAATTTTGGTATCCCAATAATATTGAACGCAAGTTTATTACATATATTTACAAATAATACGACGCAATTTTATGATGATCGGTCCACAATTAGTCATAGCTCCCATATAAGGCCCACTTCCAAAAATCACTTTAAAGGCCGTAACTCGTTTCCAAATGTCGCTATCCAAATAATATTGAACACAAATATATTTCATATATGTATATAAAAATAATATGGTACAATTTTATGATGATCGGTCCATAATTAGTCGTAGCTTCCACTTAAGGCTCACTTCCGAAAATCACTTTAACGACCATAAATTTCTTAAAAATGTTGGTATCCAAATAAAATTCAACACAAATAAGTTTCATATATGTATGTATGTATACAGAAATTATGACACCTAATTTTTATAATGGTCGGTCCATAATTAGTCGAAACTCCCATATAAGACCCTCTTCGTAATTCACTTTAACCTCCATAAATCTTTTAAAAGTATTTATATCGAGATAAAGTTTAACACATATAATACTTATATTCACAGACATCATGACACTAAATTTTTGGATGATCGGTCCACAATAGGTTATATCTCCCATATAACGCCCATTTCTGAAAAACTGTTTTATACATATGCTGGGTGTTTGGTATTATATGGTCGGGTTTGACCGACTATACTTTCTTGCTTGGTTTTTTTTTTTTAATTTGTTCAAACAATTTAATCAAAACACAAAGATAATACACATCATATAGCAATGGTACTGGTACTGGTATTGATACAGACAACAACATAATAGCGATACAAACATCATGATTATTTCTTCATTTTACTATTTTTGTATCATTTTCATTTTTCAACAAATGAAGTCCAAAAAAGAAGCAAATATATATGTATGTGATTTCAAGACAGTACATTACAGTAATAATTTCTGTAAAGGTAAAATTAAAGTACCGTTACGTTTATTATGAAATAAAGAAAATATATTGTTACGTTTTTAAATTTAAAAAACGGTGGTTTATTTCCTTTAAATAAAACGGATTAATTTTAATTGCAAAGTAGTTTAAAGTTATAGCGAGTCTTTATTTATACAAATGTACACAAAACAATTGACATAAACACACTTATGCTTGGTTTTCACTATGTAATTTTTGTTGTCAAATTGTACAAATTGTTGGCAATTGTATAAAAACGGGTTGTCATATCATGATTTTCATGATTGCAAACATAGATGACGCCATATGACAACCCGTTTTTAAAAAATTGCCAACAATTTGGACAATTTGACAACAAAAATTACATAGTGAAAACGCGGCCATCAGCATTAAACACATTCACCACAGCAGTCTATCGACTACAATATTCCAAAAATAAAATACACACGTTTATATGTGAATGATTATTTTGACGACAGCAGGGTAAAATAATCATTCACATATAAACGTGTGTATGTATTTCATTTTTGACATTTGTGGTTGGTAGCCTATTGTGGCGAATGTGTTCAATGCTTCAAATTACAGTTTGAGAACGCTTTGATGTTCACTGTTTGTTCTATTTTCTAGAGAAGACAATCGAAAGAGCCTTTCTATGACCGTTAAAACTTAATGTTGTCATACTGCGTGTTTGTAAATATATAATTCCATAACAATATCTTTGTATTTATGTACATATATTTTCACATATAATTATTTTTCATAGGTACATACATATATGTATGTATGTATATTGTAATAATATAAATAATTGATCAAAGATATCAAAATTTATAGACAGTTGTTTAATATTATTTGATTTTATCTGTAAGATTTGAATTGTTTATTGTTTGTTGTCGGGATTATTACTACCTCTAATTTTCGCATTCAATTCGTTAATTATTTATTTCTTAAACGTTTAAACAACTAATTATTAACATTTAATCATTAAAAATATTAAGAATTATTTTTTTATGGCCGCAAGTTAAGTATTTTTGTCAGATAGAAACTCTTATCGTTAATTAGAATTTGCCGTTTAATACAAATTTTATTTGAGTGTGGGAACTATCAAAATTCTTACGTACATAGTATTAGAAATAATACATTATTTTGAATCTACAAACTTGCTTGACGCCTAAAACTGTTTTTAAATTATACGTTGAAATACATACTCGTATGTTCCCATATAGGTACAAAATATTATAAAATAAAAAAAATTAAAAAATCAGTTCATAAGCTAAGAATCGTACAAAACTCAGCAGAGACAGAAACATGTCAAAAAATCGAAGTAGTCGTGGTATTTTTGCTCATCTCTCAGCTATTTATTCATCCAATTTTAGGGATTTGCATTACCAGAATTCTCATGATATTTCAAGAAACTGCTAATAATCCAGAATATAGGCAGCAAATATACGAGTTTACTGTAAATATACATATTTACAATAATAACATAAACTTACAAATTCCGATCAACTTTTTGACCCGAACAGATGAGTACGAATCTTAACGTAATTCGTTAAATTCTATTCAATTGCTCTTTGCTCTTTATAAAAATATAAATAACTTTAAAATAACTAATATAAAAAACAGAATGGAAATGCAAATTCAGAGCCTCAAATTACCAATTTTGGATGCTGAGATCCAAAACCGTGTTTACATGTGTAAAATTTTTACTGAGGCATAAGAGACCAATTCAAGGAATTTTAAGTTTTATAAATAAAATATGTAATTAAAAACACTAAAATCTTTTTCTTAAAATTACTTTCTTGTATGTTGGAGAATCTACGCCATCGAATAATTATCAGGCATGTTCTGATAATCACTTTTTCGTGAAGTGATTTGAAATCACTGAAATGGTGTTCTGTGCACAAAAATTATTGAAATCTCGTGATTTAAAACCGGTCATCTAACAGCCTAATGATTTCAAATCACTTAGAGTTTTTTAAGCATTTTTCATTGAACTCTTGTAATAAAATTATCACATGCACTTAAAATTATTTTTTCTATTTTACTACTATTTTACACAGAAAAAACTTAAAATTTACAAATTTAGTAAGACGTTGTATTTATTGCGGACCATTTTTTTTAGATGTTTACATTTTTCGTGATTTACTTTTACTTTTTAATAGTCAACACAAAGAAAATCAGCTGTTAGCTAGTGATTTAGAACAATCAAACTCACTACTAATAATTAAAAATCTCGTGATTTTCAGAACACCAAAATATTCCTCCCGTGATTTCAAAATCGTTCGTGATTTAAAATCACCATGATTTCAGAACATGCCTGTATTATAGAAAATATGTATGTAAAGTTTTAAGTCAGTTAAGTTAAGTTCCATTATATGTAGGTATATATGTATGTATATAAATCGGAGACATTAACGATTATAAGTTTTATTATAAAATATTTACTGCCGTATTTATAAAAAATTTAAGTACTTTAAGAAAATTTTGTATGAAAATGTTGTCTTAAAGCACACTTCAAGCCTACTTTATTTTTTATAAATACGGCAGTTAATGTTTAATAATTATTTTTTAAGGAAAAATATTTTCAATATATTTTTTTTTGTGTTCAAGAAATAAAACTTATTTTTTGAGTTCAAATAAAAATTACTGTTTATATTTTATTTCATTATATTTGAGTTTTACTTTTTTAAAAGCAGTGTATTTCACAAACAATTCAGTGATTAAAAGATTATATAAATTGCATACTGTAGTATGGAAGATTCAGCAATAAGTAATTAATTATTTAATTTATAAAACTCAGAAATCATTTTTTATTTTCTGAGCAAAAAAGTAAAACTAAAAAACATAAGTTTTATTTGGAATTATAATCTAAACCAAAAATAAAACTTAAAATCTAGAAATTATTTTGTAAGCAATAAATATCTAAAACTTAAAAATTATTCATTAAAATTAAGTTTTTTAATTCAAAATTAAGAAACTAAAATCACTTCGTTTTCTGATAGTGTATCTGCTTAGAAGAATATCGGTATACTGCAATGTATTAGGGAATTGTTCCTTGTACGAGTATATGATTTTCTTGTTTTAAATTTCAAAAAATGTAGGTTCAATCGAAATGTTAAAAATCATAAGTGGTGAATGAGGGTATATGTATATAAGTTTGTTATTCCGTGTGTAACACTGAGAAATACCCATCTGAAACCCAACAAAGTATATATATTCTTGGTCATTACGAAATTCTAAGTCGATTGAGCCATGTCCGTGTGTCTGCCTCTCTGTCTGACTATGTAAAACACTTTCTCGTCCAAAGGACACAACCGAAATCAAGTTTACAAAAAAACTCCATAAAAATTGATATTTTTAAAATTTTTTCTTCCAATTTTTTTAAATATATTGCAAATATTCCCATACAATTTTGTATACGTTGTTTTTATGATAAAAGAAAAAAGTGTGAGGAAAATAGTAAGAATAGGTCCATGTTTTCTTATAGCCCCCATACAAAACTCTTCCCGAAATATTGCTCAATTATACATAATATACATAATATATATATATATAAAAATAAATTGGTAAGAAATCGCAAAACGATTTTTTTTTTCAGTTCGGTACATGTTTGACCATGGATCCCATATAAAGTCCACTTACACAATTCACTTAAATACGTATAAAACTGGTATAAATAATGTTAAACGGTTAAAATTTGACATAAATAATCCTTATAGGTAAATTTAGTACAACTATATGTTATGGTGGTCGGCCCATAATTGGTCATAGCTCCCATATAAGGACCACATCCGTAAAAGCCATTTGTCTTTATATATATCGTATAAATATCGGTACCGACTCGAAACTTTGCACAGATCATGGGCACAGATCACGGGTTGTCTATGGCATCTAATGAGATTGCAATCATGATTGCAAACATAGATGACGCCATATGACAACCCGTTTTCATACAATTGCCAACAATTTGGACAATTTGACAATAAAAATGACAACAAAAATGACATAGTGAAAACCAAGCATAATATACAGTAAGCTTTAAAGTCTAATTATAAAATAAGCTTACAAAAGAACAGTCTTCTAATCATGTTTGTAATAAGCTTACATTGGTAATATTACCAAATTTGTAAACTTAAAAATACATACAACCTATAAATAATTTTACACTGTACTACGGTAGTAAATTTTTTCATATGAATTTTATTTGGTTTTAATTTAATAAAATTATATTTAAACATTTATAGTACATATCTGTATTTTATAAAACATTTAAAATTTATATACTATTATTTTTCTTTTGTTTGACCACATAGTTTTTTCGGGATTTTAATACATAGTTGTAGAAAATCTTTTAGTTACATTTTGCTTAATAATTGGTTTGTTGCAGTGATGTTAGATGTGACGATTTTACTTCATTTTGACGATTTTTTTCGACGAATTCGAATTCGAATCACTTAAGTTTTGACGATTTAATCCCGTGAATAAATTTACTCTAAACTTTAATCTGGCATCAATTTTCAAACACTTCAATCTCCAAGTAAAGCTTTTTCTTAGTTTGTATAGGTATGTAGACTCTACATTGTAGAGGCAAATATGTTTATATTTATATGTAAGTACATCAAACACTAAGAGCAGGAAGGGACTACTATATACACAAACCGTTTTTGTATTATGTATTAACAATAGTCCAAAACGAAATAATTAATTTTTAGACATACAATCTTTATTAGAAATCAATCCAAAAAAGATGCTTCATACATCCCAAACACATAATTTAAGGCTTTCGTTAGAGTCAGTAGTAGCAAGAATTTTGGAATTATATAGTCCACTAAAAATATATTTTTCTTTTGCTGCCAATATCTATGATATTGATAATGCGAAAGATATATTATTGAATATAAATGACATTAACGAACTTTATTTTTGTTTTTTTTTTTTTTTTTTTGTAATATGTCCTAAATTTCATTAATAATATAAGCAAAGTTTTTCAAAGCTAAAAAATTCAAATTCACAATATGCATACAGAAATGACAAAACTTTTTAAAAATATGTTATTAAATTTTGTTAAAGAGGATTGTAGAACTAATTACAGTTCAAATCAAATTAATTTTGAGACTATAAAAATCATCTTAAAAGCGATGCAATACATATACATACATACATTGGTGTATATGTTAAAGAAAAGATAACACATTGTTAAGTTGATAGTAATATTTATAATGAATTTGTTGACAATTTTGTATCTATTGAATTATGTTATCAAATAAAAAAAGATTTGATTTTGATGACACTATGATGCAAAACTTAAAGTTAATTTCACCCTTGTTAATTTAAAAAAAAATGTTAATATTATTCCCTTATTGAAAAGCTTTCCTAATTTAGGATCCAAAGATAAATATCAAGTCATAGAAAATGAATTAAGTGAACTAAGGTTTGTTGATATTGATGAAAGTTCCCTAAATATAAACATGTTTTGGAAAAAAGTTAATGTAATAAGGTTAGCAAATAATAACCTGCATTTCCCAATATATGTGAGCTAGTGAATAATTTAATGGCCCTACCCAATTCATCAGCTAACGTTGAAAGAATATTTAGCCAAATAAATCTTAACAAAACTAAGATTAGAAATCGGTTAGAAACAAAAACTCTGGAAGAAATTTTGCTATCAAAAGATTTTTTGTGTTAATATTGTTGAAAATATTGTAAGAAATCATAATTCTAATATATATGTAGGTATTTATGCAGTGGTGATATTCGAAATATTTAACAACCGGTTCGCTTAAAAAAAATGTATTTTTGTCAAATTTTGAAAAAATAGCGAAAATTTTTAAGTTTGTTTATGTTGAGTTTTCAACTGTCAAATTTGCTCATGTTTTTTGTACTCAGAGTAAAGTAAATTTGTTTATTTTAAATAATAATAAAAACTGAAAATTAGGAAAATGATAAATAATGATTGCTATTTTCGTTTCTTTTGTTCCTGATCAATGATCAAAATAGCCCGTGAGGAAAAACAAAAACCTCAATAATAATAAATAATGATTTTTGAAAATAATTCCAATTTAAGACATAAACTAATGTGTTAAATAATATCATGTGAGTAGCTGTAAGATAAAATCATCCAAGAATCCAATGTATGACCAAAATAAGAGCAGTTCTTTGTACGTTTGGACAACTCAAATCATTTGACAACTGAAAAATATTGGGCCATAACCATAGACAAACACTAAAGTCGGTTCTTTTTAAAAACAACTTTAAACTTAAAACCTACTTTTAATTAATTTGTAACTATAGTCAAAATTTAAGGTAGTTTTAAGTTAAACCGATTTTAACTCTAGAAAATAATTTCATACAAACTGTAAAGAAAAATAAGCAAGTGGCAGCTTTAAACAGCTGCCATTGAAAATTGAAAAAAAAATCGCCAAAATAATAAAATTAAGCGGAAAAATTTAAGAAAAGTTTGCGGTGGAAAAATGGAAAAAGTAAGATTAATATCATAATTAGGCTATGTTGCCGTTGATTTTTTGGACTACTGCAAAAAGAGAATATTTGCGGGAGTGTATAAGATTGTATAAGATTTTTTTACTTTTTTATATTTTTGTACACATCCAGTTTTTGTTCTTTGCATAAACAGCTGGTTGATTTTAAAGTGATGTTAAATTATTTAAAAGCAACTTCAGCTGGTTTTAAATTAAAAATAGTTTTAGCGGTTAAAGTATACTTTAACGTGTCTATAGTTAAAGTAAAGTGTACTTTTAACAAAAGTCAACTTTTTAACTATTAAAGTGCACTTTTTTGTAACTATGGTTATAGCCCATTGTTTTTGTTGCCGAGACTATATCACCTTGATAAATACACATTGTATAAAAATCGTAAAAGCAAAAAACATAATATGCAACAACCGGTACGGAAAATTTTTAAAATTTTAACAACCGGTTCGAGCGAACCGTACCGTACCGGCTGAATATCAGCACTGTATTTATGTATATAGTTCGTGAAATACCTATGTAAAATTTATTTTAAATGTTAATATCTACATACATATTACATTTGGATGTATAAGTATTAAAAATTATAAATTTTTTGGTTTTATATCATTTTATACTTAATATCTTTTTATGTTTTAATAAAACAATTGATCTGTGTTGATATAAAACGATGTTTTTATATGACGATTTTTTCCAAACTACTGACAATTATGACGATTTTTTTTCAAATTTTGACGATAATTCGAAAAAAAATATCTAACATCACTGGTTTGTTGGGACTATTATTGCACTATTGTTAGACAACAACAACTATAAAACAGTAATGTTATGAATATTACAAAAATAACACATCACTTATAATACTACCTTCCGGTAAATGAAATGGAATGGTATAGAACAAGATGATGATGAAAACAAAAGAATACAAATAAATAGTATGTGAAAAATATACCTACATACACCTACAAATAATTATTAGGTACCACTTTGTAACAATGTAAATTTTGTTATTGTATTTTACAATATGTAGAATTATGTTTATGTATTACTTTTTTGATTATTATGCATAACGTCTCATATTCATATAAATAATTTTTTGAATTTCCATTGCATTGAGACGGCAACACATACACTATCACTATGTTGTGAGTATGTGGGGTAGGGTTACATTCCCATAGAAATCATGATAATGAATAAAAATTTGTGGTAAATAGAAAAAACTAGCAACATACACCACAAAATGTCAGCCACTACTCTGTATGATATTTTTCTAACTGGCAAACCGTTGTTTTAAAATCTCGCGTAGTTTTTTGTTTTATTTTAAATTTTAATACTAGTAGTACATATATATATATATATATAGTTGTTGTGGTTTTTATTGCTTCACTCTCCTTGTAACGAGTTTTATTGTATTTGATTTTAACTGTTTTGTTTTTACACACAATTTTCAAAATAAAAATATGTGACCGTTTCCCGTCTTCAAATGAACCGCACGTGTCAAAAGTCGTTTATTAACTAAAAGTCCAACTGTTGTTAGAGAGTTAAAATATGGCTCAAATCAGTGTTGGCAAACATGGTACAATTGTACATTTTTTGATACATTTTAGACACAGTTGGTACCGTGGTACTACCACGAGTCATTTGGTACAATTTTAAAATACTGTTGCATCAAATATTGTATTTCAAATGAAATACATACATATTTAGATAAATACCTCTATCATTTATGTTACTATTTGTGTAATAGTGCAATGTAATAATGCAAAGAGATTTTATTAAATTTTATGAACATATTGGTACTGATATCAATTTGATCTTTAAATATGCATCTATAAGATGATTACGACAAGAATTTTTTGGTTGAATATTTAAAAAGGTTAAATTTTCGCAAATAAACCAATACTTCATTAATAAGAATATTTTACATAATCGCGATAATAAACGCAAAAAATATTCTTAAAGAATTAGAAAAGTAGCCGTCTAACTAACTTTAAACAAATACAAACAAATCCCAAATCAAGATAATTTACAGGAGACATTTTATTACGATACGAGCTCTGTTTCTTTGTATTAAAATAAAATTGCTAGAGTATTCTATGAGAACTTTCTTTCTGGAAGACTTGAACAAATGCTTCATCTAGTATCATTTTCCAATAGAGACCAGTTTTATAGCATTTATAATATCACCAGAAGTTAGATGATTCTTTGAAAAAGTCTTACGCCGTATATGTACTTTTTATCACTTGCAATTAATTAATCAATACCAAACGAGTATGAAATTGTTTATATCGAATTTTTATAAAGTAAGTTTGTGTTAAAGTTTTATTATTATTTAACAAATATAAAAATGGTACCGTGGAGGTCTAAAAATTACATTTTTTATAAAATTGGTACGAAATCCAAAAACCTATTTTCCATCACTGGCTCAAATAAAGAGAGCAGGGCTGCCAGATGAATTTCGAAAAAAATAATCAAAATCCCGTTAAAAAATAAAAATCCTCATTTCGAATTTCTGTTAATACTTTCTATAATAGTATATCAAAATACATAAAATAAAAAGAAATCAAAAAAAGTATTGTTATATAAAACACAAGATGTGTAATATATTTATATTACACTATTATTTTACAAACAAATTTTACAAATAAATTAATTCAGACTTAATTACAATGTCGAAAACAAATACCTACGTTTATTTTAAGTTTTAAAAAACATTTTGAGTTTTATTTATTTTCAAAGTAGCATCTAAAATTAATTAATTAATGTTTACCAATAAAAATATGTAATTTCTACTATCCTGACTCATAATACTATTTATTATTTGGAATTATATTATATGGCAACACTTATTAAAAACTCAACAAAATTGTCAATAATTACGAAAGAAACATATATCATCATATTAAGGAAAATTTCACTTTCAACAAAAATCATCCAAATGACCCGATATCAATCAATCAGTCAAATCTGGCAGCTATGATGTTTGTTAGTGTGTGTGTGTGGGTCTCTCATTCTCTCCTTCTCAATCACTTTGTCAATACGCAAAACTGCAACACTGTTATAGAAACAACTCTGTTTTTTCAGTATTTTTTTTTAGAGCTTATCCCCAATTTTGGATTTGTCATCCCCTAAAATCCCCAAACTTATTTTTTTTAATTTATTTATTTCTCCCAGCCAAGAAATATATCAAATAAAAAATTTTTTCAAGTTGTAACTACTTTCAGTAAAAATAATTTAATGAACTTGAATGAGCCTCTGACTAAAGAAATACCAAAAATGTTAAATTTTTATTTTATTTAAGAAATAACATATTATTTTTTTAATAAAATTAGTTTATTTGCAGCCATTTTAAACAGTAAAAATATATTCTACATACTTTTCTAATAAAATCCCCTAAAATTGTTATCATCCCCAACAAATCTTCGGATCCCCAAGATTGTATCCCAAATCACGAAAAAAAATCCCCAATTTGGGGATAAATCCCCTAAACTGACAACGGTGTTTTTGATACATTTTTTAAGACACAGTTGGTACCGTGACTACTCTACCACGAGTCTTCTTTGGTAAATTTCCAAAATACTGTTTTTTATCTCTAAATTGGTTATTTTTATAAAATAAAATTCTTCTTTTATTTTATTTATTATTTTTTTTATTTTTACATAAAAAAAATTATTCATAAAAAAGACATTCATAAAAAAGACATTTACACCCGCACAAGAAAATAGCGCATGCATTTTTCCCCCTGTCCACCAGCTGTTTGTTTAAATTAATATGGCAACACTGAAAAAAAAAACATCAAAGAAAGGAAGGACGCACGTTTTTTTAGAGAAAAAATTTTGCAAATCATATTCTTCTTTTTTTTAAAGTTTGAATACAAAAAAACCCCGGTTTTCAAATTCACAAAATCTGGCAGCTCTAGTTGTTTGTTCGATTCCACAAAAATCGTAAAATAAAAAACACTTAGCGCCATCTAAGGTCAATTACGGGTTTTTGATGTTGTTTGTTGTTTGTACGTATTTTTTTCTAAAAATAGAACCACAAAAATTCCCATATTCTTTTTTCTAAAAAAGTTCGCAATAGAACATCCGAGGTTGTTTTTCAAATCAATTTTGCAACAACCACCCACCCACGCACAAAAAAGGACGACGCTGAAGATGATTACGACGACGTTACGACAGAGCACTTACGGAGAAGAAATTTTAAAAAGAGTGGGCCGGTCGGACTGACGATTGAGTGAGGGAGGAGGAAGAAAGAAGTCGACCGACTGACTGCCCTGCCTGCACAGAATTTTTTCTGCCTTGTGGTGAATTTAAAAAAGGTGGTGAAAAATTGTGGTGAGTATAAAATAGTGGTGAGTTTTTATAAATTCACCACAAATACCGTTATTCGAAATTTTCAAGGCCATTGAAAATTTGTCATCCTAAAAGCAGGCAATGGATGTGCAGTTTACAGTTTTACGGTATGGTTGCTGAATTAGCTAACAAATAAGAAATTCACCACAAATATACCGTTATTCGAAATTGTTCAAGGTCATGGAAAATTTGTCATCCTAAAAGTAGGCAATGTGCATTTCTTTTTTTTTTACAGTTTTACAATGTGGTGTAATAAAAATAATTCGATTGAGAAAAGTTTACCGCCTGGCCCACGATGTCGAACGATAACGTTCGCTTAGATAAGACTTAACAGCCTGTTTATGTGGACGTATAAATTAACAAATCACAGTATTGCCTGTATGTAAATATATTTGTTTTGTTTACTCTTGTTCATATTGAATATCTTAATTTACTATAAATAATGGCTACCCTACTAAGAGCAAAAAAATAAACAGCTGGATATAAACAAATCAAATTATTTACAAATTTGTATATTTTTTTTTACTCAATCAAGTTTGTTTATTCCACAATCAAGTTTGTGTCTTGAGTCTTATCTAAGCGAACGTTATCGTTCGACATCGTGGACCAGAGGGGTTAATTCAGAATCGTCACTTTCAAAGAAAAAATCGTGAAACTTTTTTTTTTAAAACAAAAAATAAAGCAGCTATGAATAAAAAGAGTATCTATCATCACACTAGCACTACGTATGCCTAAGAAAGAGCCTTATTAAATTATAATAATATGTAATTATAATAATTTACTGATACTTAAACATTGGCTACCTTTACAATTTGTTCTAACAGTGAAAATTATTTTACTTTTAATTTGAATTAAATAATTTTTTATTTTTTGAAACCATTTAAATATTCTATTCATTGTACATTTAATCAGTTTTTATCTTATATTTTTAGTTAAATTTTTTCTTGTTTTGTTTAATAAGTTGTTAATAAATTTATATAATATATTTTTAACAGTTGTATATTAATAGTTATGTGTATAATATAAGAAACCATTGGCATTTCTTATTTTCCATTCGTTCTACATACATATATGTATGTATATTATTTATATATATTTCTAATAAAGTGTGTGTAAACATTTAAAAACACTTATTTGCTAATAAACATTAAATATTATATTCCAAATTTAAACACAGTCATACATTTTTATTTAAAGTTTTGTTTGTTTGTTTTAGATTTAGTTTTAAAACATCGCAATATAACACCACAATATACGTAAATCTTTAAGATTTAGTTTCAAAACATATTAATTTGACGAATTTTCATCTGTTTTTATTTATTTTATTACTAGGTAATATTTTTTTATTTTAATCTTCATATAAAAAAATAAAACAATATTTATAATAAATAAGAATTAGTGTAACAACAAGTTACAAGCCTAAAATAATAAATGCTGGAATTACTTTTAAACATTTTCAATATAAAATTTTATTCGAAGTTTTACTTCAAGTTAAATATACAAATTGTTTGAAAACAATTATATACACTACAATTTATTTTTGTATATTTTAAAAAATTTACAAATTCTCGCAAGAGGAATAATTCTCAATTAGCATTTTCAATATATTTATTTAGTTCTTTTATTCACCTTTTTTTTAATATTAGGTCACTTTTAATAATTATATAAAAATGTTTATATACAGTCGAACTTCTCTATAGTGAACTTCTATACAATTAAGCTGTCCCTATTATAAATTAATTTCAAACACACAACTTTTTCCGTTCCAATTTCATTATTTTTGATCTCCTTATAATGAATTTCCATGCAATGAAGTTTTCTATACAATGAAGCAATTTTGCAGGTGTAATATTTGACTCATATGCGTTTTTGTCTCCATATAATGAATTTTTCAAACAATTTTCTGTTACGCATACTAACAACTTTGTGTACTTTCTTCCGTTAGCTGATTTAACTGCTCTGCAGGCTTCATTTAGGGAAGTAACGAACGTTGATGCATCATGTGAAGATTATGCCAATGTTTATATTGATGTGCAGTTTCGGCTATGGCAGGTACATACATATTTATTTATTAGTTTTGTGTACATACATACATATTTTAATCATAATGCCAAATAAATGTGTGATGTACATTAATTTTACATTTATAGAGTCAGATAACGATGAAGAAGAACCGGCCGGTGAAGAATTGGCTGACGTCAATAAGACGATACCCACATTGGAGCACGTTTCTTTATCAATAGATGTACTTTGAACTTTTGTGGAGATGAGGAGTAACGTGCCGACTAATGTATTTAAATCTCTTAATGTATTAGAAGGTTTTGTTGAGGAAGAGAAATGGAAGAGTGTAATCCAAACTAAAATACCTGATTATTTTAAATAAAAATGGAAAAAATATAATTTTTATATAATGGTTTTGTTATTTGGTATTAACGTTTTGATGTGGAAGAAAAATGGAAAAGTGTAACCCAAACTAATATGCCTAATTATTTTAAATAAAAACTGAGCGAAAAATATAATTTCTGTATAATGAAGTGATTTCTCTGGTCCCGCCAAGATTCATTATAGGGAAGTTCGACTGTATTTATATATTTTAATATCCAATATTTCGCTATCACAATGGATAGCTTCCTCAGGGATAATACAATTTTTGAATTATAATAAATTAATAATTGAAGTATAAAAATTAAATTTTTTTAACAGAAAATAAAAAGTTTACAATGATATACAATTATGATATATAGTATACATATAAAAACTTGTTTGGAATAATTTGTCGTGTCTTACAAAACTGGGAACTATATCTACCTTTCGCCGATTTTTATTCCAAGCGAAAGTGGAATTAATTCAAAATATTCAGTCTGAATATCCTCCTTCATTCTGATCGAAAATATAATTAAAGCCGTATTTTGTTTCTCCAGAAAAATTGTTCTAAGTGGAATTGATATATCATTTTATATTTTGAATTTCATTTTTATGGGAATTATATTTATATATATACATATATTGATAATTGTTAATTTCTGCAAAGGTGGGATGATATTCAACCTATCCCATCTTAATTTAATTTAAATACATGCATCTAAAAATTCAAGTTCGTTATATTTCACTACAACTAGCTACTAAACAACTAAATTAAAAAAAAAAACTGTAGGGCTTCGTTTTATAAAACGGTGCTGGGAAAAAGATTTGATGCTATAATATTTACCATAAGATATTTTTTAACCCCCTTATTCAAAAATGATTATTAAATTTAACAAACGTTTATTAAGCAAATTTTTATATGCAAATCTGTCTTAATAAACGTTTGTTGAATATAATAATCCTTTTTGAATAAGGGGGTAAATGTTTTGCGTTTCGTTTTAAAAAACAAAGACTATCCCCCTTATTCATAAAAACTTACAACAGGTTTATAAAGCAAATTTCTATACAAAACCTCTTATAAACCTGTTGTAAGTTTTATGAATAAGGCCATATATTTTTTATTGGACAAGAAATTCATTAATATTCATAGTAGAAGTGATGATCATAAATAGCCCATAATGATAAAATTCGAAATTTTAAGTCATAGTAGAATGCTTGCATTAACTATTGGAATGATTAAGACTGAAATTTTATGTTACAAGGCAACTTTGAAAAATCTCACTAAATACGATTTAAAAGAAATATATCTTATATTTAGAACAATGAAATTTGTTTTATGAATTTCTCACTTAAATGTTTAATTTATTTATTTATTTATTCATTTCGTAATATTAAGCCTAGATGGCCAGAATAACAATATTACATAGTCTAAATTCCATAATGATTTATTAATGATTAATTAAACAATTAATAAAATAATTCAATATAAATTGAAATGAGAATATTAATTATCATATAAAAGAAAGAAGGAAAAAAAAGAAAACATTTTATGGCTGCCCAGCCGTAATAACATATAAGTAGTAAACTAATAGATAAAAAAAAACCCCACACAGGTCCCATCAGCTGCAATATATAGGCATACATGGGTGCAAAATAATTCATCGATAAGTAGAAGAAAATAATTCAATAATTGAAACAAAAGGCATTATAAGAATGAGGAAAACTGTAGCTATCCATAAATTAGAAGTCATCAGTGAGTAGTAGATAAGAATTTCATAATTTTTAAACGAAAAACATTATTAGTTTGACAGAAAATTCGCAAGGAATAAGGTAGAATATTCCATAATCTAGCAATTCTAACAATAAAATATTTATCAAAGAAAGAAGATGAAATTCTGGGTATACAAATTTGAGGATTTCTAGTGGATCGTGAAAAAGTGAAAGATCTGTACAATGGAAGTGGCCGGCCTTCTAAATTTGATAATATTATGAAATAAAATTATGTTTCCATACTTAATAATGCATACAAAAGAACAACCCAGAAAACATTGAACAGAATAGGAATTATGATCTCTACGCTTAACATTGTAAACAAATCGCACTACAGAATTTAAAATACAACCAATCTTTTTTAAACGTGTTGAACCTGTGCCAGATCATCAATAATGAATAAGCCATGTTGTACCTAATACGTAGTGGCAAATACAAGTTAGATGAATAAATCTTACGTAAAATACTAAAGACCTTGCCTTAAGAACACAAATTATGTTGATCCGATTTGCTTGAATCGATGTAATCGTACTTTTGACGTATAACTTTTATATTTATGGACTGTTTTAGCTGATTTTAAATTATGTCAAAATGTGGTTCTGCAGACTTTGGAAACGTAATTGTGTTGTCTTCTCTATATATAAGGATTCTGGAGGGTTATTGTGTATTTCGATTCAGGGGAGATATTCATTCGATATTCAGGGGAGTGAATATTTAGGTTCGCAAGTTATAAACAGTATGTATTATAAAGTATGTATACGAGTACACTTAACACTGATTGGTATAATAAGGTTAGAACTTGCAGAGCTTTTCTGGAAAACGAAAATATTGAAATATGGTTTTTAACTTAAATTATTATACGAAATTGTTTGTTTTGCTTTGCCAAATAACTCCCTTAATGAAATGTGTAGACTTTTTTGTTCTGTTTAAAGAAATATTTACTTAATAAATTGTTGTTTTTTGTTGCTAAAACTTAAAAAAATTATTAACTATTAACAAAACCTTATAAATCCTTAATATAGAAAAAATTAAAATTTATATTCAAAGACTTAGCAAATTAACATGACTAATTAATACTTATTTTAAATAAAAATTAAAAGAAATATATATATATATGTTATATATGTACATATAACAAAAAAAAATTAAAGATAAAACTAAAAGTCTTTTAAATTTTCTTCTCTCTGCCAATATTTCTTTGCTTTCCACGTTTCTTGTCGTTTTGTTTATAAAATTTACTCTTTTTTGGAGGTTTTTAATGTAAAATTATGATTAAATATGAAAACAAATGTAGTAAAACATATTACAAATAAATAAAGTAACATAATTCAGACTTGAGCATTTCTATAATAGTGAGACAAAAGTATAAAAAAAAGAAATAAATATGTAATTACGTATATTGTGCACTATGTACTGTTATAATATGCAGTATTTGTATATGCATATAGTAAAAGTACAAAAGAAGTAAATTAAATTAATGTTTAATTAATTACAAATTATGAAGACTTTTTCATACAATTGAAATAAAAAGGAAAACGAATATCTTTAGCATGATTTTAGGGTCAAACCATTAAACCGTTACTTATAGAAATATTTTCAAATTATCTGTTATTTTATATATAAAAAACCAACGAGTGCATTCTTCAAATTCTTTTCCTTTTTTTTTTTTTTTTTTTGCATAATTACAAGTGTAAATTTGTATAAATAGTTTTTCATTTAATATTTTGTTCAACTAAATTTCGAGTGCTTTTAAAGCCTTATTTTCCAGTTTAGTTTGAATTGTTTTTTTTATTTAATAAAAAAAAAACATTAGTTTTGTTTGTTACATAGTTTAATTTAAAAATATGTATAATTTAGGTAAACAATTAAAAAATGTTCAACTTATATTTCTGTCGTAATTGTAATTTTATGTTTTGTTGTTTAAGAAATAGCGTTTTCATATGGCAGTCATAAATTTTTAATACATATACATATATGTAATACATATATACATATATATATATATATATATATATACATATATATATATATATATACATATATACATATATATATATATGTATAGCATTTTATTTAAAGATGAGATAATATAACAATAATTAATTTGACTTTAAAGTGTTGCAGTAATATTACAAAACTAAAATTAAAAAAAAATGTGTAAATATAAAAAGAAAACAGTTAAACTTTTTAAATATATTTATATGTACGTATGTATGTACATATATATAGTATAATATAGTGTATAGGTATATAATGTAAATGTAATAATAAAACATCAATTGTATAACACTGACTTTAATTTTCATAATAATGATCCCATTTGTTAATTGTAGTTAGTTTGTTTGTAATAATAATTTTATTTAATTTTGTTTTGTTTTCTTTTAAATTTTGTTTAACGACAATTTTGTTATTTGTTTGTATAGTATTTGTACATACAATTATTCAATTTTCAGTTTGTCTCCTTTTGATTCCTCTTATGCAGAATAATTGTAAATAAATGTAATTATCTTATTTTACGATTTAGGAAAATATAATAAAATAATTTGATACTAGCGAAACATTTGGAACATAGAGAAATAACTTATAGATTTCCGTGGTAAAATTCCGTAAACCTTTTTCAGTTTTATTAATTTCTGCCTTCTTATTACGTTTTCTGTTATTCTTTGTAGTCAATTTCGGTATTCGTCCTCTTGATTGTTGTAAAATATGCCCGTCGAGTTTTCATCTCTTAAACTGCAATTATAGAAAGACACTATTGAAAAAAATAATTTAAATTACACAACTATCGAGACGATAGTTTGGGTGAATTCATTCACCAGTCTTTTCTGCTTAAATACCTTGATCAAATGTACTAGGATTGATATAGCTCAATAGATCCTGATCTGACATTGTGGTCAAGTCTTGGGGTATAGGGGCCAGAGGTGCTACAGCGGCCGCTGCTGCAGCGGCTGCTACAGCTCCCACAGCTGCCGCAGCTACTGGATGTAAATTGGGTGTAGAAGGTGCGGCAGTTTCCTGGGTAACAACTGATCCATTGGTGGTAATAGCGGCAGCTGCTACTGATTTCTGTAGGGCATTTTCAGTAGCCAATGCCACAATCAGAGATTCTTGGGGTGGTGTTGTTCTACAAATGGGTAAAAATAAAATTTATATCTATTTGTATATTTATAATACATGCACGTCTATGTGCACTTCTATGTATAAGGTATCGATGTTCCCGACTAATATGAAAATTTGATTCATTTTAAGACTACGTTTCTCAATTTTTCTGTCCTGGGATCAATATTTGGTGAGCTGGATCAAAGGATAAAAATGTACTTTGTAGAGGTTTTTTGATTTTTTTCTACATTTCTTCCAAAGGAACTATATGTAAATTTGGTATCATATGAAAGGTCTTTGAGATGCGCATTCAATCGGTTATCAAAAATAAAAAAAAATAAAAAAAAAAAAAAAATTAAAAAAAAAAATTTTGAAAATTTCAGACAAAAAAAATTTTTTTTTTTTTCATAGAATTTACTTAAATAAATAGTTGAAATTTCTTGATTATAAACATCATGCAATTTAACCCAAATAGGTTTTCCCGTTTTTTAAAATTCTATATATTTCAATTTTTATTAATTTTTTTTTAAACCTAAATTCTTCCCTATCTGACAATCTCTGTTAAATCAATTCGTTAATGTAATGGGTATTAAAATAACGAAAATGTTATAAGCTAAAAAAACGGGAAAACCCATTTGGGTTAAATTGCACGATGTTTATAATCAAGAAATTTCAACTATTTATTTAAGTAAATTCTATGAAAAAATAAATAAAAAAAAAATTTGTCTGAAATTTTCAAAATTTTTTAATTTAATTTTTTTTTTTTAATTTTTGATAATCCATTGAATGTACCTCTCAAAGACCTTTCATATGATACCAAATTTACTTATAGTTCCTTTGGAAGAAATGTAAAAAAAAAATGAAAAAACCTCTAAAAAGGACATGTTTATCCTTTGATCCAGCTCACCAAATATTGATCCCATTGAGAAACGTAGTCTTAAAATGAATCAAATTTGCATTATAGTCGGGAACATCCGCAACTTTATTTTGGGGCCCCCCTAATGTACATGCTTAATATATTTTTCAACCATGCAATTCGGTAAATAATGTGAATTCGTTTTACAGAATTCACACCATAAGTGGATTCGTTTATTTGCATTCGGTTTACAGAACATTAATGTTTATTACTTTCATTACTTATTCATTTATTTTCTTCTGTTATTCAATTAGTGAGCAAATATATACTCGTACATATAAAAGTACTACAAAAAATTAGAACACTGATAATTTCAATATGAAAAATGTACCAATTTATTAAATATGAAAGGAAACATTTTCCGAATAGAGTGATTGTAGGGAGGGTGACTTATATTGCCCCTCGATACTCGATACTCGTTGGGCACTGATAGAAATACAAAATGCAAATATTTAATATTATTTACTCAGAGTTTTTGTATTAATGCCCAAAGCCATTTTTATTTTATTTACGATTTCGAACATTGCGGCTTTTAGCCACATGAATTTTTAATTCAAGTTTAATGAATTTGAATTAATTATGAATGATATGCATATACACACATTAAAACTTCAGATTTAAAGAAAAATCAATGAAAAAAGGTACTTACATGCCTAAAGATGGAAATTGAGAAGAGACCGTTTCATTACCAACAGCATTTGCGGCCACAACATTAGCCTGTGTCGTAGGCACCACGTCCGAATGATTCAACAACAAATTCAATGGATTACACGACAACGGATCAGCGCTGACTGTTTGGGATGACATTATTTGCTGTTGTGGCGAATGCGACTGATGACTGGTGTGACAGTGGTGATGATGTTGTGTCTGTTGTTCCTGGTTTGATATAAAATCGGCAGCAGCTTTAATGATCATATTACTGACAGCCGTCGAGGTGGCTGTTGTAACTTCGGCTTGCATAGAAGTGGTGGTGGTCGGCACTGCAGTTGTTGCATCACTGGGTGGTGTCATAATAATGTTGCTTAAAGCTAAAGCCGCCACGGCAGCGTCTTGTTGTGTGGGCTGGGCCTGCATAGCAATGTCGTTGAGTATGGAATTGGCCATAGTGACCTGATGAGGAGCCATAATGTTGGGCACCACAGCAGTGGCCGCCCCATTGTCCGAACACAGTATGGTTGATGGTGAGACGGAGGGGTTCATAATGATGTCTGTGGAAAGGCCGGCAGCCTGGCTAACTTCGGGATTAACACCTACAGAAGGTGTGGAGCCGGTTGGCAACAGTTGCTGCAGCGGCATTGAAGGTGTCAATTGTACGGAAGGTTCTGAATTCAAGATAATATCTTGTGTTATGGGTGAGTTGTGACCGGTGAGTGAGTTGGAAGGAGAAGTCCCCGACAAAGGTGAACCCGAAACTGATGAAGAACTGGACGATGAATTTGATAGACTACGTTCGAGTACTACAGCAGCAGCCGCCGCAGCTGCCACAGCTGTTGTTTGTGGTGTGGTCAAAATATCGGTGAGAGCATGATCTATAGCAGCGTTATTTGTGACACCAAATAATGAGGGTTCTTGCACTGGATCTGTAGCATCGGCTACATTCGCCGACTTTGCTAAATCTGTAATAAATTTGTCTACTTTTGCCACTGACACCGCCTTAGCAATTTCATTCTTAACAGCCATTTCAACGGCCGCAGCAACGGCTACCTCCATGGGTGTGGTAGTGGGGGCAGCTGGGGCCACAGGAAATCCTTGCATACTGTTATTATCATACATTATGGCGTCCAGGCTGGCTTTGCGACCATAACGTGAATGATACTGCAAAGCTGTTGGACTTTGAGGTCCGCCTACACTGCATGCAGCCACCACTGATTCGGGCGAGTGTATAGCATCGGCCAAGGAGTTTTGGGATGACTCATCTAACAATTCGGTTTTTAAAGCTTCAGCTGCTACCACCGCATTCAGATGCACCAACTGCTGGTCCGTTATCAAAGGCTGGGTGTTATTCAATGATGGCCGTCTTACTACCATGGGCATGTGTGTGGTAATGGGTGGTGGCATCATGTCAGCATCAATTTCATGCTTAGTTTCTGTTGGTGGCCATAAAGCGTTAGAGGCCACTGCCACAGCGGCAGCAGGTGTTGTATCCATAAAAGAGCCATCTACAAATACACAGGAAAACTAATTAATAACGCCCGAGGGTAAGAAACAGTAATGTTTTGTTTTGTTTATATTGATGGGTCTTTTCTAAAGGATATATTTTTATTTTATGAAAAATAAATAATAAATTATTTTGTTTTTTTTTTTTTTTTTGGCTTTTCTATTTTTGGAGTAAGAAAGTCTGATAAAAACAAGATTTTTTTAGTGTTGTTGGTAAGAAAAAGACTTAAAAATTAAGGAGAATAATTTTTTTTCTTTTCTACCATAAGTTCCCTGTTGGTTAAGAAGGTCACTTATAGAATAATTAATTAAACTAAATGACTAGAATGAGTTGCTTATGTGGTAATTAATAGAAAATAAAAATAATAAAATTAAAAAAGTTAAATTAAATAAAATAAAAAATAAAAGCTTTTGATTGGAAATAAAAACAAAAAATAGCTAAATAATTTTGATTAAAAACTAGTTTCGCTTAAAGTTAAAATAAAACTGATTATGTATTTATTTTTAATTGGAGGTACGAAAAATAACTTGGCAAATAAATAAATTGAAATACATATATTTTTAACGTGAGAAATTTTTGCAAAGAAAAAAGACAACTGGACGGATTTCTTTGTAAAATTTTAACAAATTTGTAATTTTATTCTTATGTATGTATGTATGTATGTAGATTGTTGTTTGTTTAAATAATATTTTTATTTCATTTATTTGCCAAGTTGACAGAAATTACTTCTTTTTTTTTTTTTAAATAGTAAAATTTAGAAAAAGTGTAATGAAACATTGCAAAAATGTTTAAGTAAAAACTGAAAAAATTATATATAACTTTTTCTCCTATTGACACATTTACAAAGCCAAATATTTGTTTACAGAAAACACACACAACACTTTCAATATTTAATGCATTCATTAGCCAGCCTCACTCAAAAACCCAATTAAAAATTTAATACAAATCGCTCACTTCAATACAGGCAAATTCATTTATTCACAGACATTCAACACTCAAGCAAACATTTAGACAATCAAGCAAACTTTCTTTTTGACTCAAATCAAGTAATTTCATGTCTTTTTCGTATGCTTAAACTAAAGTTTTAATACTAAATTTGTTTAATGTAAAAACCGCATCCATTTCTTAAAATAAGTATGTACTTAAAACTAGGAATAGAGATAAATTATGAAAAATATGGTGAAATAAAGTGTTGGTTGGTAGATTTTGAGGGTTTAATTTCGTTTTTTTTTTTAGCGTAAATTTGTATGTAATAATTACATTAAGATTTATTTAAATTTTATGGTGTATATTATTATTTTTTTTTTTTTTTAATTTTTTACTTGTGTATGGAGTGTCTACGATTTGTGATCTTAAAGAGAGCTCATATCAGATAAACACCGTAAGGAACCTGTTCGGAAAAAACAAAAGAAAATAACAAGAAAAAGGTCGTATATAGCAAAAAATGTAACCAACGTTGTTTCAAAATGTTCTTCCGCTTTAAGTGCCTTAAGTGTTTGCTGTTTCCCCACGACTTCTTCTGCTCAAAGTCCCGGTCTTTTGAGCTCTCTTTTACTCTCTCGAGGTCTCTCTTTAAGTTAAGTTTTAAACCACTGTTGTTTAGAGAGAAAATTTAGACACATGTGATACAAATTTAAGGAGTGGAAATAAAAAACTGTTTTTGATTTTCGTTTATAGAAAAGTGTATTAAGAAGTTGATGAATGTATGAAAAGATGGAAGGATGAATGAGCGAATTTGTGTTATTTATAATGATGTTCAAGAGCGAAAACAATACAACTGTACAAGGGTGTCATAGAAACCAATATTGGCAGAATTGGTTTCTATGACACCCCTGATTTAGTGGAAAAGGGGTAGATGGGTAAATTTTGCCAGAAAAACAATAGTATAAAAAATTATATAAAAACATATGAAATTTTTAAAATTTTACTTTACCAAAAATATGTAGTATACTTTACAAGCGTAGTAGTAATTTTAGTTGTAGCAAGTAGTAGAGAGAAGACGACATCACACTTTTTTTTTTTTTTTTTGGGTGATTATTTTGACTTGATTTGTTTTTGAAGTAATACTAGTCCTAAATGCTAGGGAATTTAAATTTTGGACAAAACTAAAATAATAGAAGATACAAATACAAACAGAGCAACAAATTTGGAGGTAACAAAAAAATAAATAAACAAATTTACAAAAACTAGAGAAAAATAGTAATATTTTTTAAATATATGTATGTATATGTATGTAGTTGTAGTAGAAGTGAGGAAATATGAAAGCAAAAGTGTTATTGTTATCGAAGTAGTGCTGTAATCGTTTGACTTATGATTTGCCAGAACCAATCACGAAAAGTAAGTCGAAACGACATAAATTTAATTACAAATTGCACATACTTTTTAATTATGTTCACTTTATTAGCAAATTAAAGCTTTTAAGTACTTTTTTTTTATATAATTGTATAATTTTTTATATAAATAGAAAAAGAAGAATCTCCGGTTTTTAGCAAATCGTTCAGTATTTGAGACTTAACCAAAAATATGACACGATTTTTCAAAACTCTTGAGCAACTATTTCGTACATACTTAAAACGTAATGAATTTGAATTCATTCCCTTCAAAATTAATTCATTCAAGTTTTCCTAAATTCAAATCCGTTACAATATGTATTTTTTCAAATCTAAACAATTTATTTTGATTAATTTTGTAAATTATTAAAAATAAAACTAAAACACTTTAAGGAAGAACAAATATTTGCATTAAATTTGGATTAGATTTGAATTAAACAAACTGGAACTTTATTATGAATTCGTTCAACAATGAATGTATTATATTCATACATACATACATATATGTTTTTTGGGAATGATTATGGAGTATTTTTAAATCTGAATTAAGATTTTAGTAAATTAAGCTTGAATTGAAGTTATTAATTCAAATATTGCATAATTGAATATAAAACGATTGGGGAATTTTTAATAACTAAAATATTTTCCAACTGATTTTTGATATTTATCTCTTTCAAAAGATATTTGATATTTCGATAACGATAACATTTAGCTCCAATTATCTTTCAAATCTAGTATGTATGTGCGTTTTCAAGTAGTTACAAGTGTTAAATGTTAATAAGATTTAATAAAGAAAATTAAAAAAATATTAAAATAGAAAATTGGTTAGCTGGTTTAAAGGGAAAGGGAAAATATTTGAAAAGAGAAAGTAGTAGCAAAAGGTAGTAGGAACATGTGTAGCAGTAGTAGTAGTAAATTAGCATATTTTAATAATAATGGTAAGATAATATTGGTAAGAAGAGAGTGGCCTAAAAATTTGTTTTTTATATATTTGTTTAGCTATTTTTGTAATTTATTTTACTTAAATAAAATCTGAGGTAAAATGTTGGGGATTTCTTTGATTGTTTAAATATGTATGTATGTTCTAGATAAAAAATATTTGAAATGCATAAAAATGTTTATAAAATATATGTATGTATGTTGGAAAAACAAATTATTGTTTCAGTTTATTTTATTTTTTTATTTTTTAACCAGTACCCTAATGTACAGAAGATGCAGCAGATGATGAACAGCACCAAAGCAGCAAAACAGTGGATGCAACAAGTGTTGGTAGTGGCAGTGGTAGTAGAACACATACACATATATTCAGCAACTGGAGGAGGGGAAGGAATGATGATGACTTAGAGATGAAGGTGAGTGGAGTGATGATCGTCATTTTCAGTATAACAAACAGCAAGATGTTGTCATTCCATTGTTTTCTCATTTTCTTATTTTCGTTTTTCAATACTAATCCAGCTTCCTTCGTATAACTATTATTTTTCATAAAGCAAATCATTGTTGTTTAATCCGTTATAACTTTTTCATTCTATTAATATTGGAAAATCTTCCATTTCTCCATTTCTAATTAAGTTTGCTGGCGTTTTGTGTGGGTTTCTCGGTAAATTACCCAGCCAGCCGTGACTGTTTCTAATGGTTGGTTGGTGAATCTTGTTAGTGTTTTGGGTTTCTTGGCATTTGTTCTATTTTGTGTTACAACATTTATTTTTGGCTTTTCTATATTTTTGTCTAAGTCTGTTTGTTGCGTTTTTTATCTATATTTTATATTATTTATAGAAATATTTGTTTAGTATATTTATTTATTTATTTTTTTTTAAATCGCATTTCACGAACCTAAATTGCTAAGAGAAGGAAAATAAAGTAAAAATAACATTTTCAGATTAATGTTGTTTAAAAAATCCTGGTTTGTATTTTTAATTTTTTTATTTTTAGTGGATATTTTCATATGTAGTTGTAGGTTGATTTTTTTTTGTTTGATTGATTGATTGTTTCTTTAAGAATAATTGAAAATCATTGAAGGGGTTGGTTTTGATTAAATCAATTCAATTGGTGCGTTGATTTCATTTCAATTGTACAATTGCTTTATAAACTGCATAATTGCTTTTGATTTGTAGTATCTTTTTTAGTTTGAGGGGGATTGATAACTTCTTAAAGATTTTACAGTTGTTATTGTTATTTTGTTTAAGAAAAATTCCCTTGATCTTGTGCATTTCATCTGTTTTTCATTTCTTTAGCTTCTATTGTTGAAACTTCAAAGTTTATTGAAATAAAAATTTCTAACAAATTATATCCAATTGTTGTTTGTTTGTTGGGTTTATTTGGTTTAAGTTTAAATTTCGAATAAAGATGAAAAACTCTTTGTGATGATGCTAAAAAATCTTTTGAAAAGAATTTCGTTGACTGTTGTTATTTTCAAAAAATTCAAAATCATAACCAAGAAAACTCTGCTTAGAACTCACACACCCACACAAAAACTCATTCATGGCCAGCTGATTCATACTCTTTCAAGCTCACCTGTAAATCCAATAGTGCAAACCCGCCATTAATTAAAACAAATATAAAATAACACAAACTCAAAGTGAACGAATAATGGATAGATTAACTTGGCTGGAAAAATAAACTCAATCACTCACACACACTTACGACAAAATTTTGAATAGAATTTCAATTTAATTCTTTTAATTTTTCTTCCTTCTTTTTTTTATTTTGTCTAGCAGAAAAACTGCAAATCAAAATTCCCCACATTAAAAAGCATCAATCAATTAAATTATGATTAATAAATTTCTCTTATTTTCGAATTTTATCCACTGAATTGCTTTTTCGTAGTAAAAATATTGACTCAATCATACCGAGCAGAGTTGTTTTGATTAGTTTTGAATTTGCTGCCTCCTGCTTGTTGATTGTTTTTATAGTTGCATTCTTTAAAGAACATTTATTTTTTTATTTTTTCATTTATTTCTATTTATATAAAACAAAAATTTGTTATCTTAATATTTATGCAGTATTTGCTGGTGGTGTGTTTCTAAAGCTTAAAATTATTTTAAACGCCGAATTTTTAATATCGATTTCGATTCCGCTAACATTACATAAATATTGGTACAAAACGAAATGTTAAATCAATAATTTTCAGTTTAAGGAATCTAAATCTCATGGTATGGCTTTATAAAATTAGCAATTAGTTGATTCCATATATGTACATTGTACCTACATATCTTTTAAAATATTTCAAAATTGATGTTTTGAATGAGCTGGCTATCGAAAATCGACTTTCGAATGTAAAATTTGTATTATGAGTTGGCATCACTGTCGAAAATTTCGTTGTTCAACGAATTTTTTATCGAACACAAATTTGGTGTCGATGCTGTATAAAACTGTAGGTTTTTTTTTTTGTTTTGGTCAACTAAATACTACTTGTAAATTACTTTTGTTAATATCCTGCAGGGGTAAGGCCATAAGTGCAAAACAACAATTGGAGAAGCTCGTTTCTCTCATGGAAGATCAGAAAAACGGTTTCCAACTTAAATGTGTTTGAAATTGTTCTGCCCTTTGAGCATTGTTGCAGCAGTTCATCAGTAATGGACAGCAAGCCAACAACAGATTTTATAAATCTGTAAATAAAATTTATAATGGCCCCTATTATGAGCTGCATTCGACAATCGACATTCGCTGGCTATCGAAAATCGACTATCGAATGTAAAATTTGTATTATGAGTCGAAAATTTCGTTGTTCAACGAATTTTTTATCGAACACAAATTTGCTGTCGACGATGTTTAAAACTGTGCAAAATTTATTAAAAATGTATTTGTTTTGTTTTATTTGTTGGTTTTGGTAAACCAAAAATACTACTTGTAAATTACTTTTGTTGATATCCTGCAGGTCTAAGGTCGTAAGTAGAAAACAGCATTTGGAGAAGCTCGTTTCTCTCATGGAGGAATACCAGAAAAATTATTGCCAATTTTAAAATGCTTGGGATTGTTCTGCCCTTTGAGCATTATTGCAGCAGTTCATCAGTAACTGACTGCAAGTCCACAACACCTCTTTACAGAGTCGAAAATTTTTAATAAAACTGTAAATTAACCCCCTGACCCACGATGTCGAACGATAACGTTCGCTTAAATAAGACTTAAGACACAAACTTGATTGTGGAATAAACAAACTTGATTCAGTAAAAAATAGATACGATAAAAAGTTTTTGTCTTAAGTCTTATCTAAGCGAACGTTATCGTTCGACATCGTGGGCCAGGCGGTAAATTTATAAAATCCTTGTCAAAATCTCATTAAATAATATACTTAAGTGGTGGAATCCATTTCGAAAATGTTGGAAGACTCCTTCAGCCTTTTTCTGCTTCTGGCCAGTTCTAGTAAGGATTCATCTTCATCAGACGAATCATCAAACCATAATTTCTTTAAGAATTTGTAAACAAATATTGCGCCAGCTGATAGAAACGTACTATTGTGAATAACCCACATCACTCTTGATTTTCACAATAGCGTTTTTTCATCGAATGTGCACCATAATACCAAATGAAAATTCGTTCGATAAGCATTTTCGACAACAGTCAAAAATCGAATTTTGCTCATAATAGGCACCTAAGTCAAATGTTATTATAATCGGAATATGCGATTTTTTTTTTTTTTGGAAATCCCCCAACTGTTGTCTCTACTGCTGTAGATACCTATAGCTCTTTCCTGGAAAAAACGCTTTTGGTTGATACAGCTGTCGACGATCTTGGGCCGAGTAAGACCCGTGCCGTTCCAGAGCATAGATCCAATTGTTAATCTACAATCCCCCACTTTACTACATTGTTCAGGGATATTACGATATATGCAAACTAAAAGCACAAACATTGTTGTTTACATAATAGTGGACCCACCCTTTGTGCCCATTCGAGACTTTTACTATGCCCCTTAAGCTGCATGCTAAAACTGAATTTAATTATAGGTACATTGATTTAACATTTATATCTATATTATTTAACGTTGTCATCGTATCATCGTTATGAATTTTGTTTTTAATAATTATATTTGTTGTTTTCTTTAAGATTATGTACTATATTTAACATTTATTATATACATAACTATAAGAGTAGTAAATTATTAAAAAAAAAAAAAGAAATAATAATAATAATTTCGCTGTTTATCGCTGTGGCAGAAGTAACTAAAACGTTGTTTGTTTTGTGTGTGTTTTTTTTATTATATTTATGTGGCATAAATAAAACTAAAATCAAATCATTACAATTCATACTAAATATGTACTTCATTTTAATTGTAATAAGAAACTATAAATTATTTATAGAAAAAATCAATCTAGTTGTTCTTATGAAAACAAAAAAAGAGATTGCCTTTATATAAAATATGTATTACATACAATTCATATTAAAAAGAAAAACTAAACAAATTATAGTTGATAATTTGAATTGTTGAATATATGTAATTTTGTTTTTGTTTGTCTTTTAGCTATAGATTTTCTTATTGTTTCTGCAAATGCTGTAGCAAACTAAACGAGTTGTATCTGCTTGTCAGCACTAAAAAGCACTCATTAAGAACGTGCCAATATTTAACGTATGGCTATGGCTTTTTTATAATTGACTTGGAATCGTATATATGTATTTGTATGTATGTATGTAGTTTATTCCATGTAGAATCAATATACATATTTTGTTTATAATCTTTTTCCGATCATATAATTGTTATTGTTTCGTTTCGTTTAGTGTAACAAAATTAAATTATAAGTATGTAATATGAAGTACCTACATATACATATATCAACAATGAATATTAAACAGAAATAAATTAATATTAAGAGCATTTTATAAGCGTTTAGCTAGAAAAACTATTATAATTGACGTTGATTTTATACGATTTTGATAAAAAATTTCATTCTGTTGTTGTTATTATTTTTATAATTCAATTAAAACGTCTAATTGATGTTAATACTTATTTTTCTTTTTAATTCAAAGATAAAATTGTAACGCATGCATTATAACATCTTAAACTTTTTACACCATTTATGGGAGGGCTTTACTCTAAAACTTGATTAATAAATTAAAGGATTTGAATTTATGTGTAAAATGTTGGTTTAAAATTTTTAAAATTCTATTCAAAAATTCCAAAATGTTTCCATTTTTAGTTAATATTTTAAAGGATTTTGAAACTGATTACGACTGGTTAATGAAATTTCGGTCAAACAGTAGCAAATCTTTATAGAAAGCTACCAAATTTTATAGTTTGTTTTAAAAACTGTTCTGACATTACCAAATATAAATGGTGTAACATAAAAAATGTTACACATTAGTTAGTGTAATTAATAGATAAATACTAATTTCAGAAATTAGCAAATATTCGTTGGCAAGTAACGACAAACGACGACAGCAGCGTCTGAATATTATATTGATAAGAAAATGATTGAGGAATGTTTGGTACGTGATCGTACAAAAAAATAAAAACAACATATACAAAAAACATAAACAACAAGTAAGAAAGTATAGTCGGTCAAGCCCGACCATATAATACCCTACACACAGTATATGTATAAAACAGTTTTTCAGAAATGGGCGTTATATGGGAGATATAACCTATTGTGGACCGATCATCCAAAAATTTAGTGTCATGATGTCTGTGAATATAAGTATTATATGTGTTAAACTTTATCTCGATATAAATACTTTTAAACGATTTATGGAGCTTAAAGTGATTTACGGAGAGGGTCTTATATGGGAGTTTCGACTAATTATGGACCGATCATAATAAAATTGTACCGTATTATTTTTATACATATGAAATATATTATTTGGATACCAACATTTTTGAGAGAGTTATGCTCTTTAAAGTGGTTTTTGGAAGTGGGCCTTATATGGGAGCTACGACTAATTATGGACCGATCATCATAAAATTGTACCGTATTATGTATTTGTATACATATACATAATATCCAATATTATTTGGATACCAATATTTTTGAGAGAGTTATGCTTTTTAAAGTGATTTTCGGAAGTGGGCCTTATATGGGAGCTACGAGTAATTATTGACCGATCTGCACAAAATTTGTGGATGTGATTTGGCTTTATTTACCACTCATTTGTGGTGAAATTTGTTTGGATAGTTGCATAATTCAAATATTTATGATCGTTAAACCCCAATTTCGGGAGGACATTTGTAATGGGGGTCAGGTGAAATAATGGACCGATTTTCAATAGTTTCAATCCCATCCATCCTTGGGCCGAAAAAATATCACGTACCAAATTTGATTAAATTATCTTCAAAATTGCGACCTGTATTTTGCGCACAAGCTTTACATGGACAGCCAGACGGACGGACGGACATCGTTAAATCGACTCAGGAAACGATTCTGATTCGATCGGTATACTTTAAGGTGGGTGTTGGACCAATATTTCTGGACGTTACAAACATCAGCACAAATCCAATATACCCTCTCCATTATGGTGGTATAGGTTATAAAAACAAAAAAAGAGAAGAGAAGAACGAACGAAATAACGAAACAGTAACAAATTATAGGTATACATATTTACTATACGAGATATGTAAGTATTTATTAATTTATTTATTTATATTTTTGTAGAGGTAGGTAGGTGCTATTCTCTTAGATTTTAATAAAATTGTTTGTTCGCAACAACGGTTTACGTTTCAAATACAAAAATAATGCCGTAGTATAGCAACAAAAATAATATTAATAGAATACGAATACGAAACGGAATACGACTACAAAATTCGTAATTGTAATTACTTGACGTCTACGTAGTATAATAGTTGTTTTAGTTGTTCTATGTAGTTGCAGTGGTAGTACATGGTAGTACGAGTAGTGTTATGATATAAAAAAAAGTAAATGTAAACAAAAATAAATACCTTGGGCCGATGATAAGCTACTGTGTATTGTGTTTGTACTATTTAGCGTAGTTGCAGCCGCTAATGGTGTATAGGTGCCCTTTGGTGTATAAACAAATGTATGGGGTTCACTTTTTTTGCCGCTCGAAATAATCGCCACTTGCACAGTGACTGGTTTCATTATATTCTGATGTATATACGGTGGCACAGTGCATATTAAGTGGGTCTATAAAACAATAAATACATTATAATTAGAGTAAGAATTAAGGTTTTAGTTTAATAAAATATTTTATTCGATTTAAAGGTAAAAGTGAAATTTGTTTTATTGCCAACTTACTTGTTGCAAATATTCTTTGTCGGGCAACACTGTTTGCTCCCACAATGCTCCACCTATAATTGGCATATCATTTGTTAAGGCGCCTGCTGCTGACTTGAGATCATCGTTGTTGTTTCTATTGACACTTTCGTAGGTTTCTTGAAATATCAAGTGTGTATCTTTGAGAAAATTTTTGCCGATTACAAATAATTCAAGACCACCATCCACTGGGCAAGAATTAAGGGATTTTTTGCATATTTCTGGTACACCCGGCGGTTGGGCTATAAGCAAAAGAATTTAATCATTGAAATATATGTATATATGTGTCAAAAAGGTTGAAATACATATGTAAATCCGAAAACTTACTGCAAATAATGGGATTGGAACAGACTTGTAATGTTTCGACGGTGCCGTCATCATGTGCTAATTGTGTGCGAAACACCATGCGACATCGTGTGGATTTCTTTTTATTTTTTTGTGCAAGATGTTCGGGAAAACGATGTTCAACATCGACATTGCGTTCCTAAAATAACGAGAAGAAAAATTAACATAAATAATTCAGGGATAAAAAAATATTACCTAACATTCCACTGCCTGCTTTTTTAAACGAATTATATATATTGTAAACATTGTAACAAAAATATCGGTATTCCCTTTAGACACCATTGCACATTTAAGGGTTAATTAAAAAAATACCAAATTTGTAGTACCATTCATTATTGAAAAAAAGTATATGAAATATATAAAAACCTCTCTGGATTCAGGTAAGGGGGAAATATTGTGATAATAAACACTTTATGTTTGTAGTCTTGAAAAGATAAGGTAACAAATAGACTAATTCATAGAATTCATTTATCAACATTTTTTTTATTATCACTAACGACTCCGCAATAAAAGACAACCTTGTTGAACAATTTAATGATAAAATATAAAAATAAAAAGGGAAAATGTTTATTTTTTAATAGGAGAGCGAGAAACAAGGAAAGTGATATAGTATAAAAAATATATAAATGACTTCATCAATCGATAATTAATTATTCAGGCATGTGATGGAAATCGAAATCGAAAACGAATCAGTTTTGGAAATACATTTTAATGCATTTATAATCTAATTTTTAAAATGTTTGTTTTAAGATTTTCTTTAGTAGAAATATTACGAAAAAATTGACTTCTAAAACTCATTCGTTTTCGTTTTCGATTTCCATCACATGCCTGAATATATTTTAAAAGTTTTTTTATTATGTAGATTTTTGAAGTAATTAATTGGAAATAAATTGATTCGGGATATTGTGTTCCAGACAGAGAGGACACAACAGAGAGTTATAAACAAATATAATTACATTTAAGTGATTTTGGAAGAACTTTTGTTTAATTAATTTGTTAAAAAAGAACTTCCAAAGAATTTTCCAATTGAGAGTGCTAGAAAATTTCATTTAAAGCAATTAATTTGTCAAATGTTAAAATGTTTGATATTTCTATTGATTCCAGATATAATTTAATGATATGTGTTATGAATATTTTTCCATATTATTTAACTGACACATTTGAACAATTTTAAAAATTTATAATTTAAATTTAAATAAAATTATGAATTAATTTAACTCCATTAAGGAATAACTAGAATAACAAGAGATTTTATTACAATAATGTTTTAGTCTTAACTTTTGTTATTAACTGATATAAGAATTACATCTCATTATTGGTGCAAAATATACATACATACATACTTATGTATTTTTGGACTTCCAAAATACTATTTAAAATATAGTACATATTTTGGAAGCCGTGTTTTGAAATGAATAAAAATTTATAGGAATATAGCTTTAACTAGAAACGTTAACATACTGTTATCAGTCCGCATTATTACCATTAACTTACCTTCAATATTCCCACGCAATCACATGTTATAATCATATCTTGCTCTGGCTTAAAATCAATTTCAATCACCACTGTGCCATCGACTTTCTTTTCATTGCATTGTGTGGAATTTTTGCCCGCTACTTTGCAGGCTTGATAAAACATATGGGGAGCAACACGTCCAATATCGGTGCCAATGAATACTTGTAACGAAGTGGCCTTATTGTAGCCAACTAATCTAACTATAGGAAAACCATTGCCACTGCGATCCTTAACAGCACCACGACTGCCCTCGGTTTGGTATCTAATAAAACAAAAATAAAAAAAACATAAATTATTTGCGGATTATTTTATAAATACAAAACATTCATATGTAAATCACTGTGAAGTGATAACATTAAAAATGTTGAAAAAAAAAACTAACCTGGCTCTGTGTTGCTGCTCTGGTTGAGATACAATTTCCAATTGTATGCGACCATTCGAAGAGGTGGCCACACAATTTGGTGGTGTGGTCGGCTGCCTTTTATGAGCCACTCTGGTCAAGCCCCTAGCACTTGCGGCAATAAATCTAAGAATAAAAAATAATCAAATAAAATAAAATGCTTTGCATAGTTTTAAACATTTATTAAACTTAATATCACTAAAGAAACTAGATATAAATAAAAGGAAACAACTAAATGATAATGAATAAAAAATGGTCATGAGTTTAAAAGAATATTAAAAAACTAAAACTAATTACATAAAAATTGTGTGTTAGTTTTTCAAAGCAGCAAAAAAACTCTCTAATCTCGGTAGGTGGTAAAAAGTGGGGGTTAAAAACATTGGATCCAATTTTCGTATTTAACTAATTATAAAAAAGTAAAACAAACATAAAATAAGACATAGTACATATGCACATACTTATATAAAATAAAGTAATTTTACAAAAAAACCTTCGTAATAACAAAAAAAATTTGAGAGATTTGAGTTTAAAGTAAATTCAATTACATTTGATATATTCTACATCTACATTTATAAACATACAAACGGTTATAATAAGTTAAATAAGTACTAGTAGATACATATGTATGTATGTACATAAAAAAGTTTTGTATCATTGATTTAAAACAAAAATGTTCTTACTTTGAGGTTGTTGACCCAGCTATTGGAGAGCTGTGCGGGTGTGCTTGTAACTGAAGCTGTACCGGTCGTGCTGCAGCACTTGCAACCGGCATTTGTGCACTGGCTATTTTACGTATGAATGCGTCTTCGCTGCAGGCATCGTCGTTATCCAAATCAACCGCTATGGTCTCAATCTTTTTACGTTTAATACCAAGTCCCATGTGATGATGATGGTTGTGGTGATGATTGTGATTTTGATTTTGGTGATATTTATCGGAATGGGGTGACGTTGAAGAAGAGGACGACGATGACGAAGAGGATGACGACGATGATATCTGTTGATTGGTAATTTTCAGATTTTTACGATGTCTTCCGCCATAATTGTCATCGGAATCATCGGTACAAAAATCTTCATCTTCCGATTCAGTATTTTCAGTGTCATCGTTTAAGAAGGGTAATTTTTTAGCTGGTCTTGATCTGTGATAAGGTTTTTTGTTATTGGTTAATTTTACTTTTACAGTTTATTTAGTTAGAAATTGTTAGAGGCATTTTTCTTTTTCACAGAGGTTAAATAATTTTGAATAGATAGAGAAAAATTTAACTCGGAAAGTTTTTAAAAGTTTTTAGAATATGAATGAGAACTAGTGATAGAGTTGTGAATACAAAAAACGTACGAGTTTATGAGACGTAACAAGATAGAACTTCACTCATAATTTAAATAAAAAGTTAACTCAAATACTAATAAAATGTCGCTGTTTTATTAATTGAGTTAAAAATTCAACTATATATTGTTTAAAAATTTAATCAAAAAAGTTTTCTAAAGAAATCTCACACATATATTACTTGTTTTCATTTTACAAACAATTTTTTGGGTCGCATTATATATTTTTAGATTACACCATAATAAAATGGCACGCTTTCAGCAAATGTTTTTATTTTGAAGTGGTTTCTTTATTGCTGTTGTATTTTTTTTTTTAATTTTAATGACGTACTTATTTTGTGTTTGTGTAAAATTGTTCAGACCTTTTAAGAACCGAGAGTATATAGTGTCTGTTATTAAAGGGGGTTTATACACTTTGTAAATGTGTAATTAATATTTAGAAAAACATTTTTATCAAGAAAACAATTTTATATAAAAAATAGACACCTTTATTGTAGGTCATGGTTAGATTATAGACAAATATTCATAAACAATAAAAAAGATTTAAAAAAACATTTAATTTATTTTATTCTAAGCAGAGTATAAATTTGTTTGTTACAAAGAGCCTCTGTCCATATTTATCTTATCAGTATGAGATTAATTAAGCAAAAAAAAAAAACGAAATTTGTTTATAGATAGGCCGACACCAACAGTGCACAGTGGGTGTTAAAAGAAAACCACAATTTATTTATTTAAATATGCATGTATGTATACATTTGTAAAGAAAGAAATGTTTGGAAATCTGTATTTTTATCTCTAAAATGTTTAAGCTAGTTCTGGATGTAAAAGGCAGTCTAGCAATATACAGGCATAAAAAGTTATCAGCTGATTTTATGGCTACCAAGGTAAACACAGATAAGTAAGCGACAAATTTTAGTGTTTAATTTCATACATATGTACCTACATACATACATATATAACATAGATTTAAATAAAATCATAAAAATTTTCTTATTTTAAAAGAATAAAGAACTATGTAGTGTATGTAGTTAAAGCCAAATTAACAAATTGCTATGATTTTATTAAAAGCTTTTAATTTGTTCGAAAAAAGTTTCTTCAGAAAATTTCTGTAGAGATTTACAATAACTAAATTGTTTAAACAATTAAAAAAACTTGCTGCAAAAACATATTCTATTTCTGATCATAAACAGTATTTACAGTGGTGGACATATAATTAGAAACGACCTTTAAACACCTACACTGTAAATTGTTTTTACCGTTATTCAATGAGTAAACAATCAACATTGTTATTGATGCACAACACGTTGAGTTCTAAGTTAAAATAAAAAAAATATTATTTTCACAATTGTTTTTTTTTTTGCTGGCTACGTAAAGAAACGCGCACTTTTTTCTTCAACTTTGAAAATTTTCTAAATATTAGTGACAAAGTGAATATAATTTGTTAAACAATAGATTGACTTGTAATAATTTAGCTTCGAAAATGGGCAAAAACAAGTCATGTACTCCAGAAATGGGGCGGTTAATTGTGCAGTGTTACCAAAATGAAAAACTTTATGTTATTTGTAGAGCCAGTAAAAAAATCAATTTTTATCTACGCGCGAAATAAAGGCTGAAATTGGATAGCAAATAAGCGCAGAAATATCCATACGGACAATAAGAAGGCGCTTAAATAAGTCAGGACTGAATGAGGCATTGCACAAAAAAACTCGTCTCAAAAAAAAAAAAAATATATATATATCATGAAGCAGTTGCGGTGTGCAAGAGAAATGCTCAGAAAAGATCCACGTTACTGGAATAGAGTTCTCTGGAGCGACGAATCTAAGTTTAACTTGTTCCAATCTGATGGAAAATCGTATATTAGACGTCCTCCAAATAAAGCCTCAGGCGCCCAGGTTCACTGTTAAAACAGTGAATCATGGTGGCAGGTCTATTATGGTCTAGGGTGCCTTTTTTGGCGTGGTGTGCATCCAATTGCACGAGTTCAGGGAATAATTTTGGAAAATGTATTGGAACCGTATATCCCCGTCCAATACATTTTCCAGCATGATAATGACCCAATGCACACTACACGGTTAGTGAAGTCTTAGTTTTTGGATCAAAATATTGATGTTCTTGACTGGCCACCCCAAAGTCCTGATCTTAATCAAATTTAAAACTTATGGGCAATTGTAAAAATGACAAAAATCCACGAAATAATGATGAATTGTTTCAGTTGGCGTATCAATGCTGGAAAAATATATCTCTGCAAACATGTCAGCGTTTAATTAGGAGTTTACCAAAAAGACTGGCGAATGTTGTCAAAAACAAGGACTATACAGCAAAATAGTAAAGGATTTTATTAGGTTTTGTTAAACCTCACTAAGGTTTTTTGCAATATATTTTTTTTTAGTTTCTTATTACATATATGACCAATTTGATATTGCGTTTTTTTTTTGGCGTTTAAGTTAATTTTCCTTAAAATAGTATTGATGCTGTGATTTTTTTTATTTTAAATTTAATAATAATTTGTTACTTTACTATTTCTAGTTATTAGTTTTAATATGTTGAACTAAATTTTTAAAATATATAAATAAATACATATGTATATGCATACATATGTTGAAAAGTCGTTGCTAATTATAATTCCACCACTGTGTATTACTCATAAGTTGTAAACAAAACTTGGCTTGCATAAAAATAATTTGTTAATAAGTAATAAAATGTAAAATAAAATGTATTATTAAATTTAATAAAATCAAAAACCAGTCTGTCTCCACAATATTTTTTTAATTGTGGCTGCATAACAGCAAGAAACAAAAACGAAAAACATTTATTATAATACAAAACAAAAAAAAATACAACTTTATCAACAAATTATAAACAAATTAACTTAAAAAAACAATATCAAGGTGTTTTAAAGTGAAATCAAAACAAACCTATCATAAAAAATAAAAAAATAATTAAAAATTTATTCTATTCTGTGGACACATCACAGCGCAAAGGGGCTTAATGCACAAATTTGTATTTTAAATTAAAATTTTTCACTAAATCAGCAAAGGTTTTTATTTCAATTTATTTTTAAAATTCAATTGTTTAAATTGTCATGTATGTACATACATATGTATGTATGTACATACATATGTATGTATGTATGTGGTTCTTTCGTACCACTCTATGTCGTCACATTTTTCTGTTTTATTTTGAAAATTTACAATACAAATGGCAAAGACCTAAAATATGTACATAGATGTTTTGCATTTTAAATTTGACACTTATAAGAGAGAAAAAACATTTCCGATTTTAGAAGGCGTTAATACTTTTAATGTTTAGGCAGATTTTATTATGTATTTTGTAAGTAAAGAAATATTTACACCTTTGACAACAATAGAGATAAATGTCATTGGGTTAGCAGTTGGAAGGACAACTCATTCTGGAAGAAACGTGGCTCTACCGCAACATCTCAAACTAGTCCTATGCATGTAACAGGAGAACATACAGAAGTATGTTAAAATCTGTTTGATCGATTTAATCATTACGCAGCTTTACAAGTTTTTAATTTGGAAAAATACCAATAACGCCACATGCCTAGATAAGTTAATTGGGACCTCCTGAACACGAAAAACGCTGTATTTTTTTTCCAAGTACCGTTTTTTAGATAACGGTACTTTTGCGTTTTTCGGCGTATGGTCCCATTCAAACCCTTTATTCAAAGAAAGAGACAAATATAAAACTTCATTATCTTCCTTTTCGAGACAGCTCTGTTTACCCTGTGTTTCTTATTTGATAATTTCGTTCAAATTTATCTAACAGCCCTGTTTATAAGTAAAATTAATACGACCATTATGTAAAAAATCACTTTCAAGAGAATGACATTTGTAAAGCTATGTATAGACGATCGTCAGATATTACAACGTTGTCAGAAAAATGTGCAGAAATTGTCGAACAACCGTGTGAACTTAAAATTTTTGACTTCCAACGTTGTAAGAAAAAGCATTTTCAGTACATTGGCAGACAAAAATATTGTCAGACATCTAACAATCGTGTAAACACACAATTTTGTCATTGTCATTGTTTTAAGACAATTGTCAAACACTTTTCATTGTCATATGTGCAAAGTTTATGCATCTGCCAATGGCAGCATTGTCATAGAAATTATTTCTAAATGCAACTCTGCATATACATAAATAAACAAGCAAGTGTGCATTAATAAAATTTTGGAAAAAACAATTTCGGTTGACAGATAAAATCATTCACCCCTATTCTGACTTTCGATTCGAATCGAAATTTTCTCCGTTTGGCAAATTTGGTATTCAGAGTTTCGATTCCGCTACGTTTCTTTCGATTGAAGGTATTCTGTATTACGATAGTAGTTACGTTTTTCTACGCTTATATTTTAGCAACGGAATTTTTTTTGATTACTCTCTTTAAAAACTTAAAAAATGTTTAATTTATAAAATGTAAGTATAAAGTGTTTAAAAAGTGATTTATATAAATTTTTGTTGTAGGTACGGCCAATCAAGAGGTGATATGCAGCAACAAAGAACATGGTTAAACAAATGTGTAATGATAGAACGAAGGAGTTTTGAATTACTGTCACTACAAACAGAAAGCAGCCTATTTATTTATTTTTCCTGGACAAAAACAACGACATCAGAGCAATACGAAAGGCTGGCAAGTTTATTGTCGTTTATGGTGCTTGCGGCTACCATAAACGATCCAAGGAGGAAGTTCAGGTATTTTCTTTTCAAGCTTTACCTCTGTGTTCTGAGCCACGTTGTTCTCCTCTTCCACCAATAAAGCCACTGCTATGGATTCCATTTCTCCTTCAAATACAAAAATTAAAAATACCACCTCCGGCTTGACAGAATTCTTAACACTTAAATATTTTGCAAACAAAAATGATTACCTTTTTATTATTATTAATTGACAAGTCTTTTGTATTATTTTATTTTTATTATTTTCCTATGTTTATTGTTTGTTGTGACTTGCTCTTGTCTTTGTTTCTATTCCACATTTCATAGCAACAAATTGGTTTTGTAAACATTGTTGTCTTCTTATTGTTCTTTCGATTCAGTTTTTGTTTGGAATACCAATTTTCGATTGTAGCGTAACTGAATGCGGAGACATAATCGAAAGTCAGTATAGAGGTGATTGTGTGACAATTGTGTGCCAATGAAATTGTTAGTTTTCTTACAGTCGTCTAAACTGACAATTTACCTTTTGCTAACAATTTTTCAATGTCAGTACATTGCTAGATCTGACAACGTTGTAATATCTGACGATCGTCTATACATAGCTTAAGAAAAAGTTTAGTAGTGAATGAAATATAAGAGTATACATACAGACCTGTTTAATCCGTCACAAATGTTATACAAAATTAATGCGTGATTTTTTTTTTTTTTTTGAGTAGAAATATAATTGCTTTAAGGGATCACTAGACGATCTAATATATCTGACAATATTGCTACTGTGAAGCATTTACTATTGAATGTGAAGTTACAATCTAGAAAACCCTTCAAGTTAGGAGTGAGTTATGAAAATCAAAATATAATTCAAACGAAATACTCCAAATGAAGACAATACAAATAATTATTACTTTTTTTGCACAATTTATTTTCGTGTTTCTGTTATTCTCTTGACATTTAAAAAAAAAAATATTAGTTTTCATGTTTTTGCGACACGAAAAATTAATTAACTTAATTAATTAAGTTTTCCTCTGCAAAATTTTATTTGAAGTGTTTTATAATTTCTCTCTTAATTTGTTATAAACTAAATTTATGTTGAAAAGAAGTACATATTTTTTTTCATATTGTTTTGTTTTCTTTAGTTTAATGACACGAGCCTTATATTTCAACTAGTATTTATTTAGATTAGATTTTGTTTATATTATTTGTATATAAGAGTCAACGTACATACATACATATTTTATTTTTAGCTTTATTTATTTTTATTTTTTTCGTAGTCTCTTTCATATTTGCTGTATAGTTTAGACTATATATTTCATTAAATGCTAAATCACCTTGAGGGGATCTCTATTTTCTGGTTTCTTTCGTTTCGTTTCGCTTTTGTTTTGTTTTGTTTTGTACAAAATGTTTAAATGATTAGATTAAATTAAATTTTAAGAGAATTGACAAGAAAGCAATTTCGTTTAAAAGTTTTTTGGCAAGTTTTTCAAATCGTATAATTTGAGAACACATTTAGTATGCAAATAATATGATCGATATTATTTAAAGAATCTTGTAAATATAGAAAATTAATCATACTGGTTGTATAAAATAATTATATAATTAAACATTTATTGATCATAATTTGCAAAAGTATTATCGAGATTTTACATTATTTTTCAGATTCCATATCTGATACAATCTTTCAAAATCGGTTCAACTTTCGTCTATACTACAATGTCAATGTTCAAAATTTAAACTACGATTATACATCTTCTAAAGTCATTCGATGTTTTATAAGAGTCAGACTTTACCTTTAAATTTTGTTTCATTTTGTTGAAAATACATGTACATTCATATAAATTTTATTTTTAATTGAAACTAGTTAAATGAAAAGTTTTGCAACTTGAAAAAAAAACGAAATATTTGCTGGATATTGCAAATAATGATAATATTTTAAAATCATATAAAAAAAATTTAACAAATAAAAGATACATTTGAAATCGATTGTTGTCATAACATGACGTTTACCAACGTCACGTGCTCCGTCATAGGCATAGTCATAACTCGGGCAAGAAATCTCATGCACAAAAAAAATTTAAAATATGCGCTTAAAATATGCACTTAAAATTAGAAAATATGCACTAAAAATACAGAAAATATGCAATTAAAAATATTTATTCAATAAAGTATTGAATAAATATTGCAAATAATTTAACAAAAAATGCTGAAAACAATTCATTAACAGGATCATATTTAAAAGCCAACACTTCTTTTATTGTATAATTGGTTTGGGAAGAATTTTCATCAAATTTTAAAATTCCTGCAAGTTTCCTTATTTCAAGGAAACCTTTATTCTTTAAGACAACCTTGTTTAATTTTTCAATAATTTTTTGGCCAATTGACCCTTTTACATCATTTATTTTCTGCACAGAATTATTTATTCAATCGACTGCATCTTTCAAAGAATTTCGTCCCTCTAATTTTTTTATTACTTCACATAAAAACCCACAATTGCTATGTACAAAAATCAGTTGAGATTTGAGAGAAGGCAAGTCTAACAGTTCTTTTACGCTTTTAATCGATATCAAATCGGAATCGTTAAGCTCCTTTACTACTTCGATAAATTTTTCGATGTTCTGGGCATAATATTTGATAGCATTAAGCCACGTTCACCATCTTGTTATAATTGGCTTTGGAGGAAGCGGAATACCAGAAAATTTTTCATTAAAAATCTGTACACGCGAAGGCGCTTTTAAAAAGATTTATATTTCCATCTTCCGCTACTCGGTGGAAGATGCAATAACTTCGGATAAAAAATTTGTAACCCTTTTGCCGCTTTTTACCATGTAGGGCGCTGCGTCGGTTAAAAAAAAGAAGAACTTGATTTTTGTCCAAATCTTCACCAAGCAAGGCAATGGAGTCGTTGAAGGCACGAGCCATTGTCGCATGATTAGTTTTGTTCATTTCATCTATGGAAATCCATAGGAAATGGTCTGTTGTTAAAGCATTTTTGATTTTGTTTAATGAGCGAACATACACTTCGTCGATATAAGTTTTGCGCACTGACTGACTGAATTATGGGTTGTTGAGCTTATATAATGGAATATCTGCTGATATGAAAGCTTCGCATAAATCCATAGAGAATTTGCTAAGCCACGCTGCTACAGAAGTAGTAATTAACAGCTGTGCTTTTTCGGATCGTCGATTATGCAATTCCTTATGTTTCGTGCTTTTCAAATGCTGGTCGACTTGAAATTTCCTTCCACAGCCCACTGCCTTATTGCAAATTTGGTTTGAAATACACTCGGATGTTCAGACACGAATTTATTAAGGTTTGAAGATAAAGTTGCTTTGATTTTCGGCATTGTACTCTGAAAGTATTACCAAATGTTAACTTTGATAAATTTGGAGAAAAGAATCTTAAAACCAACTCGCTTTCCATTTAAAAAGTGTTATGTTGTGTAAATTTTCAGCGAATTCCGGAGCAAAACAGTAAACATGTTGTGTTAATATTAAAAGGGTGGTTCAGACGAATATTTTATAACAAATTATATGTCAACTTTTACCAGAAGATTTCGCACTAAGTATCAGGGGCGTTGTTCTCTTTTAAATGGATGCTAACCAAAATAGCAAAACTATGCAAAAAAAAAAAACATATATTTATTGTAAAATGTGCTAAAATATGCGCAAAAATATGCAAAAATGGGTATTTTTGCAAAGATAACTTAACCGTTTCCGTTTTAGGATCCCAGTAAAAACATGCATTTGCATGAGATTTCTTGCCCTAGTCATAACTAATCAAACTCAAATTGATTGAGTTAGACGTAAATATAAATAAAGCACTTGTGAAAATCATGTTATCAGGAATATATACTTAAACATAAACTTTACTCTTAGACATCATTCTGTCCAGCCAACAACTCAGATAATATCATATACCTACATATATATATATATACATATATACTTATAGTCTGTAAGAAGACATAACTTATCATATTTATTCTCGAACATATCGTTAGACTTCATAAGACTAAAGCCAATGCTAAGTATGTATTTCAAGAAACACTGAAAATTATTTACAAAAATTATTTAAATAAAAATAAACATATGTATGTATACACAAAGTGTGAAAAGTGTTAAGTAGTTGAGGTACACAAGACCTTAACACATCGAAAAGTGTTTTCTTAATTTTTCTAGGAAAATTTAAAAAAGAAAAAAACTTATTTATACAAATAATTAAGTAAAAAATTTGCCACAATAAAAAGCAAACAAAAAAAAAAAACTAAAAATACATTTTAATTTGAAAGAAGAAAGAAGTAACAATGAACATGAATAAATAACTTGATACCAAAATAAAAAATAATGGGAAATATTTTGTTTAAACTAAAAGAAGGAAAAAAAAAAAAAACTAAATAGAATGTGTAACTGCACAACATTTGCAAGTGAAATTGAGAAAAAAAAATCGAAATTTCTTTAATTCAATTTGAAAAAATATCTTAAGTTCAATTGAAAATGTGTGTAGATTGGGGTTTGAATTGAAAATGTAAATTATAATAAAGAGATAAATAAAATGCATCAATTGTGTTTTTAGCTTACCTTGAGGCAGGTATGGCTCTGATCAAATGTTGTTGAGGTGAATGTTGAAGACTTGTGGCTGATGAAGATGATGTAGACGACGATGTATTATTGTTCAGTGATGTTGGACTATTTTGCATTGAACTCTGTTGCTGATGATACATGGAGGAGGAGGAGGTTGATAAATTTGTACTTGAATTGGGGGTACTGGTTGTTTGTTGTTGTTGATGCTGGCTATGTTGCTGTTGTTGTTGTTGCACTTCAACATGTTGATCGAAACCGAAACCACTATCATTGGAATTATCACAGGGCGGCGGGTGTGGTCGTATTGGAAAACGTTTACCAGGCACCATTTTGCCCGGACCGATCTGTAATAACGCAAAAAACAAAAATGCCACAGTTTTATATAATATAAAAAAATATTAAAAAAAAAAATGCGCTTTTAAACTGTATTACAATTAAGTCGAACAATTTCAATCGATTGTGTGAGACCTGTTGACCTATTAAAACTTTATTATAACAATTTTTCATTGTTATTGTTATTATTAAACATTTACTGCCGTATTTATAAAAAATAAAGTAGGCTTAAAGTGTGCTTTAAGACAAAATTTTCATACAAAATTTTCGTAAAGTACACTTGAAGTCTACTTTAATTTTTTATAAATACGGCAGTTAATGACTACTGTGTTTATATGAGAAAACAGATTTCCTTCTAAACGTTTAACGTTAACCGGCTAGTTTCACTTTTACCGGGGTTAAAGTAATTTCATTGTAATAACAATTAATATTAAATTATTTTTTAATTCAGTTACTATATTTATTACTAATTGAAAGTGATGTTAGTCATATAACTTTGGTGTAATAGTTAGCATCAAGTGTAATATGATATAATTTTGCATTATGGAGTGGAAAAAATTGTAGATATGTATATAAAATTGTTATTATTTGTATAGCCTTATATATTATATATTATATTATATATTATTTTTACATACATACATATGTATGTATGTCTTAACTGATTTTAATCAGAAAATCAGGTAGAATTTCATGTTGAATTGAAGTTTATAAAAATAAGCGAAATAAACTTTATACTTAAACTTAAAAATATCCCTGAAGGAAACCTGGTGACAAGTGTCTCCAAGTCACCACTTTTGTCTACTATTTTGGTGACGGTTTGGCATTGTCACAATGGTTATTATTATACAATTATTTTTTTTTCAATAGCCCCGATAGACTAGGCGATAGTGTGCCGGACTATCAGTCAGATGCATTTTGAAAAGCAATTTGAAGAAAATTTCAATCGTGTAAATCTTGCTTTATTTGGCTCATTTACTAAGCTGTAGCAAGTTTTTAGCTTTTTAACAAAATATTGTAAACATGGAACGAACGAGTTTTGCTTCTCACCTCCTCATAATACTCCAGTTTTATACCTACTACCTACTTATAAATAAGCAATTGAGAGTTTAAACTTACCCTTGATACTGAATGCAATTTACCGGGAAAAGCTTTGCCTGGATGTCTTTTTGATGGGGTTCGAAATCCTTTACGATGTATACGCGGGCTCATTGTGGACATGGTAGACATTGTCGTACGCATACCTGTAATGGAAAAAAAACAACAACAAAAATACATACATTAATATAAATAATAAATTTGCCACAGACTAACAACAATAACAATCAAATTAATAGTTTAAAACTAAATGAAGAATAAAATACAATGAAATTTAAATCAATTTCAAAATGTAACTCATTGTGAATGCGTTTTGTGCATTTTCATCGTTTTGTTCTTTAACATTTTTCTTTTTATATTTGACGCATGATTTAAATTTGCCTTCAAGGAAAAAAAATACATAAAACTTTTGTAGTCAATAGCTGAAGCTGCTGATAAAGCTAAAAGTCCAACGCCCTCTCAATATGTATAACAAAACAGAGACCAGCAATAACAACAAGAACTGCAACAAAAATCAGTAAAATATCAGACATTTATAACAACAATATCTACGTGTATTTTGCTTACAACGAAACGTACGGACGTAAGAAAGTAGTATGCATTCATTGCTCGCGTACATCGTATTCAAAAGCAAACAACAACGAAAATCAGACGACAACAACAATTGCCACTTGAATACAATACATACAATGTAACAGACTGACTGAGTGACTGACTGACTGGCTTGCTGGCTGGCCGGCTGAATGAATGTACATATGACTACGACAACAAACACCAGCAATATTAATATTGCCGTAGTGGTTTTGTTGTTATGTATTATTGTTGCTGTTTCTGTAGAGCAACTAGTTCACTCACTTATCATCTCTATTACGATAGATTTGTGTTGACAACAACAAAAAATTTAAAAGTACAGACAAGCACTGACAAGCTGTGATTGTCACATTCTACTTATGATTGTAAGTGGATTGAATGTTTGCTTGAGCGTTCTAAATATCAGCAACAACTTTATTTGTAACTTTCTGTTTGTTGTTGTTGCTCATTTATCTTTCAGACCGAGCAAACGAACGTACAACAACAACATTTATGTACTTTATTAGGGTGTGTGTGTGTGTGTGTGTGTGTGAAATCAAGTGCGAAAAGCAGAGATAATTGGCAAAAGTTAACAATGATGATGTTGTTTACACTGTAAAAGTACGGCATTTTAATTGTAATATATTCTACAGGAGCTGAGTCCATTGATCTTGTTTAAATTTTTTTTAAACAAATATATATTATTTCAACAACATTTCATTAAATTATCTCTTTCAATTAGAGTCTTGATTTTTTTTCTAGAAATTTATTCACCCCTATCGTGAATAAAAATTCCACATGAAATTTGTTCCCTTTTCACACTTTTCCTATTAAAATTCTTAAAAAAATAAAAGGGAACAAATTTCATGTGGAATTTTTATTCACGATAGGGGTGATTATATAATGAAATGATATATGAACTTGCGACCTTATAAAATCCTGTACACTCCCGAAAACACTAATGTTTGTCATAGTGTTGAAAATTTGTCTTTCGTTTTTTATATAAAAATTGTCTATTGCTATTTCTTAATAAAACAATAAATTTTTGATATTATAGTTATCATACTTGTATCATCCTCTTATATTGACATTTTTAGACTGTAATCATAGAATTTGATTTTTTATTTTGTTCAATTAATGTATAACTAAAGTCACCATATTTATTTTATCTGAAAACGGGACACCTAATAATTCTGATGGGTTCGGTTATATGAAATAAAAATGCATAGATAATATACATAATAATATTTTATTTGTCCGTAGTGAATGGCATTATTTATTACACTGCAAAATAATTGTTTATACATTCAGGCATGTGATGGAAATCGATATCGAAAACGAATCAGTTTTGGAAATACATTTTAATGCATTTATAATATAATTTTTAAAATTTTTATTTTAAGATTCTCTTTATATTTATATATATATATTTATATTTATATTTTATGTGATAAAAGTTTTTCAATGCAGAAATATTACGAAAAAATTGACTTCTAAAACCCATTCGTTTTCGATATCGATTTTCATCACATGCCTGATTGTTATATTTTTCAGAGGTACAAATTTGTTTCAAAATTTTAGGTGACGATTTCAAATATGTGTGGAACTCTTGGCAGGGTTTTTTAATATTAACTTTAACAATGAACATAGCCTTAAGCACTGATACCCTTAATTGAGTTTTATCTGCGGTCCACAACGTGTTCATCAAAGAAAATACACGTTCAACTGGCGCAATTGTTCCAGGCAAACATAAAATATATTCAACGATAATTTGAAAATTTGCAACATTTTAAAATGTTTAAATACTTTCACCCAACGATTTTCCGTAGAAATATTTTGTTGATTCCATTCATCAATTTTCTGTGATGTTACATATTAAGATACGAGTGAATATTCATCGAATACTTCTGTATCTTTGTTGCAATCGATATGTTCTTTTCCGATCAATATATTAAGAACTTTTTGAACATATTCCCACTGTGGTACTTCTGTTAAATTTGCCCAATTAAGTTTTTCTAGATCTTTGTACATACATACATATGTATGTTTGTACATACATACATACATACGTACATATATTAAAAAAACTATCTTTGACGAATTTAAAGATTTGTTCTTATATTTTTGAACAAATCAACTTTTTCTTTTTTCGAATTTCTAAAACCGGGACATTTTTGCGTCCCCGAGTTGTTGTCGGGGACAACGGGACAAAGTAGCTGAAAACGAGACGGTCCCGTTCAAAACGGGACGTATGGTCACGTTATGCATAACCCATAAATTGTTTTAACCCATTTTGACCAACACCCCCTGAAAGTCTAAAATAATTAAATAGCAGGCAGGCGCCATTTATTATAAATACCAATTTGATAAAAACATTTTTTATGACAATTTTTTTTTTTCATAAATGTCAATATCTCTACTGGTTTCTAATGTAATAATATCAATTATTTAGAATATGTTTACAATAATGTTTCATTAATATTATCTTAGTAGGAAATTTTGCAACTCTGTAATTGAAACAAGGCTGCCATTATTGTCTCCAACTAAGGAGTTGCCATATATTTTAAAGTTACTTGTGGCAGAAAATTAGAAAACGAACAAAATTATGTATTTGTAAATTTGAGACACAAATTATTATTATTTCAAAATAATTATTTATTAAGATATTAGTCGTATTAATTCTTAAATTCCCCAATAGAAACAGTGGATATTTTATAATTTATGTAAAAAAGTACACAAAATTAGGACAACATTTTAATTTAAATCACTAAAATACACAACATATTATAGTATAGTCAATGTAAAATAACAAATTTATTTATAATGATTAGTTTATTAATGATTAAATAATTTAATTTATGTACCACCCAAATTTTAAATACTAATAATGTTTGTTTTTTCTAGTTGTCACACAACTCGTGCCACTTATAAATTTTATGTCATAAATGTCTAATATTAACATAAATATTAAGGATTTCGAGTATTAGATTAAAAAATTGATAAAAATTTATAAAAATAAAAAACAATTAAAGAAATAAGTGTGCTAGAAAAAAAAACGTAACAAATAAAAGATCAGTTTTTACATAATTTTGGTTTAATTTAACCTTTGTATAAGTTCTTCTCGAAAATAATCACAAGTCATTACTTGCAAAATTTTTTAAAAATGTTTATATGTTTGATTTTTTATTTTAATTTTAAAACTATACTAGAATTTCGTGATAAGAATTATCTTCATTATAAAACGATGCTGAAGAAAATAAAAGATTGTCTTTATTTATAGAACTTTTATGCAGAAAGGATGTTTTTAAATGTTTCATTAGAATTGAATAATCATTTTTTTTTCCTCAATTTAACTAAATTTATTTTTGATAAGAAGGCTACGATTTTAATTGTCTAATGAGGTTGAAGTGATATAAAATATTTAAATTTTTATTTGCCTAGTTTCTCGGTATTTATATTATTATTTTTTATTTTATAATAATTTAATATTATTGTATTAAAAAATAACATGGTTTTATTTTCTTGTTTTTTATTTTTTTTGGCAATGCATCATTTTATTGTATTTTTTTGTATAGGTATAAACAAACTTAAACTGCAAGACAAAAATGTTTAAATATATTTTTTTAATTTTTTTTATAAAAGCAAGAAAATTGTTTATTTTAAAAAGCAAAACAAAACAAATATTAAAGTTAAAATAACAACATAAACATGTTTATTTATTATTTTCGTTTAAAAAAAAAACAGCATGTGTTTTATTTTTTGCAAGCATTTAAGGATTTAATAATTTATGGAGAAAAATCTAAATTTAAATTTGAAGTGTCGTGAATCACGCAAACAATAATTATGATAAATTTCTTTCCGCCGGCAAATCATATAAATGCTTTCAAAATAAATATTTTTCTATATTTATAGATAATAACAAAGCAAAGTAATTCAAAAACTATTTACGCATTCAATATTTATTTATTTGCCGCTACTTGCTTGTTTAACGTTACTGTAAGAATATCAATTTGTAGTGAGTGTTACTCTAAGTCATCCATTTACAATGAGTAGTTTTCTTGAATTTTTTATTTAAAATGTTTGTAATAACATGCAAGAAATTATAAAAATCATATGTAATTCCAATTGTTTATATGTATCCAAGGTTTCTCACTTTGGAACATTGATCCCTCGACATTCACATTAAAAACTTTAATTCCAATACAATATAAACATTATAAAACTATTTTTTTTTTTTCTAAAATCAAAACAACTCCTATAGAACGATTTAGACATTTTAATTTAAAATTGCCACCTTAAATCACGAATATGTTTTAAGAAATTGTTTAACAAACGTATAATTTTTACAATTTTAAGTGATATACAAATTTAATATCCTCTTATTTTGTGCTTAAAACCTAAAAAAAAACAAAAAGAAAACACAAATTTAATAAATTATAATGTGTATAGTGCGTGCGTGGGCTTTCAATAATATCACACCAAATACAATCAGAACTATAAAAAACCATCAATCCCAAGGTCTACATTTTCATTATTATTAAGTTTAAATGATAATTAAACTCATCCACTTTAGAAATAGAATCTAGCTAGTGGTGTTAAAAAGTTCTATTTTTTATTTAAAAAAAAAACAAAATTTGTTACAATTTTCAGATACAACAAACTCATGTTAGTCAACTAATAATGAAATAGGCGTAAACATAACACAAGTAAAATAATAATTCAAATTAATATGATAACATAGTAACACGTTTTTGTGTATCAAAAAAACTTATTTCGAGAGACACATGACGTATGCAATCACACGTATGCAATTCAGAAAATTGAGAAAATCAATTGAAATTGCAAATATTTTTTTGCTGAAAATCAACAAATCAAACAAACCAAATAAAATTGTTATACCCTACACAAACATAGTGGGGAGGGTATATTGGATTTGTGCTGATGTTTGTAACGCCCAGAAATATTGGTCCAATACCCACCTTAAAGTATACCGATCGACTTAGAATCACTTTCTGAGTCGATTTAACGATGTCCGTCCGACCAGCTGGCTGGCTGTCCATGTAAAGCTTGTGCGCAGAGTAGAGGTCGCAATTTTGTAGATATTTCGTGATATTTTTCGGCCCAAGGATGGATGGGATTGAAACTGGTGTAAATCGATCTATTATTTTACCTGGCCTCCATACAAATGTCCTCCCGAAATTGGGGTTTACCGATCATAAATGTTTGAATTATGCAAGTATCCAAACAAATTTTATCAGAAATGAGTAGTAAATGAAGCCAAATCACATCTACAAATTTTGTGCAGATCGGTTCATAATTACTCATAGTTCCCATAAAATGTTGGTATTCAAATAATATTTAACGCAAATATATTTCATATGTGTACAAAAAATACGGTACAATTTTATGATGATCGGTCCATAATTAGTCGAAGCCACCATATAAGCCTCTCTGTAATTCACTTTAAGCTCCATAATTTATATCGAGATAAAGTTTAACACATAGGGTATTATATGGTCGGGCTTGACCGACTATACTTTCTTACTTGTTTTAAATAATTTTTACTCTGACCTCTTTTTTTAAACATAGAAAATATAATGCGAATTTCTTTTTATTAAACATTTATTTTTTATATTGATTTTTATTTATTTATTTCGCATTGAGTTATCAGATGTAAAAAATTATGACTTGAATAAAGAAAAAATAATAAAAAATAAATATTTATTTCAGATTTCTTATTTATTATTTTATATGATTATTTATTGTTGTTATTGTTTATTGTGGCATTTATCGTTAAATTCGAGCCCACAAAAAGAAATACAGCCGGCCCTTGATTATCCTTGATGGTCGGGACCAGAAGCATTACGGATAATCGATTTGCACGGTTAATCTACCTTGGCAGGGTAGAAAATGCATTCCAGTGTGCCATTTGTCTAGAAAAATTTAGTGGTATTCTTCGAGTTATTATATAAAAAAATGAACTCAAGCCAAATGAAAAATTGTCTCTAATAATAAATATAAAAAGTTCAAACATAGCATTCTCTAAAAATTAACAAAACACACAAGGCACGGTGTAAAAAAGTTGTCATCTCATCTCCGGTTTTTCATAGTTACAGAACAACAAAGAATCTACCTTAAAGGAGAAATGACAACAACAACATACTTTGCTGATATTGTCAACCAACGGCAGACGCAACAAAAGTAACAACAAATTTGTAGTAATACAAAAATGTGTAATAATAATAAATAATAAAACATTGTAAAAACATAAGTAAATTTAGTTCTAACTCATAACATGTAATAAAAAATATGTTTAATTCCCGAACTCTATTTCTCAATAAATGGTGAGTTAAATAGATGATATTTACAAGTAGATCTTGGACAATAAACATTGCTGATGACGTCCTTGGCAGGGTAGGAAATGCATGTCATTTGTCTAGAAAAATTTAATTTCACAATGGTATTCTTCGAGTTATTATTTATATTTATATTATTATATATATTTATATTAAAAAAATTAATTCTTTTTAAAACTTCGTATTTTTGAGCTAGCATTTTAACACTCACAATTTTTTTTTGAATGCTCATTTATTATTTTAATTTTATCTTCAATATTAAGAACGTTTCTTTGTCTGTTTACCACTGGTAACGATGCCATACTAAATATATTTAGATCTAATCACCCTCACTTCCCAAATTTCAAAATTATTTGAATCACTTTTAAATGCTTCTGAGTCATCGTATGCAAACAAGGGAATTCCCCGTTTATTATATTGTATGTATGAATTTGAAGTTAATAAAAAAAATTCTGCCATCACGGATAATAGAGGTTTTTTTTTTTTTTTTTTTTTAATACATTATATTTATTTATTGAATCTTCAGATATTGAAATGACAATAAGTTTTCGAATCTTAATACTAAAAGAAAATAATAAGTCCAGCCAGTGCTAGACAAAATATTATGATACTACAAAAAAATTTACATCCACTGATCCAGTCATCTGTTTTGCGTTTGAGTTAAAGCAAGGGTATCCCTCCTTCTCAACCGAACATGGCCACTAAAGTTAAGGATGTCTCGTGCAAGTGGGTTTGGATGGTGTTCAAGTTTGCTGACATATTTTGAGGCGTATTTTGTAAATTCGTCTTTCACCAAAGGAATGCCTAGATCTTTGTGAATTCGAGAATTTTTAACGTACCATGGAGCTGCAGTAATTATACGTAGAATTTTATTTTGACCTCTTTGAATTTTTTCAATGTTGGATGCTGAGGCAGTACCCCATAATTGAATTCCATAACACCATATTGGCTTTAGAATTGCATTGTACAACAAAAGTTTACAATCCAACTTTAATGTAGAATTTCTGCCGATTAGCCAATTAAGTTGCACTGCTTTTAATCTCATCTGTGTAAGTTTTGCGTCAATATGAGACTTCCAGGTTAAACGACGATCGAGGTGGATTCCGAGGTATTTGACTTCATTGTGTTGCGGAATAATTTGGTTATTTATTCTGATGGACGAGCAGGTATCTTTTCGCAATGTGAAAGTTATATGAATACATTTCTGTTCGTTAACCCTGATTTTCCAAAGCTCAAGCCAATTCTCTAGTTTATAAATATAATTCTGCAAATTCTGTGATGCTATTTGATGGTCCTTATGAACGCTAATAAAGGCTGTATCGTCAGCAAAAGTTGAAGTATGTATATTGGGGTCTGACGGCATATCGGATGCATAAATCAAATATAAAGTAGGACCCAGTATGCTACCCTGGGGTACTCCTGCTTCAATTGGCTGAGCGGGGCTTAAAAAATCGCCTTCTTTGATTGTAAATTTGCGACCATATAAATAACTTTTCATAAGTTTGTGGGTGTTAGCAGGCAGAGCTAATTTTATTTTGTGCATTAAACCTTCATGCCAGACTTTGTCGAACGCTTGGGAAACATCAATGAAAAGCGCGGAACAGTATTTTTTCTCTTCAAACGACCGTCTTATCACATTTACTAATCTGTGTGTTTGTTCGATGGTACTGTGTTTAGCTCTGAACCCGAATTGATGATTTGGAATACATTGAGTGTCGTTCAGAATTGGAATCAACTTAGCCATGAACAATTTTTCAAACAGTTTTGAAATTGTCGGCAGTAGGCTAATTGGCCTATATGACTCTACTTTGGTGAGGTCCTTCCCTGGCTTAGGAATCATGGTAATCATAGATACCTTCCAATCTGAAGGATAGTATTCTAGGCGTAAAATAGCATTGAAGATAAAGAGAATAATTCTTCTAGCTACACGAGGTAACTCCACAAGCATTTTGTTGCTGATTTTATCCATACCTGGAGCTTTTTTAAGGTTCAGAGTACCAATAGCGCTTTGAATATCATTAAAGCTAAGTCTTAGAGGTACAGGAGGTCTAATAACGAGTGGTGGCAAATCAGTTGCATTATTTGAGTTGTTTATAGTAAACACATTTCTCAAATGGTTAACAAATAAAGTCCACTTCTCGGAATCGTTTCTAGCCCAGTCACCAGTCGGATTTCGCAAAGGAGGCTTTCCTCTAACTGGTCTTTTTAAACCTCGTGCCGCCTTCCATAACGAATAGTCAGATTGTGGGGAACTGTCAATTCCCTCCAAGTATGATTTAAGTGAAGCCATTCTTTGGGTTTCTAAGAAATTTCTTAGTATATCTCTGCATTCCCGTAGCCTAGCTTTCAATTGAGGAGACCTGTGAATTTGCCACTCTCTTCTAACTCTTCTTTTTTCTGTCAGGAGATGTTCGAGTTCAGCGAAATAAGTTCTGTTTGTCCTATTTCTGCATTCAACGTCATATGTGGAAGCGTGATGCACAGCCCTTCGTATGTCCTCAGTAAACTTGCCAATCGACCCATCAATATCCTCGGTAGTTCTCAACACTACATTTTCCGTGCAGTGGGAACTTAAATACTTTTTATACTTTATCCAACTTACTCTGGATTTAGACATGTCCCGAAATGGAGAGCCATACCCTTGAAGGAAACGTATTGAAATAATAGAAGGAGAGTGATCTGAAGACAAGTCTAATGAAGGCTCCACTTGTATCGATTCTACAGGGATATTTTTCACTACTCCGAAGTCAATAATATCGGGAATCTTCCGTCGGTCCGTCGGCCAGTAGGTGGGATTCCCTCTTGAGAGTACATCTAAGCCCATTTTGGCAATGGTGTTGTAGAGTTCACGACCCTTCGGGGTCACTAGACGTGAACCCCAAAATGTGTGTTTGGCGTTAAAGTCACCAGCAACCAAAAATCTAGCTCCAAGGGAATTGAAGAAGCTGTAGTATTGATGTTCTTTTATTGAAAATCGAGGCGGCGAATAAATTGATGATAAAACAAAGTTGTATTGACAGAATTCAATACAAATGTTTGTTGCTTGTAGGTAATCCTTACATATGTTGTTCATTAAATAATGTTTTATTCTGTTCTTTATAAGAATTGCCGAACCTCCACATGCTCTTCCGCGGGGATCTTTAGTATCATACAACACGTATCCATTAATTTTGAAGTACCCTGTCGCCGTCAAGTGAGTTTCAGCAATCATCATGACATCAATCTGCTTATCCATCAGGAAGTGTTCCAGTTCGTTTTTATGTTGGCGGAGGCCGTTCGCGTTCCAAAAACAAATTTTTAAACAAATCATTTCTTTAAAATTGCTTGTAAGATAGTGGATTGCATTTTCAGCATTTCCTGCATCATGGATGTCATAGTGGTCGTAAAAGTGTTCATAGTTTGGACAAGGATAATAGAGGTAATCACGGTTAATCGAAGCAAACAATTTGAAAACATTGCAAACAAAAAACAATAGACTGATATTTTTCTATCACGGTCAATCGGGGTTACCGGTTAACCGAATGAAGGATAATCGATGCCCGACTGTAATAGATTAATTTGTTATGCAATTTTTTCCTTTGAAAACAAACCATTCAACGAACGAACAAACAGAAAACGGAAATAGGTAAAACAAATGGACCAAAAAAAATATTAAGTATTGTTAACAGTTAAAATTAAATGTGTAATATGAATTTAATATAAACAGTTTGTTTGAAAATACGTATGTACTATCTAACATTGATACTGATATCATTGTTAGGATCTCAAAATCATTAACAAACCAAAAAAATATACATACTTACATGCAAATTTTATAAATGCATACGATTTTACTACATGATTTAACAACTCTGCATGCAAACCACAAAGGAATACATCGCTGTGTTAACCATACCTAATGAGTGACTGCAGAAAATACTACAGTTTTACAGGGATGCTAATAACATGTAAAAAGAGGAAGAATGATGAAAGTATTTTAATTAAAAGCTGTTTCTTTTTATAATATGTGAACTACATTTTAAATTCGCTAGGTACTAGAAGTTTCTTGCAGAATGTCTCAATACTTACAAGGAAAAGGACTGTTTGTCTTGTTTTGGTTTGCGTTTAAGAACCTGAAAATCTTCTTCCTTCTAATTGAACGACTATCTTACAGCTTGCTTATGTATTTAAAAAAAATCAAGTATTTTTTATAAATTGCCAAATCTTATATAAATGTTTTAGCTAATCTAACATAATAATGGTAATAGATAACTTAAGAAAAAGGTTTTTAATACCTGATGCACAAAACTTACAAACACAAAACCTTAAATTTGTTTGTGGTGCGAACATGTGATGTTGATTAAAAATAAATACTTAAAATTCCTGCGTATATACAGTGTTATATACATATTTTTTCTACTGAATTTCACAATGTTTATCTCGTAAATAAAAAAATTAACTTTATTATCTTCTCTGCAATAATACAAAAAATAAATACATATATGAACTTTAAATAAACGAATTTATATTTCAATAAATTACTAAGTAAAAAAGGACAACACCACAGTTTTGAAAAGGTAATCAAACAAACGAAGAAAAATTATCTAAAATACTGCGCGTTGCCAACCTTCTAACTGCGTAAAATAGAAAAGTTTAGAGAAAACATAAGTAACCTAAACAAGCTTTTTGTTCTCGCAAGCTTTAAAAAGAGTAAAAATCCAAAGCAATAAGAGTTTAATATTAATTTGGGTTTTATTTAGAAAGAGTGTAAATTTAAATTCTCTTAGTAGAAAACATATCAGTGTAGTTTTGTAGGTATATTTATTTCAAATTTTTAATAAGCTTTTTAGCAATCATAATAATTTTTTGAATTTAAAGTTCATTTTCCTCTTTTACATAAATAAATGTTTTTTATGTTAAGGGCTTGTCTGTCACAGTTTTTTTTACTAATTTGATCATTATAAATAACAAACCCAGGGTAACTTTTTGGGGTCGACCATTTTCAATAAATGTAGAGTGGTTTGGTCATATATTTTAAAAATTTAATTTAACATATTAAAACTAATAACTAGAAATAGTGAAGTAACAAATTATTATTAAGTTTAAAATGAAAAAAATTACAGCATCAATACTATTTTAAGGAAAATTAACTTAAACGCCAAAAAACGCAATATCAAATTGGTCACATAATTAGAAACTAATTATTTGCTGTCCAATTTCAGCCTTTATTTCGCGCGAAGATAAAAATGGATTTTTTTTACTGGCTCTACAAATAACTCTATCTTCTGCTAAAGTGGTCTTTCGTGTCTTAGATTTCCTAGCGGGGTTGCAAGCTCCTTTGTAATTTTGTACAAGTGAATTGCACCAAAAATTTATCATTTTTTAACACTGCACAAATAACCATCTCATTTCTCGAGCCCATTTTTGAAAATAAACCGTATCAAAATTATTACAAATTAATCTATCGTTTAACAAATTATACTCACTTTGTCACTAATATTTAGAAAAGTTTGAAAGTTGAAGAAAAAAAATGCACGTTACTAATTACGTGGCTAGCAAAAAAAAAAATTGTGAAAATAATATAACAAATACCTATTAATAAAACAAAAAATAATAATGTTGTGATGGTTTACTCATTGAATAACGGTAAAAACAATTAACAGTGTAGCTGCCGTATTCATAAAAAATAAAGTAGGTTTGCAGTGTGCTTTAAGACAAATCATTTGAAGTCTGCTTTAATTGTTAATGAATAAGGGCATAGGTCATTAAAGAAGCTACAAGTCCATCTTATTATATCAAAGCATCGTTTCTCATTATATGTCCATTACTGTAAATATATTTAGCTATATATAGTAAATTATTTTTGTTTGATTGACTGTGGTTCTCAAAACTTTATATAAAAAATTATTCTAATTATTATGCAACATTGGCACCACCTTTTTAACATAACTCCTTTTTGACTTTTATTTGAGCATTAGTAGTTTGACTGAACTCTGCTTTTTACAACCATGTATTTAGGTTTGGCTTTAATTCATTAAAAATCCAAGTTACAACATTTGTCGTATCACAAACAATAACAATTGTTTTATTATAACTGTACATGCCAGAATATACAACTCTGGATAAGTTTAATAGAGAAAATTATAAGCAACTCTGTCAATTTTATTATTTGGATTATTTTTGCTTTATCCTGCAATTTATTAATATTTTTTATTTACTCACTTAAAAAACAACTGTTTAAATGGTTAGAAAAGGGTGTACTTAAGCCAATGTTTTTAACAAATAAAAATACATAAATACAAATTTCAACCTGTTAGTTATTAAATTTCTAAAAAAATATTTTATAGGGTAGCTTATTGGTTAAAATTTCAGTTTTTTATTAATTTAATATAAATATTTCGTATTCTCAATTAGTAAAATAACAATAAATATTGAAACAGTAACAAATTCACATAATAATTAAATGATCGAAATCTGTAACTTTTGTAAATATATTGAATGAAAAATTAAAATCTACTCAAACGCACTACAAATAATTATAGAACACTTTAATATACATATGAAAAAATTCCCCGCTTTTATAAACTTGGCTTATTAAAAAATATTATTATTGTATATAATTATAATTTTTAATTAAATGTGTTGAGCTGTTGTACCCAGCTAATTATTATTAGTTTTTGTTTTCATTCAAAGCTAGTAATAAAAACAATTTTCTGTTTATTTTATTTTTATTTTTGTAGGCTTAAATAGTTTGTAAACAATAATAATTGCATAAAATTAAGATGCAGCCAGCCAGCCAGTCAGCAATTCTAATATGTATTTATATATTTATATAAGGGCAAACCTCGTGTTTAATAATTTCGCTAGTCATATGTTTTTATATTTTTATTAAAGATCTTATCAAATATGTTGAGTTTATTTTAACTAATACAAAATAAATAACTGCATTTATTGTATTTATGCATAAACAACTTGACTTACAAAACTTATATTATCCCTGAAGAAGCTATCCATTGTGATAGCGAAATATTGGAAATTAATATATATAAATAAATTAAATATTTGTATATAAAATGCAATTGACCTTATAGATTTTCAGATATTTTAATAAAAACTATAAATATAATGTTAACACGATTGTTTTGAAAAAAATATTGTTTTACTAACTACCTACCTATTAAGATTTAGATTTACTGATTTGCCACACTCGACATTTTTATAAAAGATTAGGTTAAACACACATCCCATCGAATAATGCCACACTTGACTCAAAGGGTCTTAATAAGGAATAACGTATGTATAACAATAACGTACTTAAACAAATCATTTAGTTGCACGAACAAAGTTATTGTCGACCACCATTTCTACGCACTGGAATGGCAGGAGTTCACCCGGTCAATAGCTATCATCTCTATGGCAATAGGTTCCCTAAAGACTAACTGCCGTATTCATAAAAAATAAAGTTGGTTTGAAGTGTGATTTTAGACAAAATTTTCTTAAATTTGAAGTCTACTTTAATTTTTTATGAATAAGGGCATAAATCTATAAAGATACATGAATAAAAATAAAATGTAAAAAAACAAAAATAGAAATAAAATAAGAAACAAACAATAATAATTAAAACGGGATATTTCTAATTCAAAATCATCTGGCTTCTTTGAATGTAACAGTAAAATGTGTTACCACACACACACCCCCTCAATCAACCAACAAGTGATGCGACGATAAAGAAGAAAAACAACAAACAAAAAAACAAAATCAAATAAAATTAAATGTTGACACACACGTGATTTTACAATATAAAAAATAGTAATAAATTGTTGTTGTTGAAACGCGTAAAATGAATAACAAATACATAAAAAAAAACTAAAAAAAACTATTTTACACAATAACAAGTAAAAGTGTTATATTCGGCCGTGCCGAATTTTATATACCGACCACTAATATTAAATGTATGTATGTAAATTCAACGTAGAACATTTCATTTATACTTTAAATAGCATCGAGATTCATATTAGCAACAACTATTGTAACAAATTCTTTCAAGTTATCCTTGTTTAGGCCCTATCTTGTTTTAGTTGTTTTTAAATTGCGAACTGGCGAACATTTGGTTTAATTTTTGTTTAGTTTTGTAAAGTGTAAAATTTTCTTTCGATATAGATATTTTTAGGATAGAAATCTATGTTAATGTGTTTTTCGGAAGTTATTCGTATATGCTAGCATAAAATTCGGGGATTATTATTTATATGAGGATTATTGATGTGGAATTTCAATTTAAAAAAAAAAAAAATTTAAATGAGATTTATGCGTACGTTAGGGCGTTTCGAAAGTAGTCCATTTAAGGGAGCTACCCTCGTCATACAATTCTCTACGTCAATTTGTATCTATATGGATATCATTTGTCTCAAATTTCAGTCTGATAAAGCCTTTTATAACACATTATGCGTACATATGTAAGTGATTTATGGATTCATGGAAGCAATGATCAAATATGGTCCGATATTCACAAAATCTATTAGCTAGTTTTTTATATATGTACATACATATGTATGTGGGCTATTAATAACAATTATCAATTTGATAACGATGAGTATATGAGATTTCTATTTGCATATGCGTTTAAATTTTTAACGTAATAACTGTTCTTATAACAGATTTATCCATATTTAAGTGATTTATGGTCAAATATAGACCGATCCAAACGAAATTTATTCCAAACTTTTTGTATGGATATTTTATTTCTATAAGCATTTATGTAGCATAGAGTCATATTCCGGGAATACATTTGCATGGGGGCTATGACAAATCATGGACCTAACAAAGAATTTAAAGCTAAATTTCGATTATCATAAGATTTTTCTTCGGGGATCTATCGTCTCTACAACAGACGGACGGACATTGCTAGATCATCTTAGAATCTTATAAGGACCCAGAATATATAGAATTTTTGGTTCTACGACCAATATTTCGATGTGTTACAAACGCAATGACAAACTTAATATACCACCACCGTTTTGACAGTGGGTAAAAAAACTTGACACTTTCAATAAATACAAATTGAACGCCATTTTTTTATCCAGACTTTTGCTGCCACAAACATTCATACATACAATGGCGTGCAAAATCGATTGCATATTCAATATGATTTTACTTAAAGGGTCATAAAATGATAAACAGCGAGAGAAGTTTTGTAAAATTTTTATCATTTACTCTTTATTATATTAATGAAGTGTGATTGTTATAAGAAAACGACGAAACATAGCTTCTGTGCCAAATACTGGAGGTCGCTCGGTCAATGGTAGGCGAGATAAAAAAGAATGGTTCGAAAACAACTAAATAAGCTGCTTATGCTGTAAATAATACCGTAAGTGAATGAACAGCAAGAAGAGCACTTCAATAAATAGGATATATGTATGTATATGGCAGCAGTTTAAAAAAAAGCCAACTCTATCTGAAAAAACTATAAAAGATGTTTTTTCTTTAAATTAAATTTCATTGTAGTTTAGAATAGAGCAAAATGTTTGCCAAAAGAACTTAATAGTATTCGACTTCTGGTGAAACCCATAACCGCCAGTCTGTATTTGAAATGTTCAAGACGATCTAAATTAAATTTCGATTTTGACACAGTCTTATACATAGTTTTATTTTGTATTGTAAAAAAATGTTTTGTATTGTTGAACCTAACCAGAGGGTTTAATTGGTTTTAAAATGTTCGACATACAAAATTACCATTTTTGAAATAAATATTAAATATAAATTTCTTCATTTATAAATTTCTTTATTCAAATTTTTTTTTATATGAGGAGAAGAAATACTTGTTATTATTGACAAACTAAAAAAAGGAAAAACAAGTTAAAAAAGAATAAGAATATAAACGTATTTCAATTTAAATAAACATTTTATTTAAATAAATTATTTATTTATTTCAACATAAATAAATATCTACAAAAATAGAAATAGTTACAGACAGACAAATGTTCGAAACATGATTTTTTTTTTCGTTCAAAAACATTTCTATACAAAAATTTATAATTACTAACTGAGCAAATTAAAAAGAAAAAAAAAAACGGTGACAAAAAACAAAAATTATAAAAATTAGGGTCTGAAAACAAACTACATTGGGGGTTTCTTTCAGAGTATGAACAATAAAACTTATTTCAGTTAGGAAATATTTCTTAAGATATAAAACTTGTGTTTGTGTCTGCTTACCAAAATTACTTTTATAATGGTGGGGATGATAAACATTGGAAGCTGAATTACTGGAACTGATGCTTATATTATGACTATTGTTGCTGCTGCTGTTGTTATTATTGTTATTATTATTGTTGCTGTTGTTGTGATGATGCATTTTGGATGGAATCCGATAACCGGATTCATAATAATTGTATTGATTATAAGTGAAACGCATTTTTTGTTATTTATTTTGTTAATAAATTTATCACAACATAAACTATTGTTGTTGGTGGTGGTTTTTGTAAATTAAATTAGTGAAATTAAAAATATATAATTTCTTTGGTTATTTACCTTGTTTTATGATTCTATAGTCTTTGTAATTAAACACTAAAAAATAAAAAATATTTTTCTTAAAAAAACAAAATTAAATTATTTAAGCATTTAAAAAATCGTGTTTATCTCGTGATGTTGTCAACTAATTTGCAATTGTGTTTATTTTTTTATAAAACAACAAATCAACAAAAATTTATCTCAAATAATTGTAATGAAAGTAAGTAAACATGCTATATAATATATATAATATATAGTTTTTCTTTTAAACTTAGACTTTTTACAATAAAAAAAAAAAATATTTTTATTAATTTTTTCTTAAACATTATATTGTCTGTTTGTTCTCTTTTATAAGATTTTTGAACTTTTTAGTCCAGAAAAAAAACCTTAATAAAAAATTGCAATACAATACACATAAATAATATCAGCATTAAAAATAATTAAATCTTCAAATTATGTTTGCTTTTATTACTCGGCCCGTTATAAACAAAATCTTACATTTATTTATAAGGTACCTATAAACCTTTATTTTCTTACTGTGCATTTAAGTACATTTTTATGCAACTCTGTTACATGTTTGTAGTATAAATAAATGCATACTCTTTTATGCACTCATTTTATGGAAATAACGGTAACTTGGTGTAAAGAATCTAAATAAAGAACAAACACTTTAACACATCTGTATTGAGGACATTGTACGTTGTTTCTGTTTTGTTTTTTTTTTCCTGAATGATTTTATTGCATTTCAAAAATACACAAAATAAAAAAAATATCTGTGGCTATATAAATATTTAACAAAACCTTTTTATAAATGTATAGTGGAATCTCCCATGAGCGGACACCGAAGGGACCATTGAAATTTGTCCAAGGGGGCTGTCCGGCCAAGAGAAAAGTACAAATTTAAATCAACAAAACTTTGCCAAATATAGAAAATAAACAATTCAATTGGGTTTAATAACAAAAAATCATGGCCTATATTACAAGCTGTTGGTTTGTACACCATACGTATGGTGTACCACAAACATTGCAAGAATTAGTATTGTCAACTCTCCAAAGCAGAAGCATAAATTGTAAAAAAAAAACGTTAGATTGAAAATATTATATAAAAGAGAAAATATTTAATATACCCACATTTAACTATGTATATATGTTATGTGATGTATAAATATGAAGAGTATTGGCAAGCTTATTTGTATTTTTTGACATAAAAAATTCGGGAAAAAAATATATGTCCGTCCAAGAGAATTTTTTTATCTAGCGGATGTCCGCGTTCGCTCATGAGAAGCGTCCGTTCAAGGGAAAGCGACTGCAATGCTTTTCTTATGGAGCGGAGGGGTGTCCGCTTATGGGAAGTGTCCGTTAAGGGAGATTGCACTGTATATATACATATGTATATAAATGTATACATAATAACTGTATACGAGTATATATGTACATATGTATGTACTTAACATTCAGACATATGGATGTATGTATGTACATAAGTGCATCCATGTATGTAATGTATGTACACATACATACTATGTATGTATGTATGTATAATGTGAAGAATCCAACAAGTTAAGGAAGGCAAAGAAAAATACATGTTGTTATTGTTGTTGCTCTTTTATACATATAAAAATAAAAACAGACTAAAAACAACAATCATGATGTTCATTTCAGTAGGTTTCAACTTTATAATCAACCAGAAATATGAAATCAGAGCAAAAATGTTTCAGTTTTTTGTGTGGATTTTTCTTAAATGAAATTGTTATTGTTTTTATTTATTTATTTCATTTTTTTTACTGGAATTGAAAGTTTTTTTCAATACTTTTATTTAATACTTAAGTAAAATACTAATAAATGAGCAGAAAAGGAACAAAAAATGTTGTATTAAATAAGGATGTATACCTTGAAAAGTTTAACAATCACTTACAACTTTTGTTATCATGTTTTTTCATACTTTTTTGTTAAAAGGAAATTTCCTAGAAATAATCAACAAAACCAGACTAGTTTTAATACTTTAAGAAAATGAAAGGAAGTTTTATGTAAAGTAGTTTCGAAACTGTTTAAAATATTAATAATAGACTAGTTGCAAGTGACTTTTGAATTTTCCATACAAGGCAGTGTGGTGAGTCGTAAGTTTTTTGGGAATTTTAGAAGTTTAATATTTTTTCTCGAATATTATATTAGAATAATATAAAATTTCAAATTGACAACATTGACTTGGCCAATTATTTAAAAAAAAATTTAAATTTTCGATAATTATAAAAAGTGCTAAATGCTAAAATACATGACAAATCATCTAAATTCAGCAAATATTCTGTATGTTTTTGATTTCTAATACATTAATCTAATAATTAAAAAGATAAATACATACATATATTTTAAATCGAAAGAAAAACTGAAAATTATCGATTTTGAAGCCTTGTTATCACGAAGTCCTTTTGTCTTATAAGGTCTGAATTTAAAATTTACCTAAATTTACCTCAATAACCATGCAAAGTTTTATTGGAATCTCGATTTAAAAACTAATTATTTATTTATTGAAGATAGTTGCTGCTAAGCATTTAATTTATTTTTTCAAGTATTTTTCTTCAGTATTACAAATGAATATAATAAATAAATTAGAGCCTGTATAATAAATTAAATATGGATTAAAAATTAATATAAATTTTCATAATTAAAAATTGGTTTAATGTTTTAATTTTAATCAGGTTAATTTTAATTATTAAAAACAATAAGTACTTTTAAATTTTTCTTATTAAAACTAAATTAAATTTTTTTTAATTCCTGTCAGATTGTTCTATAATATTTTTTTTTAATTTTGCACATTTTTATACATATTTTGGATTTATTTAGCAAATTTGTATATTCATTTATTTATTTTTGTTTACAATTTTAATTGATTTTATTAAATTTCAACAGCAAAGTTTTGTATGAAGCTAAAATCTATAAGATATTTTTAAATTTACTGGAGATAAATTTTTGTTGTTTTATTTTTTTTTTTGTTTTTATTATAATTTTTATTTTCATTAATTTTTATTTATTATCTTTACCTTTTTTCAATTATCGTTATTTAAAATAAAAATTATTTAAAAATATTTTCATTTATAAAAAATCACTTCTTAACACGTTGCTTAACAAAGGAAAATTGTTTAAAGTTTTATAGAAATTCCAAGAAATAGGTATTTAAATAAATTTTTAACACATTTGCTAAGAGCACTTTTTCAATATTTTTATTTTTCTCACTGTGTAGGTATTATTATTATTTTAGAATAGGATCACTTTTGAACGAATGACTTCTTTCTTTCGTGTTTATGCCTGTCTGTTTGTAAATTTCTTTTATTTATTTATGAAATTTTTGATTTTAACAAATATTTAATAGACATTTCTCTGAAATTTGTATTTGTATTAAATTCAATTTGATTTAAGTTGTAAGATGGTGATTTAATTATTGTTGCTGTTACTCGTATTGGTGTAGTAGTAGGCATGTAGTATGTAATTAACACTGTAAATAATATTTTAACTACGGCAGTTTTGTTTTTAATATTCCAACAATTTAGTTTTATTATTTTGTTAAGTTTTTAGCTGTTTGTTTGTTTTGCTGTTTTTGTTTTATTGTTGCAATTATTAGGGTGGTAATGACGGTGGTTTTGTTGTTGTTTTTTGTTTTTGTAGTTGATAGTAGTTGTACTATGAAGTAGGTAGTAGTGGATGAGTTGAAAATACTATTTTGACGTACGAATTTTTAAACATGTAAAAAAACAAAATTTAATAATAATAAAAATCCGTATCGTCTCTTCACTTTAGACACATATACAATATCCCAACAAACTAATAGTTGAGTAAAATGAAACAAGTGAATAAACAAACACACGAACAACGATCGAACCAAGAATCTTGACACTCATCAGCTTTATATAGTTTTTTATTTATTTATTTATTTATTTTTTTTTGTTGTTTTTTGCTTCTCCTCTATCTGTGTGAATTCATTCGTTTGTCTCACGTATTGTGTTAAATGCAATTGAAGTAGTGTTTAAGAATAAAATTTTTTAAATTAAAATCGTTGCTATGAAATATGTATGAATTATTTTTTCATTACTTAAATTAGCGAGCTTAGTATTAACAAGGAAAAAAAAATAAATCGTTATAGTTGTGGTGTGGACCATAGTTAGGTACGAAGGAATATACTTTCGAATAACGATTACTTTTAGTTTTACTGCGACAATGAAAGTAATGTTTATTACGACTACTCTACTAGACTGGCAACAAGAAAGTAAGAACGCGTTTTGCGAACGCAGCAGACTTCATGCGATAAGATAAACTTCTTAAATGACAATACAAACAAAAAAAAAAATAAAAAACAATAACAATAACCGAATCCGTATAGTAAATTGTAAAAAGAGAGAGAAAACGACGAAGTTTAATGGAAACGAGACAATCAAACAATGATCAACAACATTTAATGATGCTAATAATGATCATAGTAGTCGTCGTCATCGTTGTATTGATCAAATCTTAACAACGACGAAGAACCACTCAACCAACGAACCACTTGATCGTTTTAAAGTGCAATTCTAACACTATTTTTTTCAAGTACCGCTTTTAAGTTCGGCTAACAGAAATAAAAAAGTTTATACTATTTCAAATCCCTAACTCCCCTGCCTGTATCTCTTCTATGATCAATCAAAGTTTTATTAAATCTTTAAAGAGAAAAAAATCGTATTTTTGTTAATTTTCGCATTTTATGAATGTGCCTATTTTTAAAAGTTTTTAAAATTTTAAGTATATACTGCCGTATTCAGAAAAAATAAAGTAGGTTTGAAGTGTGCTTTAGACAAAATTTTCATACAAAATTTTCTTAAAGTACATTTTAAGTCTACTTTCATTTTTTCTAAATAAGACTAATAGGTATTTCGCATATTATTTTAAAAATTAATTACACTCTTCTATGTGCATATCAATTCAAAAAACTTTTAAATATATTCTTCAGAAAATTTACAACTTTTGAGCCAAATAAAGTTAATACAACTAAAAAAAACTATTTGATTTAACACAAAAATCACCTGTTTTTCACAACAAAAACAATTTCAATTTTTAAAAAATAATAATAGTTTAAGAACACAACAAATACATACAGACATAGTTGAAAAAATATTTCATGTACCTACTACATACATTTTCAATTTATTATTTATTTAATATTTATTTATTTCACAATCACAAAATAAAAAAAATTAGAGATGTTTACTTCGTTGTTTTTCATAGATTAGTGACGAAATATTCAATAATAATTTTATAAATTTATGATATTTTTGTTACGATTGCTGCTGACTGATGCTGCTTGCTACTCTAATTGTTGTTGTTTGTATTGTTTACTTTTTCTCAACATAATGAGACGCGTGCATTGTTATTGTAATCAAAATAATGCTGTCTTATCGCTCATGAAAAAACAACAAAAAACTTGTAAAGTGTAAACAGAAACACACAAGTTTACACTAGCGCACGCACTAAAACCTCAGAAACACATTTAGAAATTTGTAAATAACAGTTAAACTAAAAGGTAAACACGACTACAAAAAGCCACGTTACACCAAGTGTTTGTATGTCGAAATAACATTGTAGAAATATTTAGTAGGTAGTAAGTGAATAAAATTGTTGTAAAATGCGATGATAATTCTTTATTAACTACTGTGCTACTCTTGGGTTTGTAATGAACAGCCGATTATTGTAGGTTAAAATTTTCTATGCGATCACCTCGGTTGAGATCGATGAACTGAAAATTTAAAAATAAAATAAAAAAAAAACAGACGCACTTGTTCGTTGGTTTGCTGGTTTGCTGCTCGAACGTTAAACAAATTAAAAAAATTATTTAACTACAGAAAGAAAGAGTGAATTTTCATTGCTAAAATTTAAGAGTGACTGTTTGATTTTCTACTCTTTTTAAATGCTCTTTAAAGTTTGCATTTAAGTTTTGTTGACAGAGAATGAATGTCTCTCTTTTTAAATGTTCTACATATTTAGCTTTTTCAGATTCAGATAAAATAATACCGGAAGTATATCGACTAAACAAAGATTTAATCAAAAAGATTAACAGTCTAATTCATAAAAACTTATCAAGGGTTTATAACAGGCTTATAGCAAATATCCATACAAAATTTGCTTTATCAGCCTGTTATAAACCTTTGATAAGTTTTATGAATAAGAGGGTAACATTTTATAACATTTTTAAAAAAATGTTAATTAAAATGTTTGGGAATACATAAGTTCTGGTTAGGAGTAATATAACGAAAAACAGTTTGTTATTTAAGCAATTTCACATGAACATACATACTTTGTTATAATTATTGAAATATCATTTGCTTAATTTTGTTTCTCTTAATCTTATGATCTATTTTTTTGCACTAGTTAATATATTTTTCGAAAAAAAAATCAGAATTTAACAGACAATATTGTCAACTGCTTTGAAAATGTCATAAAATTATGATATCTTTGTGTTATTTATAGTTGATGAACAAAATTTATAATTGCTCAGATTAGAACGACATACTGTCAGTAAATTTATTTTATCATTAACTAACTGTACCAATTTTTTCCAATTATATTTATTCGAATGACTGACTATTGACAAACATTAATAAAGTTCACTTTTCTGGCAAGCATTTATTCCTATTGTTGTGCTTTGTCCTTGTTTGTGTTACTTTTGAATATGATAGGGCACTTATGTAATTGTTACTTGTCATCAAATCGGTGTTGCCAATTTATTGCTATTCGTTCGTTTTAAAGATCGCAAAACTTGCAAAAATACGACTAGTTGAATCAAACTCAGACCAGATAAATGCTTTGTCCCGGTTTACATTATGAAATTTTTGTCGCTGCGATTCTTGTGGTATCTTCTTTAAAATTGTATTTGCGTCTACATTGTGAGATTTTTGTTGCAGAGATTTTTTGTGGATGTATACATGTTTTTATATATTTCGTAGCTAGCACATACATACATACATACATGTATGAATATAAAAAACAACGAATGAGGGAACAAAGCTTGTCTCACAAGTACATGCATATGTGTACTTGTATGTGTACTCACCGCTCTCGCCAACAAAGCAAGAATCGCAGCGACAAATATTTCATAATGTAAACCGGGACTTTATCATATTATATTCGTTCTCTAATGGCTATAAGTGCGCACTACTGATCTAAGGACACTTTTTTCTAACTGATATTATTAAGTTAGCTTATATCATGTAATGTACATGAGAAAGAAATTATTTAAAACATTACGAATACTACCTAACACTTTTAGGTATTTTACAATGAAATGTAATATGGTTATTTGGACAGCTAGATTTTAAAAGATTTTTTAGGTTAACTTTTTATTTAAACTATACGATTTACTTGAATGTCTTCCTTTATCCTTTACTCCCTTTACAATGACTAAATTCAACTCCATTTTATATATTTTTTAATTAAACAATTGTAAATTAATTACTTAAACCCTAAAAGTGCGCCAACCAATGACAATGCAGTTAATGGCAGCCCACTCTTGCAGGTATATTAAGAAAGACAAGATAAAAACAAAAACAAAATTGATTAAAATTTCAAAAACGCAATGTTGCATCGATAGTCTACAACTTAATACTCTCTTAGTAATCCCCCATATTAAAGAAAAATTCATTTTGATTGGCTAAAAATCTAAAGAAAAACAACAACATACAAATTTAAGCACTGTGAAGTAAATTTGTATAAGTGAGAGATTATTATTATTATTGTATACAGCAAACGATCAAAAGATATTTACGTTTGTATGATTTGTAAAATTAATAACAAAATACAACCATTTCTTAAAAGAATAAATAATTGTTAATAGCAAACAATTTTAATTTTATATAAATTTAATTTAAATTTTGTACTCGCAGAAATAGAGAATTTATTGCTGATTTTTGTGACCAGTGTTGCCAGAAGATTCTTTTTTTGTAAAAAATTAAAAAAATAAATAACAATAACAATTAAGTTTATTACGTTGATTGGTTGTCGGGTTTTGTTATCATATTTTTACTCAATGCACTATTATAATTCATAAGGACATAATATAACCCAATAATCAACCAATTTTTAATAAACTATAGTTTTACCAAAAATATTGTATATATGTACATATATTCGTATCTATACAAATACAAATCTTTAAGTAACTCATGTTTTGTGTTATTGCTTCTATAAATGTCGAAGATATTTAAGAATTTATGTTTCTTACCGCAGTCCGATTTCCAAAAAAAAATTGTTTTGTAATTTTTTTTATCTAATTAGTAAAAGTAATGTTTTAGAAAGCTTTTAATGTTTTTTTTATAATTTAATTATAATTAATTTTAATTATAGCAAGAACATTTTTTAACTAGTACATAATCCTGTGTAAACAAAATACTTTCTAATGTTGCGTTTTCAAGTCTGTTCCTGTACTTAGTTTTATTTAAATGAACTTTGGAAAAAATTTGTTCAACGTCTGCTGATGAACTGGGAAGACAAATTATATATTGGAAACAAATTTCGTCAATGTTGGAACAGCTAACGAGTTATTTTATAAATTGTGGCCCAAAAATTTTCACAGTTAACATTTTCTAAGGTTTAAATTCATCGTCTAAATTTTGACAATCATTTTCATTAATTAAATTTGGAAAACTTTCCATCAGCGGAGACAATGAAGAAACTTTTTTATTAATAATATTATGTTGATTAAGAATATTATAAAATATTATAAAATATTATGTTATAAATATTATATTATAATTATATTATAAAATAAACGGAACGTTTAAAGGTTGCAAAAATTAATTCAAAGAAACAATGAAAACATTGCTGTAATTAGGAGTTCTAAAACACACCATATATTTATAAAGCTTTAGTAAAACTACTTAAAAATGCAACTATCTAAATTATGTTATATTTGAGTGTATGTCTACAAAATTGCATGTGTTTGTTCTTGTACGTAAATCAAATTGCTACTGGTTTATAAAGCGTTGCTGCCATTTGAAAAAAATGAGTGTACTCTATATGGGTCACTCCATCTAATACATAAACAGTAACTGCAACTAGCATTAATTATAAAAAAATATTCCAACTTTTTAATTAAAAGAAAAAAGGCTTAATTAAAACAATCATATTTTTGGCAAAAAAAAAATCATCAAATCATATTCTGGCAACGCTGCTTGTGACACTCTCTTTCTATAAGTCTTACTCAAACGTAGAGAGTACTTCGTCAAAATTAATTTGTTGTTGATGTAGGTCCGTTCGTTTCTTCATTCGAATGACGAGGTTGATGATGATGACAACCAACAGCAGAAAGAACAACCAGGTCAGGTTGGTAATGGTTTACTTCAGAATTTTATGGTGGTACATATAAAAAGAGACTTGAATTATTTTATTTTCTTTAGTAGCAGTTTAAATAGACCTACATAATTACCTTTCTTTACTATAATATGTATGTATTGCTTTCGAATCAAAAAAATATTTCCTTGATTTTGTTTTTCTTTTTCTGTGTTTTGTTTGCCCAAAATAAGAATATGTTTTTAATTTTCTGAGATTTACATTTAGCACGTTATTGAAATTCAAAGTATGTTCATACATACATATTTTTCTATTAAGAAAACTGTTATAGCCAATATTTTCTATACAACAAAAACGTTATACACAAATTGTTGTATCCGAAACCATAAACAAATATTATGTTAAACTCTTGAAATCATGGACAACTTGTTTAGCATACAACTTCAATTTGAAATTGAAGAAGTACATACATACATACATATGTTTCAAAATACAGTGCTTGAATACATAAAATCAATAAGAATTTAATTAAAAAAAATCTATATAATTGTAATGAAATGCCCGGTTGGTTGGTTGGTTTGCGTGGTAGTTCACTACGAACGAACACTTAAGTAGAGTCGAAGGGACCCCGTTTTAAAAGACCACACCACTCGTCAGATTTAATGTCTTATACAACATACTGTAGCTAAGATGAGTACAAAAAAGCCGTGTCTTGCTAGACCCAACCTGTAGCTGTGAGATATCTCAGTAAGTCATTGAGTTTGACCCGGCTACCTCACCAAGGTTGTTCAATGTATAGTTTCCCATGAATTTATGTCTCTTGACACTCAGGGCTGGGCATTCGCAGAGAAGGTGGAAAATCGTTTCCTCTTTTTCCATATCCTTACAGCTACGACAATGGTCGTTAAAAGGGAGTCCCAGGCGATTTGCATGCTTGCTAACGTCCAGTGTCCTCTTAATACTGCCAGCAACCTTGAAATATACTTCCTATTCCCGGTTATCAGTTGCATAGTACGTTTCTCGTTAAAAGATGGCCACATCAACTTGGCTACCCTACACGTGTCTAAATTACGCCATCTGTACTCAGCCTTTGTAAGAAAATGTCTGAAGATGATACCTTTGATAGTCCCCAGTGGAATTGCTACTGAGACCACATCGGAGATATCTAAGGCAGATCCCGTTCTGGCTAGTTCGTCTGCCCGTTCATTGCCGTAGTGGTTCCTATGCGCAGGCACCCAGACCAAGGTAATGTCAGATAGACGACCTAGCCTTGACAGGGAATTTCTATATTGCCTAACTAGTGAAGATGAAATTGTGTAGGCATTAAGTGAGATATGTACATATGTATTTTGTTCTAGAATTATTTCTTTAACACCAGTTATTTATAATTTAATTTACAATTATAGGAGATTAAATCATTTACCAGTTTTAATGTTTCAATTAAAAATGTTAATCACATAAACAGCGTGTTTAATTTAAATTACAGCAGGACGTTGTCTGTCGTTTCATACATTTGACCATTCGCCCATTTGTCAGTTAGACCTAAAGTTGTTATTGTTGTCGTTGCTCTCAAGTTTTTATGTATAATTTATAACATTTTTTCTGACAGATTACAACAATTAAAATAACAACAACAAAATAAATATTAAAATTTTTTGCAAGCCTATTATGAACGTAGTATATTATACCATACTATTTGAAGTGCTTGTAAAAAAAATTTACACCTCATTCATGTTAGGCTGTGTTTCGTCTTTTTATACCCTACACCACCATGGTTTTGCGCTGATGTTTGTAACGCCCAAAATACAAATCTAACACCCACCTTATAGTATACTCAGAATCACTTTCTGAGTCCTTTATTTCAACTAGCCCTCATACAAATGTCCAAATGATATATGGCTTTATCGCTCATAAATGTTTGATTTATGCAAGTATCCAAGCAAATTTCACCTAATGAAACCTAAACACACCTACATATTTTGTGCAGATCGGTTGATAGCTATGGTCAACATAGCTCCCATATTAGGCCCAGTTCCGAAAACCACTTTAACATGCTTAAATATTTTAAAAGTATTTATATCGAGATCAAATTTAATACAAACAATATTTATATCGGGTTTTCCAATAGCTACTTGACAACTCTGAATTTAAATTGTGAACGCACTATTTCACTGATCATCTAATTGTTGCTTTCTTTTTTTTCAGTAAACTTAACATTTTCGTTATGGTAAAGTACACGAAGGAACAACGTTTGGAAATTATAAAAATGTACTACCGAAATTCGGAGTCGGTGACCGCAACTTTAAGAGCGTTAACTCCAATTTTCGGTCGTAATTATCGCCCTAGTAGACAAGCAATAACAAGTTTAGTGCAAAAATTTGAGTCTACATATTCATTGTGTGATGCTGTCGTGCCAGTGAGACAACGGCCTGGTCGAAGTTCCGAAAATATCGCTGCCGTTCAGGCGTCCGTAGCAAACGATTCAAATCAGTCGATTCCGCGGCGTTCTCAAGAACTGGGCATCCCCAAGACCACTTTATGGCGAATTTTGCGTAAGGATCTGGGTTTACACCCATACAAGATTAAGCTGACTCAAGAATTGAAGCCGATGGACCATTTGAGTCGACGTACGTTCTCCGATTGGGCTCTGGAGAAGATGCACCAAGATGATGAATTTCATCGCAAAATCATCTTCAGTGACGAAGCTCATTTTTGGCTCAATGGGTTCGTCAATAAGCAAAATATGCGTTATTGGTCTGCTGAAAATCCACATGTGCTTCACGAATCACCACTTCATCCACAAAAAATTACTGTTTGGTGCGCTTTGCATGCCGGCGGCGTCATTGGGCCATATTTTTTCGTCGACAATAACGATCGTCACGTTACTGTGAATGGCGATCGTTATCGCGCAATGATTAGCGATTATTTTTGGCCCGAATTGGAACACATGGACTTGGATGATATGTGGTTTCAACAAGACGGTGCCACAAGCCACACAGCACACGTTACAATCGATTTACTGAAGAGTAAGTTTGACGAGCGTGTTATCTCAAGAAATGGACCAGTCAATTGGCCGCCTCGTTCTTGCGATTTAACGCCTCTAGATTTTTTTCTTTGGGGCTACGTCAAATCATTGGTCTATGCCAACAAGCCGACAACGTTGGAAGAACTTAGAGCCAACATTGAACGCGAAATAGCGGCCATTCCGGCCGAAATGTGTGACCGAGTCATCCAAAATTGGGTCCAACGAATCGACCACTGTCGACGTGGCCGCGGTGCCCATATGAACGAAGTCGAGTTCCATTCATAAATGTTTTGAATGTATTTCAAGTCGGTAATAAAGTTTTGGAAATATCTCAAACGGTTTGCGTTTTATTTAAAAAAAAAGTTGTCAAGTCCTTATTGGAAAACCCTTTACGTACAGAAGTCATGTCACTAATAGGCCATAGACGGCATATAGCCCATTTCTGAAAAACTATTTTGCACATACATATGTATACTTGATGTAGGCTATTATATGGTCGGGCCTGACTAACTATACTCTCATACTTCTTTATATGTAATTGTAAAAGTAGAAATGCAATCGTCGTAATTAAATTAACTTGAAATTAGGTAAATAATAAAAAAGTACCGACTCTATTTCATCAAATTAAACAATACAAAAGAATTTATTAATACAATAAGATGAGACGGTCTGTCGGTGGATTGTTGCAATAAAAAATATACACATACACAAAAACTGGTTCAAGGTTACAACCCCAATGAGTGTTAACTGGGTTTATTGTACTTTAAAATCCATCGTAAGTCACTACGGACATTATTCGCGGCGTACTACTACCATGGTCATGTATTAGGTGTGTAATCAAGTTTACAATCACAGTTACTTCGAATTTAAACGCAATTTTAATTTGTTAAATTCACAATAATACTCGTATACGTGTATGTAATTGTTTATTTTCTACCTTTTTTACAAGTTAACTTTCAATTCAGGGATTGAAAGTGGAGTTCTTGTTTATATATTGACGGCAGCAGGGAATAAATAAATAAGTTGTTTTAATAGTTTAAAATAACATATGAAGCTAGATTTGTGTATATGTTTTGATTAATATGGCTCCAGGGAGAAGAAAGGTCCCCAAACAAGAATTCACGTTACACTTTAAGCTTGTCGTATTAAAATCGCCAGCATATTTTCTGTAGCGAAATTAAAAATTGTCCGACGATTTTAAATTTCCCCCAATATATTTGTCAAAACTATTGTGAGAAATGCATATGCAGTTAATTGTCATGTTTTGTTCAATGTTTTGTTATGGTCGTCGCAGTTGTTTATTTAGTGTTTTTTTTTTATTTACTGATTCGATGTGTGTAATATACTACATTGGACTGTCAGTGATTTTTGACAGATGATTGTAGCGATGTTTTGTTTACAAATAGTCAAATGTCGCGCAAATCCCTATTTAACAATTGTTGTAATAATTTTCATGTAACAACGCATGAGGGTAAGTGTGTTTAACCCTTTTTATTTAGTTGTATGCAATTATTTATACGATGTTTCATTTGTTTTTGGGATTTTTCCATATGTGAGAGAAAAAATTATAAAAAACACAAAAAGTACTTACTTACAGAAATAGCAGTGAATTATAAAAAAAAAAAACAAATACTATTTTTATAATACTTTAATTTGTTATCATGTTAATATGTGTTATTTTTAATAATAATTGTAATTAATTATAAAATCATACACATACCTACTATGTATTTGTTATTATATTATCGTTATTAATTTCTCTGTATAATTATTTTAGACTTTAATCGATCTTTTGTGATTTGTATTTATTAAATTATTACGCTCAAACCATTTGTGTAATTGATATCGTAATGGGTGGTCCAAATACTGGCATCTTTTTATCTCCACTACCACAAATATTGAGTTTTTAAAAAACAAAATTAATTAATAAAAATGTATTACTCTTCGGGTTTAATAACATTATTAAAAAATTGGGCTTAAAAGAAATTCGCTCTTAATTAGCCTTATAACCACTAATGCTGCTCAATTGACGCTGCCCAATTAAGACTGCTGATAAACAGGATTAAAAAACTTAGTGCTCAAAATATCGAAGTTTTGAAGGGAAATCGTGTTTCTTAAATATTGTTCTTTCTATGAATGTATAGTGCATTTTAAAAAGTATATTTCTTTTTGCAGCACCCTTTACTGGTTTTCTAAATTTGTTAGAAATATAAAATATTTTTATTTTAATAAATAAGCAAATTGAAGGTAAATAGATTTTAATATATTTTTGGTTTTTTTTTAATTATTACGTATAAAAATACAATGTTTAATTAAACATTACTGATTTTAACTTTATGTTTGTTTTTTTGCAACTAACTATACAAATGTGAAAATTCCTGAAAGTTTTCGGATAAAAAATTTAGGCATGAATGATTTTAAGATTTATCAGATTTGCAACAAACTTTACAATGATCAATTAAATTAATTAAACAAACCGCCAGTTTGGTTAACCAGCATTTTTGAACCAACAATCACAAAGCTGGCTGGAAGAAGAACCTTCGCATACACAGAAAAAATTAAAATTGATATTCAATTAAAATATTCGTATATTTTATTAAACATTTAATTGAAAGTGGACCGATCAAGGAATTTGTAGTATCAATTAAAATATTTTGTAAAAATTTAATTAAAAGTAGTTTTAATTAAAAAAAATATTATATTATTTAATTGAAATTTGTTTTTCAATTAAAAATTTAATTGATATGATTAAAAGTTTAATTAAAAATTTAATTGATATGATTAAAAGTTTAATTAAAAATCAATTAAGACTCAATTTTTTAATTAAAATTTGTCGGGCATTAATTTTTTCTGTGTACACTAGGAAAACTTTTGTAGGTTAGTACAGGATCTTTTGATTAAAACTCGTGCACAGCTGTAATTCTGGCACAACTGAGGTCGAGAGGGTGGAACAAACTAATGCCTACTGGTCCCACATAGACCGTGCCGTCCCAAATGTATGTCCAGCATGTGGCCAGGAACCCGCACAATTCCTTGGGCTAGCTGTTACAATAACAACTTTTAGCCTTTAATGTTTCTTTATCATACAATTACTAACACTGTGGCAACACCAATGCTGCTTATTTATGTTTTCTATGTAGGCAAAATATAAACAAAATGTGTCATTGACCTTTATGAACTTGTTATTAATTAATTATTTTAATACCATGTAAAAATCGATATTATATTTATATACCTATATAATTAAACGGTCATTTATTTTGAATTTTTTTTAATGACAAACGGGGTTCACGGGGGGGTTTTGAGATTTAGCTTGTTATTATTGTAACTATTTTTTATTGTTATATTATTTTTGTTATAGCTGTTTGTTGTTATTTATTTAATTAGGTTAAAACACCGATTCAATATACACCAAAAACTTGCTTTGCGTCGTTTCGTTTTACATTTTTTTCCCCTCGTCGTTACGTCGCTGCTTAATTAGTACTAATTTTTACAATGCGTCGTTGGATTTTCGAGATTACGTTGTTTAGGGTTCGATTCTTTAATTTTTTTTTAATTTTTGTAAAATCTGCAACATTATTAAGCAAGATTTACATGATTGAAATTTTCTTAAAAATTGCTCTTCAAAATGCTTCAAACTCGTGTAAACAGCAAAAATGCTTCAAAATTTATTTATTTAATAATTATTTAATAACTATATAATAATAATTAAAACATTATACATTGTTTACTATTATTACAAGAGTGTTGTTTATTCAAATGCCTTTTATATTCTCTATAAAAAAAAGTGTTGTGTGCATTAAACTTTTTTGTCACTCTTTAAAGCAAAAATATGTATAAGTTTTAGGGTGCTTTTAAAATATATTTTTTTAAAATTCAAATATATTAAAATGCATATAATTTAATTGAATAAATAAATAACACTTCATATTTTATATTGCACTTGTTTTTTTGTTATTTTTGTAGTCATTAATTAAAGTAATTACACATTCGACTTCCTTTCCACTAGGTTTGTTTACTCAGTTACAAAACGAGAAAAATTATTTGAGTTCGGTTTACAGAACACCAAAAAATGTGAATTCGTTTTAAAACGAGAAATTTACTCGGTTTTGGTTTACAGAACAGGGCCGATTATTGTAACGTTTAATTAAAAAAGCCTTCTTTTATTTGGATCGTCAACAATGGTAATTCAGAAGCAAAAGCTTATTTGATGACATAAAAAGTAAAGCATTATACAACGATAATGCTAGTGGTAGTAATACAGACAATTGCTACAAGTAAATGTATTTTTTCGTTGAAAAAAAAGCTGTTCAGCAAACATTGAACCAATTTTTTGTGTCAGAAAACCGGCGACTTCCTATCTTCGATCTTTACATGGTTTGCTATAGAAAATCTTAATTCACTTTGCGTCGTTTCAATTTGCGTCGTGTTTTTTTTCGGAACGTAACCCCGACGCAAAGTGAGGTATTGGTGTAATATTATCATTATGGTAATTGTCATATAGAACAAAACAAATTGCAACGATTTATGTTAAGTGATAATTAATGCTCTAAAAAATTTCGTATGAATAAATGAATAGATGCTTGAGCAATAACAACAAAATTAACATTAAATAAAATAAAATACTTAATTAAACTTGGACAAAGCATTGCGCCTGTACTCTAAAAAATAAACATTGAATTTTATATTTTTCGCAAACAGAATAACAACAAAACGTTAAAAAATAACAGATAAAAAATTAGATAAAAAACATTCTTAATAAAATATTGACATTCTTTAGATCTTTTGTTTGCTTTTTTTTAAATTTAAATCTTTTGTTATACAAGTTAAAAAGGATTTCTCGAAAAATTTGTTAAGAATTCCATTAGTCCAAAAGACCTACCTACATAAGTACAAAACTATATACATATTTCTTCTTTAACCATGCTATAGTTTTTTTAATATACATATGTACATATATTTATATATTTATATCATAAAGTTATAGTAAGTATGTACATATGGGAGAGATATAAGGTTTTAAACACAGAGATGTTTAAAACAGCATCTGGCAACACCGCAGTTGACACATTGCCATGAGACAAATGTTGATCAACATGTGTTGATAGTTGCCAAATTCAACTGGAAATACTTTTAATATTGGTTTTGAGAAATATATTACGTACATAATATATGTTCACCGCAGCATTTAGCATTTGTGTTTTATTATTAAATTAAAGATGATGTTGATGTTGTTGCTGTCGAACAAATCTTAAGGTACGGTCACACTTGGCAAATGTTTACTCTAAAAAGCGTAACCACTTGTTTCAGCACAAATTTGTTTGACGTTGTTTATTCTTAGAAGAGTTTAGCAAGATCAAACAGCATCAAATAAAATAAAACTAAATATTTGTCGAGCCCTTGCGATCGTTTGTTTTTAATAAATAAACGAGTTCAAATATATTTTATTTAGTGGTAACGTTTTTTTTTTTTTTTTTGGCAAATATTTTCCAAGTATGACCGTACCTTTAGACAACAACAGAATGATGCTTGAATATTAACGTGTTTTTTGTTTGTCTATTTACTGTGTGTGAACGCCTGAATGCATTTGGTATGGAATGGTTGGCGTATTTATTGTTAATATTATTGTTGGTAGGGCGTGATTTTATAATTAACATTTGATTTGTTTGTCGAGTTTGTTTCTTTTATTCCACAAAATAAACTTGGTACGCCTTAATGAAATTTTCAATTAAATTAATATAAAAAAAATATTTTTCTCTGTGCTAAATCTTGTTATATAACTTTTAAATATAACTATGTAACCTTATTCTGTTACACTTGATATTTTATTCGATTCTCGTTAAATTGTGTATATTTTGTGTTTGTTGAGTTTAAGAAAAAGTAATGGTTATTGTCGTTTTTGTTGTTGTTTTAATTTAATTGTTTGTTGTATACGTTATTTTTGTTTTAAGTTCATTATACTTTAAATCGATTGAATGTAAAAAATGCCGAATATTAAAACGTTAATTTAATACGAATGACGTTGGTTGCAAAACAAAACACACAAAATGGCCACCTTTTTATTGACTACAGTCTGACACAACAAAAGTGCATTATGAAATACCCAGACTTAATAAAATTAATATATTTAAAATTTGATAATTATTAAAAAATTATTTTATGGACAGAAACAAAATAAACAAACAATAATAATTAAAAACCAATACAACATTTTTCATAGAAAATTAGCTCAGGGTTTGCAAATAACATTTAGTGATTTTGATTTTTCTAGAAAAATTATATTAAGTCCGTTCATAACTGCTGCTTATTAAAAGCTTTTCCGCGGAAATTATATTTTATATTGTATTTTCATCACTCTCACCTATTTAATATGGCGAAATTAAAATATGTAATCAGTGATTCCAATTTGGAACTTTTCACGTTTTTACACAAACCAAATATCGTATTATTTTATTGACGCTAGAGCTGATGCCCAACTGGTATTTTTCCTTAATAATTCAGGCAACGCGATGTACAATTTTATATTCAATGTCATCTCTTAGGTCATCACTATCGTATTTTGAAGAATTATAGTAGTTTTACTTTTTATATCCTAACAGCAAACTTTATTTAAAAACACTTACGGAGTTTCTTATTCTTGTATTCTTGCACGAAATAATAAATACTCAAACTTCCAAATATATATTTGAAAAAAAAAATACGTTTCTTCCAATCGTCTTGAAATTGAAATATTATAGTACCTCGACATCAATACCTAGTGTCTGAATGGCAGTTTTATGTACATGCCGCTCGTCTTTGGAACAATCTTCCACGAAATCAACAAATAAATAGTAATGCTAATAATTTTAGAAAATTTTTATATAACTTTTTCACGTAACATGTTATTAATATATTTTTTTCTGTAACAAGTTTGTTTATGCTCATGATAAAATTGTTTATAACGTAATGCGTTCCTGTACTATAAATATAAGACTTAGTCTTGTCGTACAGGAAATTAAAAAATTTAATAAATAAATAAATAAATAAATAAATAAGTGTGTAAAATTCAAATTTTTAATTATTAACGTCAATAATAATATTCAATTAATTTTAGTTTAAACAACAAAATATTGTCATGCAATAAAATAAAGTTTAAGTTCGTGGCAATAGAACTTAATTCTTAAGTAACACTGATTATCACTTATTTAATTAAACAAAAAAAATGAAATTAATATTGAAGAGAAAACAACACTAAATACACAAAAATTAGTTATAAGAAACTAATTAACGAAAGTTGTTTTATCAACAATTTGCAAACAAAACAGTTTGGGTTTTTTATTCTTTTGCAATTTTTGTCGGCATATGATACTTAAAAAAAGCTCTTAATCAATCTGTAAATTCATAATTTCCTAATTCTTGTTAATTTATAAGTTTTTGTTATCATTTCTTTATTTTCTAGTACTCACACTCTTAGGCCTGTTTTCGCAATGTGTCGACAAACTGCCTGTTACTAAATGTCGACATAAATTTATTAGACTGATAATATGTCGGTTAAGAATTTTGGTTTTCTCAATATACCGACAAAAACATTATTTTCATTTGGCAATACCTCTCAAAATGTATGTGAAAATAGGGAACTCTGTCTTCAAGTGACAAGTTGTTGACATAAATCAGCTGTTTTTCAAATGTGAAAAAATAACAAAAAATAAAATCAGAAAAACAAATATTTTAAAAAATAAATATATCCATGTCTGCCAGGTAGTTAAGTCTGGCATGAAAAACTCTTTCAACATTCACTTGGAATTCATATTCTTCGAGTTCATCTATTTATTCCTCTATTAAACCTTTTTTTCTAAAATCTATTTAATTTTTTTACAAAAACTCAAGGTATTGCCACATAAAAAATATGAACACAGCAGTCAGCTGAATGAATTTATCTGTACAACAAATAAATAATCGGCTGATGAGAGCTGGTTAGTTTTGCGACAGAATAGAAGCAAATGAGACATTGAGAAAACCAAATTTCTTTAATCGGCAGTTTTTCGTTGGGAAAAACGATAATCGCCTAATGAGAAAACAATCCTTAGGTACGATCACGTTTGGCAAATGTTTACTCAAAAAAGCGTAACCACTTATTTTAGCACAAATTTGTTTGACGTTGTTTACTCTTACAAGAGTTTTGCAAGATCAAACAGCATCAAATAAAATAAAACTAAATATTTGTTGTGTTTTTGTTTTTAAAGAGAAGTAACACTCAGGCAATTAATATGCCTATACATATATACTTGCGTTACTTTCTTTGGAAAGGGGATAGTTGAAGAAGTAAAGGTGGTGAAAGAGTAAAGCTTTTTATATCACAACTGCAATTGCGCATTATGTTTGTTTTTAGTGCAGAATTGCAGCGCCTCTGGTAGTGAGTAGGCGCATTATTGTTAAAACTTGATTTTATGGCCTTTATTTAATTATTTTACTTTGGTGGCGTTTGAATGCTATACCACCGAAGAAGGGCGCTGTGATAAATATTAGTTATGATAGATAGAAGAAAACTAATAATTATCAGAAACTGATGTTGTTTGAGTGGCAACGGCTGGGAATCGAACCCGGGCTAAAAATACTAACTCATGCTTAATGATCAAATGCGCTAACCAATTAAGCTACAGCACCGTTTAAACGAAGTTTTTTTTTAAGTAAATAAACGAGTTGAAATATATTTTATTTGTCAAGTGTGACCGTACCTTTAGACTGCCAGGCTGTGGCCATTTCTCTGGTCATTTTTCCAATATTCTGAAGCTACGATATGTTTTTTACGAAACTCAGGCCATATAAAATGAAAGTAGACACCTGAATGAAACGAATATTGTTCGTTTCATTTAATTATAAATAAAATATTAAGTAATCTGGGGTTCGTTCGTTTCCGGTCGGAAGAGTCCAAGTAGTTAAGACCTTAAACTCAGCAGCTAATGTTTGTTGAAATTGAATTTTTAAATCAAATTTATATTATTTCAGCTTAAAACAAACATAAATATGTTTATTGTTTTAATTTTTTTTTATTGTGTTTAAGTGCCGACACATTTATTCTTTTAATTTTAAACACCAACTATTTAAAAATATAATTAATAACAATAACAAAAATTTTATCAGGTTACAAATGTAATGCCTAAAATAAACACATCTGCCCCGTTAATAAATCATAAAAAGCTCTTAATACTTGTAAATACTAAAATGTATTAATTTAATTTTTTTTAAATGCACATAAATCCGCAACAAATTAAAGTGTTAAAAATTTACTAATTTTATGCAAAATAATTTGTCTACGATACTTAATATTTAAAATGTAGTCCAAAAGTAGATGTTTACTATATATTGACGCTCACTGTAGATAGTAAAGTAGGTTAGAAGGGGAGCGGATCATCTCGATCGATTTTATAATGTGAAAAGTAGTTAGAGCAGTTATTGTGATGAAACCTGTCATCTGTTAACATTGTTGATTTTAAAAAACAATTTTACCATCTTTATTTCCATAACACAATAGATAGTAAAACAAAAATAAATAAATAGAACAAGTTATTTTTATTTTATTTTTTAACTAAACCTAATATGAAAATAAAATACATAAATTAATTTATAAATAAATTCATTAAATGCAAATTCACATCTAAATATAAAGTGCCGCCAAAAAAAAATAGCACTTCGATTATTTATTTGATATCTGATCATACTACATTTTTATTATCGAGTTTATGGACGGACGAAAGTAAAATCATTTTATTTGGTGGAAAAGGTTCTCGGGTATATGTTAGACGTCCCTCAAATGCAGAATGCAATCCACAATTCACATCTAAGACGGTGAAGCATGGATGTTCTAGCATTATGGTATGGGGATGCTTTTCATATTACGGAGTGTGGCCAATACATTGCATAAAATCAACAATGTCTATAACATGTCTACGTTGATATACTAAATAATTTTATGCTTCCCTATGACACAGACGAAACGCCAAAACATACAAGCATAAAAGCACGTCGGTGGTTCATTGAAAACAATATTGAGGTCATGTAGTGGCTAGCGCAATCATCTGACTTGAACCCAATTAAAAATCTTTGGACTGACGTAAAGAAAAGTGTATCTCAAATAAAATCGACTAACAATGAGCATATTTGGGCTGTAATGAAGAAGTCGTGGGCAAAAATACCTAAAGAAAGATGTGAAAACTTAATTAACTCCATGCCGAACGGCGGCGCAGGTTATTGCCAACAAAGGCCATGCAACAAAATATTAATAAGATATTTGTTTCATCAGCTTCATTTTATTAGTTTTCTTATTTTATTTATTTGATATAATTTCAATAAAAAGTCAATAAAAGTCACACAAATCTTTTTTACGTGAAATAAATGATTGACATATGTATTTCAATTATGTGTCACGGGAATAACTAGGTAACCAAATCGAAGAAAAATTCATATGTATAGTCGAACCCTGCCTTCAGTGCTATTTTACATACAATACATATATTTTTAACCAAACTTTTTCTTAACATTTTTATTAACATTTTATATATAAAAATATGATTTTTGTTAAAAGTTATTTAATAGTTTTATGTTGCGAAAACAGAACATAAATAACATGAAATATTACTTTTTTCAACCTCAGAGCACCGTTATACTGATGATTTTTTTTTTTAAATACTCTTGTACCAAAAGTTTTCTAAAAATATTACTGGTATTCTGAAGATTTTCTAAAGAAAATAGTGTTGTATGGAGAAAATGTTTATAGAAACGCTTAACAAATTGAACTGGCTCAGAAGTCGTCAAATGAACAGTAAATAAATAAAGATATATTAATTGTATAGAATAATATTTCAAACATTATCTTAGTATTATAGCAAACATACAACAATTAAATAGTTTAAAGATTTTTAATAAAATATTTAATAATAAAATTTAGAAAAACATTAAAAAACAACCATACGAGTATGTATTACATATTTTCGAAATGCTTAATTTAATATTTAGGTACAAAACAAAAAATACTTTATTTATCACCCCTATCGTGAATAAAAATTCCCCATGAAATTTGTTTCCTTTTCACATTTTTCCTATTAAAATTCAATGTTAAAAAAATAAAAGGGAACAAATTTCATGTGGAATTTTTATTCACGATAGGGGTGTATGTCTTTTTTTATTTGCAATAATAAAAACTTTACTCCCTTTTTTACAATTTCTAGCAATAAATTATTGTGGTACATCACAAACAATATACAATACAAAAAAAAAGAAAACAAATCATGTAAGTACCTATAGTAAACAAGTAGTCTCAAGTTAGACTTTGACTAAAAGAAAATAAAGAATGAACAATAATCTTTTTAGAAATATATACTATACTCGCATTGTTACGTTTTTACCTTTAAAAAACAGTGGTTTATTTCCTTTAAATAAACCGGATACGGTTTCCTTTTAATTGCAAAATAAAAGCGTCAAGTAGTTTAAAGAAAATTAAACGAGTCTTTCTTTATTGAAATGTACAAAATAATTTTAGTAAACACTCTGTTTTTTGATACTTTAACACACACTTGAATTACGGTTCAAGAACGCCCTGATTAGGGATGACAAAAGGGACTGGATTTGGATTCTATATTAATCCCGGTTTCACCAGTTCATCGACTAATATGCAATCATTGTTGGATATTTCTTTAAGCTTAAATAAAAGTGCAACATTGGCAGAGATTCATATCACTGCGACAAACGGCTTCACTGTTCTTTTAAACGGCTTTAAAATGTTGAGATTTAAATCTATTAAAGCGTTTTTTTTACGAATTTCCAGTTCCAAATATGTAGTGCGTTCTAGTTTGGTAATTTAAAATTAATTTTTAATCTTTCACCTAAATTTTTGTTGGTGACTTGTAAATAATTTTAAAATGTTTCTTACCTTTGCAATTTGTGATTTAATGTGGAATATGTCATTAGATCTCTTGTATTTTCTCTTATTAGAATGCTAAAAAAAAACATTGATTTATGTTAAGTGAAGATGTTTTGTATTTGGGTATAACAAAAGCAATTATACTTCTCTGGATATTTTATACAAATACTAGTTTTCGGGATTTTTTAATTTATTAATTTGTTTTAAAAAAAACCCGGGATTCGGGATTTGTCAAGTCCCGAAATTCGGATCTCTAGCGTTAATATTACACTTCTATGTTTACTTAACAATGACTCACAATAAACTCACTCTGAGTGACCTTGCCATATTCTAGTAATTTTCGGCGGCATCTAGAGACAATTCCTTTCTATAGCGATTAAAACTTAATGATTCCATACTGCATGTTATCAACAATGTTTGTACATATATGTATAGAAAGTTATAAAAATTTACATATAATTTCGGAAGAATATCTAGATTCTTTTGATATTTGAAAAAGCTTAATTTATTTATAGAGTTTTAATATTTTCTTTTTTTATTTACGTTGTTTTTGTACAACTTTTTTAGATATGTTATAGCTTTTATTAATAATATAATTATTGCACATACTACTACTTTGTTTTTGATACGGAATTTGTTGAAACTTTTTTGTTGTTGTTTATAACTCTACAATAACCTGACTTGAATGTTAAAACCTGTAAAATTATTTTTAGCTTAAATAATTTTTAAAAATTAGGGTTTCCGAAAACACATACATTACATATTAAAGATGTACAGCAAGCATTAGGAGCATTAAAGGAGTTCAGTATTAAGCAAATGGTATTTTAAGTTTGAAAAAGCAAAATTTCACTACTAAAAACGATTTAAAAACGATTATTAATTTTAACAAACGTTTATTAAGCAAATTTTTATATGCAAATCTGTCTTAATAAACGTTTGTTAAATTTAATAATCGTTTTTGAATAAGGGGGTTAGTTAATTCGTTTTTGAAAGCATGCAACTTAATGCATCCAAAAATAAAATAATGCCGTGATAAAAAAATGTTTTGAATCACTAACATCAATTTACGTTACAAAAACCCAGGTCTTGAAGAGCTACCGTTTTTTACACAAGAACAAAACCTCATTCATGTTCTTTAGTGCGGGAAAGACGATGTTGGAGGTCTTAATTTAAAACATACATAAGTGTCTGACAACGTTGGTCAGACAAGAACATATCATTCACAAGACTTGTCCACACGAGACAAATTTAATCACCAAAAGAATAAGTTTGTGACTTTTTATGTGGGGGTGGTGAAGTAGTGACGCCAATTACAAGTTTTCTTTTTCTATCTAAAGCTAAATTTTTAGTATACTTCAGTGAAGTAATATTACTACGTGAAATAACATAATCTTTTTAATTTTATTCGAAAATAGTTTATTTATATTATAAAATGATACATTGAATACAAAATAAAACCTTTTTAGATGGTATGCCACTCTGCCAACACAAATAATATTCCTAAAAAAGACTTAAAACACACTTTGTGGTATCGTAAATCCAGTAAAATCTAGTGTTACAATATTACAGTATTTACCTATGTACGCATTAATTTATTTCAAAATTCATCTCTGCATATGTGTAAACAAGCTGAAATACATTCGAATTAATTAAATAAATCATTAAATATTTGTCAAAAATACAATCATTTAACATTTAAAAACATTTAATGTACAATAAAAAAATTTTAATTGTACACAAGACGAAGAAGGAAAGACGAATAAATAAAGTACAAAAGAAAAGCATTGCAATAACAACGTATTTTAAATTTTGAGACAAACAAAGCACTAAAAAGCGCTTATATCACGTGACATCCATAATGAATGTACAAAGACATTGTATATTTTGTATAGAACAGAGTTTAAAATGTATTGAGTCTTTTATGGCAACAGTTAAAGAGAAATTGAAACATATTTATAAACAAATTAAGGAAAAAAGGAAGAGTCAGAAAGAGATAAAATATAAAAACAAGTAAGAAAGTATAGTTGGTCTAGCCCGACCAAATAATACCCTACACTCAGTGTATGTGCAAAAAGAGTTTGTCAGAAATGGGCGCTATATGGGATCTATGGCCTATTATGGACTACTCGTTCAAATATTAAGTGGCATGACTTCTGTGCATATAAATATCGGTTGTGTTAAATTGCAAAGCATGTTAAAGTGGTTTTCGGTATAAAATTATGTGTCATAATCTCTGTGTATATGAGACTTATTTGTATTGAATTTTATTTGGATATTAACATTTTTAAGTGATTTAAAGTGATTTTCGAAAGTTGGCATTATATGGGAGCTATGGTCAATTATCGACCGATCTGCACAAAATGTGTATGACAGATTAGGTTTCATATACAACGGAATTTGTTTGGATACGTGTATAAATCAAACATTTATGACCGATAGAGCCCTATTTCGGGGGGACATTTGTATGGGAGCTAGGTGAAACAATGGACAGATTTGAAACAAATTCCTTCCGACTCGACGTTGGGCCGAACTCTCTTACCACATTTTATCGAAATATATTCAAAACTGCGACCTGTACTCTGCGCAAAAATTTACATGGACAGCAAGTCAGACGGACGGGCATCGTTTAATCGACTCAGGAAGTGATTCTGGCTAATATTAGGCTAATATTTTTGGTTGATCTATAAATTGTATTACTGTTTGATATTATTTTATTTATTTTATATTTTTTTTTTTAGATTGTAAGATTGTATTAATTTAAACAAATGTTCAAAGTTCTGACCTACTTGCAATAAAATCAAAGTAAATAGTGATTTGCAATTGCCATACTATTGTATGTATGAATTAATTCTAGTGCACTTCTGTTATGTACGAGTATAGGTTCTATGAGGAGGAGGTATGTATGTACTTTAATTTGTAGTACAGTCGGGCCTCGATTATTCGTCATTCGGTAAACCGGTAACCCCGATTAACCGTGATGAAAAAATATCAGTCCATTGTTTTTTGTTTTGCAGTAAATATTTTCAAATTGTTTGCTTCGATTAACCATGATTACCTCTATTATCCGTGATGGCAGAATTTTTTTTATTAACTTCAAATGCATACATCAAGAAATATTAGGCCGATAGCCAATGATGCTAGTGCTTTTAGCCCTAGATTTATTGTAATTTTAATTATAATAAATTTTTTAATAAATAAATAAATAATGAAAACGGGAAATTCCCTTGTTTGCATACGATGACTCGGAAGCATTAAAAGTGATTAGAGTAATTTTGAAATTTGGGAAGTGAGGGTGATTAGATCTAAATGAATTTAGTATGGCATCGTTACCAGTGGTAAAAAGACAAAGAAACGTTTTAAATATTAAAGATAAAGTTAAAATAATTAACGAGCATTCAAAAAAATTTTTGAACGTTAAAATGCTAGCTCAAAAATACGAAGTTTTAAAAAGAATTAATGTTTTTAATATAAATATTTATGTACACCAATGTTCACTTGTTAAATAATAAAAGTATTTAAAAACTCTATAATCAAAATTCTTATTCGATTAACCGAGAAAATCGATTATCCGTAATGCTTCTGGTCCCGACCATCACTGATAATCGAGGCCCGACTGTATTTTTTGTGTGTACGCCATTTGAAACTGATTTTTTGGAAATAATTTATGCTTAATTATCTTGTTTTCAACGAAAATTATGTATATTTACTACTGCTTTAATATATTACTACTTTTTTTTTAAATTTTTTGTAGTTGGGGTTGCGTTTTGTTCATTTTATTTGGATAAGTGTGTAATTTGTTATTTATTTGTTCTTTTTTGTCGTGTGAAATATCGCCTGTTTATTAAGAATTTAAGTGGTTAAAATCACTATTGCACGTGCTTAAAATTATAAAATTTTTCTGTAAATATGTATATACAAAAATCATTAACAAAAACTTTAATTTGTTGGCAATAAAATTCGCCAACGGAAAGCATTATTGTATCTGATGAGAAATTAAAAGAAATAAATATTTCGAAAAGGTTCATGTTGTTCATAACAAAGTGTATTGTTTTGTTTACACGTACCCCCAAAAATTGTATATTAATATTAGAAATTATTTACTATCTCATATTTTTTTTTAAATATGTATATTTTTATTTGTAGCATTGCAAATATTTTATTTATATTCCAAAGTTCACTATTTGTTTAAATTATCTAGTGAAGTCATAAATAAACTGGGCGCATACATTTCGTATTGATTGCGATTTGATAGAAGAATCGTTCAATAAACAGAATGATCGTGTGTACTCGTATGCTCGGTCATCCAGAGAAACATCCCAACACATTCTTTCTGTTATGGTATGATGGGGAGTCAGTAACGATGGCGGAAGGCAAACATCATTGAATAACCCAATAAAAACAAAAACAAAATGTTTGTTAAATATTAATTCGTTTTCATTTGGCATCGATTTTTCTGTGTACCAGTATTAATGACTTGACTAGGTACATAATTATTATAAATATAAAGTTTTATGGATCTAACTATGGGTACGTTCGTAGGTGCAGTAATATTGCATCACTCTAGCGTTATAAAAGTTTAACCTTTGGTAAATGTTATTTGACAACACTCTTTTACGTCAAACATTTTTATAATCAAATGTTTGGCAGTGATGCCACACACTTTTGTTAATTTCAGACTGTACAAATGTCGACATTACAGATGATGCATAATACTTTTTTGACTCCTTATAAAGCCAACAGGAATTCAATACTTATTTGAAAAGTGCATACTTAAAGTACATTATTTAAAAAGAAAACTCAACTTACACTCTTTCTAAATAATTTACAGCTTCATCTTTATAATAGGATTTAATTTAAATAAATTTAAATTCATTTTGTACTAACCTGAAAAGAAGGAAAGGAAAAAGAACAAAATATTAATATTATTTATATCAACAATTTATTAAATTCTACAGCAATATAAATAAAAACTAAGTAAAAACCATACGAATGTTAAAGAAACACACAAAATTAAGTTGTGTGCGTCAAACTAAGAATGCATCATACAAATTGAATGAAAGCAGAAAAAAACTAAATTATATTTAATAAAATATGACAACAAATTAGGCACAGCCAATAGAAAAAAATAAATAAAATAACTAATAAAGCCTTGAACATTAATTAGACTAAATTGTATTGAAAACATAAAAAGAGAAAACGAATCTGAATTGAAATTTTGAACTTAATATTCAAAAATAATGTATTCTATTACTGAGTCTAATGAAATTATAAATATTTTGTTTAACTTTAATTATTTTAAGTTTTAATTATAGACTTTCACTATATTATACTAAATAATCATTGTTTTTAAATAAATTTTCTAATTTCTGTTCTTATTTTATGAAGTCCCATTTTTAAGCACATAGATTAACTATGATTAAACTTGGTTTAAATTTGTAATAGATTCAAGAGTATGTATTTATCTATATGTCATTAATTAATTAATTGTGCACATAGCATTAATAGAAAATTTGTTTGCAAAATTCTACTTCAGTTCGAAACTCAAATAATATAATTTTTAATAGTACAAATGGATTAGTTATTTATTTAAAATATATTTAGATTAAACGTGTCATTACTATACTATATATGAATGAAAATGAACTGGAAACACTTAACGAAGTTAAAAATAACTTGTTTCGCAGTGGTTTTTGGTCGCTTTCGGAGTTCTCACAGTGCGCGGACGGCCGGATCTTTGACGGTCTCGTACTCCACTAGTATCCTCAAACAACTTCACAGCACGATACACAAAATTGCGAGTGATTCAAAGCGGTCGCAACCTCCTAAAGATATCGCCTTTTCCATGTTGTATTTTAGTAGGCCAACTACATCAATGCGAATTTCGATGTCGCCCATTCCATAATTGTAAACAATTAATGTCAAAAACTTTTTAAGTCGTAATCAAGAATAAATGTCAACTGTCAAATCGCAATCAATACGAAATGGATGCGCCCAGTGTTGCATTCGTAATGAGTGTGTTCATTTGTGTACCAGTATTTACGACTTGACTAGGTATAATTGATCAGTTAAAAGTAGTAGTAGAAAAAAAAACCCCAATAGCCATAAAATAGTAACAATCCTAAGTAGAATGTTATGAGCATAGACAATTAAAACAACAACAAATTATTAAAAAAAATAAACTATTCAAGCATTTAACAAAAATATACATTTCGTTTTATTTGACTTTGAGTTGATTTAATGTTGTTATTATTGTTGTTACCACACTAGGTACCATTTAGTACCAGTCGTTTTTATGGACCGATCATCATAAAATGTATTAAAATGTGTTATGTCCATCTACAAATTATTTGCATTAAATTTTATCTCGATGTTAACACTTTTAAAAAATGTATGCATGGAATCGATAATAACATAATATTAATTGAAATGACTTATTTTTGAAACTTAATTGTGCTGAATTTTATTTGGATTTCAATATTTTTAATGGTTTTATGATTGTTAAATAGATTTTCAGAATCTTTTATGGAAGCTATGACTAAACTACTTATGAACTTATGATACTACGTTACAAGTGATTGGGCGGTACAAACATCAGCACAAATCAAACCCCACTATGATGGTGTAGGGTATAGTAACAAAAGAGAAAGAAAATACAAATAATTATAAAGATATATGTACATATGTACATAAATATACACAAAACAAATTAATAAAATATTTAATTTTTTTATTTCACAGTATCATATCGAGTATACTCGTATAATTCGTTTGAGTTAAGGGCGCTTGTCTACCTACGGCTTGTCTACTAAACGTTTAAAAACTTGTACAAATCAAAAATTATACACCGCCTAAAATTTGTTAGATGACGTTTTTGAGTTTAAGTGTAAGTATGTGCGTAAGTGTTATTGTTGTAATATTCTTTTATTGCCGCATTCGAAAACGAATAATTGGCATCACTGATTATCGTCAAACGTTTTTAATGCAAAATGGTAAAGAGTGATTCTAAAATCGTATCGTAAAAATATTTCCATATATTGGGAAACAAAAAATAATCCGATAAGATTATTTCTAATAACTATCCTGCTTTACCTGCTTTCAAACACACCACGTCTATCTTTATGGAGGCAAAAACAAGAAAAATTTACTAAAAACCTATTACTTACACATAGGAGTATTTCTCTTATCGCATAATTTAATGTGGCTGGTGGAGCATTCGAGCAACAAGTTATCAAAAATAAATTTTAACAAACTATGTATGTATGTACTTTCGGATTTAAGTTCTTGTTCTTTGTAACACCTTGAGATCAACGAGGTCTGAAAATATTTTTATTTTTTTCATGTCAAAACTAAATCATTACGAATGTTCAAAATACTTGTACTATTATTAATTGTTAACACATTTTTCGTACGGATGGACTAAGAACAGGGTTTAGAAAAACATATTTAAATTCGCAAAGAAAAAAGCTGTTAAATAAAACAAAAAAAGTTCAAGAAACAAATTCTGAAATATACATACATACATAAATATAATCACCCCTATTGTGAATAAAAATTCCACGTGAAATTTGTTCCCCTTTTCACATTTTCCTATTAAAATTCAATGTTAAAAAAATAAAAGGGAACAAATTTCATGTGGAATTTTTATTCACGATAGGGGTGAATATTTATTCAAAATACAAATGCTTACAAAAATATTTACTATTACATATTTTTTTTGGAATAAAATAAACATACAAATTTTAAGCCAAAAAAAATTATAGCGCTAAATACACACATACAGTTCTACTCGCATGTAAACAAACATATAACCAGTGTTGCAGGTTGATGTTTGTTTTTTGACATATACCAAACATTTTAGTTAAGTGCTGTAAAGTGATTTCTTACTATCTACATAAATATGCCAAATCCTGCACTCTTGAGGCAATTATTTTGTTCAAAATAATTATCAAATATTGTTTAATAACTAAACTAAATAATTTTTAAAGAAATTCTGGCAAATTAACATCTTTAGCCAAACCCTGTACAATGTATATAATAATTTTTAAAGCAAAAATCATATTACTGTTTAGTTACCTTCAAAAAAATTCTAGTTGCCAAGACATGATAAAGAGTAGTATTGTACATTCTTTTTGGTTTTTGTTGCGAATAACAATTATTTGTTTTTATATTTTTGCAATTCAAATACAAGTTAATAATTCATAAATTAAAACAGTTTTTTTATTCTTTTTAATTTCTTTATTAACTTGTTGTTACTTCAAAAACTCAAACTTGATAAAAATATTTTCTTAAAATTTAACTTATTTTTAGTTTTACAAAGTAAGCTTTTTTTAAACAAACACTGAATTTTATTCACCCCTATCGTGAATAAAAATTCCACATGAAATTTGTTCCCTTTTCACATTTTTTCCTATTTACATTCAATGTTAAAAAAAAATCCACATGAAATTTGTTCCCTTTTATTTTTTTAACATTGAATTTAAATAGGAAAAAATGTAAAAAGGGAACAAATTTCATGTGGAATTTTTATTGACGATAGGGGTGATTGATTTGTTGCTTGCACACATTTTTGGAGTCAGCGTAATTCGATTTGTAGAAGTAGGTAGACGAACTCAGGTATAACCCAGCAAATATTTGTATGGTTAATATACAACATATAATAGAAAAAAACAAAAAATGGTATGATCGCAAAAATTTTTAAACATATACAGTCTTATTCAGAAAAAATAAAAATAGACTTCAAATGTACTTTAAGAAAATTTTGTATGAAAATTTTGTCTAAAAGCACACTTCAAACCTACTTTATTTTTTATGAATACGGCAGATATTTTTTAAATTTAATTTGTTACAAATTAACTATTATGTTAGCAGGATTGAATTTTATTAAGCCTTTTAAAGTCACTTAAATTTTCGAGTACATTTGAAACTGTATTCAATTTGTTACAATTATTTTGTCCCGATTAAGATATTCGTACTTATATTTATTTTGATAATTGTTACTTTTTCAGCAGCCAATGAAATGTGAGAGATGATGTCCGATTTTATGATTTTTTTTGTTTCAACTCGATTTGAGTGGAGCTTTTTAGTTTTCAGTTATACATATTTTATATTATATGTATATGAAAAGATAAACGATTAAAAGCAACAATTCGTGCTTAACACAATTTTGACGATTTGTAGTTTTAAGCATCTTTATTTCTGTGCGTCAATTTCTTGTCAATGCAGTCCCATGACCTATGTGGCAAAAAGCTACCAAGTTTGTTAAAAAATTATAATACTTTTCTAAAGCTATCAGAAATTTCAATAATGATCGAGAGGATAACTTTCAAAGTTCAAAAACTTTTAAATATGAAACATAAGAAAAATATAAATATCAATCAGGATCAGGATCCACTAAAATAATATATATTTTTTAAATTGAAATTTTGAGCAATGAACAAAAAATCTTGGGTAATTGAACGTTTTGGCTAGATCCTGGACAGTCTACACAGCGAATAGTTGTGAAAATGTTCCAATAGAAAATCAGCGAATTATACTTTCAAATTGTTTTATTCAGCACACTGTATCTGCATTTTCCTAGCTAAAATCTTATACATGAAACTGTTTATAGCTACGGCCAGTTCATAAATAACTGCAATAAAGACAAAAAGTCTATTTAAAATTTTGAAAATCACAAATTATTCAATTACATTTATTATTTTTTTTTTTAAATTTATAATAATTGATTTTCATTTTTAAAACTCACTCAAGCTAGTCGTCTTTTATTCAACTATTTATGTATATGTTACATTTTATAGTGACGCACTTAATAACATTCTTAAATTAATATTAGAAATTATATATGCGGGGAACTGTGCTTTATTATCCCACATTATTGTAATTATTTAGATTTGTTTTCATCAATTTTTTCAGACTTCCTACATTCATTTATCTATTTACACATGAGCATACTAGGTATCTTTGCGAATGATTCTAGTATTGCAGTATCAGATTATATGTCAAAGACTCTGGTGTTAAATTAAAGGAGGTTTAACGTCCTTATACCTAATGGTGACACTGGGGCTGGCATATATGGGCCCAATTCTCAAAGGGGTATATTAATGGGTACATTCCCATCTATACTTCACGCGGAAATTTACGCCATCTTTATATGCTCTAACGAATGTCTGAGACGTAGAGTTAGGTATAATAGGATTTTTATTATGTCTGATAGCCAAGCTGCACTCAGAGCCTTATCTTCATATGAACATCATTGAATGAACTCGGCACGTATAATGAACTTACCTTGTGCTGGGTACCTGGTCATGAAGGCCATGCTGTTAATGAACGTGCTGATTGTTTGGCCAATAGAGGTGCTCGACGCCTATTCATAGGCCCGGAACCATTCTTTGGCATTCCACGTGGATACACTATGGAACGAATTAGTTCTTGGGTAGAATCGGAATTTTCCCGATTTTGGAACAACTTACCAGGACTCAGACAGTCCAAAAGGTTTATTACTCTGTCCAAACAAAGATCTCAATTGTTGCTATCACTCGGAAAGGGTGAATTGAGATTACTTACTGGATTATTCACAGGACACGGTGGCTTTAGATATCACCAATTTACTTTAGGTAATGTTACGAATGAACAGTGTAGGTTTTGTGAACTTGAAGCCGAAACCTCTGAACATATTCTTTGCGACTGTCCAATGCTGGCAATACGCAGAACAAGATGGCTCGGAAGGCCTTTATGGCCCCAGGGGATGTATTTGATATCTCATCTAATAGAATAATTGGCTTTATACACAGCCTAAATATAACATGATGAAACTTCAAGGCTGCACAATAGAACTTATAGGTCGTAGTTCTTAAGGCCTCTTTTAATAATAATATAAATAATAATAATAATAATCTATTTATATCAATGTATGTATGAATGTAGAATTTAAAACTCTAATTTTTTGCAGCATAAAAACGCACAATTAGCCATCCCTGTCTAAACAAACACACCTAAAATGTACGAGTATTTTAAATTTCATTAACCATACGAGTATTTTCTAAATTGGATTTATGTATTTGAAGTATTGTTTAATATCACATAATTAAATTCTAATAAGTAAATAACAAATTATGCAAATAACAATTATGTTTATTTATGCACATAAATTGAAATTTGAGTAGTTAAACAATTTTTTGTTTAATTTAATCTTTAAAAAGAATTAACGTTATAAATTTGTTTAAAGCTAGATTAATAAAAAGGAAATTTTGCCAGAAATTTAAGAAAATCTTAAATGCATTCCAGTACAAATATCAATAATCCCACCAAAAATTAAAAATTTTAATAAGCATTTATTCATTTATTCCGAAAAACATGGCAAAAACCAAGCAAAATTTTGCTAAAAATTTAATAATTAATAGGTGTAGGTAGACCTGTATGTATTATAAAAGTTAAAAAAAAAAAAACAAATATTAGAAATATTGTGCTAATTGTAATTAATATAAAACGTATAAACTATAAACGGCAACTTTTCAATAAACTGGCTGACCTACTATACAAAATATTCATTTCCAAAATCCAAATTATATTGTATGTATAAAGAAGATCTTTCTTTTCTAAGATGTATTGTTATTTAAATTAACTGCGCAAAATCCAAAATAAAAAATAATAATAAAATAAATAAATAAAATGTATACATACAACCATATACATATGTATTATATACATACATACATAATATAACGATCATAAAAACTTTGTATATACGAATTTTTGCAAGTGAATGAAAGCAAAAAAAAATAAAAAAAAGAGCAAATAAAATAATGGTTTAACAACTGATTAACAGACTAATGTGAAAAAATGTTTAAATTTTGTACAAGTTGTTCGTTAAATGAATTAAAAATGAATGATTAACATTTAAGATTATCTAAATTGTAAATATCTGAACTTTGTATGACTTCTTTTTTTCCAAATTGCATTTCGAATTCTTTTTGTTGTATATTTGTTTAAACAGGAATTTAATTGACAAAATAAAAATGTGTAATTAATAGAAAAGCAGACATTGATTTTTTTTTGATTTGATTTCGTTTTTGAAACAAATAAATCCCTTCAATAAAATATAATTTTTATATTAAGCCGACCTCTCAAACAAAACAATTTGACTTTTCCATATTTTTTAAAACAACGGCAATTAATTTGTGATAAGCAACAAAATTATTTAAAGTTTACAATACAATAAAGCCGTTCAAATATAATATAATTGAGAAATGTGTAATGCCAAAATTTTAAGAATTAAAAAAAGTGTTGACGCAATTAAAAACGTTCCAGTTAATAAGAATGAACACTGAATTTATATAAATGAATTTTATAAGTAAATATAAAGTGAAGTAAAATACTCCTTAAGTGTACCAAAAAGAATTAATTCAATATTTCCATTATATTTTCATATTCGTATTAAATTCATAATTTTGAAAATTAAAATCTATATATAGATTAATATCAGTTAATTCGGTCAGTTTTGGTAACCAGAAGAATATTCACAAAAAAAGCATCCTCTACAGACATGGTTACAATATGGTTGACGCAAATGTGCATGCTATGTTCTATGTATGTTTTATGATATGATATTTAACGATATGCTCTATCTACATTTGTAATAATATGGTCATATATGATTCATAATATAATTTGCCAGCCACCATAAAAAAACAATCATAATATGATGCCTTTCGATATTTGTTGGTTAGTGACTAAATAAACACTTACACACTATAACATGAAATATTTTAACATGTTACATTTCTATTTGGGGACTATTTTTTGCCGCTCTTTCGACATTTCTCTTCAGTAAGATTTGCCATTTCATGATGGAAAGATATACGAGCCAACAGAGTCGAAATTATTAAAATTTACCACCGAAAGTCAGTGGCCTCAACGTTAAGAGCGCTACGTCCAATTTATGGTCGTCATAATCGTCCTACCAGATCAACAATTGAGCGTCTAGTAGAAAATTTTGAATCCACAGGCACAGTGCCAAATGTTCCTGTGCCTGCGAGACAAATAAATGCTCGAGGTGTCGGAAATATTGCTGCCGCTTAGGCTTCAGCCCAAATGTGTCTCTCACACGTCGTTCTCAAGCGTTGGGCATCTCTGTGAAGTCATTGTGGCGAATTTTGCGAAAAGATCTCGGCCTACATCCTTGCAAGATCAAATTGACGCAAGAACAAAAGCCGCTTGACCACCAGAAGCGACGTATGTTCGTGAATTGGGCTGAGAAACAACTTGAAAATGATTCGGACTTTAATCGAAAAATCATCTTCAGCGATGAGGCTCATTTCTCGCTGAATGGCTTCGTCAATAAGCAAAATAAACGTTAGTGGTCAAACAGCAATCCCCACGTGCTCCATGAGTCATCATTGCATCCCGAAAAAATTACGGTTTGGTGCGGTTTATGGGCCGGCGGCGTCATTGGGCCGTACTTCTTCCGTGATGATCAAGACCGGCACGTTACTGTGAATGGGAATCGCTACCGTTTATTGATAACAGGATATTTTTGGCCCCAATTGGATGATATGGACTTGGAGGACATGTGGTTCCAACAGAACGGCCCACAAGCCACACAGCGAATGTCACAATCATTTTTTATTAGAAACCAATTTTGGAGAACTTGTTATGTCACGAAATGGTCCAGTCGATTGGCCGCCTTTGTCGTGCGATTTGACGCCGTTAGACTTTTTCCTGTGGGGCTACGTCAAGTCTATGCCAACAAACCAGCGATGATTGATGAACTTCGAACGTGAAATTGCAGCAGTATCGGGCGACTTATGCTTGAAAACCGTCGAAAATTGGGATCGGCATATGGACTTCTGCAAGCGTACCCGTGGTGGCCATGCAAAAGAAATCGAGTTCCATACATAATGGCATCGAACGTACTTTCACAGGAATAAAGAATTTCATTGATATCCAAAACCGTTTTTGTTTTATTAAAAAAAAAACTTTTGTAGCGTTCTTATTTCTTACATACTATTTTTCCAAGATTTATCAACTATTTACATGTTTATGGTTTCACCATTGCTTCTAATATTAATATTTGAATATTCATTTTTAATGAATTTCTTGAATATTAATTTGCGGGCCATAAAATATATACATATGTATGTACAGTATTTAAACCCAGTTCGTAAATGAGATTCAAAACTCATTAGGGACGGTCACACTTGGCAAATATTTGCGAAAAAGACGTAACCACTAAATAAAATATATTTGAACTTGTTTATTTATTAAGAAAACTTTGGTTTATTTAGGACAAGACACAACAAATATTTAGTTTTATTTTATTCGATGCTGTTTGATCTTGCAAAACTCTTGTAAGAGTAAACAACGTCAAACAAATTTGTGCTAAAACAAGTGATTACGCTTTTTTGAGTAAATATTTGCCATGTGTGACCGCACCTTTATTAATCGTCATAGACAATAATTTTATCTACTCTACTTCTTCCTGGCTGATTTTCTAGAACCTATAAATGTGAATTAAATTGTTAATAAATCTGCAATACGAATACTTTGTTATTTTTAAGGAAAATTAGTGTACAATTTAATCACAATAAATAACCTGTTTCAATTTAATAACTATTTAAATAACTTAATTAATATAAACAAGACAAAAACGTTTCCTATTATTTATGTATTAATTGTAGACTTACGACAAACATCAAACTTTATTTCCAGATAAATCAAATCACAAAACAAATATTTCCCAGGGTAATGCAACATTTCCGTTTGTAATAAATTAGACATTCCTTTAAAAAATTACGAAAAAAAGTTCTCAATTAAATGTATGTACGTAATAACTTGAGTTTGAAGTCCAAAGAATTTAACTTTGACGTCGTAAAATCGTACTATCGTATGTAACAATAATAACAATTGCAATGAAAATAAATAACAATATGTAATGATATGGCTCGTAAGTATTAATCTCTTGGAATTAAGAGATTAGAGGATACTTTGTAATTTAAGTTATTGCATATCAAGTGATAATACCATTAGAATATAATTGCTTGTTTAGTTTAGATATACAAATTTTTAGCAAGAAAACAAATCAATTTTGTTTATACGATTTCAATTCCAGCTAATTTTTGAAATCAAATAAAACAAATTGTTTAATAAACGTCATGATAAAATTATACGAAAACTAAAAGCTATCTATTAATGTCTGCTTAAAAAGTTTACTTTATAACCTTAACGGTTTCAATAATAAATGCATTCATTGAAGACAAAAGTATCGAGTTGAATTATGTTTATGTATGTATGTATATGGCACATTAGGGTGGTGTCTTTTGAATGAATTTTTAATACTTGGACTTCGTATTTCAAACAATACTAAGGCCTATATGTGAAATCAATAAATCAGCTGTAGACAGGTGAATTTCTCTATTGATAATCATCAAAGTAGGTGCATAAATTGCTGAAATAAAATTAAATATTATGGACATTCTATACATTCTGTACATAGACAATTGATACTTCAAAGTCTTCTAAACGGCATATACAACGACAAACATACATATACAGCCATGGCACAGAGTTTAATTCCGTTCGGAAGTGGAATTAATTCCGAATTTTGCTTCTATAGAAAAAGTAAAACGAACAAATTGTTCGTAATAAAACCTAGAAATGTTTAAAACAACTACCCCACATAGCAAATTAAAAGTAGTTTCATTCCGAAAAAATGTTTCGTTTTGCTTTTTCTATAAAAACACAAACGGTTAATTCCACTTCCGAACGGAATTAAATTCTGTGACATGGCTGATACTTTGTTATTTAAGACTTGTGTCCATATGAAATTTTAGACGTCAACCATAATTATAGAAAATCGAAATAAACTGCAGCCAACTTAACTCATAAGTTTAGAAACCCCTGTTGGAAAAATATCAAGGAATTTCCGTTCTCTAAATTCGTTTGGGAAGATAGAAACGATACGGTATGCATTTCTGATACTAGGTATTGTAATTACAAACAATCTGAAATATATGTATTGTTGTCGATATTGTTAATTTATTTTACATGTTTGTTCTATTAACGTCGTATTAAATCGTTTTTACATAAGAGTGGAAAAACCAAAGCGTAATCATTTTGTTTTTTGTTCTGTTTTGCCTTTTTTGTCTAGTTTTATTTTGTTAGTACATGTTTAACTATTGTTAATACGTATAATAGTAACCAACGCCAGCAGCAGCAGGTACGAATATGTTTAAATTTTCAACAAAAGCAAAACAAAAATAAACAAGTAAGAGTGCTATATTCGGCTATGCCGAATCTTATACACCCCTCACCTTTGTTGTGGATGCATAATTATATTATATACACACATACATATATATATTATATTAATACACTTTGTTTGATAGTTTTTTTGATGAAATTTTCAGAGGTTGGCTCGGATTTTTGTTCATATCTCAGTTATTTATGGACGGATTTTGCTGATTTTAAATAGCAAACTTTTCGAAAGCATGTCTGACAGAATTATTGAAGATTTGGATCGCGAAGATATCTGGGAACTTCAAAAAACTGATTTCCACAGACAGACGGACATGGCTTAATAGACTCCGCTATCTATAAGGATCCAGAATATATATACTTTATAGGGTCGGAAAATTATATTGTGGAAATTACACACGGAATGACAAACTTATACCTATTCCCTTCTCATGAAGGTGAAGGGTATAAAAAGGTAAGAAAAAATCTAACTAACTGAATAACTGTCTGTGCATGAAACAAAATACGAGTATGCGCGTGAAATTGTCATACAGACAATATATATGCAGTAGTCACATATATACTCGTATATATGTATGTATATTTGTATGTTAATAGTCAGCCGACATCAAATTGACCATGACAACAATGGCATAGGTAAAAGGTAAGTGCAAACTCACTATATAAATATGTAAATAGACAACAATCTTTAGGTACCCTAACACATATATTTTTTTTTTTTTTTTTGTTTTCTCCTGTAATGCTTGTTTAAAGTGGCTATCCCGCATAGCCAGAATAACGAGAATACGGCCACACTCCTGACTATTTTTCTATAGTATGTAGTAAGGAAATTTCCAAAAGTTATTGTTAATTTTCTCCTTAATAATACATTTATTAACTATCCAGTTATAAAAATATTGAAAAAAAAAGTCAAATATGAATGTTGACAGAAAATCCCAATATAGAGTACCCGAATAAACCGCAAATTTACAGATTAATTAACACAGCCAATTTAATATTCAGCATTAATAACAATCGTATAGATTTTACATATTATCTGTTGTTGTTTTTTTTTTTTTTTTTGCTGCAAAAAAATTGTAATTTATACAATTAATGAGAGTTTTTGCTGTTTACTTCTATTAGGGAGGAGTGTAACGTTTATTGACAACACTCAAGTTACATATAATTGTATGACGAGAGCGGCAGAAGGAACTAATATAGTTATTACTGTGAATATCCTAAGATTGTTAAATCTTTCCATTATTAAAACAAAACCTATTTACCATAATTCTTCTTAAATTGCAGCTGTGACTAACGGTAAGTCAGCAGAGATGACGTCAATCAAACAATAATTGATCATGTGCACAAATACAATATCGGTTTATCACTATAAATTATTTTTATTACAAACGATTTCTGCTTATATTTCAGAACTCAGTCACTTCCTACTATTACTAGAAAATCTTTTTTAACTTGTTTCAGGAAAGTTTATCTGGGAGTTCAATACAAATATATTCCCCTTTAACATATGTATGTATATTTGTAATGGATTGAATCGTATTAAGATGAAAACTGAATGTTAGATTGATAATGTAATCGTGTCATATAAATTCAAGAAAATTGGTCCTAATGTTTTAAAATATTAAAAATTTTCAATGAAATGAAGAAAGCTTTACTAAATTGTTAAAGTAATTATTTCATTTTAATCAATTTATTTGAGAATTTATATCTAAAATTTAACATGTTTGATTGGTTGATTCAATAAGGAATGAGGAAATGAAATATGTTTTGACTTGAAAATTAGATTACAATTAATTCTTTCGGTCCTTTGCCAGTCGCAAAGTATTTAAATAGGGTCAATATTCCCTTTCCATGACAGAACCTTGTTAAATAACCGATATACATAGATATCCTCTAGTAACCAATCAGTGGAATAGTTATTTCTCATTTATATTCTATAGTCAAAGTATTAGCTATAATTTGTTAAATGATCTCTGATATAAACTAAATTTCAACTACTTTTTTCCATTTTCACAATCAAAAACTTTATATTGGAAATCTTGTATTTACGTTGATTGGCATTTTATGTGTACGTGTATTTATATTTGTATATTTTGTGTCAGATAATGTTAACCACTGCCGCCCAGAGATTCTTTTAACTTTTCTTATAGACAGTATTTTGTCAACTTCTCTTCTGTTCATGTATATTAAAATCTTATCTTACGGTCTTACGATCGGAAAATCTAATTTGCTGTATAGTATATGATTGTAATATTACAATTGTGTAGCATTAGAAAATATTATAGTATGATCTTACTTAACCATAACTTAATCCATTCATAATCATATTACGGTTCGACGATCATATTTTAATAATTTATGATTATTTTCAACCTAATTATTATTCCACCTCAACCATAATATAATCTTATAAAAACATGGCGAACGTTTAATGGTTGTAACACAAGTACGCTTGAACCCAATTATGATTTCCAGCTGAAACATGATTATTGTTAAACATAATAAATAATATAACATAATATACTTATCATGTCATGACTATAAATATGAAAATATTTTTCATAATATAGATAATAATAATTCAGTTAAGGTTCGTTCAAAATCAATCACAACCATGTGGCAGCAATCATGTAATTAAAAAATATGAACCAAAACATTGCTGTAGAAAAGAAGTTATTATTAACCCTAGAATGTTACTCTTCATTTTTGTCCATTAAGGTTACTCTTCGTTGAATCGACGAACAGTTTTTAAAAATAATTTTAGCAGAGCAGTTTTTAAAGTTAAAAATAAACAAAAATATTTTTATTTAAGTATTTTATATAAGAAATAAAAAAAAATAAATTTAATGTAACACAAATTTGTTTTTCAATCTTAAAATTCGATACGAATTTGACTCTTTTTTATGAGTTATATTATAGAGAGTAAATGAGCTTCGTCGATACGACGAACAGTAACCATCCAGGGTTAAAATAAAATGTATTTTTAACCTCAAAGATATTTGAGACAAACATTTATGACTGCGAACATAATATACATAGTTGCAACAACTCGACGTGAATGAAAAATATTATTCCAAGTCACAACTTTTTCTTTGAAAGTTGTTTATACCTTACTTATAGATTTTAAAAATATTTTTTATTTTGATAAATAAAATTTTGAATTAAGACAGAATTAACATTACTGAAAAGTGTAAAATAATTATTTTTTTTTTTATTTTTCCAACATTTACTGAATTAAGTATTTTTAAGATAGATGTATAGGTATTGATTGAAAGAATTTTTGACTTTAAGTTTTAAACGTTCTTATTCAGGCATGTGATGAAAATCGAAAACGAAAACGAATGAGTTTAGGAAGTCAATTTTTTCGTAATATTTCTGCATTGAAAAACTTTTATCATATAAAACATAAAGATGTTGGGCTACAAAAGAGAATCTTAAAACAAAAATTTTAAAAATTAGATTATAAATGCATTAAAATGTATTTCCAAAACTGATTCGTTATCGATATTGATTTCCAACACATGCCTGATTGATAATCTAAAATTTTGCTCTAATTTTGCTAAAACCTTTAATGCACCTCTCGTATCAACTTAAAATTAATGTAGTAAAATTTCTATAACATTTTAATTTTAGTAATGAAAAAAAATTTTGTTTTGTATTCTTTATTCTATTTAATAAATATCGAAATTTAAATTGTGTTATAAGAATTTTCAAGTAGAAAAAAATATGAAAATTTTGAATTAAATAGGTTTATTTAGTTTATTTTTATCAGCATAATACTTCTAGTTAGTATAATAAACACATTTCTGTAAAAGTATCATCCGAAAATTTTTCTAATTATCCATATTTTAATACAGACAAAATTTGTTGGCAACTCTGTAGCATGATTAATGAAAATTAAATATTTCCCCACAATTAAATAATGAATAATCAAACGTACGGCCTTTAAACACACAATCATTACAACTTACAGACATTCCTACGTTCAAACATACATATGTAAATATAAGCAGAGGCAAATGAAATAAAATTGAATTAAAATATTGTCGTCACTAACAACAATGCATGTGTTCATATACATATGTATTATAAGAACTATTCTATTATAAATATGTATGTATGTATATGAATGAACATACATACATATATTCAACTAACAATCATATATGCACATAAATATATTAAATTATTCATACAGCTATTGTCAAATTCTATAGAAAGTTACAAACTTAAAGTTTACAAAACTTGTATACCCAACAAACATAAAAGTTAGATAATATTTATCTGTGTAATAAAATATATGTATGTATGTATATATGTACATATATGTATATGTATGTAGATTTGCTTTATTTCGATTCTTCCAAAGTTTAATATTTGTGAATATTTTTGGGTAAACAAAACGAGTTAAACATGAGTTTTCGCTTATATCTCGAACAGATTTATACATATGATTTTCAACGTCAAATCAAATTTCATATTTGACATATTTAATGTTTTGTTGGTAATAACTACTCGCATACACTTGTAAAATCAGTCACGAGATTTAAGCAGCAAAACATTGTGTTCTGTATTCTGATTATTTATACACGGCAAAAAATTCACAACATCCAACACAACAGCAACAAGGCGAATTTGTATATACCCTTAATCAGTGTTGCCAATTTAGTACTTTTAGTGCTAGATTTAGCATTTTGTTTCCCGAAAATGCATTGAAATTTTTAAAAATTATGCTAAATGCTTTTTAGCATAATTTGCTTGATAAGAAAAATTTTTTTCTCAAACAAATTTTTACTTTTTTACTCCAAAAAATACTTTTGGAGAAATAAAAAATAACTTTTATTAATATTTCAACTAAATTTCTTTCGGTGTGGTAATTAAATGAACACGGAAATTTTTGAATTAATATATGAAATGTAATCTATTAAAACAAGTCAGCAATTTTTATGAACAAAATTAGAAAAAACTATAATTTATATTTGTAACATTTGAAATAAAAATTGTATTGTTATATTGAAATAATTTAGCACTTTTTTTTCTTCTATAGAACATTTTAGCACTTAGTTTTTCAAGTTTTAGCATATTTTGAAATTAATTTTCTGGCAACACTGCCCTTAATAAACATACAAACATGCATTCATATAGGTACTCAAAGTTCAACAACTATTAAATAACATTAAATGACGAGAATTTTTTGTAGTCTCCAGTGTTGCCATACATTGTTTTATTTGCTACCGATTCAAAACGTCAAAAAGGTAAAGGTCATGCAAGTTTGGATTATTTCGTTAACAGTATTTTGGCTTGTTTTGGTAACAGTATTTTTATGATAACTTTAGTTTTGGTTCGACTTTCTTTCATAAAATTTAAAAAAATGGAAAAATAATTTGACAAGGGTGGTGTCCTGGTGGTGGATGATGGCAAGAACACGAAACATTTTCCCAAAATAGTCACAAAGTTCAAAATGTCTTAAGCTTGAGCCTGAAATTTAAATGAGTAGTAAGCGCAATTCATAAATCAAATTAGAACAATTTTTGGCTTCAACAAACATCAAATGCGTCCTAGTGAATATAAAATACACAGCATTTATATGATATTACCTTTTTTTATGTTGGATCCTATTTCTCAACAAGAGAAACAGTACATACAAACAGGTTGCACACCACCCAAAATAAGCTATGGCGCGCAAACAACTTACTCATATTTAATAATTGTAGCAAAAGCAAACGGCAGAGTTTAAATCGCAACTATTTATTTTCAATACATGTCGATTTCAAAAGAGCATTCAACACAATCATCAGAAATGCACTTTGGTAATATCTGTAGAGTAATAGAGACGATAATTTCCTTAATCGAGGATTTCTATCGCATCGTATACATATGTACATATATGCATAAAATAAAGTTTATTTTAAAAGTCATGATAGTGTCGATAGCAATGATATAAGACATGGATGCCAACTTTCGCAGACATAGCGCCTGATAGTGTTCAATGGTTTTAGGAAGAACGGATTTGCCGAACCGAAACCAGATATCGGTTAACCGGTTTTTTATTTGAAAAACCGACCGGTCTCGAATATTTTATATTTTCGAATTATTCAACAAACCGGTTTTTATAATTAAGAACATTTTAAAAATGTATCAAAAAAAATTGTAAAATTTTTCTAACTGTTTGTACTTGTATTAGAGCTTTTTAGATTTTTTTTTTGAAATATGTACCTATGCACCAAGAACTTACAAATATATAACTGAACAGCGCCTGTTTGTAAAAAAACAAACGTTTTCGATTTTAATACCGATTCAACTGATTAGAAATATTTAAAAATCATTTGAGATCTCCAAAAAGTCTTCATTTTGGAAATACTTGTGACACATCTTTTGTCGAACAACTTAATTATTAATTTAACAATTATTTTGATTATTATGACTTATTAAGTTAAATTGTTCATTATAAATAAAAAAAAACTTATATATTACCGCATATAATGAAAACCCGGATAAACAGATAACCGGTTTTTTTTAGCTAAATTCGTATTTGAAACAGGCTTTTTAGTAAATGCAAATATTCGAATAATTCGAGAACCAGTTTTCTAAAAAGTCAATGCTCTATGTCAAATAAATTTTCATGTAAACGGTAAATAGTCAGTATCGCACACTACTCGTTAATATTTTGAACGACATGCTGAAGGTATCCAAAATACAGACCGCGTAAAGTAGATAGTGATAGAGTAGATCTATGGATTTTTAAAGTTTCCGGATGGGATTGGCGGATCAAAAAGTAAAGCGATTATGTTTAGTGGGTACTGCCAAATTCCATTATTGAATAACAATATACATATATGTATATAAGTATGTCTATCAATTCTCCAAAAAGTCAAAAGTAATATCAAAGGTATGAAGTGTCAACAAAAATCAAAAACTATTAAGATGATAACTTATATTACTTTAAAAAGTCATTGATTCCATTACAATTTTTTTAAGATCAACTGCACCAAGAGACTTAACACTATGAATTTTATTATAATCAATTTACTGACTAACAAGAAATGAAAATACTTGTAATAAAAATAAAAGAACTTTTTATGCGGATTAAACTAATTAATTACAATTTTTTTTGTTTTATTAAATATGAAATGTGTTATGGTTTTAAGCTGTGTTCACATTATGTGTATTTGTCATGTGGACTCTCACTTTTTCGCATGTCAAATTTGTACATATAGTCTGAACACCTTCAAACAATATCATGTGTTATTTCTCTGTGTGCAATACATATGACATTTTTGTATTTAGAACGAAAAATTAATTGAAATTTTAATAAATATAATTTATATGTATCTAATAGTAAAACAAAAATACAAAAAAAAACTACACAAATTTATTATTGAAAATGGAGGGAAAAATTGAAAAGGAGTTAATAAAAGTAAGTACATACATATGTATGTGACATAACCAACATATGAACATGTAATTTATAAACCGTATGTAATACTCAAATTTTGACATACATATGGGTAGAAAAATGACATTCCACATGACAAATACATATAAGGTGAACACAGCTTTATTTGATTTTTTCCCCTTTAAACTGGGCCATTAATGTAAAAGGGCATTCTAAAACATTTTGTTTAACTAAAATCTAAATCCTTTCATTATTCTTCTTTTTTTTGCTAAAAAAAAAAAATATTTTGAATTTTTAATTAATTGTGAGAAGAAATGGAATTTGTTTTGTAGAATGGTACATATTAGTATTTAGGGGTAAATAAATATTAATACGAAAAGTACTTTATTTAATTAAAAACAATTTATATTTATTGTTTACGACACAGTGTAAACAACAGAATAAACTGTTTAATGGTCGTGTGTAAGTAAATATTTCTGCTACACTAAAAGAAAAAAGTAGAAAACACAATTTAATGCCCTTCTTCTTAAAAAATTAAAGTAGATTTCAAATGTACTTTAAGAAATTTTTAAATAAATTTTTTTTCTAAAAGCACACTTCAAACCTCCTTTATTTTTTATGAATACGGTAGTAATTATTTAAGAAAAAGTATACTTAATGAAAAGTTGCAAATCATTTATTAAAATTAGTGACAATTTTGTATATGTATAAGAGCTATTTAAAAATTCTTCCTTTTATTGTTCTCTTCCCTTTTCAACATTGTTTTTTAACGATTAACGCTTTTTTAATGAATGCGTTAGTTTATTTGCTAAATGTAGCCAAATAATAAAGAAAATAAATGTTTGTTTAATTATTTGTGGGGGGTGAATGAACTTAAACAAATAAAACATAGCAGCAAAACCAATTTCTTTTTATTTCTTATCAGTAACTGTTGAAATTAGAGCATAGAACAAAATCAGAAAAACGAAAGTTATGTAAAAATATATATAGGCCCTATGTATGAAATTTAAATATGCGAGAAAAAAGAAAAAATATTATTCAAATGATTTACAAAAAAAACTGATGATATTCAGATGGTAAGTCCTGTTTCACACACTTCAGTTTTAGCTGACCAGTTTTTGTTCATATCTCTTTTGTACTTGCCATTTCATTCACACACGTCAGTTCAATTTTTGTAAAAGAAAGAAAAAAATAAAAGGAAATAATAATAAATTGACTAATACCGTCAAGTTTCTACCCATGTTATTCTCTTTTCCCTTCTCATCCAAAAATACTTGCCTAGACGAGTCGGAATTGAAGAGTGTGAAAGCGTACAAAATAAACCTTTAAGGGATTTTTAAAAAATTCAAAAATCCATATTAAATTTGTAATTAAATTAATAGTTAAACAGAAATAATTATTTTTTTTAAATATGTATATAATTAAATTTTTGAAAACATTTTTATTAACCACTTACCCTATAAAATTATAATAAATAAATTATTAAACCAATCTTGTTAAGTTAAATATGCCAAATAAAATATATTTTAAACGAACGACTTAGGAAAAACATACGAGGGAAATACATACAGATATGGACAGAGAAATAGCGCAGCAATGTTCTATGAAGTGCCAAACGTCTTATATTGAAAAATGGAATGATAATAACATGAAATTCAATGCTATTCTTTTGCTCCACTCTGTTTTTCCAAAAATTCGTTGGAAATGTCCTGTTAACTTCGGCACGTTCTTTATTTTGTGAAAAAATTGGTTTTTTTGGTTAGACAATGAAATAGCGCACAGTTATATCGATTTTTAACAAAAATAGTTGATGCTAATTTCGGTTGTAAATTCTTGTATAATTTAACAAAAATATGGTTTATCGTTAATTTTGCCAACCAAAATGGTAAGAGGAACGCACTGCTCACTTGAAAAAAAAAGATTATTTGGAAACTTCATCAAAAAGGTACAAGACAACAAGAATCGCTGAAATAATTGAATGTTCTCGAAAGATGGTTTATAATGTCATTAAATGTGTTAAATCAGATGGATATTTGCTTAATGTAAAGAAAGGACGGAAGAAGACACCCTGAAAGACAAAAATTGGTGAGGATAAGGCAATAGTTAAAAAAAAGTAAGCTAGCTACCTTTCAAGTCATCGAGAACAATAATGACTGAAATAAATGAGGAATTTTGGATAAATGTTTCCAGTAAACTTATATGAAAACGCCTCAATGAAAATCAGTTTTATGACCATGGTCATGGAAGCAGAAAAAAGCACTTCTGTCAAAAAAGAATATAAAGGTTCGATTTTCTTTTGCAAAACCACACCGGAACAACAATATCAAATTTTGAAAAAGACTGCTTTTCACAGATGAAAACAAAATTAATCTGATTGGTCGTCACGGAAAAAAAGAACCAAGATTTCAATTCCCGATACACTACTGAAACAGTAAATTGCCCTATTTCTCTGTCTATAGCTGTATATTTACAAATGCTTGTCGTACATTACTATGCCTAGTAATAAGTTTTTTTTTTGCATTTTCTTAGTTATGAAAAATTAAAATTATCTGGAAATATTTTCATTGACAGAAAAATAAATGATCACATTTATTTGCCCTCAGAGAAACAATAAATAACTTAAGATATTCTCTTAAAGTCTCTTTAAAATTTAAAAGAGTTTAAGGCAAAATTGTATTTTGTGTTTTGTTATCAGTGTTACCAGTAGTGACTATTGTCCACAAATAGTATTTAACAAAATAAAAATAAAATTAAAGATTTGATGTTATAGAGCTTCAAAGCTCAGATATAACCGATCCGGACAATATATACAAAATTCAAAAACGTTCTTTTTCTTAGTGAGATTTTTTACAAAAGACCGGTTATTTCGAAAATTCATCGATATAACGGTACAAAAAATATCAAGTGATCAAATTTTAAAAACTTTTTCATTTTTAAACCTAAATATCTTTTTCATTTGTAGAGATATATACATATATATATCAAATGAAAGATTGTAATACTTTCTATTGATCACTTGATATTTTTATATCGTTATCATAGCTGCCAGATTTGACGATTTAGTTTTTAAAAATAGCAAAGTGACGATTTTTTCATTGAAAGTGACGATTTTCTGAATTATTAAAATTTTCTTTCATTTGTTTGTTTTATTAATGTTTTTGTTGCCATATTCTCTCTTTTTTGAGACAACAAATATTTTTATCATGTAATATCATAAATATTAAGAAGAACATGACATATTTTAAAAACAAAACTAAGAAATAGTAGTGTTTTCTTAATTATTGACAATTAAGTTTAAGTATAATAATTGCAAATAATATTGAGTCAGGACAGTAGAAATTACTAATTTATATGTAAACATAAAAAACTATTTTAAATGCTGAATTCCATGAACTAAGATTTTTAGAGGAATCAATTTCTAAAATTCAACGGGGAAATTCTACAAAAACTTCGAATATTTTAACAAAACGTCGAAAGAATATTCAGCCAAATAAATTTAAGTAACAAAAATACGGAATTCTTTGAAAATAAGTATGTACAGTGCAAGCTCGGTATTCGCGACTACCCATTATCGCGACGGCCCGGTTATCGCGACGGCTTGATTTTTTAAATTGCAGGTTTTATTATTAACGAAAAACGGGTTCTATTTTCGCGACTTTAACCTGTTTCACACTCATCAGTTTTGACTGTCAAGTCAAGTATTTTTCAATGAGAAGGAAAGAGAATTATCTTTTATCTTTTTCCTTTTCATTGAAAAATACTTGACTTTTTTTTAAATTTGATTACAATGTCTATAACCAAAAAAAGTTAATTCCCGTCTTTTCGTTTATTAACGTTTTTGGATGATTTTGATCGTGAATTTTGTCAGTTTATTCGTGTCATTTGTTGTGTAAATACATTTCTTAATATGGGAAAAGTTCAACATATTTTAAAGCCATAGATTTCTTAAAAATTAGAAATTTAAAAGTGGAGATTCCATAAATTCAATTTGTATGAATTATAAGTTGCATAAATCTTCGGTTTACCGCATTATATAGCAAGAAAATTCATTAAAATTAATTGATAAACATATGCATACAATGGGCTTTGGAAAATGATAAGCCGACAACTGCACTATATGAACTACGTAATTCAGCTGTTATTTTAAAAAATAATTGCCAAAAAAGCAACTCAAAATCTCCAATTTCTTTAACAGTTTTGGCGACTGGCCTGGTTTTTAATTAGTTGCGAATACCGAGCTTGCACTGTACCTGTAAATAATAAATGAATTGGATTCCATTCTCAAAATGTTATTTAAAACTTAATAAACTAAATTGTTTTGACTATGTAATTTAACCTGAATTAATAAAATATGCTATATTCAGATATTTATTTATAAAATACTGCTAGTCTTGTTTCGCACTTCTCAGTTGCAGCGGTCCAGTTTTTGTTCAATTCTCTTTTGAACTTGCTATTTCATTCACACACGTCAATTCAATTTTCGTACTTTTTAATGCCATCAACAAGCATTAAAGAAAAAAACAAAAGGAAATAAGAAAATTGACTAGTACCGTCAAGTTTGTATCCCTTTTGTTCTCTTTTCCCTTCTCATCCAAAAATACTTGCTTTGACCAGTCAGAATTGCAAAGTGTGAAAGCGGACTAAGATATTTTAAAATATTACAAAAATTGTGTTTAACATTTCAACACTTTTGTGATTTCTTATTTAAAAAGTAAAAGAGACTATATAAACTTGAATTTTTATGCGTTCGTTTAAATATAAATTTCAAAATACTACTAAATAGTGACTTCATTTTTCCGATTTTTTTGACGATCTTTAAATTCGAAATGACGATTTTTTTTCTTTTTTATCGGAATTTTGACGATATTTTACGAAATTCATCTGGAGCCCTTATCATAACGATAAGGGCTGCTAGATGAATTTTCGAAATAACGGGACTTTTGTAAAAAATATCCCTAAGAAAAAGTACGTTTTTTGAATTTTGTTTTTATGGGTTAATGAAAATGATCATATTATACGTCATTCGAAAGGTACTTCAAGCACTTTAAATGATATATAGTATAGTAATATACAAGAATGATATAATAAAGATTACGCCATGCGCATGATTTCCCGTTATGTGAGGTAGAAGTTCCATTCTAAGGGTTACCAAGAATGTTACATGTGTTAGAATTAAAACTTCTTGCGAAAAATGTATGTTTTATGTGATAGTTGGCAACCTTGCAATTGAAATCTCTCTGAGAGTTCTAAAATAAAAGATGTTTAAAAAAGAAAAACAAACAAAAAATATAAACATGAAGTCTGCAGTGAGCAAATGCAAGCAAAAACAAGTGAGAAAAAGTTAGACAATAGAAACACAGAACGTGTGACGTCACAGTTCCAAAATGCGCAGAACATTTCAAAATTTTACACGCGTTGGCGAAATCTTTATTTTATCATTCTTGGTAATATATATGTATATATATATATTCGAGCTTTAAAGCTCTATAAATTCCTAACTGAAAGCTTCTTGCCCTTAGATTTAAAAGCCGTATAAATGGTAAAAGAAATTAAACCATCGCACTAAAGGAAATTTCCCCTATTTTGGCCAAAAGTACTTAATTTTTTTCTTGGAGTTTTTGATTTTTTTTCACTATATACTTAAAAACATACTAAAAAAAGCATCCCCGAAGAATAAAACATCAATGATGCTTTATTTTATAAATGCAAAAACATGAGGTTTGATTATTAAACAAAACGAGGAAGTTACTATATTAAATTAGTTTTAAGTTTAAAGTTTTTATTCAAAAAATTCATGTAAAAAAAGTGAAAAATTAACAATAATGCTGAAAGTGAGTACTTTTATAGTAGTTAAAAAGATATTCAACTTTTTTTTAATTTGGTTAAATCGAAGGAAAAAAAAGACCTTGATGTTTTATACTGCAATAATAAATTGCAACTTCACTAAGCTCCGAAAAAAAATGATTAAAAGTAATAGATATAACACTTACGCATTTCGATAGAGCCATAAGTTGTCATCCATTCGCAATTTATTTCAGCTGCATATACTTGCATATCTCTCAAAAAAGCGTATTTTTGTGCAAATCTCGGTAGAAAATGGCGTAAGAGTCATAGGTGCTTGCATGTTTTTGAGACGCAAAATACTGTTTGGCTTAAAAGCAAAACTTCTGTAAGGACTCATGAAAAACTCGTCACTTCATCTAAATTAAAAACTGGACGGCCACAGTTAATATTTTCCCAAAAGTCAAACAGATCAAAACGACGGCATATAATGGAACTTTCTAAAAAAACAAAATAACGAAGCTGAACAATTGATGGGAAAGTGTTGAATATATTGATCGAAACTAAATCTTGTCAGGCGTGCTCTATTTGTGGTGCTACACCAAAGGATTTTATTGCAATAACAGTTTTTCAAAACGAAAAATTTAAGCCTAAAAAAGAAAATTTAAAGTATGGAATAAGTCAACTAGATTGTTGGATACGCTTTTTTAAGTTTGTTTTGAATGCGGGTTACAAAAATAACATAAAAAAGTGGCAAATAAGAAACAAAGCCGACAAAAAATTGGTTGCGAACAGAAAATGTGATATCCAACAGTATTTTTGGGATGAATTGGGATTGAACGTCGATAAGCCTAAGACTGGTGGTTTTGGTAGCACGAATGACAGGCGTTGATGAGGAGTTAATTTTTAATTTGAAAATAATTTTGATATGCTTCCACTAAATTTGAGCAAATTTGAAGCATTTTGTTTTCAAACGGCAAAAATTTGCATAGAAAAATATCCATGGCTACCGATGACAGCAACTGTCCACAAAGTTCTGCTGCATTCGAGGCAAATTATAGAATCGAATGTACTGCCAGTTGGCTACTTTGGAGAAGATGCTGCTGAATCTCGGCATAAATTATATAAAGCCGACAGATTGTTTCATGCACGAAAAAGTAGTCGCATAAATAATTTAGCAGAGAGCATTAGATACATCAGATCCATTTATATCCAGCCTTTCATTGGTGAAACGTATTCGGCACAAAAAAAAATTAAAACTTCCACTAGAAGTAATCGACCTACTCAGATCAGAGGAAACCGATTTTGCTGAAAACTACCAACAGGAAGAAGAACAAAATTCAGAGAGCGAAGATGAAGAAACGAGAATTCATGTTTTGAATTCATGTTTTTTAGATTTAATTGATGATTTAGAATTACAAAACGAAATTTTGTAATAAAAATTTTGTTTAAAATAAAAGTTTCTTTTATGTGTGAATAAAAAATGTAAGTGGTTTACAAAGTTTTATTAGCTATAATGTGACAACGTGAGCGAAAAAAAAATCTGTGAAAGTCCGTGAGCGTGCGTGGCAAACTTTTTTCTCCGTGACGGTGCGTGACTAAAAATGTATAAGCTTAAGGAGGAACACTTCCAAAAAGCGAATCTAAAAAATCATTTAGTTTGGCCAACTCGTTTGGCTAAAAATTAGTTTTGGCCAAAAAAAAATGGAATATTTCCTATAGTGAATCGGTGACATATAGACAACATAAATTTAAGTCACAATTTAGGTATTTGGTTCTTTTATTCTTGAAAGAAATTTAGCAGAAAAGAAATTTTGGCACTGAAAAGTTTGTACATGAGAATACTAGTCGATAAATTATGGCAACTGTTTATACAATTTCGAAAGAAAAGAAAATCAAATACAAAATCGCTTTTTATAATGTAAACACAATTTTATAAATAATTCTATTAAATATTAATCAACCAAAAACTACCTACATATGTTTACATTTTGTTTTTACGGCCAAACAAAACAATAAAATTTAAATTAACCTAAATGTATACAAATATAATCAACAAAAATGTTTACTGAATAACAAATTAATAAAAAAAAAATATGAAATAGGTATCAAGAGGAAAACAAACCTGTCCCACGAGCGATATAAGTTTCAGCCATGCTAGATGATGATGTGGAAGAACTGGAACCAGCTCCAGTTCCACTTGTTTTAGTAAATTTCAGTAGCATATTGTACACGCACACACTTTTAAGGTTTGATAATTTTTCTTGTTAAAGATTTCACTTTATTAAACACGTTTTTATTATAGGTACCTATTTGCTTTCAATTAGTTTGGATTTTTATTTATTCATTTAAAAAGTGTCTATCACATGTACATATCCATATGTATGTATGTAGGTAATTCCTTGTTCCTTTTTGCAAAAAAAAAAAAAATGGAAGAATAAAAATTAAAGAAAAACTGTTGCTATTTTTAGCTTTACAAAAGCTGAACTAAAGCAACAACAACGAAAAATCTCACTTAGGAATTTATTTTTCTTTACTTTTCCCGTAGTATACACATATCACTCACTTAATTTCCATATAAAGAACAAATAATGTAAAATGAAAATGAGAATTTGCAAAGAAATATGTAGCATCCACCAACAACACAATCTTGTTAAAAATGTGCCTCTTTATTACGAGTCAGTTTTCTTTTTACTTATTTTTCTTTTTGATTTCCTTGTTATGGGTATATTTGTTTTATTTTCTTTAATTAAAAGAATATACATACATACATGTTACACAAATTCGTCTATAAATTGTTTTACAACATTAAGCAAACATACTCTACACGATTTTACTACGTAGGTACGTCAAAGTAGATAGTAGAACACAATATTTTCTGTGGTTCTCGTTTTCTTCATAAATTTAATATAATCAATCAATTGATTTCAATATTTTTTATTATTTGATTTTCTTTTATATATATTACGGTTATTATCAAATCACTTTATATTATATTTTTTTGTTGTTAATTTGTTTATTTCTTATATATTTTACTTGTTTTCTTAAGTGCGTACATTATATAACACGTTTCTAAAAATATTTGTCAATTTAAATAACAAAGATTTCATAATTTTTGTAATAAAGTTTTACAATTTTCGTTTTATCTCTCACTTTTACAACATTCAACTGGTTTCTTTTAATTTTTCTTCCTTCATGCTTCCATTGACTGTTGCCAACTTTTCTTGAAAAATCCCGTCCAATTTTACTATAAAAAAACGCTATAAAAATAAAAGGTTAACCCATGGTGAAAATAAACACCAGGTGACAGCATTGCTACAACAAGGCAAGAACAACAGGCATTTTTGTTTGTGTAATACTTTCGTTACTGTCAAAAACATCTGGCATAAATATACAAACATGGATTAAAACAGAAAATAATAGTGATTTTTTGTTTCTTTTATTTTCTCAAAGAATTGTTCTTTAAGTTACGCATAATATTTATTTAAATATACAAGTAATACGTAATTTTGCAAAGTAAAACATGCAAATTTCTTTATTTTCTAAATTAATGTATATATAGGTATTGTATAACAACAACGCATTTTTCTGCAGCAAAAAAATCACTTTAAAGAGGAATCTTAATATTCATCTTACAAAAAAAAAACTAACATTTTTAGCAAAACAACTCAAAAAACAAACACACTATTTAATATAATATAGTTTTTTAACACTTTTAAGCTATTTTACGCAGATAAAACGGCGACAAAAACTCAATTTTTCAAAAACAAAATAATTTTGTAACGTTTTTATATAAACTTTGACTATTTGTAAACAACTTTTTGACATTTTTCAAAGACTATAAATATATATTTGTATAAATCCCCCTTATTCAAAAACGATTATTAAATTTAACAAACGTTTATTAAGCAAATTTTTATATGCAAATCTGTCTTAATAAACGTTTGTTAAATTTAATAATCGTTTTTGAATAATTGGGTAAGTCTTTGGTGAAATTCTTGATATCATGAAAATGTCAAAAACTTGTTTACAAATAGTCAAAGTTTATATTAAAAAGTTAAAAAATTATTTTGTATTTGAAAAAGTAAGGTTATGTCGCCGTTTTATCTGCGTAAAATAGTTTAAAAGTGTTAAAGGACTATTTTATATTAAATAGTGTGTTTGTTTTTTTAGTTGTTTTACTAAAAGTGCAAGTTTTTTTTCTGTTTTTATCCATATTTGTAAGTTTGTTTTCTTTATTTTATGCCTGATGTTTTTGACAGTAACGAAAGTATTACACAAACAAAAATGCCTGTTGTTCTTGCCTTGTTGTAATTGTTGTAGCAATGCTGTCACCTGGTTTATTATTTCACCATGGCTTAACCTATCAATTCTCAAACTAAAATTATTGAAGTCTTTTTACAATTAATGCGATCCATACGAAATCATACATATTTCTATGACAGAATATCTGTGATTTCTATACTAAAAATATTTCTTTATTATTGAATGAAAACAAACAATAGAAAAATTGAACAACATATAATAGTTTCATATACTTTTAGCTATATATAAATAAAAAATTTAAGCACTTATTTAGCCGATATTTTAGCAGCTACAACAGTTTTTTTGGAGAACATGAGCACAATCTTAAAATTGGTAACACAACCTGTTGTTGCACTGAAGCACAGAGTTGCAACAATGTGTAGAAAGTACAATACTTATATAGTTATGTCACAGAATTCGATCGGAATGGTTTCAATTCCGTATTCGCAAATCGATCGAATTTACTTTGCGTACTCTAGATTTCGATCGATTTTGTTTATTTCCAAAAAAAAAAAATTAAATCTCGGTTTTTAACTTAAACATATGATTTTTGTAATAAAAAGTATAACAAAAGCGAACAAAAAGAAAGCTAATCATCCCTATTCTGAGTTTCGAATACGTCTCCGCATTCAGTTACGCTACGATCGAAAATTGGTATTCCAAACAAAAACTGAATCGAAAGAACAAGAAGAAGACAACAATGTTTACAATATCAATTTGTTACTATGAAATGTGGAATAGAAACAAAGAAATGAGCAAGTTTGTTACTATTTTAATAAACAAAAGTCACAACAAACAATAAAAATAGGAAAATAAAAAAATTGTGCGATTAACAAGAAGAAATAATAGAAATAAAATAATACAAAAGACTTGTGAATGAGATAACTAAAACAACAATGAAATAATAAAATTAATTGTTTGATTGTTATTATAAATTAGTAGTATGAGTTTTTTTCAGTATAAAATAATAAAAAATAACAATTCCACTTTACAAATCTAAAGTGGTTTCATTCCGAAAAAAATTCGATTTTCGTTTTCTAAAGACTCAATTTACGGAATCATAACCACTTTCGATCGGAATTGAGTTCTTTGACATGGCTGATAGAGTATGTATGTTAAACCTTTTCTTCAATATTTAAATTAAGAAACAAACATGAAGTGATTGTGATTTTTATTTTTTTTTAACAAAATAACATTTTGTTTTTTCAGGAAGTTTTTATTATTTATGAATATAAGACTTACAAGTTATCATTTCATTCTGAATGTTACATTAGAGTCCACCAAAAACGGAGACGTTTATTATTTGTTGACATACAAAATTTGCCCTAGTGTATCACAGCTGTGATACAAATGACAACTGTCATACCAACATATAGCGCAGTTGAGTTCAGCACGTGTTTTGTTTGTTGCATTTCTAGTAAAATTTCGATAAAACTTAAATAATAAATAAAAATGGGTAAATTTCGTTCAAAACTAAAGCGTCATACGAAGGGCAAAACATGGAGTAAGGGACACTCCTCCACATCAAATCCCGATCAAATGAAACATCGTATAAAAGCAAAATCGAGATTTTTTCAACCCAATATCAGTTTGGGTAAGTATACATGTACAAAAGAAATGTGATCAATGAAAATTAATGTGGCACATATCTTACAGCTCCTCCCGTATCAGAACAAATTTCCAATAGCCTTACCTTAGAGGCTGTAATGAAGCATGAACAAAGGCAGGCTTTTAATGCCGAAACAACTACTGTCAATGATGTGGCTGGTAGTTTAAAGTCTTTTAGCCTTCATGATGACGATGAGCTTATGTCCGAATCGCAAGGAGGAACCTTTAAGACATTTAAAACATTCGCCTCAAACTATAGCACCTGCAGTAATATGAGCTTCAAAAAACTTCTAGTAGGATTCCGAGCATCCTCAGATTTTCATAAGGAAATGTTGGCTATACTAACGGCCTTAACGGAAATCATAAAGGAAAGAGGAGGTACTGAATCGTCCACAGAATATTTCATTTTATTAATGGAACAAATTGAGGCAAGTACAGAAGATAATGATATCATTGCTGGTGTCTCACTTTTGTCTATGGGTATGAAATCAGTGCCAACAGCAGTATTGAGAAAACGTTTTAGCGAGACCGCTCAAACACTCATGTCGTGCTTGCAGAGATTTATAAATTCAAATAACCAATCGATTATTAAATATGTAAGTTAAACCGCGACAATTAGAATTTTTGTTTTCTTATTATTAGTATTTTTGTTTATACAGGTTATTGGTTGTTTTTCGGTTTTGCTAAGAGCTCAAGATTATATGACCTGGACATATTCCTCAACGTGGCAGTATATAGATGCTTTATTATCATTTACTATACACTCAAAGCCCAAAGTAAGAATATGAGTTTGCATATTTTCCATATTTACCTACAAACACATTTTTATTTGCAGATTCGCAAAGCTGCTCAACATGCTGTTGTTTCCATTATTCACGGAAGTTCCTTTATGTTGCCTTCAAAGTCTGCTGATTCCGAAGACGATAATGAAACACCCATGGATGTTAATAGTCAACAGCAGCAAATTAAATTCCACCCATCTGGTACGCGCGTCGTCAAATTCTGTTTAAATCAATTTAAACCAGAAGTTCTGGCTCAACAGCAAACTACAGTGCTGCACACATTAGCTTTGCTGAAGGAAACCATTAGCGCTTTTAAAACCGACGATATAAGAACGGTTTGCGAACATTTATTGTCCATAATGACAGCAGCAAATGTTTTGATTAGAACAAATTGCTTACAAACCATGCATCAGCTTTTTGTATCACGCACCACAAATTTGAATGGCCTCTTATGTGCTAAACTCTTGACGGCCATACATGAATATCGGCCGGATCGCGTAGATTTTCGTCAAACCTTAGCCTGGTTAACTGTTCTCAAGGAGGGTCATATACATTTGTGTCGTTTGGAATTGGGTTTATGCATAAATGCTTTACCTAGTTTTGTGGAAATATGTTGCAGCGATTTGTGGCTTTCGGATAGAGCCGATATTATAGTGGGTGTCTCAAATGCCATTAAGGAGTTGCTGTATGAGTGTCTTAAGCCTGCCTGTGCCACACAGGAATTGGCCAACGTATACAGAGTACCAATTGCAAAGATATTATCATCGGTACATAAAGTTCTAAGTGCACCCTTCGGAGAAGTTGCCAAATATGTAGTATTAACCTTCTCCATTATCTTTGAAGTGTGTGGTCCCTATTTCGGAAAGGAATTGTCGGCTTCTTTATTGGAATTGGCCAAACGTTATGATACTCAATCTACCCTGCGCATACAAATTGAACATGCCATTATTTCGGCTATTAAATCAATGGGGCCAGAAGTTGTTCTAAAATCTATTCCCTTGACTAACGCTAAAGGTGAAGTCTTATTGGAGAAATCCTGGCTGTTGCCTTTGCTAAGAGAAGGTGCAGCAGGCGCGAATTTAAAATTCTTCAAGGATATGATTTTGACCTTGGCATTGGACTGTAATAAAAAATGGCATAAATTTGCTGAAGAGAAACAAGTATCCATGTCCCATACTTATGAACTGTTATGCTGTCAATTGTGGGGTCTATTCCCAGGTTTCTGTAGAGCTCCCAAAGACCCCGATAATTTTAGATTAATAGCACCAACTTTGGGTAATGCTTTGGACAATAATCCCGAGTTTAGAGCTCCCATCTTCGATGGTCTTATTGAATTGATACAGAATGAAGAGCAAACTATTATACATGATGCATTGGGCAAGTATGCTAAAAACTTCTTGCCTAGATTGTTTAATATTTACACAAACAAACCCAATGGTACATATGAGCAAGATTTGCGCAAGAAATCTTTGGAGGTTATTAAGGTAATTATACATTTTTTATTTTTTCAACAAATTTCTAAACACGATTTTTTTTCAATGTTCAACTTAAAATTAATTTTTCAGTTGTATTTAACAAAAACCCCCAATGACATGCTAAAAGAACTCTTTGACACTGCCCACAAACAAGTGGAAGCCACTGCTGTGGGAACATTTGAATACGATTCGATTTTTGATATCACTGCGGCTTTGGTATTGTTCCAGACATGTGATGTCATACGCAGCTTTTTCGAAATCTACATAGTACCAGTTTTAATGAAAAACGAAAAGTCGAAACTAGTTGCCAAAGATGAACAGAAATTGAAAAAACAACAGCGTAAAACTTATGAGTAATTATTTCAACATTAAATTTCAAATTTAAATTTCATCTAACATGCAAAATTTGTTCTTTACTTTTAGATTACTGCGCGATATATTGACCTCTGAAGCGGCTTCTTGCAAAAAGTTTACACGCACAAACTTGGTAGCTTTACAGAAATTACTACTAGAAGCTTTCTCCACTAGTTGTGCAGTATGTCAAGCTGCACGCTTAAGGTAAACCTAATTCCACAAAAATAGTAAAAGTTTCTATTCGAAACTCATATTTTTCTTTAACAGATGCCTGAAAATTCTCATTGAGACCCGAAAAAACAACACAATTAGCGATAAAATTATCATAAAGACTTTACCAGAGGCGGTTATAAATTATAAAGAGTTTTCCACACGCAAAGAAAATATATCCGAGGAATTATTAAAGTTGATTTTAGACTTGTATCAGGAGGCTGAGAAATTAAATGATTTTGTAGACATTTTAACGGCCGGCTTTGCGGGCGATGAGAGTTTAATCACCAACACTATACTGGCCTTCCGTACGGTGGTACAGAGTCAGGGCAAGAATTTAACAGTCAGTACATTGGAATTTATAATGGAACAAATAGCGGTGTTTTTGGTGCAAAAATCTAGAGCACAAGCTGAGGCTTCGGTTGCATTTTTAATAACATTCATTAAAGTTATGCCTGCTCCTTTGGTGGCAAACCATTTGGAAACTATAGTAGGTTTTAATTACTTTACTTTAATATGTTAATTATTTGATATTCTTTGAGTTTCTGTTTTTAGATGAAATCTCTATCGGCAATGGTTAAGGATACCAAACGTTTCTGCCGCATACAAGTTGGCTATTTATTGAAGAAACTTTGTAAACGTTTTACCGCCGAGGAATTGATTAAGTTTGTGCCCGGTGATGATGAAGTAACCCATCGTAGACTTAAGAAAATACGCAAACAATTAAGACGTGATAATCGCAAAAAACAATCAGAAGATAATGCTAAGGACAGTGATGAAGATGGTTCAGAGGAAGAATTTGTGCCCGGTTTGGAAAAGAAAAGTGTTACGTAGGTCTTTTCCCGTATGCTATTTGAAAATGGTGATGATTTATTTTAAATTTTATTTCAGCATCGATGATATTTTGGCTGATTCTGATTCCGATTTACCCGAAGATATGGACGATGATGATGACAATAATGCAGCCGATAAATCAAAAACCAAAAAACAACGCAATACATTTATACGTGAAGATCCCGAAGATATTGTTGATTTAGCTGATATTAAATCAATAGGAAACGTTTTAAGTAAGTTATTTTCAAAATCATTTTCAGATGTTTTTTTTTATCAATATGTATTATATTTGTGTATATTTTAGCCAACCGTCCTAATTTAGATGCTGCCAAATCTGGTTTAAAAACAAAATCCACTGATCCCAATCGTGGCTTTAAGACCGCTGATGATGGTCGTCTTATTATTAGTGATAAAGCCTTGCGCGGCTTTGGCAAGGATGATGAGGATGGTGAGAGCAGTAGCGAAGACGAAAATGATGACGAAGGTGTTGAAATGAATGAGAAAAAGGCTGTTAAACGTGGCATGGAAGATGACTCAAGCGATGGTAAGTTTCCGAACTTTATAGAATTTAAATATAAATAAAAATTATGTAAATATTTTAGGTTATACTCTATCAAAGTGGTGCTATTAGGCACTATTAGTTCAATTGAAAACCTACCTTTTTCTGCATTTTTTTTAACATTAACATATTGAGAATAACAATTAATTGCACTTTTACAGAAGAAGATGTAGCAGTCATAGCCCCAAATCGTAAACGTAAAGCAGCTGACGCTTTAAGTATGCGTTCGGGCAAAACATCAGCATCACGTTACACAACCGGCGGCAAAGGTATCCACAGAAAGGTTGGTGCTGCTTCTGATGCAATCTCTATGAAATCGGGTAAATCTGATTATTCTGCTAGATCAAGCAAATCGAATCATGCAGCTGGAGAATATTCCAACAAAAAAGCTAAGGGTGATATGAAAAAGAAAGGCAAATTAGATCCATATGCTTATATACCTTTAAGTAGAAATACTTTAAATAAAAGGTAAGCTAAATAATTTATTTAATGTTATGATTACTATAAAATTTTATTTGTTTATTTTAGAAAACGTGCTAAACATACAGGTACATTTAAAAATATTGTGAACGGCGCCCGCAAAGGAGCTTTAAAAGGAGTAAAAAGTAAAATGGCCAAGACCTATAAAAAGTAAATAAATGAAATACAAACATACATATGTACATATGTAATGTTTTTTTTAGTTTTTTTTTTTCAATTTGAAACGAAAGTTGTGTATATTTATTGCAAAGAAGTTAAAAGTTTCAACAATTTTTTTATATAAAAATAAAATTTAATTACATAATAACTATATGTAAAAAATATCTGTGAAAAAAAGTTATTAAATAAAAGAACCTGAGTTAAAATTATTTAATTATTTAGAAAAACAATTATTTTCGTTTAAATATGAAATAAAAAGACCACACAATAATATGGTAGTAAACTGACTAAAAACAAATAATCATACAACTTTAAAAATTACAAATTTAAATTATTTTTCAAAAAATTGCTTTTCAATGTGGGTTCTAGACCATTCGCCTTCTGGACTTTCGGTAAGCATAGTTTCTTCAATGAAATGCATTTTATTATTGGCATCTACTAATATTACCGTATGCGTACGACTGCCGTAACCAGTTTCGGGTATTAAAACATTTAAAGCACTTAAATATTCGCCATAAAGTGGAGCACGGCGTTTAAGTTCAGCATCTGGCCAAAATTTTTTTTTACATTTGAGTAAATCCATCAATTTCTTAACGAGTTCCTCTTGCTGAGGTTTATCTTGCTGGCGGAAATCATCAATGATATTTTGAAAAGTATTGCGACCATAGCAAACTTTTTCGAAGGGAACTGCAGGTAGACTATTGCCAAACCCGTAGCAGATATTTTCTTTGTAGTGTTCTAAGCCAGCTGGAATATTGCTGCATAGAGTTATAGCAGCAGGAGTTGAGGGAGCACTAAAAAGAGGTGGTATATGAATTGTTAAAGGTTGTTTGGAAATTACTTTCTTGGTTTCAAATAGAGATGTTATTTTGAAATGCCAAAAATATCTGTATAAATCAGTGCAATAAATGAATAATGATTTGTTGTAGTATACTTGCCCAATCTCAATAGATACAAAATTAAATGCGCTGTATTTGATGCAATCATCCACCAGCTGTTGATTATAGTTGACATTGTTAAAGTCTTTGCTATAATTACGAACATAGTCAGAAACGATCATGCCTCTTCCTAGTAAAGAGTTATTATTGTGTAGTGAAATTGAGGTTGGATTATTGAAGTCAATAGAAGAGGTATTATTAAAAATTTTAGTGGTATTGTTAGAAGTCGTGCAATCATTTGATGTGATAGTTAACGAGGTAGGTTTATTGTTGCAATTGTGGTGTTCGTTGTGGTATTGATGGTGGGGTTGGATATGATTCGTAACTTGGATTGTTTGTAATGCAAAAATGTGCATTGGGTAGTAATTAGTTACAGACACAACCGGGAGCATGAATAAATAATAAAAATTATTATATAAGGGTATGTATAAATATAAATGATACCAAACTTCTTTTGTGTAAAATGAAAAATGCCAAAAGTTGGTAAAATTCAAATAATAAATTATATGATAAAATAATTAAAAAACTTTTTTTATTTTTGAATTCTTGCTTACCTTCAGCATTTTTTGGCTTAGGCTCTCCCGTAAGATTTAATAAAGCCCCCACCTTTAATATGTCATCCTTACCGGAAATAGCTAACCAAGTGCCACCTTCACGGCCAGGCTCTAAGTCAATACCACCATAAACATGTTCAGCATTCAACCATTTACCAGCTTGCTTGGTATTCCGAACATAAAATTCATCACGATTAGAAGCCAGTATCAATTTATAGCCATCTTTATTAGGATTGGAATTAACGTAGAAAAATATCACACACATTTTTAAGTCAATTCTGAAAAAGAAAATATTAAAATTTTATCTTACTGCATAATAACACTTGAACAAACCTTTGATTTTGCAAAAATGTCAGCTTATCTTTCAGTCTTATCTTAATCACTATTATTACAATGAAATACAATAATCAAACAAAATATGCAAATTTACTATCTGCTTTAAATTGCTTCTTTTTTTTTTGAACTAGACAAGCCGACAGAGAAATTATTACTTTTTTTAATAAAAAATACATACATACATACATATATGCATGTACCGATGCAACTTATTTAGTTAATGTTTATTAAATTTTAATGATAATATTTGTTGTTCTCTTGTTGTTGTTACTGGAGCTGAACAGCTGTTAAATATACCGTAGTTTAAAACAGGGTGGTTTATAACACAAGTGTTAACAAGTTTAGTACTCTTTTACTACAAAATTTAACAAAAGCTCAATTACTTTTTCAAACTAATAATGTGTCAGTTTTATGACAAAACTCTATGCCATTTTATTATTATATTTTTAATATACACAATCAAATAAATTTCAAATTTTACAGTTAATGTTTATTTTTCAAAATAATAAAAACATTGTTTTTAAAGTATTTCGTTTTGCATGTGTTTTTTTTTTTCGTGGACTCAGGGGATGACCCCTACTTATGCAATGGGATGACCCCTACTTATACAATTGTGTTAGAACTAGGAAAATAGGTTATGTGAGGGAGGATAGAGGGAGTAGTGTTTGTGAACATTTGACTTGAATTTTCCTATATTGAAAGTGGCAGGGAACATACGAACAGTACGGCTAACGAACGAATTTTCCCTGTAGTGTGTTGTTGGATCCACTGTCCAGTCGACCACAAATGGATGAGCCCTGACTGAAGAACGTGTATTACGTAAAAAACTGCGTGTTTAAGGAACAAGTTCCCTGATTTCAGCAGAACACATACCATTATAGTATCGATAGTACAGTGAAACACAACCCACATTGCGACGATGCTCTAATGAATCAATAGAGTTGGATACCCCACTGTCACCGATAAGCATCTTCGACCTTTCCTGTACGCGGTCGAGTAACTCCAAAATAGACTTCGAAGCACCGGCCCATACATGAGAGTTGTATTCCATTTTTGGTCGAATATTGGTGGTGTAAATAGTAAGAAGATCAGATGGAGTGAAGTATTTTCTACACTGTTTTAAAAAACCAATGCACTTGAGCGCTTCTTTCGACACTGGAAAAATGTGTTTGGTCCAGCGGACATCACACTGGATTCTCATGCCTAGAACGTCAAGAGCGTCTGATTCCTTAATATTTAGACTGCTTTCACGCTTTTCAATTCTGAAAAGAGGAATAAAAAAAGTATGAAACTTACATCTACATTATAATTTTTATTGCTAAGGACAGTTTTTTATTCACTCTTAATTATTCTAATATTTCCAATTAGTTTCGAGAATATTATGCTACCGAACAAAAGGGTTTCCATTCCTGAGCTCCACTTTACTTAAATTTGGCAATACTATTTTCATATGTCATTCGCTTATTTTTTTGCAAATCTTGCTCCCCATCAGTTGTTTTTATAAAATCGGCATGTGAGGTTGATGGCAAAATTTTAAATTTTCTGTCTGTACACAAAAAAGTTAAAACTGTAAATTATAAACATTTAATATACCATTCAAATAATGCAAATTAGTGAAATAAATATCAATAAAAACTCATAACATAATCGAAAAAAATTTAAATATCTAGTGAAAGTTGTATTGCAGACGTTGTCCTAATAAAAATTGTATAAAGTATAATATACCCACATACATACGTATTTATAGAAAATAAACCAACAAAATATAAGATAGAAAACAGCAAGAACAAAAACAAAACGATATATAAAAAGCTCCAAGAGAAAAATATATATAAAAAACAATAAAAATAGTTACAGAACATCGTAAACAAAGAAAGAAAAATATCAACGGGTTTTAGAATCACTTAATTTAGCCACCTTAATTATTTACTTATTATGCTGCTTTTAGTTAATAAGTCAAAAAATAACAAATAAAGTTAATGATTTTAAAGCGGCATCATTATAAAAAAACATTTGGAGAAAAGTTAAAAAATAAAACAACCGCAAAAAAGTAGCCTAATTAAAATATGGATTTTATACAAAATATAACAAAAGGTCTGCAAGAATTTTTGTGTAAGTTTCCAGAGAAACGCTTTAAGCAATAATGCAATAAAATCAATTCGTAAGCAATAATGTTTAAATTTGTTTTAATATTTTTTTTCTTTTAGCCACATATATTGATTTGGATTATTCTTTATGGGTTTATCGTTTGTTGACCCCTTTGATTGCAACATTCCTTTTGCCATTGGTTTTTGTGGCATTAATTTACATATCATTTTTAGTCCTTTACATCTATAAATTACACAGGTTGGTAACATATGATTATATGTTAAATAAATATTTTTTTAAATATAGGTAGTCATTTAATAATGTTTCGCTACATTATAAATTTAAAGCTTTCTACACAAAAATTCTATTCCACTTCAATTTTAGACCTTTTCTTTAAGTCATCATATGTAGGTAGGTATGTGTAATTTTATGGTTTTGACTAACATGACATTTTCAACTTTGGAAAATTTCTGATAATCTGATGTTTAATTCATTGTAGGTACCTATTTCGTTTTATGAGTGTAATTAAGTTGTTTTATATATAGTTCAACAAGGTACTTCAAGGTTTAATTATTTGTGTTAGTATGATTACAGCTTAAATGGATATACAATTATTTGCATTCAAATAAGAAAAGTTAAAAAATAATTATATACAAAATAGAAGTTTTACACCAATTTCTTAATTTTAAAAACTACTTGGTTTTCTTAAATTTTTTTAGTTCACATAGGTACCTATTAGTTTTGTTGAAAACAAAACAAGTTATGACGCAGTTTTATTTATTATTTATCTTGTTAATATTAACTAAATAATTCAATAAGTATAAACAAACTACATATTGCAAAAATGTTTCTTTGCAATCTTTATAGATTATTATATACCTATTTACATTTACAATAAGTTTGTAGGTAGGTAGACACATTACAATGCAATAACTCCCAAATGAAATAAGTCCCATTAAAAATGAAATAACGCCCAACTGAAAAAAATGAAATAACTTCCAAAGGCAAAATGAAAGAAGTCAGGGAATTTGTACAATGCGAAGCCGGGCGGAAGGATTTTCTCCTCCATGGTATATAGAACACCGGTTTCGCATAGTACTGATTCCCTGTATTGCAGGCCTACGGCCGGGCGGAAGGATTTTCTCCTCCATGGTATACAGAACACCGGCTTCGCATAGTACAGATTCCCTGTATTGTTGGCCTACGGCCGGGCGGAAGGATTTTCTCCTCCATGGTATACAGAACACCGGCTTCGCATAGTACTGATTCCCTGTATGGCCGGCCTATGGCCGGGCGGAAGGATTTCCTCCTCAATGGTATACAGAACACCAGCTTCGCATAGTACAGATTCCCTGTATTGGCGGCCTATGGCCGGGCGGAAGGATTTTCTCCTCCTTGGTATACAAAACACCGGCTTTGCATAGTACTGATTCCCTGTATGGCCGGGCGGAAGGATTTTCTCCTCTATGGTATACAGAACACCGGCTTCGCATAGTACTGATTCCCTGTATTTGCAACTACTTGCTTTAAGACAGTTTTAAGAACCGTTACAAAATCACCAAAATTTACTAAACTGCAATTTTAAGAGAAATGATATAACTCCCAACGATAAAATAGTGTTTCCAATTAAAATGAAATAAGTCCCAACTGCGATGAAATAAGTGCCAATGATAACTCCAAAAAAAAAAAAACTGTTTACTTATTTCATTTGGGAGTTATTTCATTATGAAATAAATCCCAACAAAAATTATGAAATAAGTCCCAATTTGTATGGAAACATTTTTGGGATTTATTTCATTTTTCCATTGGGACTTATTTCATTTGGGAGTTATTGCACTGTACCGGTAGACACACTATTCGAATAATAAATTGCAAGTATTAATAAACAGACAAAGTGCGAGTAGGTATCTATATAATCTATAATTTTATAAATATATTTTGATTATATTTAAATACTTGCAAATTCACTTTTTCAAGTTGTATAACACACACGTTTTTATCTCTTTCAAGTTTTATTTATTTAATCAGGAGCAGAGTTAATAGAGAAATTATTAATTTCTCAAATTATGATTTTCGGAAAGAACATATTGATGGGCACTTAACACTACAACATAAAAAAAAAACATTATATCAAACATTATTTGATGGTTTTAAAGAAGTTATATTTAATATCAAAACAAACTTATCAAACATTTTTTAAATATTTTTACGTCTAGTATGATAACAAAATTTTTGCAGCGTACGTTAAACAATAAATCAATGACTAAACCTTATATGTACATACATACATATAAATGTATGTATGTGTTTTATTAAAATCTTTTTAACAAAAAACAACTGACATCGTAGCACTTGAAAATCGAAAAGATTCTTGGTATGTGTTTATGTTTTACTTAATAAAATTTGTGATAAGAGTATGTGTTAGACGTAATCTTGTATTGCATTTGTTTTGTAGGCAGTTGCTTGTAGATGGCATGGTTAAGGGCTGTTTTGTGGGATTGAAGATCTTGTAGGGGTGGTTGTATTTGTTCCATTTGCTTTCTAAGCATTTATTAAATTTTGTGGAGGCACATCTTGTAAGAATTTTTTGGATTTTGGAAAAAATAAATATGTAGATTGCCAGTATACTGCTTTTGCAGCCAGATGTGCTGGCTCGTTGCCTGTGATGTGAATGTGGCTTGGTATCTATAAGAAGTTGATTTTGTTATTCATTTTTATTATTTGTTGTTGTGATTAATTCGTTCTAATTGTTTTGTTTTGAGGCCGCATCAAATACGGAGCGACTGTCTGAGCAGAATATGTGTTTTCTGTGTGACATTTGGCAGAGTTGTAATGATTCAATTATTCCTACGGCTTCTGATTCAAATATTGTTGTATTTTGGGGTAGTATCCCTGTTTTTATCGTATTTCCTGAATCGTCAGATCTTTGATCCTTCTGTGAATATGAAATCCCAACAATTGTTCTTGTATTCGCTGTATAATTCGTTAAATAGGGATTTGAAAACAATGGGATTTATATTATTTTTGTTAAAATTTTGGAGATTTCTTAAAAAGTTGTTAGGTATGCCATATATTGTAATTTTTTGCAATCTTACAGATATTGCATAGGACTGAAGGATGTTTAAGGTTTGTTTTTCCTTTTTTTTTTTAACAGGTTTACATATTTATGAAACAGTCGGAGCAGTTGATTATATATAGATGACGGTGAAATAGTCTTTTGGCGCGAACACGGAGGATATCAAAGCCTTCTGCCTGCATGTTGGTGATCGGTGTCGTGCGGAAAGCTCTCAGGCTTGTTCTAATCGCAGCATTTAAGATCTAAAATTTTACAATGAGTTACGGATAACGTTGATCTCTGGGGAATGCTATTATCCAAAGGAAACATGTTTAAAAAGGAGTCTTTGACACAAACTTGAAATTGTCTTTTTGTGAGAAAAGATTTTATAAAGTTAAAGATTTTTGTTTCAATTGATCATTTTGATAATTTTTGAAGTACCACGGAATTCCTATTCTGTCGAAAGCTTTAATGAAGTCAATAGACAGTATCGAAGTATGTTTTCTAGTAGAACGATTTTTGCATACAATCGGTGGTGCTGAGACCGGACTGAAATCCAGTTTGGTTATGTGATAGCAGTTTGTGTTTTTTGCTAAACCACATAGAACACCGGGAAACCATTTTCTCAAGTAGTTTCGCAGTACATGGGAGTAAAGAGATAGGTCGATATGAATCTATATTTTCTATTGGTTTATTACCCTTGGGAATAGTATCACTGAGGCAGTTTTAAAAAATTGGGGAATTGTCCCGGAATCAAATATATTATTAAAAAAGTTATGAATACGGTGTTTGAAAATTTTTGATACCTTATCTATCATAGGATAGGATATTTTATCTAGAAGTTTTCAGGCTGTATATTAATTCTTGATATTTGAAAGGGGATTCTAAAAACAGAGCTCGAGAAGAGCAAGATGTTACAACAAGAGATGAAAGAGATTGTGATTTTGCTGATATAAAGTCATTTGAAAAGTTTGAGTCCAGAGAATTTAGTGACCAGTGTCAAGCAAAAGTCTCCGATATATCTTTAGCTGATGTTATAGTAATGTTGTTAGAGGAAATGGTTCGAGGGAAATATGTTCCTATTAACTTTCTTATATTTTGCCATAAAGTTGCTGATGATGCAATTGGGTTTAGAGTACCAGTGAATTTTTTAAAAGAATCAATTTTCGCTAATTTTTTTTGCCCGATTAAAAATTGCATTACTTTTCTTATATGTAATTTATGAGGTTGTTTGTTGACATATTGTGACGAAATTCTCTCAAAGAGTCATGTTTTTTATCTCTCCTTATTAATATTAGGAGATTTACTAACTTTTTGGTTGAAATAAAATCTTTTGTTGCAGTAAATGTTCCAAATCGCATGTTTGGTGTTGAATTGAAATATTTTTGCCGATCGTTGTTAAGACTCGATTAAAAGTTGCGTTATAATGGGGTAGTGGTCGCTATTGTGTAGGTCGTCTAAGACGTTAAAAGGAGTTATGTGTACTCAAATGGGACGGTAACCCACCCATCATTAAGAATCGAGAGGTTTGAGTTTAACAAAAAGTTTCCAATTGCAGTGCCTTTACAATTAGAGTAGAGAGATCCCCACAGAGGGCTCCATGTGTTGAAGTCACCAGTAATTATGATTGGTGGGTTTATAGTTGCAATAGTGTTAGCCAATATTTTGATCTGTTTGTTTGGTATGAACGGATGTTCCATTGTATAATATTAATCATAAATGTATCTATAGAGAATAAAAAATAAAGATTTGAATTAGAGCATGGATTGCAGAAACGAAAAATAAATTATATATACATACATATGTATATAGCTCCATATCGGAAAGTGAGGAGTCCATTCCTAGTCTCCTACTGCTGGTTTTACACGGGTTGTTGTATGGGTTGTGGGTAGATAAAGATTTTGTCTTGGATGATGTAGTTGATTTTTGGGAAGAATTATCTCTGGAAGATCTTTCTTTTGATTGATGTTTGGAAGTTGTATTTGTTTTGCTAATTTGTACAGATGTTGTTTTTTTGTTGTTTGAGTTTGATGTTGGTTTGTGTGTAATGTTGTGGGTTTAATATTTGTGCGGTTGATGATATGATCTGTTGTTGTGAGAGCTGAGTTTTTTTTTGTTGTGTCTTGCTATGTTACTGTTGTTTCTTTTTGAGTGGTTTCTTGTTTACAAATACATATTTGTGTTTGTAGAATTGGATTCTGATGTTAAATTTAAATTAACGGTATTGTTGGAGTTTGTTGTTTTTAATTTTTGTCTTCTTTCTTCAATAGCTTTTTTTAGGTCTTCTATAGGAACATCATATCATTGAGAATTTGGTGTTTGTTGAGATGCTTCTTTGCATGAACAGTTGTTTAGGGTTTTTATTTTCAGTATTTCTTGACGTTGTTTTATTACTGGTCAATTTTTGTTGGTAGAGAGGTGGGGATGATTGCAGTTGATGCATTGGATTTTTATGCAAGGTGTAGGATCGTGAAGTGTAGATGCACATACATATGTCGCAGTTTTCGACACCATTACAAAATTTTTTAGTGTGTCCCAATTTGAAACATTTCTTGCATTGAATGGGGTTTGGAATATATGGCTCAACTTTACAAGTTAAAAAAACAAATAGGTACATATATAAAAAAAACTAGTAATGTTTTTTATTTACATTTGTTAAAGAATTGCTATATATAAAATTTTTATTTAATTTGGTAGTTTATAACGATTAAAATGGAGAATATGTAGGGAGGTGTTGGTTACTTGACCATCTATGAATTTCGTTATTTTTTTTGCAATCAACCACTCCTTGATCTTTTAAACCTATAATAATTTCCTTTTCTTTTAAGTTTTTGAGAGTTGGAACAACAATTACGCCTTTAATTATATTTAGTATTGGGTGTAAGAAACATTCGATCTGGCAAACTCCAGATAAATTTGTAGTTTTTAGGAATATGTTGGTTTGTGCTTCATTTGTTGTAATGATTAATAAATTACCGTCCTTGGTAAAATATGTTTTTATGACGGTTCAATAGATATGCCTTCAAGAGCCTTGGAGACGAGAAAAAAGTTACAGCTTTGGATAGGTTTGTCGGGGATGAACTTTAGACATGATTGTTTAAAATTGTTGTTATTTTTTTCAGTTATTTTTGGAAAATCAAAAGAGTTGTTTAGATTAATATGATTGTTGTTTTTTTTCGTTTTGGTGATGTGAGCGGATTACCTCCCAAAGACATGGTTTGAGGTTTTAATATACATATAGCCGCGTAGTTTGTAAAAACACAATTAGATGAGAAGTTTATATCACGGGTATGTGAGAGTTAAAAGATTTATTTTTGTAAGAAATTAAGTTTAAAGAAAATAAGCAAGAGAATAAAAGTCGACCGTATTCGATGAGAGCTTGTTATCAACTTTATTTTAACAGTCAGTCTTCCTTTCAACACAGACATTTTTTTAAACATATTGCTTTTCATTTCAGGGAAGTCATCTTGCGTTCAGTACGCACTGATCGAGGTTTTTGGAAAGTTGGCCGTAAACTAGTGGCCGCTATATGGGATGCTCATGCTCGCATTTATCATGGCTATGAGGTGGTTGGTATGGAAAACATACCCTTGGAGGGTCCTGCTCTAATTGTTTACTATCATGGTGCTATACCAGTAGACATGTATTATTTAAATTCGCGCATGCTCTTGCAAAGGGATCAATTGATTTACACTATAGCAGATCGTTTTCTCTTTAAACTACCCGGTTGGGGTACAATATCAGAAGCATTCCACATAAGTCCCGGCACTGTACAATCGTGTGTAAATATTCTAAAAGACGGCAATCTCTTGGCTATATCTCCAGGTGGTGTTTATGAGGCACAGTTTGGTGACAATTATTATGAGTTATTGTGGCGAAATCGTGTGGGTTTTGCCAAAGTAGCTCTGGAAGCCAAAGCCCCAATAATACCGTGTTTTACACAAAATCTGCGTGAGGGCTTCCGACAAGTAGGAATATTTCGTAGATTTTTCCTAAAACTCTATAATGCTGTAAAAATACCAGTCTATCCAATATATGGAGGATTTCCGGTGAAATTCCGTACCTATTTGGGTGCACCTATTGAATATGATGCTTCTTTAACCCCAGAAGAGTTGCAAATTAAGGTAAGTACTGCAGTGTTTACACATACATACATATACAAAATATTACTGCTACTTAAATTTTTTTTTTTTTAAATTATTTTTAGGTCGCTCAAGCTTTAGAAGTTTTAATAAATAAACACCAACGCATACCGGGAAGCATATTTCATGCCTTATTAGATCGTTTTCCTACCTTTCGAAATAAGCAAGATTAAAATAATTTTGTTTTGTTTATTTATTTATTTATTCACAGTAATTAAATCATTTACCTACATACATATATCTTTAGCTATAAAATCTCAGAACTGTGTTAATTTATCTTTTTTACATTTATGTCTTCTTTTTTATACTTTTTTCTATGCTGCTTTACTGTTGTAAGTAAAAAATAGAATGGTCTTTTTTTGCACGAGTATTTGTAATAGAATATAAATCTGACAATTTTTTCTGATATCGAATGAGTTGTATGCATAAATCAGTGAGACAAATCAAACAATTGTCGAGAGAGTGTTCTGAATTCGATCCTTATTATTTAAATTTATTTTTAATTTTATAATTGTACTTAAAATGTGGTTGTAGTTCCGAACTCTGGGTTTATTTTTAGTTTTTTTAAGCTCTCAATCGAATTGTATATTAAGACCTTGTATTATAATCCATTTATTTTGTTGAAAATTGAAACCTAGTGTTTAACTACACAAAAATATAAAAATATGTGGGGAAACTTTTCCAAAAGATAAAATTTTCATAAAATATTAAGATTAAAATTTACATTTAAAATGTCAAATAAATCATCGTTTTATGATAAGATTTTAAAATAAGTAATCCAATAATAATAATTGTAATGTTAATGAAATGTCATATAGTATTTATATTTATAAAAATTAAATACAGTGGCACAGTAAAGTATGCATACCCCCTTGAAAAACGGGGTTTTGGGTTATCTATGAACAATTTAACAATAAAGTTCATTTCAAACAAATTCAATCGAACAACAAACAATAAATTATGACCAAAAATTTTTTTCCACTTAATATTTATTTACAAAAATATATAAAATTCATTTTTCAAACACAGAAAAGTCTACAATCTTTAAATAAAAAAATTATTTGGGCTAGAAGTAAATAAAAAAAAACAAAATTAATACTTAGTAGAACAGCATTTAATCTATTTTTCATAGAATTTGCTAATACTTGTGTGTAATTATTTGAAATTAAATACCATTCTTCAAGTAGAGCGTTTTTATGATCCTGTTTATTTTTAATCGTCCTTTTTCTAACTTGGCGGTCTAATTCATCCCATAAATTCTCTATAGGGTTTAAATCCGGTGACTAAGGTGGCGAATGAAGTTGATGAGGCACGTTATACAGTGGTCATTCTTTAACAACACCAGCAGTATGCTTTGGGTCGTTGTCTTACTGAAAGTACCAACCTTCTGCAAGACCCAATTTATTCGCAGATTGCCTCAGATTATCTTTGAGAACATTTAAGTATATCGATAAATACTAAATTACCCACCCCAGCCGCCGACATGCAACTCCATACCATAATGGAGCCACCACCGTGTTTCACTGTAGGAAGCAAGTTTTTATGCAATAATGCTTCGTTATTTCGACGCCATACTTTTTGTTTTCCGTCATAACCAAACAAGTTGAACTTGCTTTCGTCGCTAAATAAAATATTAGCCCAAAAACCCTCATCTGCATCAATGTATTTTTTTAGCAAAATTTATTGTTTATTGTTCATAGATAACCAAAAACCCCGTTTTTCAAGGGGGTATGTATACTTTCTGTACCACTGTATGTATCAAATCAAATTATTGCAAAACATAATTAAAACTTACATATGTATTTAAATACAATTCAAAGTAAATAATAAGTAGTTTTCTTTAAAAAGTTATGAATGATTTTCACCAATAAAGCCTATCATTAATATTAGTGGTATTCGCTGTTGATAGCATGTGCTTACTTTTTACTGTTAAAAAGTAAAATTAAGAATTATGACATCGGTAAGAAATTAAAGGAACGAACTATAATAAAATAAACATTTTAAACCATTCACCCCTATTCTGACTTTCGATTCGAATCGAAATTTTCTCCGTTTGGCAAATTTGATATTCAGAGTTTCGATTCCGCTACGTTTCTTTCGATTGTAGATATTCTGTATTACGATCGTAGTTACGTTTTTCTACGCTTATACTTTAGCAACGGATTTTTTTTCGATTACTCTTTTTATAAACTTAAAAAGTGTTGAATTTATTAAATGTAAGTATAAAATGTTTAAAAAGTGATTTATAGCAATTTTTGTTGTACGGCCAATCAAGAGGTGATATGCAGCAACAAAGAACATGGTTAAACAAATGTGTAATGGTAGAACGAAGGAGTTTTGAATTACTGTCAATACAAACAGGAAAGCAGCCTATTTATTTATTTTTCCAGGTCAAAAACAATGACATCAGAGCAATACGAAAAGCTGACAAGTTTAATGTCAAAACAGGATATTGCTTGCGGCTAACATAAACGATCCAAGGAGGAAGTTCAGGTATTTTCTTTCCTCTTCCACCAATAAAACAAAAATTAAAAATACCACCTCCGGCTTGACAGGATTCTTAGCACTTAAATATTTTGCAAACAAAAATGATTACCTTTTTATTAATTCACAAGTCTTTTGTATTATTTCTCCTTATTAATTAATTAATTTTATAAATTAATTAAATTAAATTTTTTTATTTTCCTATTTTTATTGTTTGTTGTGATTTTTGTTTATTACAATAGTACCAAACTTGCTCATTTCTTTGTTTCTATTCCATATTTCATAGTAACAAATTGGTTTTGTAAACATTGTCTTCTTCTCGTTCTTTCGATTCAGTTTTTGTTTGGAATACCAATTTTCGATTGTAGCGTAACTGAATGCGGAGACGTAATCGAAAGTCAGAATAGGGGCGATACACTTTTTTCTGAAAATTTGTTGCAAAAATTATTCAAGTATTCTTTACAGAAATACACACCTCCAATTCCAATAAATTAATTAATTTTATTTAAATCACGGATTTTATTAATCAATTTAACTACAAAGAACATTATTATATAGTTGACGACAGTGCCATTAAAATTAATTAAATAAATTGACTAAATTATGTATATATAAGTATACATAAGTATGTAAGTGTACATATACATTGATATATATGTATATACGTATATATATATATATATATATATATATGTATATAAATATTACGTTTAATATTGTTCAGACATGATAAGTACAACCAAAGAACTCCAGCCAGTAAATGGGTAACAACCCTTGCCTTGGCCACTTGTATCATCGTATTGCTCCCACAAATAACCAGTGCGTTGGAATTCTTTGTATATGTTGTTAATTAAATTTTCTCTCAACTCTGCATAAATATCACGGGCCAGTGCTGCATAAGGACCCTCAATCATACCATAGTGGCGCAAAGCCTTAACAGCCAAATAGTTGATATTTATCCAGATGGGACCCCTCCAATATGGAGGATCATGTTCGGTATTACGTTTTAAATACAAAGGAGATGATTTCGAAAGGGAGCGTAAACCATAAGGTGACCATAATTTTTGCGGATCCCTTATGTCATTCAATAGTTTGCCCAAATAGGGAGATTCATGATCAAGAATCTCTAACAGAAAAGGGAATATGTTGACATAGCCAAAGGTTGTGTCTACAAATTTATAGTCTGGTTGCTTCAGAGTCACTCTCACCATTTCCAATTGCGGCTGGTGCTGATGACCACGCTGCATATTTTTCTGAGTCAGTTGGGGTCTTTTTAGAACCACGGAATCTGTGTGCAAACCCCAATCAGAGTAGGTCTCTGTGTAGGGACTTAGATGTTGTTGATTTAAAACTTCATTGTCCTTTAAATAGGCAGCTGTTTCATAGTATTTATGATCTTCCTTACGCAAGATAGTGGACAATTCATACATTACACTTGAGGCAAAGGCCATCCAGCACCTAATGTCAACATGACGCTCCTTCTTCGTGGGATGAGAAGCTCTGGGGAAATCATCAAGGCCCGAGGTAAGTGTTTTAGGATTTAATTCACGTTCTGTTGTAGCATCGCGGCCACGCCATTGGTATGTACCCGCCAAATCAGCCCTTTGTGTAGAATTGTACCATGAAAACCAGGTTTGCAAACGTGGATAAATACGTTCCAAAGTATCTAATCTACCTTTTACGGATAGTTCCTGTTTGTGATGCTTTAATATCTTCTTTAGTGTTAGTAAAAATGTAGGCGGGTTGGCATTCGAATTATGTTGTATGACAAACTCAGCGGGAACTTTGGCTAAGGCTTCAACACCCAGTATTTGTTCTCTGGGTATCCAACCCTCAATATTCATCAAATCAAACCAATGACTAATTATATCCAATTCAATATCAATATCCCATGATGAGATTAATAGGCCATGGAAACCTTCATCCCAAAGAAATCCTCTGGGAAAGAATGCACGTGATGGCACTGCCGTATATAAAGCAGATTTCCAATACGGCACAGGATTAGTAGTGTAAACGGATTGTACCTAAAACATGACGACAAAGTAATACATCGATTAATGTCATGGGTCATACATTCATTGAGAACCCTTTAATATATTTAAAGTGAGTGAGCTTAAAATGAAAATCATATTTTTAGCAGTGCTAAAAATACTTAAACATCTTAATGGTTTACAAATGAATAAATATATGCAACTCTTGTTAAGAAGATTTATACAGTTACCTTACTTGATCCATAAAAATAGCCAATACCACCCAACATGTTACTCAATGCATATTTGGCAAATTTGATTTCATCATTTGAGAAGCCTTTTGACTTCAAATGAAATGTATCTTCGAAGCGTTCATCATATTCAGCTAAATGGGCCTGTAATGAGTCGGTGTATTCTCGGCCCGTAGGAGGTTTTGGTATCAATTCTCCAACGGAGAAACCCGAAGTTGACTGATAGGTAATGTCCATGGTAAAATCAACTTCTGCGGTGATTTGTATGGCTATAAAATTGGGATCTAAAGCTAAATTGCCATTGTGCGATATCATTTCACCAGGTAGTCCTATATAGCGGTGACCACGCTTGTCAGTAAAAGTTCTAAAATGAGTGAATACGGTTTCTTTGAGTTTGCTTAGAGAAGGAGTTACTGTACTTAAGTAGGATTTATGTAGAATACGTCCTTTAACGGGATGAAATCTTAGCTGAAATTCTCCCAATCCCAATGTTTCACCATAGACACCCGGCTCCGGACTTTTTTCATCCGAGACATATTTTATGTGGCCATTTGTTCGCTCATCCAATGCCACATACCATATTAACGATATCGATTTATCCCAGGCTCTGCTAGTATTCTTTACAGATATTCTGGCAGTCCAATCTCCACCAAATTGTTTGCCACTTGGATATTTGACAAACGAGGTTTTCAGTTCGAAGGGCAAGTCATAGACTTCTTGTACACCAAAAGTACGACCATCATGATGAGTCCAACCATACTTGTCAAGATTATCGCCCATATCACACCAATGACGTATACCTTTTCCGCCGTGACCTAAATTAGAGGGTGTATACCACATCAAACCCATGACTAAAGAATGCGGATCTCGAGTTTTCATTCCAAAATAATTTAATGGTCTATAGGAACCCCAATAACGTTCCGGATCGTCTAAGCCGGTACGGATGACCATTTTCTGATTATCGAACGGCGTATTTACTCTAGTCTCCAAATAGCCCTGATAACAAAAATAAACAGCCACTGCCATACAAATACAACCTGCCAAAGTTTTCCATTTGTTTAACACAAACTTTGATTTAGGTTCTTCGAACGTGGCTTTTTTGGGATGAGTTGAATGTTTATTTTTTGTCTTTTCCATAGCTATATTCGATGAGGTGGTGCTAGTTGTAGTGGTACTTGCTCTACTGCCTGAACTATTGTTAGATTTTGTTGATTCAGCATTTTCATTTGTTTGCTTATTGTTTTTTTGTTGCTTTGTTGATTTGTCGGTGGAGTCATTGCTCCCTTTATTTTCACGCTGACGTGCCATTATCTTCTACAATACAACAACTGAAATATTGTTTAAACTACTCGTACTAATTCCAATGGATTTTCAGCTAGTTTTAAATACATAAAACTAATTAAATTTATTACTTTCAAGGCTTATTATTTGAATGTAATTCACGCATTATTATAAAAAAAAATTTTACAAATTTTTCTAATTTTACAAAAACAAAAATTCTAAAAAGTAATGTCAACTAGTGCTTCTTCTTGAAAAATATCACTGCTTAAATAGAAAAGTATTGCCAACGAAAAAAAAACATTAAATTGGTTTAGTTGGCAAAGCAAAGTAAAATAATGGCGTCATTTTACGAGGCTAGATGAGAATTCACAGTAAAAAAAGAAAAATAATATATTTTTTTTTAATGAGTAATGAGTCTGTATACCCCCTCGAAAAATTCTATTTTTCATAGAATTTCATAATATCTACTTATGTGCAATTATTTGAAATTAAATTCCTATTTCAAGTAGAGCGTTTTTAAGACTTTTCTAACTCGGCGGTCTAATCCATCTCAAAAATTCTCTATGGGGTTTAAATACGGTAACTGAGGTGGTGAATGAACTTGATGAGGCACGTTATAGAGGAGCAATTTTTAACAACACCAGCGGCATGGTGTAACTGTACAAGGTGAGTGTAGACTGTGTTCACAATTTACTTATATCAAAAGTAATACTTTCTCAAGTATTTTTGACAGTAGTACATTATTTTACACGATTTGCACTCACTTGTATTGTTACACCCATAGATTAATTGTTGTTCTACAAAGCCAATGTGGACTACCAATTATTTATTTTGTTGTTTTTTTTATTTACTTTTATGCCAAGTAAATTTTATTTAAAGTATGGGAAACTTTTTTTGTTAAAATTGATTGTTTTTTTTATTGTGCGAATGTATAGGTATTCAAAATGTTGTTTTCATAATTTTAATAAATAATATTACTATCAGACCTACATTGTTGATATTTACTATTATAAGTACATACCTACATAATAGATATAGATTTTACGTATAACGCCTAAACTGACAAAGCTGAAAAAGAAATACCTAATTATTTTAATTATAATAAAATCAGACGATGGTTGTTATTTATGTCCATTTAATTTCTATGACATAATATAAAAATGGAATACTACTATACGGCTCTATAAAAATATCCACAATTATTACATGATTTATGTATATTATACTACCTGACCTGGTCCGCGTTGCTGGTCCTAAGCAAACATTAGTGTTGTATTACCACACGATTTAAATTGAGCTTTGAACAAAATATACAGCTTTTAAATAAAAATCCATGGAATTACATATCATAAAGTTTTTATACAGAATGCAAAATTTCGAAAGTTTAAAAATATTGATATTGGATCATTATTAACATAGGTTTTTTTGTAAATATCTTCGGAACTACATAACCGATTTAAGAATTTGATAACTCGTTTTGAAAAACATGACAACGGCTTTCAAAAAAAAAAAAAATAAATAAATAATAATAACAAAGAAAAACAAATAAATATATCAGGCATGTTCCGAAATCACGGGAGGAATATTTTGGTGTTCTGAAAATCACGAGATTTTTAATTTTTCGTAGTGATTTTGATTGTTCTAAATCACGAGTTAACAGCTGATTTTCTTTGTGTTGACTACTAAAAAGTAAATCACGAAAAAATGTAAACAAATCTAAAAAAAATGGTCCGAAAAAATTGTATTTTTAAAATACGTAGGTAGTAAGTTTGTAAATTTTAAGTTTTTTCTATGTAAAATAGTTAGTTTTATTTTAAAAACAAATGATTTAAAGTGTTTGTGATAATTTTATTACAAGAGTTTAATGAAAAATGCTTGAAAAACCCTAAGTGTTTTGAAATCATTAGGCTGTTAGATGACCGGTTTTAAATTACGAGATTTCAATAATTTTTGTGAACATAGCATTTGATTTCGCATCGCAAGAGAGATTAACCCCCCAGAACACCTTTTCAGTGATTTCAAATCACTTTACAAAAAAAGTGATTTTCAGAACATGCCTGTATGTATGTATATGTCATTGGTAATGCAATATGAAAAATGGATTTTTCCACGCCCCTCCGCCCACAGACCGAAAATAAAAAATCAGAGTTCACAGTGTCACCCGCCTAAATATTCTGAAGATTTTCTGAAAATTTCATCAAAATCGGACCAGCCGTTTTGGATACCATACGTTACATACATTCTGTTTTATATACATAAGTATATAGATAAATATTTCATGTCTTTTTCGAAAATCGTAATATAAACATCAGCTTCTTTTTTAATTTGTTTGAAATAAGTTTTTATTTTCAATTCAATTAATTCAATGTTTATGTATGTATATGATTTCTTTACTAAATTATTACTTAAAAATTATTTTTTTTTTTCATTTTCTATATACTTTTTTGTATTATTTTATTACTATGATGAAAAGATTTTTTTTAGCATGTTGATTTATTATTATTACACTACAAATAGTTTTCGTTTTATTCTACAACAATATCTCAATATGAATGGATTGATGCGATAAGAGTTTTTGAAAATGTCAAAGCGACCTTTATGAGTGGAAAAAATAAAAAATTTGCATCTAAAAATAAAGAAATTCTTACAATTTTTTTAAAATTTTGTGTAAGAAAATAAATTATAATATAAATTTTATTATGGGGCAAAATGATGTTATAATTATAGATTGCACACTTTTATTTTTAAATTAAAACGATAATTAAGAAATATTCTATAAAGTCAAAAGAGACAGAGAAATGCATTAAATGAAAATAAAACAATAGTATTAAACGAAAATAATTTAAATTAGATTAAAGAAACTAATAAAATTTATAACCAAGTTTCCATTTAGTGAAGGGATTAGGGTAGGAGTATTTCTTTTGAAATTAAAAGAAATTGTAATAATAATTTGTTATAAATCAACTGACATACAAATTATGTTTATTTTTAAATACAAAATTATTTTGTAACTTATAGATTTAAACATATGCATCTGTGTTAAGGTTATTATTATTAGAAGTAGATCTTGATATTATGTATGACATAATTAAGATCTCGAATTCATATGTTGTATTTCATAAATATTTATTTATGTATATTCTTAAATAGAACAATATTTTTTTTATATTAAATTAAACTAATTGCAAATGTGTTTGTATGTTTATTGTGTGAACAATTTCAGCACACATACATACAACTAAAATTCATAATTTAGTTTTTATGTTTTGTCATAAAATTAAAAAATGTTGTTAGATGGAAAAGCATGTAAAAGAGTTTAATTTTATTAAAATAATATACATATTGATGTATGTATAATTTAAAAATTTCAAAATTATTTTGTAAAAAAAATAATTAAAAACATATTTAAGATTTAAATATGTGTTTCTTTTGTATTTGTTTAGTAAAGAATCTTTTTTTTTTTTTTTTTGTTAGTTTGTTGTTTCAGCTAGTTTTTTAATGTTGAACACTAAATTACTTGCTTAGTTTCTTTCTCATTTCAATTCTATGAATTACTATATGATATTTTAGTAGCTATGTACTATATTTATATATAAACAAAAATCAACTGAATGAATATTGATAAAAACTCAATAATATGCGTATAGTGTTTTAGGGGTGTCAAATGAAGATTTTTATACTATTTAAGTGTGTTGTTGTTTCTCTCAATAATTTTGGGTGGGCTTCTTTGTAGATGTTTTTATTACCTAATTCTAATAAAATTTTTGTTGTGTGGCGTTTAGAAAACATAATTTTCATCCGCCATGTGTATAGCCCACAAAAATTTGGTTCTTTGAGTTTTATTGAAAATCTTTTCAATTGGTACACCATGTTTTTTGCACCTGCAAATATTAAAAACCAAAACTGTATCTATTGTTGCAATTTAATATGGGTAAAAGAAAACTTACCAAGCTACAGAAATACGTGGATCCAAATAATTTAACTTGGAGGTTCCCAAAGCAATGGTTTTATTTTCATCCCTATCAGTCTCTTGTAATTCCAATTTCTTCAATTGTTCCTTTAAACGCTCCAATTGTTTGGCCTTTTTATCCGCATTGATGCGTTCTCTAACTGAACCGCGTTGTCTTCTAAGGTCCTTTGATCGAAAACGTTGAAAATTTTAAATAAACTAGATACATATAATATATAAAATGTACTTACATCATACTCAGCTTCGCAATCATCGATAGCTTCACGTTTTTGTCGTATTTTTTCTTTGAGATTTTCCATAGATTTTTCATGGCTTTTGGGTACTGAACGTTGATGGTTACACAGAATGGCTACCGCACGATTGGCTCTATTATAGGCTAACAGTTTTTCGGGTACTGTCATTTCATCCTTAGTCAGAAGATTTAATTGATTTTGTAATGTAATTGAAGCGTTATATGTACGGAACACTTTGGCAGTGAGACCTTAAAATAAAAAAAATTAATACTCCGTCTATTCAAAGAATAAAATAATCACCCATATCGTGAATAAAAATTCCACATGAAATTTGTTCCCTTTTCAATGTTAAAAAAATAAAAGGGAACAAATTTCATATGGAATTTTTATTCACGATAGGGGTGAAAAATAACAAATAAATACCTTCCATCAACTCTTTCAAATGTTCATTAAGAACTTGTGTGTTTAAACGATCGAATAAATCATCACCGGTTTTTTTGTTTTCCATAAACAGTTCCAAGTTTTTAAAGACTCTCTTTTCCACCTCTACCTCGTTGTAATAACGTATGGAATCTTTACCAAGGAAATCGAATACAACAACGTTTTCTTTGCCACTCAACTCTTTGTGCAGTTTAACGTGCTCGACACGCAACGAACAGCAACCAACAGTATCGGCTTGATCCTCATCCTTTTCGTTACCAGCTCTCAGGGCCAATTTATCAATGAAATAGAGAGCAACAGCACGCTGACGTACGCGCATTTCTTTTGATTTCCATTCATTGCGATATGTTGCACGAATTTTATCAATAGATTTGGCCAATTTTCGAGCTGTTTCGTATTTGACATGATCTTTTTCACCCTTTAATTTGGACGAAGGATTCAACATGATGTATTTAACTTGACCTTGGACGTTTTCAACCCATGAAGCTAACCAAGTGACAGTGTTATTGTGTAAGACTTCTTTCCAGCGATGTCCTTGAGGTGGTGGAGGTACTTTAGAGTCTTTGCCACAATTAATGGATACATCTTCAGCGCGTATACGTCTTTTGATCATGCCCATTTTAGGATGTTCGCCACGACCTCTAAAAAGACCCGGAGGTTCCAAACGGAAATTACCAATCTTCTCTTTGTGCCCATCAATAATACAGGTACCATATTCTTTCATCAGGGCCTCATTTTCCATTTTCTTGGCAAGTTTTTCTTCTTTAGATGCATTCTTACGTTTTTCCGATTCGGCCAAAAAATATTGATGCATTTCTTCGAAATTACACTTGTTGAAATCTTTAATGATTTCCTTTTCTTCCTTAGTCATGGTCTTCCGGAAATCCTTAAAAAAATTGTCGTTGAAAATCTGTTTCGTGCAGTACTCATGGTTCAACATCTTGGCATAGAATGTGGCACACTCCTCGGTATCCTCCGACAACTGCAGTGGCTTGCCATTGTAGAAAAAGCGTACATTCCTAGGCAAACGCTCATAGGGGGGAGCAAAAACTGGACCTTTATGTTCCAAAGTATTCCACTTAACACCATCTTCACGCTTTTCTTCTTCCCACCTAAAATATTGAGTACATAATTGAGTATATGGTTTTCCTTTAGTTTTAGACACTATCGATTTCTTTGCATTTGGCACCAAAGAAACTTTTTTAGTTTTTGTAACGTTATTGTGACATGTTAGGGAAGTGTCTACTGATAGTGGTGGCGCCCTCAAAAGTCTCGAGTGACTGAATAAACTAATTTTCAATTGTAAAAAAATTGAGTTTTTATGTCGTTGCCAAAATGTTTTCACATGCACATCATGAAATAACAGAGGCAATTGTAATGCTTTTGCCATTTGAGAATAAAAAAGTGCATTACGCAAAATATGTACACACAAACACATAAGTGACGACTTACATAACCTCAATTTTATTTAAAACAGCTGTTTCAATAATTTGTTAATTTAGTGTTGCCAACAAACGCAATCGATAGTATTTTATATTGGCGTTCTTTGTTCTTAATAAATACGTACTAATGTTTATATCAAGCAAAAACTATGACTAAAAAGAATTTAATTATTTTATTAACAAATTAGAATTCACAAAAAACTAAATTTATTATTAAATTCTCCTTTTCATAATTTTTATCAAATTCTCTACATCGGACAGGTATTGTAATTGGTTACTTTATTTTAGTTACACTTACCATCTCCAAACTTCTTCCTCTTCTTCATTCTTCTCTTTCTTAACCCGCTTTGTAGGTGATACGGTTTCTGTTTTAACTGCTTTATTTTCCTTCTTTATTTTCTTTTTGGGCTTTTCGTCAGCATAATCATCCTCTTCTTCCTTTGTACGTTTCTTTTTCTTGTCTTTTGATTTTGATTCCTTTTTCGGTTTCTTACGAGCCAATAATGGTACATCTTCATCATCTTCTTCCTCTTCAATCTTTATTTTACGTTTGGATAAGGGAATGTCTTCTTCATCCTCGTTCTCATCGTTTTCTTGTGGAGTCTCACGAGATTTTGTTTTACGCATGGCCAATGGCATATCTTCATCTTCCTCTTCTTCATATTCTGGTTTATATTCTTCTTCTGGTGATTCTTCGTCTTCATACTTCATACTGCTATCCTCTTTATAGCTAGTTTCTTCCTTCGCTACAAACGGCGGTTCATCTTCGCGGAACTGGGACATAGAATAGTCACACGAACTGGCTTGCGACACATTAAAACTTCTTTCGTCTTCTCTTTTGTTATTATCCTCAAAGGTCTGATTGAAACTATAACCGCTAGTTTCTAGAGGATCTTGCGTAAAATTTTCCTGTTTGATATCATGCGATAAAACATCGCAATTGAAACCATTTTCTTGTGAGTGATTAGAAGTTTGAGACAAGGGTTCAGGCTTGATAAATTCACCATCTTTGCGGGACGACGATGATGACGACTTCGAAGAACTGGAATGTTTATGTTTCGTCGAGGACGACGACGATCGATGACGATCCTTTTCACGGTATTTATCACGAGAACTGGATGAACTTGATTTATGACGATCCTTATCTTTGTCTCTATCACTGCGATCTCTATCTTTGCTAGAACTACTAGAGCCTTCTTTACGATCTCTCTCTTTATCACGTCGTTCCTTGTCCTTCGAAGAACTCTTGTGGCTTGAAGATGACGATGAAGATTTATATTTGTCTTTGTCGCTACGTTCCTTATCCTTGTTACGATGACTGCTGGAACTGCTTGATGAAGAACTTTTATGTTTGTCATCACGATCCTTGTCACGATGTTTATCCTTGCTGCTGGACGACGAAGAGCTATGTTTTTCTTTATCGCTGTAATTAGAAAAATTATATTGTAAACACGTTAATTACATGTGTATATATTATATAGTATATGGGATATACATATACATATAAATATGTACATACATATATGTATATATTCATATGAATGATTAAACACTTACCGGCTGCTACTCTTATGACTGCTTGACGAAGATTTTTTATGATCTCTGTCCTTGTCACGATGTTTATCCTTGCTTGATGATTTATGGGATTTGCTGCTGCTACTGCTTATATGACCATTACTATGGCCATTGCTCACACCATTTACTTGTAGCTCAGCAGTGCCTCCATTTTGGGCTGGGGCCTAAAAAATTAAAATGACATAAAAAACGGATCATAAAATAACTGCAAAGAAACAATTAGGAATACACTAAAATACGGAAATCACTAATCACGAATTATTCTATCAATATTCAAGAAAGAAAGTTTAATTTCAAGAAAGTATAAAATGTAATAACTTAAAAACAATTAGGGATAATAGTTGTGTATTTTGTTTGGGGGGAAAGCAAAAAAGAAGCATATTTGAGTTCAAAGGGTTTAGAATCCGTAAACATATAAAAATTGCTTTAAATTTATTTCTAAAATTGATGATCATTTTTAGTGACACTATCATCAGCTGCCTAATTTGACTGTTTATGCAAAAACATATTAAGGTGTTAAGTTATGAAACATTTATCACCCCAAAAATTAAAATAAATAACATACTGCTGATTTAAAAATATATCTATATGCACATATAAGTAAAATCATAAATTAAAACGAAAAAAAATACACACCCCTTAAAAATGGCCTAAGTAGACAAACGGATTTTGTAATAATTTTGCAAGTTGTGCACAGGAAATACCCACATATGCACATACAACATGTAGCAAAAAGAAAATTATGTATTAATCTCTCTCTGAGACGCTATGAAAAAATATTTATTTAAAGGAAAACACACTTTTATTTACATCCCTTTGCAATCTTAATGACAACTAAATAACAAAAACCAGGAAGTAAAAAGTCGAGTTACAATTTTAAAGTTTTTAAATTTCGGGGAAAAACGTATATATATAAAACCTACATAAGTTTATAATTTAATTTCTTACATTATTTTAATTAGTTAATGTGATTATACGGAATTTCTGAAATGATGTACCTACTGAAGGGATGAACTAAACTATATAACAAAACAAAATAAAACTAATTACCTATTTCCTAGTTTTTCCTATCTAAAAAAAAACTCCTATCTTCCCAATTCCTAGAAAATGTAAACATATTATTCAAATATTAATAATAATTTTTTCTATTATTTAAACAAGTTGTGAATGAAAGATACTCTAAATAATTTAATTGAATAGTACCTACATAGATTCTAAATAAAATTTCTTATATCCTACACATGGTGTAACTATACAAGGTGAGTGAAAATCGGCAACAAATACAACACAATACAGAAACAATAGGCATTTTGTTTGTGTAAAATATTGTACTAGATACTGTCAAAAATACGTAGTATTACTTTTGACATAAGTAAATTGTAAACAAAGTCAGCCAGCTGTGCTACTGCACTCACCTTGTATAGTTACACCATGATCCTACAGTTACTTTTGTTAATTAAATAAATAATATATTAAAAATAAAATGTATGTATATACATAGGTATACATATATGTATTTCAAAAACAAATAACACTACAATATCTTCTACTACAACTGATTACTAGTACCTATAATAAAATAATCTTTTAATTCTATATCCGCTAATGTGCTCTATACCTACAAATGTAACTTATTTATGTTTTGTATTTTTAAATAAATGATCATATGGCTGTCTGACTAAATGAAAAACAAAACAAAAAAAATTGTGTCTGAAAAACACGATTATGTATAACGAACGAATCTAGTAATAAACACTCAACAACAATGGAAGAGTATTACAAAACGCCATACAAGTTTATACTTCTTTGTAAACAGAGTGGTCAACTAAAGAGAAAAAAAATCTTGAAATTACTTTTGATATCAAGTTGCTACTGAATTCGAATTTTTGTCACTTTTTTTAAAATAAACTTGAAAGCCACCTTTCCCCTTTTTATGGTGTACATATTTTCGATCGGATAAATAATGGTGGTTAATTTTAGCATAAAGTAAAAGATAGACAGCCATGTCACAGAATTCCATTCCGTTCGGAAGTGGAATTAATTCCATATTTTGCTTCTATTCAATTATACACACATTGCTCTGAAAATTTCAAATTTTAGATATGTATATTTATTAATGTCTTAGAACTCCTGAACTATGTTTGCAAAACTAATTGCAAACATAGATGACGTCATATGACAATTGGCAACAATTTGACAACAAAAATTATTAAGTGAAAACGCGGCCTTAGAGAGACAATGGTCGAAAGTATTGATTTATGCTAATGCATATTTTAATTTATTCAATGTAGGTATTTTGTTATCGAAAATTTAATACATATTATTAAATAATTATATTTTATTTTCGAGATAAAGGTCTAATATTCACCCCTATCGTGAAGAAAAATTAAACATGAAATTTGTTCATGGGTGATTGTTATTTTTATTTGATATTTCTTCCGATATTTCGCTGCAACAATGTGTAGCATCAGGTAAACTATAACAAAATTTAAAATTATAACAATTATTAAATAAAATTCTTTTATTCGAAGTTGCCTTCTAGTTTTAATTTGAAATTTATTTTTGTATATTTTTTTTTTATATTTATATTTTATATTTATATTTTATATTTTATATTTTTTTATATTGCCTTCTAGCAACTTCGAATAAAAGAATTTTATAAAACAATTTTTTACTCGCAAGAGGAACAAATTCTCATTCAACAATTATTAAATTAACTACTTATTTAATATTTTTAGAAGTAACAAGTAAGAAAGTATAGTCGGTCAAGCCCGACCATATAATAACCTACACACTGTATAAAACAGGTTTTCAGAAATGTACGTAATATGGGAGATATAACCTATTGTGGACCGATCATCCAAAAATTTAGTGTCATGATGTCTGTTTCGATATAAATGCGTTTAAAAGATTTATGGAGGTTAAATTGAATTACGGATAGGGTCTTATATAGGAGTTTCGAGTAATTATGGACCGGCCATTATAAAATTAGGTGTCATCATTTTTTGATACAAGAAACTTATTTGTGTCGAATTTTATTTGGATACCAAAATTTTTAAGAGTTATGCTCTTTTAAGCGATTTTCGAAAGTGGGCCTTTTATGGGAGCTACGACTAATTATGAACCGATCATAATAAAATTGTACCGTATTATTTCTATACATATTAAATATATTTGTGTTCAATTTTATTCGGATACAAACATTTTTAAAAGAGTTATGCGCTTTTAAGTGATTTTCGGAAGTGGGCCTTATATGGGAGCTACGACTAATTATGGACCGATCATCATAAACTTCTCCCATATTAAATGTATACAGACGAAACATATTTGTGTTCAATATTATTTGGATACCAACATTTTTAAGAGAGTTATGCTGTTTTAAGTGATTTTTGGAAGTGGGAACTACGACTAATTACGGACCGATCTTCACGAAATTTGTAGATGTGCTTTAGCTTCATTTACTACTCATCTGTGGTAAATTTTGTTTGCATACTTGTATAATACAAAGATTTATGATAGGTAAACCCCAATTTCGGGAGGACATTTGTATGGGGGCTAGGTGAAATAATGGGCCGATTTCCACCAGTTTCAATCCCATCCATCCTTGGGCCGAAAAAATAACATGTACCAAATTTTATCGAAATATCTTCAAAATTGCGACCTGTACTCTGCGCACAAGCTTTACATGGACAGCCAGCCAGCCAGCCAGACAAATGGATGGACGGACATCGTTAAATCGACTCAAAATCACTTTCGGTATACTTTAAGGTGGGTGTTGGACCAATATTTCTGGGCGTTACAAACATCAGCACAAATCCAATCTACCCTCCCCACTATGGTGGTGTAGGGTATAAAAATACCCATTAGCATTTACTCTACAAAATACGTAAAGAATAAACCATATTTTACTTATTTAAACCTTTTTTTAAAACGTGTAATGCTGGTTAAGAACAAGAATACGATCACACATAATTACTTAAACACGTTGTTAGCTTTTTCACTTTTTTTTTTAATTTAATAAAAACGCAACTTTACATTACTGATTTTATTATATGTAGTGACTTGTCGCCATTTTTGTGAATTTTTTCAAAGTCTATATAACATTGAAAAAATTTTTAAAATATTACAAGTCGAAAAAACACATTAAACTTAAGATTAAAAAACTTTTTTTTTACAGAAAAACTAAAATATATTATATAAAAAGTACTTACATTTTCTCCTGACACATCAACACTCATTTTTGCTTTTAATTAAGGAAAATTAATTCCCTTGAACCAAAATATCTTTGTGTAGTATATAAAAGTTCAATTAAAGATTTTCTCAATTTTATATGGAATTTAATTTTTTTTTACTTTGGTGCCACCGAAGATGAAAAAATTCACTATATTTTCCCTTCTGCTGATTTAAAATACACGCCAAGCAACTAAAGACGAATGAACGGGAAAAATTAAAATTTTACAAGTTGAAACGAGGCAGGCAGCCAGCAAGCAAACGACAAAGTTGAAAAAAATATAAGTTTTGGTAGAGAAAAAATAAAAAATTTTTTCTAAGTCCAAATATTTAAGGGAACTTAGAATATTTTTACTGATTTTTTTTTCTACAACACTAAAAATGTCCGTTTTTTTTTTTTCTTTTAAATTAACAAAGAAATTTTTTAAACACTTTAAATCTTATTTATTCTTTAGAAATTTCACTTAGAAATTAAATCGAGAAATATATAAAATTTACACGTCCGTACTTTACAAATCACAAAATAAGACAAAGTCGATGACTGACAACAACGCTGGTCGTATGCTTAGGTACAATTTATGAAACGAAAGATTAAAAATCGTAAGTCCTCAGCAATGCGATGCTTGACGGGAATTTCCCCTGTGTTGTTTTGGTAGAACAAAAACAAAGTTCATATGTACGTTCACATGCGCCAATCGCAACAAAGAGTGTTTATCGAAAAACGTCGATAAAGTTCCATATACTGCAACGCATACTTGGGTGTTGATTTATTTATCTCTATCTAGCCTTTACAATTCTAAGGTTATTCAATATATGTATTATAAATTTGTTTTTGCGTTTTAATCAATTGAATTTTTAGCAATTTCATTGCTTATGAAGTCTAACATTTGATATTCATTATTTTAAATAGTTTCTTTTTTTTTTAATTATAATAACAAAAGTATTTTAATTTGCTTGCACTTCTTTTTTGCGTTTGTTTTAAACTATGGTGGATTTTTGTTTTCGGCTTTTTACAAGTGCATTTTTGTTTTTACTATTGCTGTCCCTTTTTTACAGCTTTAGAGTTGTATTTACACTTTTTCAATTGTTGCCAAATGGTTTTGAACATCTGATAAAATTTAACATACATTTAGGGTTGCCAGATATATTTCTATTATATATTAAATGTTTTAACACAGCTTGTTTTTTGGCAATTGAAAAAATTCTAAATATTTATCGCTTTTTTGGACTTGGTTAACTATTCCATTTTTACCATCTTCCGTTTTTAAAAAATTGCAAAATTCATTACAAAGCCTATAGCTTCAATAATCACAATCTGGCTACTTTGTTATTGAGTATCAAGTACCCAATTTTTAAAGAAATGGAATTCTTAAATCCTAAATTAGCCCTTGGTACTGGTAATAAAAAAATTTACAAATTTATAATGTTATGTGAAAAGTTTAATATTGATGCTAATCTTCTTACTCAAGAAAGGCTAACCCTAGAATATAATTTTTCAAAAGAAGAAATAAATTCTCTTTCAAATGTATTTGGAACCATTTTGGTTATATATATCAAAGTCGAAGAATTTCAATGATAATAAACTGAGTCACGAGGTTTTAAATTATATATGTATTCTTCGATCTCACTTACAATCAAAAATGTTAACCTGTATAAGCTTCCGTTGTACAGAAATTCATTTAAAGAAAATGAATTCACAAGTGCTTTACAACTGAACTAAAATTTTTTTAAAATGTATGTTATTGTTTTTTGTTTAAAAAGTAAATAAAATTTACTATCTTGAGTTATTAATAACTTTTGAGTTTTACTTATAACTAATACCTATAAGGTAGGGGAAAAATTTGTGTTGTAGGGAAATGTGGGGATTTTTGTTTATCAAAACGTAGGGAACTTTAAAAATTTCATCTGACATCACTGGAGTTAACGACACTCGCATGAACACATTTTCGCTTTTTGTTTACCCAGGGTTTACACATGCAATTGCAAGTTCGAAAAACTCAATTCACTCACATTTTTATACTAATCCACTCACATTTTTTACTAATACACTCACATTTTTTCAATTGCAGAGCTACCCGAGTTTTTCGAATAAGTTTTCGTATATAACACGTACACAGGATTTGCATGCAAGTACTTGCATGTGTAAGGGCAGGATAAGTATCCCTGTGTACGTGTACGTATTATATACGAAAACTTATTCGAAAAACTCGACTAGCTCTGCAAGTGAAAAAATGTGAGTGTATTAGTAAAAAATGTAAGTGTATTGAGTTTTTCGAACTGTTACTTGCATGTGTAAACCCCAGGTAAAATAAGATAAACAAAATAAACATATTCTTTAAATCCTAGATTAAGAATTTATCATTAAGCGTAAAAATAAGATAAACATAAAACCAAGGTCAAATGTTTTCACATGATAACGACTCTTGGGAAAAGTAATTAAAATTGTTATTTGTAAGAAAAACAATTAACTTTAGCTTAAGTACAATAATTGAATTAAAGGAAAAACCCAAGATAACGAAAAACATGTTTGTTGTTTGTTTAATGATTAAGGGGAAAACCCAAGATAAGGAAACACAAACATGTTGTTTGTTTAATAATTAAGGAAAATCTAGTATTTAAGCAAATGAAATGTAAATTGTAAGGCAGTTAAAAATAAGTAACATAGAGGTATCGACGTTGCATTGTTTTTAATCCAACCCTTAATTTAAGGAAATATTACAAATAAAGAAAGACGCATCGCGTCAAATAAAATATATTTTTGTAAATTTCTTAAAGGTGGAAAATTTAATTCTGGATATGATCCACTTTTTAGGAATGTTTTCCATTTTTCTTCAACAGAATTTTCTTCCGGAATATATTTAGCAAAGTCTTTAAGATATAAATATATATATTTGCTATCAAATAAGAAATTGTTCCTTAAAACAAAAATAAAAAAGTACAAAAAGAAGTACAGAGGTTAAAAAAAGTACATTTGCGTACTTCTTTAGGTCTTAGCAGACAGAAATACAATTAGTAAAAAAATGTACGCGTACTTCTAAATGTGTACGTCTGGCAAGCCTACATAGGTACATTTATGGCCAGTTTTTAACTAAGTTCTGTTTAAATACCAAATTAATTTTTATGATCATATTTAAATATAACTTAAATCACTGACTACGTCCATTTAAATACAACTTAAGTTTTGTATACTACCATATGATTTTGACAAAACTCAATTTGAGACTGAAAAAATGAAACCGTATTTTTTAATACAACTTAAGATTAACCCTCATACGTTCCTAAAAATAATTAAAGTAGAGTCCTTCGGGTAAAAATTCACCCTGTGTAAGATTTTGTTATGAAAATAGTACTTTTCTTTGTATTTAAAATTTTTTTTTTATTTATTTATTTTAATTGGCAGTATTTAGTAATACAATAGTTTGTAGTAAAAAACTTAATCCATTAAATTCATTCGGATTACTCTGTAAAGTAATAAAAATAACAATTTAATTTTTAATTTAATTTTTTAATTTAATTTTATTGAGACTTTTTTCAAGAATAATTGTGGTTTAAAAAAAATACATATTAAAGTAACATTTAAGATTATAATGTAATGTCTTAAAATAATTGTGAAAGTGAAAATACAGTACCAAACTTAACAATAAATGTATAAAATAGTTTGTGAAAAATTTAATGCAAATGCCCTTGCTCCCGAGACTAACAGTGTCGTGAGAGTATTACTTATAATAGAATAAACTTAAAACTAATACTTACATACTAGAGAAAATAACAAAAAAAAAAAAAGGAAAGAAAACAAACAAAAAAAAAATAATAAAAAAAAATGAACTCCAAATATATTTTATAACCCCTGTGAGATCCAGGAAGAGTTTTTTTTTTAAAAATCCGGTGAAGAATTAGCCATATTGATAACAATATTTTCATTTTGTAATCCAAGAGGAGACATATAAGGAGTATTAGTCCAATTGTATTACCTTTGAGAATCAATTACATCTTTTATAATGTCATTATCATGAAAATGTAATCTATTAATATATTTCCTAATTATATCACTTACATAACAGCTTAATGGTATTACTCCTGACTCTTTGTATATTACAACATTTGAGAATCTTTTAATTCTTGAAACAAAATTCTTACCAATACATGATCGTAAGACTTTTCTTTCAAAAATTTCAAATTTATTCATTAGGGTGGGAGAGATATGGAACCAAACTGGAAATCCGTATAACAATACAGGCCTTAAACGTGTTTTATAAATTAATAATTTTGTCCTAATTGGTAATGATCTATGAGTCAAAATTCTTCCAAAACATCCCTTTATTTTATAGACTTTATTTAACATTAATTTACCATGGTCATTGAATTTAAATAGCTTATTAAAATAAATACCAAGGTACTTAAATTTATCTTTGAAAGGTATTTCAACACCATTTAAACTAATTTTTAATTTTTTACTCTCTGGGACAACATAGTATGCACATCTACCAGAAGCATTTCTTAAAAAAAATTGCCTCACTTTTAGAAGCATATATTTTTATACCCCAAAAATCATAAAATTCTTTAACTTTACTTAAATGTCTCGACATTAATTTAAGTGTTTCTTTTGGAGATTCATGATGAGCATAGAGTAGTGAATCATCTGCATAGAGAACACCAGTTGAGTTTGAGAAATTGTGAGGAAAATCGTAAATATAAATATTGTACAAATGAGGTGATAGAATTGAACCTTGAGGTACTCCACATGAAACCTGACCAAAATCAGATAAATAATCATTTAATTGTGCACAAAAACGTCTATTAAAAAAAACTTTTGAAAAGTTTAATTATATGAATATCAATTCCTATATTTTTCATTTTGAAAATAATTCCATTGTGAAATGCTCTATCAAAGGCCTTTTCTACGTCAAGTGAAAGAGCAACTCCAACTCTTTTTTCGTAAATTGCAAATAACGTCATTTTGAAACTTTGTAAGAGCGTCCACAGTAGAGTGACATTTTTTGAAACCGAATTGCAAGTTTGGTATATAGCTTTCATTTAAATCAAAATCCATTTTTTCACGAATGAATTTCTCAAATAGTTTTCCTAAATTTGATAATAAAGAAATAGGTCTTAGATTATTAATGTCACAAGAGTTAGTTTTCTTTTTAAATGGAACAATTTTTGAAATTTTCCAACTATCAGGAAAATAGGCATTATTCAAGCAATTATTGAAAATTATAATTAAAAATTCAAAAGCTTTAACAGGAAATTTTTTTATTATAAAATTCGAAATTTTATCGATTCCATCTGATTTCTTATTGTTTAATTCTTTAGATTGAGACACAAGAGAGTCATTTAAATTTATAAGTCGAGTGCAATTTTGATTATTCAGAGCACAAAAACTGTTATCAAAATCAAATAAAACATATTATTTAAAGAAGCTATCAATTTCCGGAATGTCTCTTTCTAATACACTGCCACTATATACATCCGAAAAATGATTTTTTAGTGCAGTCAATTTATCATTCGCATCATCAATAAATAAACCATTAACTGATAAATTTCCAATCGTTGTTCTACGTTTATAGCCTAAAATATTATAAATTTGTTTATGTGCGAGGGGACCTGGTTTAATTTTTTTAAGCTTCTCACTAAAATTTTGGATATGCTCCTTACCAACTTGTTCCTTTATTAAAATATTTAAAAGTTGAATTTGTTTAGAAATTAGTTTATATTGCTCATTATGTCTGTTTAAGGTCCTGTTATAAATTTTCCTCAATTCTTTCTGCCAACTGTATTTAATTTTAAATAATTTTTTAACAAATTCAGAAGATTCAAACTTTCTTGATTTTAATTCAATTTTCTTGGAATGCATACATTTACAGCCGTAGTAAATTTATTAATATAAAAATCAATTTCATTGTCAGTCAAATTTCTGGAAGAAGGGTGGGGGGGGGAGGGATGTTGGATTAGTTTCGTAGTCAAATCGTTTTTGAAAGTATCCCAGTTGGTACTTTTAAACGATAAATATGAAATTGGTGGTTTTAAAATAAAATCAAACTCAAATAATTTTAAATTTAAAACTAGTAGAAAGTGATCTGAAAATGTAGGCAAACTTTCAATATTGTAATTTGGATCAATAAGATCTACAATGTTGGAGCTCAAAAGAAAATGATCTAAAAACGAACACCCATTCGGAAAAGAAGGAATGTTGTTGCAAAGTCTTATAAATGAATGTGAGTGAAGATTTAACCAATCGGAAAACGTGTTACCATTAAGGTTGTTCAAATTATCTCCCATGACATATTTTTGGAGTTAAAGTCACCACCAATTATTAATCCATCGAAATTTATAGAAAAGTTTGCTATTTTTGATAAACCATTTTCCAATTGAGTGGTATTAAAGTTACAAGGGATATAGATTGATCCAATCTAGAATTTTTTAATTAAATTGTTTACTGAGATGCGTATCTCGATAAAAATATTTGGAAAAGATAAACCAGTAATTTCGATTTTAGAAAATGAATCATTTTTTCTGATGGCAATACCTACACCTTGTGATGATGAGTCTCTTACTAGATGGAAGTTATCTAAACAAACTTTATGATTTGATTTTAAATGTGGTTCCTGGATAAAAGCAAAATCAATATTATTACAATTGAGCAAATTTAACAAATCTATTCTTCTACTTCTTTCCACAAGAGATCTAACATTAAAAGTACACATTTTGAATACCTTACGGACCATAAGTTGACAAAACTTCTTGTAAGAAACTTTACATTCGCCTATTGCCTGAGATTTTGAAATTGATTTAAAATTTTTCATAAAATTCATTATTCTGACTTCTAAAGAATCAGGTTCACATAAAACTTTAGATATTTTTAGAAATTCATTTACAATATTAGGCTTGTTTTCCGATTCATTACTAAAATGACTTGCAAAAGATCGACTGGGATCTATTTAACTCGAATTTATAGCAACAGAAACATTATTGGAAACTTGATTTCTTTTTTCTTTAGCTTTGTCTGAGATTTTCTTCTTTAGATCTAAATATTTTTTAAAAGAAGGACAGCCACGCCAACTAGCCGGATGACCATAACTTTGGCAATTGGAACAAAATGGTTGACTATTAGAATCAGGGGTAAACAAACATTTTCCAGGTTCATGATTTGAAGAGCACTTGACACATGCAAAAGAACGATTACAATTCTTTGACATGTGACCCCAATTCTGGCATCGATAACATTGTACAACTTTTTGATTTTTTTTAGGTTTTTCCCATGTTATTACCTGATTTAAAATAAAGCGAATACTAGTCAAATCATTTAACCGTTTACCCTCTTTAAAGTAATTAAAAAAAGTCCTGTTTCTAAATTATTTTTTTTTGAAAAAGCTGTTGTGAATTTAGAGACAGATTGAACAGTATCAGGTACCAATTTGTTTAAATCAGTTTCAATATCTGAAACTTTCGTATCATAATAAAGACCCCGTAGTACTAAGTATTGACGTCTTAATTCCGAAGGAGTAAACGAATATGACTCAATATTCTTTTCTCTAAGTAATAGCATCATCTTAGAATGTGCAGAAACATCTTTTAAGTAAAGTTTACTTTTTAAATTACTTTTATTAATTATTTTAAATTCAAGTTCCTTTGCTATTAATTGTTCAATTTGAGACTGAAAAAATTAAACCGTATTTAATAAGCTTCTCACTAAAATTTTGGATATGCTCCTTACTAACTTGTTCCTTTATTAAAATATTTAAGAGTTGAATTTGTTTAGAAATAAGTTTATATTGCTCATTATGTCTGTTTAAGGTCCTGTTATAAATTTTCCTCAATTCTTTCTGCCAACTGTATTTAATTTTAAATAATTTTTTAACAAATTCAGAAGATTCAAACTTTCTTGATTTAAATTCAATTTTCTTGGAATGAATATCAGTGCATACATTTACAGCCGTAGTAAATTTATTAATGCTTTGCAGCAGAGTCATTCACTCGGACTGGGAAAAAGAACGTTCAAGGAAACTGGTGACCAGAGGAACCCCAAAGGGGGGTGTTCTCTCTCCCTTACTGTGGCTCTTGGCTGTCAATGTCGTTCTGAGACTTTTCGACAGAATGGGTCAGACTATCTTTTGAGCCACATATAGGGATGGTATCTGAGAAAGCCTTAGGAACAGCATCGAAACTAGCTAGAATAATGCCAAATATAAAGGTCCAGGATAAACTACCAGACGACTTATAGCTACAGTAGCGTACTCGCAAGTACTATATGCAGCACCTGTGTTCAGTACGGCTGTCTCAAATAATAAAAACCTTAAAAACGTACTAGAAAAAGTACACAGAACATGTACACTACGAATAACATCTGCATACCGCACAATATCTACTGCTGCTGTGTCCGTTCTCGCTGGTGTGCCATCGATTGACTTACAATTAAACGAAAGAAAGGAAATATATGATAAACGGTTGTCTATAACACATAACCATATGAGCGAAAAATACCATATAAAAAAAGCTGCAAGAGAAAGGTTACTTCAAACGTGGCAAACACTATGGGATGAATCAACAAAAGGAAGATGGACTCACATTCTTTTTCCCAATGTTAAAACGTGGATAAACCGAAAACATGGAGAACTTAACTTTTATCTGACCCAGATTTTTAGCGGACATGGTAACTTTGGTAGCTATTTACAAAGATTCCATATAAAACAAACAGCAATATGCGAAATGTACAACGTTGAGCATACACTCCTAAAATGTAACTTCTGGAACAACAGGCGAAACGTATTACAGGACATATTTGAGAATACGACAATGGAGCAGTTGGTTAACTCAATTTCATGCAGGAGATAATGATGGAGAAATCTAAATGCCAACAAAGACATGTGCCGAACCCCTAATCTCATACAAATGTATGTTGGACGGGGGATTAGGACAAGGATGACAACTGCTTAGCAGTAAACGAACTCCACCTCGAAGTAATGCGGGAGCGGTCCCGGGGTGGTGGTTCCTGTGTAGGACCACTAGATGATAGTGCGCTATCACTACGTCCATTAAAAAAAAAAAAGTGCTAAGTATCTGGGAGTTTTCCTGGACAGAAAGCTGTCATGGGGAAGGAACACTCAGGAGAGGCTGAAAAAAGTCTCAATGCCTACTATGCTTGCAGATCATCGATAGGTAAGAGTTGGGGACTTAGGCCGACAGTGGTGGGATGGCTATACTCTTCGGTGGTTAGGCCCATTCTTACGTATGGATGCTGTGTTTGGTGGGAGGCAATGAGACTGGCTAATCGAAGAAACCTTCTGTCTAAGGCTCAGAGGTGTGTTTCAATCGGCATAACAGGGGCCTCAAGCTGCTCTGGATGTCATTCTTCATCTTTTGCCCATAGAGCAGTATGTGATGAGAACGGCAGCCAGAAGCATTCTTAGACTGAGGGAGCTTAGACTGTTAAAGGGTCACTCGCAGGGTCATTCTCGGATCCTGTGTGAGATTGAGGCAGGTGGATATTGCCTGGCTCTACAGACTATGTGAGCACTAGGGTAGATTTTAGGAGGATTCCGGAGGTGATATTACCGTCAAGGGAGAGCTCGTCGGGAAGGGGCAAATTATATGATGGACTTGCTATTTTCACGGACGGCTTGAAGATGAGCGGTACGGGCGCGGGGGTCTATATTGAGGATCTGGACATCAGAATGTCATATAGTCTTCCTGCCGACTGTAGTGTTTTTCAGGCGGAAGTTCTGGGGATCTTGAGGGCCGTGTAAATAATGAGGGACAACATTGACAGAGGTTCGGAGGTCACGATATATGTGGACAGCCAGCCCTTTTGGCCATAGTTGTAGGAGGGTTCTAGAGGGAGCCTTAGGGTGGTATACGGTTAGGCTGTGCTGGGTACCGGGTCACTCAGACATCGCCGGCAAAGAGATGGCGGATGAGTTGGCAAGAATGGGCTTAGGCATAAAGGGGAATAACCGTATGGAGGCAGTTGGACCTCCAATAGGCTTCTATTACGGAAGAATTAGGGAATGGATCCTAAGTGCGACCAATCAAGCCTGGGGGAACCGGACGGACTGCCAAGTGTCACGGATGCTGTGTCCGGTGCTTAGAAAGTCCGATTCGGAATCGCTGCTGGGCAGGAGTAGGGTCTGCGTAAGGACCATGATGGACATTATCACGAGCCACTGCATGATAGGCAGGATGGCGGTGAGAATGGGATCCGATTTGTCGGATATGTGCAGACTATGCGAGGACCCGGATGAGCTGGAGACAGTTGAGCACATTCTGTGTCATTGTTTCTCTGTTCTTTCTTCTCCTTTCTCTCTTCATACTCTGATATTCCTTCCTGCCTTCTACTTTAGCTTTTGTTTCAAATTCTCTACTATTTACTTATTTTTCTATCCAAGGCATCACTGGGTCTCTGGGTGAAGGTGTGAGGTGACTCACACCAGCCTTCCTACCTACCTACCGTATAAGCTGATCTAAAGTGTCTACCCCGGCTTTAGTTTTATTATAAAATGATATAATCTCTGGCAATTTATTTCCTTCAATACAGATTTTCATGCTGAGAAGTACTAAGGGCATTCACAATTTTATACTTTTTTGGAACGTATTGCACCAGTGAAATTTTGTCGCGGAAAAAGAACATGCTAGAGAAAACCGCACGCTTACGAAGTTCTTGTTTTATCGTTTTATTTGACCGAACTGTGCCCACAATTGCGTTTTTTTTAGCAACTGAATTGCAAGATCATAAGACGTAAAAAAATTGTCACGTTATATTTCGTCGTTTTAAATTTTTGATAAGGTCCAGAGCTACTCTTTGGCCTTGACTTTTTTCGTATATACTTGTAAATTCCACGCAAAGTTTGTGACACTGTCACACACACCCAAACATGAATATCTTCCTTGGAATCCCAATAGCAGGAAAATACATTGTTTTGCAAAAAAATTTCAACAATTTAGTTGTACTGTGGTGCCAGAAATACTTTATTTCTGTCATAAAGGTTATAATCTAGCTATAAATTTAATAATAATTATGTGTTTTTCTTAATGGGTGATATTTCACCCGAGGGACTTTGACGTAATTTTTCAAATATTTTCGAAATTTCTAAAAAGTTTTTATTTTTTTTATGTAAAATATCAAGTTGCAAAATTAGAGAATAGTTTAATTTATCTTAAGTAAAATTTGTAAAAGATACGTAACTTTAAAATTTAAAATGGGTGAAATTTCACCCAAAGATCGTATGAGGGTTAAGGAAAAATTAACTAATTTCGTATTTAAATATCAAGTTAAAAATTGTCCATTAGATATTTAAAAAAATTCAACAAAGGTTGTAATTTTAACCATTCATGTCTAAATTTTACATTCTTTGATTTTTCATTAGTAGATTTTTAAAATTTTACTAATTCATGAAAAGTTGACTATTTCGATCTTGTTTTATTTTATCCATTTTTAATTTGAATTATTTCTACAACGGTATAATTTGACATAAATGATTATGTAAATAAAAACTTGCGTTTTCATAACTATGTAGTATTATTCATATTAGTGCTGGCAAAGTATTGAATAATGGGTACCGAGTATCGAGTATTTGCCTTTCTTTTTGGATACTCAATACTTAAAAGTAGTTACTCGATACTTTCTGAGTTGTATTTTTAAGCAAGTTGAGTGAGTAAAATCATGGTGAAAATAAATACCAGGTGACAGCATTGCTACAACAATTACAACAAGGCAAGAACAACATGCATTTTTGTTTGTGTAATACTTTGGTTACTGTCAAAAACATCTGGCATAAAATAAAGAAAACAAATATACAAACATGGATAAAAACAGAAAACAATTGTGATTTTTTTTTGTTTCTTTTATTTTCTCAAAGAATTTTTCTTTAAGTTACGCATAATATTTATTTAAATATACAAGTAATACGTAATTTTGCAAAGTAAAACAAGCAAAATTCTTTATTTTCAAAATTAATGTATGTATAGGTATTGTATAACAACAAAGCATTTTTCTGCAGCAAAAGAACATCACTTTAAAGAGGAATCTTAATATTTATCTTACAAAAAAAAAAAAAAACTAACACTTTTAGCAAAACAACTCAAAAAACAAACACACTATTTAATATAATATAGTTTTTTAACACTTTTAAGCTATTTTCCGCAGATAAAACGGCGACAAAAACTCAATTTTTCAAAAACAAAATAATTTTGTAACGTTTTTATATAAACTTTGACTATTTGTAAACAACTTTTTGACATTTTCAAATTCACCATGAATAGAGCAAGAAATAATCAGCTGGCGCTATGCTGTCACCTGGTATAATTTCACCATGGGTAAAATAGTGCATAAAAACACATCACTGTATAAAAAGACAACAATGTGTAAGCCACAAAATTTTTTTAATTATTTCTTAAGTTGTTGTTAACGTTAAATTAAAAGTTAGCTTTACATTTATTTTTGATTTAATAATAAAATACATACAAAACCAATAATAGTTGAAGATCTATTTTTATTTTTAAATTTTCAATTTGTAGATAAAAACTATGCGTTACAATTTCAAAAAATCCGTTAAAAGTATCGAGTAGTATTGAGTACCCAAATGAAAGTATTGAATATTATTGAGTACTGGAAAGTAGTAGAATTTGCCAGCACTAATTCAGATCGATTATTTTGCTAAAGATATTTTGGCGGTAACGGTGTTGCAGTTTTTCGGTTACGGTATGCAATCTTGAAAACCCTAAAATTTTACCAAAACCTGTAAATTAAAATATAAGAAAAACAATTTAACTTTTTTAATTCACATTTAAAACACGCATTTTTTTAATTCCAATGGAGTGTATTTCTAATATGATGTTCACACATGCATTTTTAATTGACATTTTTTAATTAACGCCTAATTGAATTCAATTATCCACACAAAATTTCAATTAAGATAATTGCTTTATTAAGAGTTAATTGTTCTAATAATTGTTAAAATTAAAAAAACCCTGTGACTAGTAATAACTAAAATGACAGTTGTTCGCTTTTAAATTAATAAAGAATATTTTTAGGCTGAAAATTATAATATTAGAACCAAATACAGTGCACTCGGGAAAACGTCAACTAATTAAAACCGCGGGTGTTGACGTTTAACAAATTCTTGATGTTTTAACAAAAATCTGTTATTTTTTTCTGCTGTTTTTTTCTTTTCAACACTTGGAAGAGAGACTTCTCTCTATTTATTTCATAAAATTTTAGAGTAGGTAATGTAAAAAAAGGGTTGAGGTTTTGGGATATTGACGTAAACGAGCGTTGACGTTTTCCCGAGTGCACTGTAAATGTATTCTTTTTTGTCAGCTGTTGTGAAACGCTAATTAAATTAACAATATTGAGCTTATGTGAACACTTTTTAATTAACCAATAATTGACTCAATTAAAAATGCATGTCTGAACACCATATAAGGCAAACCAGCAACTATGTGGCAATATATATTTTCCGTTTTCCTTATATTCGTTTTCGTAGTTTGTTTACGTTTTTGTGCGAACGTCAAACTAAAGAACATAAAGAAACTTTTAATATCTACGCCAGCTTTGTTGTTTTTATCTGCGTGTTGTGCTTTTTTTACTGTGAATTTTATTTTCCCAAAAGATACAAAAAATAAGAAAAAAAATTAATAATAGCTATTTTTTGCAGTTTCCTTGATTTTGTGTTGGGTATTTCCATTTAATTATTAAAAAAACAAAGCAGATGCAAGTATTAAATTACAACAATAAACAAAATAATAATGGCAACAAAAGTAAAAGAAAAATTACAACTGCTGCAAAAAGACGAAATAAAGTGTCGTGAGTTAATTGAAAATTTAAAAAAAACCTTAAATCTATGGTTTGTATATGGGGCGGTTGATGACACGATTTTAAAGGAAGTGCTTAATTCGTGTGTGGAAATTATTTTACACGGCTTGAAAAATGAACCAGAAAAGGTAATGTGTATAAAATAACTTGAAAAGGAAAACACTTGCAATTTACTCAAAGTGAAAGTTGTTGTTATTGTACCTACTGTGTTTTTTTTTTTTATTATGTGTGTTACTTCAGACTGTGTCGAGAACATAAATCCATAAGTATTTGAGTGAATGATTGAATGTGCTCTTTAGGTGGAATGATAATGATTGGTAAATGAATGCCAAGAATGTTGTCAGACAAGAAGACCTGAAAGCAATCTGTTCGATGATGAAATATTTGCGGAACGAATATACATACATACATACATAAATATATATGTATCTACATTAGGTTGGCCCCTTTTGTATCGAATCAACAAAATTTCTCAAATATTTTGTTTTAAGGTCGTGATCTGGATCAAAGTATAAAGCAGCTGTTTTGGTTAACAGTCATAGCTAGATACTAGGGATGCCAAACGGTACTGGTTTTTCAAATCCCGAAATCGAGATTTTTGTTTGACACTTTAAGCTCTAGAGTTTTTGGTATTTTACGCAGAATATACTCTCTTAACTTATATCTGTCTATGAATATAAGGTATAAATTGGCATATTCATTGTTGATGTCACAGATTTTGTATGGATTAGAAGTTTTTTCTGGGACCTATTATATTCAATTGCGTAGGATTAATCTTTTGGTTAAAAAAAAAAACGTTATAATAAAGATATTATGAGATTTATTAGTTTATTGGTTTTCTCTTGATGAACGTAGAAATTCCAAAACCATTTTTTTATAAGTATAGTTGGAATAAGAGAATATCCTTAGAGTATTGGGTAAGTGATTCCAGATGCGGCAAGTTCTTATCATAAAGGAGCGTTCATAGACCGACATACATATGTATTAGGGGTATATAAATCTGACTGTTGCGAGTTGAATTAATAAACGAAAAGCTATTTACTAGCACTGTACAACATTTTTCAGGTGATTAATTCGAGACTCAATTCTGATAATTGTTTATGAAAGTAGCCCGAAAAAGAAGAACTTCTGCATCATTCGTTTGGTCATTTTACATGAAGAAGTAATTATCGTATAGGGAATTTGTCACGTTTTAGGCTCTTTTGTTTGTCATAACTCGACAACCACTAGTCCGAATAAGCTGAAACAAATTTGGAAAAAATTAATAATTACAATTCCTTTAATCGGTTCATACAACGTTTCGCTACATAAGCAACAGTTTCGCAGTTATAAATAAATGTATGAAGAAAAAAACTATTTTTTGCCTAAAAAATTGAATTTTTTTATTTTTAATTCATAAAAAATCCAAAACGATAAAAAAAGTGTCAAGTACTATACTATTACTTTCACGTAAAGTCGCATAACCTATGAACAAAATGAGACATAAATCATGAAAATCGAGAAACGCGTTTCGCTTTTATTCACAATTACGTAAAGGTATGAATTCCAAAAATTGGCTTAAGTCGGTTTTAGTGACTTTTTTCAAATCACTATCAAAACTTTATCACTAATAGAATTTTAAATTCCGATTGAAATAAAAAAAAATTGGGGCGGTTACGCCTATTTTCGAGGGGGCGGGCCCATCAAGTTGAAAATATATAGGCCTATATCTCGGGAACTACTGGGTGTCTTATAATTTGTTATACATTAAATTAAAGGTATTAAAAATACCTTTCCAACCATATATGTATATCATGATTATAAAATATGGACCGAATATGGGTTAAATCCGAAAAGAATATTTTTTGACCCGAATGTTTTTTAATATCTAAAAAAAAATTCTATATAAGTGTTATTTTAGTTTATTAATATAAATAGCCAAGACAATTAGCTTTAATTTAAGGTATCATATGTGTCTGTAGGTACTATAATCATAGAATTATAAGATTTGAAAAATTAAAAAAACACTCCTCTATGGTATACAGAACACCGGCTTCGCATAGTGCAGATTGTAGTTTTCATGCTGAAATGTCATAATCTTTCTTTAATATCTTCGGATTTATATTACCTACATGGTCGTGTTAATCCTTAAATTAAAGCTTAATTTCTTGACCTGAAAATATTGTATTTTATCTAATTACTCATATAGACCTTTAAAAATTTGCTCGAGATATGCACAAAATTCTTTGGAAAAAACATTGATTTTTTATACTTCTTGATAATTTAGTTAGGCTCGAGTTCATTAAATTTAATTTTCATTAAATTATTTTTACTGAAGTTAGGAATTACAACTTGAAAAATTTTATTATTAAAAATTTTTGATAATTTTTCTTGACTGGGGATCGAACCTGGGTTGTTGAATTTACATATGTTTCGAGAAATCCCACTTTCTCTCATCAGAATTCTTTGCGTTCTACCACATGCACCCGTGCGGTGCCGGCCAGCCAACAGACAAACATCAATCCTTTAACCAGTGTTAGTTCTGGTAGTTCGAAGTTTTTGCTGTAATTATCATTTTTTATTAATTTCTATTCATAGTTGTCCTTTGTCATTTTTTCTTCAGTTTTTTCGTATTCATGTCAAGACTTCGTCTCGAAAACTTGAATACATTTGTTTTTGTTCATTATGTTTTTTTGTACACTTTTGTACAACATGTAAACATTATGGCTTGTGCCCTAGCTATTTTTATAGAATAATTATTATTTCATAATCGAACTGTTAATTTTTACTTCTTGATAATTTAGTTAGGCTCGAGTTCATTAAATTTAATTTTCATTAAATTATTTTTACTGAAGTTAGGAATTACAACTTGAAAAATTTTATTATTAAAAATTATCAAAAATAGAGTTAATAAGGTGAAGTAATAAAGGAGAAATTAGGGGGAAAATTGCTTTTATGAATTTAATTGGTATTTTATCATAACCAACAGTATTTGATTTGATTGAATTAATAGCAAGACTAAGTTCGTATTCTGTTATTGGCGAAAAAGAAAATGAATTGGAATATTCTGTAAGTTCATTAAAATTTAAGTTGCTCTGATTATTAAAAGTCTGGTTGATAAAAAACCTTGTGGCAATGTCTTCAATCTCAGATTCATCATATTCAGGTATATTACGACCTGTATAACCTAATTTACGTAGCCTACACCATATTTTGCTACCATCTGCTCCATTAAACATCTCAATTCCGTAGTCTCTTCGAGCTTTTCTGATTACCGACTTTGTCTTATTTCTTAGCTTTCTAGTTTTTCCAATTCTCGGTAGATGGTTCTCTTAAGTAATAGCGATAGGCGGAGTCTGTTAAGTTTCTCGCCTGGATTATCTCTCTGGAATTGATTAATTCATTATCGCTAGTTCCTGATTTAATTCTAACAACAGGTATTAAATCATGAAGAATATTTATTAAATTGTCCAATGTTGAAAGTTGTTTACAAGTGTCATTGGTAGAAAAAATTGGGATAACATCAAGTGTCTGGAAACATTGAGCAATTTAATTAAAGTCCATACGATTGTGGTCTTTAAATTCAATCCAATTATCTCGTAATCTGGCGGAAAATCGAATAGAAATAAATATGAAGTTATGATGCGATGATAAAAAGGGGTTTGGATCTGGTTACGAAATTCAATCAATAATGGTCGACTCACCAGAAAGTAATCGATTAAGGAAGTAGAATTATTATGAATGTTTAAATGTGTGGGTATACTATTGTGTACATAACTGAGAGCACACCTCGAAATCATTGAGCGAAATCTACTTGCTACTGAACTAATAAAAATATTGCAGTTAAAATCTCCCATGACAATAATATTTGGGATTTATTAATCCCGAAAAATTCCGGGATTTATTACCGATTTATTAATCCCGAAAAATCCCGGGATTTTTTAGAACAAATCCCGGGATTCGGGATTGGCATCCCTATTAGATACTCACAGAAATCTTTTTATAGTAATCCATTTGTTTTCTGAGCTATGAATAAATAAATTGTTTTCATAAATAAAAACATGGCTGTATTTTAATAATTTGAAAGAGATGATATCGAAAAACAAATATTTTTGTATCTATGTATGTGTTCTTAACATACAATCGCCAACGAACCAGTTATGTTCCTTTTAAAATACAACCTTTGACCTTAATGTGCGTCTTGTTAACACTGTCATAATTTTCAGCAGCTTAAAGACTGCTGCTACTGATGAATTTAATGCAGTGTCCCGCAGAAAGAGATGATCAGGCGATCATTAAACTATGTTCAGACGATACGCCAAAACGATCGCCTGTGTGACTGTCGCAATTCGTCAGCGAATCAACATTCGCGAATCGCTGGCGAATCATCAAGAATACAAAAATATATTTTGATTGTTGTGAGGATATTTCCCGTTACTTGTGTGCGCTCGCGTATTCATCGCTTAGGTGTAAGGCGTTGGCGATGGCGTGCGATTCACATCGTAAAAGTCATCAAAATTGTTGTCAGCATAAAGTGTTTTTAAAAAGAAATTGACTTACTTGTTACGCTCGCGTATTCATCGCTTAGTTGTAAGGCGTATGCAATAGTTAGCGATTCGTAATAATCGCGTAATCATCGCCAGAAAATCTCAAAAATGTTTGCAGGGTAAACCTCAATTAAAAATTCGTTTATTATTTTGTATACATTTGTATGTAATGTATACATTTATGTGATCGCTGCTTCTCAGTGTACTGTAAACAACAACAAAACTGAGCTGAAAAAGAAAAAACAATAATGAAATATTTGTATTTTGACGCTCTTGTTGTAAAATTTACATTGTAAATAGTCGAAAATCTTCGTATTCTGAACAATACTAGCGAGGAACACTGATTTAATGTATTGTTTATTATCCAAGGTTGTTGTTATTCTGCTAATTGTGGGAACAACAGTAATACGAAATTTAAAACGCAAATCTTGATAGGATAATTCAAAGTGATGGTTCTCAAATGATTTTATACGGTTTAAAAATAAAAACATGTATGTACTTCGATTTTCTATTTTTTTTTTCGAAAATACTGCAAGATTTCAAAATTCAATATCCGTTGCGAATATTGATCACGTAAACTTTTTTTATTTAATAATTTTTAATAGATTTAAAATCAAAAGTTGCTTTCAATTCTTAATTCTATTAATAAAAATAAAATCTTTGTCTCAACATGTAATTTACTACTTAAAAAATACCCATTTTATATTATTTTTTCTAGCAGCAAGCGAACAGAAATGTTAATGCATTAGATTATGATTCATCGCCGACAACTTCAGCTGCATTAACGAACGTAAATAATAACAACATCAATAATAATGATTACAATGACAATAATGAGCTAAACTTGAATGTACTACATAAAATAATCGATGATTTTGAATGGGTGCGTAATGCCGTTAGTATCAGACAAAATTCAAACAATACACCCCCCCGAAATGTTTTATCAATACGGAAAACAACAGCAACGTTTACAGCACTGATGCAAAATCGCAAGACACCGATGCAAATTCAAAGACAAACATCACAATTGACAATAGCGTCTCATGTGACAAAATGGTTGATACACAATCTTAACGAACACAATTTATGTGGTTTCTTGCAATATTTAGTCACCGATGAAGAATTATTAGAAGAGCACTACAGTAAAGAAGCTCTATTGAGACAAGAAAAATACGTTACAATCTTAGTGATAGGTTTGACAGCCTTTGAAACACATCAATATGGTCTACTAAGCCAGATCGACGCAGTGCTAAAGGCCGATATAAAAAAGACAAAGCATTACAAAAGATCAAGCTCTCAGCCAAATATTGTTATAGTACCCAAGATCAACTCGTCGAATGTTTCGCGCTTAAAAAAATTCACAACAACAACATCAACACCTCATCGTCACTCAGCGTCAATTCTATTAACTTTACGCAAAACTAAAAGTCTTTCTGAATTTGTAGACAAAGCGTTGAAATCTCAAAATAAAACAGATGGTGGTTACTTGCGACGTCCAAGATGTAAAACAATTGGTGCAATCAAACCTGCAATAACCAAACCTCTGAATATACCACCAAAAAATATTCCTCAGACAGTTAACACTACATTGTCTTCCGGTTCCTTTTTGTTAGATTACGATGATAATCAACCTACAACATCGCAAACAAGCTCAAACAGAAGTAAAAGTCCTATATCGAACTATACATTGAATTCTAATAAGTCTACCACATCTAGTTTAATGTCGACATCAGTTTCTTCCTGCAATTCTAATAACACAACAAAGTGTATACAATTGATTAATACGGATGAAATAAAAATCTGGACAGATCATTCTTGGGAACTGAAACAGAAAAACAAACAACAAAGTCAGCAACAGCCAACAGCCTCTTGTGCTATACCCGAACCATTTGCCTCAACCGCAAAGACTTCCAAAAGCCTTAGTCCCTTGAATAGTTTTTTCTCCCTGTTCAGCACCCCGCCCTCTTACACCTCGTGGTTTGTAGATAATGATAGCCACACAGAACATGAAACTACTGAAAACGCAATAGAATCCATAATACCAGACAATAATCGGAATCATCATTCCGTAATGTCTTCACAGCTACAATTGTCGTCTTTATCACTGGGTTCTACAGTTTTCGACAAATTTTTACCTATCGATGGTAAAAAATTAAAATCTCGTAAATCGCAAAGTCTGTTTGAAGACGTCAACACTAGGTTAAATTTTAACACAGAAAACCCGTCAACAACATCAGCACCTTGCTCCGTGTTGCCCACTCCCAAAAATTGTCAAAGTTTAACAAGATTTTTGCAAATGTCTCATTTGTCCCGTAACAATACAGAGTTGGAAAAGGAAAATGCTCACTTTCGAATATCTGAAGCGATAATTTCAGCAATAGAGCATATAAAATGGAATACACTTGAAACGCAGAAAGATAAACAGTGTCGAGAAGGTAAGTTTTTAAATAGGATCTGATATCGATTGTATTCCCGTTACAACGGAATTACTCTTAACTAATATGTTCTTTAACTACAGTTCAATTAACAATCTCTTTGACATACAAACAAAGCATAGACTATTTTATAAAATATTTGCTTTTCAGCTACACCTTTAGCTACCGACTGCTTGGCCTCACCAGATCCTGCACAAAGTACAACCGTTTTAACTACATCTGGTGATATTATTGAAGGAGAACATATACCTTATGCTGAGTTAGAAGAAGTTAGCTATGATTTACTTTCGGCTGAAGTTGTAGGACTATCACTTATATCGAAATTTGATGAAAAACACTTACCGAAAGTTTCCGAACTAAAGTGGCTAGTATCGGACGATGATACGCCGCAAAATCTGTTGCCCATGCCAGATTTAACAAGTTCAGCCAATCCAGATGAGCATGTAATACATTTGGCAACACGTGGTACCAGATATTGGGCTCCTCCAAGGCAACAAATAATATTTACCGATCATCCCCCACCAAAGTAATTATTTTGTTATTTCGTCTTTTTTATACCCTACACCACCATAGTGGGGAGGCTATATTGGATTTGTGCTGATGTTTGTAACGCCTAGAAATATTGGTCCAACACCCACCTTAAACTATGCCGATCGACTCAGAATCACTTTCTAAGTCGATTTAACGATGTTCGTCCGTCCGTCTGGCTGGCTGGTTGTCCATGTAAACCTTGTGCGCAGAGTACTGGTCTCAATTTTGAAGATTTTTCGATAAAATTCCAAGGATGGATGGAATTAAAACTGGTGGAAATCCGTCCATTATTTCAATTAGTCTCCATACAAATGTCCTCCCGAAATTGGGGTTTATCGATCATAAATGTTTGAATTATGCAAGTATCCAAACAAATTTCATCATAAATGAGTGGTAAATGAAGCCAAATCACATCTACAAATTTTGTGCAGATCGGTCCATAATTACATACTCATAGCTCCCATATAAAGCCCAACTCCGGAAATCACTTTAAAAAGCATAACTCTCTCAAAGATGTTGGTATCCAAATAATATTTAACGCAAATACATTGCATATGAATACAAATAATACGGTACAATTTTATTATGATCGGTCCATAATAAGTCGTAGCTCCTATATAAGACTCTCTCCGTAATTCACTTTAAGCTCCATAAATCATTTTAAAGTATTTATATCGTGATAAAGTTTAGCACATAGAATATTTATATTCACAGACACATGACAGTAAATTTTTGGATGATCGGTCCACAATAGTTATATCTCCCATATAACGCTCATTTCTAAAAAACTGTTTTATACATTTACTGGGTGTAGGGTATTATATGGTCGGGCTTGACCGACTATACTTTCTTACTTGTTTTATTAATAATAAAGAGAACTTTTCGTTCTTTTTCTGTGCAGTCGCAAAGATTTGTTAAAGAAACAAAATTACCGCTGTGCTGGCTGTGGCATGCGTGTATCACTCCAATATATGCAGAGTTTTCGCTACTGCACCTATTTGGGTAAATACCACTGTACAGGTTGTCATCGTAATCAGATTTCAGCTACACCAGCCAAGATTTTGCAAGCGTAAGTGTTTAGAGATTTAAATTTAAGTTTGTTATAAAAAAAAAACAAAATAATTTAAAAATTTTCAGCTGGGATTTTAAATGTTATCCCGTTAGTGTCTTCGCTTATCGTCTGTTGGAACAAATGTATGCTTATCCTCTATTCTATGTACCCGACTTGAATCCTGCCTTATATATTCGTAGTAAATCTTTGCTCAGTGCTCGTAATAAGCGTTTACAATTAAAATTTGTTAAAGACTTTATACGCATGTGCCGTTTTGCCTTGCGTGAACAAAGTTATTTTGAATCGGTACCCGATTATATAACCGCTGATATCGATAATTGGTCTATGTCGGATTTTATTGATGCGCGTGCCAAATGCTTGCAGCGATCCATAGATGAATTGATAAATAAATGTGAAAATCATATATTTAACTGTGTGGTGAGTTTAAATCTAAAATACATATAGAGTATATCTATACATATGCTATATTATTAATATTTAATAATTCTCATAATAGCTTTGTACGGCTCGAGGTTTCCTTTGTGAATATTGTCATGCTGACGTGATTATTTATCCTTGGGACTCACGTGTTGAACGCTGTGATCGTTGCGGTACTTGTTTTCATCGCAGCTGTTGGAAGTCTATGAGTGAAAAGTGCTGTCGTTGCCAAAGGATAGATAAACGGCAAGATGAAATCAATGACGTCATTTAAAAAAAATTTATATGTATACGGAAAGTAGAAGTTTAATGAAACATTTTACATTTGATTTCTCTTGTTATTTTTGTTAATTAGTTTCAATTTATTTAAAAAAAAATTCGAACAACTTCATACAGCCCAATCATGATTAAAAATTCATCGGGAGTTTTTTCCCTTTTCCCATTTTTCCTATTCAAATTCAATGTTAAAAAAATAAAAAGGAAAAAACTCCCACAGATTTTTTATTCATGATGGGGCCGATAGTGTTTAGTAAAAGTTAAAAGTAAGTAGTATGTATATTGTATTTATGTTTATTTATTTTTTTTTTTTCAAACAAAAACCCATGACCCGAATATGTATTTTTCGAGAATTCTAATTCAATATTTATTTCTTTTTCATGATTTTGTTTAACTTTACAGGTGTACGATTAAAATAAATGAAATTTATATAAAATCGAATTTTAAAACTTTTGTTTTTTAATTATGCACCATGATATGTAACAAAAACTTAACACGCTCAAAATTTTTATTTTATAGGTATTTGTGAAACTGTTTAGTTTTTTTAAGCTGTTTCTGAAATGTTTTTTTTTTAAATTTCATAAAATTTAGTTAACAACTAATTTATAAAAGTAGAAACGGAAACTATATAATTTTTGAAAAAAAAAATCAAGATCGCCGAAACAGTTAATATATACATATGTATGTATGTGTGTGGGATTTTATTTATCTATTAGTTTGCAACTTATGTTATGGCTGGGTAGCCATAAAATGTTTCTTTATATTGAATTATTATTAATTGTTTAAGATGATTTTTGATTATCATTATGGTATTTATACTATGTAATATTCATATTCTGGCCATCTAGGCTTAATATTACGAAATGAATAAATAAATACATAAATTCATATAATAATCCGAACCCTGAATTATTTACAACTTCTTCATATTAAATTCATAAATTCACAGTAAATTAATAACGTTTGTTGTGTTTTTACATGTGCTGGCAAAACAAACTGCAATTCTTGTAATCACAGAGAACACTTGTAATATCTTCATCAATATTATTTTTAATTTCGTATGATTTGGAAACTATTACGAAAAATGATAATGGACAAAGTTCAGCGTTTAGATTATAATAATAAAATTATTTTGGCACCCATGGTAAGAGTTGGTACACTACCCACCAGATTGTTGGCCCTGGAAATGGGGGCCGACATTGTTTATACCGAGGAGTTGATCGATTTAAGATTAATCAAATGCAAAAAAACAGTAAATGGTAAGACAGCCTAATAACAAATTAATTTACAGAACAAGGTTTAAAATTTCTAACCTTTTTAGAGGCTTTGGGAACTGTTGATTTTATTGACCCTACTGATGGTACAGTCACATTTCGCACCTGTTATTTGGAAAAATCTAACGTAGTTCTGCAAATGGGAACCAGTGATGCGGAGAGAGCATTAGCGGTGGGCTTAAAAGTGCAACACGATATTGCTGGTCTAGACATTAATATGGGTTGTCCTAAGGAATTTTCCATTAAGGGAGGCATGGGTGCTGCTCTTTTGTCTCAACCTGATAAGGCCATACACATATTAAAAACTCTTGTAGATGGATTGCAAATACCAGTTACATGCAAAATACGAATTTTACCCAATTTGGAAGACACTATAGAATTGGTCAAGAAACTAGTTAGCACTGGTATAGCGGCAATTGGTATTCACTGTCGTACCAGAGATGAACGACCACAACATGAACCTCATCCGGAAGTAATAAGGGAGATTGTAAAACACATTGATATACCAGTAATTTGTAATGGTGGCTCCCGGGACATACATAAATACGAAGACATTTTAAAGTTTCGTAAATTGTGTGGTGCTTCCAGTATAATGGTGGCTAGGGCAGCTCAAATGAATGTGTCCATATTTAGGAAGGGAGGTGAATTAAAAGATTATTCCATTTTATTTGCTCTTATATTACAAAACTCAATTTTATTCTTTACCATTAAAGGATTTTTGCCCATGGACGAGCTTATTTGTAAATATTTAAAATTAAGTGTCGACTACGACAATCCCCCTCACAATACAAAGTATGGAGTACAGAGTATATTAAGAGAACAGCAGGAGACACCAAGAGGCAAAAAATTTTTACAATCGCAAACTATGCAACAAATGTGGTGAGTTTAACAGAACGCTTAGAATAAAATCAAAGCAACCACAAATGCTCGGTAGCTAATGTTTGGTAACAGCTGCCATTTGAAATATATTTTTGGCAACTGTCAACTCCACTGAGGTTCGATTGCTAACCATAACCTAACCATTAATTTAATATTTCATGATTCCAGTGACATTTGGGATTTAGGTGATTATAGCCGACAAAAAGAATTGGAATTGCACAACAAAAGTAATTATGGTAGACGAAAAGTTGTGCCCGGACAAGTGGCCGACTCGGATGTGTTGGAAACAGTGGCGAAAAAAGCTAAAACTGAAAACGAAGAAGACATAATAGAACAAAATGTAGCTTTTCTGCGAAGCAATTACAATATGAGTAAGAATTAAAACCGATTATAAAACGATTTAAATTATTCTTCCTCCAAACAGATGTAGACAAATTTCCCAAAACAGTCTTATATGAACATTCGAAGAAGCACGATAAATTACAGCCTGTTTATGAGACGGAGGGTAAAGATAAACTATTTCGTTCGATTTGCAAATATGATGGTAAACTTTATAGAAGTACATACTGGCAAAAAAATAAGAAACAAGCCGAACAGGCGGCCGCCTTAGTGTGTTTAAAAAATATCGGACTAGTAACGGATGAGGAGCTCATAAAAAATGGTAGTATCTTAAGATGATCGTAATAAAAAAAAGGAAATTCATGTCGCTTTTAAGTTTGAAAACCAAACTAATATATTTATTTCTTTTTGTTTGTTGCGTCATACATAAACAAAAAAAAAAGAGGACAAAGTAAGTACCTAACTTAAACAAAGTAGTGGTATTAATTAATTTAATTTAAAAAACATGATCATTTTAATAACTAGTTAAAATTTTCACGGCTGTATATGTTTGGCCATCTGATTTTTGTTTGAATGTGTCATTGACATGTTTATGTAACTATGTAAGAGTTGAATCTTTCATGAACGGCTCTCCTGCGGCAACTGCATAATAAATACAAAAACAAGTTTTGTCTTGGCTTACCGCTTACTAGTTGAAATACTTACTAATTGTGACTACCATGTTTTTTATCGCTAAAATAAACGATTTTGTTCATAAATTTTTCAACTCTAGTAACTACATTTATTGAGAAGGTCTGAACTGCTGTTGGTGTTGATAATGATGAGGATGTTGTTGCTGATGAGAATTTTGTTGATGCTGATGTTGTTGTTGCTGTATATTACGTGGCGGTGGCATCATATCATTGTCATTGCGGTAGCCATAATTGGCTATATAATTTAAAAGGTAGTCTTTCGTAACAGGATGACGTATACTCTCAATGACGGCTAGAAATTGATAAATTATTGTACTCATTAGAAAAGTACATTCAGTTGTTTGAAAAAGTGGATTCAATTGAGATACTTACACTGTGCAGTGTTAAAGCTGTTAGGTAAAGTCTTATCAGTTCTTTCACGCATAAACTCCCATTGCCCCTTGTCGTTTATTGTACATTCTATAATCTTGTTGTCGAAATCTTTGAGAGCTTTAGTATATTTCATTTGAGAAAATGGTACGTCATGCCCTCCCACGAACAATTGACAAATTTTGCCCTTCACCATCCTGAAAAAACAATCATTTGTATTTATTATTTATGTTTTATTATATTATTATTTTTTAATGTAAAGCCTTGAAGAACAAACTTTCTATTACTCTGTAATAACCCCTAAGTATACAATTAAAGAGATCAATACACAATAAACTTTAATCACAATTCACTCAACTTTTCCCAACCATAATTCAAAATAATTAAAAAGAAATAAATACAAAGAATGGTTAAATTTAAAGAAGATATCTCCAAATTAATAGCAATACTGATACTAAAATTTCATTAGGCAGAGAGGAAGAAAAAAAAATAAGAGAAGTCTCTATTCTCTCTCTATCCTAACACTCTAATATTCCTCTTCTTTTCTTTACTCTACATATTTCTATTACTTCTTCTATCAAGGCATCGCAATGGACCATATTGGTCTCTGGGTGAAGGTGTGAGGTGACTCACACCAGCCTTCCTACCTACCTAAATGAAAATAAAATGTTTTTCTCTATCCAAATAAACTATCAAATAATTTTGTCTTCAAAGACAAAAGAGAACAAATTATAATTGAAAAGTTAAAGCCGCCGGAAAGCATTATTAGAATGTGAGAATAATTTGTGACTGATTATGGTCTATATAGGTCGAAATAGAAAATAAGAATTCCACCTAAAGTTTACCAACTATCTTCAGATAATTAATGAAATTTAAAGCTTTCGAGAAGTCTAATAACCATGTAGTCATAGATTTAACCCTTATTGACCTCCCTGAATGAGTCAGACAAATCGGGATGGAAAGTAGTATTTTAAACCTGTCAGATAACACATGGGATTAATTATTTAATATACATATATTATGGAATATTATATATTATGGCAATTTTATATTATTGAAATAACACACCCAATTACCAACTTAAATAATTGGAGATACTTCGATTTTTGACCGCCAACTTACAATAATATTTATTAAAAATATAATATAATAAAAAACTTACCCCAACCCATCTTGCATATGTATTTTCATTCGAAAATCAACGGAATTCATGTCCATTGGTTTCCATTTGTATACATCTGAACATACGCCTGCCGTATAGGGTTGTTCTGAAGGTTGAAATATCAAACCATCGGGTTCGTGCAGCAACGATTTTGCAAATTTTTCGCCCAACAATGATGCTGATTGCCTAATGTCCCAAAATTCTTTGTTGCGTATGCTAAATGGTTCCGAAGGTCGGTGTATAATGCCCTTTTCGATGGCTTTGATGCGTGGATCAACGAGTTCTTTTTTGATGCATTTTAAGCGATTGGGATAGAATGGCTCTTTGCCTATATCATGATTGGAGATTTTGATAATGTCGTAAATGAGGTAACGAGGCATTATTTCCCCTTGATATTTGTCCAAAACCATTTCCTGTTAAAATACAAACATTTTGATAAATATTCTTTAATGAAGATTATTAAACTTACACCATCGATGAGCGTGTCTTCTAAGTGTTCATTAAGATTTAAAGACTTGACAAAACTTAAATTCTCAACTTGGAAGCACGAGTTATTGCGATCGAAGAAATAAATATCATCACGTTTATTTATTAACATCATATATCTTTAATGGTAAAAAATTAATAAAACTGCAATTTTAAAATTGGTAATAATAAAAGAATATGTGTACCTTGTGCCGTCAGCCTTCCATGATACACGATACGGCATGTCGTGTAAACGTACTATATTTTTACGATCCATAGACACCGGCTGGGCACCAGGAAAACCGCTTTTCTTCCAGCCACACATATCCTGAACTTTTTGTTGCAATTCGCCTAGACGTGGTTGATCTTGAACCCAAATAACACCCGGCACTCCTTCCATGAATGTCGCGTTTTTTATAATCAACTCACGTCGACTTTTTTTGCGGGGTTTGTCCTCACCATTACCCGCTATCTGATTTTCATTAGCATCAGCCTTTTCGGCTTGATCGTCGTCATCTAAGGTCTGTATTAGACCTAAACTACCATTGGAATGTTGTTGGCGAGCAGCCAGAGCTTGTTGAGAATTAGAAGAGTGCGCGGATTCCTCGTGTTTGCGCTTTTGCCCGCGTCCACCTCCATCGACAGAGTCATCAAATTCCAAACACCATTCGGGTAGTACAGGTGCCGGAGTGGCATCTTCTTCGTCTTCATAACGACGATATAGTTCATTGATATAATCTTGTTTATATATGCCCGGAGCTCTAGCACTGGCAAACATGGACAGGGCACCCTCAACTGAACAATCAAATCGCTCGACCAAATAGGAAGCAATCAGAAAACCAGTACGATTAAATCCATGCGTACAGTGTACCCCAATAATATCAAAAGGCCTTTCGTTTATAAAATTATCTACAATCTCTATAAAGGCTTGAGTCTGTTCGGGCGACGGCGTCTCTCCGTGACCTCTACATTGCAGCTTCACATATTGTGCCCCTTGTGTATCCACCACAGCGCGATCGTAAAAGCGTTTTGTGTTAGTCAAATCTATCCAGAGTCCCAATTTTAATTTCATTTTTTTACAATTGTCGAATACCATTTCTGGTACAAACATACAGTCCTTGGGCATTTGACTCTTGAATGCATCACTCAATGGAGTCTTAAATGCTAGAAATTTCTCCGCTATAATGGCATCACTCTTGCGTGGACAATAGAGCCAGCGATTTGGTATGGGGCCGGGACCACGATTACCATTCGACATATTTGATATTCTATCAAACTGGGAACGTTGCTTAATTTCAATGTGTTGTGGTGCAGCAACTGTATATGATGATTTGTTACGTTCCTAGTGAAAGATTTTTTTTAACACTTCCTTTGTTATACAAATTTGTCAATAATATGCATTTTATTTATAACTTAAACAAAAAAACTTGTACAATAAAGAGGGAATCATCTGCAAACTTACAAATTCAAATCTACGTCGGCTTAGCAATAGACAGTGAAAATGTCCTTTCTCCTTTTAGAATTTTAGTTGCGCTGATTTTAATTATAATTTGGACTACAGCTCAATGTTCCTGTAAATTTTCATTAAAAACTTATTTTTTTTTCATTCTTTTATGTACATGAATTTTTTTAATAGGAACTAAAATTGCATTTCGACTAAAACTTCTGGCGTTATGATAGAAAAGGTGATTCAAAGAAAATTAAATTTCCTTTCCAAAAAATAAAATTTTTTGATTGGTAAATAAAAATGTATTTCTGTAGTTTGTTTTTTTATAGGAATCTAATGTTAATTTTTTTTAGTTTTTGCAATGTATTAATTTTTAAATATACCTCTTGAATATAAGTCTACTTTTGATAATAATTTGTTATTTTGACAAATAACATTAAAATAAATTAAATATAAGCTAAATCAAATACGAAATAGTTTAATCAAAAATATAAAACACTTTTATATACTTTTAAACACTTGCTACAAGCAGCTGTTTGCTTCTTCTTTTTAACGACAAATTAGAAAAAGAAATGATAACTTGCTTAATGTGAAAAAACATGTCGATGCAGCAGTCAATTTAGCTGCCGCAGCGTGAAAAGATATACATATGTACATTTGTATGTACTTACATTAATATGTATGTATGTAAGTTTGAAATATGCTTGACAACCAACTTAAAAGTTTGAAGACATTTTCACAAAAAGTTTTTAAATTATAATTGTTACAATTGCAACATAAGAAATAAACGTATTAGTGTAAAGTGACAGGTTTGAAGAATTTTTTCATCGAAATAGATGCGAGTAGAATTACATTTTTGAACTCAAAACCAATTCTATTAACTATGTAGTTACTATGTATAAGCAGCTTCTCCATAGATGAATTTTGTGCAATTCGAAATCTATTTTGTACCGTTAATTTTGAATATTAAGAAGTAGTGAAAAAACTACTTAGTACTTTAATATTCAATTGAATGTCCTCAAATCTATAGATTAAGTCAAATGTTGACTTTCAAGGAATATTACAATTTTAAAGATAACATGACTTTAAAGAATGCGTGCGAGATCTAGCGGCATAAACTTTATTTTACCAATTACCAAAATAAAAGTTTTTAATATTTTAGTAAATAATATTAATTTTTACTTTAATTATAGTTTTACTTTATGTAATTTTAAATAAACTATAAATTTATAAAAACTGTTTTTGTGTTTATGTTAATGATTATTTTTATACCCTTCACCTTCATGAGAAGGGTATAGGTAATATTCCGACTCTATAAAGTATATATATTCTGGATCCTTATAGATAGCGGAGTCTATTAAGCCATGCCCGTCTGTCTGTCTGTCTCTTGAAATCAATTTTCTGAAGTCCCCAGATATCTTCGGGATCCAAAACTTCAATAATTCTGTCAGACATGCTTTCGAGAAGTTTGCTATTTAAAATCAGCAAAATCCGTCCATAAATAACGGAGATATGAGCAAAAATCCGAGACAACCTCTGAAAATTTCATTAAAAAACTATCAAACAAAGTGTATTAATATAATATATATACATACATATATGTATATAATATAATTATGCATCCACAACAAAGGTGAAGGGTATATAAGATTCGACATAGCCGAATATAGCACTCTTACTTGTTTTATATATATTTTTTAAATATAGTTCTGCTATCAGCTGTTATCGAAAACAAAAATGTACTAAATAGCAGATGTCAATTATAACAACTGGGGTGTTATTGTGTATTCCGATTCGAAAAGAAAATCGTTCGAATTTGTATATTTTTTACATTGTATTTCGAAAGATTTTGCCTTCGAATCGAAATGTACAATAACCCCCCTGTATTTTTTCGTCGTTATTGTGCTTCATAAGACGAATTTACATAGCGAATTGTCACCGACTAATTTTTCGTAATTCGTCGGTAAAATCTAAACGATATGTCAAATAGATCCATCACAATTCGCAGAGGTGTACTTGAAGGAGTGATAGAATAATCATATATTTTTATAGGTATGAAATTAAATACATTTAATTTATTTCAAGTCCATAAAATTATTTTGCTTTCAGGTTAGAGAAAATGTTATTCTAAGTTAACAGAATATTCTAAATATTATCCGATTTGTAAATATAATGGCACAACACAGCTAATATGACCGGAGATATTAGTAAACAATCACGACTAAGTTGACTTTTTGAAATATGTTAGCTAATATTCGGATATTATATTCCGTACAGAGACAAAATGTACATATGTCAAATTAAAAATTATCCCAAATATTTAGAATATTTTGCATGACTTTTGGAATAACTCGAAATAATTTGAATTTTCAAATTTCTACTTAAAAAATTGCTTTTACAAAAAAAAAAATATGTATGTACATATATACATATATATACATACATATATAAAAATTAGATTAAAAATGAAAAATAATAAAAACAAAATACATATACAAATGTACGAACTCAATTAAGAGAAAACTCTACAACATTTATTGCAACTGATTACCTTTGTATGTATGTGTTAATACTCAACGAAACATGATAAAGAAAATATTTTACACCTTCTTTTGTGTATGATATTTTTATACCCAACAACAAAATACCGAAATATTTGTCGTAGAACTAAAAAGTCAATATATTCCTCTGGGTCCTTATACGATTCTAAGACGATCTAGCCATGGTCATCCGTCTGTTGAAGGCATGATAGAGCTTCGAAAAAAAAGTCGTAGAACAATGACAATTTTATCAAACATTCTTTGATCCACTGAAAAGTTTTGTATTTAAAATGGCCAAAATCGGTTCAGTAGGATCCATACAAATGTCTTCCCGGAATATGGCTTTATGATACATAAATGCCTATAGAAAAGCGGTATCCATATAAATTCAGCAAAAATAAGTTTCATGCAACGAGAAAACTCAAAACGATATTTTGTTGTTTTGTTGTTTTAATCACTTAAACGAGCATAAATCTCTTATTAAAATCTACAACAGTTCGAAATTCAATACAAATAATCCATGCATATAAATAATTCGTCGTATTTAATGATGATCGGTCCATATTTAACAATAACCCCCATATAAAGTCCACTTTCGAAAATGAAGTTGATAAGATTTTTTTGTTTACAAATAAATAATAATAATAATAATTATAGCGAAAACTATTTTCTTGTATCAATTTTATTATTATTATAAACTACTATTATAATTATTATTATAAACTACTTATACATACCCATATTGGTGGTGGGTATATAAAATTCGGCACAACCGAATATAACACTCTTACTTGGTTTTAGTGAAATCGTTTTCGAGTTATGCTAAAATATGTTGTGCATTAGTGTGTATACTGAAATCACATTAAAAATTTGATTTTTTTATAGAACATGCTGTGTCGCGGGAAAGTGAATATAGCAAAGCGCACAACAGATGTATAACTTTTAGAAGTTTTAACTTTTAGAATGTGAACGTTATTTCACAAACAAAAACAAAACTCTATTAACTTCAAAATTATTTTGTATATTGTTAATTAACACACACCAAATTCAATTAATAATAATGGTTTCTAATAATAATGTACCTATAATTAATTAATTTTCCCAAGTGTAAGTAGCATAAACTTTTTCCAATTGTTACTATTGTTGTTTTCCATAAATTTACCCCAGGCTTGCAGCCAGACAATTTTAATAGGAAAAAGAAAAACTAAATTAACAATAATTTAATTCACATAAACAATATTTCAATAAGTTTATTTTTTTAAGGAAATGTAAACTCATCGTTATGTGTTTCAAATATAAACTTCCTTGCATATTAAAATGTTTTCGTTTCTTCTTATTTTGGAAGCCCATAAAATCCTTCAATATATTCTTGTACATTTCAAATATTCAATCAAAATAAAATGCTGTTGTTTTGGTTTTCTTTTTAAACAAATTCTGTTCATTTGCTTAAATAATAAAAGTACATTTTTATGACCGCTAAGAAATTAAAATTGACTGATTTTTAAAATGTATAAAAAATGAAAATGGTAAAATTCGTAAAAAAAAACTAATTTTATATTCTTATTTATTTATTTTTAAGTTTTGCCAGACAACTTGTTTGTAGTATATTTCTGCTAACAACAATTTCCGAGTTCAATTTCCGTTACACACATAAAAAATGGTTGAATTAATGTGTAAAAAAATAGGAATTTTGCAACAAAAAAAAAAAAATGTTTATACATACAAACAAACAGTAATACTACACAAATCAATTGTTTATCGACTTTTTGATAATTTATATCAAGTAAACACACAAAATATACAGTGAAGAGCGTAAAACATTTTAAAAGCAATATGAAACGGTAGTATGTAGTATAAGAAGTGTTTTCAATCATTTTCTTTGGTTTCAATATACTTAGGTACATACTGTTATTTATTGTGTATATGTATGTATATGAAGTTCTATATGGATACTTTAACCAACAGTAGTGACGATTATGTTGTGATTTGGGGGTAATTTCACTTTCGAATTCAACTTTTCAGGCATGGAACTGGCAACCTTTGCTAATCTGTGAAGTTTGAATTGAGGAATTTTTTGGGTCAACAGTGGGTCAAGATTAAGTTGTTACTTGCCCGGGGAAGTGGAACGAGTAGTAAATTAATATACGAGTAAATTCATATACTGAAGAAGAGCAACCAGCGAAATAAATTAACACATCGTAAATTCGTAAACGAACGTTGAAAATTTCCTAATGCAGTAGAATTTTGGCTCTATAATTTATACATACATATTTATGTTTGATCATTTAAAATTTCATTTCAAATTTCTTACTACGCAATAACATTTTTGCTCTCCACTGCACCACAGCGAAATACTTATACATTCGCTAATAAAAATGAAAGAAACAAAATCATGTTTCAGACAATTTTTCTTTCTTAAATTGTTTATTATTTCGTTCTCTTTGGAAAATTTAACAGCAACAACAATCTTCTACCTAGAACAATGTTTATTAAGTCCAAATGTTGTTGATTATTTCTCCAAAATAGCGAAAAATTCATGAAATTGATATAATCAAAGAGTTTTACTCGAGTAGTATTTTTACAAACAATTTAGTTGCTTTTTTGAACAAACGATGAAAACTTGCTAAGTAACGGATAGACAAAGTTAAAAGAAAAAAACTTAAAGAAATAAAATATTAAAAAGCAAAAAAAAAAAAAAATTGTTTTAATAACATACAATTACTGTGTGATAATGTGAATAAAATTTCCTTAAAGAATTCAAAAAAAAAAAAAAAACAAATTTACAAACATATTAATAATCATGGGTGAAAAATCCAAAATAATGGCTACGCCAAGTGATATAAATTTTACATTGAATAATCTTGGTTCAACGAATTTTAAAAATACCTCAATGTCATCAATCAGCAGCGTAACAAGTAAAACGGAAACAACCATATTGAGTGATCAAAGTGCAGGTCCTATTAAAAAACGTCTTGAATCGATGACAGATGAAGAAATTATACAAAGAAATCTAAGAGAATTAATGGATAAAAAAAATCGAGTAAGTTTAATTATAAATGCCAAAAAAAAAAACCAAACATTTTTGAAAAATAAAAAAAATTATTGAAAAATAAGATCAAGGAATATAATACAGCGCATTAATTTCAATGTATAACGGATTTTAAAATGTAGTTTTAAATATCGATGGATGAAAGGAATGAAATAAATTATATTTTTGTTTACATATGAATCTATTTTATGACTGTACGAGTATTTACAACCGTTGCCCGTGGGCATTATATTTTTATTGTTGAAAATAGCCAAATAGATGGAAATGATATTGCTATGAATATGAAATTATAAAAACAACTAAGAACTTCTAATGGACTAAAATAGCTAAAAATTAAAAACGAAATGTACAAAAATTGTACAAATTATCAACATATAGTCCTTGCGTCGACTTGATTAAGGAAATAAGCTTATATGAAGACACTAAAATTAATTTCCTTTTAAAAAAATCACAATAACTCCTACGCAGCATAGTGATTCCAATAGTTGTACCAACTATGCATATAAATAAATGTTCTTTTTATACCCTACACCACCATAGTGTATTTGTGCTGATGTTTGTAACGCCCACCGATCGACTCAGAATCACTTCCTGATTTTGTTAAGCTTGTGCGCAGAGTACAGTTCGCAATTTTGAAGATATTTCGATAAAATTTTGTACGTGAAATTTTTCGTCTATTATTTCACCTGACCCCATACAAATGTCCTCCCGAAATTGGGGCTTACCGATCATAAATGTTTGAATTATGCAATTATGCACACAAATTTTACCAGAAATGAGTGGTAAATAAATCCAAATCAGATCTACAAATTTTGTGCATTTGGGTGCCCCGATAGACTAGGCGATAGTTTGCCGGACTATCAGTCAGAGGGTTGCGGATTCGATTCCCTCCAAAGACTCTGGATTGGGTGTTTTCTGCAGATAAGCCAAAAAGCTTCGCGTTTGTGTTTGTTAATTATATTTAAAAAAAAAATTAAAAAAAGTTTTATGATGTCCGATGGCTGGTTAACCTTGACTTGAACAAAATTTGGTACGTGCAATTTTTTATGCCGAATGACGAAACTATTGAAATTGGTTAAATTCAGTCCATTATTTCTCTAAGCCCCCATATTAGGACTTTATGTCGAGTTAGGACTTTATCGGTCATAAATATTTAATTTCCCATTTCTCTAAAACTTTTTTTGTTCCGTTTTTGGATTAAGCTTCAAAATATTTTTTATATTTAATAAAATCATTTTGCACTATAACGAAGTCACGATTTATATCATAAATAAATTATAGTTTCCATTTCAAAAACAACGAAATCAAATATGTAATATTTTTCTTGATCAAACTAAAAACTATTTGAGGAATATGGCTGAATTAATAATAATAATCGCTCAAGTATTTCAACTCGGTGGTTTGTTACTTTGCCAAATTCTGTAATATTTGGTAGTAGAGACTGTTTGGTAAAACGCCAAACAGCTTTGTGTAAGTCAATATTTGGGATCAATACAAAAAATGTGAGTTTATTGATCATACAATAATTGTTGTTGAAATAAATTTTTTGATCAACCACCTATCGCATTCCAAAAGTACGAAATAAATATTGTTTTACTTTTTCCTGTTGAATTGGTAAAGTATGATTTAAAAAATATTAAATAGTTTTTTCTAAAAAAAAAAATACTGTCGATCCAAATCAGTGTTTTTAGCCACATATACAAATGCAGCATAAATAATAGAATTGGTGTGTGTGTAGCTTGAACAATTGACATAATATATCGACTTGTTTGTGAATTACATGAAATACATACATATGTATAATAGGTATTAAGAAATATAAATAAAAAAAATTTTAAGAAACGCTTTTCTTTACCTTAATATATTGATCAGTTGTGAACACAAAATAAATATGAATACTAAAAAAATCGACTAAAAGTCAAACAACATAAACTTTTAAATCAAAATGGAAAAAATCTCACACATCCCTTAAAGAAAAGCGTGGGGTGTTTTTATGAAACAAAATGCTCAATTATTGAAAATTCGTAGCATTAAACATGATTGGTTGTATTTCGTTCGGTCTGAAATATTAAAATGTACTTACGGCAGTCATGTTTTTTAAGTTCAGGTTGGTATGGGCGCCCCACGCTTTTCTATAAGATAAAGAAATACAAAAAGTATGTATTCCAATTTTTTAAATGTTACTGTTTCCAAACTATATGATACGATAATTTAATTATTGAATTTATTTAACAATAGGGCATTTTTATGACAAGTACAACAACTAATATACAAATTGTAAACGACGGTGTCAAATATGACATCAACTGTAGTCGCTTTTGCAACGTAATTTTTTGCTCAGTGTATTATTAGATATAAAATCTAAATTTATTATATACATATGTTTATATATGTATATAAACACAATATTAATTTTTTTTTAACAAATTCCAAATAATTCGGGTTATTTTGATGAAGACAGCAATAATAATAAACTGAATGCAATCAATAACATGTGACATGACCTAAAATTCATAAAAATAACTAGAGCTTGTTGAAAAACAAAAATAATTTAAATTTGTTTAAAAAAATAAACAAAATCATTTGCAATAAAAGAAAAAACATAAACAAAATTTATATCGCAATTTATCTAAACTATGCATTAATAAAAATACATTTTTAATCGAATACAATAGACGCGGGCACAGACACTTTACAAACAAAATATTTAACCCTTTCGGCCGCACTTGAATTTATTTAGCTGTGACTACCAAGAGCATCACATATTTTTTTTCATTAAACATTTCGAAGATGTTGTTGGATTTTTAACAGATCGTAATTAAAAGATTAAAAATAAAATCCATGAATGTGAAACGAAGAAGAACAATTATTAAAAACTACGAGTATGTAAACAATATTAAATATTTATACTAGATATGTATGTATGAGTATGTACATATGTATATACATACCTATGTATAATAAGTACCATTGGCGGCGAAGTGTGGAAATTGGTTTAGTGCATGTCTGTAATTTTATTTATTTTAAAAGGTGTTGATACCTATTAAGATATTTTTTGTGTTTTTTTTTATATATACATATACCTATATATATTTCAATGATGATCTATTTTTTCAGTTTATATGTACAGACATTCTTACATGTGCACATAGTATGTATGTATTTTGTTGGAAAATAGTTCATCTTAGTTTTATTTTATGCTTACCATATGATTAAATAAATTTGTATTTTATTTTTTTCTTATTAATCAATTTCAGGCAGAACGCAAGGCCAATGGTCGTTTGGTGGCAGTTATTTTGGCTTCATTAGTCATATTTTTGGCTATTTATCATGCATGGATACGAAAACCTAACAACAAGCTGGCTGGTGTTTTGGTGCCGGCCGTTATTATGTTGTCATTTGGCGGCTGGGTTGTTGTCTTGGCTAAACGTGATAAAGCCAGAAGACAAATGTTTGTAAGTAGGAAGAATGAATTGCTTTATTTTCATATGTTGTAAAGAATTTGAAATCTATTAAGATATAACGCCTAAAGTTATAAACAATAAATTTTTCTGACATCAAACCTAATTGTTGGAGCTATTTTCAATATACTCGTACATACCTATACTTTTGATCACTATAACAAAAAAGTGATTGCGAACCCGATTAAAGAATAGCGGTAACGCTAAAATATATTATTTCGATAACGATATTTTTACTTTTTTCGGTACAGTACTTAAGCGTTAACAGTATTTGCTGTTATTTCGATTTCATTTTAATTATTAATAAAATCAACAAACAAAAAAGTTGACAAATACATAGTGAGTGAATTTTAGATGTGGACTACGGTCAAACATGGATCGAACTAAACAAAATTTCGTTTTGCGATTTCTTTTTACATTACACTTATTTTTGCCAAATTTTGTATTAATATCCCAATTTTACAGGCTTCTATTTATCATTAAGCCATATTTCGGGAAGATATTTGTATGGGGGCTATGAGAAATCATGGACCGATTTTTACTATTTTCCTTACGCTTACTTCTTTTATCATAAAAATAACGTGTACAAAATTTCATAGCAATATCTGCAATATATTTAAAAAAAAATTTAAGAAAAATGTTTAAAAGTATCAAATTTTTATGGAGGTTGTCTCCCATTTTGGTCCATAACTCTTGTTCTACTATACCAATTCTGCTGATTTTCAATACCAAACTGCTTAGGAGAATTATAAACAGGTTTTTATAAACTCTGTTGATTTTGGTTGTGTCTTTTGGACGTGAGAGTGTTTTACACAGACAGACAGACGGACATAGCTCAATCGACTTAAAATTTTATAAGAATCAAGAATATATATACTTTGTTGGGTCTCAGATGAATATTTCTCAGTGTTACATAAAAATAATAAGAAAAACAGTGTTTTTCATTTCCTTTTTTGTTTCATGTCGGTGTATAAATTTCTCTCGTGTGGACAATTCGTATCGTTATTTATGTGTTCGCACAAATTTTCGGCATCAAATGTTATCAAATGTTTGTATTTCTGCCGACGATGTTAAAAATAATACTAATCCAACACTACGTTAATTATGTTTGCTTTTTTATTATTTTCAGGAAAAATATTTGGAGGAAATGGCTTTAAAAAATAAACAAGAGTTGGAAGCAAAATCAAAATCAAAGTCCAAAAAATCGCATGACAAAAAATTATCAAATGAAACATCATTACACTATGAAAATGAAATAATTAAAGATCGCTTGCCTAAGTCCACAACATCCATACTTAAAAACAATGATCATCGTAAACATCACAAACAGAGACACGCATCGAACAGTGACGGCTATAGCACCACATCTTCATCCAGTTCTAAGAAATCATCGCATTATGCCACCAAAGATTTACGAGTTAAAAGACCCAGTATAAGACAGAAATTATTTCGACAAACTGGCATCTATTATATGCCAGCCACGACAGCAAATGCAACACAAACACTGGTGCAGGCTGTCATAAACTCGCCAGTGCCGCAGGGTACACCACCACTGATAGGTGTGATGCCTAACCAGTGTGCATCACCCACAACATTAATTGAAAAGAAACGTAAACGTTTACAAAGATTGGACGCTTTACAAGTGCCGACGATGGTGCGTATGAGTTCGGCACCATAAAATAAACCATCATACGGTCTAGTTTTAAAATTTAAATTAGAAATACAATATACCTACATATGCATAAAAACGATGGTAGGATAGATGGATGAATGGATGTACGATATGTGCTGCGCCTCCCTCAGCATCCTTAACATATGAGAATAAAAACATGAAATTATAAAAAATAGTATAAATAATTAAGAACTCTGTTGTTTATAAAATGTATGTATGTACGTGTGTGTTTTCCTATTTCTTATACATACATATATATTTTATATATTTATTTTTTATAAAAAAACGATTTTTTATATAATAAAAAAAAACAATTAAAAAATGTGAGTATATATTTTTTTAATTAATTGAAATTAGTAACAATGAACTTTCCTTCTTTAATGTGTTCTTAAAAAAAATATGCAGAAAATTAGATTAATACACTTTTAAACAGTTTTAGATTTGTGCATGAACGGGCCTCGGCACTCCGCATACATACATACATGTATATGTATGTATATTCAAAATCCGCTGAGATAAACATAATAATATTATTTTGTGGAATTTTTTTCAGTTTTTAACCTTGACAGTTATATTAAGCTATCAGGAATAGCTCAAAAAGTCGTCAATCTCTAAAGAAACGTCTGTATCTACTAATGGAAATGCGCTTTTTTTTTATTGGTTTCTCCACCAGAGGAAAAACCACGTTCCAGTAAATTTGTGGATTTATTGCAAGTGATGATGATCTATATTCAAAAAATAGAAGCGGTTTAAGACTTCTAAAAATATCAGGAGATAAGTTATCATTTCGAGCTGATCTATTGGAAAATACTTCCACATAAAACTTTTGTTGACGCAAGAGAAACTACTGCTCCAAGAGTGGCCCAAAGTAGAACTGTTACTCTGTCACTCGGTAAATTCGTGGAGCATTTGGAACAAAGATGTAGTATATACAAAATAGTGAATATTTACAAGTTTAGATTTCACAAAAAGTCTAGTAGAAACTTGCCTCTTTCAAACACTGGTAATGTAATTAATTAAAAGTATTATTGTTGTTGTTTTTAGCACATAATATCATGTGTTTAATTGTTTTTTGTTAGTATTTTCGGTTTTGTTCAAATAAATTACTTTTTAAATAGGTACATATGTATTGCTTTGGCGAATCGCCTTTTTATATTTATTTGTGCAATTTGGTATTTAAATATTTAATGATTTCATTTATTTGCTCAAACATTTTGGTCGACTCGCTGTTTATTTGTTTATTGTTGTTATTTATATTATTTGTTTCAATTTCAATAGACATATGGGGATATCATTTTGTTATATTTTTTATTTTGTTAATTGTTTACACTTGTGGTTTAAGTACAAAAACAAAACAAAATATGTATGTTATTCAGTTTTCAGCCAAAACATAATTTATGTATTGATATTTTTTTTTTTAAATAATTAAATAATTTGTATAATCATATATTCCTTGAAATTTATTAATTTGTTTTGTCAATTACATTTCAATATTTTTCCTCATTCAAGAATTTAATTTCAATAAAAACACTACTATTTGATTTTGTAAAATATTGTATTGAGAAACATTTTATGTATGTACTTTAGGGGTGGGATAGTAAACGACTTTTTGATTTCGATATGATAGAGCCCCTTATTTCCCCTCCTACATTTTTATGGACACACCTACCCCCTATTAGCTCTTATCGCCCTAACTAGCCCTAGAGGAGTATAATGTATGACCGACTTCAATATTTTCTAATATAAAAAATAAAAAAAAAAAAATTTATGTATTTTTGTAATTGAATGATGTTTACGAGTATTATTATGCGTTTTTATTATGCGAAGAATAGTTTTTCCTATTTTCAGCGACAATATGAAGCAAAAACATTTTTTCTTCCATGTTACGGCACAATATATATATATAGTATGTTGTTATAAATATTGTTCTATTAATTTTACTCCTCTGTCGGCAGCGTCATTGACAACATGTAATTAACGCAATATTTCTTGGTGGTAATATTTGCGTTCTTCCCTGATTTCTGGGAGGGTAACTATACAGGTAAAATGATAATCCAAAACGTACGAAAAATTTGGCTGTTTCAGGTGTTATGTATTGGCTTAAATCATTATTCGTTAGTTCTTCCTTTATTTGTCTTGAGTCCACGGCAGTGATGTTTAGCCCATACCACAATTGTGCAAAAATTTTACACACATTTGTTATGCTCTTTAAAAAACATTCATTCAGTCGTCGATGAGAACACATGCGGATAGTCATTGTCATTTTTTTCAGAAATTTATTAAGGATTGTTGTTGCTTCTTGTTAGAAGAAGTATAGCAAACACAACGCGATTCAATTACAATTGAACACGAAAAATAAAAAACTGTTTTAGATGAACTTCTTTTTGTTTTTTTTTTCTCAAAATAACTGTTTTAAAATTATTTTTTGATATTGATAATTGTTATTTGCGGTCCTTGATGTTTTTTTTTTAGGTGTTTATATTTGGCAAAAACTCTTTAATTTTTTTAATTTTAAGCGTTTGACAATATGTTTGCTGGGCAAATTCTTTCACCAATGCATCTTCATTTTTATTTTTGAACACCATTGGTCCACGGTAATTCTTTTTACACCTTTAAATCCAAAATACTTAATTATATTGTTTATATTCGTGCACAAAAAGAGTAGGTGCCGCCACAATTAATTAATTTAGTTTACTATTAAAATAAATAAAATTATGAATTATAATTGTGCAAAAATTAGCATTTGTGGCAAACTCAAAAAATTCGATATGTACGTATGTATATCTTGTATAAATAGAAAAATATCCCTAAATATTTATTACAATTAAAAATATTTTTTCGTTCCTGTAGGTGTTTCTAATATATAATTCTTATACACCATTATTATTATTAATTAAACGTTCGTATGCTCGTCCTCAATCACATGAAAATTACCTTGTACTCTTGCATTAGTTAATTTTTAAGGCGAAAAAATCCAAACAAAAAAACTCTCCTCAGTTTCTCCAATTTAAATATTCAGACATATTACAAATTGCAATAAATGTACATACTATACATATATATATAAATAAATCTACATATAATTGTTTTTGCAATTGTTACTATATTACCAAAAGTTGTTTGATATAAAACATGTGTCTGGATATGCAACGTTAGCTAGATTTCGGTTGCATTCATTGTTCACACAAATATTTTGTGTTGGCATGTTTTCTATTGCAGATACGTTTTCTTTATTTTATGTTTGTATATTTCGTTAAGAAAATTATTATTTAGTGAAAAGTTAATTGATATTAAGTATTTGAAATTATATAGAAGAACACACTATCTATATACATTTACATACATACATTACATACATATGTAAATACAGTATTAAATATTTGTTCTACATCTGTTTATGAATATTGTATTAACTTTGAAAAGTTAATTGATATTAAGTATTTGAAATTATATAGAAGAACACACTATCTATATACATTTACATACATACATTACATACATATGTAAATACAGTATTAAATATTTGTTCTACATCTGTTTATGAATATTGTATTAACTTTTCAAAACATGCGTTTCAGTTTTATTTTTTGAATCACTAATTTTTTTGAACAAATATCGCGTAAATGAGGAAATTTTCTAAAAATTCAAATTAATTTGAAAGAAAGGCATTACACAAATATTCAATTCATTTTGAGGAATTTTTATGTTTTTGTTCATTTGAAAAAAAAATAGGCGGTCGAAAAAAGTATTCTTAGTCATGCCATGTCATAACCGTTATTTTCAAATTTCGTGAGTTACATATGTTCGATTTTTTTCTGTTATGTTGGTACACATGTCTGTTATATATGTTGGTAATATCAGCCATTTTGGATTGACAGTTTGTTTTTGACAGATAAAAAGGTTAGTCGTGTTTTGGTGTGCTCTTCGATTTTTTACTATTCGAAAAAATGGATCAAAGGAACTGTATTAAGTTTTGTGTAAAAAATGCAATTAAATGCGCAAGGACATTTTAAATGTTGACTGTGACGTTTGGCGAGTCTACTATGAGCAGAACACAAGTTCAATTGTGATAAAACCGGTTTAAGGAAGGCCGAGAAGATGTCAATGACGATGCTCGTCCTAATCGCCCGAGCACGTCAACAACCGATGAAAACATTGAAGCAGTGAAGAAAATGATTTTTGATAATCATCAAATCACTATCAGAGAGGTTGCTGATGATGTTGGCATATCGTTCGGCTCATGCCAAGAAATTTTTACGGATGTTTTAGGCATGAAAAGTGCGGCAGCGAAGATTGTTCCAAAATTGCTAAATTTTGAGCAAAAACAACGTAGCATGGACATCGCTCAGGAGCTGTTGAACATCGTGACGAATCAAGGGTGTATGGCTAAAACATTGAAACCAAAGCCCAATCATATCAATTGAAACGTCCAGAAGAGCCAATACCGAAAAAAGCACGTCAAGTTCGGTAAAATTTGAAGGTTTTGCTCACTGTTTTTTTCAATTTCAATGGCGTGGTGCATCATGAATTCTTGCCACAAGGTCGTATGGTCAATAACGAATACTAACTTGAAGTTATGCGCCGTTTGCGCGAAGCAATTTGTCAGAAACGCACAGAATTGTGGAAAAACCAATCATGGATTTTGCACCATGATAACGCACCAGCTCACACATCTATGTTTGTGCGTGAGGGGTTTTGGCCAAAAAGAAAACCGTTATCATGCCTCAACCACCGGACTTGGCCCCCGCTGACCTTTTCCTCTTCTAAAAACTGAAGACACCGATGAAAGGAAAGCGTTTTGCTACGATTGAGGAGATAAAAGAAAAATCTAAACAGGAGCTGTTGTATATTATATCTGAGGGGACAATATAGTTATTGATGAATAAATAAATACTTTTTGAAAAAATTTAAAATAACGGTTATTTTTTGATCAGACCTCGTATAAAGCGAAATAACTCCATACAATCGGAAGAAGGCATGCGATACACCTGATTCAAATTATACTGATTTTAACCTTATCCATTTGATTTTGAACAAAAAAACTAAGGGCTCATAATATACAAACTGTAAATTTGTTTTTTAAATAAGTTTAAAAATACATCTGTATTTAATTCAAACTTTGCGATATTTAATAATAATAATATAGGTACATATATTTTTTTAAATAAATGTAATTTTTCTTCCACAATTACTCGTAGATTAAAAAATGTTTGAAAATAATTTTGTTCAAAAAAGAGCAATTGTCTTAAATTCTTTAGAGCCTTTGTGCTAATACATATGTTCAGCATTAAGACAATAATGTTTAGTGGGTGAAAGTGAAAGTTTTTTATAAAAAACAAATATCGACTACCTATATCGAATAACTAAGATTTATAAAAGTTTAGAGATCCCTAAGTAGGGAAGTATGTCAACCAACAATATTGTTGGTTACAATAAATTTACAATAAACTAGATTTAAGCCATAAATTTGTAAATTGAATATTTGATTTGTTTAAAATACATATATTTATTATTAATTTCGTAATAACGGTATAAGTGACATTATTTTTTACAACTCTGCTAGGCCAATAGAAAAACGTACGAAATAAAACAACCATGTCCGGTTGATTTATTTAGTAAACTGACATAGGGCACGTACATCTGGTAGAAAAATGAAAATTTAAGGAAAGCAAAAGTTAAAATATTTTTATGATTTAACACCTAAATAAAATTAATAAATCAAAATGAACACCTTAAAGATTTTAACGAATATCTTGAAAGCCAACGACGCTGGTCTTATTAGCTGTAATAAACACTTAAAGCAGCAACAGTTGTGGTGTTTAAAACGTGCAGCAAACTATTCCACAGCTGTCTTTATACGTAACATTGGCGGCTCAGCCCACCCAGATACAATTTACAGCAATAAAGATTGTTTTAAACAACAAAGTCTGCTATTGCCACAATTACAAACCCATGCATGTGCTCCAATCTATAATACACGCTGTCAATTTGGCACAAATAATGCACCTGACAGAGCTAACAAGTCCGATACCAAATCAGCAGCCATCACAGAAGTTGACTTATTTGGCGAGACTTCGAAATTGGGTTTGTTTGCTAAATTTAAGCTTATGTATAAGAAATACTGGTATGTGTTGATACCAGTGCATGTTGTGACTTCAGCTGGATGGATGTGTGGTTTTTATTATTTGTCTAAAAGGTAAGTAAAGGTCAAATGCACTTAATAGCATTGCTTTAAAATTTTATTTATTTAAGCGGAGTAGACGTACCATCACTATTACAATACATACATCTAAGTGAAACCATCATAGAAAAAGTACAAAGTTCCAATTTGGGTCATTGGGCTGTGGCTTATTTGTGCTATAAAGTGGCCACACCAGTACGTTATGCAGTCACATTGGGTAAGTGATTGAAACATAGCAATAAAGCAACTTATTTAATGGATAATTATTTAAAATGCAGGTGGTACCACCGTTTCTATTAAATACTTAGTGCAACAGGGTCATATTAAGCCAATGCCCACCAAAGAAGAACTTGTTCGCATGTATGAAGACCAAAAAGCCCACAGAGCTGCTGTTAAAGCCAATGCCGAGAAAGAACAACAACAAGACCAAAAAAACAAATGATTTTATGATATACACTGCAAATTTAAATCGAACAAACCCAAATAAAGTTACAAAATCAATTTGCAGTGAGATCTTTAAAAATCGTTGAAATAATAGTCCCACAAAGAGTCGAAGAAATATCAATTTCAAATACTCATCCTGCTCCTACCATTTCCCATATAAAAAGATAATAATCTTTTAAGTGATTAAAAATTATCTCTTACAACATAAAGATAACTATAGACAGAGTGTTTTTGTTATTTATTTCCTCAAAGAGATCGTCAATATCACGCTTAAATTGAATGAAAACTAATGTAATGATATCCTTTAGAAATGAAATTTATATTTTTTTAATATTTATAAGTAGAGTTCTGTTAATAAAGCTCTCTGATCTAAATTTTCAAAAATAAGCAATATAATTTATGTTTTGTGTTATTATATAAAGCAATTTGTTTGTCTTGAAAATTTTATGACAAAGAGAGTCGAGCAATTTATTTTGCAATTACCAAAACTAATAATTGCCTAAGTTTAGCTTTATTAATGTTATATTTTAACAATAAAACGTATATTAAAATACTACGCTAAAAAATTAATTTTAAATTGTGTTAAAAAGAAGTATTTCAAAAAATATATGACGTTTTATTAAAATATTTCAAATTAGGGTTTCTATCAAAAAATAATTGGGGTTTAGTTTAGAAAATTCCCAATATTTATAATTAAATTAGCGGACCCGGCGAACTTCGCCTCCCGCCAATTTTAAGCCTTCAGACAAACTTTAGAGTAATAATATAATACAACAGGAATAATTTCACACAAAATTTCGTACAAAAAAAATCAATTTTCCGACTTTTGCGGAGAAATTTTCCGCAATTTCCCATGACTTACACCAAGAACTTTCTATTTTTCCATTAAGGAATAATTTCACACAAAATTTCGTACAAAAAAACAATTTTCCAATTTTTCGACTTTTGCGGAGAGATTTTCCAATTATCCGCATTTCCGCAATTTCCCATTATTTACACTAAAAAATTTATATTTTTTGATTTGGAAAGCCATTAAGGAATAATTTCACACAAAATTTCATTCGATTTTAAATTTTTTCCGACTTTTCCGGAGGGATTTTCCAAAATTTTCTTCCGTAAAAAACTTCTCGAAAATACGAACAACTGACAAAAAATTTTACAGAAATCGGCCTAGCCATTCTCTTTTTATGAATTACTATACATTTTTTACACCATTTATATATATATATATATATAGATTTAAATTAGTACATACTCATACAAAAATACAAGGGGGTTATTGTGTATTCCGATTCGAAAAGAAAATTGTTAGAATTTGTCATGGTGCAACTATACAAGGTGAGCGCAAATCGACAACAAATACAACACAAAACAGAAACAACAGGCATACACAACAACCCCCCAGTCCATGCCACCAGTTAAAACAATGTTTCGATACATATGTATATAAAAATTGAAATACAATGAAAATATCTTAAACAGATTTTTTTTTACAATTCAAAAATACACATTTATTTATTAAGCATTTCATTTAGAAACCAATACCATACTTATTTCATATCGTATTATTAACTGGACATGTATTTACATCTATATCTAACAATTCAGTCCTTTGTGATAACGGTTTCGTTATCAGAATGTTAAAATCCAAGTGCTGTACACGGCCCTCCTTCTTACTGCGATAATCTAACATCATATCTTTGAAAATTTGGAAATTACTAAAAGAATACAATAATTCGAAAATTTCTGAATCAAAAACCCCTAAAGTATTTGGTAGGGATTCATGTAAACTGCAATTTGAGAAAAATATAGTTTTCGTTAATATCTGTTAATTTTTTTAATTGAGAGAGTTCCTCTTACTTTAATTCTTGAGCAAATTTTTCCATATCGAAATTATTCATAGATCGGTTTAATTCATTCATAAAGAATGTCTCAAATGTTGTGGTGTATTCCTCAAATATTTCCATATATTCCAATTTGTTTTCATCGTTGTCCTCAATTTTCGACCAATATTTTTCCAAGAATTGTTCGTGTAAGTTTAGGAATTTCTCTTTCAGAACAATGTCTTCTATGCGTCCAATGACTTCATCGAAATATTCATTTACCGATGTTTTACACACTATATCGACATTAATATCTTCGCTATCGCTAGAATCCATTGTAAAAATGTATTCTTTTTAAATTTTTTTTAGAATTTTTTAAGGTTTTAAAAATATATATATGTACAACATACTCGTATGTATTTAGTTTAGTTTTTTTTTTCGTAAATACTTGTTTAATATATGTAAACAAAGGTTTCCAAGGTAACCGAAGAAAATTATTATTATTCCCCGAATTGCAGTCATCGGAAAAAGTTTTACTCATGGTTTAACTATACAATGAACTTGGAATATTGAATGACACATCAAAATGGTGCTCAATTTAGACCACTGCAAAATCGTTTCCATTGAAAAACACTTAACAACTAAACATTTTACTGAAGTTAGATTGTTTTATATAATATTTGAAAGTATAATATAAAAGTAAATGGAAATTTTATTACGGCTTAAATCAAGATCGTGACACTGGCTTGGTTTTAACAATTTTTTTACAGATGATATCTTATTAATTTTTATACTTAAAAATGCAAAAAATTTTATCCACTCTCTTATAATTTACGAGTTATTCACCTTTAAAGTTTTGATATATAACTGGAAATATCAACTATACCAGTTAATATATCTGGTCAACATGGGTACCATTTGAAAGGACGAAATGGTATATGTCAAATGAAAGCCTGAAAAGTCCTCTACAAAATTGTATATAACATAAATTATCATTAAATGGGTTAATTTTTGAGATATCATCACTTTTGTAAAAAAAAACTCAATATAAAAAATATAAATTCAGTTGTAGGCTCACAATGGGTTAATATATTACGCTATATTATATATGTATCATTCGGCATTTTCGATCACTTTCAAAAAACGGTATCCATATTGACCAGATACTTATATTATCTTATTGTAATCGTAAATAAACGTACTTTTTGAATAAATTCAATAGTGTTATAGTTTATTAATAAAATAATGCATAAAAACGTCACCAAAGTTGAAAATTTTTTGAAAAATCTACAAAATTTGTGTTTGCTCGACAATAACACCCAAATATCTCAAGTTTTCTTAGATAAATTAATTATCAAAGAAAGATCTCAGTTTCTTCTATCCAAATCTAGTAAGAAATTGAAAATCGGATCATTATCAACAAAATTACAGACTTATAAGTGCTCAAAGGTACAAAAACAGGTTTTAAAAAAATCCGGATTTTGGAGACAAGCCCTACAAGAAAAATAATATCCGGTCCCAGGGTTTTTGGACTGTCGCACCCTGTAATAAATAAATTTAAAACATATAACATAAAACATATGTATGTAGCATGGTGCAACTATACAAGGTAAGTGCAGTAGCCCAGCTGACTGACTTTGTTTACAATTTACTTACAATATCAAAAGTAACACTTTTTCAAGTATCTTTGACAGTAGTACATTATTTTACACAAACAAAATTCCCGTTGATTCTGTTTTGTGTTGTCGATTTGCACTCAACTTGTATATTTGCAACATGATATGTAGTTTAGTTTTTGCTTATTAACAAATTCTCTGTTTAGTTTAAATTTGTAGCACAACACTTTAATTATTGATCATTTGTTTTTTATTGTAAAATTTAATATCAAATCGAATGTTTTTAATTTTCTTTTTTACTGTTCACAAAGTAGCGGTAAATTAAAAGAAGCACAAGAAGAGTGATATTTTGATACCAATAATGGTGAAAAGTACAATTGTACAAACTTTGCCATCCCTGTTCATAATACATACATACAGCAGTGATGTCAACTTTTTAGAAGCTTAAAGCATCCAGAATTTTTAAAAAGCTAAATTTTGAATAAACCTGGGGGGTTACTCTCTATTGCGATGCGAAAGCAAATTCGATGCGTAAGAGAATCAATTTGTACGCTTATCGCATCGAATTTGCTTTCCCCCTGGAATTATAAAATTTTTAATATAATAAACGCGTTGACTAAATTTTGTTCATTTATTATTGTAAATATTGATTTTATATAAATTGTGTTTATTGGAATTATAGAAATTTTTTTTTAACGTCCGAGATTCATTACTGTAGAAAAATTCATAGAAATGTATACTTTACATATTAAGGCTGAATATTAAACCAAAATGTCCAAATGCAAATGGATACAATGAATAACTACTAGTTATATTTACATATACATATATTAAAAGCGTGTTTATTTATTGCAAATATCAAAACCATTATCTGGATTAAAAATATGATAATTTTATAACACTTTGATAAAAATGTTTTATACAAATCAACTATTAAATACATAAATCTGTAAACCACAACCATACAATAAACACACATTATCATCGGCTAAGGCTACTCCTTTAATATCAGCAACACAGGAATAAAAACTATCTACTACTTCACCCGTACTTAAATCAAGTTTGTTAAGAACTTGATCTACACCGCTGGTAAAACCATAACGACCATTTGAACTCAAGGCGCTAGCACACACTTGGGCTGTATGTAGATAAGCTTTGTGAAATTTCCCTAATATTGTAAAATCTAAATCTTTTAAAGACAATTGTGTATATGAAACAGCTTGATCATCTCCGCCACTCAAAATTTGAAGAGATCTCTTTGACGTATCATATTTAATGGATAAACCATTTATGCCACTGGAATGGTGTTGCAATTGGTACAAACATGTCGAAAGGCTGCTATCGTAAAACTTTATGAAGCCATCAGTGGCGGCCACTAAAACATAATCTATTTCGGCTATATACCTCAATTGCAAAATACATTTACCGTAGAAATATTGTTTTGCTAAAGTTATTTTAAATGTTTTCAAGTTAAGTTTCAAATGACGAATAAAGCCATCGGAACATCCCACATAAATTTCATACTCCTCCTTAGTGAGAACTTTGACATCCAAAGACATTAACCGTGTCTCTGGATTAAAATTATAAGACTGGTCCTTTGATTTATTGTCGCTATCCTGCTTCAAAGTATAATTGATCAATTCATTGATATGAAAATTACTATTATTTACTTTAGTTACGCACAGTTGAGCTCGACCGCCACCGGAAAATATTATGAATTCCTTTTCATTTAAAGACAAGACTTTCAGGGCTCTTATATTTGATATATGATTATGTAATTCCTTGTGCTCTTTGAGCCCTGTTTGGTGGTTGAAAGTATGAATTTTTAAAAGATTATCATCACCCGCCGTTACTGCTATCTGAGCTGAGAGGGAAGAAGTTTGGGGTAATATTTCCATTATATTACAGCATGATATATGCCAACGCTTAGCCAAAGGCAGAGTGGTTAACTCCTTGTTTAACAAAGGCATTTCGTAGAAACGAACTCTTTTATTTTTTATAAAAACTAGAGAGATTTTATAGTCTTCTAAGTTTATTACAAAATGCCAACATCTGTGTCCACCACCACAGGGCAATTGCAACAAGAAATCGTATTCTTTACACCAAGCCACAAAGTGATTGTCGTTAAATCCCAAAAAAACTTCTAAATCATTGTACAACTTCTCAATATGCTCTACCCAAGACACTGGTAGATTCTGGCGGTAGCATGTTTGGATTGTAGTGTTAAAAAAATCAATTGAAAACACATTGAGTGCACCATCATGACCAGTTGAACGTATTAAGGCTGAATTCGATGTCTCTTCTAGGCAATGAAGATTAGTGGCTCCTAAATTACCATGAGGATGTTTAATAATATGTTTCAATTCATATTTATCGTTTTCTGGCTGTAGCTTGTACAACAACAAATTGCCCTGCCTGTTGCTTATCACAATATGTTGCTGTTTATGCAGCAATGCAGCAGTTGTTAGCCAAGGTTCTTTACATTTAGGTAATTCTAAATATTGCTTATTATATGCAGATCCCATAAATATTAAAGAATTACCCTGATCATCACATATTATATATTGGTCTTTGCTGAAAAACACAAAAGATCGTATCACACTATTAAGCAACTCTTCATCCTGTATTACAAAGACTTCTCCACTATTCTCTTGACACTCCAATAAAATCAGGTGCTTGTAACCACAAATAGCTATACGGGTTTTAAATACTTCCATTACAGTACATTTAAAGTCCACTTTTACTGGGACCTTTTCCCAATTCAGCCATTCATCTCCTTTGAGTCTTGATGTCATTAAATTGTTTTGATTTGTTACGCCAATTAAATGCTTTGCAGTTAGAAATTTTACTTTAGCTATGTACTCCGTAGAATTTCCGTCTGTCAGTGCTGGCAGTAGTGTATCCTTTTGAAATTTTTGGGTTTCTTTTAGAACTTGGTCTAAGCCATAACCCACCAAATTTGCTATGGAGCCAATGGTATATATGGTTTTAGTATTATTATCATAGACAAAGTTCCAAATTGTTGCTCCATATTGCTGGCGTCTTTTAAACAGGAGTTGTCCATTTTTATGCCATAGACAAAAATAAGAATCCTCTCCCACACTGAGAGCATAGACATTAGGACCTAGAAACGCCAGAATAAGAAAGTAATTAGGTATTTCTTACTCTATTTTAGTTTTGTATAAATTAATTTTATTTTTAAGCTAATAATTTTTAGAGGAGTTCTTACCATCAGTAATAATACGACCTTGAAATACTCTAGCCACATGACCGTAACCACTGGACAATGCTTGAAGAGTTGATTCGCTCCAATTTAATTCAGTTGTAAATTCTACTCTCCACCATTTTATGGCGCGATCATCGCTGGTTGTTATAAGACATTGTGAATGATGGTCATAGTCAATTGAAAAGATGACACCATTATGAGCTGAAATACGGTGTAATAACGGAGACAGTTTGGGTTTAAGTGGCTGAGTTGTATTTTCTTCATACTTTGAAGGCTGCCATATGAGTAATTCACCAAAAGCATTACCGGCAAATACTACCAATTCACTCCACTTATCACCAAATAAATGGGCACAATATAACGTTGATTTGTCTGTGCAAGAGACTCGTTCCTTAAGACAACACTCTCTGTCAGCAACATTATAGGAAAATCTTAATATTATGCTATGAGCTGTTAATAGCACAATTTTTTGCGAATCATTTACGAACAAACCACAACTAATCCAATCACTTAATTCAGCTCTATAGAATTCATTAAATGCATAGTTGTCATTGTATGTCAACAGTATAAACTCTTTTTCTCCATAAATTAATAAAAGTTTTACACTTGCAGTCTGTGTCTTCCTTATACCATGAATTTTATTTGTAAGTTTTATGTCCAGCACTTGTGTCTCAAACACATTTTCTTTAGTGGCATTTTTTCTATACAAATGTAATTCATTGCCTTTACCTGTGAACATAGTGGAAGAAACATAAATTATTATTAACATTTTTAGGGAATTATTAAGATACTTACCGGTTATTATGGTATTTTGATCAAGAATTTCGATGGCAATCGAATCTGCCACTGTTTCTATTACTTTGCCCATGTTGTCAACACATGTTAGGAACAAAACTGAAACCAACATGTTTGATGTTAATTATTTTTAGTAATTGATACTTTTTATGCAACTGTGTGTTTTCTTATCAACACAACAGCTGTTCATTATTTCAGTGATGGCAATGGTTTAAAATATATCGCCGTTAAATAATCGAGTTTAAATGTTAAAAAAATGCAAAATCCATATACATAATTTAAAATTTCTTATTTGCAACAAGAATTTTTATTTAAGCCCTTAGCAAAAAATATTTTTATTTGTTTCGAAATTTACGATTCCATATGTAATTTTAATTTGCTACCCCATGGTGTCTTATGTTTTGCTGGATCTTTAAAGATAGCGATGTATATCTGTCTCTTATATACCCCATAGTGTATTATATATATTCTAGATCTTTAAAAATAGCAATGTCTGTCTACCTCTTACATAGACAGAATTCGACTATGCCGAATAGAATTTCCAAAAACCGACAAGAATACCGCATTTTCGATTTTTAAAATTTTAAAAACGATTGTTTACGGGTTTTTAGCAGTTTTGGGCAAGTTCGTTATTTATTACTCAATTTTAACTTAAATTGTAAGGAGTATGATTCATATTTTTAAAGGAATTGGTAATATTATTTATAGGAAGGCCCAAATATGGGCTAGAAGGTTCCTTGTTTCCCATACGAAAGACATGTTATTTCCCGTAAATAATTGACGTAATACTTAAGTATATGCTTATAAGTATATATATATATTACAAAATAATCTATCCAATCTAATTTTTCAATTGCATTACACTGTGCAACAAATTCAGGTTAGCAAAAGTAAGGTCGATTCTGAGAGTGAGGGGTGAAAGTAGAGGCTAAATTAGACCCGTATCGCGGCGTTTGTTTATGTTAGTTTGAATTTTTTTTTAATCGACCTTCGAAATTTGCAGTCAAATGCCGATTTTCATCGACTAATTGATATTTTTTAAATCTGTAAAAGCCAAATTATTGCTAGAGACCTGTGCAACAATTTAATTTGGCTTTTACAGATTTAAAAAATATCAATTAGTCGACGAGTTGTAGCCAAAAAACCATATAAACAATATGCTGAAATAAACCGGATTCTTTTTATCGTAATATTCAAGTAATGTCCACATTATCTAGCGGAAGCACTCCATTGCCATTCTCTTCAACAATGCTGGCAGTTAAAATAAGACGCCGTTAAGTTTAAATAAATACAGTAGACGCTCGTAAATTAGAACTCTCGGATATTCGAATCCTTCGGAAATTGGAATTAACGTTTTTAGCACACTACATGCTCTAAAATTAGAACCATCAGTTCTAATTTCCGAGAGCGTTTTTATTTTTGGTTTGTTTTCAGCACTGAAAAATTGTTTTTATGGTTTTTATTTAGCTTCCACACATTAAAAAAGGGGAATCCCATGTTACTAACATATGTAATTTTTATTGTCAGTGAATTTTTGTTCATTATTGTGTGCTATTTGAAAAGCGTAGTCATATTTCGGCAGCTTTAAGTTGAAATTTTTATACATATGTATAGTATACGTATTTTTAAAATACGTTTTTTTCTTTAATCTGTGATGAATTTTAATAATATTGTATAAATTAAAAAATCTTTGCAGTAGTGTTTCTTTTTTGTGCATTTTCTAAACAAAGATGCACTTTTATGTTGCTTTTTATTGAAAAAAAAAAACCTTTGGAAATTAGAATTTTTTGAAAATTAGAATTACAAGCATCTACTGTAATGCATTTTCGATTTTTTTTTGGAAATTTCCTAATAATATAATAAACAGTTTGTTTTTCACTTCCAAATATTGTGTTACAATTCGTTGGAAAGGCTTTTAATACAGGACTTAGTATACGGGATAAAGGTAAACAGACTTTGTTAAAGGTAAAATTTTAAACGCGATATAAAGCTAAAAAACGGCACAGATAGTTCATTAAATAGGTATATCTGAGAGATTTAAGCGTTTTTCTATATGTGTGGGTTTTTATTTAAATCTCAAACATTTCTTGACCGACTTTTAATACCTAAATTTCCTTGATTATACATGATATATTGATACCACATTTTTATCACATGAACACAGACATCGCTAAGTTTACTCCGCTCCAGAGTACCTAAATATACATACATAAATTTATTTTATAGACTCGCAAATTATAATTGTGAAAACAGACTTATATTTACAGATCCTTACTACTTGTGGTGAATATAATAAAAATTGAACTAAAAGACCACATTATAGAAGTTTAAGCAACTGGACTCAAAAATTATGTTTAAAAATTTTTATTTTAGAACATATTGCTATCGAGAAAAAACAAATACATACATAATTTTTTGGGCGACTTTGTTGAGTGTACTTGGGAATTTTAAATAAACATTTGTCATTTTTATCTAATCATTACTAATGCAATTTTAAATTTCTTGTTACTGATTATTTTTATTGCCAAACAAAAACGTCAAGATCAAACCAGATAAAACTGTAAGTAGGGTATAATTTTTAAACACCTGAAGTACATATCGCACCCTAAATACAAAAGGGTCACAACTCAAAATTTTTTAAAACTGACGTTTTTTTCAATAACTTAATTTAGAGTACACATCTCCAACTATTGCAAAAATTTCTTTCATTATCTTCTTTAACTGGAAAAATACAGTTGTATCTATTTTTATGTGAAGTGTATTGATTGTGCACGATGCAGTTTTTTATCTCTCTTGAAAATTTTAGTATTTTGAGTTGTGACCCTTTTGTATTTAGGGTGCGATATGTACATGTTATTAGAACTGCATGCAGGTTGTTTAAACTTGTACTAAATAATTAATTTTATTCAAATATTTTATATCTAATATTTTCGTTCTTATGTTTTCATTTTAACTTAGACCATAAAAACAAACAAATCTTTTCAGTGACATTATTCTGCGCAAAAATGAACGAACGAGCGAGCAAGCGTACACCACTTCTCCATATCCATACTTATGTACAATCAATAGAAAATCATATACAAAAAATCAAGTCACACGACTTATGGCTGGTGAATAATGTGATTTTATATTTTACGAGCATTGTTTTAAAAGCGAAGACTTGCATGACATACGTATGTTTATATGTATGTACATATGTATGTATGTACGAATATGTACATATTTCGATGAATTGAACAACGCTTAAACTATAAAACTGAATTATGCTAATGTGTCAGTGACTGACTGGATTTTTGCGTCAGTCATTCATTGCTGGTTTTTAGTCGGTGGGTTAGTTTTTATACCCTTCACCTTCATGAGAAGGGTATAGGTATAAGTTTGTCATTCCGTTTGTAATTTCCACAATATAATTTTTCGACCCTATGAAGTATATACATATATTCTGGATCCTTATAGATAGTGGAGTCTATCAAGCCATGCCCGTCTGTCTGTCTCTTGAAATCAATTTTCTGAAGTCCCCAGATATCTTCGGGATCCAAATCTTCAATAATTCTGTCAGACATGCTTTCGAGAAGTTTGCTATTTAAAATCAACAAAATCCGTCTATAAATAACGGAGATATGAGCAAAAATCCGGGACAACCTCTGAAAATTTCATCAAGAAAACTTAACAGTGTTCGAAAACTTTAAGTGTGTTCTTAAACCGTAATATAAGTGTGTAAAAAGACAGTGTGTTCATTTTTAATTGTGTTTGTGTACATTTAAATAAATCCGGTTTATTTAAAGTAAATAAACCACAGTTTTTAAAAGGTAAAAACGTAACAATATAATATATATGTATGTATATAATATAATTATGCATCCACAACACAGGTGAAGGGTATATAAGATTCGGCATGGCCGAATATAGCACTTTTAATTGTTTTTTTTTTTAATTTTGTGTGATAAAATAATGTGCGAGTATGTATATGCACACTATATACAGTATACATATATTTGTTTATAATATATCTATATATGCATACATACATATATATTTAAAAATAAAAAAATACCTACAATATTAAAAAAACTGAATAAGAGCGATTTTATTTATAACGTTAAAAGAAATTATCTGTAATTATGTGCATGTATGGATATATTTACACATGGATGTATGAAAATATGTATGTAATAGGTTATGTATGTACCTATTACATACATATATAAATAATTCTGTTTTTTTTTTAATTTAAAGCAGAACGAGCCCCTCTTTTGTACAAAGGTATACACTGTATTTATCCCTTCTATTTTATTACTTTCTTGCTATTGTTATTTTTGTTTCTTTTTATTGGATATAGGTACCTACTTACTTACATACATAGATGGGTACATAAATTTCATAAGAGCAATGTAAAGTTTTATTCAAACAAGTGTTATTTTCGAATTATGTTGCCAAGTAGAGTTAAAGTTAAATATTTTCCGTTTTTGTAGTTTCAATTTGGCATTTAACGTACATACATACATCTATAAATACATATATGTATGTAAATGTGTGATCACAATTCAGAATTGAAACAAGTTTTACGAACTTTATATTTTTAGATTTTGTGTTATCAATAATGTGCTTTTAATAAAAGAGGAGAGTTTACTTTTAATCGGGTTTTTATACGGTCTGTGTCTGGCGGCATTTAAATACTACGTAGATTGTGAAAAATTTACATACATATGTATGCCTGAATTAATGCTAATTAACCGCCAATGGCGACAACAACATTGTAATCTATAAAAACTATTCTGCTATGTAATAAGTGAGCGTTTCTCTTACTGAATACCATAGATACTTTCTGAAGATGCTTCAACAAAATCCCTTTTAAATATCACAATTGTGGCGAATAAGTAGTAACATTTTTTTTGGTCAAGTATATTTTTGTTTTGCGATTTAAATAACTACAGTCGGGCCTCGATTATCCGTCATTCGGTTAACCGGTAACCCCGATTAACTGTGATGGAAAAATATCAGTCTATTGTTTTTGTGTGCAATGTTTTCAAATTGTTTGCTTCGATTAACCGTTATTACCTCTTTTATCCGTGATGGCAGAATTTTTTTATAATAAACATGAAAACGGGAAATTCCCTTGTTTGCATACGATGCCTCAGAAGCATTTAAAAGTGATTAGAGTAATTTTGAAATTTAGGAAGTAAGCGTGATTGATCTAATCAAAAATACGAGTTTATTTTTTTAATATAAATATGTATTTATGTACACCAATGTTCATTTGTTAAATAATAAAAGTATTTAAAAACTTTATAATCAAAATTGTTATTCGATTAACCGTGAAAATCGATTATCCGTAATGCTGCTGGTCCCAACCATCACGAATAATCGAGGCCCGACTGTATGTATGTACGAGAACGTATTCTGAAATGTATACGGGGCCAAACTCATGATTTTATACATTAATACGTGTTAGAAAACAAATATGTATATAGGTATACACAAAAATTCCTTACACGCTGAATATTTTAAATATGTTAAGACTACTAAATTTTAAGTCATATCCATAGAAATTGTTTATTCATATTCAATACATGTTTTAATGTGGTGTTAGCAACAGATTTAAAATGTTTAATTTATTTTAATAGAATTAATAAAAACTAATAAAGCGTTACTTTAAATTGTATCTGTAGGTATATGGATATTTTTGTTTTTCTGAATAATAGTGACAATTTCTGACAAAATTATGTGAAATCTTTCTAGTACTAGAACATGTTAAAATGTTTATGGACATAAAACTTGTAATAGAACATTCCACAACTTTCTAAAGAGTTTTATTACAGTGCAAGCTCGGTATTCGCGACTACCCATTATCGCGACGAAAAACGAGTTCTATTTTCGCGACTTTTATCTGTTTTTTTTTTAAATTTGTTACAATGTCTATAACCAAAAAAGGTGAATCCCCGTCTTTTGGTTTATTAACCTTTTTGGATGATTTTGATTGTGAATTTTGTCAGTTTATTCGTGTCATTTGTTGTGTAAATACATTTCTTAATATGGGAACATATTTTAAAGCTAACGATTTCTTAAAAATTAGATATGTATTTTAAAAAAAATTTGAAAGTGGAGATTCCATAAATTCAGTTTGCATGAATTACAAGATGCATAAATCTTCGGTTTACCGCATTATAAAGCAAGAAAATTCATTAAAATGCATCGATAGACATATGCATACAATGGGCTTTGGAAAATGATAAGCCGACAACTGCACTATATGAACTACGTGATTCAGCCAATTTGCCAAAAAAGCAACTCAAAATCTCCAATTTCTTTAACAAACTTTAAAATGTAAATATATCAATAAAAACAACTTTAATTTTAAAAAAAATTACATACAATTTTTCAATAAAATTTTGAGTTCTGTTATCGCGAAAATTCAGTTTTGGCGACTGGCCTAGTTTTTAATTAGTCGCGAATACCGAGCTTGCACTGTATAAACATTTAAACTGATTTTTTTTATTATAAACATTTAAACTGAATTTTACTCTGTATGTCCAACAGTATTTAAAATAGTGAATTGTTGCTAAATACATATGATGTGAGTTTTGAGATTGTGAGTGAGATTGGTTAGGATACATAATCCGGAAATGTTTCACGGGAAACTTCGTGAATTTCTTTTAATGACAATATTGGGATTCATTCTGATGAGCAAATTTGTTGGCAATCAAATATTTCTTAAATTTGGGTTTAATATTACCAAATTTTTGCCAGCTCAACTAAAATTGTTTTGTATAACAGAAAAATTCTATTATTAAATCAATCATTGTAAAATTTTTATTTTCTGTTAAAATGTGATAGCGATATATTGGATATTGAAATATATAAATATATAAAACATTTTTATATAAATATTAAAAGTAACCTAATTGCTTTAAAAAACAAATTATAGAATATTAAAAAAAGGTCGAATAAAAGAACTAAATAATTAATGTATTATTTTTAACATTTTAATTTTTCAATTATTCACAAACAGCTGATCAAAACAAGAAATTGACGCGTCAAAAGCGTGGCATGTAACTTGAAGTTAGAAAAGTATGAAATGCTCAGAAAGCGTGAAAGCATCCAAGCGTAAAAAGCGTGGTAACTTAAGCTTAAGCATTTATCTGCTTGGTCTTGGTAGATTTCTGTACGATTCATTTATATACGATTTCATTTATAATTGTCAAACTATACAATAAACATTTTAATGATTTGTTAAATGATTTACATATTAAAAATTCCGAGGAATCAGGTTTTTTATTATTGCCGGAAAATTGATTAGTTCCTAATTTACGGAAATGACACATTACACAACAAACAATGAGTCTATCGCAGATTAGTCCCTTTAAAATATGTCACAAATATCTGATGGATATATTGACACAAGGTTTGGGTGTCAATATATCAGGCATACATATGCATATGTATATGTACGTTAGAGTTTTTTGTACATATTTAAAATTAGTAAAATCATTTCATAAATAATTAAATTTATTGCCACTTTTTAAAAGAGAATGAAGATTACTTGACTTGAGTACATATTTAATCTTTCCACCATGTATATGTATGTAAATCGAGTGATTTCGAAATTTTTTACTACGTGTTAAGCTTAAATGAAACTAGTTTATCCTTAATAATGTTACACTGTGAACAGCCCATATACCTATTACACTATTTAATCACATTCAAAAGTTCATTTATTTCATAACAACAGACCAGACAGACCCTCATGCTTATAATTATGTTTGCACATTGTTGTTGTCATTTGTAGAATTTATTAATTAAAAAATAAATTTCTCATAGTTCAATGATTCAATGTTGGTAATTAAACAAATAAATAAAAATGTTTTTCTTATCAGCAACGTTCGAAAAAAAAACCTCCTACAAAAAACATAAGTGATGCCAAATTCCAGACTAAAACGTAATAAGCATTTGTTTGTCTACTTTATCTAGAGTCGGCGGTTAATAAAATATAATTTCTGTTTTTAAAACTACGACAAAAGTACTTGAAATAAAATGTAGAGGAAAAAATGAGAGATATACATACATACAAGTACATACATACATATAAAAAGAGGGTGTGTGTGGGTTTCTAATCAAAATAAACGTGATTTTCGTATTTCAAATATAGAATATGCCATTATACACATATTCATTTAGTTTAATATAAATACATATGTATGTACCTTTTATATACATACATATATTCATATATATTCCGCATTTATTTGGATGATAAAGTATATATGAATGTATTTATACATTCAATATTACGCACATAAGCTGAATACGTTAATTTTATGTTTGTGCTTTCTTTTGAATTTATCAATTGAAATGTTTACCTTTTTTTGTTATTAAACAATAACAAATCATTAAGCTATGTGTCCACGATCGTCAGATATTACAACGTTGTCAGAAAAATGTGTAGAATTTGTCTAACAACCGTGTAAACTTAAAATTTTTGTCTTTCAACGTTGTAAGAAAAAGCATTTTCAGTACATTCGAAGACAAAAATATTGTCACACATCTAACAATCGTGTAAACACACAATTTTGGCATTGTCATTGTTTTAAGACAATTGTCAAACACTTTCATTGTCATATGTGCAAAGTTTATTCATCTGCCAATGGCAGCATTGTCATAGAAATTATTTCTAAATGCAACTCTGTATATACATAAATAAACAAACAAGTGTGCATTAATAAAATTTTTGGAAAAAATGGAAGAAAATTAAAGAATTAAATTAAAGTGTGCATTAATAAATTTTTTGAAAAAAGTGGAATAAAATTAAAGAAAATAAAAAAATGGATAGCGACATATTTTTTGATGAATTCTGTTTAATAGAGTGCAGATAGAATGGTTCCAATTGTTCTTTTTTGTTCCATGACAATATTTAAAATTTTTATACACACACACAGAGCTGCAAAACGAATTTACCAATGCCACACAACAATCTGACAAGCGTGTGAACTGACAATTTCGGTTGACAGATAAATTCATTATGTGACAATTGTGTGCAAATGAAATTGTTAGTTTTCTTACAGTCGTGTAAACTGACAATTTACCTTTTGCTAAAAATTTTTCAATGTCACTACATTGCTAGCACATTGGAAGATATGACAACGTTGTAATATCTGACGACCGTGGACACATAGCTTTACTCATATGCACATTATTATCGGTGTAAAATTTGCGGGCTGTAAAGGTCGCAGAACTTCTCATGGTTATATGTATTTCTACATGTATAAAATACAGATAAATTACACACTTGTAGATAAAAAACAGGGGGCTTATTCTGTATTGCGATGCGAATATAAATACTACTCGAAAATACATAAAAGCGAACAGTTGCTATTCTCTATTGCGAAAAGTACTTATTTAATCGTATTTGAAATGCGAGAAGGTGGCAAGTTGGAATTCTTAATTGCGAAAACAATGTCAAAAATAGCAAAATTCATTCGATTGCATAACAGCATTCGCAAAGCACTTATTGTTGTGGTATCTAATAGATTATTTGCTTTTAATAATTAAATTTCATCCAGGGAGACGAACAATAAGACCACCAAGACGCGCCAATTTGAAATATTCAACCTAAAACTTTTTATTAAGCTGAAAAATAAATATATGTATACCTATAGTGCAACAGAATCCATTTTTCCGAATAACACAATTTTTCTTGTTTTTTTTTGTAATTTTTGTATTTCTTTACTTTGGAACAGTGTTGCCACATACTGAAATGAATTCCGATTGCGAATGCGAAAGTCTTACAGAATACCAAATACCTTTCGGATCGCAATTCATTTGCGCATCGCTATGACTTTCGCATCGCAATACAAAATAAGCCCCCAGGAATTTTTTGATTCTGTGATTGTGTGTGATTTAAAACATTTTTTATTTATATAAGAGGGGTAATAGGTATAAGCAATTATTTTAACTGCATTTATTTCTTAAAAACATTCATTAAAAATATTCGGGAAATTTCCTTCAAAAATTTTATTGTTTTCGTTTGGTGATGTGATTGACTGTTTGTTAAATTGAGACAATTAAATTGTTTATTTTTGGTATATTTTTGCCAATTTAATTCCACAATTTAGTTTAGTTTTGAGTATCAAACATTATGATGTTTAAATTGATCAAGTCATGTTTAATCAGTTGCTAAGCAGCGAAATATTTCAAAAACTATTTGAACACTGGGCTATACCTTAATGCCCGATATTAAAATCGAAATCTAAAGGAAATTTTGAATTATGTGGGGATTAGTTTGACATTTGGTATACAATTAATACCCTAAAGATTTAATTCCCTTAAATATTTACAACATCGCCCAGTGACACCCATGATAAATTGTGGTTGACGTTTCCTTTTTTCAATAAAAAAATTTGTTACACATTTGTAGGTATATTCTGTACATTTTATTAAAATTGAGCAGCAATACTATTACGAAAATTGAGTTTTTCCCGAAATCCTTATACATAAAAATGCAAGTTATACAAGGTATTTCCCTAATTGTATATGTCATTAATTCTTAACAAAATTCCAAAGAGCATTTCTATCTTGCATCACTAAATTTAGCAAAATATAATGGTTAAAAGGTAACGGCAACGTTAATTGGAATTATTTTTATAAAGATATTTTAACGGTAACTTTATTTGTTCTTATTGCGATAACGGTATTTTAATGATTTATCGTTTTACCTTCGAGTCGACAATTCGATTTTGAAGTCACTCGATTAACAGAATAATAAATAATAATGTTTACAAAAACATTGGCTTTTGTATTACATTTTAACATTTATGGATTTCAACGAATTTAATTATAAAAAACTAAAGGCTTCATTAGTCTTTACTTTCTGTTGCTGATCTGTTCCGTGTCGTTCTGTTGTTAAATTGTTGTAGTTAGTTTTTCCGTATAAACGTATCAGCTGTTTTAGGTAAACAGACAACACATACTGCGAAAATAAATCAAAATTTTTATTTATTTTTATTGTACAATATGTCATTACTTTCGACTAAAGTAATGAGTTTTTCGTCATCCATCGTTTATTTTTTATATTTTTATAACTTTTATACAAAAATGAGAATTATTCCTCCTGCGAGTATTTGAAAATTTTAAAAAATTTTTATTCGAAGTTTTACTTCAAATTAAATATACAAATTGTTTCAAAACAATTGTATACACTACAAGAGGAATGTAATGTTTTCAAACAATTTGTATATTTAACTTGAAGTAAAACTTCGAATAAATTTTTTTTAAAATTTTATACAAAAACTTAATTGAATTCAAAGAAATTGAAAATTTTTGTAATAAACCAAAATTTTTGTTGTTGTGCGGATGTCAGCTGTTTTGTGCTGTCACTTAAGCTATGTATGCACGATCGCCAGATATTGCAACGTTGTCAGATCTAGCAATGTGCTAGAAATGTACTGACATTGAAAAATTATTAGCAAAAGGTAAATTGTCAGTTTAGACGACTGTAAGAAAACTAACAATTTCATTGGCACACAATTGTCACACAATGAATTTATCTGTCAACCGAAATTGTCAGTTCACACGCTTGTCAGATTGTTGTGTGGCATTGTCAAATTCGTTTTGCAGCGTTGTGTGTGTGTGGAACAAAAAAGAGCAATTGAAATCATTTTATCTGCACTATATGAAACAGGATTCATCAAAAGATATGTCGCTATCCATTTTTATTTTCTTTAATTTAATTCTTTAATTTTCTTCCACTTTTTTCAAAAAATTTATTAATGCACACGTGTTTGTTTATTTATGTATGTATATACAGAGTTGCATTTAGAAATCATTTCTATGGCAATGCTGCCATTGGCAGATGCATAAACTTTGCACATATGACAATGAAAAGTGTTTGACAATTGTCTTAAAACAATGACAATGCCAAAATTGTGTGTTTACACGATTGTTAGATGTCTGACAATATTTTTGTCTTCCAATGTACTAAAAATACTTTTTCAACAGGTTCGTCCGCAACGGCACGGAAAGTAACAAAACAACTAACGACTTCTTCACATTTTCTATTTAACAGAATCAAGTCAGCTGATTCGGAACGGAACAGAAAGTAAAGACTAATTCTGCCTTAAATTTCATGCTTTCATTATTTAAATTTATGTATGTGTTTCGGCAACGGTATTTTAGCGGTATTAGCTGATATTTCAGATACAATATTTTAGAGGTATCGGTCATTAGATAAAGATTTTTAATGAGACGAACATTTTTTAAACAATTCCTGACTCTAGTATTCGAAAACTGAAGCCGGAAACCGTTTTTTCTGTTTAAAAAACCGACTGCTTTCGAATATTTCTTATTTTCGATTTAGTCGAGAGGACGATTTTCTATTTAGTTACGATTTTTCAGTTACGATTTTTTAGAGGTAACGGTAGCCAATCTTAACATTTTACTTTACTTGTTGCCTGGGCCACTAAATAGATAAAGATTTTTAATAGGGCGAACATTTTTTTAATCAATTTTTGACTCGAGTACCGGAAATAATTTCTTCTGTTAAAAAAAAAACCGGCTGGTTTCGAATAATTCTTATTTTGGATTTAGCCGAGAGGACGATTGATTTGCTTGATTTGCCTCAAGTTATAGTTTTTGAGAATCTAACCAAAGATTCTTTTGATTTAAATGTGTTTGGCTCCAAGATCGATTCCAACTGATTTCTATATAAAGTATTTTCTTTTATCAATAAATTGTATTCAGAATATTTATTAATACAATTTTCATAGAACATAATAACATTTTATATTTGGAAATACTTTTGACATATTTTCTTGATCTTGAATAAAACTAATGATCTTTGGGAAAGAGTTAAATGGTTATATCTAATATAAAAAATAATATGTGTTTGTATAGTGAAAAATTGGTTAACCACCTAAACCCGTATTCGAAACAATCATGGAAATTCGAAACCAGTCAAAAACACCATAATAAACATATTGGATTTTCTGTGTACTTTCGGAATTGATTTAATATTTGACTAGATAAGAGTGTCCCATTAAAAAGTAGTGTATTTATTATTATTTTTTTTTTGTTAAACAAATTTTTATTTAAAACTAGCGAAATCGGTCAAGCCGTTCTAAAGTTATGCGCTTAGCAACGGACAGCATTTCAGTTTTATTTATATAGATAAATCACAGTATACATATAAGTACATTATAATTTCATGTCACAACACGCGTATTTAGTTAAATATTCGCATAGTCTGCACATACCTTTAGCTTCAATTGTACAATACAGTTTGAGATGGAAAATTTTTTAACAAAATTTTTGGAGAATGTGATGTCAACAATACACATACATATGTAGAAGTTGAATGTATTGTGGCAATTTATTTATTAATTTTTTTTTTGTCAAATTAGTTTATGATCTTTCAATTTCATTCTAATTGAAAGCGTTTTTTTCTATTCATTAAAAAATATACATAAGTACATATGTCCATCTTATGTACTGCTAATTTAAGAAGATAATAAGAGGTGATGTCTAATCCACATTTATAAGTAAGAAATTTATAATACACAATAAAAAATGCAGTCATGGTCAAATAAACTTGTATGTATGTGGAATGGAATTAAAACATAAATTATAAAAATTCAAATGAAAAAAAAAAAACAAATATACAAGATTCTTTTAAAATAATAAAAATATAAAAGTCAAATAAAAGTAACACAAATGTCTGGGTTTTTAAACATGTACCTATCTATATCAATATATATAAAAGAGTAACTTGACTGACTGATTCATCATCGCACAGCCCAAACCGCTAAAGCTAGAAACTTGAAATTCGGGTAATGGGTTCCTTTTACAACATGTAGATCCACTAAGAAGGGATTTTTGGAAATTCGGTCGTTAAGGGGGACAAATAGCGCAAAAACGGGTAAAACCAGTACATCTATATCTCCAAAACAAATAAACTTAGAAATAATATTTTAAATGCGTCCGCCTTTAATCAAAAAAAGAGCCGATAGTTGTCTGGTACTTTTTTGAAATTCGAAATTCAAGAACGCTCTGATAACATATATGTATATCTCCTACATAAATAAACATAGAAATATTGTATTCCTTTTTTGGTACTTTTTTATCATAATGTATTTTCTCACTAAAAATTCCATGAACAATTATTTTCAAATAGTACGTATTACAGATAATTAATAGGTACTTTTTTGAAAATTATTTTTTCACGTGTGACAAAAAAAAAGGGACGGGGTAAAATCAATTTAAAAATAAAAAAAAAGATAAAATATTCTTCCATCCACACAAAAAAGAACCCAAAACATGCTATTCATGACTCATACATAAAGGTGTGAAAAGGGCCAAATTTCAGTACACTTATATTAGTACTTTTTTGAAATTCATTTCTACTATTATATTTTCGCAAACTATGCATCTGATCATGTTATTATCTTCGGTAAGGTTATTGTGCATGACCCCTTAAAGGTTTCTGAGTTGGTAGGACCACGCCTACTTTAACGCTCACTTTTTTTAAATTGATTGATTGCTTCTGCATGGCTTTTTACAGATTTACCTCAAACAAGTTGTATACACATCTTACTGAAGGCGAGGTTAAAATAAAAATGTTATGTGCCACGCCCACTTCCATGCCCCATCTCAAAAAATAAATGTTTGTATGTATGTTCTTTATATTCTCGCAAACTATATATTTGATCATGTGATTATCTTTGGCAAAGGTTTCTGAGTTGGTATGAACACGCCTACTCTAACGCCCACTTTTTTTTAATTAATTACAACGCCTGCCGGGAAGGCCAGGCCGCTGGACCGATCTTACGAAAACTTTGACGGGATATAACTAAGAATCCGGCATCTATGAATACTTTTTTCGATCGCCTACTTTTTTTCAAAATAAACAAAATCATTAAAATTACTCAAAATGAATTGAATATTTGTGTAATGCCTTTCTTTCAAATTAATTTTAATTGGTGGCGTAGCAACAAGCGCAAATGCCATCTAGTCTAATAATAAATTCATTTATTAGAATTTATTATTATTTATCTAATAATAATCTAATTAAAAACGGTAATTTTAAATTGAACGACGATTTAAAAAAAATAAGAAAACTTTAAAAATTATATGTAGGTATATGATTATATATTATAATATACATATTTATGTGCATATGTATGTTTATAAATATGTAGATAATTAAAAAGTCTGTTTATTTATAAATAAAATAATGCCAATAAACCAGTTGCAACTGAAATTCGCTTGTCACTGGGTGTGAAGTGCGCAAATTGACTTAACAATCCACAGATTGTTTGTTTTTGTTGAAGATGAGTTTGTTTTGATTAAAAGATGTAGAAAAAGGGAAAATTAAATTATTTACAAGCAATTGTATTTAAAAGGCTGTCTCAAAATTATTAATTACATAAAATTGTATATTTATTATTGGACTTTAGAATTATTTAAATAATCTATCTAAACATATTTTAATTATCGGTTAATCATAATAAACAAGTTTATTTTGGAATTTTACATACATATGTATACCTAGTATATTTCTCTAACAAAATAATATATATTTTTTTTATTTCATTCTGAAATATTTCGTTTTTTTTTTTTGATAATTTCACAATTCGCTGGCGTTGAAATTTTCAAAGGTCATAAATTAGATTTTTTTTATTAATTTTTTTATAAATAGGAAGTATTTCTGAAATGGCCTTTGAAATAAATTTACAGATTTATATACATACATACATACATATAAAAAATTCGAAATTTTTTTTTTATTAAATTTTGTCATAGTTTGATGAATTCTTTTTTAAAAAAGATATATATTCACGTGCTTGTGTGTGTGTTTGTGAATTTCAACAAGGTATTCCCTCTAGTGATTAAAATATGTATAAAAAAACATCATTCAGTGTTTTTAATATTACGTGGTATATTGGAAAAGTTTTCACAATCTTTGAAAAAAAAAAAACAAATATATGTAGGTATATACAGGAAAGATGCATGTTCTGTATAGACTCTTCTATGCTCAATACTTTAAAAATGTCCCTCGCATAATGTATGTATGTATATAGATACAAACAACATAAGAAAATAATGTTATGTATATGTGGGCAAATTCAATGATCGATAAAACGTTGTAATTTCCACAAAAACGTGAGTATTTATAGTTTTATTTAGATCAAATAGATACATACATATGTACATATGTATATACAAATATGATAATATTCTATAGGTATAATATGAAGAACCTTTTTTATTTATTAATAAGTTGTCTACAAATTAATATTATAAGATGTATTTTTGCTGGCTAGCGATACAAATGTAACGGTAACGCTTATAGAGATTATTTCGGTAAAACCATTTTGATTATAGAATGGTTGATTACGTCTATACATACATACATATGTATGTATGTATATAAAATTTGTACAACAAAATCTTCTACAAAAAACATTTTTCTTTTACGTATTACAAATATAATTGAAGGTCAATAGTAAATCATATAAAACAAAGACCTTCTGTAGCTTGTATTAAGGGCTATAGACTACGTTATTCCAAGTGCCATATAAATACTCTTACATTGTAAGAAAATACACACATGTACAACCATTAATAACAATATAGGACACACAAATGGTGTAACTAACACATTTAATATTTATGAACATTTTTATAAAACAGATAAAAAATATTGAAATGCATACATATTCTACAAAAATCTTCAATTAACAAAAATTATGGTTCATTTTGGCAACAAACCAAAGAGGAAAACACGCAAATTTGCTTTTATAAATATATGTATGTATGTATGTATTTCAAAGGAAAACGGTCACATGAATAGACACAACGTTTCTATTTCTATATCTGACTGACGTTTGTGTGGGTGCAGGTTAGTGACGATACTGGTGTGACACCTCTACAGTTTTTTGACGCCTTTTTTTCTCGAAACGCATAAGATACATATACAATACAAGATACAATAATTTGTACATACATACATACATATGTATGTATTAATGTTTTTTTCATTTTTTTATATTTTTGTGTTGTTTGTTCACTCGTACACTGTATACTTATTTAAAAATATCCATAATAAACAAAATGATTTTTACAAAAAGTAAATAATACAAATAATGAGAAGAGAGAATGTTTTATACCTATTACTGTAAATGCAGCTAGAATGGGAGAATGTAAATAAAATGGAAAAGATTTGAGTGTTGCTTTGTTGACTCACCTTGTGGAGTGTGTGTTAGTAGAAGTTTTTGTAAGTCATTTCAGTGTCATTGGTTAAATGCAATCGTTTGAGGCTCGCTGTGGTCTGCAATGAAATAGGTAGGTATATAAAAGTTGTAATTTTAATTAAAATGTTGCGAAAAATTATATAAATGTTTTTAAATGTAGGTAGGTAGGTATATACATTTTAAAACTGTATCGATTCCAACAAATTCTATGGTTTGGTGACTATGTGACATTCTATTAAAACCACATGTCAGTGATAACCATATCATCAATAACAGCCCAAAATTTAGTTTTTCTCGTTTCTCTTGATAGCGTGATTTATTCACCGTAACGGCATTTCTGTCCGAATTTTAAAAAAATGTCCCAATTACGCCTCTAAAGCACAGCGCCAAAATATGCCAATTTCAATGATTAAATTATTAATAGTGAACTCTTTATGTTTATGTTTAGAAGTACCTACTGTCAGAAATCATATACAGAACCTATAACGCATTATCTACATTACTCCAGATTTCAGCTTTTGTTCCTTTTATGATTTTTACTAAAACTGTTGAACAAAACTATTTAATAGAATAAATAAAAAATAAGCATAGTAGGCATTAGTTGTTGTTTTTTTTTGATTCAGTATTTATTTTTATTCAATAATTTTGTAATTTTGACAATTTTTTAACTAAGAGTTTCTACGTAAATATTGTACCTATTCTAAGTAAAATCATACTTAACTGATTGAAAATGTTTTAAAAATCTAAAAAAAAAATAAAATAAAATTCAATATTTCTCCACAAATTGTGACAAAACATTAAAAGTAAACAACATGTTTTTTTATAGACTCGTTAACAAACATGCTGCAAACATACATATCATAAACGTGGAAATTTTTGGTTTAAAACAGCTGTTAGAGAAATTTTCCATTCGGTTTTTGCCATTGATTAATGACCATTTCTTTAATTTTTTTTATTTTTAATAAAACAAAAATATACCTATTAGAAAAAATAAATTTTCATTTCAAAATTAAAAGAGATAATATGTATGTATTGTATGTAGATATAGTATTAAAATAAACTATTGTTTAAACAATTACTATACAAAACAAAAATAGAATTTAGCTAAGATACACACATTATTTAACCTTCATATTAAATTAAAAAACAATATAAATCAATCTATTTGTTTTGAAAAATTATTTTAAAAAATTTTAAAAACATTTATATGTATGTACGTACACACTTTTGTTAGTTATTTAGATCAATTAATAAAATTCAGGTGCTTTTAAAGCACTAATAGAGTAATACAACGACCTTTAAAATATGTTTTTTGAAAGTACTTGATACCTACACCGTGGAAACATAAAGCGAAAACAACTACCCAACACCCTCCACAACAAAAACTTTTACTCTAACTCAACCAAAAAAATGTGACGTCAATGTTTTTTATCTATGTACATACTTATGTATGTACCTACATATATTCGTACCAAGAATATATTTATGAACAATGAATACATACAGTTTTTCTCTTATTTTGAACGGTAGACAACATTAACTTTAGTATTCTCACACAAAAACAACAATTATTATTTACACAACATACCTACATCCATACACATATGTATGTATGTCAATACAAAAAAATACATATCGCACCCTAAATACAAAAGGGTCACAACTCAAAATACTAAAATTTTCAGGAGAGACAAAAAACTGCATCGTGCACAAGCAACACACTTAACATAAAAATAGATACAACTGTATTTTTCCAGTTAAAGACGATAGTGATGTGAAAGAAATTTTTGCTGTAGTTGGAGATGTGTACTCTGAAATAATTTATGGAAAAACGTTAGTTTTAAAAAATTTTGAAATGTGACCCTTTTGTATTTAGGGTGCGATATATTTTAACAAAGTCTAAAGTACTGTAAGGTTGGGGTTAAGTTTTGAAGACAAAAACCAACAAAAAAGCAAACAACACAAACCAGCCCAACAACGATGGAAAATTTTACAAGAATTTGCTAGGAAAGGGAGCACACTGAGAGCGTTGTATTAAGGATAAGAGAGCAAATGAGTAATAAACTTATCATCTGGAAAGAAGACAACAGGGAGGTAAAAATATGCAAAAAAAGAAAAAATCTATTTTTTTAAATTTAGCACAAACTTAATTTATTATTTACATGCATACATATATGTACACACACACGCATTTATATAATACTACTATTACTGTGATTGTGTATGTATATGTATCTGTATCTGCACATAAACAAGAGACGAGCCCCCTTTCTAAAACTGGTTGAGTGTTTTATATATAAAATAAAAACATTAACTATTAAGTGGGTAAAGAGTAAATTACGTTAAGGAGAGCGGATGTGGTTTTTTGTATGCATTTTACATATATTGAAACTCAACTTCTACAAACGAATACTTGCTAAGAGTACATTTATGTAGTTGAACATTTGGACAAAGAAATAAAAAATGATAGTCAATTTAAATATACCAAATGTGTATGTAGCCATAAAATTAGCAAACAACATATTCCTAATAAAAACCACGAAAATTTCCAATATTTACATAAATTTTTATGAAACTTTTGATGAAATATTCTCAGTCTAATTGAAAAGAACTTTAACAATTAAAACCAATCTAGGTAGGTAGGTAGGTATAAAGAATATATTCTTGATAACGAAGTCAATTCTTTCGCGATACTAATAGATACATACGAGCACTGTGAATTTTGGTATTGAAAATCATATGACAAAATGACATCGTAAAACAAAAACCTAGATTTTTTATCCAAAATGTACCTATACACAAAAAATTACAGATTTATGAGAATTCGAATTATTTTGGTCAATTAATAATACATAGGATATTTACGTTTTAAAACGTTTTTTTTATAAATGTAAAAAACACTCTTTTTGACATAAAAGACATACAATTATTATAGAGATTTATTAATGATTATTAAAAATACGATCTGTAGTTTGATTACAAGTTTACATAGTTAGACGTGATTCATAATTCGACTCAGAAGAGATTCTGAACCATACAAACACATCTTAGTTATAAAATGAGAAAAGAAGAATAGGATAGAAAGTGAACATAATTGTACATACATATGTACATATTAATGTAAATTTTCTTTTATTTCCCTCTGAAATTGTGGGGAAACCATATTTTCATATGGCAACATACTACATTTTATCTATAACATATTTTATGGCTAAAAATAACACCAAAGAGAAAAGAGGTGTGTACTGTTTGCAGAGAGTAAAAAATTAAATAAATGTCACACCAACATCATCACCAACACCAATATTGTTGCTGGATATTAAAATGAGTTTGTATGACGAAACAACCAACTAGTGAGTAAAAGTACAAATAAGCCAACAAAAGTAAATACATGTTGTTTGTGTATGAGGAGTAAGAAGGGGCCCACATTTATTAAGAAAGAATTGTGTATACCTATAAAAAAAAAAACAGACACACATATCCATACAAAAAGCGTTTATATACGAGAGCGTTTGAGTGTGTTTGTAGAGTCGAAGTCTTTTCTTAAATGTGATGTTTGTTTCGTGTTCAGCAACATTCAAATACAACTAGTGGAAGTGTTAAAACGCAGGAGAAGAGATAGAGATACAAAATAAATTAAATATTTTTTGTGTAACATAAAAATTGAATAAAAAAAATTAGTATTGAACTAAATAAAAGTTTGTGTTGAATTTAAATAGAAAAAGAAATATCTATTACAAGAACAACAATCAAACAATTTGAGTGCAAATTTATATAAAAAAATCAAATGTGAGTAATTTTTTTTACTCCTCATTTTTTTGTTTTGTTTGTTTTCGTCTCAAACGAAAAATTGCAAGTTAATTTTTTTTTATTTATGGATTAATTATAAAGATTTGTGTGAATATAATGGGAAATTTTTTTCAATTATATTGAATTGTTTTTTAAGTCTGAGACGACATAATTTTATACCCTAATTAAACAGAAAACAAGTGTTTAAATTTTGTGTAGAATTCAATTAATATATGTACAATGTATGTATATGATACACGTGTTTGCTGTTGATTAAATTATATTTTTATTATTATCATATTTCGTTTAAATACCAGACACGTGATTCATAATAACTCATTGCGTTTTTTTAATATTTTGCTGTTGCCCCCTTGTTTTTTAAAGTGCTGTGTGATCAAGGAAACCAACCGGCATTTGGTTGAGTGTGTATTTCATATTTAATAGTCTTTTCAATTTATTAATTTTTGTTGTCTTAACAATTTCCGTTGCTGAAAAATATTAATTTAATTTTAATTTTTGTTGATAAGAGAAATGTAAAAAAACTCCAATTACTTGTTTAAGTTTTATGATAAGAATTCACCAAAATATGGTTAATATCGAAAAATATTGAAACTAGGTGCCTACATACAAATACTGACTGAAATATGTAATAGGAAGACCACAAAAATCTTTACACAACTTTTCTAATTTTGCCACATTTTACTCTTCTTCCAAATGTTTACAAAAGAATTACAGTTATACACTGACAAAAAAGGATAGTGAAAATAAAAGTTATCAGCAGGATTTATAAAATAACAAGGCAAATAAATGCTATTTTTAAATATTATAGTAAATTCTTTACTTAAATTTTTATTTTATTTTAAAACTTGAATTTGGTTTAAAAACTTAGTTTTTAGCAAACATAAAATCTATTGTTTAAAACAATTGTGCGCCAAAAAACTTTATTAAAATAAAATATTTGTAAGTTATAAAATGTTAATTAAAGTGATTTTACTTAAGGAGATGCTTAGAATTAAAGTATTAAATTTTAACAAATTCTTTAAATATTTTTTAACAATTTTTTATCTTTTTTTTATAACAGAAATAACAGAAACACTGTGCATCTGTGTTTTTGAAATAATTTATATGTATGTATATATGTATGTATGTATGTGTAGAATGCTTAGCCATTGACTATAATTTGTTTTCTTTTTTTGTGCATATAAATTTCATTCACATAATTGCAAAAAATTCTAAAGTTCAATAAGCTTCAATGAACCCTAAATGGAATAATTACAAACAAAATATGATTAAAAAAAGCACACGAATGCTGTAGCACACGACTGCTGTAGTATATTAATAAAAATTAATAAAAAATTAAATAAAAGATTATTAAAACTGATAGATTACACAAATTTTATAAATGTTTAGAACAAAATAATAAAGAAATTAATAAAATTTAAATAAAAAACACTTAAATACACCTACATATACCTACCTACATATTAAAATTTAAATAATCTAAGTTAAGAGATAAACGGGCTAAAAAGATTTATAAATACCTACATATTATCGGAAAACAATTGAAAAGTCTGTCACTACTCCGGGCAAAATTTTTAGAGAAAATATAGGTATGTATGTAGGTATATTAAGTGATATTCATAAATTTATATTTGTATATACATACATACATACATAATAATAATTTATTATTTCTTTGGCTGGTGCAAAAGAAAATAAAACAAAAATATTTTTAATACATACATTCATATGTATGTATGTGTTGTTTTAAAAAAAAACTATTGTTTTTGCTGCAAAAATGTTTTACATATGTATATTTAAAAAAAAATAATTTTAATTGTCATTTATATAATACATATTATTAACATAGGTATGAAAAGTTTTTTTTGTTCATTTAAATTAAAAGGAATTACAATTTTTATCTCTAGATTTTCAAGTGAATTATTTTTATATAAAATTATTATGGGGGTCTATCTATTTAAAAGTTTTTAGTGGTTTGGATGGTTTCTTTTTTCCAAAGCATTTGTCCTTATGGATCACGGGAAGCAATAAAAGACAGAAATCATTAGTAAAAAATTATATTTTTTTAACCTATTTGGTTATGAATTTTAAAAACAACAATTACTCATTTCTGTATTAAAGTCTCTTTAAGATTGGCCATTACACAATAAATAATTAAGGAAATCAAATAGTTTTTAGCACAAGATATAGCACACGGACATTAAAGAAGTTTAATAAACCTTCAATACCTTAAATTTTGTTAAGTGTATAAATAGATAAATAAAAATTTAGTACAGTAGCTACAACCTTCACAATACTCTTTATTTAAAGTAAGAAAACTAGTAAAGAATATGATATACCCATGGTGAAATTAAATACCAGGTGACAGCATTGCTACAACAATTACAGCAAGGCTAGAACAACAGGCATTTTTGTTTGTGTAATACTTTCGTTACTTTCAAAAACATCTGGCATAAAATAATGAAAACAAATAGGTATACAAACATGGATAAAAACAGAAAACAATAGTGATTTTTTTGTTTCTTTTATTTTCTCAAAGAATTTTTCTTTAAGTTACGCATAATATTTATTTAAATATACCTACAAGTAATAAGTAATTTTGCAAAGTAAAACATGCAAAATTCTTTATTATAAAAATTAATGTATGTATAGGTATTGTATAACAACAACGCATTTTTCTGCAGCAAAAAAAAAATCACTTTAAAGAGGAATTAATATTTACATATGTTACAAAAAAAAACTAACATTTTTAGCAAAACAAACACACTATTTAATATAATATAGTTTTTTTTTAACACTTTTAAGCTATTTTACGCAGAAAAAGAACGGCGACAAAAACTCAATTTTTTAAAAAACTAATTTATTTTGTAACGTTTTTATATAAACTTTGACTATTTGTAAACAACTTTTTGACATTTTCAATTTCACCATGAACAGAGCAAAAAATAATCAGCTGGCGCTATGCTGTCACCTGGTATAATTTCACCATGGATATACCTAAATTTTCTTCATAATTTTAATAAAATTAACAAAATATAATTAAAAAGAATTTTGAAAATTCAAGTATTATTATTATTATACCTACTTATTATTACACAATTTTGTTTGAAAATACACACATTTAACCAAATTCTAAGAATTATTATTAAATACTTTTGTTATTGACATGAAACAAAACGTTTTTAATTGCGAAAATATCTGTCTGCCTGTGCGCTTAACTATTTCCATAAATATGGCATGACTATACTATACGATACTACACTCCCCCTGACTGGTCCCTTTCATGACGAAAATGTACCTACCACCATTAAATGAAGAAACAAAAAATGCATACGTGTATGTAATATGTACATACATACATATATAGATATGTATGTATATATGTTTTAAAACGAACAATAAATAAACAAATATTTTATTATAAAATTTAAATTTTATTGTTTTTCATTTCAGTTCAAAGCCGTACATTCAACCAAGTAGACGTTATACGGCAAACGAAAAAGTACATTATTTGAGTACAAAAATCTTTGCAGAAAACAAGTTTTTGGAAAAACATACAGAAAACAACTTGTAAGAAACAGATAAAAATACCAAACATTAAAAAAAACAAAACTGCCAAATAAATCATTAAAAGAATAAGAAACTTAAAAAAAGTGTGAGTTAAAGCACGTACAACTCCCTGAAATAGATACTTTTTGATTTTTTATTTCACCTTAACTCGCCAACCTCCATATACACATAAATTTTAGTCTCGTGTGTAATATTGGAAATACATATTAAAATAGAAAACAATAAATTTTACGCCAACAAAATAGTAAAATACAATAATTTTGTGAATGCAATAGGTATTTATTATTTTTGTCTCATACATACCAACCTACCTACCTACATACATATATATGTATATAAAGTAAGAGACGAGCCCCGTTTTTCATTACTCAAGCAAAAACAACTTTAAAACGTGTCAGTGTGGTTGTATAAAAATTGCAACACACCCCCTCTCCCCCACCATTTATAGAGAGAAAGAGCTGAAAATCACCAGAAGAAAAAGAAAAACCTGAACAGAATCGTAGAATACATTCCAGTTACAAAAACTCAATTCATAAACAGCAAACAAACTGTTATACAGCCAGTCATACGATTTATACAAATAAGTAGAAGACAGGTTAGTATATAACAAAATTAATATACATATAAACATACAAAGGAACGAACACATATTTTACAATTCACATCCATCTACATCTATTTATAATAAATGTCTGGAAATATTTACATAGTATGTAGACACATAATATGTACTCGTACTAAAACACTACATACATACATACGTACACATATATGTAGTTAGTTTAAATGTGCGAGCTTTGTTTCATTAGTTTGGAATATTGGAATCAATGAATGTTAGAGAGTGAGAGTTTATGATTTGATATGAAAGAGTTGCCACTTTACAATTTTTAACGGTAAATGCAAAATTTACTGTAAATATAAATAATACTTAAGAATTTTTGTGAATTTGAAATTAAATAATTGTTTAAAAATGATTCTTAAGTTACCAAATGTACACTAAATAGGTACAATATGTAAATAATACTTAAAAATTATAGTGAATTTCATTAATCCTACACGAAATTTTTGGGATATACAAGATCCAATATAAAGAAATCTTAATAAATTGGAAATCCTTTTTTAAGGCTTATTTTATTTGTCTATAAAAACATACTCGATACATAGCTAAAGTTTTTTAATTGTTTTAAAAATTGTAAATACTGGCCTTGAATAAAAAAATCATTTGTAATATTTGCACATCTAATATATTTTTTTCATTATATGTAGCTACAATTAATCCATTTAAAGTCAAACAAAAGTGATAAATATAAAAAAAATATATTCAAAAATAAAAACATAATAAACATCTCAAGTGCCATAATTTAAAATTTTGGGGTAAATATTGAAAACTTTTCCTAGTACATATTTATCAGGCATGTCACATAATTCGATCGGAATGGTTTCAATTCCGTATTTGCAATTCGATCGTTTTTACTTTGAGTTCTCTAGATTCCGATCGATTTTGTTTATTGCCAAAAAAAATTTAAATCTTGATCTTTAACCTAAAAACAAGAAACATTAGTTTTTTTTTGTAATAAAAAGTGTAACAAAAGCGAACAAAAAGAAATTTTAAATAAAAGTCAATAAAATTTTCTAAAAATGCCCAGAATTTCAATTGTTGCTGTTTTAAATGAACAAAAATATCAAAACGCAGTTGAAAAGCTACGAAGAAGAAATTTCTCTGTCATATTCCAGTGCTATGTAAATATTTTTAATTTTTGTAATTTTTTGACAAAAGTTTTCTTGTTGCTGACACCAACTTTGAAATTTTTAAAATTTAATAGAAGTATCAATGAGAACTAAAAAAACAATGAAATAATAAAGTTAATTATTTAATTGTCATTATAAATTAGTAGTATGAGTTTTTTTCTGTATAAAATCATAAAAAACATTCCACTTTAGAAATCTAAAGTGGTTTGATTCCGAAGAAAATCGATTTTCGTTTTCTAAAGACTCAATTTACGGAATCAAAACCACATTCGATCGGAATTGAGTTCTGTGACATGGCTGTATATGTACCATGTGTATTGAATAATACTATTTCAAAAAATGTTAATGTTTGCATTAAAAAAAATCAAATGGGCTCCCCAGCCGTGATAAAAAAAGTGTAGATAAATATGTCAAGATTTAATAAAAAAAAAGAGACAAATGAAATACGGTCCAGTTAGGGATAGTTAGGACACATTAATAGAAGAGATCACAAAGGGTCTGAAAAAGATTGCAAAAGTTTTACTTTGAAAACATTAGAGTGCGGAAAAATTTGCAACTCTAATGGCAGATTATTCCAATAGCCTGTGATCCTAACAACAAAAGACCTGCTGAAAAAAGATTTAAATATCCTAGGGGGAACAAAGTGAGGATTTCTGTTGCGGTGAGAAAAAATAAATGCATCGCATATAACAGAAGGTCTACCAGTTTTCATAATTTTATAAAACTTTAGCAAATTACGAAACTTTTTACAAATTCACTAAAAGAATAACCTAGAAAGCATTCTCAGACTCGGACTTGCAAGGTTTTCGAGAGGCAAACAGTTTTTTTTTTTTTTTATTAAAAAAAGTTTTTTTGAAATTCAAAAATTATGAATAATGTTCACAAAACTGATAGAAATTGCCTTGAGATATTCCGTTTTGATTTTTCGCAATTATTATTATTGATTAAGATTGATAAAATAATAGAGTAATAAATAACATTGATAATTTTCTTAAACAAATTTAAGTTTTATAATTTTTTTTTTTAAATAAAATGTTTTCTTCAAAATATATGGCATCGCTGAACTTTGTAAAATACAAAAAAAAGCGCTCTTGTAAAAGTAATACGAAAATTGTTTACACTCGCACACAGCGTATACTTAATATGTATGTACGCTACGCTACGCTGTACTACTCTCATATACCTATGTACATAAATACATACATACACTAACTTATTCGCAGATACTCATACTCATACATACAACAAAATATTCATTATTTTTTCCATATAGTATACGAAAAAGCAACTTTCCAGTATTTTACTAATAAATTGTCAATTTTGACCTTCAAGGTTCCTTCAAAAGTACAACAGAGTCAAGTCATACAGAAGCTCCGAACCAGAGCAGTCATACACACAATAACTACTACGGCTACAACAACGCTCAACAAACAGCTTACAGAAAACATTTCTTTGGAGAAAAAAAATATATATTTTTTTAATATAAAAGCCGATTGATTATTAACTACTGCTACGAGTGTAGACTGGTTAAAGTGTTCGAGATCTATACGGAGAAATACGAAAAAACTGAATAAACAGAAATCTTAAACAGAGTTTGTGGAATTGATTCCGTTGTAAGCATTTAAACGAAACGGTCGATAAAAATTTCAAAGCGAAAAAATTAAAATCAAAATTTTAATTGTGCTGTGCTGTTCTGTGCGAAACAAAGCAAATAATAAATTTGAATAAAAACTATAGCAAAGAAAGAAGAAAATTGCAAAAAATACGATTGTACAATTGAAATTGAAAGAAAATAAATAAAATCTAAAGGAAAATTTAAATAAATTAAGAAACAAAATGGATAAAGATTTGAATGTGGCCATGCAAAATGCATCTATAAATAAAGACTGTTGTATGAAAACGGCAACAACATCTACATCTTCAAATGGCTGTTGCAGCAGCAGTTCAATGTGCAATAAACAGACGTCAACATCATCGTTCCCCGCCGCAACATCGCCACTATCAACACCCCAATCGGTGCATTTCTGCTGCAAGACAATGTCAGCTACGGGTCTTACCAATGGCACAGTGAACAATAACAACAACAATATGAATTGCCAGAAAATCTCACAAAGCAATGGCTCATCGCAGACGTTCTCTTGTCACTGCAGCAAATCGTTAGACGAAACAGACAGATCTGCAAATGAAGCTGCCATGCAATCGTTCATGTCGGCCGCCTCGTTCTTGGCAGAGAGCGACAATATTGCATCGATATTAAGCCACAAAACCACAAATACGCCACCAACGACAGCACCGTATGCCAATGCAAGTGTCGCGGAAAAACGCAAGATGGTGCACGAGTTATGTCAGCAATTGCTACTCACGGATGAGCAGATCGAAGAGCTAACCTATCGTATCCTCCACGAAGTGAAAAAAGGTTTGGCCAAGGACACCAATCAGAAGGCGAATGTCAAGTGTTTTGTCACCTACGTACAAGATTTGCCCAATGGCAATGAACGTGGAAAGTTCTTGGCACTTGACCTTGGTGGCACAAACTTCAGAGTCTTGCTGATTCATTTGAAGGAGGATCATGATTTCCAGATGGAGTCCCGTATCTACGCCATTCCCCAGCACATCATGTTGGGTTCGGGCATACAACTGTTCGATCATATCGCCGAATGTTTGGCCAACTTCATGAACGAGCACGACGTCTACAAGGAGCGCTTGCCATTGGGTTTTACATTCTCCTTCCCCTTGACACAACTGGGCCTCACAAAGGGTCTCTTGGTAACCTGGACTAAGGGCTTCAACTGTGCTGGTGTCGTCAACGAGGACGTAGTCCAGTTGCTCAAAGATGCTATTGCCAGAAGAGGAGATGTACAAATCGATGTGTGTGCTATATTGAATGACACCACTGGCACTTTGATGTCTTGTGCGTGGAAAAATCACAATTGCAAAATTGGTTTAATTGTGGGAACTGGTTCGAATGCCTGCTACGTGGAGCGTGTCGAAGAGGCCGAACTGTTCGATGGAACCGGTAACGGCAAGACACATGTACTCATCAACACCGAATGGGGAGCCTTTGGCGACAACGGTGCCCTGGACTTTGTGCGCACTGAATTCGACGAAGAAGTCGACAGTCATTCTATTAACCCCGGCAAGCAGGTGTTTGAAAAGATGATTTCTGGCATGTACATGGGTGAACTGGTACGTCTAGTCATAGTGAAAATGGTCAAGGCCGGTGTTCTCTTCAAAGGTCAGGATTCCGATGTTCTCATGACCAGAGGCCAATTCTTTACCAAATATGTATCGGAAATTGAGGCCGATGAACCGGGCGTATTCACCAATTGCCGTTTGGTCTTGGATGAATTGGGTCTGAACAATGCCACCGACGAGGATTGTGCCAATGTTCGTTATATCTGTGAATGTGTTTCCAAGAGAGCTGCCCATTTGGTTTCCTGTGGCATTGCCACTCTCATCAACAAAATGAACGAACCTCAGGTGACAGTCGGTGTAGACGGCAGTGTATATCGTTTCCATCCCAAGTTCCATCAATTAATGGTAGAGAAAATCACACAGTTGGTGAAACCTGGCATCAGCTTCGACCTTATGTTGTCAGAAGATGGTTCTGGACGTGGCGCTGCCCTAGTAGCTGCTGTAGCCTGTCGGGAAGACAATGTACCCAAGAAAAAACATTAGACCCTCTAAAAGGCAATTGAGTTATACATATAATATACAAAACAAGGTATTAAGATAATAATATACTAAATTACAAGCAAACGAAAAATGTAAAAGATAATTTGTCAAAAAGATGCGCTTACTTTTACCGATAAAATGGTGACAACAATACGAATAGAGAGTTCTTTGAACATTACATAAGCAAAAAGTCAAGTCATTAATTTGTGAGTAACTAACTGACCACAAACATACATACTACATACAAATATATTTATTAAGAACAAACATTAATAACCGATTAAAAGTTGAAAGTTTATTTTATTTTTTGATTTTATTAAACTGTACCTGAAAATCAAAACAAAACAAAATAATTAATAATAAACTATCATAAAAACTATTAACATTAAATAAATTAAGGGCTTAATTACGTGATAACTCCAAACAATAACAAGCAAAGGTAAACAAACAAACAAAACAAAAACAAAAAAAAAAATATTGTAAATTATAGTTAATACCTTTTTGTAATTAAGCCTAAGCGCATTAAATTTTTAAACTCTCACCCACAACTAACTCTCTCTGTTTATGTTCATAATAGCTGCAGTAGAAAGAGAGACAGAGAGAGAAAGCCAGGAAAACAAATTAACGGTTATTTTTAACGAATTTAATTCCTAATTTATAGAGTAATTATTGCTAAAAACTCTTATTCAATTCCTGTAATATTTATATAAAACTTACTTCTCTAGCTATCTCTCTCTCTTCTTATCTTTCTTTCTTTCTCTGAGTTACACTCTTAGTGCAGTGGTGATAATTTATGGCGTATTAATTTGGTATTGATTTTTATGAAAGCTTTTGTTTTTAAAATTGGCACTTATTATTACTTGTAGAAAACAAAAGAAAAGCTCAAAAAGACATGTATTTTATCAGATAACAGAAAACTAAACTATAGAAAATTAAGCGCATTCTTTTTTCTTTCTCTAATGAATTTTTTATAAAAAATCTGCAAACAAATGATAATTCTTATTCTTTTAATTTTTTACAAGAAAATATTATTTTTATTATTATTATGTTTTTTAAGTACAACCTAAACAGATGATATATTTTTTGAATTACATTATACAATATTTTTTAACATTATCTTTTCTTTCTTAGTAGTATTTAGATTTTAATTTAGTTTAAATGAAAAAAATATTATTTTTTGTTATTTTTAGACTTTTAGATCTAAAAACTAAATTGGCTTTAAATTATTTGTAAACCAAGAAAAAAATCCAAACTACACAAATAAATTTTATAATTTTTTATTACTTATTAGTTGTATTAATTGGCCTTAACTTTTTATTGTTACTTTTGTCCAAAAAAACTAAAACTAACAATCGCAAACATTTATTTCAATTATGTAGGCATAAACAAAAGCAAAAAATATTTAAACAAAGTTTTGTTAAATGTTGTGTAATTTTTATGATGAAGTTGCAAAAACAAACAAATTAGTTGAATATTTATTTAAAAGCTTAAATCATTTACCAACTAAGTTTAAATTAATTTAACAAACAAAAACATAAAGCTAAAACTTTTTAGAAAAAATATATCCTTAAAACTCAATAAAACCAATACAAATGAAAAAATCTTGTAAAAAAAAAATGAATTCAATTTGCAGCCATTCAAAAAAAAAACGAATATAGAAGAAAACCATACAAAAGTAATTGTTGAAATGCACATTTATATTAAAAAAAAATAATTATTTTGAAATAAATACTAAATAAATAAAATAAAAATATTTATTTAAAAAAAAATACAAAAATTAAATGTTCACATTATTAATGACACTAGCGAAAGGAAACTCTATTAAAGAAATGTTGTAGAAAGATTTTACAAATCTGACTGTCTTATGCTAGGAACACCACTGGGACGAACGTCGAATTTCGTCCAATACGACGAATTAAGCGACGAAAAATAATAAATATTTTTAAAAATTTAAAGTTTTTGTTTTCGTATAATAGCTGAAAAGTAGTGTGACCGTTTAAAAAAAATGTATAAAAAATAACAAAAAAAAAAAAACTTAAAAACAATGTTTATAGTTAACTAGTTTGTATATTTATTTTAAATTATATAAAGTAAAAAAGAAACCAATAATTAAACTAAAAATTAACATTATTTACTAAAACATTAAAATTTTAAACGAAACATGGTAAGAAATAAATATATTTCAGAGTCCACTGCGTATGACGAATTCAGCCGACGCCATTATTGTGTGTGTTTTTTATATACGAAAAGCGTTTTATTTTTGGCGACGAATATTCGCGACCAAAAATTCGTCGTTTGTCCCAGTCGTGCTCCTAGCACTAAACTGATTTTTTTTTGTAGTAAATATATTGTAAAACTTTTATTTCTGTGGAAAGTGATATTAAAAATTTGACATAACTTTTTGACTTATCTCTTTGCCTGTTCTTTACGACCATTTTACTATAATTTTGAATAAGTATAAGAAGAGTAATTAAGTTAATCCTTAATAAAACGTTTAGCTGACAAGCATTCAAACTCAAATAATTTTTATTATAACTATGCATGTTTTGAAAATTTGCATTAAAAATGTATGTATAAAAAAATTAAAATAATTATTAAAAATAGACAAACGTTGAAATTTTGTGAAATAAACGAAAAAAAAGAAGACAAATATAAATCGAAAAAAAAATAAATTTAAATATACATATTTAATTAACTAGTCTTTATTTAAACGGGTTTCATTTTTCAATGAAACAGCTTTTGTTTAATTTTTTCTGTCTACAAATAATTTAGCAAAATATTTATATGCGATCGGTAAAGTATGTACTGATGTATATATACATATATGGGTGTACATATGTATGTATATGTAGGTTTTATTAAGTTCAGTTTACGTCAATATCAGAGTCAACACCATCACCAGCCAACAATATTTATTTAACCACCAACCAGTTAAACTCAAAAGTTAAAGTATGTACAAACATTTCAAATCTGTCTGGTTTTTTAATTTTATGACTAAACTCATGTTAAATTAGGAATATTTATAAATGATCTTGCGGTTTAAGGTTTTAGATAGATGAATAAATGATCTATTTAAATAGAAAATTATAAATTCTAGTGAATAATTCATAAGAAATGAATAATTCTTGCGTTTTAATTGTGATCGAGCATCTATCCCAGCTTCGACATTCTCTCAGCAGAACAATAACGCTTCGGTAGCCATGTGAACTTTCTTTGAATAAATAAATAAAATGAAACGATTGTTTTCCTCAATTCGCAGCAGCAATATTTTCTGCGGTCTTCAACTTAACCTTGGTTACTGTCACAGTTCACAGTTGCTTGAAGGTGTAACAAGAATTATTCACACAACCTATTATTCTAGTGTACACTTCATTTGTTTATAAGAATAGACCCAACTATATCTATCTATTCCTTATATTGATAGTTCCTACATAATATTTTATAGCTTCGAACAGAGTCCCGCTCAGGCAGAGTGGATACAATTCAGCGATAGTTGTACCAAGCAAAACATACTATAAGTATATATTGTTCAATATAATCTTAACTAGGGCTTAATATATGGATTTATTTATTGTCTCATAAACTCATTAAAAAAAAAAACTGGCGTCACTTGAAAAAAATGCTCTGTTCTCACACTGTACTGATACTGGACCCCTGCTTTTTAGCAAGCGAAAACCACAGTTCGGAAAGAAATAAACTTGTCATCTGATTGATTGATGACTGATCTTTAGCACTCGCTGTTGATGTTAATGGGTTTCCCAACGGCTGTCGCACTGAACTGTAACTTTTAGTTGATGCATGGGACTCATTTTAATAACATATCTTTTTTATCTTTTCGAAGTGCTGCTTAACGTGTAATTTGCCACGGCCCTTTGACTAAATAAAAAAAAATAGATGTGACAGTCGCCACCAAAATAATACGGCTGTCACATGCTCTCAATATCGTATGTAATACCGTCCAGTATACTGGCTATAATAAGTAGTGCCACATGAGCCAACGTATTAATTTATCAGAAACCGGAGTTTAAGTTTCACTGCTGCCAGTCTCAAAGAAAAATAATGCCTAGCTCCGGTTGCCTCCAGATGTAACTGCGCAAATAACTTTCGTTTGTTGTGTTGGAGGGACGAAAAAAAACACTTAACACAAGTTTGTCAAATAGCAACACCATTTACGGCAATTGCGATTTGAAGTCATCTGAAGGACTTTTTGTTGGAATAAAAATTAACGTTATCATCTCTTGCTGGTACCTTCTTGCAGTGTTGCCATTTTAGCACTAGATTTAGCATTTTGTTTTTCGAAAATGCATTGAAATTTTTAAAAATTATGCTAAATGCTTTTTAGCATAATTTGCTTGATAAAAAAATTTGTTTTCTCGAAAATTTTTTTCTATTTTACTCCAAAAATACTTTTAGAGAAATAAAAACTAACTTTTATTAATATTTTAACTAAATTTCTTTCGGTGTGGTTAGTAAATGAACATGAATTAATATATGAAATGTAATCTATTATAACAAGTCAACAAACAATTGTTATGAACAAAATTAGAAAAAACTATAATTTATATTTCGTCACCTAAAATGCCCAAAGACGTAACCCTCATTATCATAATTTTACAGGAGAAGCAAAAAACATTATAAAATGTTATAAAATGAAAACTGTTTAATTGAAAATCGCGATTTCTTCACATCTTGTCTGAATATATTATATATGTAGACGACAAACTTATTTCTGTAAAAAAAATGTGGGTTGTCTTTTGTGTGTTATGAAAACGTTTATATGAACGTTAGTTTGGAACGTAGAAGCTTAAAATTTTTTTTCAGCCTTGTGTTCCAGATTCAATCAAAAAATGAATTTTGATTTTTTGAGGGTTACCCCAAAGACGCAACACTCATTTCAGGTGACGATTTGTAACATTTGAAATAAAAATTTAGAATTTATTTTTTCTTCTGTAGAACATTTTAGCACTTATAGTAGTTTTTCAAGTTTTAGCATATTTTGAATTTCATTTTCTGGCAACACTGCCTTCTTGGGACATGAAAGACCGTAACGACAAATGAGAAAATTGTTCTCTCTCGATGTCAATTCAACAACCACTGTTGTTACAACAACACTCCGTATCACATACGAATCAGCCAAGACGGTGAATGAGGATCATTTACATTAGATGGCCAGAATGATTGATTAGGCAAGAAATATGTTGTTGAACAGAAAGTTCCTGATGACAGTCAGCCGCCTAGTCATCCAAACTATCAGATCCTAATGTAGGATGCCATTTCGCGTCTCATCCAGATGGTATTCTGATGATAAATTGTCCTGGGTCTTACTGCCCCAACATGACAATAGACTTGCGCCCAATTGGCAGCTCATCAGCATTCATTCAATGAGAATAAGTAGAATAATTAACACACTTTTTTACTATTTTGTGGAAAATAACAATTCGAAAATAGTCGAATGTTACATGGCAACTTTTTTTTTGTAAGATCAGACTTACCCACACTCTAAACGTTAGGTGTAGTGCATAAAGTATAATATGAATAACGCCTAACCATTGTCATTTCCATAAATTAATTTTAAATAAATTTCTGGCATATGCTGCTTTCTGCACTACGTGCCCTTAACAACTTTTTTAACTGATGTACTATTATGTATAATTATTCTGATTTTAAACTATTTCCATTTATCTTAATGTAATTACATTTAATCAACTCATCATCATCAGTTTTAATAACACAAAACACAATTTTAATTAAAAATTGCAAATGTTCCTAATATACACAAACAGACAATAACACAATTCAATTAAATAATTGCCCTGGAAAATCCCCCAGATTTTCATTTCCTAAAAAAAAACATCTAAAATTCGTACAATAAGCGGCAATAACATGATAAGTTAATGTTGATTCCCAAAACAATTTAATTGTTATTACATTTTATATGCAGTTGCGGTAAAAAAAAATAGCACTGAAGGCAGGATTCGACTGTACATATGAATTTTTATTCGATTATTCGAGTTACCTAGTTATTTCCGTGACACATAAAGTACTGCTCAAAATTATAGCGCACTTTTAAAATGAATGTTTCTATGAGTTTATGCGAAAAATTAACCCATAGAAAAACTTTTATTGTTATTTTCTGTTTACTTTATACTTCTACGAATACAAGGAGCAAACAAATGAGTATAATAAAATTTAAATGAAAGAGTGAAAATGGAATGTCAAAATTAAAGCACATTCTCTTGAAACATATTGATAAATGAACTAACGATATATTTTCTCATGGAATTTGACTTAAATATGTTCTATTCCTTCAGTTTTAGTTAAAAATAGTACAGTTTGTGTTAAAACCACGTGGTGTCATTACATCATTCCATTGTAATCGTGATTTTTACATTTGGAATAAAGGGTCGAAAAACCGTCACTTTGGAGCAAAAAATCTTACAAAGAAACCAGGTCAAGGACGTTCCAAATGTACAACACCAGTCCAAGATCGACAATTGGTGCAAATGTGTAAAAGAAATCGATCAACTAGTAGTCGTCAACCTGAATGGTCATCTACCATTGGGAAGTCAATAAGTGCCAGCACAACCCGTCGCCGACTTGTTAACCAAGAAACGACGTCCTTTCGAAACAAGGTTCAAACAAAAAAAAAAGTAAAATTGGTGTAAGAAGTATGCAAATTGGACTGAAAGGGATTGGAATAAGGTTATTTTTAGGAGAAGGATCAACCATTTTGCTTCCAGCCAAGAATACAAGGTGATGGTGGCTCTGTTATCGTATGGGGATGTTTTACAGCCCATGGTACCGGCTTATTACTCTTTTATGAAGGTCGTTTAAATGCTAGAAGTTATATTGATTTAATATCCGAAGAACTTCCATCATATTTTGATCAAATTTTTGGCGCTGAATCAACTCAAGCCTACTTTCAACAAGGCGAAGTTTTCGATGGCATGCTTTAGAAACAATAGTATTCCCCTATTAGATTGGTTACCGATATCGCCAGATATCAACCCAATCGAAAACTTGTGGTCTATTATTGACCGTGACCTTCAAAACTACCAAATAAGAACTAAAAGTGAATTGATCAGTGCTATAAAAGACATTTGGTCTAAAGTAACCACAGATGACTGCTACAAATTGGTTAAATCAATTCCGAACCGGATCAAATATATTTTAAAAGCCAAAGAAGGAAGTATTTCATCATACTAAGTTCAAATGTTGATCAACTTTTCATAAAATGAATTAAATTTTTCAAGTGTGCTATAATTATGAACTATAATTTTGAGACTTCTTTTATTAAACAACCTCAATTATTTTTTATTATTTTAAACTGAATTGTGATATTAATTTAATAAATTTGAATAAATATGTAATTTAAAACCAAAAAACAAAACAACTTTTATAATTTTTTGAAAAAATATAATAAATATAAATATAATAAATATATAATAAATATTAAAATAAATTAAAGTGCGCTATAATTTTGAGCATCACTTTAATTGAAATATGTCAATCATTTATTCAACGTAAATAGCATGGTGCAACTATACAAGGTGAGTGCAGTAGCCCAGCTGACTGACTTTGTTTACAATTTACTTATGTCAAAAGTAATACCTTTCCAAGTGTTTTTGACAGTAGTACATTATTTTACACAAACAAAATGCATTATTTTACACAAACAAAATGCCTGTTGTTTCTGTTTTGTGTTGTATTTGTTGTCGATTTGCACTCACCTTGTATAGTTGCACCATGGTAAAAAGATTTGTGTAACTTTTATTGACTTTTTATATTGAAAAGATTTACAATTTTAGGTGAAGTATTCATTACAGATTTAAAAAAAAATTAAACTATGTACATTTGAAATAAATAAAACAAAAAACAAATAAAATGAAGCTGATGAAACAAATAACTTATTAATATTTTATTGCATGGCATTTGCTGGCAATAACGGCCTTTAGGTATTTTCGTCCACTACAGCCCAAAGATGCTCATTGTTAGTCGATTTTATTTAAGATACACTTTTCTTTACGTCAGCCCAAGAATTCTCTATTGAGTTCAAGTCAGATGATTGCACTGGCCACTACATGAATGACCTCAATATTGTTGTCAATGAACCTCTGACGTGCTTTTCTGCAGGTACTCGTATGCTTTGGATCGTTGTCTGGTTGGAAAATCAAATGCCATTTTGTCCATGCCATAGGGAAGCATAACATTATTTAGTATTATATCAACGTTGTAACGAACCCCATCCAAAGGCCCTGTCTTATTATGAAAATTGGCTATATTCTATTACCTGCCATGCTCAGTCTTGGCGAGGTCCTTTTTCCAATTAAAACAGGCAAACGATTGTCACACAAAAGTAAATTTTATAAGATAGCTCTTATGAAGAAAAATTAAGATAATAAAAGAAAATATAAAACAAATAGGGATATTGTGATGACTTCATGACTGCAGATGTTGATCAGTCACTTCTTTACCCACCCTTCTATGACAGCAATTATATAAACCTTTGCCGTCCCGTACATAGTTTATCCACTAAACATACATACCTTTCGTGAATGATAAAGCTTAATATTCAATTATTCATTATAAAAAAAAAAAAATATTCACCCCTATCGTGAATAAAAATTCAACATGAAATTTATTCCCTTTTCATATTTTTCCTATTAAAATTCAATGTTAAAAAAATAAAAGGGAACAAGTTGCATGTGGAATTTTTAATCACGATAGGGGTGATTAATTTATTGGACAAAACAAAATTTAAAACGATTATGATTGTTTTTATATAGACTAGTGTATACTATATTATTATTTAAATTTTTAATTAACATATTTATAAAAAAAAAATTCAATAATGTATTTTTGTTGTGTGTAGAATTTCTTATCTTGTTTCTCCTTTTTTTGTAATTTTTGTTGACAAAATTCAAAATTATTACAATTTGTAATATATATTTATAAGTATAAATTTTCAAATTTTGTCAACAAATAAAATAATTGTGATTAGTAAAAGCTATGTCCACAGCAAGTCTAACGATGATTTCAATAATGTCTTGAAATTTGTTAATCGCATTAAATAATCCCATTAGAATCTGTTAAACATACTATCATCACTATATATTCCCATTGAGAAGAAAAAATATAATCTAAACTTACCCCAATTTTAAAACCAATATCTATTATTTAAAAATAATTTATGAAAGAAAATCAAATTTGTCGTCTACAATTTGAATGTTTCTGCTAAAAAAAATGAAAATTTAAAATTTTCTAAATGACATATATTTTATTTTATGACACTAAGCTTGCTTGGTAACAAATTTTAGTTTAAATTAAGTGTAACTAAATCGCTCTCACAACGTAAACATGTTGATCCATTGTTGATTTTATGCAATGTATTGGCCACACTCTGTAATATGAAAATCATGCCCATACCATAATGCCTTATCGTCGTCGATGTGAATTGTGGATTGTATTCTGCATTTGGGGTAAGTCTAACATACATACATATGTATGAACGACAACAACCAAAAGGACTGGATAATAAAAATGTAGTATGATCAGATATCAAATAAATGATCAAAGTGCCATTATTTTTGCCGGCACTGTACCTATATTCTTTTTATTTTTAACTTAAATGTGGTGTTTTTCCAGTGTTTTTTATGTACTGCACTTAAAATTAAATACGAGTACTTAGCAAATTGTTTTATAGGCGACACATATTGATTTACCTATATATAAATTTTGTTTATTTAAGTGTGGTTTATACAATTATAAAATAAATAAAAAAACTGTTTTTAACAGTGAAAAACGTGATCTGTAAAACGCCATGCCTATGAAAACAATAACAACTTATGACTAAATTACGGACACTGATCAAATTTTAAAAAGCATGTCTGTCTCTATTTTTAATCAAAGGCCAGAATAAATTGTATATAAAGTAGTGGGATTTACACAAAACTTGCAAGAATTTATAAAACTTTATGAATAATTTTAAAATTATTAATACGAGTATGTACGAGTACATACATATTTATACAGATTGACTGAGTTTCTTTTTTTAAGCAAAATTAAAATGAAATTGAAATTATTCAAAGAAATACTTTATTGCTTTTGCTGCTGAATTAATTACATACATATGTATGTACATATTTTTTGTTAGAGTCAAATTAAAGCTTCTTAGTCCCCGTTTACACAGCCGAACATTTGGAAGAAAAACATCTGGAATTCTCTTTTGATTTTTCATTCGCGGTCACACTGTCGAACAATGTTGTCAGACACATTTCATTATTATTTGCTTTTTTGGCATTTCTCTTATTCGTGATGTTCACCGAGTACCGAACACAAAATTGATTCTCTCTTCCCCACCCGTAATTTTCTTCCAAGCTAAATGTTTTTCTTCCAAATGTTTGACTGTGTAAACGGGGACTTAGGAATTTGAAATTGTTTTCCAATTGGAACATAATGGAATTACAATTTTGAACAAAATTTGCGTTTTCACACCCCTAGGTGGTTATTTTTTGTGAGGTTATGTTTAACATTAACCCCCTTATTCAAAAACGATTATTAAATTTAACAAATGTTTATTAAGACAGATTTACATATAAAAATTTGCTTAATAAACGTTTGTTAAATTTATTATATTTATTATAAATAGAGTATTGTTTCCAGAAGTTATAACATTTCGATTCTTAAGCTGTGTTCACATTATGTGCATTTGTCATGTGGAATGTCACTTTTCTACCCATATGCGATTTCATGTGTATGTCAAAATTTAAGTTTTACATACGGTTTATAAATTACATGTTCATATGTTGGTTATGTCACATACATATGTACTTACTCTTGTTAACTCCTTTTCAATTTTTCCCTCCATTTTCAATAATAAATTTGTGTAGTTTTTTTTTTTGTACTATTATAAATTTTTTTTTTTTTTGTTTTACTATTATAAATTATATTTATTAAAATTTCAATTAATTTTTGCCGCCACAAAATTTTGGTTATAAAAAACAGCTGATGTCAGATGGTTTGTCACTTGAAAATAGAACTCGTTCTAAATACAAAAATGTCATATGTATTGCACACAGATAAATAAGACGTGTACCTGATATTGTTTGAAGGTGTTCAGACTATATGTACAAATTTGACATGCGAAAAAGTGACAGTCCACATGACAAATACACATAATGTGAACACAGCTTTATTCTGCACAGTATTATTCTGAATCATGTCATAAAAAGGAAGATATTACAACCACGCAATGTTTCATGTGTGGTTTCTTGGTTAAATAATCAAATAAAAATTAATGTTTTGACAACAAAATCATAACAGTACAAATTTCACATTTAACGAGTTAGTTACAATTTTATGGACAGCGAGACACTTTGACGTATCAAACATCAACAGCTGTTACTTTGACAGAGGCGGTATTTAAATTTCGCCAAATTTATTTACGTTAGTCACACAAATTTGACTACCGAAATTAAATGATATTACTGATATGAATTGTTACATTGACACAGTCAAGTAATTATGGGTTTTATAAATAAAAAAAAACGACTTCCTTTCGTTGTAAACGCTGTCACACACATGTTACGTAAATATTTATTAAATCGTTATTAAATATAATCAAAAGCTGTTTAATGTTTAATAAATTTCTTTGCAATAAAAAAAAAATAAAACGAAGACTTAACATTTATATGTACATACATACATACGTACTTTACATTGTAAAACATTTAAATTCTTGGAAATAATTTGTTTCTTACATCAGAACAACTTGTTTATTTTTTATTTTACACTTTATTTATCCACTTAAAATGCAATTTAATTCTTTACATTTACAATTCCCAGTCAGTTTTAATTTCAATTTGTTCTCATAAAAATATAAAATCAAATTGAAATTTATGACCTGACGGGCAGGACGGCGGCGCATCATATTGAAATTAAATATATGTGCTGGCTGCATCAGAAGCTGAGAAGAGTTTTTTTTTTTTTTTTTTTTTTTTTTTTTTTTTTTTTTTTTTTTTTTTTTTTTTTTAGAAACCCTATTCTTCTGTTGTATTGCATTTTTACCTCCCTCCTCCTTTTCTCCTTTTAAACCAGTAAATTAGTTATAAAGTGTTTTTGATTTAATTTCTATCAATCAAAGACACATGCTCAGCCTGCCTCCATACAGAAGGGTTAACCAGACAACATTGACCATCAATTTCTATTTGTACGCTGCACAAATCAAATCTTTAATTTTCTGCGCCGTTTTGTGATAAACATGACAATTTACAGAATCAAATTCAATTGAACGATCGCTGGATTGAATGAGTGAAGAGATATTTATAATAAACACATTAATTGTTTTGTAGTTTAGATGTTTAAATTAAACATTGTTTCTGCAAAATTTACTTTTATAAATGAAATTGCATTTAAATTTTCAACAAATTTATTTTTGAAACTCTAAAATTCTAACTTTGTTCTTAATATTACCATTAATAATATGATTTTTTTATGAAAATAAATGGAAATTATTAAATGTGGAAGATAAATTACCCATAATCATTTGAATTTTTTTATCACATCAAAAGCAAAATATTATGTTCTTAGTTAGAATTTTGGTTCATTAGAAAAAAAAATTAATTTCAAATTTTGCAATTTAATAGAAGATGAAACTTATATTAAAAATGCAAACAAAATGAAATTAATTAACTTTTATTTAACATCGAAAGCCTGACTAATGCTAATTAGAAACAGACTTCTTACCAATAATTTTAAGAATTAAACTTCTTAAAACTGATAAACCTAAATAAATATTTATATACGCTTTAATAAAACGTGTAGAGCGTTTTCATACGTAAATTATAAACTCATGTCGCCTCCCGTTACCCACCACCATACAAACATTGCTTATAAATAAATCATTTTTCATTGTTTTCATATTTAATATTTTATATACAATTGTTGTTTGTGAAGCATTTATTGCAAATAAAAAAGAAAAACGATAATTTTTCTCATTAAAAAATTAAAATTTATCACCAAATCGTCCACATTCATTACTTTTGGCGTTTTTTGTTTGTTTACTGTGTGTTTGGTGACCCATGATATTTGAGTGATTGTTTTTTAATCTAAATTCTTTTATTCCGTTTTATTTTGAAAATAAATAAAAAGTTAAAAAACTAGCTAGTTAAAAACATACATAATTATAATTAATAGAAAATTTATTAAATACACAACGTTTTATTAATGCAAAAACATATGGCAATTGAAAAGCAATAAAATAATATGATATTAAATATAAATTTTGATGAAATATAGAAAAAAAAACTTTCCAATTAGTCTTGAAAAAAATTATATTCGACAATTTTATATTTATATATAGTAACACAAACGAAAACTTAAACTTAAAAAAATTTGAGGGATATTAAAAAATCATAAAAATCTGGGTATCCAAAAAACGTCATCACGAGATTTATTTTAAAATTTGTAAAAAATATTTTTTTGTTATTTATTTTTGTTATTTATGCCTCAATAATTTCACTTGTGTATGTCTAAAACAAAATATATTGTATCATGGTCTAAATAATAACAATTTTTTTTTTCAATTTTCTAATATTTGTTTTTAAATAAATATTCTGCAAACACTAATTTAGTACCTTGAAAATAATGAATAATTGATATTTTTGTTTTTTGTTGTTAAAATGTTTATAATATTGGCACAATGTCAAGTGTATGGAAAAGCATGATCATAATATTTTCAATTATTTTGAGAAATAAGGTTAAAAAACAAACAAAATATTCATACATTATAGATAAATTCACAACAAATTAGTTTAAAGAAAACAAGAACTTTTTGTATTTTGAATTGAGTACGAACTGCAGGTATGGTACATATAATATGTCCCGTGATAAAAAATCATAAAAATGTCATTTAATAGAAACAAAAATTTTAATTAGAAAGTAAAATTCTTTTAAAAGAGAAAAACTGTTTTCTTAACTTATTTATAAATTGCAGAAACAAAACTAAATGTAATTCTTAATTCTGGTGAAAATTATATTATTTTTTAAATTTGAATATTTTAATGATTTTATTTGCCAATAGTTAGCATCACTGCTTCTTTTTACAATATAAAGAAACCGTTATTTGACAAAGTTAGTAACAAGTTGCCATATCATCATAAACTAACAAAATGTTACCACATCAGCTGTGAAAATGTAAGGAAAAATCTACAATAAGGAATTTGTTAATTAAAAACAAAACAAGGAGATTTGACTGCGACACTATTTTAAAATATTAATTTTTAATTTTTTTCATAGTCTTAAACAATTAATTTTCCATACATTTTTAAAATCATTGTTAAATTCGTTTTCAGATAAGATACAACAAATAAATAAAAGTAATAAAAAATTTGTTTTATTATGGATAAATAGGAACATTGGGTAGTTTTTATTTATTCTTCTAATCCAAGGAAGTGCGCTGAAAATAATGGTAAGTGGAATGTCAAAGGTCTGATGACAGACTAAAAGTTTACAATATGTTGCCATTGCGAAGCAGAGTGTACATATGTATAATCCGAAAGATCATTGTAAAACGCTTGATGACTGATTTTGCTTGGGTTATAGTACATTTCTTATTGCTTATAGATAAGTTATCAAAGAATTTATAAATTGTTTTATTTTTCTTGGAGCAATAACTAGACAAGTATTGTAGTAGCCAACACCGAACAATTTCATGAAGTTTAGTTATAAGACATATTAAAAAGTACACATTTAGATACTCGCAATTGCCTTCTTAATGTGCATTCTTCAAAGTAATAATAAATAAAACAAGTAAGAAAGTATAGTCGGTCAAGCTCGACCATATAATACCCTAAATCCAGTATATGTGTAAAAACAGATTAGCAGAAAAGGGCTGTTAAAGTGATTCTGGGAAGTTAGCCTTATATGGCAGCTATCACTAATTATGATTGAGTATCACATAATTGGGCCAAATAATTTTTGTATATATGAAACAGGCTTATGTTGAATATGATTTGGATACCAACATTTTTAAGAGAGTTATGCACTCTGTAGTGACTTCCGGCAGCGGAACTAATATGGGAGCTATGGTCAATTAACGATCGATCTGTACAAAATTTGTTGACGAGATTAGGCTTCATGTACAACTTATTTCTGTTATTTATTTCTAAATTTGTTGGGATACGTGCATAAATCAAACATTTATGGCCTATAAACTCCTATTTTGAGCGGTAGGTCATTTGCATGGGGGCTAGGTGAAATAATAGATTGAATTTAACCAGTTTTACTCCCAAGCGCCATAAAATATCATATACCAAAATGATTCTGAGTCGATCGGTATACTTCAAAGTGGGTGTTGGACTAATATTTTTGGGCGTTACAAACATCAGCACAAATCAAATATACGCTCCATAATATAATAGTATAGGGTATAAATATAACATTGACATTGACTTTCAAATTGAAAGTGATAAATAATTAAATTGTTCTATCTCCCAGCATATACAAGTGTGTATGGAAAAATATTAGACAAATCCGATAATTATTTAGTAGCTTGAATAATTTTATACATGCATATAAAACAGTACAATAAGAATAGGTTAAATTTAAATAATAATAAAAACTAAAGTGTGTAATGCATGTTATTTGTGAGAGAAAAACTTATTTTTCTGCCATACAATAATAATTGAGCAAATTAAAAGCAGAGCCAGACAATACAAATAAATAAATTGCGACACATCTTTATTATTCGTTTTCATCTTGTTACTTTTCTTCTTCTTCTACTTCTAGTTTAGAGACCACGAGAACAATAATGGAAATATTTTGTACAGTTAAAAAAAATTAGACAGAGAGGCGTAGTAACAATACTTTCGATCTTTATAACATACATACTTATATGTAACTAAACTGCGGGGCATAAATCAAGATCGTGACTATTTTAACAATATTATGCTGAATAGTTTAGAAGTTATTCACCTTCTAAGTTTTGATATAAATATGTATGTATAAATGTAGATATCTACTATAACAAATAGTATATCTATCTGGTCAATATGAGTACCTTAGAAAGTTTTCTACAAAATTGTATATAACATAAATTATCAATTCATCTTCCAGATATCAGTACTTTTGTAGCAAAAACTCAAAATTAATAAACATAAATTCAGTTCTAGGCTCACAATGGGTTAATGGATTACGTCATATTATATATCATTCGAAAGGCTTTTCAAAGCTTTGAAACGGCACCCACATTGAAACAAATTTAATTTTATCTTTAATCTATTACAAAAGAGTCGTCGTAAAAAGAAAACGGCACTCATAATAAATAAGGCTGATTATATAAGTTATATATCAAAATTTAAAAGGTGAATAACTCGTAAACCATAATAGAGCGGGCAAACATTTTTGCATTTTTAGTTATAGAAGTTAATAGGATATCATCTGTAGGTAGGTAGGTAGGTAGGAAGGCTGGTGTGAGTCACCTCACACCCTCACCCAGAGACCAATATGGTCCATTGCGATGCCTTAGATATGAAAAGAAGTAATAGAGAAAGTGAAGTAAAAACTAAAGTAAAAAACAGGAGGGAATGATACGAGTGTAAAGAGAGAAAAGAGAAACCTGACCAAATTCTACTCAAACATATGTCCTCCACATATCATCTGTAAAACAATTGTTAAACTACAAGCTGTTGTCACGATCTTGATGAGTTCCAACTGCGGAGATTAAACAAATTTAACCATAAAGAAGATTTAACAAACACAAGCATTTGTAAACATAAATGGTGAAAAGGAAACTCTTAAGGAATTTCATTAATTGTTTCTTTAAGTGTATACATACTATTATAAAAACTTATTGATTATTTTGTTTTTGCTTGTAGAAATTTCAATTGATAAATTTTATTTGAAAAAAAAAAAAAAACTAAAAACAGTTTTATATTTTAAACCCACATAAAACGACGATAGAAATCTAAATTTATTAAATTTTATTAGTACATGCCACACAATTTTCTTTAAATACGAACATTTTATTTGTTTGCTGCTGCTGTCAGCAAGTTTTGTTATGTATGTACATGCTAAAGTAATGATTACAAAACGCTGTAAAATCTAGTAACAAGGGACAAAAATTCTAATTTATTCTATTGTTTTTGTTTTATTAGAATTTACTGTTTGAGTCTGTCTAATTTCAAATAAATAGAATTTTAGTTTTCTTCATCTCTTTATTTACATTTTAGGTTTTTGTATTCTGTTGTTGTTATTGTTGTAGTTTTTGCTTTCTTCACACTTATTTTGTAACATTTTTATTCGTTGCACTTGAAATATAATTTTAAGTAGTTTTGTGTCGGTCGCGTGTAAATGTTTTTTTATGCAAAAGTTTCGTACAATCGTACGTACATTTGTATGTATGTAGGTATATTCTTGTTGTAAATTTTTGTTGTAGTTCGTAAATAATAATAATGAAAACAAGAGCCAATAATGAATAGAAACAACAAGTGCAAAATGTCAAATTGCTTGTCGGCCTCTTTTTTCGTGTGATCATGAAGACAGACAGACAGCAAAAAAAAACAAAAAAAAAAAGAGGAAAATAAACAAAACAAATTGACCTACACAGGGTGAATTCGTCATCACAACATGATGTTGTTAATAAAATAATCTGCACACGTTTAAAGAAATTAATAAAAATTACCAGAATAGACTACAAAAGGGGGGAATATTTAGAGTCCAGTTAGCATGTTCTAATCGATTCAATGTGCATAAGTTATTTTGGCATCAATTTTAGTAATGTCTAAATGGCCAGTGTTGCTTATTTGTTGTTTAGAACGTTTTCATTAATGATACATAAGTACCTTAAATACTTGAGGTTAAGTTTATCTCAGTCTCTGGGTCTTGCAACGAGTCTTGCAAAAATAACACTTGAAGCAAATGATGGAACATAAATAATAAAAACTAGCTTTCTTCTTTAAATTTTCTAACCTGCTTTTGATTTTTTTTATCTTTCTAGTAAGAAAATTTTGTACAAGTATATCGTCCCCTCAATAAAACAATACTGTATACTAAGGATGGACAAAAAATATCGATGTTTTAAAAACACTCGATGTATTGTGACTAAACATCGATATAATCCGATGTTTTTTTTGCTCCTAAACAATCGGAAAACATCGATGTTTTCTTTCGATGCATCGAAATGACAAATTGTATACAGAACGTGTATATTGGTATATAAACGTGTAACATTTCAGACCCTCGATTCAAAAAAATGCACTTTAATGATGCAATATCCGTTGCCAATGCTGTATCAAAGATCAAGTAATTAATGAAAAATACTCTTTTGCAAAATGAAGATATTGCATCTGACTCAGAAAAATCCGATAAAAGTGAGGATAGTTTTTCATTATGGACTAGCCATTATAAACTGGTTCATAGAAATTGAAAAAGAAACAAGATTGAAGATATATTGTCTGATGAACTTTCAGTTTAGTTGAGGACTCCTGTTGGAAGACTGAACGAAAATCCGTTGGATATTTGAAAAGATTATAAATCAGTTTCCCAAGCTTTACAAGATTGCTTTTAAATACCTTACAATGGTGGGAACATCGGACTCAACAAAGAAACAGATTAAGGGGTGAAAGACTTGGTAAACTTTTATTTCTAAACAGTATTGAAAAAAAGTATTGGGCGATGTAAAATAAATTTAAGATTATCGAAAATATAATAATAAATAATTAAAAAAAAAAAAAAAAACAATCGATGTATAAAAAACATCGATGTATTTTATGAAATATCGATTCAACATCGATGTATATTTGTGATGCATCGCATCGAAAAAGCATCGATGTTTTTTTACAGTGTCCATCACTAGTGTATACACATGTACACCATAATAATATTTTACTAGCTGACCGCCCCGCCCCGGCTTCGCTGGGTATTTACTAATGATTTGTGTTTCATATACAGTCCTTTCCCCATTTTTCCTATTCAAATTCAATGTTGAAAAAATTAAAAGATAAAAAACTCCTGCGGATTTGTTATTAATGATTGGGCCGAGAATTAAAAATTAAGACACAAAAAATTCAGTAAAAGAAAAAATAACAAAAATTTGTATCAATTTAATAAAATATCTAAATTTGTACAGCATACTTCAAGGGGATTTTTTAATTAAAGTTAAAGGAATTTTTGAATTTTTTTTCTGAGAATTTCGAATCGAATAAAAAAATCTGCCAAATTGCTTCAGCCGTTTAACAGGATAAGAACTAATTAATTCTAGGTATATGTGGTCAAAATTTTGAGAAATTCTACTTCCACAAAGTGGGTCAAAAGATCAATTGATATAATTTTGTGTTTGAAATTTTTCATTAATAATTATTTAAATTATCTAAATATAATTTCAAATAAAAATAGTGTATAAAAAGCATACACTATATTTATTATTTTATAACAAAATAAAATCGAAAAATGACGTACTTTTATTGATATACACAACATTCGTCCGACAAAAAGATTCAAATAAAATAGCGTATAGGTATTATACAAAATTAAATAGTGTATAATGATTTCCATACAAATACTAAAACAAATAAAATAGCCTAAGTGACATCGTGGTACTTTGAGCCCTATTTATTTGAAATTAAAGCACATGTAAATTAACGAAATATCATCTGCCAGTAGCCTGATTATTCCACCAAATATTTATGTAAATGACCACAACTTAAAAACATCGTTTATTTTCTAAGTCCCGGGTCACACACTGTGATCATTTACATGCACCTACAAACTCAAAAGTTGAGCAGTAAAGGTGGCAGTGTGTGACCCGGGACTAAAATATTAATTTCTAATAAAACAAAAATTTCAAACTTGATTATCTCGAAATGGCAAAAAAAATATACACTACTCGTATTGTTTTATTAAAAGGACGATATATACATACATATGTACATATATTTAAAAATATCAACTTTTCCTTTATAAACGAATTTTCAAGCTTAACAAAATCTATTTTTGCTCTTTTACAATTAGGTCATATTAGGTTTGGATTTTATGTTTGCTGCTTAATTATATTATAGTTCATAGTATATGACCGAAGTATTTTGAGGCCTATCAAATGACAATTTTATCCAGATTTAGCAATAACATGAAGTCATCGCTACAACTGTGCGAAAAACTTTGTTAAATGTTGTTAATTCAAAATGATATGTTAATAATAATATGTGTCTGAAAAAAAGTTATTTAAAACAAAATAATACATTTCAGGCAGCCCTCTTATAAAACAACACAAATAGTAAATATGCTTAAGGTACGGTCACATTTGGCAAATATTTGTATACATACCTATTTGAACGCGTTTATTTATTAAAAAAAAAAAAAAACTTTTCTTATTTAGGCCAAAGCACAACAATTACTTAGTTTTAATTTATTTGTTGATGTTTGATCTTGCAAAACTCTTGTAATAGTAAACAACGTCAAAGAAATTTGAGCTAAAACAAGTGGTTACGCTTTTTTGAGTAAATATTTGCCAAATGTAACCGTATGTTTACAGTCATATCAATAGATATGAAACCCACAAAAACACATGATTAACTTAAAACGTAACAAAAATATCAAGAAACAGATGATTAAAAAAAAGAAACTACATATTAAAAACTTCATTTCGTTCTTGATGCCTGATGAAAAAAGAGTAAACATTTCATAGATATATTTTCTTTATTATAGACAGTTGTTTGTCTTGTAAACAAGTTGTAAAATGTGTTTTTGTTTTTAAAGAAAATTCTTTACGAAACTATTTAACAAAACGTGATTAAATGACGACCGGAGAAAAAACTCACTAAAATTATTATTTCTGCTGCAGTTGCACTTGTTGTTATTTTTATTTTTGCATTAAAAAGGCAAAACAACGACAAACAGTTGTTGTTTTCTGAGAAAAAATACAAATCAAAACAAAATTAACAGAAATTGTTGCTGTATTTTTTTTTTGAAACCGCCATAAGTATTTTACCTAAAAGAGCTATAGACACAATGCTAAACCATTAACAACTTTCCAGATATATGTACGTATGTACGTACATATACGAGAGGAGACTTAAAAGTCTCTTTTAAATACATTTACATATATGTTTCATTGTTTTTTTTTATTTTAATCAAAACATTTTCCTATATTTGTTTATCATTAATACATTAAAAAGCCATATTTGCAGTTTGTTAAATTTTTAACAAATTTTAGACCTCGATGTGTAGACCTAACAAATTTAAGGTTATAACAATGTCAAGGGTAATAATAGCAACAAGAAGCCTACTCATACTTAATGAGTTTATTGATCGAAGACAAACAAATCTTTTAGACTTCATAATGAGTGTAGTGTCCATGAGGCGCAAATCTTGATATGTCTCAGAAGTTGCACATATCATTTGTGTTCAAAGCTTCGTGCTCATCACGTTTTTTCATGGTTTAAAACCTAAAATCAACAGAAAAGAGAATATGTCCGCGTTTACATTATGCTATTTTTGTCGCTGCAATTTTTGTCGTTTCGTTTTTAAAGTTGCATTTGCGTTCACATTGTGCGATTTTTTAGCAGTGATTTTTTGTGGATTTATAAATGGTCTTTATTTTTTTCTTCACGTTTAAAACTACAAATGCGGAAACAAAGCGTGTCTGCTAGAGTACATTCATATGTGTACCACTTTTAATACGTCTCACCGCTCACACCTACAAAGCAAGAATCGCAGCGACAAAAATCTTATAATGAAAACGGGGACTTAGACTTCATCCGTTAAATTCTTAAAAAGTTATAGGAGACGAGACACAGATCTGAGAATTAAATGAGTACAAGAAAAATATATCGAATGTTTAAGATTTATAAATCGTATATGTACACTAATTACTATTGAAAATGATTATCATAATTATCCCACAACCGAGAAAAACTAAAATTTTTTAGCTTTTAAATTTTGTAAAACCGAAATCAAGTTTTTTATTTTCTCGTTTACTTTTTTGGAAACTCTAGCTGGGGAAATATGGTGACTTTCCGACGAGCTGCCAAGTCTTGAAACTATCATTGAAAGTGGCGTAGGACTTCGTGAAACCAAATTTGTTTTGGGGATAATTCTGCAAAGGACTAAGAAATCTCGAATGAGTCCGGTACCAGGCTGCTAATAGAACTAGATAGTAAGTGACCCAATGGACGGGAAAACACTCCTGACTGTTTGCCATTGTCCGGAACTGTAATATCACAGAACTAAAAGTCCATGTCGAGCATTTCACGATGAATTAGAAGATATTGGTGGTTGTAGGCTCTGATTAATGAGTGGAATGTAATGGCTTTATGTTATATAATTTGCTATTTAGGAAAAAAATTACTTTTTTTATTTTTATGATTATCGCTGAAAGGATTCACAATAGACTCCTAAAGCATCAAGCTTTTAGGAGTGAACAATTAGAATTTTAAAGACATTTTCCGATTGTCTGCGTTTGGATGTAGTTATGAATGTAATATCCGAAACAACAAATTACTATAGTCACGTTGTTTATATGACGGAAGGGCGGTGGAGGATGGATGTATGAATGAACTTTTTCTTTTCAACTTTCAGAATATTATAGTTTCACATTAATGTATGTATGTAGGTATAATAAAAATAACAGCGAATAATAACAACAACAAAAGTTAAAATGTAAATTGCACATTTTGTATTATTATGCAGTTAACAAATTACACACTCACAATACATTACGACTACAATAGATAGAATATATGTATGTACATACCCAGCATACTATTCTAGGAGCGCTCCGAAAAAGGAGTCAAAAAAGAGTCCAACAAAAGAGCATTTTCTGAGCGCTCCGAAAAAAGGAATCAGAAAAGAGTCCAACTAAAGATCATTTTCGGAGCGAAAGAAAAATTTGCTTGTTACTGTCCTGAGTCGGCACGCAGTTAATTATGTGTGTACCAAAGCGTTGTTGTCCTGTTATTTACACAGAGCCAAAAAAAAACCGCATAAAAGACTCTTTTCTGACATTATCTAAGAGCTCTTTAGGAGCCCAAAAAACCCTCATAAAAGACTTTTCTGACATTATCTAAGAGCTCTTTGTGACGGACCATTTTCGAATGTAATGACCCTCTTTTCTGAAGCTTTTCGGAGCAATTATGATTGTTTTTTGGGCTCATAAAGAGCGTTAACGCTCCGAAAAAGGTGTCTGAAAAGACTCTTTTTCTTCATCATCATCATCATTCTTTTATTTCTATTTAATATTAAGCTTATGATCTAACACTGCATGATGATGGAAATTTCCATAATATTGTTTTTTTTTTTGTTAAATTTATACTATAAATAGGTATATACTAAGATTTTTTTAACCATTTTTCCTTTACTTTTGAACATGAATTGTATCAACTTGATTTATTTCACCAAAAAAGAAAAAATCATGCAAAGAAGGGTTAAATCAATTAAAGCTTTTTATATAGGAATTTCCAAATTCCAAAAACGGTAGACACATCAAATAATGCATTCGAGTTTGGAAATCCAAAAATAATTTTAATTCTTTCGCCTTCATTTCTTCGACAAACATTTTAAAATTAAAATTTTTGTTGATGACTTTGTAAACAAAGACTAGTTTTCGGCATCGGAATTGGCATCCCTAGTATGTACATATGTATGTATGTAGAATGTACATAGTTCGTACATATTGCATTCAGTATTTGCGTAAAAATACCCATATTTACGTACATACATACATATGGGTAGTTCCATGAAAATGTCAACCACGACCAAAAAAATAAGAGTACTTGAAAAATGTTTCTAATATGATTTAATAAGAGAAAAATATTCGATTTTTCATAATATGGAAGCATTTACAGGTTATTGAAATTTTAAAATTCAAAAATGGAAAATTTTTGTTTTAAGATTCTCTTTGGTAGCACAATCAGGCATGTGATGGAAATCGATATCGAAAACGAATGAGTTTTAGAAGTCAATTTTTTCGTAATATTTCTGTATTGAAAAACTTTTATCACATAAAATATAAAGATATTGCGCTACTAAAGATCTTAATCTTAAACAAAAATTTTAAAAATTAGATTATAAATGCATTAAAATGTATTTACAAAACTGATTCGTTTTCGATATCGATTTCCATCATATGCCTGAATGTCTTTATATTTTATGTGATAAAAGTTTTAATTTATATGTATATTTAATTTTTCAAATTTAATATATATACATACATATGTACATTTCTATTTATTCCGAAAATCTGTGAAACTTTAACCGAACAGCCTGAATGCATAGTGATTGGAAATAAACAATGTTCTTAGTAAACAAGAATAATAAATACTAAAACAAAGCAACAAAATTGATTTATTTATGTAATTTTATTTAAACGAAATGAAAAAAAAGAAACAAAATTTAAATTTCTCATTTCTGTAAGAAATCAAATGAGACCAGAAGAAACAAAAAATTACAAAGACAGAGAAATTGCGATTAAAAAAAATGATTTTTATCAAAATATTATTTATGTACATATGTATGTACATACATATACGAAACTTGAAAAAAAACTGCATTCTTTGCATTATTAAGTAATTAATTGCTTTTATGACAAAAAGAAAACGCAATTAATACAATTCATTTGTCACTTTCGATTACAACGGCGTTTCAAGAAATATTTGTGGGCAATAAGAAGAAGCGACAAAGTTTTGGTCGCGAATATTCGTCGCCAAAAAATAAATCACAATAGTGTGTGAATATAAAAATACACACAAGAATAGCGTCGGCTGAATTCGTCATACGCGGCGAACTGTGAAATATATTTATTTTTATTTCTTTCGTGTTTTAGTAAATATTATTAATTATTACTTTAATTATAGTTTTACTTTATATAATGTAAAAAACTATAAAAATAGTTTTTACCTGTGCTTTTGTTAATGTTTATCATATTTAGTCTTTCTATCTATCAGCTGTTGTGCGAAAACAAAAACGTTATTTGTTCGTCGTTATTGTGATTCATACGACGAGTTTACACAGCGAATTGTCACCAACTAATTCGTCGTTCATCCTAATTGTGTTCCTAGCCTAAAGTGTTTGTCATGAGTCAAATGAACGAACTGGACGATTACAAAATTCTGTGAATGAAATTCAGCAACATGTTTAGTTTAAAAATTGCTTTCAATTCTCAAAAAACAATAAATTGGACGATTGCAAAATTCTGTGAAAATGACATCACGAACAAATATATTTCTATTGTTGATCGCGTACGATAAACGTTAGTGGTGATACTTGTTGCTGACACTTTAGATCATACGAGTAGGTCGGCATAGGGAGAACTTGGAATATGCTTTATAATAACATCTATGTTATCTTTCTTTCTTTTTTTTTACGAGTATTTAAATCGATTCGCATAATAGTTTTAGTATTTACTTATCTAACCCATAAACTTCTATATCTATAACTATTATGTACTTATTCCAAATCGTTAATATTTTTATATTGTGAATAATTACAGTGCAACTCAGCTTTAACTTTCCTTTGCCAATAGCCCAACATTGTTTAATTGACTGTAGCTGAAGGCTATTGGGGGCACGTACATATGTTTTTTTATTATATCGACCTGACTTTTTCGATGCCAAGCCATTGCATGTCTCTAATAAGAGACATTAAACATTTCTATAGGCATTCTCTCGTAGTCAGAATTGAAGACTTGAAAAAACACAATTGGAAATTGCTTGCCAAACCATTGCCTGTTTAATAAATTGAATATTTACATTTTGAGTCGGCATCCCCTTGTTTCGCTTAAATATAAAATTTTGACCCGATTAGGTGTTTGAGGTCCATTTTATTTAATTTAATAATTTAATTGCACGATAGGTTTGAAAACCAGCGTCCAGACGTATTCTTCTTATGCTACTTACACTGCTGGTATTGTATTTTTTTTTTGAGCGGTCATTGCCGTTTTAATGAACGGAATATAAAATAAAAAAATTAGCTTTATATTTTTTTACGATCAGTGCTTAAGGTTTCCTGTATCATTTTATGACATCATTTACAGTACTCTTTACAAGCTTTAGCTTTTTTACCATCATTGAATCGTTTTATGTTGGATTTGCAAGGAGTTTCATTTACTAATCCTAATGTACATACAGTGCACTCGCGGTAACGTGAACTAATTAAAACCAAGGGAGTTCATGTTAGCGAAATTGTTCACGTTAGCGAATGTCATGAAAAAAAAATATATGTGTTTTTACACGCTTGAACGTGAAATTCTTTTATTATAATTTGCATTATGAAAATATAAAAATAAAATTATTAATTAAAATTCATTACAAAACAAATAGAGATCACGAGAAAATATCCATTGAAATAAAATTACGTAGGTAAATAAACCAGACTCATCAGTATTATAGAGTTGGTCATTGCATAACTCCATTTCTTTTTTAAGTTGGGAATGTAATTCCTTAGCTTTTTCTTTTAGCATTAGCTCACTTACAGGCCAATTCTTTCTCGCATTCCGATGAACCAACGGTAAAGAGTTTTTTCCATAACTGGAAATTCTGATGATTTTAAGATTTTTTCCCATTCCCTGGTATGTGAGGTTTACACATTTTGAAATTGCTTCTTTTTTCTTTTTAATGCTGCATATTGTTGACTTAGTGACATTATACTTTTTTGCTAAACAAGTCACACTTGTTCCTTTCTGCAAACTATCTAAAATGTTTGCCTTTTCTTCTAACTCCAAACATTTAGATTTTTTAACACTCATGCATAAAAAAAGATTTAAAACAAAATTTTTATACCAAACAAAAAAAAATTTATTTAGAGGATACACAAATTTTTTTATAAGGGGATTCCCTAAACTTTAAACATCAAATTTAATGTATTTCAGTGTTGACTGCAAGCTTAAAAACATATGCAATGAAAAGAAAAAAATTGTTCACGTTATAGAGCTTTCGACTTTGTTCACGTTACAGAGTAGTCAACGTAAACAAAAGCTTGTTCACGTTAGACGGTGTTTATGTTACTGCGAGTGCACTGTATATGAAATGGAACAAATAATATCTAAAAATAAAAGTGCGTTCGTTGACTAACTGTTAGCTCGACTTATAATAAACATATGCACATAAATCCTTCGAAATGTATAAAAACATATAGGAAACATCATAGTGACCTTTGACACTAGTACTATAATAATACTTACTATATTATTTATTTAAATTACATTTTGTTTGGTCAGTAAAAACTTTCAAGTTCTACATAGTTTTTACACATCGTTAAAGTTAAAATGGAAAGTTCTATCTACACATATGACCTTTATTCAATGTGAACAAATTTGAAAAGAACGAATAGAATGCTATTCAAATAAAATTGAAATTGTGAGCTCAAATAAATAATACAAAAAGTGTCAAATTGGGGTTAACAAGTGGCAAAACAACTAGCCACCAATTACAAAAAAAAAAACACTATACTTATATTAAAAAATATACTCGTATGTACATATATGTGGATACAGACAAACACAAAGATTTGGTATTTATGTAGATTTTATTTTAATTTTTATTAAAACAAGTTAAGAGTGCGAATCTTAAATACCCTCCACCTAAATATAATATCAATTACAAAAACTACGCTGCTGTTAAAACCAGAATATCATTATTGAGTAGCAAAAAACCTGTTTAAAAATATCGTATTTTGACGGAGGTTGTTACACATTTTGATCCATAACTTTAGTCCTCCGCCTAAACCGATTTTAATGATTTTCAATACCAAACTGCTTAGGAGAATTATAAACGGCTTTTTGAAAACTTTGTTTATTTTGATTACATACTTTGAACGTGAGAGTGTTTTACACAGACAAACAGGCAGACAGATAAAGCTCAATCGACTTAGAATTCAATAAGGATCAACAATATACATAACTATATACATTGTTGGGTCTCAGATGAATATTTCTCAGTGTTAGACACGAAATGACATATTTATATGTATATACCCTCTTTCACGACTTGTACTGGTGGAGGGTATAAAAATAGTAAAAATAACAACAAAAGAGGAAAAGGGAGCAAACAGTTGAAAATAATTATTGCGGTTAGTTTGTATACAAAAATTGCGAATCCACAATACGAAAAATCAGGAATATTCTAAGATGATGTTTTACATCAAAACAAGACATTTTTCCACTTGAGTTAATATAGAGTGATTCAAGTAGAGATACTTTTTTCAATAGCCTTTCTTTTTTTTTTTGACAGATCACGTGTGAGTCGTGTCATGCTGTCATGTTATTTTTGTTTAGTATTGTTTGGCATTTCATAATGAAAAGACTTACGCCTGAACAACGTTTACAAATCGTTCAACTTTATTACGAAAATTCACGTTCTGTGAGGAATGTGTTTCGTGCATTTCGCTCAACTAATCGGCCTACTGATGGTATAATATTCGACCGAATAGACCACGTCCACGAAGACCGTGGAGAATCGATTCGGCGTCATTCGCAGCAACTCGGACTGATAAAAGACTATTTTATGCCTGAAATTGAAGCTCGTGATCTCGGCGGCATTTGGTTTCAGCAAGACGGCGCTACTTACCACACATCAATAGATTTATTGAGACAACACATAATTTCATGTTTTGGGCCGGTCGATTGGCCACCAAGATCGTCTGATATCACACCGTTAGACTTTTACTTGTGGGGATATGTAAAGTTTAAAGTTTATGCGGACAAATCCGCTTCAATTCCGGCCTTGGAGGAAAACATGACGCGTGTCATTCGCCAGTTACCAGTCGAAATGCTCGAACAAGTCATCGAAAATTGTACTCAACGGATAGAGCATCTGCGACGTAGCAACGGCCATCATTTGATAGACATAATCTTCAAAAAATAAATGCCAAAGAATGTTGTTTCGAATGATAATAAACATGTAGGGAACCTCGAAATAGATCACGCTTTATGATCTAATCGTTAGAAAATTACTAATTTATTATTATTTACTTTAATTTCTATGTACATACACATACTACATTATTTATACTATGTAGTAATATACTCGTACGAGTACATACATGCATACATATTTATTATTGCAATTATTTTGTATCTGTATTAGTTTTTTTTTTTGCAATTTAATCTATCTGGCTGAAAATTATTATTAATTTTTTTTTTTGCGAGTTTAATAATAAATGTATTTTTTTTTTTTATTTTAGTGAAATCTTTTTCTCCATACGTAATGTATGAGTAGTTGTATTAGTATGTCTACTGCACTTCATCAATGATCGTCATAATTGTCTCAGCGTAAGCGCAGTTGTTAATGTGTGTCAATTACTCTGGTTTACAGCCAAAAAGTATCAAGAACGCCACATGCCTAGATAAGTTAATTGGGACCTCCTGAACACGAAAAACGCTGTAATTTTTTTTTCCAAGTACCGTTTTTAGATAACGGTACTTTTGTGTTTTTCGGTGTATGGTCAACCCCTTGTGGAGTCCGATCGAGTTAAATGGCTTATCGTTGGAAATTTAATGCCTTTTCCATCGATATGCTGCAATATCTGACAAGAAATGGCTTAGTTATGGCATCTCAAAGTTCAAAATTTGCCTATTTTTTACGTTTGTTTCAAAATTTTTCATTTTTTTTTTACGTTATAGTAAAGATCTAGGTTACTTATTTGTAAAGTAGAGGTATTTTGCTATTTACATATGTATGTATGTATATAAAAGGAAGAATATTGATATGCATACTAAAATTAATGGTAAGAGACTTAATCTTTTCGTCACGCATTGCGACATTTACATACATTTGTTAGATTTCCAAAAAAAGCCCTAGTGTAATGGACATTCCCAACAGTATTTGAAACAACAGTGCCCCGATGAACTAGACGGTAGTGCGCTATTCTATCAGTCTGAGGGTTGCGGGTTCGATTTCCGCCAAAGACTCTGGGTGTTTTCTGCAGACAAGCAAAAGGTTTCGCAGTTTGTGTTTGTTTTAAAAAAAATTATTTCATAGAGATAGGGGCTGTGATCAGGGTGGTGGACTATAACGTCAACTATGAGTGGACATTACCGCCCACTATTTCTTATTTTTAATGCAAAGTTGCATTTAATACAACGTTGTTTAAACAGTTGAACTGCTTCATGATACTTGTCCTGGACACGTTAACAACCTTAAATGATTAAGGGTACTAATTTGTTTAAGTAGTTTTTCATTTAAGATGTACTAGTTTATTACAGATAGTTTCCAAATGATAGTCGAATTTAAAAATATCAAGAAATATTATGAGTCATAAACACAAAAATACTTGAAAAAGGCGAGTAGTAGATAGTCTAACATAATGCTTAAAAATAACCTTCCGAAATTTGTTTACTCTCTCGATAGTGAATCGATTTTTCGACACGCGTTTTTGTTTGTTTTTGTACTGGCCATGCACAAGCCTCCAGGGCAAAATATGTCACAAAAAACAATATTCTTTAAAATCAATAATTTCATAATTATAAAAAAAAGCTTTAGTAATATTTCTTTTAACGAAAAACTAACACATGCGATTAGACAATCTGTGGTTAGTTAGATTATTAGTGGACAAAAATTAAACACAACTTTTCAATTGAAAATCTGCCCTCACTAAAGAAGGCACCACCAAACGATAAACAACACGCGCTTAACAAAATTTTCGTTTTATATTATAGACACGTTTAAGTATTTCGTTCGGTTTTTTCTTTCACTCTTCTTTCTGTTCAAATCAAACATACGTTTGTCCTTGACGGTGTCCTTTTTGTTCTTGCTGTCTTGGGTAGAATCGTTAGCGGTCATTAATGCCAGTATGGCAGTCATAAAAGCACATACATACATACTAACATACTAACATACATACATATTTAATCGTTTGTATTACATTTTGATATTTGGGAAAGAATAAGGATATTTTACGTGATTCCAAAACGAGAGGCAAAATAACAAATTTCAAATAAAACAGAACAGCAAAGAGAAACCGACAAAAGAAAAAAACGTCCTTTATTGGAAATTTTAAAATACATATTGAGTATAAAATATACATACATATGTATGTATGTATGCATTAGCTTGGATCGATATAACAGTATAACAGTGTTCCAGTGAGTACAGATGATTAAAACAACTAAAAGTGGGCTCGTCTACAAAAACAACATAGCTAGTGTATATAAAATACTAGTATGTACATAATGCCATATAAAGCAACAAAAACAAAGAGAGAGTGTATACCGTAAATATGTGTTTATGTACATACATAAATCCGTACGAATATGTATTTAAAGAAATTTCTATGAGTATGTTTGTATACTACAAACTACTATACACCATAGATATATTTTAATATATGTATTTGCCTGTACATACATATTTACGTAGGCATGTATGTTTAGTGAGAAAACTTGTTTGTTATTTTATTTATTTTTTGTTACCGCACTCTTGTTTGGGGGTAAAGTAAGGAGGCCAGTCAATGTCACCCTGTCAGCAATCGAGGAGTAAATAAGTGATGCAAAACTTTTGGATTATTGCGATTTTTTTTTTGTTTCTGGGTTTTGTTGTTTGTGATTCATTTTTGCTTTTATTATTTGAATGTCTACTGTTGCTTCCTTTTTGTGTACATCTTGCTATTGTTTATGCCTAAGTAGTCATGTAGGTACTAAATTTTATTCCGTTTTTTTTGTTTGTTTTTGGACTGTATAATGCTTAACATTTATTATGAAATTAAATGGTATTTACCGTTAAAATTAACGTATATTACCTATAACCATTAGATATAATAATCAGATAAAATGGTTTCAACTGCTCTTTTTTGTTCCATGACAATATTTAAAATTTTTAAACACACAAACAATGCTTTGCAACGAATTTTACAATCTTTGCCACACAACAATCTGTGTTCAATGTCAGTACATTGCTAGATCTGACAGCCGTCTATACATAGCTTTAGCCCTACTGAATAGGTATAATTGTTTTTATGTTTCAGTCACAGTAGTGCTCAGATACCTACATGCACATACACATGTATGTATGTAGTAGAAATTTCGTGTAACACCCTTTATTACACTAAATATCTTAACCGATATTTCTATTCTTCATACACTAATCTCTCTTCAGTCATAATCTGATAGCTTTTGTGAAAATATCAAATAAAATTGAGATATGCAAATTAAATTTTAAAAATTCCAAATAAAATTGAGGAAATTCCAAATGTAATTGAGGATTTAAATATTAACTTCTGAAATTTTCAAATAAAACTGAGAATTTCAATTTAAAATTGCGAGAATTGCAAATAAAATTGAGAAAATCAAATGAAAATTTCAAAATAAATTCTGATTTTTATTTAAATTTGAAATGAAATTCTCAATTCACTTTTTTTTTACAAAAACTAGATTTCTAATTTATAAGATTTAAATTTATTCCACAGAATTCAACCAAATATAGAGACAAATCAGCCGGATTATTCGGTCAAGGGATGTCAACACCAGCAACAAGAACTACCACTACAAATCAGTTCACCACAGCCGGTTCTAAGCACCGGAATGACCCTAAATCACTCGACCAAGTGCTGTCAACTCAGCAATTACTGATGTTACAACTAAAAATTATTTGCCTTTAAAGAAAAAATTGCTTTTTTCCAGTTCAAACCTCAATACCATAAAAAAACTTTTCTCAGATCGAAATTTCAAATAAATGATATTTCAATAAGATATCGAAATATGTGCATAATTTATCTATATAAATTTATTACAAAAATTCTTTTGCAATTCTCACTTTTTTTAGCCACCACTGTCAACAATTTCGTTGTCTAAATTAAAGTTTGAGTATATAAGTCTCAATTTACACGAAGCAATTCTTTAAGCTAAACTGATTACCTTTTAGACATCCAGTTGAGGGGAAGCTAAGACGAGTACACACTTTATTGTACTAGCAATGCACACATTACATACGTGTATACAAATGTGTGCATATTCCCAAATAAAAATACGAGCGATTTAAGCAATAAAATTGCTGTGTGAACACCGAAGAAATTTCAAGGAAAAAATTGTATCATCTTTTCAAAAAAATTTGATTCGTGTAAATTGGGACTTACATTTAATTGCACCTATAACTAATTAATTTGACTTTATGAAGATATTTCTATATATGTATACCTATATAGGTACATATTGTAAACCTTCCAGTCTTTAAATTTTCTAAAAAATATGTTTTAAATAGGTATATTTTTGTATAAAATTAATATTGACTTAAGTATTATACATAGTTTTTAATATGCTTAATTTCCATAAAAACATTAATTAAAAATATGTATTTTTTTTAAGAAAATAAATCTGTGATCACTCTAAATTTGATTTTAGAATTAAAAAAAATCTATAAAAGCGTCTAATGTACAAAAGTTGTGTTTTTGGGGTAATTTTAATATAGGTACATATATACATATGTATGTATGAATGAATGAGGATATATATATTTAGAAAATAACAAAAAAAACATTTATTATAATTTTAATACATACATACTTTGCTTTAATATTTATTTTCTTTATTTTCCTCTAGTACATCCACACTATGTTTACTAGTTTCCTGATCTTCATGAAAGCTACGACTGCCAGAGGGACAATGGTCTGTCAATGCGAACATTTCAGTATCTACACCAAAATCTACCAACAAATCATCGATATTGGAACACTTCTTACGAGCTATATCAATGGAGGAACGTACATTTTTCATTTGACTAAGAAATTCTTGACCATCTTGAAGGGATTCTTTCAGTATGTCCTGGAGATTTTGTATAATTTCATTTTCATTGTTTTTGTGATGATAATCGTAGTTGTTCACACAAAATTGTGTATCACGCTGTAGATCATCCAACTTCTCCTTTAATAATCTTAGGATGTTGTTTAAGGAAGACATATCTTAACCACAAAGTATAATCTTAACTGAAATGTAACAAGAGAGTTGTAAATAAACAAGGATTTGTTGATATTTTATAGGTACAATTACAATTAGTTTTAAAATTTTTGCCTCTTTTGTTTGCTTTGAGCGCTTAATTTGCCATTTAAAATAGCATATGATAACAAAGTGCTGCCAAGTTTAATAAGTTGGGAGAAACTCCAACTAATGCTTTAGTTTTTTTGTGGCTGGCAATACCTGCAATTAAAAGTGTTGCTAACATTCTAAATAAACTGTTTGTTTAAAAATAAAATGTTTATTAGACTTATTAGGATTAAAAGTTATTTTAAGAAATGAGATCTTCGATCGGTAAGTAAAATTTTACTAATACAAAGTTAATTTCATTTCATATTCTGAAATGAATTTTATAAATTTTTTATAACTTTGTAAAAACCGCTAAAATAGGTTACCTCTACAGACTTATGTCAAAAAACGCTAGATAGCCATTACAGCACAAATTCCAATCAATAGTACAAGAAAAAAAGCATTAGGACATAAAGGAGAAGTTTCTGGAATTAAATTTCAATTAAATCGCCATAACTTGCGAAAATTTCGAATTTTACTTATTTTAACATTGCAACGTTTAATAATTAAGTGTTTTTCTAAAAAAAAATAAAACAAGAAGAATTAACAGAAATTTTCTGCTAAAGTCGTAAAATCTATACGCAAAAAGCAACATGGCTGCCCCATTTAATTTAGAGGATTTGGGTAAATTGAAATCGTTTGTGGAATTTGTTGCAGCAAATCCTGCTATATTAAATACGCCACAATTGGAATTTTTCAAAAAACTTATTGAGCAATTTGGTGGTAAAGTTCCCGAGGGCACATTCCAAATGCCGGCCGGAGCGTAAGTTTTTCTTCAATATTAGACACCTACAGAACAAAATGCATTGCGTATATACATACTACCTAATTGTATTTGTTAAAGGGTGTGTGTTTGAAAATAATTTTAATGTTTGCTTTTTTCCATTTATAATTTATAGGAAATGTCCCTTTGGTGGCGATGTGGATGAAGAAAAAATTCCGGATATGGAAGCTGATTCACTTCCGAGTGAAGAGTCTGAAGTAGAATTAGATATGGAAGGTATGTTGAAATTAGCAATTAAATTAGTCTAAAATAGGGAAAGATTTACTTTAGAATTTGTTACGCGTCTAAATTATATACATATGATATATTTTGAAAAATATTAATCTTAGAAATATATTTGTTATATTAACATTTACATATTAAGCTTTATTTTATATTTTGTTTGGTTTATATAAAAATGGGTTTGTTACATTGATGGCTAAATTCACACCCCCTTATGGCCGAATTCTCGGTCATTAGTTAACCATTGGTAAACTAAAATACTAACTATTGTTTAACTATTACTATTAAGACTGTGAATTTACCCATTATTCAAATTCGTAAGACATATTTACAATTTGTTGCCGAAAACAATTGTAAACTTGTATTTTCATAGCAACAGCTGTTATTTACTAATAGTTAACCAACGACGTTTAAGGGTTTAACTAATGGCAAACTAAGCATTGCGAATAAAGAATAATTAGTTAAGCCTTTGCCATTAGCTAACTAAAGACTGTTGCCCTTATTCATAAAAGCTTTCAACAGGTTTATAAAGCAAATTTCCATACATAGCCATTATATTCTTAAGAATTTACAATAGGTTTATAAAGCAAATTTCCATACAAAATTTGCTAATGATTCTTTATTCGCAATGCTTAGTTTGCCATAAGAATACCAAGTATGTAATAGTTAAACAATATTTAGTATTTTAGTTTACCAATGGTTAACTGATGACCGAGAATTCGACCATTAAACAATCGATTTTTTTATTGTGGCTTCATGATGGCATTTTTTTTTTGTATCTCATTACCATTATTTGTTATATTTTTAGTGAAATAAGTTAAAACATGAATAATACGTATAAGATTTTGTAGCTCGTTATAAAATGAAAAAAATTTAAATTTCTATATGTACTTTATACTTTGAAATTCACCTGTGCTGAAATAATTCACGGCAGCGGAATGTTCACTTAAGAATTGTACAACTATAGACCAATATAAAACTTGTATTTTTGTCTCTTGATTGATTATTTTTATTTTATTTAAAGTTTCTCTAACTTACAAAAATTTGCATTAACACTAAATTTTAAGTTTTATTTAAATAATCGTTAGGAAGCACTCGTGATCGTTTTAGATTTTGAATTTTTTTTTCGTGAAAATTTTACTTTGTTTAAAAAAATCGATATTTTGGTAATATGTATGTCGATTTTCGAGAAAAATCTATATTTCTATGGATGAACAGATTTGGCTATTTGCTAAGAGTTATATTATAGAAAATCATACACTTATAATACATAATCCTAAATTCCCACGGCTCTGTCCAATATATTGTTTCATGTATCGTTATATAAGGCCTACTTTGGAATTTTCCATTAATACTTTACAGAATAGAAATATTGTTGAAATGTTACAAATGGTTTAATTTTAAAACGAATAAAGTATAATCTAGGATTAAGTATCCGCTAGGTTAGCAAAGACATTACCCAGTTAACAATGCAGTTTACAATTTGAATATGTTCGAGGTAAAACAGTTTTCATAATAACTTTGATTATACATTGTGTTATTTTAATATATTTTCTGTAATATTTTTAAATAGAGAGTTAAATTTACAATTACAAATTCAAACAAAAACGAATAACTTGAAACTGAAGTAAAAAATTATTTTTAGTAATTGTTCCATATATGTGTAAATATTAACCATTTATTTATTTAAGGAGATATATATTCAAACTAAGTAAAGAAAAAAAAGTAATTAAATTTTGTGTGAAAGTATTAATATGTATGAATAATGAAAACAAAAAAAGTTCTTTGCAAAATATAATTTACAAATTTTTTATTGATCAAAAAATGACAATGTTCAGCAAATAAAAACTTAATCACTTATTAGGTCACTTTGACTCATGAAAAAATCAAAATAAAACGAAAAAAATATATTTGCAAATACATATAAATATCTCCGAAATTTTGATAATGTGCTTTTTGCAATATGTTTGCAGCCAACAACCTGACTGTATTAGAACCGAACATTCTATATCTGGACGAGAAGCCGCCAAAAATTGTTAAAACTAGGAAACTAAAATCAAATAGAAAATCTACTAAAAAACCTGCAAGCAAAATGAAAACTAAACAAAAGCTAGCTTTGAATATAAGAAAACGTTCAGCTAAAATAAACAAAAGTCAGATTATTAAAAAAGAAGAATTATGTGTTTATGATGAACAGGAAGACAAAATGGAAAATAATGATCCCAATGATCCCTTGTACACGGCAAAATTGGAAATCAAATGTGAACTGGGCGATGAGCACCAAAACGACAGTATCGAACAGGAACAGGAAGATTTTGATAATGATGACGATGATGATGATGATTACAATTATGAACACGATTCGTTTGGCAGTAAACAGGAAAGAAGTGATGATGCGGAAGACGAGGATGAAGAGTATGATACCAATGAAATGGAAGAGGATGAAGATGAACCTTTGATAGTCCTGGCACGACGTAAAGGCAGACCACGTAAGAAAATACAAGATCTTGATGAAGAAAAGATCAAAGCTCCACGCAGCGTAGTGTGTCGTGAAATATGTAAGCAACATTGTACTGAGAAATTTACCGAGGAGCAGCGTAAGAATACTTGTGATTATTATTGGAATTTAAGCAAAGAGGATAGACTGGCCTTTATACGGAAGCATATTAGAGCCAGACGCTTGACACGCATGATACGTGTGAATGCCAATAGAATTCGTGGCAATAACTGTTGTTATTATCTCAAACCTTATGAAATTGGGTGTGAAGAAACAGCTCCGGAAGACAGTTCCGGTCTCATAAGAGTCTGTCGAAAATTCTTTGAAGCCACCCTGTGCACCACTAATCACTTCATTAAAAAAGCCAATGATGGTACCGTATTAGAAATCGAAAAAGATTTACACCTGCTCACACAAATGAGGTTGGCCAAGGAAAAAAATAAATGCCAAGAACCCCAACAAATGTTAGACCCAGAGACAGGCAACTTAATCACTCTGGAATCGAAAAGAAATAAAACGCCAAAGCCTAAAGAAAAGAATTCCTCTCAAGATAAATCCGAAAATATTAAACGCATGCGCCGTAAACCCGGAGATCCAGAGCCTGAACATTTTCCAAAACCCATAAAATGTGCTCTGCGCTGCATACACAAATGTCATACAAAATTCTCCGAGGAGGAACGAAAACAAATTTGTGACTTTTTCTGGTCTATGGACTACAAAAGACGTAAAGATTTCATTTTGGCTAATATGGAAATTAAAGACATTGAAACCCAAACGACACCTGATTTTCGTAAAACAAACCGTCCTCCGCGATCCTATCAAACGCGATTTTTTATGCGCTCTGGCGGCATGCGTGGAGAAAACTTGAGAGTTTGTAAAGATTTTTACGCCAAAACTCTATGTATTAATCGTTATTTCATTAAGAATGCCATCGAGTTTGCCGATAAAACAACTGGCTATTACACAGGCACCGATAGACGCGGTGCTCATATGGCTCCCAATAAAATATCCGAAGCACGCAGACAAACCGTATTTGATCACATCGATTCATATCCCCTTTGGATACCAAATAAAAAAACCAAAACCAAATATCTGCATCATTCCCTGACTATAAAGAAAATGTATGAAGCATATAAAGAGAAAAGTTTGGCGGAAAATAAAGAATATGTTTCCATGCACTATTATTACAAAACGTTCCATGCTCATTCCCATCTACTATTCCTAGCGAATCCACATCCCAAAAAGGGTGGAGGTTTTCTAAAAGCTAATCCCAATATATCCCATTATACAGGTGAAGAACCTGGAGGATGTTGGATTGATAGCAAAGGCAATAAGCTGAATTTACAATCAATTAATCCAGCCCAAACTATAAATACCAGCCAACAACATTCCCCTGCCGATGTATTGGAAAATATGTCTATGGCATCTAATCTTTTTCCATCTGGAAGTGCTGCTGCACAGAATGCATTAAATGTTCTTAATCCTACTACTTTAATACCACTTAAATCCACTGCAAATCAACCATCAACACTTGCAGTGGTGAGAACTGAATTAAATCCTGCTCTTTATGGAAATTTAGCACAAGATCCTATAAATATGTTTAGAATGTTTTAGTTTAAATGAGATTTAAATTAAATTTAAGATGATTTTTTAAACAATAAATAATAAGTCAAGGTAGTGTTCTCTTTTACTAATTGGTTTAAATCAAAAGTTATTTCTATTGAAAAATTGATGGATTGGGTTCCAGAGGTCCGAAATTTCAAAGCTGGTCAAAATGTGTTTCTAAGTCTGTGAATAAGTTGTTTATTACAATTGGCGCAATTAAGTATCATGATTAGAATTATAAGTTTTATTTATTCTTTTTCTATTTATTAAGCAAAACATTCCAAATGCTCAACAAAAAGAAATACTTTTTCTATTATTTTAAAGTCACAAACACTGAAATAAAAAGATAAAAACATGTAATTGAAACTATAAATATCTCCGAAGTTTGATAATGTGCTTTTTGCCATATGCTTGCAGCCAACCACATGACTGTATTAGAACCGAACATTCTTTATCTGGACGAGAAGACGCCACGAATTGTTAAAGCTAAAAAAAGTAAAACAAATAAAAGATCCACTAAAAAGGCTCCAAGCATAAGGAAACCCAAACAAAATCTCCCATTGACTGGAATAAAACGATCCACTAAATTAAACAAAAATAATATTATTAAAAAAGAATTGTCTATATATGAGGAACAGCAGAAAAAAATTAAAGATAATGAACTCAATGATCCTTTGTATACGTCAAAATTGGAAATAAAATTCGAACTGGATGAAAAAAGTCACAATAGCATCGAAGACAATTGCGAAGCTGAGGAACTTGAAGATGATGACACTGATGATGATCATGATTATAATTATGAACATGACATAATTGAGAGTAAATTGGAGAAGAGTGATGATGATAATAATAATGAGTGTGATGACAATGACAATAATAATTACAATGAAGAGAATGAAGATGAACCTTTAATTATGCTTTCACAACACAAGGGCTGGTGTCGTAAAAAACTACAAGAATTGGGAAATAAAAAGAAAAGAAAAGTTCCTCGAAATTTTGCATGCCGGGAATTATGTAAACAACACTGTAGTGAGAAATTTACCGAGGAACAACGAAAAAATATTTGTGATTATTATTGGAATCTAAGTAACAAGGAGGACAGATTAGCCTTTATACGTAAACATATAAGAACCAGACGTTCGACACGCATGAAACGTGTAAAAGCCAGTAGAAGTCGTGCCAACAATGTGTGCTATTATCTCAAGTCTTATAAAATAGGCAGCGATGAAACTACTCCGGAAAGTAGCATTGATCTTATACGTGTATGTCGTAAATTCTTTGAAGCCACCCTGTACACCACTAATCACTTTATTAAAAAAGCCAATGTTGGAAACGTATTAGAAATCGAAAAGGATGTACACCTGCTCAGGCAACTAAAGTTGCCAAAGAAAGAAAAAGAACAATGTCAAGAACCCCAACAAATTTTAGATCCAGCAACAGGCAATTTAATCACACTGGATGCAAAAGCGAACAAAACACCAAAGTCTAAAGTAGCCAGTACTTCTCAAGATAAAAAGGAAAATAAAAAACGTATGCGTCGCAAGCCGGGAGATCCACAGCCGGAACATTTCCCGAAACCTATCAAATGTGCTGTGCGCTGCATATATAAATGCCATACAAAGTTCAGCGAGGAAGAACGAAAACAAATTTGCGACTTTTTCTGGTCTATGGACTATAAGAGACGCAAAGATTTCATTTTGGCCAATATAGAAATAAAAGACATTGAAACCCAAACGACACCTGATTATCGTATAACAAATCGCCCTCCTCGTTCCTATCAAACGCGCTTTTTTATGCGCTCTGGTGGCATGCGTGGAGAAAAGTTGAGAGTCTGTAAAGATTTTTATGAAAAAACTTTGAGTATCAATCGCTATTTCATAGAGAATGCAATACAGTTTGCCGATAAAACAACAGGCTATTACACCGGCACCGATAGACGCGGTGCTCATATCGCTCATAATAAAAAATCCGAAGCATGTAAACAGGCCGTATTGGATCACATCGCATCGTATCCCCTGTGGATACCAAATAAAAAAACTAAAAACAGATATCTGCATCATTCCCTAAATATAAGGAAAATGTACGAAGCGTATAAAGAAAAATGTTTGGCAGATAAAATAGATTATGTCTCCAACCAATACTATAACAGAGCATTCCATGACAATTTTAATTTATTATTTCTTGCGAATCCACAACCCAAAAAGGGTTGGGGCTTACAAAAGGCAAATCCTAATGTATCCCATTATACGGGAGAAGAATCTGGAGGATGTTGGATAAATAGTAAAGGCAAAAAGCTTAATTTACGTTCTCTTGATCCCGCACAAAGCTTAAATATCTGCAAACATATTCCCTCAGCCGATGTTTCGAAAGATACTAATAATTTTGCATCTGGAAGTAATGCTGTAACACATGATTTAAACATTGCCAATCCTTCATCTTTTATGTCATTTAATACAACAGTAGACCCATCACCATTAATTGCAGTCGTTAGATCCGATTTAAATCCAGCAATTTATGGACATCTGTCTCAAGATCCCATTAACATGTTTAGAATGCTTTAGTTTAATTATACGTTGAGAAACATTTTGTAAAATAAAACCAATATTTTAATAATTATAAACATCTTTTGGGAAAATTATTTAAAACAAATGGTAATTTCTGTATGTTATAAATTGAAGTACGTGTTTCACTTCATGTTTTCCAAATACAAGTGTTAAATATTCGCCACGTGGAAACAGACAAAATTCATATTTGCTCAAAACACAATAAGAAATTGAAAATAAAAAATAATATTTCTTTTATTAAAGTCTGTTCATAAAAACTACAAATAAAAAGAACAAAACACAATTAAAAATACAAATATCTCCAAAATTTTGATGATGTGCTTTTTGCCATATGCTTACAGCCAACCACATGACTGTAGAATGTTCGGTTCTAACATTCTGTATCTGTTTGGCGGCTTAAACATTGTTAAAACTATAAGAAATTTAACCAATAAAAAAAACACCACAAAGCCTGCAAGAAAATGGAAACCAAACAAAGATTCTTCTCACTGACTTCAAGAAAACGATAAATTAAAATAAAACAAGACTGTATTATTAAAAAAGAATTGTGTATATAGGTATTAACAACAAGAAGAAACGCTAGATGATGATAAGATCAAAGCAATGTTACATGTCGGGCAATATGTAAGCAAAATTGTGCGGAGAAATTTACCGAGGAAGATCGCCAGAATATTTGTGATTATTGGAATTTAAACACAGATGTCCCATAGAAGTCAGGTCAACAACTGTGAGCTACTGCTGCTCAGTCAAATGAAGTTGGACAATAAATAAAGAAATTCCAAAAACCCCTACAAATTTTAGATCAAGAAACAGGCAACTTTATCACTCTGGAACCAAAAGTAAATAAATCTATATAACAGAATTCTGTTCAAGATAAGCAGCCCAATCATGAATAAAAATTCCGCGGGAATTTTTTTGCCTTTTCCCAAAAAATAAAAAGGGAAAAAAGCCGAAAATGTTAAAAAGACACGCAAACATCGTAAACCGGAAGTTCCAATGACCGAACATTTTTTCTGGTTTTGGGGTGCTGTGCGCTTCATACACAAATGTCATAGAAAATTCAGCGATGAAGAACGAAGGAAAATGTGCGAATTTTTCTGGTCTATGGACTACAAAAGACGCAAAGATTTCGTGGAGTCTAGTATAGAAATAAAGGACATAGAAGCATAAACGACACCGGATTTTCGTAAAACAAATTGCCCACCCCGCAGCTTTCAAACGCGCTATTTTATGCGGTCTGGTGGATTGCGTGACGAAAAATTGAGAGTTTGCAAAGATTTTTACACAAAAACTCTCAGCGTTAGCAGTCCTCTTATCGACAATTCCATAGAGTTTGCCGATAAAACAACAGGCTATTACACAGGCACCGATAGACGCGGTGCACGTATTGCTCACAATAAGAAATCCGAAGCCTGTAAACGGGTCGTACTAAATCACATCAAATCGTATCGCCTTTGGATACCAAATAAAAAAACTTAAACCAAATATCTGCATTATTAGATTACCATAAATAAAATGTACGACGCTTACAAAGAGAAAACACAACTATTAAACAGCGTTCCATGACCATTTTCATTTATTATTCTTAGCTAATCCACAACCCAAAAAGGGAATTGCTTTACAAAAAGGAAATCCGAATATATCCCACTATACAAGTAAAGAACCCGGTGGATGTTGGATTGATAGCAAGGACAATAAACTTGATTTAAGATCAATTAATTCAGGTCAGAGCTTAAATATCTGTCAACATAAACAGTTTTAATCCCTTTGCAGCCACTATGTCTTTTATGCCACTTTATACAACAGTTAATAAACCACCATCGCTTGCAATGGTTAGATCTGATTTAGATCCACATTCGAATGGAAATTAACATCATGATCCTATAAACACGTTTACAATTCCTTACTTTGTTCTTTTTTTAAATAAATTTTAAATTAGAAAAAAGAAAAAAATAAATACATTATCTCTGATTAATTTTTGAAGCAAAGTGTCATTTGATACTCTTAACTATAACATTCTTTTCTGATTATATTGGAACATGTTCTCGATACATATACATACGATGTCTGATCAAAAAAAAACCGTTATTTTCATATACTTCTGAAACACGCTTTTTGGTATCGCCAACAGCTCCTGTTTCGATTTTTCTTTTATCTTCTCAATCGTAGCAAAACGCTTTCCTTTCATCGGTGTCTTCCGTTTTGGGAAGAGGAAAAAGTCAGCGGGGGCCAAGTCTGGTGAATATGGTGTTTGAGGCATGATAACGGTTTTGTTTTTGGCCAAAAACTTACGCACAAGCATCGATGTGTGAGCTGATGCGTTATCATGGTGCAATATCCATGATTGGGTTTTCCACAATTCTGTGCGTTTCTGACGAATTGCTTCGCACAAACGGCGCATCACTTCAAGGTAGTATTCCTTATTGACCGTACGACCTTGTGGCAAGAATTTATGATGCACCACGCCATTGCAGTCGAAGGAAACAGTGAGCACACATTTGACCGAACTTGACGTACTTTTTTCGGTCTTGGCTCGTCTGGACGTTTCCATTGGGATGATTGGGATTTGGTTTCAATGTCATAACCATACACCCATGATTCGTCACCAGTTCTGACCTTTTTGAGGAAATCTGGATCGTCGATGGTCCATGCGACGTTGTTTTTGCTCAAAATTTAGCAATTTTCGAACAATCTGCGCTGCCGCACGTTTCATGCCTAAAACATCCGTAAAAATTGCTTGGCATGAGCTGAATGATATGCCAACATCATCAGCAACCTCTCTGATAGTGATTCGACGATTATCCAAAATCATTTTCTTCAGTGCTTTAATGTTTTCATCGGTTTTTGAAGTGTTCGGGCGACCAGGACGAGCATCGTCATTGACATCTTCTCGGCCTTCGTTAAACCGGTTATACCACAATTGAACTTTTGTTCTGCTCATAGTAGAATCGCCAAACGCCACAGTCAACATTTCAAATGTACTTGCGCATTTAATTTAATTTTTTACACAAAACTTTGATCCATTTTTTTGAATAGTAAAAAATCGAAGTGCACACCAAAACACGACTAATCTTTTTATCTGTCAAAAACAAACTGACAATCCAAAATGGCTGATATTACCAACATACAGTGGCCGACAAAACTCTACATACGATCACAATATTGGACATTTTATGAGAACATAAGCGCGGAATAAAAAAAAAAATAATGATGCAGTTTTGTTTGTAATCTATTTTTATTGATATGCCCAAAGAAAATTGTAATTGTAATGTAAACTTTAAAAATTATTCATAATAAACAAACAAAAAGCATTGACAAAAGTCTACATACGACCAGCATGTATGGGATTTTGTTGTTGAATTCAAATAGTAAAATGCCGTTATTTATTTTTTTACTTTTCTTGTTGTGTTAAGGGTTTTCTTAAAATAGTATTCAGTTCAAGTTTAGGCGGATTAAATAAATCTTTAATAGAAATAATGGCTTCTCGAAAAGAAATATCAATTGATGTCCGTAATTTTGCTGTAAAGTGCAGAAATGAGGGAAAATCTTTTAGTGAAATATCTAAGCTTTTTAATTTAAGTAAGTCTACAGTGGATGTCGCCCAAAGAAACTCAGTCGTAGAGACGTTAGCTTTATTTTAAAAGAAGTGGGCAAAAATCCAAAAGTAAATGCCACAAAATTAGCCGAAGATATCGCAGCAAGATCTCAATTAATTAATGGTTACCATAGCAGATCTCCTCGCGAAAAACCTCTCATAAGCGAAAAAAATCGCAAACTTCGTTTGGAATTTGCACAAAACCATATTCTAAAGGAAATTGATTTCTGGAAAGTTAGTGTTTATTGAGGGTAATATGGATCGATATCTGTACAAATCCGTTTTGGAACAAAATTTGAAATATTTGACAATAACGGTTATTTTTTTTTATCAGACCTCGTATGTAGGTAAAAAAAATGTGCAATTGCCTTCACATACGAGTATGTAAGTAGATAAAAACAACAATATTAATTAAGAAAAATATACTTTATAACTGTAAAACAATTTTAATGCTCTCTTATGTGCAAATTTTATTTAAAATGATAATTTTATTAAGCAAACAATTAAAATGTTCCACCCAAAACATACAACAACACACATAAAAAATAAAAAAAAACACAATTACAAATATGAATGAATTTCTCCGAAATTTTGATAAAGTGCTTTTTGCCATATGCTTGCAGCCAACCACATGACAGTATTAAATCCTAACATTGTGTATCTGGACGAGAAGCCGCCAAACACTGTTAATACTAGGAAACGAAAAACAAACAGAAAATCCAATAAAAAGACTGCAGGCAAAACCAAACAAAAAATCGCACTGTCTAAAATTAAACAAGACTATATAATCAAAGAAGAATTGTGTATATATGACGGACAACACAAACAAATAGAATGTAATGATCCTGCTGAACCCTTGTACACGGCAAAATTGGAAATAAAATGTGAACTGGATGATGAGAAAGCAAATGAACAGCAAGAATTTGATAATTATGATGACAGTGATTATAATTATGAGCACGACATGTTTGAGAGTAAACGGGAAAAAAGTGAGGATGAGTATGATGAATATAATGACAATGGCAATGAAGAGTATGAGCTTTCAAGGCGTAAGGAAAGATCTGGTAAGATCGGGAAAGGAAAAAACCATGAACCTAAACAAATATTAGATCCAGAAACAGTCAATGATCAACAAAAACAGGAGAATAAGAAACGCGTACGTCGTAAACCGGGAGATCCAGTACCAGAGCATTTTCCGAAACCCATAAAATGTGCTGTGCGCTGTATACATAAATGTCATACAAAATTCAGCGAGGAAGATCGAAAAGAAATTTGTGACTTTTTCTGGTCTATGGACTTCAAGAGACGCAAAGATTTCGTGTTGTCGACTATGGAAATAAAGGATATTGAAAAACAACCGACACCAGATTTACGTACATCAAATCGCCCGCACCGGACCCATAAAAGACGGTTCTTTCTGCGCTCTGGCGGTATGCATGGGGAAAACTTAAGAATCTGCAGAGATTTTTATATCAAAACTCTCTGTATTACCGGAGGTTTTATCGACAATGCTGTACAGTTTGCCGATAGAACAACGGGCTGTTACACTGGTTACGATAGACGCGGTGGTTTTGTGCCTAATAAAAAAACCGAAGAACGCAAACAGGTCGTACTGAATCACATCAATTCGTATCCATTTTGGATACCAAATAAAGAAACCAAAATCAAGTATCTACATCACTCTCTAACCATAAGGAAAATGTATAACGCCTACAAAGAGAAATGTTTGACAGACAAAATTAGTTATGTCTCCACCTTTTGTTACTATACTGCGTTTCATGACAATTTTGATTTACTATTCCTATCCAATAGCAAAAAAGGAAGTGCTTTGCAAAAAGTAAATCCTAATATATCCCATTATACAGGGGAAGAGCCTGGCGGATGTTGGATTGATAGCAAAGGCAATAAGCTTGATTTACGATCAATTAACCCTGCTAAAAGCTTAAATATCATCTAAAGTTAGTCCTTTGAGGCTGTTTCGTAAAATACATATTTTGCAACTGCATCATCATATTATGCATTAAATATGATTCATTATACTTCTCTTGTTTCACTTGATTCAGCAATTCATCAGCCACCATCGCTTTCAGTTGTTAGATCTGATTTAAATTCGTCTCCTCGTGGAATTTTTCATCAAGATCCAGTGGACATTTCCAGAATGCCTTTGTTTTAATTGGTTTTAAATAAATATCAAAAAAAAAACATTAGTTCTCTTTTACTGACAGGTTATTTTATGGGAAATATTTAGCCTAAATTTATATAGTTTTTAAGTGAAGTATTTTATCTTGAGAATTTAGAAACAAATTTAATTATTGATCTACAAATTTAGTTAAACTTTTTATTTCAAAATCTTACCCAAACTATATTAACGACATTATAGTTATGTTCGAAACTGTGGTTATGCATTTTGGTACAATAAGGTATATTTCTAAGAAAACTTTAAACAAATTAATTGAATTATTATGTGTTTTTGCACCAAACATATTCTAGAAGATTTTACAAAATTAAAAAAAAATACCTTCACGGAAAGAAAAACCTTTTAAAACTATAAATAAAAAACATAATTAAAACAAATTCAAAAAATTCAAATGTTCCACCAAATATACAACAACACAAATAAAAAAATAAAAAACATAATTACAAATATAAATATCTGCGAAGTTTTGATAATGTGCTTTTTGCCATATGCTTGCAGCCAACCACATGACTGTATTAGAACCGAACATTCTGTATCTGGACGAGAAGCCGCCAAAAATTGTTAAAAGCAAAAGTAAAACTAAAACGAATGCAACAAATAAAAAGTCCACTAAAAAAGCTCCAGGCAAAATGAAAAGCAAACCAAAAATTTCATTGACTGCAAGAAAACGATCCACAAAAATAAAACAAGACTATATTATCAAAAAGGAATTGTGTATATATGAGGAACAGCAGAAAAAAATGGAATATAATGATCCTCACGATCCATTGTACACGGCAAAATTGGAAATAAAATGTGAACTGGGTGATGAGAATCCAAATGACAGCAACGAATACGATTGTGAAGCTGAGGAGCAGGAAGATTTTGATAATGATAATGATGATGACTTTGACTATAATTATGAACATGACATAATCGAAAGTAAGCGGGAAAAAACTGATGATGAGTACGATGAATATAATGACAATGAGAATGAAGAGGATGAAGAAGATGAACCTTTGATTTTGCTTTCACGGCGTAAGGGCAGATCTGCTAAAAAAATACAAGAGCTAGATGATGAAAAGATAAAAGCTCCTCGCAGTGTTGTATGTCGTGAATTGTGTAAGCAACATTGTGTCGAGAAATTTACCGAGGAACAGCGCAAGAACATTTGTGATTATTATTGGAATCTAAACAAAGAGGATAGAGTGGTCTTTATACGAAAACATATAAGAGCCAGACGTTTGACACGTATGAAACGTGTAAAAGTTAATAAGATTCGTGCCAACAACTGTTGTTATTACCTCAAGCCATACAAAATAGGCAGCGATGAAACTACTCCGGAGCACTGTAAAGATCTTATACGAGTTTGTCGTAAATTCTTTGAAGCCACCCTGTGCACTACAAATCACTTTATTAAAAAAGCCAATGATGGTACTGTATTGGAAATCGAAAAAGAATTACAGCTGCTCAGTCGAATGAAGTTGGCTAAGGAAAAAGAAAAAAACCAGGAACCCAAACAAATACTAGATCCAGAAACAGGCAATTTAATTACTTTGGAACCGGGCAAATCAAATAAAACAGCAAACCCTAAAGCACTCAATCCTGATCAGGAAAAACAGGAGAAAAAGAAACGCATACGTCGTAAACCGGGAGATCCAGTACCAGAGCATTTTCCGAAACCCATAAAATGTGCTGTGCGCTGTATACACAAATGTCATACAAAATTCAGCGAGGAAGATCGAAAACAAATTTGTGACTTTTTCTGGTCTATGGACTTCAAAAGACGCAAGGACTTCGTTCTGGCCAATTTAGAAATTAAAGACATTGAAACACAAACGACACCAGATTTTCGTACATCTAATCGACCGCCCCGCACCCATCAAAGGCGGTTCTTTCTGCGCTCTGGTGGCATGCGTGCAGAAAACTTGAGAGTCTGCAAAGATTTTTATACCAAAACACTGTGTATTACAGGTTCTTTTATCGACAATGCCGTACAGTTTGCTGACAAAACTACGGGCTATTACACTGGCACCGATAGACGTGGTGGCCATGTTCCTAATAAAAAAACAGAAGCACGTAAACAGATCGTATTGAAACACATCGATTCGTATCCCTTTTGGATACCTAATAAAAAAACTAAAACCAAATATCTGCATCATTCCCTGACCATTAAGAAAATGTACGACGCGTACAAAGAGAAATGTTTGGCAGACAAAATAAGTTATGTCTCCACGTTCTACTATTACACTGCTTTCCATGACAATTTCAATTTACTATTCCTAGCAAATCCACATCCAAAAAAGGGATGTGCTTTACAAAAAGGAAACCCTAATATATCCCATTATACAGGTGAAGAACCTGGTGGATGCTGGATTGATAGCAAAGGCAATAAGCTTGATTTGCGATCAATTAATCCAGCAGAAAGCTTAAATACCTGCCAAAATAATTCCTCTGACAATGTTTCGGAAAATTCATCTTTGGTACCTAATCCCTTCTCACCTGCAACCGCTGCTACATCACATCGAACATTAAGTGTTGTTAATCCAACTTCTTTCATGTCAATTAATTCAACAATGAATCAATCATCATCACTTGCCGTGACTAGATCTGATTTAAATCCTGGTCTTTATGGAAATTTACTTCAGGATCCCATAAGCATGCTTAGAATGCTTTAGTTTTATTTAAATTTAAATAAATGTTAAGATGGTTTTTGTGAAATAATAAAATACTAAAGAGTTTTTCAATGTAATTAAAAATGATTATGTATAGATGTCGACAGATGTACTCGTATAGATGATTATGTATAGATGTTGAAGAAACTACTACTAACTGTAGGAATAATTGAGACGACGCATAGAAACAAAAGATGTGAAAACCCCCATAACACCCGAATTTTATAAAACCGATCGTCCTACTCGTGCCTATCAGACAAAATTCTACTTTCAATCAGAAATGAAAAGTGAAAATAAAAAAGTTTGTAAACAGTTCATGATGAACACACTATCCATCAATCGCTGGTTTATAGAAAATGCCAGTTATTTATTTTATTTATTTGTTTATTAAGCATATAATCAAAAATTACAAGCTAATGTTACTTAAGGGCAATGGCGACGTAGGCCTTCAGCTCGGAAGTTAGTATAGAAAATGCCAGTTATTGTCTCGATAAAAGAACAAAAAATAACTTTTAATTTTGACTTTTATTTTTTAAGGCAAAAATTTAAAGTTATTTTTGACTTTTATTATTTTACTCAAAAAATTAAAGTTATTTTTAAACTTTTAATTTTTTTAAGGCAAAAATAAAAGTCATGAATTAAATATTGCCTAGTAATACGCTAGTTTTATTGCTTTCAATGCAATATTTAATTCAAGACTTTTATTTTTGCCTTAAAAAATTACATAATATGTACTCCTAGTATGTTAATTTTTTTTGATGAAGATGTACTCCTAGTATGTTAATTTTTTTTGATGAAGCGTATACCAAAAACGTAATCTGTAGGTGATTCTGAGAAATTTTGCTCAAGAGACCATAGCTCTAAGTCGGATTTAGAGCCTCCCAAAATTTCAAAATAGATATTTTTCTATATAAGTATACATAGAATAATTTAATTATATTCGTCATAAAATCGGATAGAATTATAGTAGATTTCTCAATCTGGGCTTGTTTGAAAGGTATTTTATCACCTTTCAGAATCTGTAGTGATACCAATATTTTTTTATTTTTAGTAGCATTTTTGTCGAAGTTGTTGAGCATTTAATGAAGAATCAGATACTTTCCTTCGTCCATAACCAGATTTCTGCCTCCCAGTATGCTTTTCGCCGTGGACATAGTTCTTCTCTACTACTTCTTAATTTAACATATGATGTTCGTAATTCATTGAATAGCGGTGATTTTGCGGCAATGGTGTCTTTAGATTTAGTCTTTCTGTAAATTTTTGTGCCTTGATTATGAAGTTGAAAGATTTATTTTGCTTTTGTAAATCGGCTTGTAAGCTTATTTTCTCCTACTTATGTGATAGGTCTCAATTTGTTGATATGAATGGTACTTATTCTAGCATTATTTTTCTTTCTTCCGGTGTTCCTCAAGGTTCTGTATTAGGTCCTCTTCTTTTTATACTATACATTAATGATCTGCCTACGATACGTTGATACGTCTGTTTGCAAATCATTTTTGTTTGCTGATGACATCATGCTTTTATTTCGTTGTGGCTCTGATAATGGTGATGTGCTCCAATGCAATATTGATTATTGCATTGATCGATTCCTACAATGGTCTGCTGATAACTATTTGGCTGTTAACAATTCTAAAACTAAAGCAATTTTATAGAATAATTATTATTTCATAATTGAACTGTTAATTTTACTTTCTTGATAATTTTAGTCAGGCTTGAGTTCATTAAATTTAATTTTCAACAACCCAGGTTCGAATCCCAGTCAAGAAAAATTATCAAAAAATTTTTAATGATAAAATTTTTCAAGTTGTAATTCCTAACTTCAGTAAAAATAATTTAATGAAAATTAAATTTAATGAACTCAAGCCTGACTAAAATTATCAAGAAAGTAAAGCAATTTTATTTAGTACTATTAATTTTCCTTTGAGAATTGTTGTTGGCAATACGAGTATTGGTTTTTCTGATAGAATAAAGTGTTTTGGAATTTATATTGACAGGCGCTTATGCTATTGATCAATTGAGCTACAAAGTTATTGGTATAATACGAAGGCTTCATTCAGTTGGTGTTTATCTGCCTTTGTCGTATTAAGTATGCTATTGCACATGCAGTTTTATTGACTCATGTGATGTATGGACTGGAAGTTATATCTGGTACTCTATCTTATAATTTAGCTAAACTTAATCGTATCGCTAATATGATTGTTCGTTATGTATATAATGTTCCTCGTTGTATGCATATCTCGTAGTATGTCAAGAGCTTTTTGGGTTGTTCATTCATGAACTTTGTTTCTAACCGTATTTTGTTTATGTTCTACAAGATTATTAAAACAGTACGACCAACTCGACTTCGATCTGAGTTTACCTTTTCGCGTTCAAGTAGGAACCCGCAAATTATTATTCCTAGAATTAGAAACTCTGTCTTTGAGCGATCGTTTATTGTTAGAGTTGCACGTTGCTGGAACTCTTTGCCTCTCGAACTTCGTGTATTTTCTCAGTCGAATAATGTATTTCGCCTAAAACTTTACTCTTTAGATTGTTATAATCCTCATAAACTATTTAAGTCGTTTTATGCTAAATTTAGTTTCATGATGCTTGCTACTACTTTTGGGAGTTGTACTATGGTCATTTTTTTTCTCCTCCTTTGCTTATTTTGGCTGGGGAGCCATTATTGAGTATGAATTGAAATAACTTGTATTTTTTTTTTAATTTTAGTTATCCTTATTCAGGAATAATTCTTGTAATATATGTTAATTGGCCTTAGGAAGGCTTTTTTATATTACTGTGAATAAATAAAAAATAACAGCCTAAAATGAATTCTGAATTTTCTTCGATTTTTTTCGATATTTTTTTTTTTGCAGATTATGAAAGTTCAGATAATTTCCAACAACTTTTACTACGATCAATTTTTTTGTTTTCGAACTCCATTTTGTAGGAAAATCGATCTGAAAACATTAAAATTTTCAAGGTTTCAACAAAAAAAAAACACTATTTTTACATTTTTAATTGAATTTATTTTTAAATATTATTCTCGACCTTAAATTTAATGTTTTAACGTGGTAATATTATTTTTTAAGGTCCTTTTTACTTTCCATTCGAGGAGTTTTCTTGCGGCTTTCTAATGTCACTGCCGTAACTCCTTCACGATAACTCGTTTTGAAACACTCGTTAATAACTGTTCCTTGTATGTGCATTGGAATTTGTGGATCAGCCAGAGGTGGATCATCAAAATCTAAGGATTCTACCAAGTGATCATATGGAATCTGTCGAGTAAATGCTGGTTCAAATGATATATCGTCGTTATTCATATCAACTATATTGACATAATCGGTAGCATCGAAATTTAAGATATATTTTTTGTAAACTCTGAGTTTAGTTGGATCGTACAATTTTTCTCGATAGTGTAAAATCTTTTTGATAGCTCTCTCCCGTATTGCTTTTCGATCATCAAACAACATTGTTAATAAGATATTTTCTGGATGTGCGTAATATGAGTTGTTTTGAATTACACCATCTACAATATTACGTAAGTTTGGTTGTAAGTATCGTGTCCAACGTATAAATTTTAATAAAAGTGCACTGCCGTACACAACGGAGTTATAAGGCCATAACCATAGTTACAAAAAAAGTGTACTTTAATAGTTAAAAAGTTGACTTTTGTTAAAAGTACACTTTACTTTAACTATAGACACGTAAAAGTATACTTTAACCGCTAAACATACTTTTAATTTAAAACCAGCTGAAGTTGCTTATAAACAATTTAACATCACTTTAAAATCAACCAGCTGTTTTTAAATTTTCAATGACAGCTGTTTAAAGCTGCCTACATATGAGGTGGCACCCAGTTAAAATCGGTTTAACTTAAAACGACCTTAAATTTTGACTATAGTTACAAAATAATTAAAAGTAGGTTTTAAGTTTAAAGTTGTTTTTAAAAAGAACCGACTTTAGTGTTTGTCTATGGTTATGGCCCTATGGGCCAGAGTTATTTTGTTTACAAATTTAGCACGATCACTTAAAAAAATATTATTTTAAAATGTCACATTTAGTAGGCAAACTAAGATCATTTAAATCACATGATAAACCAAAAACAACAATATCTTGATGAGGCATGTTAGTCAATCTAGACTCAAAACTTGTTGATGTTGTTCGTTCCATTTGCGAAGACACCGCAGACGATGTTGGTGGTTCTTGATTATCCATTATAACTTTGATATTATCACTGCAATCTTGGTATTGGTATGATAACCGAGCTTTTATTTAAGTATTTTGGAAAACTGCGTGCGCATTGCACGATGAACCGTTAAGGAACAAGGAAAAGCAAGCTTGGCAATGTTTAGTGTTTGTAACGATAAAAAAATTATAAAATAATGATAAAAAATACCTTTCAAACAAGCCCAGATTGAGAAATCTACTATAATTCTATCCGATTTTATGACAAATATATGGAAAAATATCTATTTTGAAATTTTGGAGGGCTCCAAATCCGACTTAGAGCTAGCAAAATTTCCCAGATTTCCCCAGATCACCTATAGATTACGTTTTTGCTATACGCTTCATCAAAAAAATCGTTCCATACGATTTGACCCGCCCTAGTACATACATATGTTCCGTATTAGCCAGATTACAGGTTTAAAAACAAAGCTTCAACACACTGCAAATATCCAAAATTTGATAAAGTGCTTTTTGTCATATGCTTGCAGCCAACAATTGCCGACTGCTCTTAGAAGCCAATGTTCTTTATCTCGAAGACAAGCCTCCCGAGATTGTTAAAAAGAAAGAAAAGTCAACGAGAAGAGAATAATCCGCTAAAAATTGCACAATTATTTCAATTTTCAAAATCAAGAAATCGTGTAACCTGCGTAAAACAGACACAACTAAAACACATTGTTGAAGAGGAAAAGAAGTTTAATTTTAATAGGGGCGATGAACTCAAACGATCCTCTCTTTACACCACGAATAGAATTTAAGCGTGAAACTAGCGAAGAAATTATTGATTCTTATGAAGAAAATGAAGGGAATGAGTGTTTTGATTTAAAATTCGATAAAGATTATTGCTTGGAACAATATGAGGAAGATGATGATAGGCAAGGCACTCATTCTCCCCACAATAAAATGTCCGAGGAGCTTGTATAGGTTGTGAAAGATAACATCAATTCGTATCTCTATTGTTTCACCAGGTTTTTCATCTATTATTCCTAACCGGTCCTGATCACAAAAAGAAAAGCGGGTTTTTACAGGCAAATCCACATATATGAGGGTGGCTATTGTATTGATGGCTCTTGCAATAAGCTTGATATGCAAATAAACAATCCAATTTAAAAAAAATAAATAAAATATCTGTCGATATAATACATTTGCAGATATTTCGGCAGATTCATCAGGAATTAAACGTTGCTAGTGCAATGTTTCTATGCCAAACTTGCTTAATAATAAGTAATAATTGTTGTAGTATTAAATAAATATGTATATTGATATTTTGATATTAAAAAACTATGAGCAAAAACTGTATTTTTTAGTTATAAAGAATATATAGAATTTGTATCACTTATCTGTCCGTCCCTGAGCGATAAAGTTAAAAACTGTATTTATAAACAATAGCAATAATTTAGTAACTACAAAGTAAAATTCTGTAGTTGAAATTATGATTTATTTTGTTTGTGATTATGTGAGTTGTTCTTCGGAAATTTCGATCTGTTATTGATCAAACACATTATTGAAGAGACCTTTCACTTTAACATGACGTAACATGTTATACTAGCTCGAGAAACCAACTCAAACTAGCTTGTTCTATTTTGGATGTAATAGTATTTATTGATAAACAAATGTGATTTAAATTAATTGATGTTATTGGTAACGACGCGTCGTCCTATTTTCATGAGTTCGTTTTACTCAAATGGGGAACAGTGCTTAAATATATTAGGAAACAAAATATTTTAACATTTTTTAAATTATAATTGTTTTGAGGTCGTTACATTTAAAAATATGAATTTTTGTATCATCTAATTAATTACTTTTTGTACCTTATAACAAGATAAATTTTAGTACTCCTTTACATAATTTCAACAATAATATATAAATGGTTTTTAATACACTTTAAAACACTCACACTCACATTTTGAAAAATAAAAAAGAATTAATAAAATAAAAACACTTGCAATTAGCCAATTAATATCATCGAATTTTGATAATGTGCTTTTTGCCATATGCTTGCAGCCAACCTCAGTCAACCGCTCTTAGAACCCAATGTTCTTTATCTCGATGACAAACCACCCAAGATTGCTAAGAAAAAAAAGACAAGCAGAAGAAAACAAACATCAAAAAAAGGAGTTGCGAAAAAGGCCATCTCGAAAACAAGAAAAAGTGGTACCAGCCTAAAAAAAGCACAACTACAACAGATTATTAGGGTGAAGAAGGAATTCACTTTAAATGTGGCTGATGAGCAAGACAAAATCGAAAATACCGATCCAAATGATCCACTCTTTACGCCACAAATTGAGGTTAAATTTGAATTGGGTGAAGACAAATTTGAGCCCAATGCAGAAGATGAAGAAAAAGCAGAGGTTTACTGCGATTCAGATGTCGATAAAAATTATTGTATTGGAAAATATGAAAGCAACGAGGTAAATGATGAAGACGAATATGAAGAGTATGAATTTACTGGTAAACAGGAATTACATGATACCAATGACTCCGAAGACGAACTGGCTGACGAGGAAGAATATGAAGATGATGACGAAGAGGACGATGAACCTCTTATATTATTAACTCAAATGTCAGCGGGTAAAGCGCGCAAGAAAAAGAAAAAAACTCCTCGTTTACATAATTGCCTAGAGACCTGCAAACATAAATGTACCACAAAATACGGCAAGCGTCAAAGAATTGATATATTTGACTACTATTGGCAATTGAGCAAAGAAGACAAAATCAATTTCATACGCAAACACATACGAAAACCTGTATTAACACGAATACGCAATAAAAAACGAGGCAATAATTGCTGTTACTTCCTGAAATACTATAAAATTAGTCAAACTCCCACTATCCCGAACAAAGAGCCAGAAGAAACAGAAACAGTCAGCACGAACACAAATAAAAGCAGCGCCAACAGCGATGACTTAACGAAAGTGTGTCGCAAATTTTTCACAGGCACTTTGGGTATTTCCAATCGGGAAATCAAAGAAGCCATTGAAGGCTATGAACTGCAACATGAGAGATTTGTACGGCCTCTGAGGGATATAATAAAGGAAGAGGAAAGTAAATTGAGTGAAAAGTGTCCAGAAACAACACAAAAGCCTCAACAATTTCTTGATCCTGAAACGGGCAATTTATCAGACACCAAACCCAAGAAGAAAACCAAACGCCGCAAACCTGGAGATCCTGAACCTGAACGTTTTCCTCGACCCATTAATTGCGCCATACGCTGCACATTTAAGTGTCATCAGAACTTTAGCGAGGAAGAACGAAAACAAATTTGTGATATATTTTGGTCTTTGGACTTTAAGAGACGTAAGGATTTCATACTGGCACGCATAGAAACGAAAGATGTAGAAACACCCACCACACCTGAATTTCGTAAAACAAATCGTCCTACCCGTGCCTACCAGACAAGATTCTATTTACGATCGGGTCTGAATAGTGAAAATAAAAGAGTCTGCAAACATTTCATGATGAATACCCTGAGTATTAATCGCAAGTTCATTGAGAACGCAATTAAATACGCAGATAAAACTACGGGCAATTACACGGGTGTAGATGGTCGAGGCAAACATTTGATACACAAAATCTCACCCGAACGTAAACAGGCCATTTTAGATCACATTAACTCCTATCCCGTCTGGGTGCCCAGTAAAAAAGCCAAACTACGCTGTCTTCATCATTCCCTGTCGATAAAACGTATGTACAAAGAGTATCGTGACAAGTGTACAGAAGATGAAATAAAACCAGTCTCTGCATTTTACTACTACAAAATATTCCATGATGAATTCCGTTTGCTATTTTTAAGTAATAGAGACTCAAAGAAAGGTCGTGGCTTTTTAAATATAAACCCCAATATATCTCATTATACCGGAGAAGAGCCTGGTGGCTGTTGGTTGGATTCCAAAGGCAATCAATTAGATTTAAGACTCATTAACCCGGGTGAAAGTTTAAATCACCTTCAAGCTCGTCCAGTCCCGAAACCTTCTGCCGCAGTATCTTGCTCCTCAATGGATTCAACATCTCATAATCTTAATCAATCACCGGCTTCCACGGCTACTGCGGGCAACCTACATTTTAATCAATCTTTAAACTTTGCTACAGCCGCTGCAGCACAACACTTGGCAAATTTTGTTGACAGTTCAACTACTGTTGCGGCAACATCTCTCAACCCCAGATCGATTTTCCAAACCACAGTTCAGAATTTATATGATAGCAGTAATTTGCCGCAAGGCAGTAGCACGTCGTCCATATTTCGAATGATTTAAGGATTAATTCCATAGCAACAGTATTTTAATGTAAAAAAGTTAAGTGAATAAATAATGCAAACCATTTCAAGATACAAACTATCTGCATAATAATCGTAGTTTTATTTTTATTTTTAAATTATGAATTTTTTTAATTAATAAAGAAGCAATTAATTACGTTCGTACAGACTAACAACAAAAATATGCATTAACAGACTAAGATTAATATTTATTAAAAGTTAATTATGGATATAATTTCACAATACGAGTACATATAAATGTGTATATAAATGTGTTCTTCGTAACACATTTAGGTTAAAATATTTTGTCAATTCTCCTCCTGTTCTACTGTTCTTAATGTTTAAACTACATTTCTTTCGTATTTTAAGGTGTCATCGAACCCGACAATGATGTCGAACAACCCATGGGTGATTCGTCAAAAACTCCTACAGAAGAAGAAATCGATAAGTCGGGCGATTTGCGTGCAGAGGCCGCGGCTGCTTATAGTGAACAGAAATTCCAGGAAGCCATCGATTTGTATACACAAGCAATTGAAATTAATCCCGGCAATGCCTTATTCCATGCTAAACGTGGTCAGGCCTTTTTGAAACTTAAAAAACCCAACGCCTGTATACGCGATTGTAATAAAGCTTTAGAAATAAATTGTGATTCAGCGGCTGCCTACAAATTCCGTGGACGTGCCAATCGTTTGTTGGGCAATTGGAAAGAGGCTGCCAAGGATTTGCGTCAGGCCTGTAAGCTTGACTACGATGAAGAAGCTGACGAATGGCTGCGTGAAGTCACACCAAACGCTAAGAAAATCGAACAACATCGTTTGAAGCAGGAACGCAAAAAGGCCGACCGTGAACGCAAAGGCGAAGAATTGAGACCTCAAAAAGCTCGTAAACAACAGGCCAAACAAAAAAAGGCTTCACCCCCCTCAGGACCCGAATCGGCTGGTTTTAGCGGCAGCAGGAACATGTATGACTTATTGTGGGGCATTAAGGATCCTGAAATTATAGCGGCTATGGAGGATATTGCTAAAAACCCTGCCAATACTGACAAATACATCTCCAATCCCAAAATTGTTAAACTTATTGAATCACTTAAAAGTGGTTTATTCAGTGGTATTCCCAGTTTCCCTGGCTCTTGCCCAGGTGCTCCTGGTTCTGGTGCTGGTTCTACTGCTTCACCAGCTTCAGAAAAGGACGATGAACCTAAAGAAGCTCCTAAGAAGCCTGACTTTGTTGACGATGGTTTGGATTAAACCTGAAAAACGTCTTACAAATGTCCTTTGAGTACGTTTAATTCATTTTATTTTTGTGTATTAACGTTTTCTCCTATCGTAAGTCTGCACGCGAAACCAATTATCTTAAATTTGCTAAAAATCTTTTGTGCATTTTCTTTGCATTTCAATTTTTGTTTCTTTATATTTCTTTCTTATTTAGATTTAACTTGAAGTTCTTAATACTAACGGAAACGAAATAAAAAAACATTACAATCTTTCTAATAACTATAACTTGTCAAGTTAACTCCATTGTAGTTTTTAGAAGAAAAAATACGCATTTTAACAAGACTTAATCATATTTATTAGCAAAAAAAATAGTAATAATGAGTCCTATCATACTTTAAATTCTTACATTTTAAAACAAACAATTCTTTGTTGTTCTCAATAAAAAAAATTAATAGCGAAGCAAATACCAAAGTTCAATATATCGATAGCTTGATATAGAAATGAAATCTGAAAAAATAAAACAAATTCCATTATCCTTTCTTTGGTAACTTTTTTCTATAGCGTCTCTCCATGTTTTCCATAATCGTTGTCGAATAGTTCGTTCAACTTCTTTATTAATTCTGAAAAAATTGGATATGATAGTTTCATAGTGATAGTTTTGGATCCACAATCGTCAACATAAAGATTGTAATTCTTCTGATATGTAAAAAATTTTGCATGAAAATATAATTTCATTAAATTATTTTTACTGAAGTTAGGAATTACAACTTCAGTAAAAATAATTTAATGAAAATTAAATTTAATGAACTCGAGCCTAACTAAAATTATCAAGAAGTAAAAATTAACAGTTCGATTATGAAATAATAATTATTCTATGAAAATATAATTCAATTCTACAAAAAGCGGGAATTTAAGGATGAAAAAGAGAGATTTGGAAGTAAATATTATGGAAAAGCTGGATTTTGTTATTATGATATGAAAAAGTATTTTGAATTAATCGCATATTTATAATTAACTTTTAAATGTTTTTATGTTATTGTAAAATCATTCAGGCATGTGATGGAAATCGAAAACGAATGAGTTTTAGAAGTCAATTTTTTCGTAACATTTCTGTATTGAAAAACTTTTATCACATAAATTATAAAGATATTGGACTACTAAAGAGAATCTTAAAACAAAAATTTTAAAAATTATATTGTAAATGCATTCAAATGTATTTCCAAAACTGAATCGTTTTCGATATCGATTACCATCACATGCCTGATTGATTCTTGAATTAGCTATGTAGGTCAAAATCACTACAGAATATTTAATGACAGCTTTTTAACAAAAAATGTGCCGCAAAAACTTTAACAAACTATCAGGCATGTTCTGAAATCACGGGAGGAATATTTTGGTGTTCTGAAAATCACGAGATTTTAAAATTTTAGTAGTGATTTTCATTGTTCTAAATCACGAGCTAACAGCTGATTTTATTTGTGTTCACTACTAAAAAGTAAATCACGAAAAATGTAAACAAATCTAAAAATGGTCCGCAAAAAATACAACGTCTTACTAAATTTGTAAATTTTAAGTTTTTTCTGTGTAAAATGATTTTAAGTGTAGTATGTGATAATTTTGTTTTAAGAGTTCAATGAAAAATGCTTAAAAAACACTTAAGTGATTTGAAATCATTAGGCTGTTAGGTGACCGGTTTTAAATCACGAGATTTCAATAATTTTTGTGCAAAGAACCTTTTCAGTTATTTCGAATCACTTTACGAAAAAGTGATTTTCAGAACATGCCTGTATGCAAAGGAATCGGAAATGTAGCGTACAAGTGATAAGATAAATCCAACTTTAAATGATTTAGTTTTTTTTTAATGCAAATCCGTTATTTGTCAACACATGAAACTGAATATTTTAAGGGTGGTGCATTTGAGCTTTGTCTATCAGAATATGTAAAAACCCCGATTTTGAATAAATACGAGACCTTTCTATATTAGGCCATCAATATTTTAATAAAATATGAATAAATATTTAATAAAAATGCAAGTATTTCAACATATTTTAAACGACACTGCATGACACCATCGATCTAATGTAGTAATAGTTTTGTGTTTTGTAAAGGATATTTTAAAAGACACAGTAAAATAATACCAAGCATAACAAAGTTGAATAAACTTTTATGTGATGGTATTAATGGCGAGACTTTAGCACGTCAAAATAAAATCAAAAATGTATAAAACAAAACTATTCTGTTGACTCACTCACTAATGCAAAAGCAATAGATACTAAACCCTGCAAATAACGCGACTAGTCCATACATGCATGTAAAGACTAGACCAAAGTGGAGTAGGAGTACTCCAAATATATGAAAAAAGGTGGTCGATTTAACATTGCGATGTCCTAGGGTTGGACTATATAACCCATCGGAGTAGTCCCAAAACTACTCCATGGAGTACTCAAGAGGGTTAGTTTTAAACAACAACAACTCAATATGCAATCGTGTTAACACGAAACCATATCGTTTAACTACAAACTCTTCTTTAACTATGACATGGTCCATGACTGCACTACATTGGACCATGTTGTAAGTAGTCCAAAGCAACAAAAATGTCTTACAAGCATTTCATGAAATTGCAATACGCTATACAAATGTACATATCTACATACATATGTATATAGTAAAGCAAATGAGTCCAATATAAATTTAAAAAACAAAGTTACAATTAATGACTACAGTTTTAAAGCTTTGCATGCCTGAATTTACGAAATTATTTGTAGCAAATATTTGATAATGAAAATGTTTACTCAAAGCCTTTATTATTTTATTTGTTATGTGTTATTTGTGGATGACATACATACATTTATGTTAAATGAATAATTAACTATATTTAAATCACCAAATTGCGGTTTAAATGTAAATGTATGTATTTAAAAATAAAATCAACCCTAAAACCACATTTGGCACAATATTTATACTTGGTGGACAAATTCTGTATTATAAAGTTAACTATAGAATATTACTAAGAATCGCAAACTAAGTGCTAAATTTAATTATGATGATTTAATATTTATCATATATTTCAATTACATATGTACATATGTAAATATCGTAGAGTATGTAAAACAATTAATATGTTTGTATAGGTAGTTCAATAACTACGAGTATAACAATATTATTAGGTATTGAATAATTTATTTCAATTTCAATGCGCATGTTTTGTTTATGTCACACCCTGTGCCTTGAGTATTTAGGTTCATATAACTGGTCCTTTAGTTTACCTTAAATAAGTTAACTTTGTAAAGTTTTTTAAAGCAAAATAACACAATAACATTGCCAAATGTCTGTATAAGCAGTTAAACGCCAACAAATTGTCTGTCTCTCCCACCTTAATTTTATAGAATTTCATAAAAAACTCAGGCAAACGCAAAGTAAATCGAGATACAGTCAGTGACAAATATAAGGCTCTTATTACCAAGGACATTAAAAATACGTGTTTTTGTATCCGTTCGGACAAAGTTTTTCTCATATAAAGTTTGACGCCTCTCTTTTTGAGAGGGAGAATATATTTTTTACGAACAACTCTTATCTTGAATTGATTAAATTTTATATTTTGTCTGGACAAAAATGAACTGAGTTGCCAATAGGTTACATTTTTTCATACAAATATTAATGCCTTTTGTATTTCCATGGCCATCAGCAAAAGCAACATCCTTTTTTCATTCATTTTGAACACAAACGATTTTTTTCAAATGGCAGTTTTGATTTTCCAAAAAAAATCGTTCGAAATGGGCGAATCGTGCTGCAAAAAACTCTCAGCAAAAAAAATTTCTCCAGAAAAAATGTATTAATCCACTTTAAGTACCTACTTAGCAAGCTAATTTTAAAATGTTGCCGAATCAACACTTTAAACATAAAAACCTTAGAATATCAGCTTAGTTTTCAATAAATCTTTAATCAATAGATTTGGATGGAAATATTTTTGAGCTGTTCTGCAGCAGTCTTTTAATATGTGGACTTTATTTGTCCGGAGCAGAAAATAATAAGAAATATTAATGTAAAATGGAGTTTACATACATATTTATATTTTAAAAATACGAAATCACCGTAAACAAATGTGTAACCGCTTTTTCCGTTGCGCACTGTACATATACATAGCTATGTACAAAGAAGTATGCATCGGAAACTGAAGTAAAAACAAACTGAGTGATATGAGTCATTCTCAACAAAACACAAACACTGAAAACTCTTATCAATGAAAACCCAAGTGCATTTGTTAGTGTAGGTGAGACATCACGTCAGTAAGCAAAATTAAACAAGAGTAACATTAATTATAGAGAAATTAAACAACATTTTGATTTTAAATAAAACAAAAAAAAATGTTATTGTTTTTTACGGCCAGCTATCAGGCCTTAACAAAACCATAAACGAATATGTACATACATACATATGTACATACCGGGATAAATAAAAATGTTTTTAAAGATAGATAGATATGTATGTATGTATTTCATTGCGTGTATTAATGTGTGAGAGGGGCTGATTTGCTATTTATTATTTTGTATTCTAAACAATTTGTTTTGTTTGTTTACATGTTCTATAGCAAAAAAAACAACTTGTTAGCATTTGTGTTGTGTGTTTTTAATTATTCACACTTTTAATATATGACGTCATTTTCTCTATAAAGAGTAAGCGAAGAGTACAAGTAATTGTAGAAAGAATGAAGAAAAAACAAATAAACTACTGCGAAGTAAATAAATATGTACCTATTCCGTTTGCACAAAAGGAGAACACAAAAAAACAAAACAAAATAATATTGAAAACGAAATTTGTGTTTAAGAAATTTTTGGTTTCGATTTCAGTTCAGTTAAAATATAGACGTACGCGTGCAAAGACGTGCTAAATTAAACGGTTTAACGAAGTTCAAAAATACAAAAAAGTTTTTTTTTTGAAAAAGTAAGAAAAAATTAAAACTTTGGAATTTTACTAAAAGTCTGTTTTAAATTATTGTTTTTAATAATTATAATTAATTAAAAAATCAAAATATTAAAAATAACATTAAAAATTTTATTGTACGTGGGTGTGGGTATTGATATATGTAAATATTTTTAATTCTACATTTATTTTTACATTTTTTCATACTCGAGTATATTTCGTATTTTTCCAATATTTTAAAATTATAAACACAAAATGTTGCTACATATTTTTTTTTCTTAATTTTCAAAATTTGTTTTTACTGTTTGGTTTTTAGTTTTGTACTCGTACGTTTTGGAAATTTCGAAATTTTGGCAAAATTCTGTTTTCGTTGTTGCTGTTTTATAAATATTTTCATTTTGTGTGAACTGATTCAACAAGTAACATGCGCGTATATGTGTGCTACTGTAGTAGTATTTTAATATCTCTGTGCCTCAAACGATGATCTCATTTTAAAACTAAAAATTTTTATATGTATGTATATGCAATAATCATACTTCTCTACTTCTTATAATTAATTATTCGGTTAAATGCTGCTCTAAAAATCTATGATCAATAAGTACTTTATTATTTCGAAATATGTATGTACATACATGTGAATGTGTACATATGTTGTATATGCAGCACATTTTGAAAAAATATTGAATTTTTCATGGTTTACTAGGCGTATGACGAATATTAATTAAGTTTTTTTTTCGAGTACATGTCATATTGTGAGTGAGCAATTGGCAGTGGAATGGCTATTTACATAGATATTTGTTGGAAAATATTTAAATTTGTTTAAATTTTTATGTGATTTCTTTAAACTATTTGAATCAAGTTTTTGTTTTGCTGTCAAACGAACGATTTCAGTTTTGTTTTCTTATTTATGCAATTGAACGTTTAAAAACAAAAACAGGAATTTTTCGTATTATTTTGAGATCGAAAGTTTACAAATTTTAGCAATACATATTTTCTATGAAGATTTTTAAAATAACTACCTATGTAGGTATGTATATGGGTTAAGTTTTAGTTAAACTATAGTTTCACTGCCTGATCATTACTAGAATTTTTCAGCTTTATTTTTTTAATGCAGCTGACAGTATTAATCACTAGAGCTGTGTCGTTCATGAACGAACGGGTTAAAATGAACGGATCACTTCATTGAACGGAATGAACCGGTCATTTAACTGAACGGGTTTCGTTCAATAGTGTACGGGTCAATTTCGTTCAGCTGCTGTTTATCAAACGACAAGAAGAAAATCACATTCAATAAGGGTTGTATTCATTCGTTGAAAGTGAACGATTGAACGAATTATATGACCGAATCAGTCTTGGATAAATGAAGGAAAATGACCGGTCACTGAAATAAACGACCGGGCACAACTCTATTAATCACGTTTGAAAGCAACCATGTAAACGTCTTTAATCTGTACTAATAACTTTGTGTTTTTAACTATGTATGTATGTACATCGAATTATAATTTATGAAATCCTCAAAAAATAGTAATGTATACTCATTGGGCGTAATATTCCAATATTTTAAATTTGTTAAATACGAAAAAGGGTTTAAGTTGCCAACCTTGGTTTAATTTATGAAAGGCATCAGTGACTATATGTATAATAATAAAAAAAAAAAACAAATGGCTGCAAAACAACACAGATAAATCTTCTAAATTCAAAATATTATTCTTCATACGCATTTTGAATAGAAAACAAGAAATCGCATTGTAGCAAAAAGATTGTCGGATTTGGTGTTCTGTAAACCGAATTCACATAGTTTTTCTCGTTTTGAAACCGAGTAAACAAACCTAGTCGAAAGGAAATCGAATGTGTAATTATTTTAATAAATGACCACAAAAAAACAAGTGCAATATAAAATACGAAGTCTTTTTTATTTATTCTATTGAAATTACATCCATTTTTATATACCTATTTGAATTTTAAAAAAATATATTTTAAAAGCATCTTAAAACTTCTACATATTTTTGCTTTAAGAGTGACAAAAAAAGTTTAATGAACAAAACACTTTTTTTTATAGAGAATATAAAAGGCATTTGATTAAACAACACTCTTGTAATAATAGTAAACATTATACATTAAATTTTTATGACAAACACTTATAACTAAATTAAATTTTATTTCAAAAAAAAAATTTATTTAAAATAAAATAATTGCGTAAATCACAAGTATTTTGCAAAAACTCAACTTATTTTTAAGATGTCGATCACCATTTTTTCTTATATCTTTCTTTTTATTTACAAATTGTGAATTTTTTTAATCAACAGCAGACTTTGAATTCGAACCTAATTTCGAATCATATAAATACGAGTAATTTGCAGAACACCAAAAAGCGATTTATTCGGTTTTAGAAATTTCTCGTTTTTAAAAACGATTCGATTTACAGAACAGGGCCGTATCTTTTATTTTTGCAGCTCTCTCTGGAGTTCATTTCTGATGTAGCGTTCTCGCAAAAAGTAAAGACACTTTTATAAGTTTGCCCGTTTTCAATCGATTGTCCACAGCGGTCTTAATTGTCATCAAGCAGCTATCCTTATTGTAAATGTTGTATGTATTTTTTAAGTCCAAGTCTTGACAAAAAACTGTAAAATTATGCACACAAACTTGTTTGTGTTCTTCCGTGTGGGGAAAACGTGTCGATGTTCAGAGTTTTCTTTGTAAGTTTTGAAGGCAGACATGTGTAGTTGTTATGACAACAAGATGAAATGGACTACTTACAACATGGTCCAATGTAATGCAGTCATGGACCATGTCATAGTTAAACAAGAGTTTGTAGTTAAACGACATGGTTTCGTGTTAACACGATTGCATATTGAGTTGTTGTTGTTTAAAACTAACCCTCTTAAGTACTCTATGAAGTAGAAGCATGGAGTAGTTTTGGGACTACTCCGATGGGTTATATGGTCCAATCCTAGAACATCGCAATGTTAAATCGACCACCTTTTCTTCATATATAGGGTTTTCCAATAAGGACTTGACAACTCAAACTTACTCTTCAGTAAATCGATTGTAACGTGTGCTGTGTGGCTTGTGGCACCGTCTTGTTGAAACCACATGTCATCCAAGTCCATGTGTTCCAATTCGGGCCAAAAATAATCGCTAATCATTGCGCGATAACGATCGCCATTCACAGTAACGTGACGATCGTTATTGTCGACGAAAAAATATGGCCCAATGACGCCGCCGGCATGCAAAGCGCACCAAACAGTAATTTTTTGTGGATGAAGTGGTGATTCGTGAAGCACATGTGGATTTTCAGCAGACCAATAACGCATATTTTGCTTATTGACGAACCCATTGAGCCAAAAATGAGCTTCGTCACTGAAGATGATTTTGCGATGAAATTCATCATCTTGGTGCATCTTCTCCAGAGCCCAATCGGAGAACGTACGTCGACTCAAATGGTCCATCGGCTTCAATTCTTGAGTCAGCTTAATCTTGTATGGGTGTAAACCCAGATCCTTACGCAAAATTCGCCATAAAGTGGTCTTGGGGATGCCCAGTTCTTGAGAACGCCGCGGAATCGACTGATTTGAATCGTTTGCTACGGACGCCTGAACGGCAGCGATATTTTCGGAACTTCGACCAGGCCGTTGTCTCACTGGCACGACAGCATCACACAATGAATATGTAGACTCAAATTTTTGCACTAAACTTGTTATTGCTTGTCTACTAGGGCGATAATTACGACCGAAAATTGGAGTTAACGCTCTTAAAGTTGCGGTCACCGACTCCGAATTTCGGTAGTACATTTTTATAATTTCCAAACGTTGTTCCTTCGTGTACTTTACCATAACGAAAATGTTAAGTTTACTGAAAAAAAAGAAAGCAACAATTAGATGATCAGTGAAATAGTGCGTTCACAATTTAAATTCAGAGTTGTCAAGTAGCTATTAGAAAACCCTATATTTGAAGTACTCCTACTCCTCTTTGGTCTAGTCTTTACATGCATGTATAGAATAGTCGCGTTATTTGCAGGGACGTTTTTGGAACAGGAACATAAATTCGACAAGAGTTGTCCATACGAGACAAATTCATGTGAAATTGATGGCACGTCAAGACCGGGGTAAACAAACATAAATACAAACAAATATTCATGACTTGAGCGAGGTAAGAACAAAACGTCTGCAGCACAATTACAGACACAAATTTATTCACGTTGCCCTGCCAGCAATTGGAAGTTTCTTTCATCGTCCATCGTCAAAGGCATTACGTCTTACTTACTTTCAGACGTTAATTGGAAGATAACAATAACAATTTACATTGTAGTCGTATTTTAATTATCCAGACGTCGCGACGTTTGGAAGATTGTTTGTTGTTTACAACACCAGCCGAAAATGACATGTCCCGTTATAAAAGAAATTAAAAGAATGCAAAAAGACGTTTTCGACATCATCGAAATTAGTTTTATTTTGTCATTTGCTGTGGTCGGTCAGTGGTAAAGTGTGGTTTTGTTTTGTATTGTTATTGTTGTAGTTTTTACATATTTGTTATCCCATAGTCAATATGAGTGTATTATCTGTAAAGGCAAAAAAAAGCAAAAGAGAGTTAAGCAGATGTGACTTCTTGAAGTTACTTCCGGGGGGGTACAACTTCTCATTACGGAAGACGCTTCTACGATGAGAAAATGGTATCGCACAAGATGAGTTTCAACTTCTTAGCGTCACTTCCGCAATAGAAATTGTTGGCATTGAGCTCATACATACATAGTTTTCTTTGTAATACAACTACCTATGTATAATGCTTTTTTAGTATTGCCCACTTCTGAGAATCTATACACGTAAACATTTTTCAAACATTATCCGACAGTTCGCATGGCCTTTAAACACAATTTAGTTCTACTACATTTTCTTTTCAAATTCGCCTTGCATTCGCAATGACGATAAATAAATCTCAAGGACAATCTTTAAAAGTGTGTGGGTTAAATCTAGAATCCCAAGGTCAATTGTATGTTGCGTGCTCGAGAGTCGGCACACCGTCAGGACTATTCATTTTCTGTCCCAATAGAAGAACAAAAAACATTGTTTACCATCAAGCTTTAAAATGTTTTTTTTTTTTTTTTGATTTTTTTTTAATTAATAATTGTTGTTGCATATAATAATAATCGAATTTTGAAGAAACTTTTTATGCAATAAATTGATACAAATTTTTGTTATTTTTTCTTTTACTGAAATTTGTGTGTCTTAATTTTTAATTCTATATGAAATACAAATCATTAGTAAATACCGAGCGAAGCCGGGTCGGTCAGCTAGTCGTTAATAAAAAAAAAAAAAAACAGGAAATAGTCAAAATTGTTATTTTATTTCTATAAACTACTCGTGTATAACTTTTAGAAATTAAAGCAAACGCGCACCCTCTTCAAACAAAATATAATTAACATATTTTTTTTTTGCTGTGGCTCTTGAAATCTTGGAATTTAATTCAAACCATGTAATATTTTAAATTAAAACACAATAAAACAAGAATACATGCATAAGTACATACATACATACAAACATAAAATTCTCTTAAATGACATCATATTAGTATTTACCTTTACATATATCAAGAAAATTAAATTTATAATTTATAAGCAAATAGTTTTAATAATATCTATAAATAAATTTTTTATTTTAAAACATAAACAAATTCAAAATTTGTTTGCTTTGTTGTGATCGATCATTGAAATAAATGATCTTGAAAATGACTGGAATTTTAAATGGAATCCCGAATTATACCTATACATAAACTATCATAATGTATGGGTACAATATAAGACAAAAAAAAATTCAAAACTGCCAACAAATTGTTTATATTATAATATTACATATTAGTAAATTTTCAACTTAATATAAAATTAAAGCACTGCTTTTAAAAGTCATTGTTGAGATTCGAAAATAAATCCTAAAAGTTTGGTTTTCGCCACAATTTTGTTAAATATTCAGCCCAATCATGAACAAGAATTCCGCGGGAGTTTTCTTCCTTTTCCCATTTTTCCTATTCAAATTCAATGTTAAAAAAATAAAAAGGGAAAAAAACTCCCGCGGATTTTTTATTCATGATTGGGCTGATTAACAAATTAACATGTGCATAATTGTATTATCTATATATACATATGTATGTATATAAAAATTAATGTATGTATGTATGTAACGTATGGACTCCAAAACGGCTGAGCCGATTTTGATGAAATTTTCACAGCATGTTACTGTGACTCTGGAACAGGGGCTTCCAAAAATTTTTTGGTTGTGCATTAGTGAGTACCAGAGAGTAATAAAATTGAGAGAATGCATTTATTAAAGCCGCAGAAAAATGTTAGTAATATACATATTTTATAATTTGCTATGTATGTTCTCCGATTTGAAAAGCATGTTGAATTTTGTTCCCTTCTTATAATATAAAATCTTCTAAATTTATACTTTTATGGCAGTTTCGTAATAGTATAATGTTTTTCAAATGGGATGAACTTAAAGCATTTTTGACCGCACAATATTTTTTTGAGTGTCATCATCTTTAACCTGAAAAAAATAACGTAGCATCCGCTAGACATGTGCACTTGTCGAAGTCACATCGACAACTGAATTGAAGAGCATAAAAATATGTCTTGGTAGTGGTATGCACAATTGTTCTATGAAATGGAAGCCCCTACTCTGGAAGGAATAATAGGCTATATGAAGTTTTGTTTGTACAAACGGGGGTAGCACCACCCATATAACCCAAAAATTTAAATCGCCATATTTTGGGCATTTTTTGACCTACGTCAATTATATGTGGTACATATGGTATTGCCATAATTAGGAATACGTATCAGGAGAAAAGTGGGTGGGACCACGCCCCTTTTTAGGAAAATTAAAAATCGTAATATAGTCTTAACTACTGGACCGATCGTCATTAAATTTTCACAATAGGATATTCTTACGAAATAATAAATTCTTGACTATGTAAGTGAACAAAGGGGCATGGCCTCGCCCACTAAAATGCATCGCTTATATAACGCGCTTCAGTATCCTATTATTTTTCCATATGGAGAAGATGGATATCACTTTGAAATGCGTCAAATCAATCAAGCAACCCCTAAGGCCGTTAAATTATCCTGTTGAGTTCTTAAATTCACTCGATGTGCCAGGCTTTCCACCGCATGTGCTACAACTTAAAATTGGAGTGCCAATTATTTTACTGCGTAATATCGATGGCACTCGACTTGCAGTAAAAAAAACTGAGAAATAATTTATTAGAAGCGACGATTATAACAGAAAAATCTAAAGGTACAGATGTACTTTTGCTACGCATTCCAATGCTACCATTCATCGATTTAAAACCATTTTTTCCTGTTCGGTTAGTGTTTGCGATGACTCAAGGTTAATATCCCGTGTATATGTATATACTCCTGATGGGCAAACTAAACCTAAAGCATTGCAATAAATATATTAAAATTAAATAAATAAATGTTTTTAAATATATAAATACGTTTTATTTTATATTATAGCGAAGCACACCGGGTTTAGCTAGTTATTATTAATAATTGTTAATTATGGCTTGAAAAGCATTTGGTTAAATGTTTAAAATAAATCATTGGCTATAAGCCAATGAATATTTAACTAAAACATTTTTGGCATTTAACAATTCTCAATACATTTGAATGTCTTACGAGCAATCAAAGACAACTTGGAAATATTTAGTTCGTTTATTTGACCTTTTTTTTAATATTTAATAGTTTCTTTTAAAAAGCAATTAGGTCATTTTAATTTTATATAAAAATATTTGATTTATTTTTATATATTTATTTCCAATATTTCGCTATCACAATGGATAGCTTCCTCAGGGATAATACAATTTTTGAATTATAATGAATTATAATCAAAAATTGTATTATTATACATTATTATTGTATTATTTTCCAATAAGGACTTGACAACTTTTTTTTTAAATAAAACGCAAACCGTTTGAGATATTTCCAAAACTTTATTACCGACTTGAAATACATTCAAAACATTTATGAATGGAACTCGACTTCGTTCATATGGGCACCGCGGCCACGTCGACAGTGGTCGATTCGTTGGACCCAATTTTGGATGACTCGGTCACACATTTCGGCCGGAATGGCCGCTATTTCGCGTTCAATGTTGGCTCTAAGTTCTTCCAACGTTGTCGGCTTGTTGGCATAGACCAATGATTTGACGTAGCCCCAAAGAAAAAAATCTAGAGGCGTTAAATCGCAAGAACGAGGCGGCCAATTGACTGGTCCATTTCTTGAGATAACACGCTCGTCAAACTTACTCTTCAGTAAATCGATTGTAACGTGTGCTGTGTGGCTTGTGGCACCGTCTTGTTGAAACCACATGTCATCCAAGTCCATGTGTTCCAATTCGGGCCAAAAATAATCGCTAATCATTGCGCGATAACGATCGCCATTCACAGTAACGTGACGATCGTTATTGTCGACGAAAAAATATGGCCCAATGACGCCGCCGGCATGCAAAGCGCACCAAACAGTAATTTTTTGTGGATGAAGTGGTGATTCGTGAAGCACATGTGGATTTTCAGCAGACCAATAACGCATATTTTGCTTATTGACGAACCCATTGAGCCAAAAATGAGCTTCGTCACTGAAGATGATTTTGCGATGAAATTCATCATCTTGGTGCATCTTCTCCAGAGCCCAATCGGAGAACGTACGTCGACTCAAATGGTCCATCGGCTTCAATTCTTGAGTCAGCTTAATCTTGTATGGGTGTAAACCCAGATCCTTACGCAAAATTCGCCATAAAGTGGTCTTGGGGATGCCCAGTTCTTGAGAACGCCGCGGAATCGACTGATTTGAATCGTTTGCTACGGACGCCTGAACGGCAGCGATATTTTCGGAACTTCGACCAGGCCGTTGTCTCACTGGCACGACAGCATCACACAATGAATATGTAGACTCAAATTTTTGCACTAAACTTGTTATTGCTTGTCTACTAGGGCGATAATTACGACCGAAAATTGGAGTTAACGCTCTTAAAGTTGCGGTCACCGACTCCGAATTTCGGTAGTACATTTTTATAATTTCCAAACGTTGTTCCTTCGTGTACTTTACCATAACGAAAATGTTAAGTTTACTGAAAAAAAAGAAAGCAACAATTAGATGATCAGTGAAATAGTGCGTTCACAATTTAAATTCAGAGTTGTCAAGTAGCTATTGGAAAACCCGATAATAAAACATTTAAGAAAGCAAAAAAAAAGCGGCATATTTCTAAATAAAAAGTACTTCATATTGTTCTATTTACAATGATAAGAAACCTGTTTTGTTCTGTTTAAATTCATAAATATCTTGCATGATTTTAACAACTGTTACAGACATGATTTATAATTAATAGATAAAAATAATTAGAGCAATTATAAGGAATTTACAACATTGATTAAAACAACATTAAAAAGTTCCATTAGAAGAAAAATAACGGTGAATAATTAAAGGGCCTGTTTCAGATCCATAAGTTTAGATGAATATTAATTTATCCTTTAACATCTATATTCCTAATTATCTACCTATGTATGTTTTCACACAATAATTATAAACAATATGTCGAGTTCACCTGTTTACAAAATGATCTGCCAAATGAATTTAAAAAACAGAAACAAAAATTGCCTCAACATTAAATGATCTCCCCGGAAAAGTCGTAAAATAAACAACCTAACGACGAAAACATTAAACAGTATTGTAAAAAATCAACAACAAATATCTTAATTAATTACATTACAACAACACATCGTATAAATATAAATAAAATCAACAATTTAAATCAGAAATAACACAAAAAACATATTTAAATTTTAAAAAATAAAATTGAATTTAATGACGTCATAGGAAATATTCGCCGTACTCTTTAACTCACACACATACTCTCGCTAATTTTTGACATTTCGGAAAAATATTCAAAGTTAATTTTAGCATGACCGAGTTGTATTCGGTTCTAGGAATGAGTGTTTGTGTTTGTAGAAACATTTGGAGACGGCATTCGAAACACATTTAAATGTCCAAAGAATGAAAAAAAAACAAGAAAATGCTTTTCAAGCAAAATGTTTTCCATCAAACATTTTTCAGTTAAGATTTTGGAACTGAAAATGTGTTTTTTGTTCTCTTTGTGGAATAAGTAGAATTAATTAATAACAGACATTTTCGATCATAAAGTTTATTTACAAAATTACAAAATTTTTTAATGTATGTACACCATTGTTGCCTTCAAAGAACAATAAGGAGAAAAAACGTTACGATACATCATACAATTAATTTTACATTTAAATCACAAGGGCAAAATTACCGCATTCGTGATCGATTTAGCTATCGTATCGATAAATGATTTCGATATCGTAATTATGATAAAATGTACTAAATTTCTTGCTCGATATCGAATGCCACAATCTCAAATAAGAAAATTACGATCAATTTTACTCGATATAGAATGCGGTAATTTGGCCCCTGTTGATAACGCGCTGTATTAACAATGTTGTGGAGTGTTGCCAACATTAAGTTTTAACCGCTTCGGTTTGAACATTATAGAAAGGAACTTTTGATTGTCTTCTTTAGATGCCGTCAGAAATTACTAGAATATAATGCTAGCTAGAACAAACAGGGCCACTCAAAGTTAGTTTATTGTAAGTCATCGTTGAGTAAATATTAAGTGTAATTATCAGTAAAGTAAATTGTGAAAGAGTATGAAAAGACAGAGTGATTACACCGCGTTATACACATTCTGTCCTATGAACCAAATATACTTTTTTGGAAAGGGAAGAAAAAATAAAAATATACGTGTATCGGCGATTTTCATGTACACGTCAGCATTTTTTTTTATATATTTTTTTACGTTTGTGGCTTCGCACCAAGTAAAAGTTTTAAAAATATTACGAAAACATTGGTTAATTCGTTTCAGAAAATATTCAAGACTGCTTATGTTCCTTACTTGTGGTATACTCCGGAAGTTGTGTGCCACTATTGCTATAGAAATTTATGCAAGTTTACTGATGGAAGGTCAACAATAAAGTACGCTGTACCAATAATTTGGCTATTACGTACGGAGCACTGCAATGAATTGTGCTACTTTTGCCTAACTTTTATTCAAACTAAAGGATACCAATACTTCGCCGCAACAAAATTCGCTACGCTAATGTAGAATTGGTTATTTCAGCGGTTCTGTACTTACCAGAAGAACGGCATGTGGCGAAATGGGCATATTTATGTCGCTAAAGATCCATTTCCTTCACAATCATTTAGATTTTTTCCCTGATGCTCTAAGAGCTTGTAGCGATGAGCATGGCGAAAGGTTCCATCAGGACATTGCGGCTATTGAAAAACAAGACATTACGCATATGCTTGGCGAATACTGTTGGTCTTTTTGTCGCGATACTGACACAAATGCTTACAAACGCAAAAATAAAAGACCTAAGTTTCTTTAATAGCATTGAAATTTTTAATGTAACAATTTTTAATTTTAATATAACAAAATTAATAAAAAAAAATCGGTTTTTTAACGAACTGCAACCATTACAAAAAAAACCGATAACCATTTTTTTCAAAAAAAAATATTCAGGAAAATCTGAGAATTGCTAAAAATCTATTTTTTTTTAATTTGACGTGATACAGACATTTCCACGAGTCTGTTTAAAAAAATTTAGCTCAATTGGATCACGGAAAAAGGGTTAAAAATCGATCCAAAGTATTTCACACAGACGGACACTACGAGCTTTATACTTTATATATAAAAAAAATTCTGACGTGTACATGAAAATCGGCGATACACGTGTATTTTTATTTTTTCTCCCCTTTCCGAAAAAGTATTAGCCCAATCATGAATAAAAAATCCGCGGGAGTTTTTTCCCTTTTCCCATTTTTCCTATTCAAATTCAATGTTAAAAATATAAAAAAGGAAAAATACTCCCGCGGATTTTGTATTCATGATTGGGCCGTATTTGGTTCATAGGACAGAACAAAGCTCGTTTTTGTAAAGTGTTATTAGTGATATTCAGGGGTCTCACAGAAACCAATATTTTCAGAATTGGTTTTAAAACCGACAAGAAAAAATGCTTTGGTGTCATAGGGCACTGCTACACGTTCAATAAATATCGTGATACTAGAAATATCTCGGTATTTATTGAACGTGTGCCCTATGACACCAACGCATTTTTTCTTGTTGGTTTTAAAACCAATTCGGACAGTATTGGTTTCTATGACACGCCTAATTAAAATTATTTTATACATTTGAATAAATTAAGACTCGTTATGTTTTTTTAAATTCTTTGGCGCAATTTATTTTGCAATTAAAAATAATGCGGTTTATTTAAAGGAGACAAACCACAGTTGTTTTAAAAGGTAAAACGTAACAGTATTGTCAACGAATTTATAATTTGAATAACATGAAAGTTTGACATATCAGTAGTAGAAGCTTTGACAATTGTTACATGTTGCGGGCATTTTAGACAAGTATAACTGAAACACTAATGGGTAGATAGATGTGAGTGATCAATATAATGAGTTTTGTTGGCTGCAAAAGAAAATAGAAATCAATAATTAAAATATTTGTTGATACCTTTGTAAATACGTATGTATAATGGCCAGCTGGTACAAATTAACCCCCTGGCCCTCGATGTCGAACGATAACGTTCGCTTAGATAAGACTTAAGACACAAACTTTTTATCGTATCTATTTTTTTTTACTCAATCAAGTTTGTTTATTCCACGATCATGTTTGTGTCTTAAGTCTTATCTAAGCGAACGTTATCGTTCGACATCGTGGGCCAGGTGGTAGTAAATATGTAAAAGAGATGAGGTTGAATCAGATTCGCTGAAATTTGTTGATTGTATTAACAAAATGTGTCCAACACATCTGTGTCAATTAGATAAAATAAATTTCTTTGTTTTGTTTTTGCTTCATAATTATTAACATTGTTGTACCTCTTGTTGGATTTTCCTTTGCTCTCTGTAATCGAATATATTAATATGTGGTTGTTAGGAATACATATCTGTTTTGTTTTTATCTTTTTTTGTGTGTTAGGACACGCATCTGGCGAGAGGGTTGGGACCTGCCTGAGAAAAACATCTAAGGCTAGCTGGGAGCCTCGCCAGGCAAAACGGTATACAATGAATTCAATTTCGCTCTAAAATCGCCGTAGATTTGCTTAATTGTAGAACAACCGATCGACTTCTTTTTATTGAAACATTTTTTTAAATTTGGATACGTCAACTGGCAAAATTCCTGCCATGTTTCTGTTGAAAAACCATATTATAATACAAGTTCTATCTTCTCTTTATGGCGATCACTGATTTGGAACATTGTTTTGAGCAAAGATTCCCAAGCAAAGCTTCAAAACTAATATTTTCTAATCATAAATAAATTCTCCACTTATAAGTTTTCCAAAAGAAAATTTTAATTGAAGCTGATGAAGCCAACATATATCTTATAACTTTATATTTCAATTCAATTAATTTTTGAGAACAAGATTAACGCCAGTTCTAATTTCTCTATTTGTGTTGTTTCACTGTTTCTCATTCATGACGCATACGATTCTGTTTAAAATATGTGTAAAAACACATTTTTCTTATTTATATATGTATGTACTCGTATGTATGTCTGTATGTATGTACATATATGTATGTGTATTTAAAATATAAAAGCCTGACTACTCGTTCCAATGAACTTAAAATAATGATGATGTTTTGTATATTCAATGAAATTTATTAAAACATGTTTGCCTTGTCATATTACAAATATATGTACATATCTAAATTAGGATGGCCCCAAAATAAAGTTGCGGATGTTCCCGACTAATATGAAAATTTGATTCATTTCAAGACTACGTTTCTCACTTTTTTTTTATCCTGAGGTCAATATTTGGTGAGCTGGATCAAAGGATAAAAAGGTCCTTTTTAGAGGTTTTTTGATTTTTTTTACATTTATTCCAAAGGAACTATATGAAAATTTAGTATCATATGAAAGGTATTTGAGAGGCGCATTCAATGGGTTATCAAAAATTAAAAAAATTTTATTTTAAATTCAAAAATTTTCAAAATTTCAGAGAAAATTTTATTTTTTATTTTATTTTTTCATAGAATTTACTTAAATAAATAGTTGAAATTTCTTGATTATAAACATCATGCAATTTAATCCAAATGGTTTTTTCCAGTTTTTTAGCTTATAAAATTTACGTTATTTAATACCCATTACATTAACGAATTGAGTTAACAGAGATTTTCAGATAGGGAAGAATTTAGGTTTAAAAAAAATTATTATTTAAATAGATAAAATTTTCAAAAACGGGAAAACCCCATTTGGGTTAAATTGCCTGATGTTTATAATAAAGTATTTATTTAAGTAAATTCTATGAAAAAATAAAAAAATAAATAAAGTTTTGTCTGAAACTTTTAACATTTTTGAATTTAAAATAAAATTTTTTTAATTTTTGATAACCCATTGAATGCGCCTCTCAAATACCTTTCTTATGATACTAAATTTTCATATAGTTCCTTTGGAATAAATGTAAAAAAAATCAAAAAACCTCTAAAAAGGACCTTTTTATCCTTTGATCCAGCTCACCAAATATTGACCCCAGGACAAAAAAATTGAGAAACGTAGTCTTAAAATGAATCAAATTTTCATATTAGTCGGGAACATCGATACCTTTTTTTTTCTCCATTCAAACGGGGCCACCCTAATGTACATACATATGAATTTTTACTTAATTATTAAAAGCTATACTAGCTGATGACCTATTTCTGGATACAATACACTTAATAAAACAATAATATGTAAAAATTTTAATACAAACAAATATTTTTATATTGTTTATTACAGATCGATATCATCTCATTGTAAACCTTTAAACTAAAAATCTCTACAAAATGTCTCACTCTGTAACCATTACCCGCACCACCACCAGCACCAGCAACACTTCCTACATTGTGTTGAATACTGGTTACTTGAAAAGCTTTTCGGGTCTTTTGAAGTTATTCCAATTGGTAAGTTGTCACCACTTTGTGTTTAATTCTAACTAAATATTATTAATTTACTTTGAAATGTCCATATTTATTATTTTCAGCTTATTGGTGGTGCCATGGTTGGTATTTTTAGTTATTACCAAACAAATGGTTCCTGTTGGGTTGGCATCGATGGTGTCGTCTTCGCCTTTTTAATGTCGGTGACATTTATGATTGGCACATTTTGTCTACTGCTGTCATGCTTAACATCCCTGAGCACGGGAGGAATTATATCAAAAACTATTTATGTAAGTTTATCAAGCACAATTGACGATATATGTTTTAATAATTTAAATTTCTTTTTCTTACTTAATGCAGGAACTCATTTATCACAGTGTAGCCGGCATTTTACTCCTGGTCTGTTCCACCATTTTGATAATTTCGGTGAGCGACAGATACAGAAAACATGATGCCTACATGGCTGCTGCCGTCATGGGTTTGGTGAACAGTGTTCTGTACTTCATCAGTGCCTTCTTGGCCCACCGCTCTTATCGTGGCATTTAAATTGACAACCAAAACGATCCAAATACAAATTTAATAAAGGTGTTCCAAATAATAACTACTATGTATTTACTTAACTGATATACTGATATTAAAATAAATTCATCTCTCTTTGAAAATGTCAAATACTTGAGAATTTTATTTTGAAAAGTTCTAATTACAAATATAAAATGATTTTCATTTCTATTTTATTTTAAATGTATTTATACATATATTTTTTTATATATTTAATTTTATAATACTGTCTATATATTGTATGTGTTCAAAAAAACAAATTATTTTAATAATTAAAATAAATAAAAAAAAATTTCAAAACTCTAGAATTTTCTCAGTGTAGTTGGCGAAGGTAATAATAATAATACATCATCATAAATCATATGCTTTTTTCATTTTGCAATCGGTTTCTATCACTGACATGTGTTTAATTCAAACATTTTATTTTGCCTTTTTACTAAACTTGATTTCGTTTTTTCTTCTTCAATAAATGAACCACACGAAAACGTATAAAATTAACATTAAAACCAATAATAGCAGCAGACAAAGTCAATATAAGCAAAAGAATATAAAAACTTATTTGAACACGTTCGATTTCATCGAAAAATATCTGTTGATCAAAATAACCCCAAACTAAGGGGCCATCATAATTGGCTTTATAAGAGAAGTGCGTAGCTACTAATAGAATATTTAAAACAGCATACACCAGAACTTTCTACACAGGAATAATAAAATAAAATTAAATAAATTCAAATATGAAAAGAAAACAGCCAGAAAGAACTTCTTACATGTATCCGATTTAACATTTTTGTAATTTTAACATTTGAAAACCAAAACCACGTACCACAGGCATTAAAATAGCAAATAAAACTGAGAGATACACATATGCAGTGATGTTTAAATAGCGACAGGTCCAGTAATTTCTCATCATAAAAATCGGTTAGAAAATAGTTGTACAAACTCAGGCTCTGAAATCTTTGAGTGAGTATAATAAATCAATTTTTAACGATTTTTTTGTGTTATAGGAACTTATACCCCCACTATGATTTCGCCAATAGCTAGTAACTCTTTGATGCTCAAAAACTTCATGCTGACTTTATATAGCGTTTCAAAAAAATTAATTTAAAAATCTGTATTTCAATAAAAGTTTTATTTTAATTTAATGACAATAAAAGTTACACTGCTGTAAAATGAATTTTTTTTATTCTTCTTATTTTTTATCGTAACGACATACTGACAGTTTCCATACAAACAATATTGTTACGAAATTATATTTCGGTAATTTTTAAGCTTTAGTTTTAGGTCTTTTTTATAAAAAATTAAAATTTTATTTCAATATTTCGCTACTCTTTGAGCTTAAATAATTACCAAAATCTTAATAAAAAAAGGTCAAATAAACAATAATTAGAAATATGAAATTATATTTCAATTTAAATTTAACGGTTTGTGATGGTGTTTGTTTTTGTGTCAGTCACATTTTTGTATTATTTAAGGTAAAATACATAGTTTTTTTAAACGAAGCGACATTTATTAAAAATGTATGTGGCAACACTGGTTGTTAAATTGAAAAAAAACGTCCAATAGAGGACGCGCACCATTTTTTAGTGAAAAACATTTTTTTTTGAGTTTTGATATAAATACACAAACCCGGTTTTCAATTAAATCAGCAAGCGTGCTCGAAAAAGAAGATGGCCGGAGAGGATGACGGCAACGACCGACGAACGACGACAGACAGACAGAGAGGGAGATGAGTCGACGAAGAAAGCGTGACGAACGGTTGAGAAGGTGGGAGGAGGGGAAAAACCCCCATTGTTACCGCCCAGAGAAATTTTTTTTGCTCGTTGATTTTTGAGGTGAAATAAAAAGTGGTGAAAAAATCTTGGAGAGTAGAAACATCGTGGGGAGTTTTTAGAAATTCACCACAAATACCGTTATTCGAAAATTTTCAAGGCCATTGAAAATTGTCATCCTAAAAGTAGACAATGTATGGGTGGTTGTTACGGTGGTTGGTTGTTGAATTAGAAAGAAGTGGTGAACTTTTTTAATTGTGGCACCATCTATATAAATAATATTATCATTGAGTAATTATGTAAAAATAAGGTGCTGAAATTAGATAAAAAGTAAGGTGCCGTGTAATGAAAGAAGTCTTTTTTGTTTAACCCTTTAACGACCGCTTGTTATAATACAATAATAATTATTATAATTATAATATGTAATTATAATAATAATTATTATATTAATTATTTATTAAAAGCTATACTAGCTGATGACCTATTTCTGGATACAATACACATACAAGTACAATAATATGTAAACATTTTAATAAACATTAAATATGCAATTTAAATTTAACGGTTTATGAAGGTGTTTGTTTGTTCGATCACTTGACAGCTAACAAACTGGCCGCCAGTTGAAAAGTGTTGCCAACTTATAGTTATATATATATATTTAAAAATAGTACCGTAATAAACATAACAAGTGCTGCCAGGTCTTTTGCATTACTTCCGTTTGTGCCTTCACTAAACCAGAAGTTAGTTAGCTTAGCGCGTCACTTAACAATTCATTATTACAATTTGGCAGCACTTTAGCTATTGTGCTTGTTCTTTTTCCTAATAGAGCAGTTTTTTAGTCTCTGCTTTCAGTTCGTATTCGCCGGTTGTTTTATTAAGTTCGTAAAATGAAGTTGGCCAATCAATTATTTAAAAAAATTTGTTAATTAGTGCATATTGAACTTTATTTTATGATTTTCTTAAAGATAAAAAAGTGCTTAATTGATGCAACAAGTGGTCAGACGATTTTATTAGTGACATTTTGTTTATTAAAAATTTCTTGCACTTGTTGTTGTTCCGGTCACAAGACTTGTTCAATTCTGTTAGATATTCGCGCGCTTTTAGTATAGTATGTGCAAGTTGCAGTGTTTTTATTAAAACATACATAATATTTTTTTTTTTATAAATTTGTGTAAATTAAAGAGGAAGTAAAATTTGTAATGAGATAAAATACCTATAAATTTAAATAAATTATGTGAAATAAAAATGTTAAGTAAAATACGTGTTTAATATTTTATATGCTTAGTGTTTGAACATGTCAAGTCTACTTTTTATGAAATTTTTGATTTAAAAAAAACTTTAGTTATTTCATTTTTTCTTCAAGTAAGGCTATAGATGAATAATTTATCTATAGCAACATTTCGAGTATTTTCAAACTGAATAATACTGTCAAAATTACAATAAAAATAAGCAAGAACACAAAATCACCAAGATATAACCAACCACAGAATGACACCTGGTGAGATACATAATAATGTATGATGGAGAGATCATTTGGCAGTTTTATCAAATTAAAAAAAATACATTGTTAGTTACCACATTTCAATCTGTGATCATCAATATGTAAAAAACATGTGCTTATGGGTCGATTACGGATGGCAACCGAATCTCAGTGGAGTTGACAGTTGCCAAAAACATATTACAGATGGTAAGTGACAACTGTAAGCTGTTAACTTCAGTTGCCGAACGTGGCAACCGAGAATTTGTTTTTGCTTTGACTTTTATTTTAAGTGGAAAATTTTAAATGTTAGTTATTTTGTTGTTAAACTATTTATATTTTTAACATATAAATGTTTGTTTTCTACTGGATAATTCGAAAAACAGATTAAATACGAAAGTTGCCTTACATAATAACAACTTGCATGTCAATTGCGTTGCCTATTGGCAACCCAACTCCGGTTTGGTTGCTATACATAATCGACCTATTAGTTTCAAGAAAGTCTTGCTTAACTACAGATTTAAAACCAATGCTTTTTAAACATAATTTTAACTCCGATAAAATTTATTAAAAAAGAAACACTGAGCATGTTTGCACACTAAGCTAAAGATATGTACATATGTGATTTAAACTAATAAAATAAGTATTATAGGTACATATGTACATATATTAAAGAAGTATAAAATAAAAAAATATGGAATTAAAAAATGAGATTAAAATAAAATGTATATTGATAAAAATGATAAAATATTTGAAATAAAAATAAATTTAAATACATATTAATTAATATGTAAATGGCCTGTTTTGCATAAAAAAGTGTTAAGTGTCAGTTTTTGTGTTCCAATTAAGACAAAAAATTAAAGCAACTCTATTTTCGCTGTGATCTTCACATCAGTTCAGCGGTAAGGTAAGCTTGAGTCCAATTTAGCATTATTTTATAGTACCACTAAAATGTTATTATTATAAAACCTATTTCACTTTCTATAGAATTGATTATTTTGTGTAATTCCTTTGTTTCTTTGCTTTAAAGTATACTTTATTTACAAAATATTTTAATTATATTTGCAGATGATTTTAATTTTTATTAAATTATAGATATATAGTCTATAAAGATTCTACTTAAGTATTTTTGTAAAGTTTTTGTTTAAAAACTAATCATTTTGAAAACAAATCAATAATAATTATGTTTAAACAAACTTTTTAACTTTCTAATAGTTATACATCTTAATACTAGAACAGAAGTACTGAGGGGTTATTGTGTATTTCGATACGAAAGCAAAAGCTTTTAAAATACAATCTAAAAAGTATTTAAATTCGATTTTCTTTTCGAATCTAAATACAATAAAACAAAAATAACAATTGCCAACTTATTTGTACTAGTTAAACGAGTTTAATGAATAAAGTAAAAAATAACAATATCAAAGTAATATTATTTATGATTATTAAATGTTTAAAATTCAAGCATTTAATATAAAATATTTTACATTTTCATTATCCAACAGCAGTATTATCAAAAGTATAATTTAAAAAACAATTACGAGATTTATGGAAGCAAAAAAATAAAAAAAACATGTTAATAAATTTGTGTATTTCTGTTTATATAAAGCTATTTATTATTAATATATTAATTATTTATATAATATATTAAAGGGCACCTTATAATGAAACAAGAGCTAAAACTTAAATGCAATAATTAAAAATAAAAAAAATAGCTACAAAATTACGAATAATGGAGCCAATTAGTAAAATCTTTGCCACACTTATCTAATGAACACGCGGATTAATTTTTTTTTGTTTTTTTGAAAACAAATGGAATATTTCTCTTGGCAATAGATTTCCAAAGATTTTGTCAATCTTATAAAGAAAAAAATAAGGGAATTTTATTGTTTGGTATCTCTAATTTTTGTTTATCTACTGGCTAAATTTAACACTTATATTATTTACTCTAGTTTTCATATGATCTAAAATATCTTGAGAAAATAGCTCCAATGTTGTATAATGACTATTTTGAAAACTGAAAATATCGGCCAAGAAGCCCAACATTTGATCTCTAAAGTAGTGACAAATGTCTTTCAAGTTTTCATCGGGTCCAAAGAAACCCCAAGCCATTAGAGGTGACAATTGTTCGGAAATGACATAGAAATGTGCCATAAATCCATCGGGAAATTTGAGCATACGTTTTTTAGCCTTCAAAACAGACCATACTGCAGTGGTTAAAGCCTAAAAGAAAATAATAATAAAGAATATAAATAATATATATGTATTGTCTGTCAAACTTACTGTTTCTTTAAAACCATTGGATAAAAATCGATTTTGTACCACAGCTATAACACTTCCCGGTGGTGCATCTAAATCTCTAAATGAATCTAGTATTATGAAATCCAGACAGATGTCATAGAATGTCATGGCTTTGACATTGCGTTGTTCCAATTCTTTTTGTATTTCATTCCAATTGGAGGGATCTTGTAAATAATTTATGAAATCCTCATAACCCACCAAAAACTCTTTGGTGTCTTTATCACCCAAACACAGTAAATCGGTAAGGATTTGACGTCCAGTATCAATGACCCATTGGCCAATAGCTGGATCCTAAAAAATTAAAGCATACATTAGGAAAACATGCACAAATTTATCTATTTATACTAAATAAACTAAAATTATTTTTAGCGACAATGTTCATTTTTAAACAATTTGCCTAATGTTAGCTTGCGAGATATAGGGAAAATATTGAAACATATGTTGAAACATTTTTCTAACATAAAATCAAATTACCATGAACATAAAATAGTCCTTACCTTAAACAAATATTGAAATGCCAAACGAACACAATGCAATTTAGCCAAATATTCCGTGTCGTTGGAACAATGTACCAATTCACAGCGTATAGTACGACATGGTATAGGTGACTCTTCGTGGTGTTTTAAAGCCGCCTGATACAATGGAAATTCTTCGTATTCAGATTCGACAAAACTGTCAAATTCCCTTAAATCTGCCACTTGATCTAAGGCGGAAGCAAAACTTTCGGCTGAATCAAAATTGGGATCGGATCCAGTACGACTCATGCTGGTAGAACGTTGTGAATGCTTATCGTCGTCGGCCACATCTTCTAGAGCACGCCAATTATCTTCTTCGGCCTCTTCTATGGACGGTTCGTCGCGAAACAATACCGAACGCTGATCCAGAAACAGTAATTCACTTTGTTCTTGCAAAGTGTAGGCCATATCGAGGAGATTCTGAATTTCCCTACAAAACTCCGATTCCTCAGCGGTTGTGAGAATGGCGGGAACACCGCCTGGTGAATAATGGGCCGCTAAGGCATCCTCCCAGAAATTAATAACGGTATCTAAAGCTTCCATGCCCATGACACCTAATTGCTGAGCTGTTAGTTGGGTGGTTATAATACCGGCTTGGCCTTGATTAGAAGATGAGACAAGAGCACCAGCGCCTATAGAACCACTGGCCATTGACATACGATCAGACTGGGAATATGCAATGGTTGACCCCACTGGGCTGCCAGATCGGGCAGAAGCTTTAGAGCCTGCTATGGAAATCATATCATTAGGACTACGCATGCTGTTGCGTGTACGTCTGCCGGTATACTTGCGGGCACGTCGTGGAGGACGTGGTGGCTTTCTGCGACGCATGTAACGAGACATAACACCCAAAAGGGCAACACCAGCCGCTATTGACATTATGACCACCTAATTTACGGAAAAAATTTCATTTTATTTTAAACACCTCAAATAAAATATCTTTAGTCCACTTACCTTTTGTGTGGTGGACATACGTGCTGGAAAAATACGCAGATCCGACCATTTCATCGGTACTAAGCCACCTAACATGTCGAATTATTCAATCTTCCTCGAAAATGTCTTTTAGAACGGTATTTATTCAGTAATTTGATTATAAATTGTCAGCTTCTTTTCACCGATTTCTACATTTTAAAAAAAAAAAAAGACACAAATTTCCAATTATTTTTAGGTTAGTTTGGATATGGGGCTGCTCTAGAGATCAACCTTTTAATGAACTCGTATGATTTTCTAATTATTTTGAATTTTTTACTTCACTTCACTTTCCTCTCCACAAGTAGCACCAGTGCTTTGATTTATACATAAAATTATTTCATCTATATAATCTTTTATTTATAAATTTGTTGTTGTTTTCCTCACTAAACGTTCATTTCTTCTGCGACCTTTTTCCGGTTGAGTTTTTCTTGGCTTGCATTCGCTTCTTTATGATTATTCCTTGTGTATAATAATCGAATTTTCATATTTTAAATGAAAATTATTATACTCAGTTTTCACTTTCACTATTGAAAATTAATTCGTTAAATAAATAATAAAAATCAATTGCATCACAGAGATGAACAAATTATGGAGAGAAACACAAACAAAAAAGGCGAGGAAAGTATCTTAAAAAACACGTTTGACTCACACACATATAGCGCAGAGTTGCCAGGTACTCTAGGAGTTAAATGTCAACATGTACAGTAGGCAGAAAAATCAATATCAACAACGAGTTAAGTAGAAATTTTACAGTTTTTTTTATTTATTAGTTTGAAGAGACATTTATTTATTTTGGTACTAATCAAGATTATTGAAACGGATTGTATTTTAATAAGTTCCTGTGATTTGATGATAATTTCTTCACTATTGTTTCCTTGATATAGAAAAAAAAATTAGTCGAAATATTCTATAATTTCTTTTTTACAAGCAATTAGGCCACTTTTAGTATTTATATAAAAATGTTTTATATATTTATATAGTAGAAGTGATACCGAAATATTGCATTTAAAAATAAATATATGGAACATTTTTATATAAATACTAAAAGTGACCTAATTGCTTGAAAAAAAGAAATTATAGAATATTAAAAAAAAATGTCGTATAAAAGAACTAAATACATATGTTCAAATTTCGTTAAAATTGTTTTTCATACAAATTAGAGTTAAATTCACTTTTCTTCGAAACCGGAGAACAGGTAGTAAAATAGACCATGCTTTTTGTAATTATTTCAATGAAGATAATTTAGATAACCATCTTTAATAAAAAACATCTTTAGTTACCTTTAAATTTGCTTCGTATTTTCTATGGAAATTGCAAACATCTCATAAAATAATTATTTGACCTTAAATAATACCTTTATAAAGCGTTTGCATTTTTTTATTTTTCTTCATGTAAATTTTGTTTAGTATTACATCTACGACGTTCAGTATTACATCGATTTTAAAAAATTAACTGTTTCTTAATTGTCTTTGCAAAGCAGAATTTCAAAGGTAGCTTGAAAAAATATACTCCATTAGACTTAGAATCTGAAACAACAGTAAAAGTAATCTGAAACAACTGTAATAGTAATCCAACTTGTTGTTATTATATACATATTTGTTATTAAATAATACGTTTTTTATATACATATACTATTTTGAGAGTACTATAATATACAAAGCTGTCTCATCTGCCTTAAGTCTTTTTAAACAGCTGATGACAGGCACCCGGTTTTTGTTTTTGTTTTGATTTGTTTGTTCTATTTATTTATTTTTTGTATTTATTTATATTTTCATTTATCGAGAAGTCGACGTCAACAATTTCTTTACTTTGGTTTTTATAGCGTATGGACCAAATAAAGAAGCATTATTAACAAAAAAAAAAATAATGAATTTTTCATCGCAGTGAGACATCGTGTTTGTGTGCCTCTGTGATATTAATAAAAGAAGAAAAAAAATCTTATTTTATATTTTGACAATTGTGTTTAAAGTAAATATAGACAAAGTATAAACTTATATTAAATAATGGCTGAAAATCTAGGTAATAAAGGTAAATATTGTTTTAAAACAAATAGGCAAATATGTAATTATCTAATAATTGTTTAATTTGAATGTTAAGGTGGTGGATTGCTAACAAAACGACCCCAGAGCATCATACAAAATCAATTATTTCGACGCCAAAGAAGTATTAGAGCCTTACAAAAATCCTCAACAACTGAGGAAGAATGTGATAAGGTTAGTCTAGTGCTGTTGGATATAATTAGTATTAATGATATAATCTCTATTTTGTTAACAATTTTAGACTTATGTTGTGATTAAATTTGGCGAAAAAGCCAAATTACAACAATGTCGAGATGTTGAAAAGATTATTCAACAATTTGGCATACAAACCAATTTGGAAGTGTTGAGTAAGAGTGAAAAATATTTATATATAACTGCCTCAACGGATACTCTGCTGCGCTTGGCCGATGAAGCGGAGCTAACAAAACAGACTACGACGGGCAGTATGCAAAAGTTTAATTATCATTCGATAAGCGATTATTTACTGCCCGGCATGAGCGAAGATGATATAGTGCGTTTTTGTGAGGCACCCGTTTTGATAAAGGATGTTATTAAACCGGAGTTGTTGTCTCACATAAGGACTGGCGTGGTGGAGGATATATTTCCACTGCATGATATAGTAAGTGTGAAATGGGTTTCAAGTGTTTTTTTATACAGAAATGTATATTTGGTTCCATTAAAGCGATAATTTTTTGTTATAAACTTTTTTAGGAATATTTAGATAAATTTGGCTTCAACTGGCGCCGACGTAGTATGCCCATTGAAGATATACGTAACTATTTCGGTTCTAGTATTGGCTTATACTTTGGTTTTACTCAATTCTATACAAAAGCCTTAATATTTCCCACTTTATTTGGTATACTACAATATATTTGGAAGTTTAATATTTCTTTGGTTTGTGGTTTTTATGTGATATGGACAACAGTGAGTGATTAATTATATTATGAATATTGTTTTTAATTATTTGTATTTTGCTAGATTTTCCTTGAATTATGGAAACGCAAATGTGCGGGTTACTCCTATCGCTGGGGTACTATCGAAATGAGCAGTTTGGATAAGCCACGCACCAACTATAAAGGTGTACCTAAACTCGATCCTATAACCAGTAAAATGACCATGCAGTATCCCATGCGTTATACCTATTTACAAATGTATTTAGTGTCGTATCCGGTGGTGGCCTTGTGTGTTATAGCTTCGGCTTATTTTGCCTTGTATCAATTTCAAATCGAGGCTGAAGTTTTAGCCGACTTTGGTCCAGATTCATGGCTATTGTATGTGCCTGTTATAGTTCAGTCCATATTGATTGCCATATTCTCCTGGGCCTATGAGAAATTGGCTACGTTCTTAACTGACACAGAGAATCATCGTACCCGTTCACAATACGATCGTCATCGTGTTAATAAATTAATGATATTTGAAATTGTTAATAATTTCTTTTCTTTGTTTTATATTGCTTTCATATTGCAAGACTTGAATCAATTGAATTATCAATTAATGATGCAGTTGTTGATTTTCCAGGTGGGTATAGATTTTATAGGCTATGTAAGAAATGTTTTTAATGTGTTGTTTTTTGAAGTTGGTTTGCATTGCCCAGGAAATTGGCATACCCTTTCTGGCGGTCGTTAGACAAAAATATTTCAAGTATCTGCATAAAGAAGTTGATGACGAAAAGCGCTCATTGGTTAATGATGTGGCTCGCTATGAACAGTGTTTCTATGAGGCTGGTTTGGATCAGTATCAATCAACGTATGAGGACTATTTGCAAATGTGCATACAATTCGGTTATGTTGTTTTATTTGCTGCCGTGGCTCCGTTTGCTGCCTTCGGGGCCTTGGTTAATAATTTATTTGCCATGCATATTGATTTGTTTAAGGTAATTAAGGAGGCAAAGTAAAATTTATTTCTTTTTTATGATTCAGACTTGTGGGAGACAGTTCACTCTTATTTAGATTTATATTTAATTGAATTTAAGTTTTGTTTATTTATTTTATAGCTTTGCAACATATTTAAAAGACCATTTGCTCGTCGTACCAAAAACATTGGAGCCTGGCAATCCGCCTTTGAATTGTTGTCAGTTATGGCCATTTTAAGTAATTGTGGCATTTTGTATCTACAGCCGAATGTTAGGTATGTTACTCAATTCCTTAAAGAACTTTTAAGCGAATAGTCTACAATTTCTAAATGAAAGTTAATAAACTAATTTCTGCTTTAAATTCGTACCTTTTTCTATAGAGGTTTCTTTACAAATCTATTTCCCTCCATGCCAAATATATCTTTTGTTCTCTTTGAACATTTGCTATTGGGTTTAAAGTTCGTCATACACAAGGCCATACACGAACGGCCCAGATGGGTGCGTATTGCTTTATTAAAAGCAGACTATGAATCGAGTTTGGCTTATAAGAATATAAAGTAAGTTGTCGAATAAATATCATTTTAAACATTTTAAAATCATCATTTTAAAAATTTTTGCATTTTAGAAAGTTTAAAGCCAACAATAAAATTGACTGAATACACACACAAAACTGAACTGAACTGAAACTGGAAAATCTCTAAGAATATTTATTAAAAAATCTCCTTTAATATTTTATGAACATTTTAAAAGTGCTATTTATTAAATAATTACTAATAAACATTTTTTATTTGCAGTGTTTTTTTTTTGATCATATAATTCAAATGGCCTTAATATTTGTATTCTTACTAACATACTCTGAAAGTCATGTTTTTTTTATAACTCAACTTAAATAAATATTTACAGTTTGGTTACTATTTTTATTAAAAACGTTTGAACAATGTATTTTTTGTATTCTAAGAAATGTCAGCGAAATCCTTTGTAATGTTTGAAGGCCAGAAACGCATCAATACCGTGTAAAATACCCGCTGCATAGCCCATATACTAAAAATAAAAACAGTTTTATACTCTTTTATTGTTCCAAAATTACAGGAGTGTGCTGACTTTGCATCCACATAAAAGCCTTCTTTTAACCGCAGAGTTTCTAATACTTTTTGCCAAATGCAAGCAGGTTGTTATTAGCCCAATCATGAATAAAAAATCCGCAGGAGTTTTTTCCCTTTTTATTTTTTTAACATTGAATTTGAATAGGAAAAATGGGAAAAAGGAAAGAATTTTTATTCATGATTGGGCTGTATAGTTCAATTGTTACTCAAAGCGCTTTCGTGGCGAAACAAATTTCAGTTGATGCAGTTGTAACTGAGCTGATTATGATAACTCCTCAGCGAAGATCCAAGAAGGTTGTCAAAATATTTTCGATTTTTCTGTATTTTTAACAACTTACTAATTTTTTTCCTGCTGTCAATTAACAATATTTTAAGAAACTCAAAGTACCTGAAGAGTTTTTTATGTCTGCCAATACAGTAGTCAGCAAGAGTCTGAAATTTCCAACTGGTATATCTTTGTTTTAAAAACTTACATAAGCTGCTGTCATGGCTGGATATGCCCAGAAGCCTGGTTTAATTAAAAATTGCGGATGTAGCCAAACCACACAAGCGAAGCCCATATAACTGGAGGCACTAAAATACATGCTGCAGGCCACACCATTGAAAAGAGTTTCCTGGAACAAGAGAATTAAAGTAATCAGTATGTTGCCTCGAAATAAGAAAATTTAAAAAATTTAAATTTTAGTCAATTAAAAATCAACATTTACTTGATTTAGGCGATAGATAACGTCAAGTTTTCATTTAACCCTGCTACTATGTTAGAAAAAAAATACACATGTAATGTTCGGGTCATATTTTGACCCCACATTTTTTTATTGAGAAAATTCAAATTTGTACATTTCAAAAATATTTTTAAGGCTTGTGATCAATGCAATATATCTTCGTTAGAGTGATTGTGTGTCAGTGTGACGGACAAACACGTTTTTTTTTTGCAAGTTATGCAATGTTAAATACGATTTGAGTCATCAAAAGACCCTAAAAGTAGTAGCAGGGTTAAAAAAGAGTTAAAGTTTGCTGATCATACATATAGCCTACAAAATTCAAGACTTCTTCACCCGTCAATAATTCTGACGAAAAACTTGATAAATCTTAAATTCTGTTTTTTATTTATATTTAATATAATTCGTAAATAAAGAAACGTTTAAAGAAATAAAAAATTAACTCGTTTTAATCACTTATACATACATACATAATTCTTCAAAATCTAACTGTTTTACTTACAAATAACGACTGTCGTATCAGGCCATACGATTTATCCGAAAAACAATAACAAATCATCAAAATGGCTGTTGTGGTAAAACAATATGCTGTCGTAGTTAAGAAACTAGTCAAAGCCTGACCAATTGTATCCGCTGCCGGAACACCATAATTAATCAAAAGACCTTCGCACAATGAGGCCAAACCCAGTTGCAGAACTTTTAATAAACCAGCTCGCGAAGTAACAAAACCGAAATTTATACAAGTACAAACACGGCAGCAACAAATTTTAATCCCAAAGTTTTGACTCATACCACGAACGCCAAAAGAAGCCATTGTTATAATAAAATTAAATGAATTTTCTCTCCAAATATTTTTATAACTTCCTATTCAACGATCCTTTGTTTTCAATTTGTAAATTACAACTAAATATTAAACATCTCCCAAACAAAGAAATTTGATAACATCAACAGACGAGTAGTCTTGTGTCTTGGGTGTTTTTTGTTTTTTACAAAACTTAAAAATAGATTTGTTGCTTGGAAAAAGAGAAAATAGAAGCGACCGACCTCCCTTGAATGTTTATGCATTTTTACATGACCTAACTTCATTTCGAAGATCGATATAAATAGTTTTTTTTGAGTATGTCTATTCCAGTATGTATGTATGCGTATGCAACATATGCCGTGAAAAGTGAAGGAAGATGCATGAGTATTAGCAATTATATTTACATACATACTATGTATGTACCTACATATATAAATAGGATTCAAAACAAATTCACAACTCCGTATTTTCCTATTAGCGGGGAAGTATGATTTTAAAACACTAAAGCATACTTTAAGGCGATTTTTAGAGCGATCTCTTGTCGATATTGTTGATAATTTTATAAATTGACTATTTATTATACCTATAAACTTCTTTATTTAACAAATGAAAAATGGAAAGTAAGTAAAATTTTTATTTTTTACAAAAACAAAATAATCTAAGAATAATTGATTATATTTATAAACATAGAAACAAGCACAAATAGTATTTTTAAGTATAAATCGTTTCTTTCCAACATACATATATGATTCTTGGTTTTTTCTCGATGAACAAACGTTTTCCCATCAGGACCAATCAGATTATTTTGGTTTCATTTGTGAAAAGCACTCTTTTCCTGAATTCGATATTCTCGTTTCGGTGTAGTTTTGCAAAAGACAATAGTACCTTTATATTCTTTTGTGTCAGACCATACAGCTAGTTTTCATTGAGGCGTCTCCGACAAGTCTACTAGAAATATTTAAACCAAAACCATAAACCATCTTTCAAGAACATCCAATTACATATTTCAGCTATTGTTGTTTGTTTTGTACCCTTTCGGTAAAGTTTCCAAATAACATTTTTTTTCTCAAGTGAGCCATTTTGGCTGACAAAATTAATGATAAACATTATTTATGTTAATAGAAACAAGAATTTACCAACGATTTTAGCATCAACTAGTTTTGTTTAATATTGAAATATGTAGCTGTGCGCTATTTCATTGTCCAACGAAAAAACTCAATTTTTAACAAATTAAAAAGAACGTGCAAAAGTTAACAGGACATTTCAAAGGAGTTTTTAAAAAAGCAGAGTGGAGCATATAAATAGCACAGAATTCCATGTTATTATCATTCAATTTTTCAATATACAGTTCATAGAACATTAGCGCTATTTCACTGTCCATAGCTGTATATTAATAGTGTTAAATTTACTGTAAAAAATGTTGCCTTTTACTTGCCCCATGCTTTCTTTGTGTTCTGAATTAATTGTTTTTGTTTTTTGAACTTTCCCCTAAAATTATTACACATTATAATAAATAAATAAATTATACAATTTAACGGCAGCGGATATAAACTCAATAAATTATTTTATGTAATTTTCCACAAAAAAAAAAAAAATCTCTTATCCAACCGCAACTTTGTGAGTACCTACAAATACACGTACATATGTACAAAGTTAATTATTTATTTTGAAATTATTCATTGTATTTGATAATGGGAAATTTGAATTGTGGGAAATTGGAAAAATTATCGTTGTTTTTGTTTAAAATTTATTATACACGAAATAATATGTGATGACACCGTTTAATTGTCAGTATAATCCAGATTTTCGTAATTTTTTTTTTTATTATTAAAATGCTCAAATAGTTTGAAGTGTTAACTAAAATTAGCAATTATTACAATTTGCTAATAAACAAAAACTACATCAATTAAATACATGGATGGCTTTGTTATTTTGCTTTGTTTGCAAACTGCTTCCTATTATAGTAAGAGATTTAAAATATCTAAATGTTAGTGGGAAAAAAACAATATTAAATATAATGGAAAAATTAAAAAATTCATAATAACTGTTTAATTTAATGTTTCATATTTTTATATAATACATAATCGATATATAAAAAACACTCATCAATCATACTTCTAAGTAAATATCGATATTTTACATGAACAACTCAAAATATACTAAAGATATGGTCACACATGGCAAATATTTACTGAAAAAAGCGTAACCACTTGTTTTAGCATACATTTGTTTGACGTTGTTTACTCTTACAAGAGTTTTGCAAGATCAAACAGCATCATATAAAATAAGTTGTGTCCTGTCTTAAATAAACGAAGTGTTTCTTTTTAATAAATAAATGTTCTAAAAAAAATATTTTATTTAGTGTTTTTTTAGTCTTTTTAGGCAAATATTTGCCAAGTGTGACCCTACCCTAAGTCGTTAATATCATTGTAAATTAGCGTTTAAATTAGAAAAGAAGCTCGATCTGTGATAACTCATTTCTCTAAGTAAATATCGATATTTTACATGAAAAACTTTAAAATATTTAAATCGTTAGTATCTTTATAAATAAACGTTTAAATGAGAAAAGAAGCTCTAAGTAAATATCTACATTTTACATCAACAATGTAATGTAGTCGACTTCATCCCAGCCCTGTTGTTGAACTAATCAGTGTAAGACAAATTTATTTTTTTTATGTTTTAAATGTGTTAAATATTTCCGTCACACTTTTATTAATTTTAATTTTATTTAAAATACAAAATAACAATTTTCTTTTTTTATAATTTATCGAATCATTGCAAACCACTTGATTAAATTATACCTACCTATACACAGTAAAAAGGAAAAACAAAAACGAATATTATAAAATAGTGAATTAGTTGGTGAAACCCTATATGAGAGATAGGGTTGAAATTTGTTGAATAAAAATAAACAAATTAAATTAAATTAAATTAAATAATGGCATGCCGAGGGGTACTACATTATTACATACATGCTATTTAATTGCATAAAAGATAAATTATAAAATATTACATTATTATTTCGTTAACACATAATACTTAGTTGAATGGAAACTAAAACGTTAGAAAGAGACGGGATGGCCTTGAGTTATATAGCGAGCATTTATAGGAAAAAAAAAATTTTAAATTTAATCTCTTTTTAAAGATTATCAATCTTAAATATTTGCTTGTTATAAGTCAATATGATGCAGTAATTGCTGCTAGCCCTCCAACTAATTTAAGGTAAGTTGCAAACCCCGTACGTAGTATTGTTATGGATTCAAGGTTGCTAAAATAAGTAGTGAATGGCTTAATTTGCTCTTCGTAATATGGTGTTCACACATGCATTTTTAATTGAGTCAATTAGTGGTTAATTAAAAAGTGTTCACATATGCTCAATATTGCTAATTTAATTAGCGTTTGACAGCAGCTGACAAAAAAAAATACATTTACAGTGCACTCGGGAAAACGTCAAAGCTCGTTTACGTTAACATCCCAAAACCTCAACCCTTTTTTTACATTACCTACTCTAAAATTTGTTGAAATAAATAGAGAGAAGTCTCTCTTCCAAGTTTGGAAAGAAAAAAAAAGCAGAAAAAAATAACAGATTTTTTTTAAAACGTCAACAATTTGTTAAACGTCAACACCCGCGGTTTTAATTAGTTGACGTTTTCCCGAGTGCACTGTATTTGGTTCTAATATTATAATTTTCAGCCTAAAAATATTCTTTATTAATTTAAAAGCGAAACAACTGCCATTTTAGTTATTACTAGCCACAGGGTTGTATTTTTAATTTTAACAATTATTAGAACAATTAACTCTTAATGAAGCAATTATCTTAATTGAAATTTTGTATGGATAATTGAATTCAATTAAGCGTTAATTAAAAAATGGCAATTAAAAATGCATGTGTGAACACCATATAATGGTTTATTCATGTTCATCATGTTTATGTATAACATGTTCATAGTTTTCTTTGAAAAGGTCAGTTGATAGCAAACATACAGCTATGGACAGAGAAATAGAGAAATAGTTTTATGAATTGCAAAACGTATTATATTGAAAAATGAAATGATAATAACGTGAAATTTTATGCTTTTCTCTTGCTCCACTCTGCTTTTCTAAAAACTCCTTGGTTCTTTATTTTGTCATACTTTGTTCAAAATTTAGTTTTTTTGGCTGGAAAATGAAATAGCGCACAGTTATTTCTATTAAAAAAAAAAAAACAAGTTCATGATTACTTCGGTGATAAATTCCTGTCTCAATTAACAAAAATATTGTTTATCATTAATCAACCAAAATAGGAAGAGGACCACAGTGCTCACTTGAGAAAAAAAGGTTATTAGGGAACTTCACCAAAAGGGTACAAAACAAACAAAAATAGCTGAAATATTTGAGATGGTTTAATAATGTCATTAAATGTGTTAAATCCGATGCAAATTTGCTTAACGTAAAGAAAGATCAGAAGCCATCGCGTAAGACAACAGTTCGTGAGAATAAGGAAATAGTTAAAAAAGTAAGCTAGATCCTTTCAAGTCATCGAGAACAATAATGACTGAAATAAATGAGGAATTTGGGTTAAATGTTTCCAATAGGCTTGTGCGAAGACGCCTCAATGAAAACCAGCTGTATGGTCTGTCAAAAAAGAATATAAAGGCACGATTGTCTACTATACCGGAAAGAGGATATCTAATTCTTGAAAAGAGATGAAACCATAATTAATCTGGTTGGTCCTGACGGAAAAACGTTTGTACATCAAAGAAAAACCTATGAATTCCATCCCCGTTAAACTACTAAAACAGTAAAGTGCGCTATTTCTCTGGCCATAGCGGTAGTTGTGCGAACTTAAAATTATTTCGAAAAGATCATTGTAAATATACGAGGTGAGTGCAAATCGACAACAAACACAACACAATACAGAAACAACAGGCATTTTGTTTGTGTAAAAAAATGTACCACTGTCAAAAACACTTGAAAAGGTATTACTTTTGACATAAGTAAATTGTAAACAAAGTCAGTCAGCTGTGCTATTGCACTCACCTTGTATAGTTACACCATGGAAAAGACTTTACAATTATACCGTAACACGACCAAGAACGGTAACGGAACGGTAAACATATTTTCAAACGACCTGACAATCCTGTTAGTTTAATTTTTTCAAAAATTTTAATTATTCATCAAATTTAATCCAAAATATTCAATTCAATGTACATACATATGTAGTGGGTAAAACTGGAAAACTTCTTTCATATGCCATTGCCGGAGTTATCAACACAAGTTACCAAGATTATAAGCTTAACATTCTTTGCCATCATCACCGTGAGTTTTACAGCATTAATATTGTAGTTATTTTCAAACTAAAAATACATAAAAAAATACATATTACAAATTATTACATAGATCGTTAAAGTTCTTTGCATTTTAATAATAAATGGTCAAACGGACTCGGCCTGTATTGCTGGTTGGCATGTCAATGAAGAACTTGCAAATTTTTTACTTTTGTTAAGTATGGGTCTAGTACCAGACATAATTATGATAGTGTGCATAGGAATAGGTATGACGTTTAAAACGAGTAATATAGGAGCCGATCCAGGCGTAAGTTTAACTCTCTGAGGCATATGTTTGTATAAGGTAGTGCTTGCATAAATTTCTTGTTTATTTTTAGACTATTGTTTACAATTTTATTATTGGTTTATTATGCATTTGCGGAATGCTTCCCTTTTTCGGTATAGAGGATTGTAAAAGTGATACTTTAGTAAAAATTAAATCGGTTGGAACGTATGCCGCAATTGCGGGCGTATTGCATATAGCAAATGGAGTTGTGTGTTTGTTATTTTTGGCTCCTCTGGAGAGGTAAGTGTAATAGGTGTGATAGTCAATTTAATTTGAAAATAACATACGGCATGACAACTTGAAATCTATATATAACTTTTATAGCTTTAAATTATTTCAAAATAAATAAATGGTCGGCATAAAGAGTACATAGAACATGGATTATAATAACATATTGTGAACTTTATTCTATTTTGATATTTGTTGATTGTAATATTTGACTTTTCTTACAATTTTTCTGAACTTGTAAATAACGAATCAAGTTCGGCTCCAGGAGGCTTTGAGTGCCGATCACTGGTCCTTGCAGATTTTAATCTATTTACATATCTATTCTTCCACTTTACAGATCCGAACCTGAAACACTATCCAGAAGTTCTAGTCCAAAACCTAGCAAACCTACTGAGCCAAAACCTTCCACTTCTACAGCCAAATAAGTTTTCTCAACACAAAGTTAATAACAATTGTTCGTTTTTTTTATTTACCATTTATATAATTAAAAAAAACTATTTTATGTTGTTTAATTTAACAAAAAAAAAAAAAAAAACTTAAATAAATTATAAACAAATACAATATGTACATGCATAATTTATTTAAATTATAGCGAATATGATGGTTTTTCTGTACATTAAATAGAAGAAATTATGATTATTTTTTGTTTAAATGTCAAACGTGCATAAGTAACGTGTTTCAGTATTTAGAATTGTGTCTGGCAAAACACATTGACTTTACACTATCTGAGATAAATGTTTAAAACACATTCGATTTATCAGATATGCTTTTTCTCTTCTTAAGGTATGTCACACTTGGCAAATATTTGCCGAAAAAGACAACCACTAAATAAAATATTTTTGAGAACGTTTATTTATTTAAAAAAAAAACTTTTTTTATTTAGGACAGGACACAACAACTATTTAGTCTTATTTTATTTGATGCTGTTTGATCTTGCAAAACTCTTGTAAGAGTAAACAAAGTCCAAAAAAATTCGTGCTTCATAAAGTGGTTACGCTTTTTTGAGTAAATATTTGCCATGTATGATCATACCTTTACAAGAAGCTTTTTTGATACATACATATGTAAGTATGTAGTCTGAAATCGTTTGTATCGTTTAATCGAAATAGAAACTAAAATTCAGTAAATACGAGTCACAATTAAGAACCTTTTTTATATAAAAAAAAGTATTCCTTTATAGTATCTAAATTTGGTTTAATGAATATATTATATGTACATACATACGTATTTTTATTGTTGCTGTAATAATTACATTTATTGATTTGTAATAAGTACATTGCAACTAAAAAACAACAACTACTTACATACGTTTTAGGTACCAGTTTCAATGTGCACCTACGAGTATTGTGAAGTTACTTGTTTTTGCTTTTGTTTTTGATTTAATTTTAGTAATTTTATCAAAATATCAATCTTTATACAATAAATTGTTTTTGTTGAAATAATTTTCTAAGCTCAATTGAACGCTTCGTTGGTAATTGCGTCTTATGATGCAATTGTAAAGAAACAGAGTTTTAAAGGTATTTAAAGCTTAATCATCTATTTTTAGCGAGGAAGCTGCCTAAAATAAATACCCTTCAGCTCGATTACCGTTCTCGATGCCATTATTAATTAAGAAACAAAAATCAAATTTAATAGCTAGCTGAACAGAGAAAACTATTTTCTGGTAATAAATTTGTAATGTGAAAAAGCAAAGCACTACCCAGCAAGCCATATGAGTCCGAAAAGTGTCTTTTCTGACACCTTTTTCGGAGCGTTAACGCTCTTTATGAGCCCAAAAAACAATCATAATTGCTCCGCAAACCTTCAGAAAAGAGGGTCATTACATTCGAAAATGGTCCGTCAGAAGAGCTCTTAGATAATGTCAGAAAAGAGTCTTTTATGAGGGGTTTTTTTGGGATCTGAAAGAGCTCTTAGATAATGTCAGAAAAGAGGCTTTTCTGATGTTTTTTTTTTTGGGCTCTGTGTAATCATGTTTTTATCATTCTTGTGTGGTACAGCTATGTTTTTTTTTTTTTTGTTCAAATGACAAATAACAGGACAACAACGCTTTGGTACACACATAATTAAGTGGAATTTCTGAGTCATACTGCGTGCAGACTCAGGACAGTAACAAGCAAATTTTTCTTTCGCTCCGAAAATGCTCTTTTGTTGGTCTCTTTTCTGACTCCTTTTTCCGGAGCGCTCCGAAATTGCTCTTTTGTTGGACTCTTTTCTGACTCCTTTTTTGAAACGCTCCTAGAATAACAAAACAATTTGAGTTAGAATATTTGAATTGAAATTTTGTTTATATGTTTGTGATTTCAAACAGCAAAAGCTTTCGAAATACAATGTAAAAAATATACAAACTGGAATGATTTTCTTTTCGAATCGAAATACACAGTAAACCCCCAGATGTTAAAAATGTTTATATGAATTAATCGAATTACAAAGTATAATTAAAACCGTTAAAGAAAGTTTTTCAAAAATAATAAAAATGTTCGTGTTTGAAATTATGAGAATATCAATTAAAAATTTCAAAAATGTATACAGCTATGTCACAGAATTTAATTCCGTTCGGAAGTGGAATTAATTCCGTATTTTGCTTCTATAGAAAATGTACAACGAAAAAGTTTTTCGGAATGAACCTAGAAATGCTGAAAATTACAATTCCGCATAGCAAATTAAAAGTGGTTTCATTCCGAACGGAATTCAATTCTGTGACATGGCTGTATACATTTTTGAAATTTTTAATGGATAACTAACTATTGTTGTAGCGAAATATTGGAATAAATAAAAAATAAATAAAAAGAAATTGACCTTAAGCTCAAAATAAAATAATTTTTAATAATAATATAAAGGTCGAACAATTAGTAAAAAAATACCTATAATTGAAAAATAATATACATAATGAGATGATTTTAGAAAGCGAATTGTCACCGATTAACTCGTCGTGTTGGGCGAAATTCGACGTTCGTTCCAGTTGTGTTGCTTGAGCATGATGGGACTGTTCATATGTACGAGTACATAAATAAGAATTTATACCTTTACAATCTGTACCATAAAGCTACCGCAACTTATACTAATATTACCAACATGTTTCTTGTTTTCAATATTTTTTTCTATTGCATATCTGTTTGAGTATTTAAACTTTAAATTTTAAAGCAAACAATAACAAAATAATTTAATATGTATAAATTGCAAAACAATCTAGAAGAGATGCATCCATCCATCCATCTAACACCAATGTAAATAATATACCTTCCGTAGTGTTGCTTTATTGTTCTAATATATGTAACTGTTTCTAATTCTAATTACGTATGCATGTATACAGAAGTATTTAAGTATTTATTTGTATTTACTTAAATTTATTATTGTGCCGGCAAAATTGCAAATATTTTGTGGGTAATTTTATAAATTGCTTCTTCTTCAATTATATTTCCATCGATCGTATTCAATCAGCCAGATAATGACAGACCATTAGTGAGTGAGCCAGTCATAGTCATTTATGAGACGACAGTCTCACATTATTAAAAACTATCTATAAGCCGGTCGGTCAATAATCTTTTTTTTTTTTTTTTGTTTATAAATAATTTATTTAATATTTGTAGTTTTTAACGTCATCATTATGAAGATCAACGTTGTTAGATCGTTAGTTGTATTATTACAAAATATTTTTAAATTACAAATGAAATGAAATACAAATAACTGCATAATATGATTAGGATTACATAGTTTTAACTGCATATTGTTTTACAATAACAATATGTATAATAATAATTATAATAATAATCAATTTTAATATTACAACATTTATTATAGTTAAGATAGATTAAATATGCAGATAAACCAATAAATATTGTCATATAATATAAATTGTAGATACTCGTATAAGATACATACATATGTATGTTGTTTGTTAGAGATGCATCCCAGCATACCATTCTAGGAGCGCTCCGAAAAAGCAGTCAGAAAAGAGTCCAACTAAAGAGCATTTTGGGAGCGCTCCGAAAAAGGAGTCAGAAAAGAGTCCAACTAAAGAGCATTTTGGGAGTAAAAGAAAAATTTGCTTTCCAGCATACCATTCTAGGAGCGCTCCGAAAATGGAGTCAGAAAAGAGTCCAACAAAAGAGCATTTTCGGAGCGAATGAAAAATTTGCTTGTTACTGTCCTCAGTCGGCACGCAGTATGACTCAGAAATTCCACTTAATTATGTATGTGTGTACCAAAGCGTTGTTCTCCTGTTATTTGTCCTTTGAACAAAAAAAAAAAACATAGCTGTACCACACAAGAATGATAAAAACAAGATTATACAGAGCCCAAAAAAACCCCTCATAAAAGACTCTTTTCTGACATTATCTAAGAGCTCTTTCTGAAGGACCATTTTCGAATGTAATGACCCTCTTTTCTGAAGGTTTTCGGAGCAATTATGATTGTTTTTTGGGCTCATAAAGAGCGTTAACACTCCGAAAAAGGTGTCAGAAAAGACTCTTTTCGGACTCATATGGCTTGCTGGGATGTTTAAGATGTTTAAATTTTAAAGACTATTTGTTAAATTCAGGAATTAAAATACTTGACGAATGACTTGACTATACATTTTAATATTTTAATTTATTATTTGTTGTTGTTGTTATTATTGTTATTATTTGTTTAAACATGGAAATTACAAAATCAGTTGATTAGAAAACACCACAAAAAAAAAAGAAAGAAAGACAATAAATTAAATGCTTAACTCACGATTTCTACACGTGATTTAATGACATTTGATTAAAACTTAATTATTTTTAAGTTGAAGTTAAAAAAGACTTTAAACCGCTTAAATAGAATTTGCAGGAACTATATACATATGCACATATGTAGGTATACGTGTATGTATGTATGTAGTTGTAGTATGAATGTGAGGAGAAGTTTTAAGGCAATTGTGAAATGTATTGCAATAGATTCTAAAAAGCAGCAAATTACAGATAACAGCAGTGGTCGGCATAAAGATAACATTAAATATAGTTAAAAATAACATGTTTTGCATTTCTTTCTCTATTGTTGATATTCGTTGATAGGTAACTAATCGAATAAAAGATAGTTTTCCGCCCCTGATCAATATGACTGTCGATCCCTGCTTTAAAGATGATACGCATAAAGTGCAAAGTTTCCATTTATCTTTTTATAAAGTCTAAGGTGAAACAAATATGTTTGTTTTAAAATTTTAAATACTTGAGTAATTTGTTTATTTCGCATTGGAAGCAATGTTGTGTGTATTGTAAAATCTGCAAGAAATCAAGATCATCAAAGAAAATTTCAAAACCAATGCCCGGTTTCTCCTTTTAACCGCTTTTTCTGGGGACAGTGTGTACAATACATATCAGAAGAGCTTATCTTCATAAAGGTTTTCTTCTAACATAATGACACAAAAGTGGGCATAGACATATATATCTAACTAAATACAATAACGGGGGTTTCAGCAAGTACTTTGTTTACCAACAGTGGCACATTGAAATAGCATAAAAGTTTTGATATTTTACTTGTTGACATACCAGTAGTATAGTAGAAGCTTTGACAATTGTTACAATGAATTTAGTTTTGATGAAAAATTGCAAAATATTACAAATCCATTTAAAAATAACTCTCTGTTATTTCTTCGGCTGAATATGCGCTAATGGGTAATGATTCGTGCTGTCGGGATATGTTAACAACTAAATTTTGGTATATTGCTGATGATGTGGATATCACTGCTAACATGTGGTTTCAATAGGAAGGTGCCATATGTCAGCCAATGATTTCAATATAAACTTTTTGTTTTATTTTGTTAGAAAAACAAAGTTCTTGTGGAAAACAACTTTTCTTTCTAATAAAAATTCATTCAACAATAAAAAAAACTTACACAATGTCAAATGGTTTTAAAAGAATTGGGCAACTTGTGATCGGCAAAAAAAGTGTTAATATCTCATCAACTGATACACTCAAAAAAAAAAACTGTCACATGTGTACTCGTACATTATTTTCTTCTCGTATAAAAATATCACGTATATTCTATATTATATTTTTTATTTTTTTATATTGACATCATTTAAATTGTACGAGTATTTCAACTTTTATAAATAAACCAAAAAGAGCAGAAAACAAAAGCAAAATATTTATAAACAAATCGAAAACGAAAAACATAAAATCAGTACAAGAAATACACCCCAAGATTTTTTGCGTATCCTACAGATTATTTTAGTATAATTTTTAATTTACTATAAGACGTAATAGAATTTGTTTAAAGAATTTTATTTAAAAAAAAAAAACAAAAAAAAATTCCAACTATATATGTAACTAAATAATTCCGGAATAATTAATAATTTAATTACAAAACATATGAATATACATATACATATAAAGGAAATAATTCATTAATTAAATTAATAAGCCACGAAATAAGTGCATTTTTTATAATTCAAAAATACTTCAAAAAATTAGAAAATTGTTTAAAAATATCAAAAGATGACGTCTTTTGTTATTGTCAAGAAAATCTTTGGCTGTTAAGCGTGTGTAGCTTGAAAAGTAAACAAAATTGTTTTGAAAAACGCCTAAAAATAAAAGAATTTTTGGGTATTATTGTGTCTCCGAAAATATAGACAGTAAAATAAACTTTACAATTGTGTTTTATTTAAATATTCATAAAAACAAAGAAATAAAAAACCTTTTTAAATACATTTAATACGGCTTTTTCTTATTAATTTATCGTTCAAAACGTGAGCTACATTTCTGAGGCGTTTAAAGAACGTGGATTTTGCAACAAAATTTTTACACAAATTGATATTCATGAAAGGTATTTGTACCAGCACGCCACCTTTAAACATGTTTTTTATATATTGATTTAAATGTTTTAAATTTTTATTGTTTTTTTTTCAGCTAAAAAGTCTATTTTATATTTCATGTCATTTTTTCTTTTCCTTAAACTGTTTTATAGTTCTTAACCCTAGAATGGTAGAATGGTAGCACTTAATGGTAAACTGCGTTTGCGAGGCGACTTTTATAAAAAACGCAAATATGATTTGAAAAAAAAAACAAAAATTAAATAAAACAAAAAGAAAAACATATTTATTCAATGTTTAGTAAAAAAAAAAACAAGTAAGAAAGTATAGTCGGTTAAGCGTAACCATATAATACCCTACACCTAGTATATGTATAAAACAGTTTTTCAGAAATGGGCGTTATATGGGAGATATAAACTATTTTGGACAAAAATTTAGTGTCATGATTTCTGTGAATATAAATAGTATACTTTATCTCGATATAAATACTTTTAAAAGATTTAAGAAGGTTAAAGTGAATTACGGAGAGGGTCTTATATGGGAGTTTCGACTAATAATGGACCGACCGTTATAAAATTAGGTATCATTATTTCTGTATATAAGAAACTTATTTGCGTCGAATTTTATTTGATTACCAACATTTTTGAGTGAGTTATGCTCTTTAAAGTGATTTTCGGAAGTGGGGCTTATATGGGAGCTACGACTAATTATAGACCGATCTTCACGAAATTTCAAGATGTGATTTAGCTCCATTTACTACTCGTTTGTTATGAAATTTGTTTGGATACTTGCATAATTTAAACATTTATGATCGGTAAACCCCAACTTCGGGAGAAGATTTGTATGGGGGCCAGGAGAAATAATGGACCGATTTCCACCAGTTTCAATCCCATCCGTCCTTGGGGTGAAAATATATCACGTACCAAATATCTTCAAAATTGCGATCTGTACTCTGCGCACAAGCTTTACATAGACAGCCAGCCAGACGGACGGACATCGTTAATCGTTAAAGATCGGTATACTTTAAGTTGGGTGTTGGACCAATATTTTTGGGCGTAACAAACATCAGCACAAACCTAATAAAACTATTGTGGTGTAGGGTATAACCAGTTCATTTTATAAATACACAGAAAAAAATATTGTCCGACAAATTTTAATTAAACTTTTAATTGAGTCTTAATTCATTTTTAATTAAACTTTTAATCATATCAATTAAATTTTTAATTGAAAAACAATTTTCAATTAAATAATATAATATTTGTTTAATTAAAACTACTTTTAATTAAATTTTTACAAAATATTTTTAAATATACGAATATTTTAATTGAAAATCAATTTTAATTTTTTCTGTGTACCTTAAACATATACATACTTAGAATAATCGATCAGAAAATATCATAAAAAAATATTGCTTCCCCTCACAGGCGATGTTTACCATTCTAAGGTTATCAATTGCTCATTGTCAAGTAAATGAAATGGTAAATGAAAAGTAAATAAATAGTAAATTTAGCGTTTTTTTTGTTTCTTTATAAATTGGCGATTTTTAGTTTACAGACTGTTTATCTAATGTATCTAAGATTTCCTGAGAACTGTCTTAAAGTTATTATTTAATATAATAAACAATATTTTGTAACATTATTTTTGATGATTATAGATCAATAAAACTGAATAAGTTTTATTGGAAACACGAACTTCTGACTAATGCCGCTAATAAAAAATGATAAATTAAAATTGTGGAAAAACACAGTTGTTTTAATTTAAGTGGCTACTGACTGACATTAATGTTTTTTATTTTATTTTTGCAATACATACTATGAGAAGTTTTGATATTCAAAAAAAAAAAAAATGATTAATTGCAGAATGAACGGAACAGAAATTGTTTAATTATCACTTAAAACAATTCAGGCATAAACTTAATAATTTTGTATTTCAAATTAAAATCAAATCTATCAATCACCCGATTCCGACACAACAAATCTGCATTTAACAATAAAATTGATAAACTGCGATTTGTGTTAAACGTTTGAGGCATCATCTATTTAAATTGTTCAATGTTTGACAGTTGAGTGTACAATTGAAATCGTCTAGTACATTTAGTGAAGAAAGTGTGTGTACGATTTTTTTTACAAATAGACATCAGTAATTGTTAAAAACTTTAATTTTTAATTATTATTACAAAAAAAAAAGTATAGATATCGTGGGGAGTAAATTGGAGTTAGTTTCTTGAACTAAAAGATTTGATAAAATTCCTTAATTCAATGTTTAAACTTAAGCTGATAATATCCAAAACTTAATTAAGCTGAATTATTTAAAAAAAATTTCGAAATTAAAATTTCATACTTAGTTTTTCGCCACCTGTATGTTTGTCGCTACACTTCATTACATTTATTTATTTATTATACATACACATATTTACTTAATACTTTTTTCAATTAATAATTTAATTTATTTCCTAACATATTATTGCATTTTGAATTTTAAAAAGATGTTTCCAGTTAAATAATTGGACATACCAAAACTGTATAATTAAAATTGATAAACGATTACAAACTTATACAATGTATTAAAAACAAGTGAATGGAAGTAAATAAATTAAGAAAAAACTCTTTCACTCAAATGTGAACAACAATATAAATGTTTGTGCCTTAAGTTCCAAGCAGACAACAAAAAAAGTTGTTTTTTAAGTTGTAATTAATTGTAATAGTGTGCTTATTTTTTGAGCCATCGACTGTAAAATGTTTGTAATAAAATCGAAACTGATTCTTGTTTTCACTTTCTTAGGCCGCGTTTTCACTATGTCATTTTTGTTGTCAAATTGTCCAAATTGTTGGCAATTGTATGAAAACGGGTTGTCATATGGAGTCATCTATGTTTGCAGTCATGATTGCAATCATGAAAATCATGATATGACAATCCGTTTTCATACAATTGCCAACAATTTGGACAATTTGACAACAAAAATGACATATTGAAAACGAAGCATTACACTTTTCTATTGCCTCAAGTTCCTTCAACAGACAAATAAAAAGTTTAATTTTTATACCCTACACCACCATTGGAGGGAAGGTATATTGGATTTGTGCTGATGTTTGTAACGCCCATAAATATTGGTCCAACACCCACCTTAAAGTATACCGATCGACTCAGAATCACTTCCTGAGTCGATTTAACGATGTCCGTCCGTGCGCAGAGTACAGTTCGCAATTTTGAATATATTTCGATAAAATTTGGTACGTGATATTTTTCGGCCCAAGGATGGATGGGATTGAAACTGGTGGAAATCGGTCTATTATTTCACCTGGCTCCCATACAAATGTCCTCCCGAAATTGGGGTTTACCGATCATAAATGTTTGAATTATGCAAGTATCCAAAAAAATTTCATCACAAATCAGTGGTAAGTGAAGCCAAATCACATCAACAAATTTTGTGTAGATCGATCCATAATTACTCGTAGCTCCCATATAAGGCCCACTTCCGCAAATCACTTTAAAGAGCATAACTCTCTTAAAAATGTTGGAATCCAAATAATATGTAGCGAAAATATATTTCATATGTATACAAATAATATGGTAAAATTTTATTATGATCGGTCTACAATTAGTAGTAGCTCCCATATAAGGCCAACATCCGAAAATCACTTTAAAGAGCATAACTCACTCAAAAATGTTGGTAATCAAATAAAATTCGACGCAAATAAGTTTCTTATATACAGAAATAATGACACCTAATGTCATAATGGTCGGTCCATTATTAGTCGAAACTCCTATATAAGACCCTCTCCGTAATTCACTTTAACATCCTTAAATCTTTTAAAAGTATTTATATCGAGTTAAAGTTTAACACATGTAATATTTATATTCACAGACATCATGACACTAAATTTTTGGATGAACAATAGGTTATATCTCCCATATAACGCACATTTTTGAAAAACTATTTATACATATACTGGGCGTAGGGTATTATATAGTCGGGCTTTACCGACTATACTTTCATACTTGTTTATTTAAAAAACAACGGAAAGTATGTGAAAAGTTAACACTTGTTGCCTTTCTTAATTCAATAAATGAAGATTATCGTGTTTGTCCTAAGAAAACAACGGCAACTTTTCAGATATAAAAATATAAAAAAATACAATATAAATTGGATTTAATTCCAATAAATAAAAAAATATATACATATGTATGTATATGAATATTTTAATTAGTATGATTACTGCTTGTCAGATTTACTTTTCATTATCTATGTAACACTGGGTTGCAAGGAATAAGTCTGAGACAAAAAAAAAATTAATTTTTAATTCAAAATGCTTAATAACGAATAAAAAAAACCTTTAATATTTAATACTACTTACTCGTAACAGTTGTGTAGGCAGATACTTTTGTTTAAATAATTTAAATAAATCTTAAGCTGAATTTGTTTTCTATCGCTGGAATTTGTATTATTTGTTTAGAACAGTTTATTTCGTACTGACCACTGTGCCACTTAATACTAAGTATCTTAAGTATGTACATACATACATACTTCAAGTTTATCAAAATATGTTTGTAAATAAAACAAGTTGCTGTGTTGTTGTTGTTGTTGTTATTATTACTGTTGCCATTATTGTTTCGTATTAAACAATTAGAACAGATTTAAATTCTTCTTGTGAAAACATCAAGAATAATTCTCCAACCTTTTTGTTTTGCGAAAATAATGCATTTGATGACAATTAAATTTGATTTATGAGTGTAATAAAACAAGTAGCGGGGCGGGATTTTAAACGTTTTGAGTTTTTGTCATTTTTTTGCGAGCTCAACTAAATAAATAAATAAAATATGTGCTCGTATGTTAAAAAAAAATTCATACTTGCCGGGCAAGAAAAGGAACCTTAAAAAATATATTTCAATGTTTCCGATGCGTTTTAATTTGTTTTTGTGCTGTTCATACAAATAAAGATTTAAGATGAAAAGTGTGACAATTTAATTTACAATAATTTTTGTTATTTTTTTTAGTTTAGTTTAATCTGTTTAACCCTTTAACGCCTACTAACTAATAAAGTTGTTTTTGAAGAGAGTTTAATTAATATAAGATTAAGTATGTACGTGTTTTTCGTGTTTCTTGCTTTGTCAAATGTAAATAAACACAAGAAGATTACAATTATTGTACATTAGCAGCAATAACAACAAAGCCATTGACATCATTCACAATAAACACCGGTAATAAGAATGTTAAATGATACAACAAAAAGTAAACACTGAACACATGTTTGTGTATTGTTTACATTAAATACCTACATACATTAAATACATAAAATACAATGGCAACAACAACATATCATACATATTTTACAACAAACGCGACTACGATAACAATCGGTTGCAATAATGATTAAAGTCGCAGTAGCTACAAATGTAGATTACTAGTAGCAGATCAGTAGTAGCAATGTTTATCATATTACCATTAAAAACCTTCAAGATTATTATTAAATATTACAAAAGTGCTAACTACATATTTTGTATACCCTACATCAGTAATTGATGTATTGGGATTGTAAGTATGGCTAAGTTCTCCACATGGACAATATGTCAAAAGAATGTGCCATGAAGTGTAACGTAACTTGGAAATCTGAATCGACCATGAACCAATTTCAGGAAAAAGCTAAAGTTCTGAGATATTAGCACACGAACAACAACTGCTGTGTTTCTTAAGATACGGTTACAATTGGCAAATATTTGCCGAAAAAGACGTAACCACTAAATAACATACATATATTTCAACTCGTTCATTTATTTAAAAAAAAAAACTTCTCTTATTTAGGCCAAAGCACAACAAATATTTCATTTTAATTTATTTGATGCGTCAAACAAATTTGTGCTAAAAGAGTAAATATTTGCCATGTGTGACCGTACCTTTAGAAGTTTGTTTCTACTCCGGTGAATATTGTATAAGATCCTTTCTTTGATCATAGTTTTTGTTTTATTGTAGGGTTTATTAATGTCTCTATGGTGGCAGTGCAGTGTCTAAAATAAACGATTGCAAACAATAAAAATTAATGGAAAAATTTTCTTCACATAATTTTCATGGCTTTTGAATTTATTTTTATTTACACACGGCGCGCCGTAAACAAGCAATTGTCCCTTTTGTTGTTTGATCCCCGCGGATTGAGCATTGACTGAATTGTGATTTAAAAATCAAAAGTAAAAATACGAACAAAAAACAACAGCTTAAACATGAGTTTCCTTAAATAATTTAACAGATATTATTGCTGTACATTTTAATCATTTACAGTGTAAATTTTACACATAATATATTTGTAAGTGTATATGTATATACATACATACATATATCATATGATTTACTATGACAATATTCACTACGTAGCGTTAGCTCGTGTTTACTACTTACGAGTATTAGTAGTATTGACCCTCGTAGACTACGACGAAACACCGCTAGACAGCAAGACGAACAGAGTTTTTGACTTCTTTGCTTAAAAAAAACACGAAAAAACTTAAAAGCAGCGAAAAAATACAAAACAAAAAAAGAACATGAAAAAATAAAAGTATAAAATACAAATCTAAACAACTGTAACTGAATATTTTTCTTTTGAAAACTTTTAGTCGATCACTAGTTGTCCAGAGTTAAAGTTCGTTTTGAATCTAAACAAAATAAAATAAATTAAAATACCTTATTTGTTTTAATTAAATAAGTTTTCCACAATAAATTTACAATTAAATATATTTTTAATTTAAAAAGTATTAAAGAAAATCAGCAAAGTGAGACTTTTAAAACTAAATCATATAAAACGAAACCTTTACAAAATTAAACTAATTTAATTATATTGATCAAGGTAATAAAAAATTTTGGTAATTTTATTTTGAAAATAAAAAAATTAAGTTTAATTGAAATAAATTTAAAGAAAATGTTTGAAAAATATTTTCTTTCAAATAAATAATTCTATTTTTAAATATTTAAAAATTATTTTAATAAAAAAAAAATGATTTTAAAAATAAATTTAAGTGATTTAACAGAAAATGTTTTATATGAATAAATTTTATAAAAACTTATAAACAAATATAGAATTACATATTAGTGTTTTAGAAATGTTTCTAAATTAAACAAGCTAAATTATTCAATCCGATTTTTCGCAAAAGCCAGAAAATCCAGTTCTTTGCTGAAAACTCAAATTCTAATTCAAATTCTAGTCATAACTTTTAAAAACTCGGTTCGTACCCACAATAATGCTAAATATTTTTGTAAACATTTTTAAAAGTCATGACTAAAATTTGATATGGTAGTAAAAAATGATTAAGGACAGTAATGTAGCCGCCCTTACAGAGCCGTGAACATCGGTACACAAAATGTTATGATTGGACTAAAAATAGCGACACAGTGAACAAAATAATAAAAGGGCGGTATGGTATTTGTAGGCGTGGCAAAAAAATAAAAAAAATTATTTCTGGAATTGTTTTCACATTATCTTTAATCCTAAGGGGTGACCGACACCCCCAAATTGGCTTATTGTCAATAGAAATTCCTAAGTTATTTAATTATACATATACGTAAAAGAATGCGTCCTATAATTTGTATTGTTTGTACAGGCTTTGTTAGCGGTAAGAATTTTAACGGAATAACAAAAATTTCTCTAGAAGCGGACAATTTTTTGTTTTTTAAATCGGGTTTCGTCTATAGTGTATTTATATGTAGTACCAGTTGGTGCAATAGAAATACAATTGCTGATTCTTTCAATATTGATTCAATAAGTATTTCTAATATATTTGGGCGTTTTTAGTTTGTTCCAAAAGTATAAATTTTAAGAACAAATTTAATTTGTCTTGGATTTTTGCTTATTTTGTAGCCATTTAAAATTATCATGACATGACTGGGAAGGATTCTGAATATATGTATACTCAAGATGAAGGATATAAAATTGTTTAAAAATTAACGACATTTTCCTAATTGTTATAATTTTTATGCAATTTTAAAAATAAATATCACGTTTTGATACATTTGGATATTTGAACGAAACGCGACACATTTTTGTATCTCAAAATATAAGGCCTACACAGGAAAAAAAATAATTTTTTTTTTTAATTAAGCCTTTAATTGATTTTCAAATAATTTCAATTGATTCAATTACTTTTTCTGAATTTTCTAATATTTTCAATTAAATCTCATTTTTTTTAATTGATACTATCATTTTGTTTACAGGTCCGATGTCAATTAAATTTTCAATTGATTCCACAAATATTTTAATTGAAACTCATTTTTATTTTTTTCTGTGTACAAATTTAAACAAAATTCCAACATTTTTTGAAATATCATCTTACAAAGTACATATTTAATTAGAAACTCATTTATTAAACCTAATTAGTAATAAAAGTAATTAAATAAATGGTCAATCCATCATTTGTTAGATCGGTTCTAGTTTGAATACTTGTTAGTTAAAGTCTCAAAGCTTTTAATATCTGTGTGAATTTGAACTGGCTACTGACATATGTATGTAACTAGTTCTGTGTCAGTTTCCTTCAGCCTACAATAATTAACAAACCATTTCTAGACGAACGGGTAATAATAAAGAACTAGGCACGTGACTGGTTGCTTGAATATAAAAAAACAATTTTAGTTTCAAACATACATAGATATTTGTGAAAATGTTTTATATACAATATTTTTACCAATATTTTTCAGCAAGCGTGTATGCTTTCTAATCATTAAATAATTAAAAATAAAAAGGAATTGTCTCTTGAACTGTTTAATCAAAAATAGAAAAGAATGTGTGATACTCATTTAAGAATTTTGTTTTTATGAAACTCATTAAAGGAATTAAATAAATCAAAATGTTTAGAGATTTGATTACATACACTTATTAAGTAAAATTATAATTTATTTGTGATTATTATGTGTTAATAAGCTATGAAGCTGTCATAAAATTAAAAGTGATAATTGATAATAATGAAACAACAAAATGTACGCAAACTATGAATGAATATTTTTCGCAACTAAAATAAAATGTCATAAAAAGTATAATAAATGAAATTAAAAAATCATAAAACAATGAAAAGTATAATAACTTACTAACTGGTTTATTAAACTCATACTCATATATTTTTAATTAACAAATGCCAGTATTTCTTGCCGCTTTTATAGTTTTAGTACAATTTTAATTTTACGCCCTTCTTACTCTTCATAATTGTTTTAATTAATAATAATTAATATGGGTTTTAATTGAATTATATTAATATTAGATTTTATTGTTTATGCAAAAAGGCGTTGAATTCAATCGGCTGTAATTACAATATTTAAATGGTCCACAAGATTTACATATAAAATTCATATGCTAGATAATGTAAAAAGTGCTTAATTTGAAAAGGACTTATAAAGAAAATTTATTTATATTTATTATTGCTAATATTGTGGTACTAGAAAGGTTTTGCTATATTTTTATTTGGATTATACTCAATTTAAGTTGAATATATAGGTAAGATATAGATGTTTTAAATCTCAGAATGTTAAAATTTAACATATCGCACCTGTTCAACAAAAGGGTATTAACTCAAAATTTTGAAATTTTCACTTTTTATTAAAAAGCGAGATACTCTATATATTTACCCCCCATTATTTTGTCTACTCTTTTGTCAAAAAATACCGCTATGTCACTCTTAATGTCTTCAGAGTTACTACTTAACATAAACAGTTTTTTGCCTCTACTGAAAAATAGAACATTTTGAGTTACAACCCTTTTATTGAACAGGTGCGATATTCATTTTGCTGCTTTTTTAAATTGTTTGTGCGAAAAATTCCTTAGTTGGTGCGCAGTGCGCTTTTTTGTTCATTTCGGTGCGTTTTTAATATTTTCCGAAAACGTGATGAAATCTTTATTTTTTACTAATTTTTAATTGCAGTTTTTTAATAATTCATTATCATGAAATCTATACGATGAATAAGGACTCCATTAAATGTATTTTAAATACGATTGTATGATAAATGAATACATACTATCAAATTCGTTACATATGAAGATTATTGCTAAATGTGAATAGGGGATTTGAAAATAAAATTAACATTTTAAACATGGAAATAAAAATCTTGTGTAGTTTAATGGTTTGATCTACTGAACTGTAGACGAACAACCAGGGTTAGAACCACAGTGGAGCCCTAACAAATTTTATTGAAGTAGTTATGTACTTAAAATAGAAAACAAAAATAAATAAAAAAAAATGTACCAAATATGTACTGAAACTAGCGCTTTTTTACCAATTAGTACTTCAGTTTCGAAAAGCATATTGTGAGTTAAATTTTGTGTGGTTAAATGCTTATTTTATCTCTATTAGCTTGTTTATTTAAAAAAAGGCTTTGATAAAAAGTTTTATATAGAATATTTGAAATGAAAAAAATGTAATATTAATTCAGTAGACATTTTAAATAAAATTGCGCGTTTTTTCTTCATTTTGGTGCGTTTGGGAATTTCAAAGTTGACAACACTGATGCTGTTGTCGCGCTTTCAAATCATCAATTACACAGACATTTTTATAAAAAATACTGTTATATTCAAGAAAATAATGTTAATCTGAATATTAGCAATATTATCAGCCATGTCACAGAACTCAATTACGATAGAAAACGAAAAACGATTTTTTTCGGAATGAAACCACTATAGATTTCTAAAGTGGAGTGATTTTATACTGAAAAAAACTTATACTACTAAATTATTATGAGAATTAAATAATTAATTTTATTATTTCATTGTTTTTTTAATTATCTCATTGATATTTTGGACTTTTGTCAAAAAATTACAAATATTAAAAATATTTACACAGCACTGGAATATGAAAGAGGATAAGGTGCAGCCCTTAAATTTATTCTTTGTAGCTTTTCAACTGCGTTTTGATGTCCTTGTTCATTTAACAGCAACAGCAACAATTGAATTTCCGGGCATTTTTAAAAATTTTTGTTCACTTTTATTTAAAATGTCTTTCTTTGTTAGTTTTTATTACAAAAATCATTCAGCCTTATTATGAGTGTCTTTTTCTTTTTACGCCAACGACTGTTTCGCAATAGATTAAAGAAACAAATTTAATTTTATCTTTAATCTATTACGAAATAGTCGTTGTCGTGAAAAGAAAACGACACTCATAATAAGGCTGATTATGTTTTTTATTTTGGTTTACACAACGTTACCATATTTAAGTTACCAACCGAGATTAAATTTTTTTTGGGAATAAACAAAATCGATTGGAATCTATAGAACGCAAAGAAAAAACAATCGATTTGCAAATATGGAATTGAAATCATTCCGATCGAATTATGTGACATGCCTGCATATACTGAATTATGTACACTGAAGATTTTACTTTAAAAAGTAGATTTTTACTGAATATTTTCTATATAATATAAAAATTACTGTTATACTGAGAATTTTATATAGGAAACACTGTTATCTTGAAAAGTTGAGTGAAATTCGTATAAAAAAAATTCTGTTATACTGAAGATTTGTTATAAAAGATACTGTTATACATATATAATGTATATTATATTTTATTAAAAATGCTATTATACTGAAAATTTTCTATAGAAAAACTACTTTTCGATCAAAAGATTTTCTTTATAACATTCACAAGAACAGGGAATCATTGTGATTTGAATTGTACGTCTATGAATAAAAATTCCGCGGGAGTTTTTTCCCTTTTCCCATTTTTCCTATTCAAATTCAATGTTAAAAAAAATAAAAGGGAAAAAACTCCTGCGGAATTTTTATTCATGATTGGGCCGTATAATTTGTGGTCAAGAGAAACAATTATCAGGTATAATCCCTATTTATAAAGGTACGGTCACACTTGGCAAATATTTGCCGAAAAAGATGTAACAACTAAATAAAATACATATATGTATTTAAATTCGTTTATTTATTTAAAACAACTTAAATTATTTAGGTCAAGACATAACAAAAAACTCTTGTAAGAAAAAACATCGTAAAACAAATTTGTGCTAAAATAAGTGGTTACGCTTTTTTAAAAAAATATTTGCCGAATGTGACCGTACCTTAAGTCGGTTGTCTTGGTAACCAATTATAGACATGGAATGTGTTACAATTTCAATACTGTCACTTGAGACCTTTAATACATTATCGTAAGTAGATATGTTCACTTAAAGCGATTCATTTAACAAAAGTTGAAATAATTTTTTTGTAATTAGACAATTTATTAAGATTGTAACAAATCGCAAAAATATATCCTTGAGTTATATTACAGATCTGTAACGTCTAACAAGACATCATCATTCTTAAACATAAAAAATACAATACTTTAAAGTACTAATACTAATAAATTGTTTAAAGGATTAAAATTTAAAATAAATTTATAGCTTAAATTAGGCTGTAGGGTATAAATAAGTTCGACTTAAGTATTTAAAGTTTTGATACGTTTTCTTTAATAGTGATGAAATTCTGTAATCTTATTACATCAATTATAAACTAATTTATTTCTTAGCCAATTTTTTTATAACAAACCTCACTCACCTATTTATTTGTTGTATTTTCAGTTAAATTTTGTTACACCTCTAATGAGGAAGAACCAATTAATCGTTTAAGCCAGCAAACTTGTCTATAAACACATCCATACATACATATGTACATATAAATAAGCAGAACTCAGTTTGAAGCGTTGCTTATTAACATCGAATAGAGCAATACATACTCATACATACATACGAGTATATCTAATAGTTATAAATATTTATTAAGAACTACTTACTGTTCTTAAATATGGAGTCGTCAGCATTTGTTTTGAAAACATCCAATACAAAACGTTTTGTTATTGAGGACTCAAGTAAGTTTAACAAATAACTTTGATAGTTTTTAGATTACGTTGGTTAAATTAAGTTACGTATTATTTTTTGCAGCTAACACAATTTACAGGGCACTCGGGAAAACGTCAATTAATTAAAACCGCGGGTGTTGACGTTTAACAAATTGTTGACGTTTACGAATGTAAAATTTTTAATTAAAAAACATATCGATAATGTGCTTTTAAGCGTTTTTATTGATTATAAACTAAAACCAAACATAAACAAATTCAAAAAGAAAACAAAAACGGCATTTAACCTGACTAGAACCATAGAAGACAACTAGGACCAAAAGAATACATATTAAATGAGATCATATTTTTATATCATATGCATTTAAAAAAAAATCTGTTAATTTTTTCTGCTATTTTTTTCTTTCCAACACTTGGGCCTTATCTCTATTTATTTCATATTTTAACTGCTGCTATATTCAAAATTTAGTTTTATTTAGAGTTGACGTTTTAGAGTAGGCAATGTAAAAAAAAGGGTTGACGTTTTGGGATGTTTACGTAAACGAGCGATGACGTTTTCCCGAGTGCACTGTATTTATTTTTAAAATTTTTATTAATTTACAAATATATTTGTACAGCTTTTCCAATTGTTTCGTGTCGCTATTGAGAAACGTTAGAGTTTGTTTTACGAGTATTTATCTTTTTTTTTAGGAGAAAATAATCAATTTATTTATATGAATATTTATTTTTCTTTTTATTGTTTTTATTGTTACATTGTTTTCTGTTTTAATTTAGTTTGATAAATTATTTGCTTTTAAATGTGATAATCACTGGTTTAGTTTTTATTAATTGCTTTCGGAAAAATCACATTTTTCTCCTGTTAAATATTCATACGAAAATATTTTTATATTTTTTTTCTTTATTGTTTAATGTTTTCGAGTTATTTTATAAATTTTATATTAATGCAAGTTTGATTTATTTGTTTTTAAAACTTTTTTAAATGGGAATTGTAAACAAATGATGAAAATAATTGTAATTTGTTTTAATTGGCTTAAGGTTAATCAATTGATTTTGTTTGCACCTATTGATTCTAATAAAAATGACTAATATGAATTTGAATATTAGTCGTAGTCTCTAGAGTTTCTTATCTGAATTGTAAATCGTTTTAACGCATTTAATTCAAATTCTCTAGAAATGATAAGAAAAAACATATCAGATTTATCAGTAATTTGAAATAATTATTAATAATTTGCATCACAGCTACATTTTTATTTAAAACCTTAGTACCAATACATACAATATTTTGCTATAATCCTAGTACTAAAAATTTACTACAGAAACTAAACTTTTCTACATGTACTTAAAAATAGAAAACATTTTAGTACTAAAAAATTACTATAATTTTACAACCTAAAGTGATCTATGAACGTAATACTAAAGCGATTATAATTTCAAAAGAAATTTTAAAAATGTTACTATAATTTTAGTACTTGTATTAAGTATTAAAAATTTTAAATTTTACTAAAAATCTATTGTAATTTTAGTACAAATATTAACTACAATTTTAGTACTAAAATTATACTAAACATTTTCGTACATTTCTTAACTATAATTTCAAAATATGAAATTTTATTTAATTAAAATCATTGAAAATTCTATGTATTTAATATTATGAAATCTTTTTCATAAAACCCTATAATTATTGTCAGCACTGTGTCGGTATTTTCTGTTACCGTTTAACCGTTATCAGTCAATTCAAATTACACATCTATTTTCCCAGTAATTTTAACATCTTAAAATAAAATGATGTTTATCATTATTATTATTATTATTATTAGCAGATATTTTTTTACAAAATTAAACTAGTAATTTATGTATGTACATATATGCCAGTCATTTGTTTCAAATGTCAATCATCCGTTAAGATTTTTTTGCAATAAAAAAAATATAAAAAACAAACTCAAATCAGGAAGTTACAGATGATTTTTGAAAATTAATACCCGCACAGCTCTTTAAAGTGCATGAATAAACACAAAAACACTGTAAATAACTCATTATTTACTCGTATTTGCTAAAATATTGTTCGAAAAATATTAACAAATAAATGTACCTATATACCAGTGATGGAAAATGTCCTTTTGGATTTTGTACCAACTATATTTAGAAAAAGTTCTTTTTGATAAATAATAATAAAACTTGACCAGAAACTCACTTTAACAAAAAATTCGATATACATACACCTAATTCTGTTTTTACACGAGTTTTTTTTACGTGAATTTGATTTAACGCGTTTCCAAATACTAAATATTTCATTCTGTTGTTTGCACTGGTTTTGGAGAATTTTAAATTCAACACATAGTTGGCAGCACTAAAAATTGTCTGGAACGAAAAACAACCGCGAAAGTTCAACGTGAACTGAAATTATTAATGTTATTAATTATTAAGTCAACGATTAATAACGGAATTTGTGATCACTGAACCATCACCAGCAACTGATAATGAATTAGAAAATATTTCTAGCATGAAAGTGATGTCTTTCGTAAACGAATGCGATTATCAGAAAGTGATACTGAATAAAAAATATAAGTATGTATGTATATCATATTTATATAACAAAAATATTTATTTTTAAGTTTTATGTTTTTTTGTGATTACTTTTTTAATTGGTTTTGTTTAAATAAAATATGTTTATCTTATTTTACCTGATATTTCATACGTGCAAACAATTCCCTTATTTAATTTTTTTACGCGTTTTTTTTACGCGAGTTTTCGAGGAACGTATCTATCGCGTAAAAACAGAATTAGGTGTAGTCACTTACGGAAAAATTTTTAACATTAACAATTTTATACTTGAACGACCAAATTTTTAACACTGACATTTTTGTATAACAAGAATGTCCCAAAAATTTGTCGAAATGAAGCTTTGTTATTGATTTGATGATAAAATAGGAATACAGTGTAAGACTTCCTAAAAGAATCACAATCTAACTCTTTTGGAAAATCCTGCTAGATAAAACGTTTGCTCATGATATACAACTAGTGTTCCAGGAAGAAAGTTATCAAAGGATAGAGTAAGAATTTTATATTAAAATGCATTTGAAACAAAGATAAATTAGAGGCAAAGAAATAGAGCTCGTTTCGTAATAAAATCTTTCCTGTAAATTGTCTTTATTCGAGATTTGCCTGAATTTGTTTAAATGTATAGTTAGGATACTTCTGAATCACCAAGAAGATTATTTTCGTTTATTATCATGATTACCTATAACAGTCTTATTTATGAAGTATCGGGATATTTATTCTTACATGCTTCGATTAGAATTTCAAAATTACAAATTTTTTTTATTTAAAAAAAATTAACTTCTTTAACGTGTTTAAAATTCCGATTAACGAAATATTAAGCTTTAGTTTCTGAACTCAGCCTCAAAATCATTTAATAAGTGGTTCCCATTTTGCGATAATTCAATCAGCCATTTATTGTCATGGTAACCATCTTATAGATGCATATTTAAAGATCATGTGGATATCAGTTCCAAAGTGTTCATGTAATTGAATAAAATCATCTCTTCTACTTGCACTACTATACAAACACGGTACCAACTGAGTCTAAAATGTATCAAAAATAGTACAATTGTACCATGTTTGCCAACACTGGCATGTACATATACATACATATATGTATATACATACATATGTAGTAAAATAGCGTGCAATTCTTTTTGTTAATATTATTGTGTGATTTACTTTATTATACCCTACACCACCATAGTAGGGAGGATATATTGGATTTGTGCCGTCCGTCCATCTGGCTGGCTGTCCATGTAAAGCTTGTGCGCAGAGTATAGGTCGCAATTTTGAAGATAATTGATAGATATTTTTTCGGCCCAAGGACGGATGTACATAATTGAAACTGGTGGAAATCGGTCCACTATTTCACCTGGCCCCCATATGAATGTCCTCGCGAAATTGGGGTTTACCGATCATAAATGTTTGAATTATGCAAGTATGCAAAAAATTTTTATCACAAATCAGTGGTAAGTGAAGCCAAATCACATCAACAAATTTTGTGCAGAACGGTCCATAATTAGTCGTAGCTCCCATATAAGGCCCACTTCCGAAAATCACTTTAAAGAGCATAACTCACTCAAAAATGTTGGTATCCAAATAATATTTAACACAAATATATTTCATATATATAAAAACAATACGGTACAATTTTCTTGTGATTGGTCCATAATTAGTCGTAGCTCCCATATAAGGCCCACTTTCGAAATTCACTTTAACGATCATAACCCGGCATTTACATGCAAGTGCAAGTTCGTAAAACTCAATACACTCACATACGTATATAATACGTACACAGCGCTTGCATGCAAGTACTTGCATGTGTAAAGGCAGGGTTAATTTCTTAAAACTGTTGGTATCCAAATAAAATTTGACACAAATAAGTTTTTTATATACAGAAATAATGACACCTAATTTTATAATGGTCGGTCTATAAATTAGTCGAAACTCCCATATTTCAATTTAAGCTCCATAAATCTTTTAAAAGTATTTATATCGAGATAAAGTTCAACATACATAATATTTATATTCATAGATATCATGACACTAAAGCGCACATTTCTGAAAAACGGTTTTATACATATACTGGGTGTAGGGTATTATATAGACGGGCTTGACCGACTATACTTTCTTACTTGTTTTTCATTTATCATTTTACATGACGTTGTGTGATTTTCTCATTAAAGAGGTGTGTCCTCAAATAAAACAGACATTCAGATTTGAAATTTGTTTTATAAGACAAACAAATTTGTTGTTTTCTTTAAACAATTAATAGTGCTTTTTCTTTTGCTTTTGTTAAATATATTTAGTTTATTTACAATTAATTGTATTTTTCAAAAAAAAAAAAAAAAAAAGAAGGAAATTGTATAAACAAGACATATTTTGCAAACGTAATAAGGAAAATACTACACACAGTGTTACGAATTGCTAGAAAAAGCAAATAATTTGAATAATAAAAATATTCAAGTGTTTATTAAATAACTAACTAATATGTTACAAAGATAAGTATCCCATAAACTGTTATTACTCAGCCTTTTGAAGTATAGTAGAGTTCAATTCACATTTACCTCAAATGACAATATCACACTACACATGTTACATACTTCGGTAGTAGTGACACAATTACGAGTTAAGCAAGAGTTTAAACAATGTTCGTAGGCTATTTTTGTTACAATTTCTATAAATAATAACAACATTTCTAGAGAATTGTAAACATTATTTTGTAACTATTTACTTACATACATACTTACACTTTCTGTTTAGTTTATAAATTATTTTGAAAGTTGTTTTTAGTTTGTAGTAAATAAAATGCGTTAAATGTGTGAATTTCAAGGCCAGAAAAAAAAACACATTTCCGTTTTGGGGAAAGGAACTTTAATGTAAATAAATAAGTCATGTTTTACAATTGATGTGTCAATTTCAATTTGTGACAGACAAACAAGCACACCCTCTAATTAAGTTTGAGTTCTTTCAACAAAAAAAAAAAAACAGGAAGTTTTTAAAGTTTGTGGTTTGATTTATTTTCATAATTATTCTTAATACTTGTTTGTAATGCATTAAATTAGTCTTTTGTGCTTTAGGAACGATTAAAAATCGCGTCTTTAATTATACGGAAATTTTAAAACTTTGCGTTGTTACTCCTGAAAATATTTCCATGTTTCTCCTAACTTCGCCCTGCCAGATATCAGCTATAAAAAGACAGTCTAATAGTCTGTTCTTAGTAGTTAAGCAATTCTTTAGAAGCGTATTAGTTACATAAATAATGATATTCACCCAAAACAGCAATACAGCTATGGTCAGAGAAATAGCGCACTTTACTGTTACGCGGATTGAATTATTGTTTTTTTTTTTCTCTATGTACTTCAAATGTGGTTTCAGATGTGAAAAACACTCTTTTCTAGAATTTGACATCCTTGTTCTTTTTATTCTTTTTTGACAGACCATAAAGCTGGTTTTCATTGGGGCGTCTTCGACAAGTTCCAAATTCCTCATTTATTTCAGTCATTATTGTTCTCGATGAATTGAACGGATCTAGCTTACTTTTTTTTAACTATTTCCTTAAGCCTCAGTTAGCCGACTGTAACGGAATGTTATGTAATGACGTAAAAATGTAAAGAAATTCTATTTCTTACAGATTCATACATTATGGTGTTGCGTTACCTTTACATACCCATAACCATTTGCATTACTTTACGCATAACAATATCCATCAGCTGTTTCTTACTGTTGCAGTTACATTCCGTTACAGTCGGCTAACTGAGGCTTTATCCTCACCAACTGTTGTCTTACGCGATGGCTTCTGATCTTTCTTTACGTTAAGCAAATTTACATCGCATGTAAGACATTTAATGACATTATTAAACCATCTTTCGAGAACATCCAATTATTTCAGCTATTTTTGTTTGTTTTGTACCCTTTTGGTGAAGTCCCCTAATAACATTTTTTTCTCAAGTGAGCAGTGCGATCCTCTTCCTATTTTGGTTGATTAATGATAAACAATATTTTTTTTAATTGAGACAGGAATTTATCACCGAAATGAGAATCAACTTGTTTAGTTTAAAATTGAAATAACTGTGCGCTATTTCATTTTCCAACCAAAAAAGCAAAATTTTGAACAAAGTATGACAAAATAAAGAACGTGCAATAGAAAATCACAGTGGAGCAAAAGAATAGCATATAATTCGATGCTATTATCAGTTCATTTTTCAATATAATACGTTTAGCACTTCATAGAACATTGGTGCGCTGTTTTAGATGGACTTATTTTTGTTTTTTGATATTGATATTTGTTATTTATGGTCCCTGATAAGGGACTCTTTCTTTTTTTTTTTTTCTTATTTTAAGCGTTTGACAATAAGTTTGCTGGGAAAAATCTCTCACCAATACATCTTAATTTTTATTTTTGAACACCACTGTTTTAGATGATTACTCTTTAGATTACAAATGAGAATACTTAGTGAAAATTAAATCTTTAATAGATTACTCCTGGTGGGTACAGTAATAACTTTCTAAGATGTTGTACAAAAACTGTGACTTGACGCTATTGACTCTACTCCAATTTACTCGAAGCAATTTTTTAAGCTAAGCTGATTACCTTTTAGACGTCGGTGTAAGGGGAAGATAAGACGATTACACACTTGATTGTACTAGCAATTCGTGTTACTCTCTTGTTCTTATTAGATATGTGTGCATAATACTCTTAAATAAAAATACGAGCGATTTAAACAATAAAATTGTGCTGTGTAAGCACCAAAGAAGTTTAAAAAAAAATTGTATCAATCTTTTCAATAAAAATTGCTTCGTGTAAATTGGCACTTAAATATTTTATAAAATAAATAAACTTTAGGAAAATGTTTGACTGGATTTAAAAACTGATGCTTTTGGAGACAAAATTATACGTAACAAAAATTTGACACAACTGCGTCTAAATTTTAATCTTTAGACCTGAGGAAATATTTCTCTGAAGTTTTATTAAAATCTGTTAAGAACTTTTTTCTTGGTCCAATGAAAAGCCAACTATTTCTTGGAGAACTGGGTATTGTCTCTGTTTAAAAATCACTTTAACTAAACACTGGAAACCGAAATTGGCAAAACATCAGGAAATATTAAAATTATGATAATTAACAGTTAATTGTTTAAGCCATTAACAAATTTATGGCTTAACAAACGAAATTTTTGAACAGTTTTCCACATACGAGTACATACTCGTATGTACTTATGTCAAGAAAATTATGCAATTTTCTCATCATAGGCATAAATGTTTTTCCCCGTTTGCCACACATTTATAATTTTATGAAAACACACGATTTTCTTTTAATAATTGCGTGCACGCTTTAACTAAGTATATAAATCTGCTGACAAATCAACTTTAAATCTATAGAAAACAGCTTTTGCAAGGTTGAAATAAAAAAATCCCCAAATTAATTATTCCGTAATTAATTTACTTTAACAGACAGAGAGAGAAAAGGAAAACGATGAAACTGCGTATAACTGGATCACACAAAAATTAATAAAAACATAAATTAATCAAGGCTTAAGATTACAAAATAAATGAATAAATAAAATAAATTAATTTCATATAAACAGGCGGTGAATAAAACCAAAAGGAAACAAAACAAATAAATATTTATGTATTTTGTTATTCATTACCTTAATAATGCGTAATTCGTTTGTAAATATTGTAATAAATTTCAAGTTTTTGATTGGATTTAATACGTTCATTGAGAACAATTTAATAATTGTAAATATGTACATACATACTTATGTAAGTTGTTTTTGTACATTAATTATATGTATGTATAATTTGTCACTTTTATTTCGTTTTTATTTGAAAGTAAATTTGAACTTCAACTTGACACTTGTTCAACTCTGGTCTCATTGTATTGTACGGTTTTTTTTTTGGCGAACAACTTTAATAATAAACAATTTTGGGTGTGAATGTGATGTGCTTTTTAGAATGCATTGTTTACAAACAATGTCAATATTTATGGCAGAAAAAACCCAACCGCAATAACGGCAATTGAAATAATATTCAAATTTATACATATGTAGGTAGCTGTATCTATAATTCGTTAAAAAAATAAAGTAACAAACGACAAAGACAGGTTTTTGAAATAAAATATAAAAAAAGGAGGACCAAAAAATTAACTAGAATTTATTTAATACCTTAATCAAGTGTTAATGACAATAAATATTGAAGGTTGAAACTGTTTAAATATTGACGTTTTTGAAACATTTGTGTAATTCACAATAGTTGTCTCTTCATGGAATGTCATTCACTTGAAACTGATATGTTGTAAACAAGAAATTGATATATCAGCCAATTACGCCTCGTTTTATAAAAATGTTGATATCTTTCAACATGCAGGCAACCGTTAAATCGAATTTTGTTTACAATACCTAATATAAATAATGCACAGTGGGAAATATTGTGAAATAAATATGTAAAATGTAGCGATAAACATAAGTTTTAAGATTTTGAAACAAAATTACATTTTCGGACATATAGTTATGTCAGATTAATGGTCTCATTCAATTAAACGAAACGAAATGTTTTCCTTAAAAATTGTATCAAATATTTAGTGTTTTATTCTACAAACAAAATAAGGACTTTATTAACAGAGTTTTTTAAATATAAAAAAAATCCATACAGAAAATTTCGCTGTTAAAACCTATTTAAAACAATTGGAGAAATTAAATACAAAAATTTACAAGAAACTTAAATTAATCTAAAAAATTCATAACTCTTCTTTACAGTAACAAAAGTAACATCAGATGGCCAACCTCATGAAATGATGACCATGATAGCAGGACTATCGGGTCTCTTGGCAGCTACTGTTATACTAACTGTATTAATATTCCTAGTGGCCTGCAAGAAATCTAAAAAGTATAAAATTTTCTTTAAAAATAGTAAAAACATAAAAATTAATCCCAAATTACTTGCGTATATCATATTTTCCAGTAAACATGAATGTGATAAATGCTCGGAAACTGCATCCACTACAGGTATACCAACTGAGGCAGGAGAAAACCAAAGTAAATGTTCCTCCACCAACACTATTTACAATCCCAAGCAAATGCAAGGCAGATCCATTTCCGTTATATGTGGCAGGGAGGATAAGCTGGGCTGTCGTAACAGCAAGGGCAATTTGCAAAGCAATTTGAATAAAGCCTTTGAGAGCAGTGAGCTGGATTTGCACAGCTCCTTGGAGCGGCCCAAGCAAAAGAAGAAGACCCATTGGCAAGATGAAATGGAAATGCAAAGAGAAACTTGCATACAAATAGAGCACTATTAATACGAGCTGGATGGAGCAGAGCACAGCACAGTGCAAATTGCAACTAAAAGTAAAGTGAAATGTAATCAAGAAGACTGAACGGAATTTTGGGCAATAGAAGCAACAGAAGCATGTGGCACGATGTTGTAATGTCTATATTTTTCGTATTAACTAGAGTTAAGATTTAAATATTATTTAACAAAATGTGAAACAAAGAAACAACTGTTCTTATGTATTTTGTAAGCTTTTAAACTTTCTAAATTTTATTATTATAAATGATATTGTAAAATAGTTTATGTATATAAAAAAGAATATAACTTATGTTAAAAATCTATTAAATAGAAATGCCTTCTAAAGTAAATCAACAATTTCTTGGTATTTCGCAGCGTATCAGTTGCGGCAACCCACTACCATAGCTAATAGAGCCATGCGTACATACATGCCGTATTCCGCTTGACGGAAATAGGCTGCTCTGGGATCTGAATCAAAATCTTTGCTAATTTCAAATACACGTGGCAAAGGATGCATAACAATGGTACGGCGACTGGCATGGGTCATGAGTTTGGGTGTGACAATGAATTTACCGCAGCACTGCAACAAAAATAATGGAAAGTTAGTTACACTTGTCTATATTTATATGTCCGTTTTATGAACCTACCATTTCATATTCTTCCTCGCTGGCGAATCTTTCCTTTTGTATGCGTGTCATATACAAAACGTCAGTGGTGGGTAGGGCTTCCTCTAAGCTTTGCATAACCTTTTGACTAATTCCCTTGGAGCTGACATAGCGCATTATGTGCTCGGGCATGCCCAAGTTAGAAGGGCTGACATACTGTATGGTCACATTGTAGAGTGTCAATAGACGGGCCAGAGAATGCACAGTGCGGCCATGTTTCAAATCACCCACCATGGTAATGGTGAGACCATTAACCGTACCGATTTCCTCTCTTATAGTGAAGATATCGAGTAAAGCTTGACTGGGATGTTCACCAACACCATCGCCGGCATTAATCAAAGGCTTGCGAGAATGTTGAGCGGCACGCTACGATTAAATAAATACAAAGTAAACCTTATTAGTAACCGAATCAACTGCCTTCTCTTTTTGTATCGTTATACTTACTCCCACTGCCCCAGGCTGAGGATGTCTTAGCACTACAACATCTGAATAACCAGCCATCACCGATATACTGTCCTCCAAGGTTTCACCCTTTTTCACCGATGAACTGGTCTCATCCATATAAATGACACGACCACCCAATCTTTGCATGGCTGCTGCAAAACTGCAAGACGTTCTGGTACTAACTTCATAAAACACGGATGCCATGATTTTGCCCTTTAACAAATCGTCCACAGGACGATCTTTAACCACACGACTCTTAAGCAGTTGAGCCAAATTGAAAATGTCATTTAGTTGCTCTTTGGTGAACATATCCACCGATAAAATATGGCGTCCCAAAAGACTGTGAGTAACGGGTGATATGGGTGCTGTAGCTGAAGTCTTTTGTATGAGTTCCTTTAGAGTAGCATTACTTGCTGAATCACAACGTATGCGGGGTGAAGGAGAAATGGGGCGCAAAAAGTTGGGATCTCCTGAAAAGTGTACATTAGTTTTCATGGGTGTTTCTGACAGCAATTTGGCAAACGCTTCATTAGCCTGAGAATCGGAAACGAAATCGGTGTTACGATCCAATAATTTAACAGTGTCTAAATTATCGATTGAAGTCTTAATCTCCAAAGATTCCATAGACTGCTGCAACAAAGACTTGAGATTATATTGGCTACGAACATTTTGACCAAAGCCAGGATTCACCAACACTTCTCCATCTATGTAAGCCACTTCACCGCGTAAGACTACGCGATGTACTTTACCCTTTACCTTCATACCCTCAAATGGCGTCCACTTGGACTTGGAATGCATGAATTCTTTGCTTATAACCCACTCCTCATCCAAATCTACCTCCACATAAGTGTTGAGTTGCTCTGGAAGACTGAAGATTTTCTTAGGATTGCGATAGAATTTATTCTTAATATCTTCCAAAGACAAGCGACCATCATCGACCGCTTGCAATAGCAAGGGCAAAATAGTTTCAATGCCAGGGAAGCCTGGTGGGGGCTTTTCCGAATTTTTCTCTTCCCATGTATGGGGAGCATGATCTGTGGCAAACACATCGATGCAGTCGATATTATCCCATAAAGCCTTTTGATCTTCAGGTGAACACAAAACTGGTCTAACTTCAGACCTGCCAGCACCAATAGAATCGACATCCTTGGTCGACAGGAACAAATGATGAGGACATACCTCGCACGTTACACGCATACCCTTATCCTTGGCGGCCTTAATTATCATAATTTCTTCCTTGCGGGCCAAGTGACAGATGTGCACAGCACGATCCATAAGATGGGCCATTAAGATTACAGCGGCCATAGTTTGTTTCTCAGCATGACACACAATAGGAGCACGCTTGGGCCAGTTTTGCATGTGTTTCTCCCACACTGTCATATCAGTCATTTTAAGCGTACTAAATGTATCATTCAAATACATTTTCAAACCTGCCGCCTGTGGAGCCAATTCATGAATAGTTTGCCAATTTGTATCGGCAGCACCTACATACAAGGCATAATCGCAACGTGAGCCAGCCTTGGCCAGTTCTTGGAATAGAGTAAACGAGGTCCTATCTATTATAGAGGGATTTGTATTGGGCATGGCGCATACCATAGTAACACCGCCGGCCAAAGCCGCAGCTGTGCCACTGGCAAAATCTTCTTTATGTGTGGCACCTGGTTCTCGCAAATGCACATGAACATCAATGAAACCGGGCAGGGTGACCATACGTCTTGAAGTCATGCAATCGGTATGAGTTTTCATGACCGGTTTACGTCCAGTAACGCGCATAGATTCCACCAATAGTTTGGTACATTTAACATCAGTTACCAAGGGAATGGAATAGTCGACCGCCAAACGTCTGGTGCGATAGCCATGGGTCATGAACGAGGAAACTCTGAGGAAAAAAGGAGTTGTTTAATTAGGAGGTACACACATATATTTAATTAGATTAATTACCTTCTGGCTCCACCACCTCTCATGGGCAAATTGATAACCATGTCAAATTGTTTGGTGGCCAAAAATTCTGCCAAATGTCTCAATTCACCGCTTAGATCTTCGGGCATGTTTTTGTCGAAAGTCCATTGCACACATTCTACCTGAAATTTTGAAAAAAAGAATACGGTAAGAAGAAAAGTTAGCAGATTTTTTAAAAAATATTTAATTATTAATAAGATCATCGAGGACTTATTTTGCTAATTTTTTTTTAAGAGCAGTAACACTCAGGCAATTAATATGCCAATATATAATTGCGTTACTTTCTGTGGGAAGGGGATAGATTGAAGAAGTAAAGGTGGTGAAGGAGAAGAAAGTTTTATATCAGAACTCTGCAATTGCGCATTATGTTTGTTTTTAGTGCAGAATTGCAGCGCCTCTGATGGTGAGTAGGTGCATTTAATAACCTTTATTTAATTATTTTACTTCGGTGTCGTTTGAATGCAATACCACCGAAGGAGGTGACCGAGGCTGTGATAAATATTAGTTATGATGAATAGAAAGAATACTAGTAATTATCAGAAACTGATGTTGTTTGAGTGGCAGCGGTTGGGAATCGAAACCGGGCTAAAAATACCATCTCATACTTAATGATCAAATGCGCTAACCAATTATGCTATTATATTAAAAAAAGAAATTTCCCCTAATATTTTCTTCAACCAAAGATTAAAGATGACAATGATAAAAGAATAAATATCAAAGCAAATAAGTTATCCAAACATACAGGCAATGCTTTAGAAGTAACGTCTCCTCATCATGACAAGCTAGTTCATACTAATTCCGCTGAATAGTGCGAGTGAAATGAAAATCGGTTTATATACAGCCTTCGATCCGAATCCTGAGATATCATTTCTAAAATGAGCACAATTTTGCCAAATCTAGTGAATCTTTTGTCTAAGATTAATCTCATCACTGATATACGAGTATATTTTGATTTAAACCTGACAGTGACATTTTATAAGAGAAATTGAAATTACAGATTATTCCTGTTGCAAGACTTGTTCTATTTATTTATTTGTCTTTACTGTTTAATTGGTTTAAGTGTTATTCCTACTTGATATGATTTCTGATAAGATTAGTGATCAGAAAATAAGATCTAGATTTTTGTAAATATTTACAGAAGAACACGAGTAAATATTAGGCACCATTTATTCCAAGTTCAATTAACTTGTAACCATCAACAATGGCATTTTTTTTTCGAAAACTGTGTTATACACAGTGATGAGCAATTATATAGAACTTTAACACAAAATTAAAGTACCAAGCAAAATAACTCACTGAACGGAACGAAATTACACATGCATAAAATATATATTCAACTAAATGATAATTATATTGATTCATTGTCTAGTAAATCAATAAATAATTCATTACTGTATATAATCCATGTAATACAATTTGAAGTTGTTCAGTAATTTCGAGTTATTATCAAAGTTTTTTTTCTGGGAAACTGTTATTTTAACATTCCCCTTTTGTGGATTTGAATCTTTAAGTATCCAATGTCATATCTCTAAGTTAATTACGAAGAAAAAGGTTTATTACTATGTACATATATCTAGAAACATACATATCAACTATCCGTTAATTTGGTATCTTCAGTTATTTTTAAATATTAGAAAAGTATGTATCTTTAGTAAAAAAAAACTACCAATTGGTGCGCAGTACCTATGAAAATACCATTACTGATGTGAGACAGCATAGCGGCATGCAATGGCGATTTCGAAGGACCATCCAATTATCAACTACAGTTAAAGAAATACGAAAACGGATGCACTATAATTATGTTCTCAACTTTATTACCCTACTTATAATGACTCTTCACTGTTTTCTTAAATGACATTAAAACTTACAAAGATATAGAAAAATACCACTAAATGGTATGAAAGATAAAATTAAATAAAAAGAAATCACCACAAAAGAAATCAACAATCAATAATAAATATATTAAATATATATGTACATATAAAAAAACAAATATTTATTGATAAGAAACCTATAAAATAATATTTTTTAATAGTAACAGCAACAAAAAAAAAAAAAAACACACACGCACACACATCCCACATAACAACATTTATGATAACAATCATCAAATAGTGATCAATTTATATTTTTAGTTTTTAATTGTCTCTTAATTGAAGAAGGAAGATCTCGGTAGTAAAGCGAACAAAAACTAAAAAATACATACTAAAAACCAAAGAAAAAATGGGTCGTTCTAGTTCAAAACCTTTACAAAAACCCAATAATCCTTTGCAGGAAATACAATACAAAGAGTCGCAAAGAGAACGTACCCGCCTGCAGCAGGAGAAGGAGAAAAAGCAAATTGCTCGACTGCAAAAGAAACAAGCGAAAAAGCACAAAAAGTCGAAACGTAAACAACGTCCATCTCACAGTCGGGACCCAGAACAACTTGTAGCATCACAGCCCAGCGTACGTCAGCGGGGCAGTGCGGAGAGCCCACAATCGCAATCGAGTTTCAATTATCATACAATGCGTTATGATTTTCGCCGCCAGGATTTAAATCGTCAGTTGGAATCAAAAATACAAAAACTGTTAAATGAAGATTTATGTGAATTTATTTTAAATCAAATGGCCCTGACAATGCAATTTTTTAAAAACTATGAAAGGTCTGTACAATACAAGGTCTAAATTAATTCCCTTCCATTCCATTTAATTACAAAGTTTTAAAGAATTCCCTATAATATTTCAAAGCAGTAAACAGGAAAAACCTTCCGATTTTTTATTGAGACGGATATTTACTTAACACTTATTTTCATCTAAATAGTCCCTCTCCTCAACTATTGTTGCTATCACATAATGGCAAAAAGAACCAATTTTTATCTTTCACTTGCAATCGTATCAATTAATTTACTTGCGATTTCATCACTTCTCCGTCTACTCTCCGTCAAAGTGTTTTATAGTGCTTTAATTGTAAAGTGTTGCTATTAAATCAAGTGAATTGTATGTAACATACTCGTACATATAATTTGTATTACTCATTTTCTGAGTAAAACATAATTAATTTAAATTGTTAAAAACAAATAATTACAATCAGTTAAGTTATTTAAAAGATATAAAAGTGAATTCACACGTTTCTTGACTTTTTAAGTGGAGAACAAACGAATATTTTAAAATATTGATAAGCGAGTTACATATCTCATGTCAAATTGTGGCAAAAAACTAGAGCTAGATTTTCTTTCTGGTATCATTCAAATGAAATCTCCCTTTTGCGGATTATATATCAACCGGGATCATTCTGGTCCATTCATTCATATACATACGCTTTATTTTTGCTCACCAATACAAGGAAATTCAAAAAGTACCACAAGCATTTTTGGCATTGTAATTCATTCAGCATTATATGTACTCGTTTGTCTAATTTTATGAGTTGTATTGAATTCAAAAGGTGCCGCAGGCTCATTATTATAGAAGAACCATTAGAACTAGAAAAACTACCACTAGGTCCCCTTTTCAGATTTATCTAATGTTTATAATTTAATCTTTAGGTTTCTCTCCGTTTTTGATCCCATTAGAAGGTAAAAGTTCCCATTATTATTGATACTTATGCTTGGTTTTCACTATGTCATTTTTGTTGTCAAATTGTCCAAATTGTTGGCAATTGTATGAAAACGGGTTGTCATATCATGATTTTCATGATTGCAAACATAGATGACGCCATATGACAACCCGTTTTTAAAAAATTACCAACAATTTGGACAATTTGACAACAAAAATGACATAGTGAAAACGCGGCCTTACTTAAATCAAAAGCATATCAGAAAACTTCAAAAGTACCATTTTAATGTTTATACACTGTGTAAACAAGAAAGTTACGAAATGCCTTTTTATCCTTAAAAAGTATGTATTGCAAAAAAAAAAAAACTACCAAGGACCTGTCTGCTCGTTTCCCTTGTGAATGTAGAAGGGTTGTAGAAGTTGTGGTTAGCAAATTTACTGTATTTCTCTTAAACATTCGAATTTTAAAAATAGAACTCTCTCAGAGTTTCTTTTTTTGAGAGAGACAAACCTGCAGTTAAGTGATGGAAAATTCAATACTATTTTCAGTACTTTTTCACAACAAAAAATACCATAGTACCCTCACATCATACTTTGTTTGTTTTGCTTTGTTCCCTGTTTAGAAATCCAGCGATTTATTTGATCTGGGATGAGCTAATCTACAAAAGTAAACAGATGCATAGGTATAGAATTAAAATTGTTTGTGGTACTATTTTGATAAATTTTTTAAATTTCTTATGTTTCGTACATTTTTGTAATTCTCATTTCTTGTTTGAGATTTTTTGTGTATCATATGAGTTTGAAAACTTCAAACATATGGACATATTAATGATATGGCATTATTTTAACCCACAACAAATAAAAATTTTTGAAGCATATATTTTTACATAAAAATGAACTAATTTTTAGTTTGTTGTTATAATAGTTTTTTTTATTAAACTGAATTAATTTTATTTTTGTATAAAAATATATGTTTCCTAAAAATACCAAAATGTTGAAAAAAGTACTCTTTTTGTTGACGGTCAGTAGCATTTAAATTTTGCATTTTTCCATCACTGCTGCAGTTACAAATTAAGACAAACATTCCGTTATACACATATGTATACAGTTTATATTAGCGATGCCAAACGCGACTGATTTTGCAAATCCCGGGATTCGGGATTTTACAAATGGGATTTTTCAGCATTTTTGTTTCATATTAATATAAATAATAAACATATTTAAAAAAAACTATTTATTCCAAAAAAGTAACTTAAGTTAAATATTGATAACAAAATTTGAAATTTAAAAAGTAGTAAAATATTATCTTTCGATCTTAAGCTGCCTTAGAATAAAGAGAATATTGTTTTAATTGTGTTTATGTGCGAAATTCTTTTATTCTGAGTGCCTTTCCAACCCTCTGAAACAAATAATCATTGCAGACATTATTAGCTGTTGTGAGGGGCCTTCGCATATTTCAATTTAATGCATTATTTCATCCGTTTCGCAGTCGACGTTTTTAATTATTTTCTAATAACAAACATTTCTCAAGAAAAGACAAAATTATCTTTTATCTTTTTCCTTCTCATTGAAAAATACTTGACTTGACAGTCAGAACTGATGAGTGTGAAACAGGACTTTTTTAATTTGATTACAATGTCTATAACCAAAAAAAGGTGAATTCCCGTCTTTTGGTTTATTAACGATTTTGGATGAGTTTGATCGTGAATTTTGTCAGTTTATTCGTGTCATTTGTTGTGTAAATACATTTCTTAATATGGGAAAAGTTCAACATATTTTAAAGCCAACGATTTCTTAAAAATTAGATATTTTAAAAAATTTTAAAGTGGAGATATAATAAATTCAATTTGCATGAATTACAAGTTGCATAAATCTTCGGTTTACCGCATTATAAAACAAGAAAATTCATTAAAATGCATCGATAAACATATGCATACATGGGCTTTGGAAAATGATAAGCCAAAAACTGCACTATATGAACTACGTGATTCAGCTGTTATTTTAAAAAATAATTTGCCAAAAAAGCAACTCAAAATCTCCAATTTCTATAACAATCTTTAAAATGTAAATATATCAATAAAAACAACTTTAATTTTAAAAATTACATACAATTTTTCAATAAAATTTTGGATTCTGTTATCGGGAAAATTCAGTTTTGGCGACTGGCCTGGTTTTTAATTAGTCGCGAATACCGAACTTGCACTGTATTTATAAAAAAAAGTAAAAAAACAGCACAAAAAATTATGATGCCAGAATGTTTATAAAGAAAAACCAAACAATTTGTTTATTAAAATTGCAATCAGCTGTTTTCTTGACTGTAATTTAAAACACACAATTGGAACGAGAATTTGACAGCAAATTCGTATCAAATTTTAGAGTGTAGACAAAATTTGATCGTGTAACCCACATGTTAAGTTTAGATGTTTTTTATTTGGATCTTTTACACAAATACAAACTTTCGGGATTTGTTAATCCCTAAAAATCCCGGTATTTATTTTGTCAAATCGGGGATTATAGATAGCATAGTCCAACTGAAGAACTATAGTATAAGTTTTAATAAAAACCAACTTTCGAAAAAAGATTTAAACACCATTAAAGCAATAGATAAGAAACTTACATTATTTCTAGGAAGTTTTCATATACGAGTATTTATAAAAACGCTCTAACGTTTAAGTAATTAACTCCTCAAATGTACAACTTACAATTGCAGTGAACTTTGCGCAATAGCAGAAGATATGTTAAATAGTGAAAAAGAACTCAATCACAATTTGGAAGAACATTCGATTCTGTTAACAAACCCTTTAGATATGGCGGTAGCAAAATGGATAAACTACAAGCCATTGTAAGTTTACACAATAACTAAATAACAATAACAGTTTAAATAAAAGCAAAATCTCTGCCTATCTCTAGCCATGGTCCCGACAAGAATAATGTCCAACTTTTGCAGACTCAAACCATGTATGTAGTATTTGAGAATATCGACATCGCCCGGCCCAATGATGCCAATTACGATTCCATATCTCCTTTGTGTAAGGTTGATATGGAATTGGATTTTCGTGAGACTACGCCCTGTAAAGAGGACTATGTGCAAATGCTAAACAACATCAAATGGAAGGGTTATGTGCGCTTAAGATTACGTGAGGATCTTAAACATTCCAGGACTCTAACGGCGAATTTTGATGATATCTACAGTGAAGGTAGTTCGGGCTATGGCACCACAAGTCCCTACAGCAGTAAAACGTTTTTAAATACCTGCGATAATGACACAGAACAGGACTATGATTACGCTTTCATAACGCATTTGAATACTCAACATCCTCTTCGAGAGCTTAAAATGTCAAATACACGGGAACAGCATAGAATAGATGCCAAAGTTTTGCCAGAATCGTGTGTATCATCGTTGGGTAATTTTGTGCAGCCTTTGCAGGAGGAAGAATTTAGCGATGATGAGGAGGACAGTGAAAGTGAATATGAGGATAGTGATGGTTGTGAGAGAGTGGAGGATTATAGAGATTATGATACTTTGCAGGCCCTTAAACTATACCGCATTGAATTGGAGAAGAGACGCAAGCTGTTGGCTCAAAGTTATTTAAATTCTCGCGAATTTATGAAATACTTTGGGGAATTGGTGCGCAAAAAATTAGCGGACAAATTAAATATAACGGAAACGGATTTAAATGAGGCCACTTATAGAGGCACTTCTATATACACTAGTAAATATGAACTAATACCGGCCATCTATGCTGCACAAAACGTGTCGGACTGGCCCAAGTGTGCTTTTGAGTTTAGGCTCAGAGATCGTCCTGTTTCTACCAATCCCCAAACGGGTCAACAAATACAATGGCCAACCAGAGCCATGATTAAGCGCATAGAGACCTTTGGTTTTCATGTCATACCCATGGGCTATGCTCCCAAAAAGAAACGTAATCCTTTTAGGGAAATCGAATGGCGTATAGTGTTTCCCAAAGCCGAGCGTTATCTGGAACAGCATCTGACTAGTGCTCAGGTTAAAGTCTACATGATGGCCAAAGCTTTAATCAAAAGTTTCGTAGAGCCTCTGGAGAAGAACAAGGCTTTAATGTTTGCCTTAGATTATTTGCGCATGCATTTATTTTGGGAGTGCGAAAGAGACTACACTGCCTGGCCTGAAGAGTTCTTGGGGGAAGTGCTACTACGTTTCATTAATTCTTTCAAGCAGAGAGTCAAAGAGAAACAATTAAGTGATTATTTCATTAGAGAGCGTAATCTCTTCGAAAGCATACCAGAATATTCTCTCAACACTTTGTACACAATTTTGGCTGATATCACGGCCAATCCGGTAACGCATCTTATGATAGCCTTTCGTAATCTGGAATTTAGTGCTGATTACTTTCCCAAATTGAGTTTTAAAAAGTTGTTTGAAAATTTAATGGAAAACGACATGGTTAAGTTAAAGATGTTGGCTAAGAACGCTCGATCTCTTATTGATTTAGAGCAAGAGAATGAGAATGAGTCGTGTTTGATGCCCGATGAGGGAGCCAAAGGTTTGCTGGGCCTAAAGCAGCATCATGTTCGAACAAATGGCAAACTGAGACGTAAAACTCATTTATTAAGGCACAATATAGAAATGAAGAAGCAGGAAATGCAGGCCAAAAGACGTTCGGTGGAGTCAATAGATGTAGAGGTAAGACCTTAACTAACACCTTTATTTGATGTATTTATTGATAACATTTTTCTTCAGTTCTTTTTTAAGCGCAACATCAAATCTTCCCACACACCAGAACTCAATCAGGGAGTGGAAAATCTTCGACGCACCAATATCTTGGAAATTGTGCTTGATCATTTATTGGAAATGACCGCTAAAGCCATACAATTTCATGCCGTGGTATTGGCCAAGACATATTTATCCCAGGCACGCAGATTATGTAAATGTTATCACAACTATGGCTGTGATATAGGGGCCAAAGAATATTTAGCTTCCATACACAATCTTGATGAAGAATTGCTTATCATTTATGACCAAGAAGACTTTTCCATGGGACCGCCTTCTTTGCCAAGAAGAATAAGTATGGAACCAGATTTGCCAGAAGTACCACAAAGCGTTGAAACAAGTAGCTTTAATTTATACGAAGAAATGTTGCCACAAGATAAAGTAGCAGCCTCACCGGATATAAAAAGATGTTTGAGATTTCGTATGGAGGAAGTGGTGGAAAGAAGTGAACCTTCCTCACCTGTACGATCACCAGAACCTAGAAAATCTATTAAATTTCGCAATATAGTGGCTGAAGTACAGCCTGGAGATATCAGTCCCATACATTCAATAATAGATGTAGATACAGAAATTAAAACGTGTTTGAAAACCCCCAGTAAAATATCAAGTCTTTCTGAGAATATAAACTCTTTAAGATCACCTGAACCTAGAAAATCGATTAAGTTTCGTGATAAAGTAATCATGGTGCATCAAGGTGATGTAAATCCCACACAAAAACCGCAGGGCTATAGTCCAGTTAGTATTCTAAGATCTAAGGTAGAAAGCAAACAAATCGAAGAACATAATTCTGACGATAATGACGATGATGACATAGAAGACTTAGGCGAGGAAGATGCCAAGTTATGTGGTAACTCAACCCTTAACGATAAACAGTCATTAATACCTTCTTATCTTCGAAGTAAATTAAAAAGTTCCTCCGATTTCATAAAATCTTCTCCCATAGGCAATTCGGATATATTTCAAAATATTTCTCAGAATACCAACCATTTTCTCAATAATATGACGGCCGAAGAGAAAAAGGCTCAAATACGTGAAATGCTAAAACGTAAAACTTTGCAGCTTAAAGGAGTTTTCAATCAGTCCTCGGATACTTAGATTCTCATTCCTAGTAATTTAAATAATCTTGTACACTTACACTCTTATATGAATAGAAATAAATTATTTCAATATACTTTTGTTGTGCATATGAAAACATGTTGTTTTACTTACATCTACACCGTGTTCAGCATAAAAGTCACCAGTACCCATGGAGGCATAAAGTTTGTAACCCATTTTGGCCAAGTCTCTAATTGAAGGTAAAAGTTCCATTTTGTGCTGCAAGATAAACGTCAATTATACATTCATACATATGTATATGAAAAATTCTCATAGTTATTTAGGAATAAATAATGTTTAGTTCTTACCTTAAAACTACCAATTGAGAGCAGAATACCCTTTTTGGGAATTTGGAATCCAGTTGACATCATACCCTTTAAATAGGCTTCATAGCGATTGTCACCAAAACATGCCACCTCACCAGTTGAGGCCATTTCAACGCCCAATTGTACATCGGCTCCAGCTAAACGCGAGAAACTGAATTGTGGTACCTTAACGCCAACTTTGCCAACACCAAGCAACACATCTACCGGTTCCACTGGCAAACCCATTATAGCTCTGGTGGCAGTGGCCACAAAATCGTGATTCAATGTCTTCGATACGAAGGGGAATGATCTGGAAACTCGCACATTACACTCAATTACTTTAAGCTCATTGTTCTTAGCGATAATTTGCATGTTAAAGGGACCGGTAACGTCTAACATTGCAGCCAAATCTCGGGTAATACGTTTGATATTGTCTAAGGTCTCGGTATTTAAATCTTGGGGTGGTGTTACCAAAGTTGCGTCACCGGAGTGGACACCAGCATTTTCCACGTGCTCTGAAACAGCCATACACAAAATTTCACCATCGGCAGCCACAGCATCTACATCGATTTCCTTAGCTTCCGTCAAAAATTTGGAAATAACAACTGGGTGCTCTTTGCTGACTTTGGAAGCAGCATTCAGATAAGTCAATAAATCTTGATTGGAATAGGCTACATTCATGGCAGCTCCAGAGAGAACATATGAGGGTCTTACCAGACAGGGGAAACCGACCTCCTCACAGAAGGATATGGCCGATTCATGATTGGTCAACTCCTTCCATCTAGGTTGTAAAATGCCCTTACGATCCAACATACGTGAGAATTTGAAACGATTTTCTGCTGAATCTATAGATTCTGGTGAAGTACCCAAGACCTTGGCTTGTTGTCTGTGTAAATCCATGGCTATGTTGTTGGGCAATTGACCACCCATAGACAGAATGATGCCTTCGGAATGTTCCAACTCATAAATATCCATGACTACTTCAAAGGAAATTTCCTCAAAGTACAAACGGTCACACATGTCGTAATCGGTGGAAACTGTTTCGGGATTGTAATTTATCATAATGGTAGGTTTGCCTAGATTTCTCAGTTCTCTCAAACATCCCACAGCACACCAATCGAACTCCACCGAGGAACCAATACGGTAGACACCTGATCCCACAACAATGGTATAGCCACCAGGGAAATCTATATCGTTTTCACAAGCATTGTAGGTTAAATACAAGTAATTAGTTGCTGCTGGCCATTCTCCAGCCACGGTATCGATTTGCTTGACGAATGGAATAATGCCCATTTCTTTTCTCAATGTACGTACCGCCAACTCGGTGATTTTGGCTGCCTGGCCAATTTGTTTGTCAGAGAAACCCATGCGTTTAGCATGCCACAACTGTTGAGCTGACAATGTGGAACCATTTAGTTCCAATTGATTATAGTATTCGATGATGTTTTTCATTTTGTTCAAAAACCATTTATCGATTTTAGTTAACGAATGTAGTTCATCTATGGAATAGTTTGCCTTTAGGGCAGCGGCCAAAACAAATGGTCTTTTATCGGTGGGTACCGTCAGCTCATCATTGTTCACTTCATGCAAATATGGATCAAAGCCATTCACGGAATTGTCAACCATTCGCAAAGCCTTTTGGAATGCTTCTTCAAAGTTGCGACCAATGGACATGACCTCACCGACACTCTTCATGGAACTGCCAATATTTTTGCTAACTCTAACAAACTTGGACAGATCCCAGCGAGGAATTTTTACTACACAATAATCCAAAGAGGGTTCGAAACAGGCTGTAGTTACGCCAGTAACCGAGTTCTTAATGCTTGGTAAAGGCACTCCCAAGGAAAGTTTAGCAGCCACATAAGCCAACGGATAACCGGTGGCCTTACTAGCCAAGGCAGAACTTCTGGAGAGACGGGCATTAACTTCGATGATGAAATATTCCTCGGAATATGGATTCAAAGCATACTGAATGTTACATTCACCCACTACACCAAAATGACGAATAACCTTCAAGGCAGTAGTTCTCAGCATATTATATTCACGATTGTTTAGTGTTTGAGAAGGAGCGACAACAATACTTTCGCCTGTGTGGATACCTAAGGGATCCAAGTTCTCCATGTTACAAACGGTTATGCAATTGTCGAAGGCATCTCTTACTACCTCGTACTCGACCTCCTTCCAACCTTTCAACGATTTGTCTATAATTAATTGGCTGGAGTGGGCCAAAGCCTGGCGGGCTAAAGTATTCAATTCCCCCTCATTATCGGCAAAACCGGAACCCAAACCACCCAAAGAGAAGGCAGCTCTAGCCATAACGGGATAGCCAATGCGCTTGGCGGCATTTAAAGCTTCTTCAACGGAATAAACTGCTTCGGAAGGAGCCACCTGTTCTCCAATCTCATTAACACGTTCAGCGAATATCTTACGATCTTCAGTCTCAATAATGGATTTGATGGGAGTACCCAAAATCTTGACATTGTATTTAGAAAACACTCCGGACCTTTCCAACTCGACGCCACAGTTTAAAGCTGTCTGGCCACCAAAAGTTAATAGTACGCCATTAGGTCTTTCAGCCTTAATAACTTGCTTCACATATTCAGGTGTCAACGGCAAAAAGTAGCATTTGTCGGCCAAGCCTTTGGAAGTTTGTACGGTAGCAATGTTGGGATTAATCAGAACAGTTTGAATTTTTTCTTCCTTCATGGCTTTAATGGCCTGGGAACCAGAATAATCAAATTCACCAGCCTGACCAATAGACAAACCACCAGAACCCAATATTAAAACCTTGCGTGGCCTCTTTTCCAGCAATGATTCGGGTGTGGGAGTATACATTAAACGATTAATCAGCTGCTGGCGTAAACTTATTGTGGAAGCGCCCTGTAATTTTTGATTTTTCACAGCAGCTAAGAAGATATCGAAGAGTATTTCAAGATCTTCGGGACCAGCGGTATGTTCTGGATGGAATTGTACCGAGAAATATGGTTTCTGTTTGTGAATTATACCTTTAAATGAAGAAATAAAGATTTAGAAGAACTGAAACTTAAAAAAAAAACATTCTCTTACCTTCATTTGTGCTATCGTTGGCATTGGTGAACAAAGGCTCCCATTCCAAGGGCAAAGTTGCGGTGTCTACAGCAAAACCATGATTTTGGGAAGTCATAAAACAACGTCCTGTACCATGATGAATACAAGGCAAGTTGTGACCTCTGTTGCCGTATTTCATTTTGTAGGTTTTGCAGCCAATGGCTGTGGACAACAACTGATGACCCAAACAAATACCAAACACTGGCTTCTTGCCAGATTTCACAACTTTTTGTATTTGGGTAACTGTTTCCTTGCATACAACTGGGTCGCCAGGCCCATTAGAAATGAACAAACCGTCAAAGGCAGATTCATCCAGTTGCCAATTCCAGGGCACCAATTCAACTCGTGCGCCACGAGAAATGAAACACTTGATTTGATTCAATTTCAAACCACAATCAATAGCGCAGATACGAGGAGAACCTGTTTCGTTGAATACCATGGGTTCCTTCACCGAACACTCAGCCACCAAATTACGCTGATTAGGGTCAGAGAATTTCAGAGATGGTACATTTTCAGGATATTCATAAATAATGCGGCCCAAAATAGCACCATTTTCGCGAATCTTCTTGGTCAATGCTCTGGTATCTATGCCACTAATACCAGGCACATTATGTTTTTCCATCCATTGGGATAATGTTTCATTTGCACGCCAGTGAGAGGGTGTCTCACAGTTTTCTCCCACCACCAAAGCAGCTATCGATATGCCCTCTAACCACTCCAAATGTTTGGGCAAACCGTTTTCATCCTTCTCCTCCATATCGGGTACACCATAGTTACCAATCATGGGATAAGTTAATACCAATATTTGAGCTTTGTACGAACGATCTGTCATGGATTCGGGATAGCCCACCATACCAGTTTGGAATACCACCTCACCATCTACGGGAGCTTTAGCGCCAAATGCTTGACCACTTAAGACGGTAGAGTCTTCAAGGACCAAATAACAATTGGGCGAAGACATGTTGAAGCCGAAGAAGAACTTATGGAATTATAACTTAAAGCTGAACTGCAAAGATCAAAATACAAAAAGAATACAAATTAGTTAAAATTAAGTATTACATTGAATAAACATAACAAACAGAAATTGTAAATCTCTTGAAAAAAGATTAACACATAACATCATGTAATTGATTTATAATAACTAGAGTAGAGTTTCTTGTTCGGGAATTCCCGGACCCTAAACTCTAGTTAAAACCAAACACGAAACTCTACTCCAGTTTTCTTTAAAACCTCCATTGCTGAAGAAAACAAGTCTCAACTGTTGTATCCGGCCATAAATAACGGAGATATGAGCAAAAATCCGAGAAAACCTCTGAAAATTTCATCAAAAAAACTAAGTGTATTAATATTGTTACAAATAATTTCATCAACAGATGGCGTTGATCAAACAAAGTGCATTAATATAATATATATATATATATGTATGTATGTATATAATATAATTATGCATCCACAACAAAGGTGAAGGGTATATAAGATTCGGCATAGCCGAATATAGCACTCTTACTTGTTTTTTTGTAGATTTAAATATGAATTTAGTTAGCATTAGTTATTGCTTGCAGTTTGATCCCTACGAATCATTTGTTAAGAACTTGTTTATATTCCAGTATCAGTTTTTATTCTACTTAGTCTTGTTTCATACTCTTCAGTTTTAGCTGACCAGTTTTCTTCAATTCTCTTCTGAACTTGTCATTTCATTCACACACGTCAATTTAATTTTCGTACGTTGTAATGCAAATCAACATGCATGAAAGAAAAAAACAAAAGGAAATAAGAAAATTAACTAGTACCGCCAAGTTTGTACCCCTCTTTTGTTCTCTTTCCCCGTTTTATCCAAAAATACTTGCCTTGACGACTCAGAATTGAAGAGTGTGAAAGCAGACTTACATATATTTTCTAAATTTCAATTTGCATTTTGGTTTTTTTCTCAATTTCACCATTTAATTTCAATCTGTTATTAATTTAATTAATTCAAATTTGTAAAAAAAAAATGTTGAAACATTTTTATTTCGGTCTAATTTAATAATCACATTTAAGGAAAACAAAAATTTATTTTGCAAATTGAAAATTTTTCACAGAATAAAGGAATTTTATTTAAATGAGTTTAGCAACAATAGTCGAGCTGAACAATTATTTTATTTTTCCAATCTTTTTATTAATAAAATATATTTTATGATTTTGAGCTTGAATTAGTTGAAGTTTTATTTATTAATTATAGGGTGTTTTTCTTTTAATTATTTAAAACTTATAGCTGAATTGTAATATTTTTGAGTTTTAAAGCCAATAATATAATAAAATATCTAAATAATTGTGATTACATACATCTAATTCTGTTTCTACAGGGTAATTTCTTCTGGAAAACTTCGTGTAACTTCCTTATCTCTAAAACCTATTGAAATTAGTGAAAAAATTAGGATTTTTTTAAAACAACTATTCAGGTTTATAATATTAAATCACATATAAATACAATGTGTTTTTACACAAGCATAGTTATTAAAGAAAAAAAGAGATATGAAAAAAAATTGTTCATTTGATTGTTTGCTCTGACCAGTAAACTGCTTGTCTCCACAAAAACAGAATTCCTCTAAATTTTGTGATAGATATAAACATATTTCGCAAAAATTAAATTTAACTAAAAAAAATTAAGCTCAAAAGATTTTGAATTGTGCTAAATGGAAAAAAATCGTGTAAAAATGTAAAATTTGTTTATTTTCAAACCGTGTTATATGGAAACCGTGTAAAAACAGAATTAGGTGTATTTATATATTTGTTTATAATTTAGTTAATAACAAATCGGAAATAATAATCAATCACATTGTTCTTATTAGTGAATGGTATGAAATGTTAATAATCGATTTTCGGTTATTCGATCAACCATTTTCAACTCGATTATTATAATCGATTAATCGAACATAGAAGTCGATTACGATTTTTTTTTTCTTAAACTAAAGAAAATCAAAAATGTTTACAACTTGTTTTTGTTGAAAAAACAAAACATGCAATTTTATTAAATTGTTTTATTTTAAAAAGGCGCACTTCAAAAATATATTTTACATATTTCTGTTTAATAAATTTTATTTTTTATATCTTATGAGATTTTTTGCTGCCACAAAAAGCTAACTCCGTGCAAATGCAGCACTTTGGCTTTTTCCATTATACATTTTTTTTAAATATTGCCGTGGCTTGGTGCCATTTTTTCACTTTTAACTAACAGGCATGTGATGGAAATCGAAATCGAAATACATTTTAATGCATTTATAATCGGAGCTTTAAAAGTTTTGTTTTAAGATTCTCCTTAGTAGGCCAATATCTTTATATTTTATGTGATAAAAGTTTTTCAATACAGAAATATTACGAAAAAATTGACTTCTAAAACTCATTCGTTTTCGATTTCCATCACATGCCTCTAAAGTTTACTTTTATTTTTTTGCACACCGACTTCCAAAAAACCCGCGCTTTTAGTTTTACAGGTTGATTTTTCGATTAAACGACACCAAAAGTCGATTTCAGTATAAAGTTGGTAGTGTAAAATCGACCACAAAATAATCGATTTTTGAAGGCAATAATCGATTAACGACCATAATCGAAGTCGATTTACCATTCACTAGTTCCTATACATACATATGTATGTACATATGTATTTCAATTTTGTTCCAGAATAAGGCTGATAAATTGTGCATCATTACCCAACCGAATACCCTAAACCAGCCGAATAATACTCGTATTCATGAACTTGTATTCATTCTTCTTATCATATGCGGTCGTTTGGTATTGCATTGTTTACATTGAGTAAATATGTACAATCTACTTGTACTCGTACATGTGCATGTATGTATTTCACTTTGTTTGTTGCATTCTCTTCACTGTGCTCAAAATTAGAAACAAATGTGGTGAAGAATGAAGGGTATAAAAAGATACACAGATGCCGGCAAAACTTGATTGATAATCTCACAAATACTAAATGCTCTAAAACACGCACAAACCACAGTAGCGGCAGGCACATTTAAAATTTTGTATAGAAATAAGAAAGCAAAAAAAGAGTTAAATTTAAATAAACAAAATATCTTACAACAAAGTAAAACTAAAATTTTAATCACGTTTTTATTGAAGGTACGAGTATTATAAAATAAAAGATTGACAGATTGATATAGGGACATACATACATATGTATGTACCAACATACATATGTTGGTTATAATTAGATTTTATTTGATAAATGGCATTTAGATAAAGAATTGTATTATAGTTTTGACATGTAAACTTATGTATCGGCCTATGGGGTGGTAAATTGAAGCGCGGGCATAAATAGTGGATTTGTTAATTATTCTCAGTGTGAAACTCCAGTTTTCTTGGCGCAGTGGTGGTAGTTTGATAAGAAACTGAGACGTATTAAATTTATATATGTATGTATGTATATACATAAATTGTGTGAAAAAAATTGTTTTCTTACTTTCATTCTGTTTGTATCAAAACAATATTTGTAAATTAAAAAAAAAAGAATTATATGGAAACTTAAAAAAAACATAGGCACAACCCCTCGAATGTTTAGTAAACCTACACGTTTGCAAAACCAGTTACCAAATAAACGCTTAAAGGATTTCATTATAGGTATCTAAAATTTTATATTTTTCTTAATGATTACAAACAGTTTTATTAGTTAAATATCCAATAATATTATCCTCCATATTATTTAATGAAATTTACTTATTAATCAAGCATGTGTATAGACACACGCATACATACATACATATGTATGTATGCACAATACATATATGTATACTTCATAAAGCCATGTGATTATCCTTTTGTTCACAGAAATACACAATTTTTAGGCATTCTTCTGGTATAATTTTGTTTAGTTTCTTAATTTTATGCTAAAAACTCACTTTTTATTGTAATTTTGTTTGTATTTTCACTTAAAATAATAAATATGAAATGGATGTATAAAACCCACGTGGCTTTTTTAGAATTTCTTAGTTAAACCGTGAAACGAAACACAACCGTATTAATTGGCCGCTACTAAACGACTGATTTTTCAAATTGAATTTATATTGGTCTGTCTTTGTCTGATTTACTTACTCACTTCCAGACAAGGTTTTCGAGACATATGGAAAAAGTATGTAGCAGTGATGGTAAATGGTTTTTTGGATTTCGTACCAACTATAAATAAAAAAAAATGTACTTTTTAAACCTCCGCGGTACCATTTTTAATATTTGTTAAATAATCAGGCATGTGATGGAAATCGATATCGAAAACGAATGAGTTTTAGAAGTCAATTTTTTCGTAATATTTCTGTATTGAAATAATATAACGATATTGGGCTACTAAAGAGAATCTTGAAACAAAAATTTTAAAAATTCGATTATAAATGCATTAAAATGTAATTCCAAAACTGATTCGTTTTCGATATCGATTTCCATCACATGCCTGAATAATAAAACTTTGCCACAAACTTACTTTATCGAAAATATACGGCCCAATCATGAATAAAAAACTCCGCAGGAAGTTTTTCCCTTTTAATTTTTTTTTAACATTGAATTTGAATAAGAAAAATGGGAAAAGGGGAAAAACTCCAGCGGAATTTTTATTCATGATTGGGCTGATAACGAATGTTTAAACAATTTGATTTATTGCAAGTGATAAAAAAGAATATGGTGATATTATAATTCTGGTGATATTATAAATGCTACAAAACTGGAAAATGCTACCAGATAAAGCGTTTGTTCACGATATGCAACTAGTGTTGCAGGAAGAAAATTACCAAAGCAAACTCTAATGCATCTAAATCAAAGAAAATTATACCTCTTTTTCTTGGCAAGACAAAGAAACAGAGCTAGTTTCGCAATAAAATGTTTCCTGTAAATTATCTTCATTTGGGATTTGTCTGTTTTTGTTTAAATACTAAAATATATACTCGTATAGTAATACGACTACTTCTGAGATTTTAAGAATATTATTTGCGTTAATTATCGCGATTATCTAAAATATTCTTATTTATGAAAATAAGTTAAACTTGTTAAATATATATGTATGTATGTATGTATATCCTTCGATTACATTTCTAAAATAACTAGAATTATTATTTCAAGAGTAGAAGAAATAGTGGGGTTAACTTCCAACGATTTCGAAATCCTGGTTAACTACATTTTAAGCTTTAGTTTTTGAATTCAGCCTCAAAATCATTAAATGTAAATTAATATATAAATGGCTCTCATTGTTCGATAATTCAACCAAAAATTTCTTGTCCTTATAATCATCTTATGTGGATGTATATTTAAAGATCAAATTGATATCAGTTTCAAAATATTCATGAAGTTTATTTAAAATCACTTTTGGTTGCACTATTACACGAATAGTAGTGCAACAGTATTTTGAAATTGTACCAAATGACTCGTGGTAGTACCACGGTACCAACTGTGTCTAAAGTGTATCAAACAATTGTACTATGTTTGTCATCACTGGTATGTAGTAGTGAATAGGAGAGCAAGTATTTACTTAGTGTAGAAAATAAAAGAGAAGAAACAAAACATGTTTTAGCAGGATATGGTAGCGTGTGTAGAAGTGATACACAAAAGTAAAGTGACTTAAATATAAGAAAATTGTATAGAAAATATAATTAGTTTAGTAGGTATCTATGTATGTAAAATAAATGATATTAACCAAAATTCTGCTATTCTTTTCTGCAAAATACGTTTCAAATTCAATTAAAAAGTTATAAATCTTTAATAGAAAATTATACAAAAAATAGATTTTAAATACATAGCTTTTAAATTAGAATAATATATTTGAAATCGCTAAAAAAGATTTTCCTTGAAATTTAAATTTTTGGTTTACGACTAGTTAGTCTTAACAAAATAAAAATATAAAAAGCTGTTTTCACTGCCTTCAAAATCTTAAACTTACTTTAATACAATTCCGTGCAGGTCACTTGATGTCACGTTATCATCTCTAAAATTATGTTTATAATTTATTTTTACGCAGTTTGCTTGTTTTGTTATATCCCGCTATTAACTAAACATATTTCTCTTATTAACAAAAAGTCAGACACATTTTTAAAATTCTCTTTGATTAACACTGAACAAAATTATAGACTTGAAATGAGTCGTTTAACTTTGAATACAATTTTTAATAATTATAAACAATGATTTTGTATTCATTGTTGTATTCACAGCAAAAAACACCTTATAGATAGCCGAGTCAATTTATAGAAACAAATTCCCTTGACTATCTTTCCTAGTCTTTCCTACTTTGAAATTCAATTTGAATGTAATTTAGGCCCGATTACCATTCACAATACTAAGTATTTTGGTGTCGTATGTTGTAAAATGCGATTACCATTCACAACACTTATCGACTTAATTGTATGAAAAATGCATGTTGTGTTGTAGTCGAGAAAACACAATATTTTATGGGTCGATTACGGATGGCAACGGAACCTCAGTGGAGTTGAAAGTTGCCAAAAACATATTACAGACAATCGAACATGGCAACCGAGAATTTGTGGTTGCTTTGATTTTTATTTTAAATGTTAATTATTTTTTATTTATTTTTAAAATATAAATGTTTGTTTTCTACTCGAAAATTCGAAAACCAGATTAAACACGAAAGTTGCCTTACATAATCAGGCATGTGATGGAAATCGAAAACGAAAATGAATGAGTTTTAGAATTCAATTTTTCGTAATATTTCTGTATTAAAAAACTTGTATCACATAAAATATAAAGATATTGAGCTACTACAAATTACAAATTAGATTAGAAATGAATTAAAATGTACTTCCAAAACTCATTCGTTATCGATTACCAGCATATGCCTGAATAATAACTTGCATATCAGTTGCGTTGCCTATTGGCAACCCAACTCCAGTTTGGTTGCTATACATAATCGACCCATTAGTGTTGTGAACGATAAACGGGCCCTTAAATTCTTCATAAATATATATTTCGGACAAAGTTTATTTTTGAATAACTTCAGATATTATATTCTATTTTAAATTCTAAAAACCAACATTGATCACATGTGTTATTATTATATCAGATATACGAGTATGTATGTACATAAGATTTTTTGTACTGAAACATTGTTTGGTTAATACTCAGGTATTAAAAATTCAACATCTATAAACCTCAAAACGTATTGTATAATTTTACTTTATTCTAGAAAATAAAGTATGTTTTCCAGTTAGAAATAAGAGAAGAGCAATGAGAAAAATGAGATTTTCCAATAAAAAAAAGTCACAATCATCAGTTAATGCCGGAAATAGAGTTTACTTTAAGTGAAATTTTCATTATCAACAAAAATTTTGCATCATTTACTACAAATTTATATTTCTAATCGACTATTCTAATAATTTTAATTTTGCTGAATTTAATTTCTTTACTTCTCAATTTCATGTCTTAAGTTCTCAAATATAATTCTTAATTTCCGAATTTCAAATTGTTATTTCATTTAATCTTTTCTAAAATTCAGTTATCCTCTTGGAGACTCTGATTTTCAGTTGTACCACATCGAATTTTAAACAAATGTTCTTATCTGCTTTTCATTGAAAGGAAACCTTATTTTCAAATGCTCTTTTCTTCAATCTCATGGTTTTTTAAATCTCTTCATCTCCAGAGATGTACATACATATACATTATACATATTCCACAAAGCTTCAAATTAATTAATTTAACTCAAGTTTAATTTCATGAAAACTTAATTCAGAATTAGAAAATATCAGCAAAGGCTTTTAGTTGAATAGTATTAATTTATTGTTAAATTAATTTACAATCAATCAATTTTCGAAAAGCTCAATTTTATAAAAATATAATAAAAATAACATCACATCTTATTAATAAAATAAACTCAGTTTACCTTTAACTGTCGAGGTGAAATGTTTGGACATAGTTAATGACGTGGTGGTAAAGAAAGAAAAAATATGTTTTTATAATTATTTGCCAAAAATAAAGAAAACAAAAAATATTTTTATTTGTTTAAACAAAACAGGTACTTTATTTCACAAACCTTTTTTTTTGGAAGAGAATATTTAAACAAAAATGTAAAGAGAGAGTAAAATTTACCACCACCTCAACAGTTAAAAGTTTATGCTATACTTTACTCAAAAAATATATGTATGTATGTATATTAATTGACTAGTCCTGCAAATGACTAAAAATAAATCATTCCATCCTTCGTGACTTAAAATACGAACATTAAACGAGCTCAACACAGGGTTGACATAACTATAAAACCAAAACATTGAACAAATACAATAACAACACTTCAAACGACAATTAGTCAGGCAATATTCAAATAGATTAAAAAACAAACATATTCGTACAATTAAATTCAAATATTAAATTGTATGAAACCATTTAAATAAATCAAAATGATTATAATTTAATCTGCAACAGACGAAATTTTATCTGATTTTAAAACAATTTATTAAAAATAATTCTTTCCATCCTTTAGTCTGAAATAATATTGTTTTGGGCAGTATTTATTTAAGTTTAAGAATTGAAGAGGACTTTTACTCATGTTGGGAAAACAGTTATTCATTTCTACTCTGATTTGTAAACCGCAATCTTAAATTACACTTAAAGTATACAATTCGACTTGAGCTATTCGATTTATTAATCTGTTGTATAATTATTTAATCTTTCATATCTTTCCAATGGATATGATTTTTTTTAAAAATATGTATATTATATAAATATATTCTGACAAGTATATTTTATATAACAAGACACAGCTTAAATATAATCGCTACTTGTCATACCAAAAATCAGCACAATTATGTATTTCTTAAAAAAGAAGAAACCTTCGCACATTAAATTCTAAATTCCAAAATTTATTTCTAAAGAAATTGTTTTTATTTATCGTATATAATTGTTATAAAATAATTTACTTGCTTTATAATCACCCCTATCGTGAATAAAAATTCCACATAAAATTTGTTCCCTTTTCACATTTTACCTATTAAAATTCAATGTTAAAAAACTAAAAGGGAACAAATTTCATGTGGAATTTTTATTCACGATAGGGGTGAATAATATTTATAAAATTTATTAAACTATTTACATTATTATTAAAATAAAAACAGAGAATATTCATATTCTTATGCAAACAAATATAAAAAATAACAAAAAGTTTATAAAAAAAAAGGAAAATTCATAACAATAATCTTAGGTTATGTTGCATTTTTAGATATCTAAAGTTATAAAAAATCTGCGCAAAGATACAATATGAATTGAATATATTTTTTTGTTTTCATTGCAATTGTTTAAGTTTATTTTAGTGTTAAATAGATTAATTAAATATTTATAATTTGCAAAAAAAACTAAATGCCTGGTTAAACATACATACATATTACATACATATGAACGCTTATTTTGATTATTAATTATTAAATAAAAATTAAAAATATGTATGTATATATTTAATTTAAACATTTGTGGGAGCATCCATGCCACAAATAATTGATTTGACTACCGAAGCTGCGGACAAAGAAGCAAAGTTTTGCCATTTACGGGTGGTGGTACCATCTTTATAATCGGAAATACCTGAGGAATTTAAAAGAAATGTATGTACATACATATATTAGGAAAGTTATAATTTCTGTTTTTCTGTTATTAGTTACAAGTGCTGTACCACTGTGCATCTAATGTCTTACCTTTAATGATTATAAAGCTTTCCCGGCAATTACCAATAATACTGTCCAAAACAGAACTCATTTCCACATCCGTAGCCAATAAACCATATTTCTTGGCAAATTCAATGCGCAAGTTATCATTACGCACCAGATCTCGGCCCGAGCCAATGGGACCCAAGTGAAGGCGGGATTTTGGCAGGCCATCAACACAGTCGGCTCCAATGGGATGTGAAACCTCAATGACCTCATTGTTGCCGATATTCATGAACAGTTTATCGGTGTTAGGGGCAGGACGATTGAAATCGCTTTCGGTTTTTTGTTGCAACATGTTGAGACCCTCTTTCAGATAATTTTCCCAAGGCCGTTTAGCTTCCATATTTAAGTGCAGACCTTCGGCAATTTGTTGCAAGGAATCGTTAATGGGAAAATAGGTTTTAACATCTTCGCCACTCTTGTACACATAAACGTAAGGCTTTCCGGAGCTATAGGAAAACATTTTCAATTTAAATACAATACAACGAATAAATCTTCAATAAAGCTTACCTATTAGCCAGAGCTCTCTGTTTGTCCACATACGATATGACCACATCACCCAAACGTACGTGCTTCTTGTAATCCGTGTAATGCGGCACACCACCAGCTACACCCACCACAAACACGTAATCAACCTTTTGGAATGTTCCCAATAAACGAGTGGTGGTGTTGCCCGTAGCTGTCATAGCCTCACGAGTACTACCCACCGAGGGCAACTTTGTGCTGACAATACGATGAGCACCAATATTGCCAAGAGTATAAACGTTAGATTCACCTAAAGTGGATTGAAGCAAATACAAATGGAAAGAGAAAAAGAAATTCAATGGATTAATACAAAACAACTCTTAAAACTGTGATTTGTTACAACCAAGAAATGAAGTGTAATGGTGAGGTGACATTTACATACAGGAATGGTGTTTGACAGTTGAAAAAAAATGTGCTCTACTTTTATTATTTTTATAAATTTTTTAGACAACATAAAAAAATGAACCAAAACGAATTTTGGAGAACAACGAAAACGAACATAAATGTGTTTAGGGATACTACTAAATTTACCCACATACCAATTGAGATAAAAACATTTTCAAAATCTTTGGGGAAGAGACATGTTAATAGTATCTATTAGTTATTATATTTTTAACAAAGCTTAATGTTTAATATAAAGTTTACAATACAGGTAGGAGTCAACAAATTTATATTAAATGTAAGATAAAAAAAAACAAACAGAAAAGAAAGAATCCAGCCTTCCATAAAAACTGATATTCTTTAATTGCAAACGTTATCACAAGGCTGTGTAAATTCGTCATATGAAGCAGCCATGGTGAAATTACTTTAAAAGGTGGTGTTGAAAAGCCAGCTGTTGTTTTTTTTTTTTAGTCAGGTTCGTTATGTCAATTTTTTTTTTGTTTGTATATATACAGTGGCGAGCACAAATGAGTAGATGTTTTATAACTATGACTTAAAAACCGAATAAAACTCTCAAATTTTTAAAATAATTATGGTTTTTATTTAACCCTCCGATGAGTGACAGTGTTGAACTTCACGCCCGTGTGAAAAGGTCCCTATGGACCCTTTTTGTAAATCATGTTTTTTCATATAAAAAATTTTTTTTTGATTTTTTTTTTGTTTTTTTATTGTTTATAAATAAATTCTACATACAAAAATAATTTTTTCAATGTTTTAACTCAAAGACATTAGGGATGATGATAAAAACAAAAAATTCTAAGAACTGGTTTATTGCTAGTAGTATAAAATTAGAATATTGTGCCTTTTCTTGAAAGCAATAAAGTTCATGTCTTCGAATTTTACTTAGAATTTTTTGTTTTTATCATCATCCCTAATGTCTTTGAGTTTAGGTCTTTGTGTTCAGAACAAGTAAATTATGTGTTGAAACAATAAAAAAAATTATAATGATGCCCAAAAACATGCATTTTTTAGTGCAATTCAGTACAAGGTCCATACGGACCTATTCACACGTCCGCGTACTATTCTTACTAAAACCTCAATAACTCCTAAAGTAATGATCCGATGGGCTCGATTTTTTCCAAAAGATGCGCATTAAATACTCTTGGAATAGGAGTAAGAGAGAGGGGGGTTGTAGTGGCCGAAGTAGGAGTAATTTCAGTTTGAAAAGGCAAAAAGGTCCCTAGGGACCGTCTCACTCATCGGAGGGTTAAAATGTTAAATAAATAAAACAAAAATAAATTGAAATTCATTAATTATTAAAGCAAATGTGAAGTTTAGGGTAAATTTATGTGGAATGGCAATGTATCCACTTTTGCACGTTAAAAAATATGTACCTATTAAACCCCAGATTTTGAAAATGTTTTTTTTTTTTTTTTTAATTTTATTTTAGTGGGACAATACAGAAAGCCTTATGTTGAATTTGATAATTGTATTTCTGGACAAGGACATATTAAGGATTTCTGACATAATTCTCCTTAATTTGTTAAAGTTTTCTTACCAAAACGTCGTTTCTTTTTGGACTTTTTCAGAGAATTCGTTAGATTGGGATCTGAATCTAAAAAAGTGTGTTAATTGGTTGGTTTTTGTTTATGTATACATGTATATAAAAACCGGTTTAAGGTTAGAAACCGGTTTTTGTTTTATATTGATTTGAAAATTAGAGAAAGAGAAAAATTTGTTGGTTAGAATTTATTTAACTATAGACTTCAAATGTAGAATTGTTGAGTAACAAGTCATCATTAGGGATTTGCATTAACTTACCCACTGTGGTGTAGCGTACAAAGGTCTCCTTATTTTCCAACATGGCATCCACGGCCAACTTTTCGCAATATTGGGCAGTGATTATAGCAATAGTGGGTTGTTTGTTGGAGGCTATGGTAGGCATTTGCTTGACCACCTGTATTAATAAATAAAGTTAATACTTCTATTCTCAAAATCTTTTTTTAATTTAACACTTGCCTTGATTTCTTTATCTTCATGATGTATTCTGGTGTATGAATTATATTCCATTGATTTAATTAAACCTCTTTCCTTCAACGACATGAATACCAATATTACATCTTGTTCATCCCAGCCATAGTCTCTGTAAACAAATCAAAAAAAAAAAAAAATACCCCCCTAATTAATTGTTTGCTGAATTATTTAAAACTGTCTGATCTCGACTTACTTGGCTAAATCTTCTGGTGTTATGGGATTTGGATAGGCCTGCTCAATTAGTTCGAGTACTTTTTCCTGTGTCAGTGGTGGAGATTCAAATTGTGTCTCATCCATGGACACTGTGTTGTTGTATGGAGTGACAAATAAATGAGAAAACAAAGTAAAAGAATCATTATGAAGTAATTGTTTTTAATTAAACATTAAATAAAGTAGTTAAGAGTAATAACAGAATGTACACAAACAAAAACAATAATAATTTTTAATAAACGTTATTAATAAAACGAGGGTATTTCAATGTGAAATTAGCGGTTATTTTTTAATTCATTTCGTTTAAATGTAAATTTAAATTTGTTGTTACAAAAACCACAACATCTTTTTTTGAATTTTATTTATTTATATGTATGTACAGACAGACATACATACATATGTATATATTTTGTTTGCTTTTGCTGCTGTTTGTGTTTTACATGAGTAGCAAATTAAGCTGGAAATGTTAAAAATTAGTTTAGGATTTCTTTCATTATGACAGGGCAGACAGGGATTTTCATTCATTACCAAAATCCTTAACATAAAGTGAGATTACCAGTAAATTTCCAATATGATGCTTATTATAATTAAGCTTATTTAATAATGCATGCATGTAGTTTTAATTAAGGGGTTCAATGCAGAAGCTCATGACAAATTAGAGTTCAATTAATGGCGCAAAATCAGATATTTATGAAAATAACAACTTTAACAGCGAATCTTTACATTAACTCGCGATAAAAATATATACATATGTATGTATGTATGTGTTGACTAATTTTGTTTTTCTTTTTCAAAATTACATTTTAAAGTCATATGTATTTTAAGCCACCTCAAGTCGTACATTGCAATTGCGCAATTAAGTTGTGTACATCAGAGGACCGCACAACAAGGGCCACATGGGCGAAATTTTAAGTTAGGAAATTTCTAGAATTGATCTGTCATCCTTTGGCATTTATTTAGTACAAACTTGGAACATTTCATCTATAAAATGTTTGTGGATTAGCTTTTTCCATTTTCAATTATGCGGTTTTGTAAAGAGCTAATATCGATATACGAAATATTTGGTTTCAGACGGAGCTTCATAAACGTTCAAACAATTTGCTGATTGGTATAATTTTTGTGATTCAACGCCTCTGATATATGTACATATTTTGCTTGAGCAACTTGAAAGTCCGAATTTACCAGAACAAATATTATTTCCCATAAATTGATTCGGTGTTTGTATTGGTACTAATTTTTTAGCCGCATACTATTATTAATACACAAACTTAAGAAGATAATCACCCCTATTGTGAATAAAAATTCCACGTGAAATTTGTTCCCTTTTATTTTTTTAACATTGAATTTTTTTAATAGGAAACATGTGAAAAGAAAACAAATTTCACGTGGAATTTTTATTCACGATAGTGGTGAATATGTAATTATGACAACGGTAAAGTCTATTGAAGTTGATTAGAATCGGTCTATGTTTTTACCCAGCCATCATTTAAATTTTGTCCCGCAAAAGTATTGACATAAACAGAGGTGGCCATATAATTAAAACATTATGGTTTCTTTTGCAATTTTAACGGTACTTTTTCCCATTAATCGTCCATTTTATGTCTTAAGCTCTTAATTTCTCAGTTGTTTTTCTCTATCATCAATTTATTTTGTAAAATAATGCGTTATTTTGCGATAATACGTTTTGTATTAGATATTTTATAAAAACATATTTTCAAATTGTTCCCCAAAAACATTGCCTGTAACATGATGTAACTATACAAGGTGACTGCAAATCGGCAACAAATACAACACAATACAGAAACAACAGTCATTTTGTTTGTGTAAAATATTGTTCTACTGTCAAAAACACTTGAAAAAGTATTACGTTTGACATAAGTAAATTGTAAACAAACTCTGTCAGCTGTGCTACTACACTCACCTTGTATAGTTACACCATCTATGGTCTGTAAGTAATAAAAAAAAGTGTTTTACTGCAAAATTATAGAGCCTTACACAACTTATTATTAACCTAAAAAAAATCCTCTGGAAGCCGTATTACAAATTTCTAATTTCAATCATGGAATTAGAACTACAAATGTTGCAAGAGCTCTCAAACAACGAAAAACAAATAAACAAAAAAGAAGATCCAATTATAAATAGATTCTCTCAAGCTAATATTTCCCGGCAAATACAATTATCGCATGGGATTGCAGTTTAATCTAGATTCTACAACAATGAGACGAAGGCTTAATGAAGTTTCTCTTCATGGCTGCATTGCACAACACAAACATTCTGTTTCGAAAAGGAATATAAAATCAAGGCTAGAGTTTGCAAAAGAAAATTTAAAAAAACCGATAAGTTTTTGTAAAATCGTACTTTGGAGTAATGAATCAAAATTTTGCCGCTTGTGATCTAATGGAAAGCGGTATGTATAGCGTCCAATTAATCAGCAGCAGCAAACAAATTATAACATCAAAAGGGTTCTGGGTGCGTTTTCTTGGCACGGGTTAGGGAATGAATCAACATTTATATGAAAATATATTAGAAAATACGATGACACTATTTGCGGTCCCAATAATCCCAAAGACACACTTTACGACTTTTGAAGTTTTAAAAATTTTAAAATTACCAGCACAGTCGTCCTCTTATCTCAATTCAATTGAGAACTTGTGAAACGACGTTGAGAAAAGTTTGGAAGGGAAAAACAGCAAAAATTTAAATGAATTGTGGAAAAACATTGAGGTGGCCTGGAAAGCTATACCCATTTCACTTTGCAGGCAATTGGTCGAAAGTATGGCAAAAATATTCAACAAAGTATTAAAGGTAAATTTTAAGTTTTTTGAGGGAAATTGAACAATTATCAGGAATAATAAAACAGTGGTGAATGTTTTAGTTATTGTCCAATCATATTAATAATTTTCTTTATTTTTTGTTTATTTTCATAGAATTATGATCCCGATTTGAGGGGCGCAAATAAAAGCAGCCAGACTTAGAATTAATTATGGCTAAATTCACAGTCTTTAGTTAGCTAATGACAAAGGCTTAACTAATGATTCTTTATTCGCAATGCTTAGTTTGCCATAAGAATAACAAGTAATAGTTAAACAATAGTTAGTATTTTAGTTTACCAATGGTTAACTAATGACTGAGAATTCGGCCATTAGTGAAACAAATTGTTTGTTATCTTTTTCAAAGTATAAATTAAATCGAATAAGTTAATGTTCTTATGAATGTTTTAATTATATGACCACCACTGTAAATAAGTTTAATTTAGAAACTAGTACATTTTGTAGGAATCAGGCCGTGTTTGACCACGACTGACAAATTTTGCTGGTAGAGAGAGACGCAAATAAGTCCAAATTTGTAATTGGCACCTGTTGCCTTATAAAAGCGTTTACGGTAATCTATATTTCCGCTTTTAATTATTAAACTGTAAATATATGTAATTCTCAAAAAAGATTATGAAAAAAATAATCATTTAAGGAAGCTCAACTTTGAAAAGCAATTTATCTTCTTTGAAAAACAAAAACGTATTGTCACTTTCAAATTCCCTAAAAATAAAACATTTTGGTAAATTTTATTTAATGCAAGAGCTGTAAATATTAATCTTCTTATACAGAATTCCAAATTGGGTGAATAATTTGTTTTATTTTATTTTACTAACAAAATATTTTTCATACATGAAAACACAATTTTTACAAATTAATTTATTAAAACTTTTATATATTTTTTTTTTACAATTTTTATTTTAATAATTTTTTGTTTGTTTGTTTGTTTGTTACTGAACTAAATAAAGTTTCATGTAGCACATCAACACGCACACTGCACAAGTATTGAGTGATAGAAACAAACATGGCGTAATAACAAAAAAAAAATAACGATAAATAAAAAAAACGCAAACTAAATTAGAATAAAAAAAAACAATATCAAAATAAATATTGTTGTAAAACCAACAAACAAATATATAAACAATCATAAAAGTTTGTGAGGGAAATTCCCCCAAAAAAATTAGCAAACAATGGAAATTAATTGAGAAAGTTGTTAAAAAACAATAATTAAGTAGCAAGTCATAACTGGGACAAAGAAAATGATAATATAACTACTCGTAGTCATATTGTGCAAATATTTGGTGACATATGTAATCTTTTCAATAAAAATATATATTAAATAATCTTAAACATTTGCAGCACATTTTAATAGTCAATGTTTAGAATAACTTAATATGTATGACGAAAGCAAAAAGTTTGGTAAGCTGCATGAATCAGTGTTAGATGAGGAGGATAAAGCGGAGTAGTAGTGAGTAAATACGCGGTAAGTACGAACGACTTCATCGCCAAACCACAAACACAAAAAGAACAAAAGTATTATTTCAGCGCACATGAATGGATGGTTGAATTATTCTCTATTCTAAATTATTTTAAAGTTTTTAGTTTTTAGTTTCATTATCATTTCCGCATTGTTAGTTGCTCATGGTACATATCAAGCCATATTGCTTTCATTAAATCATCGCCATCACCTGTTTGTTTCTGGGCCATTAAAGCCTCCTCATATTTGCGATTGCAATCACCATAACAATAAATAATGTAACCATCACGAGCTGTTCATTGGTCAGTTTTATTTATTTATTTATTAATTTTTTTTTTGTTGCAAATGGAAATTCCAATTCAGTATAACGAAATCAAACCAAAAATAGTAGCAGATAGTAGATAGTAGAAGGAGGAGGAAGTACAAGTTGTTGAAAGTAGACAGAGTTGTTCGGTAGAAGAGAGTTGTAGAGAATTTTCAAATTTTCAAGGTTTTTTTTTTTAAAGAAATAAAAAATTGTAATTTAGATAAAGATAAAGTATATTTAGGTAATTGTAAACAATTTAAAGTTTTAAATACTCTACTAAAGTATTACAGTTTTATTCATTAACAAATACAAAAGTTATATTTTTCATTGTTTGTTTAGCTTTTGTTTATGAATAATACTGTTGTAGCTTAAATTGCTTAATAAATTAAAATATTTATATTTAATTTCAATATAAAACTTACGTGGTCTGGAAGGTGGTTCTGCGGTTTCCTCTAGAATGCGCAGCTCAATTTCCAAAGATTGAATCTCATCGTAACCTTTTTGCATCAATTTCATAATCTTTTTGATGAAACCCACATAATCTAAATAATAAAAATAAAAGCAATTCATCAATAATTTAGATGCTTCTTAAGCCAAGTACAGACGGTGGTCAGATCTTAGAATATTGTCAGAAAAATGTTTAGAAAATGTCTACACAGTTGTGAACTTACAATTTTTGTCTTCCAACGTTGTAAGAAAATGTATGTTTAGTACATTGTAAGACAAAAATATTCTCAGGCATCTAACAATCATGTCAAAACATTTTTTTACCATTGTAAGATTGTTGTAAGATAATTGTCGCACACTTCTTTTTTTTTTTTTTTGTCAGTTGTGCAAAGTTTATGTCAACATTGTCAGAGAAATTATTTCTATTTGCAACTCTGTATATACAGCAATACATAAATAAGCAATCAATAATCTATCAACCATTAATATTTAAAAAAAAATTTAAAGAAAATTGAAGACAATAATAAATGGATAGCGACATTTCAATTAATGAATCCTGCATCATATAGCGCAGCTATAAGGCAATTAAATTGAATTTCCCTATTCAGTCGCCAACCAGCTCTAAAGGCGACAAAAAATCTAGGTCGAAACAAAATTCCTACCGCAAAAATGTAGAATCCGTTTGTTCTCATCAAAGTATATTAAACTTTTCGAGTTTAAAGTTTATGGGACGCTGGTTGCGTTGAATAAAAACTTCCCAAAGATTTTTTATGGCAAGAGGTCGCAGACTCCAAACAGTTCTTTGCGTTTTTTTTTTTGTCTTCATCCCCGCTACTTTCTAGTATATACATATATACATACACACATACCTACATACATATGCAGCTAAAATTGTTTCAATTGCTCTTTTTTGTTCCATGACAATATTTAACATTTTTAAAGGCACACACAATTCTGGCAATGCCTGACAACGAATTCGATAAGTTTTGCCATACAATAATCTAACAAATGTGTGAACTGACAATTTCTGTTGACAGATAAATTTATTGTGTGACAATTGTGGGCCAATGAAATTGTAAGGTTTTTTTTACAGTCGTCTCAACTAACAATTTAACTTTTGTTAACAATTTTTCCATGTCAGTACATTGCCAGATCTGACAACATTGTATGATTTGACAACCGTCTGTACATAGCATTAGTTGTTAGAAATTGAAATTCTGAGCAGCAGACCAGTAGAAATTACAATGTTTTAAAAACAGCATTTTAATTTACATAGTGAATTTAAAAAAACTTTACGTCTGTTCTAGTTTTTAGGAGCACTTGGTTTCTTTACAAAATGACATATTTAAAAATAAAAGTTACCATCCATCTACTGTTTTCAAAAGGTACTTAGAACAATTTTCAAACGTATTGTATTGTATTGTATTGTGCTATTTTAAAAAAAGGATCTTTTTTTTAAGCAGTAAAAAGATTTTTTTTTAATTTCTCACACTCACCTCTGGGAAAATCTTTGGGACTAACCAGCTCCTTGAAAAAGTCCTGAGCTATATGAGCCTGCTCATCGTCATTTTTTAGCCAGTCTCTGAACCAAAATCTCAATGTTCTTGACTCCTGCGAGTGTTTCCCCGAATTGGCGCTCACCAAAAACACCCGGAATTCCAGGGACAATTGTGCTGGCAGCGATTGTGATTTCTGGCCACTCACCGTATCCTTATTGATGATAATGCCGGTGTGATCACCGCCCGCCACATGAACACGCTCGCCCACTTCATCGACCAGTTTGCGTTCAATCAGAATGATGGTACTGTTGGCTGTTTTTCCTTTGGGCGTCATTACAACTTGTTCGCGATCTGTACGCGGTGGCGTGTGACAAGGACTACGGCCGTTTAGCTTCTGACTGTTGTGCTGTATTGTTGAGTCTGCTGGCAAATAAGCTGAGTTGCCATTATTGATGGTAGTACCATTCGCCAAAGTGCCATTACTATTGCCATTTGCATAAGGAGCTTTGAGGGGTTTGGGTGGTGGTGGTGGCGGTGCCATTTGTGGATGATTTCTTGTTGACATAATGCTGTTGTTTTGACGCCGTTCCTTTCTGCTTTTGTGTTCCAAATACTAAATATTTTATTGACTGCCTATGCCTATGTATGGAAATATGTATCTGGCTGACTGTCTGTTAGTTTATTTGTCTTTCTATCTGTCTGTTTGTCTGTCGGTTGTTTGATATGATGATTACATTTATGTATGTATATGTATGGATGTATATTTGCTAAGTATGTCAGTTTGCAAAGTTGGTTTCGATTTCAAATTCAACCTTGATTTGTTGTATATAATTCCTTTAGTTTGTTTTGCTAGTTTTATTATTTTTATTTATTTTACGGTTGTCATGAGGTTAAAGAACCTAAAAGAAATTTATAGAGAACAAAAAAAAAAAACAAACAAAATTATATATAAATATGATTTCAAACACCTTTTTTAACAAGCTAAATACATAAATTGATTCTTTGGTAAAGGTTTTTATTAGAAAATTTTGTTATTTTATTTTAGTATATGAGTATTTTTTGTTGTGGTTGACGCTGCCTGTGCAGTAGAGTTGTTGATGTCATAAATGTTGGCGGAATTGTAATTCAGTTATCGGCTGAAATGTAAAAGTTAAGCACAGTGGTGTGTGGTGTAATTTCTGTAAATTCGAAACCAACAAAATTTATTTAAAGAAATAAAAAGTTCTACTTAATGAGTTAACACATACTTTTATTTAAATTTTGTAATTTAAAATTTCACTGCCACTGAAAATAATTATTTTACTAAAGATTAAAATCAAATAATAACTGATAATTGTATATCGCATAAAATTCAATTTTGTTCACTGAAAATCTACTTTCACTGAAACTTTATATTCGCGGAAAAGTCACTGTCTGTGAAAATCAAATTTTACTGAAAGTAAAATTTTATTGAAAATTTATTTTCATTACAAATGCAGTTTCGCAGAAAATTAATTTTCACTGAAAGTAACTTTAGCTAAAAATCAAATTTCACTAAAAATTTAATTTCACTAAAAAACCCATTTCACTGAAAATTTTTCGTTTTCATAAATATTTACATTAGTATGTTCTCTGAAAATCACAAACATTTAAAACCTGAACATTAATGGCCAGTTTTTAACTTGATATTTAAATACGAAATTAGTTAATTTTTCCTTAAACTTAAGTTGTATTTAAATACGGTTTAATTTTTTCAGTCTCAAATTAAGTTTGGTATTTAATTATGATAAAAATATGGTAGCACTATTAAATGTCAAAAAAATATAAACAACTTCTTCATTTAACAGCTGATTTCATATTTAGTTTACAAATTGTTGTAAACTAAATGGACAAAAGCTGCATCATTCATGTCCTCTTCATCTAAATTCATTGTTTTAGTTGATATTGATAATAAGCACAATGTTTTTATTCACGGCGAGTTTATTTATTGAATATTTTTATCAAATAATAAAAAAAACTTCAATGCGCAATTTTCATAATTTGCAGAACTGTCAAAATCATATGGTAGTATAAAAACCTTAAGTTGTATTTAAAATTTTAAATGGACGTAGTCAGTCATTTAAGTTGTATTTAAATATGATCTATAAAAATGAATTTGGTATTAAAACAGAACTCAAGTTTAAACACACTTAAATTTTTAAGTTAAAAACAGGCCATAAGACAAACTGTCCTAAATTTCTTTCAAACAAATGGTGTTGTTTAATGCTTTCCCAGCATTTTCTAGGAAAAACATTGTATAGAAACTAAATTTAGCCTTCTAAAACTAAGTGTGGAATTACTTAATTTGTTCATGAAATTTCAAACCTGACAAAAATGTATGATATGTTAATGTGATAACATGATCTGACAGGTTTTTATTTATTAATACTAGAGATTAAGGCATTCGATATCGAACAAGAAATTTAATTTTCAAACTTTCGATCACGAATGCGGTAATTCGTAGCCAGTTTTGACACACTGTTATGTGACACACCATTAGTATTTAACTAAATGGGAATCAATTATTAGTGCAATCTTTTTTATTTGTTTATTTTTTTTTTATCCATTTGGGAACTTCTGTTGTCGTAAGGAAATATTTATAAACAAATAATTTGTTTACTCTGGCATGAAGACGGGTCATTTGCCTCCCAATTGACATGTTTGTAACATGAAAATGTTTTGCTTTTGTTTACTACCAACGTATGTATGTATAAATTTCAGTGAGACTTTTAGTCTTTCAGACATTCATTCATGTTACGAGTATTACAAGTGCAGAAACATTTTATGTGTTCCCATTTTCACAACACTGTACACAGTGCGTCATACCTATACACATTTGTAACACCCACCCACCCATTATAAGGCATTTGCACACACTAACAAAAAAAAAACATGAACTTTGAATATTCGTGGCAAAGTGGGTTAATAATCGTGTTAAACACTACAATCTTCCCAACCCCATCGTCATCATTATCATCAACCACATTAAGAGTTGCAGTATTGCTTCTCCACAGGGTAGATACTTAGAAAATGACACCTTTTACTCCTTCAGGGCTTTATTTTTATTTCCAACACCCCACAACCCCAGATGTTGCACTTTAAGCTTCACCGGCTGTCACCGCTTGGAATGGATGAATGAATGCCTGGCTGACTGGCTACAGCAACAGTCTGCTTGACTTCACTTTGGCCGGAAATTGTAAACATCAACATTGTCTGTTTTAAAATACAGACAATAAGTATGTATGCATACATACTCGTATGTATGGATGTATGTGTGTATGTTTGTACTTACGGTACAGTACGACTATTTTTGTAGAGAAACAAAAAGGGTGGCAATGGCGTTGCCAAACCATTACATGACACTTAATTTGTTTGTCGAGTCACATGTTTGATTTATGTATTTCGTTTCAAGTGCGGAGTCTCCGGGTATAAGTTTGCAAAACAAAAGTAAAAGTCCATTAACTTGTCATGTTTAAATATTAAATGTGAAAAACAGCAAAAAAAAATTAAATTCAAAATGAAACTCGTCGTACTCATGAATAAATGCATGTCTGAGCAGTCAAAACTCAAGTGCTGGAATTGTAATGTATGTAAATTAAATAAAATTGTTTCATTAGTAGGTTACCCATATTAAGTTACATTAGTAAACAAAAAACGTGTAACAATTAATTATTTATAGATTAAATACAAAAACAAATTCAGCAAAGCAGAGTTAAAAATGAGCAGCGGCAGAAAAGAAATTGTTATTTTTGGTAATGGCTCGTTAACAAATTCCAGAACTAATTATTTCACTAAACAGTAGGATGGAAAATGGAATTCAATTGTTGTAAATGTTTAGTGTTTAGTGAAATGTTGCAGGATGACACACCACTTAACTAGTACAAATATGTTAAAAATGTAAACAAACGCAACAAGTTTGTTTAATTTAAGAGAGCAGCTTTTGGAACATCTTAATTCTCGCTAGCATTTGAATACATATGTATCAATCCGGATTTAGAAAGCGATATAATGGTTCAAAAGACATTTTTTTGGTAAAATGCTTTTTTGGCTGCCTTCTACTAAATGTAAATAGATAAAACTTTGCAGACATTCACCAGGAAAAAATGTAGGGGGGAGCAAAAATTTTTTTTTGATAAAATGCTTTTTTGACTGCCTTCTACTCAATGCAAATGGATAAAACTTTGCAGGCATTCAAACTCCCGATGGCAATACACGAATACATGGGCGTAGCCATGATAAAATCTAGGGGGGGGGGCAATTTTTTTTATTCAGCCTTATTTTGAGTGTATTTTTCTTTTTACGACAACGACTGTTTCGCAATAGATTAAAGAAACAAATGTAATTTTATCTTTAATCTATTACGAAAGAGTCATTGTCGTAAAAAGAAAACGACACTCATAATAAGGCTAATTATATGAATATAAAATACAAAACATGTAAAAAAAATTTCTTATTCAGCATGGAAATTGTAATGTATTAATTAAAGCTATTCGTTACTAAAAAGTAAAAAATAAATAAAAAAAAAAATTAAGAAACGCTTTTCTTTACCTTAATATATTGATCAGTTGTGAACACAAAATAAATATGAATACTAAAAAAATCGACTAAAGGTGGACTCACCCATTCGTTCTTAACAAAAATTTTGTTCGAACAATTTTTTTTTTATATGAAGTTTGGCGTCTCTCTTTTTGAGAGAAAGTATTTTTTACGAACTTGAATTGGTTTAATCATGGTGCAAATATACAAGGTGAGTGCAGTAGCCCAGCTGACTGACTTTGTTTACAATTTACTTATGTCAAGAGTAAAAAAAGTATTACTCTTGACATAAGTAAATTGTATTTTTGACAGTAGTAGATTATTTTACACAAACAAAATGCCTGTTGTTACTGTTTTGTGTTGTATTTCTTGTCGATTTGCACTCACCTTGTATAGTTGCACCATGGGTTTAATTTTATATTTTTTCTGGACAAAAATGAATTGAGTTGCCAATAGGTTGCATTTTTTCATACAAATAACAATGCCTTATGTATTTCCATGGCCATCAGCAAAAGCAACTTTCTTTTTTCATTCAATTTGAATTTATATCTGTGATTTTAAATAAACAATACTTTCAAATAATTTAATATTTGTATTTTGAAACTTAAAACCCAAAGCAAAACAAATCAATGGCCGCACTTGTAAAACTAATAGATTTTGTTTACATATGGCAGCTTTGATTTTTCAGAAAAATCGTTCGTAATCGATGAATCGTTCTTCAAAAAACTCTTAGTAAAAAATTTTTTCTCCGGAATTTTTTTTTCTCTTAAAGGCTTTCAATATAATCGGAAAAGCGCTAGATGTAGAAAAAGAACTACTGCCACTTAGGCATTGGTCGGTATAAGAGGAGCATGGATTACAATCACGTTTAAAATTTTTTTTGCTGTCTCTGTTGTAATCTGACCAGCTATTCAAAAAAGTTAAAAGGTAACAATTTCCTTGTTATAAAAGTCATAATTCGAACAATAGAAATAGGACCACTCTTCCTATCCTCATGAAACATTAGCACGTAAAAGTTGTGTGTTACTTCCCTTTTCACAAGAACAGTATCTAGTCAGAAGGCAAAAGGATCATATATATGTGAATGAACACATTTTATCTGTTGTAATCTGACCCGCTATTTATTGTGATATTTCTTTTAATTTTATAATTCTTATGAGCTTTGTTGACATTTGTGTTGTTTACATACCTGCAAAAAACGCAAGTACTCCATACACAATGGACCTGGAGTACTCCAAACATAATCCACATTACGATGTCGTAGGACTGGATCATATACTCCAGCTTTGCATAACACGGGACTACTCCCAAAACTACTCTTTGTAACTACATCAAATGTTTTTAAACAACGATTAGGGTCGTTAAAGCACGAACAATTGTCGTGTAACAAGAAGTTCTGCTTTGAAAATGAAATGGTCCATAGGTGCATTACATAGGACCATGATGTAGTCACTACATTTTAGCTACAATGGACCACGTACTCCACAGATGTTCGCTTCCTGATGACTATAATTACTGGCCACCACGACAGAGTTCATTTGCTTAAATTCCCCACGTAACTTTTATCATGATTTTATAAACAATTTATAGAAAGATTTCTTCGTAATGGCCTCCAGTGATCTTTTTTTTTTATTGAAATGACGCCATTTGATTAATGAATTGAAAAGTTTATTACTTTATACAATTTTAATGGCCTCATACCTAACTAAATTTCTATTCGTTTTATTAAATACTCCTCGTATTTGCAATTTTATTTTATCACTACAATTCTATTCTAAACATTACAATAAATAAAAATAAAAAAATAGAAAAGTCAGCATTTAATTGGTAAAACTAAATTGTTTAATTGGCAATGAACTGACATAAATAAAAATTAAAACAATTGTAAAGATGATGTGATTCCGATTGTCAATTTCGATTAATTATTTAAATAAATGAATTTTTAAATTTAATTAACTTAAATTTAGAATATCTGAATTCTTTAGATGGCAAAAAAAAACATAAAATCAGATTTAAAAATAAAAATAAATTGTTTTAGCAAAATAATTGAATTGTCAGACATTCATTTTAGGAAACATAAAGTTGCAAAAAAAAACATTAAAAGTTTCCGGTAAAGCGCAAAATTGCATTTAATATTCCGGCAAATTCATACAATCATTCCAGTGTTTATTCTTCATAACGATTTACTCGTACATATGAGAATTCGAACATATGAAGCCAAACATTTGTTTAAACATTAATTTAAAAAAAGACTAGAAGATGAGCAAAAATAACCAACCAACCAACCTACAGTTTTACAAACACGAATATGATAACGAACAAATGTGAACAGAAAGAACTTAACTGAACTACGAGTAAAGTGAAGTGAAGCGGTTTGGAGTAAGTAGAGTAACAGGAACAAGTAGTTTTAATATTTTTTATATTTTAATTTAAATCTCCCCGGGTTAAGCAGTCATCGCACCTACGACTTCCATATGTATTTACATACACACATACATACGTACATACACATTGTATGAATGTTGTACGTAAAAGAAATGTTTGCAACATTATGAACTTTGCAAAAATATACAACATATAAAAACATAAATGTAGCTGTCGAATGAATATTCAAATGCTCCTACAGCCATACATATGTATGTATGTATGTCCACAGTCCATAGTATGAGGAGCCTTAAATCCCTCAGGGGAGGCAGGTAGGTTTTTCTGACTCACTCGGTAGGTAGTTAATCATATTATTGTGACTAAAGATGTCAACAACCAGTTGAAATAAAAAAAGGGGCGAATGTTTTAAAACAGAAATAAGTGATACATATAATAAATGAAGACTCCTAACAAGTGACAGTGTTTAAAATAATTGTAGGGTGCACTTACTTTAATACTCGAACAAACTTTTATAAAGTTTAAAATTACATGACACTAGTTACCTTTTTAAACTAAAGTAATGCAGATGGTGTCCATTGCTTTGTATCTAATATAATTAATCTGTACTTATTTTATACATACATACTCGTACATACATATGTTTTTGTCAATAAAATCTAAATCAACACATCTAAACACATCTAAAGCAACACAACTGGAACGAACATCGAATTTCGCCCAACACGACAAGTTAGTCGGTGACGATTCACTGTGTAAATTCTTCTCATGAAGCATAATAACGACGAATAATTTAATGTTTTTGTTTTCGTATAACAGCTGATAGATAGTGTGACCATATTTAAAAAAAATATATATACTTATAAAAAATAAAACATTAACAAAAACACAGGTAAAAACAATTTTTATAGTTAAATATTTTGTAGGTATATTTATTTTAAATTTTATAGAGTAAAAATAAAACAATAATGAAAGTAAAAACTAACATTCAGGCATGTGATGGAAATCGATATCGATAACGAATGAGTTTTGGAAGTCAATTTTTTCGTAGTATTTCTGTATTGAAAAACTTTTATCACATAAAATATAAAGATATTGGGCTACTAAAGAGAATCTTAAAACAAAAATTTTAAAAATTATATTGTAAATGCATTCAAATGTATTTCCAAAACTGATTCGTTTTCGATATCGATTTATATTACATGCCTCCTGATTATTTACTAAAACATGGTCACAATAAGAAGTAAGAAAGAAATATACATTTCAGATTCCGCCGCGTACGACAAACTCAGCCGACGTCACTATTGTGTTTATTTTCATATATACAAGTGTGTTTTATTTTTGGCGACAAATATTCGCCACCAAAACTTCGACATTCGACCCAGTTGTATTCTTAGCTTAAGAGTTCTATATTCTGCTGTGCCACTCATATACATATGTACATATTCCAGACCATTGAAATACAGCTGTTGGAAACTTATTGGCCGTGATAAGATTCATTAAACAAATTGTAATTCACCAATTAGATTTTCTCTTCAAAACATTTCTGTTATTAATTACTATTTTTATTAAATAATGCAATGTTGTTTGTTGCTGTTTTAATTTAGTTAAATTATTACAGAGATTAAGTCAAAGAAAACGAGCCAACTAATTGGAAACTTGAATTATTCAGCCTTCTTATGAGTGTCGTTTTCTTTTTACGACAACGAATGTCTCGTAATAGATTAAAGAAACAAATTTAATTTTATCTTTAATCTATTACGAAAGAGTCGTTGTCGTAAAAAGAAAACGACACACATAATAAGGCTGATTATTAAAAAAAAATACTTTAAGTGTTATTTTGATAAAAAAAAAAGTTGTTGATTTTCCATTAATATTATTTTTATTTTTCCATTTGAAGATGATCAACAAAGTTGGTCGAAATAATGGAAATGAATAAAAGACAACAAAAATTAAAAACGAACAAGAGTTTTTATATTTTTAATAAAAGAGACCTCAAGCCGAATTAACAAAGTAAAAAGATTTTTAACAATAAAAAAGGTCTACATAGCACTTAATAAACAATCATATTGTTTTTAATTTAATGTTAAAGAAATTTAATATCATTATTTTTTAACATTGATAATGGGATCAGGTAAAAGCTGCAAAAGCAGGCCAGCGTAGCTCCATGTTTCAGCTTCATAAAGCTGAAAAGTTTTATAAAGAAATAGGAGAACAGCTCAAGTATTCCCAAAAAATGGTTTTTAATGCTTTATAGCATATAAAGTTATATAAGACACTGTAGCTAACGGTCCCCGTAGCAAAAGGCACAACACACATTAGCTCAAATCGAACGCATGATAAGGCGAAGTTCTAAAGCCCACTCACAAAAATCATGCACCCATACATATCCAGTGCGAAATTCAAGAAAAATTAGATGTGACGTTATGACGGATGTGCTTTATAGATGAGAAGCTCCTTTTACCTAAAATTCAAAGAAAGCGTCGTGTGGAATTTGCCAGTTCAAAAGCATGTGCTTTGGAGCGACGAAACTAAGGGCGCGTTTTCACTATGTAATTTTTGTTGTCAAATTGTTGGCAATTTTATGAAAACGGGTTGTCATATGGCGTCATCTATGTTTGCAATCATGATTGCAATCATGAAAATCATGATATGACAACCCGTTTGCATACAATTGCCAACAATTTGGACAATTTGACAACAAAAATGACATAGTGAAAACCAAGCAAAAGATTAATTGCATTGGAACTGATGTCCGAAAGCTGTCCAATTGATTATGACTGCTAAATGTACTTATAATTATTTTATAAGCTGTTTCATATACATACATATGTACATCTCTACCTATACATACTTCCATATTTGTATTAATATTTACATACATATGCATGTATTTATTTACATTGAAATGACAGTTTATAAGTCAAATTATTGAAAATCCAATTATATACATATGTAGATGAATACCTTTTTTAATCTCCTATGTTAAAAAAAAGAAGAATAATTACAAAAATAGATTTATTTTAATCTCAAACTCAATTCAATTCAATGCTCAAATTATGAAATCAAGTGACACAATGTTTGACAGGTTGATGTAGACTTAACCTCAAATTAAAAGTGATTCTATTTTCTATAAAATTATTAAATCAAATTATCAATTATTATTCTGGAGAGAACAGAAATGATATCATTGGGTTCTTTAATATTAATAAATTATTTAATATTTAATTTAGAAATTTATGGGAAAAAATAACTAAATATTGTTAACAAAAGTTGCTGTGATACCTAACCAGTCTATAAAGTTTCCAGTACAAATGTTTTCGATTTTATATAACGGGAGGGCCTGTCTTTTTTTTCCTTGGAAAAAAACCTTGCGTTTATTCTTTAAGATTAGTATTATTTGAATTAATCATTATGTTTTTGTAAATAAAAGATATGTATCTATGTATATATAAATAATTATATCAATTGAAGAGAAAACTACTTGACATAAAGTATTAGCTTTATAAAAACATAAATATGTTCTAAAAAAATATTTGCCATACCATTATCTACAAAAATGCTGAACATACCCTACACCTCAGACGTAAAGAAAACATAGTTTTATATACCGATATGCTGCAAGAACAAGCCAGAGCTGGGAATTTTTAACCGCATCTTAAATGAAATTCTGATGTGATCTATCAAAGCGCCGACACACGTATATTTTTTGTTGGTCTCCTTAACAACAATCAATCGTCGGAACCCCGTAATTTTGGAAAAAGTTTGAAATTGTTCTACAGTGTATTTTGAGTTGTGTACATATGTAGCTAAGATTTAAAGGGAACTTTTGCCTAAATTTGTTTCTTTAAGGGGACTGACTTTTATTTTATTTTTTTTGTTTTTGTTTTGTCTAAATTTAAAGTTTTTTTTTATAGAAATTTTTCTTAAATATAAGGCTGCTGACTTTGAAATAACACACGTTTTTTTTTTGAATCGTTTTGGCAGCCAGACAAAAAAATTATTCGCATTAAATTAAATAAACTTTAAGTGAATTCATTTATTCCAATGGCCAAAAAATTACATAAATATTTATGTATTTAGTTTTTGTTTTAGTGGAAGTAAATAAATCAAATTTATGAATAAATTAATTGTATAAAAGAACGCATAAGAACGATTTGTACAAAAGCTACAGTTACTGAGCATAATAAATATACGACTACTACTTCCAAGTAATGCAGAAGGTATGCAGTGCTCATTGAAAATTGAGATACTGAGTTGTTGCTGGGATGATGGCCTTTCTTATATTTCTTTCTTTTCGGTTTAAACTTAATATTTTATTAAATTTATTCCTGAAACAAGTCTGTTAAAAAATACATGAAATAGGGTAGTTAAAATTACTTTAACAAATTCATTTTATAAAAGACAAAACAGTTTTTTCAATTAAGACACAACATGACGTATTTAAGTGGTTTTTCAAATACACATTTTAAATTTACTTTATGTACGACTATTTGACTCACTAATGCTGTTTGTTTTAAATAATATTGTCCATCGCTTTAAGCCACATAATCTCATAATATTATTGTTATTGTTGTTTACTTATAATTTATTTTCAATTTAAGCCATTTCAAATACCGGCAATAGAAGCGTACGAGTAAAACCTCATTTAAATATAGTCACGTTCATGATCAAGGTTTTTAGTTTAATGACTAAAAAGCAAAAAATAATGACTCATACACGTTCGACGGGTTTAATACGATAAGAAAGCACTTTAAATAACAATTATAATATAGAGAAAATAGATGGAGATAATGTAAATATGTAAGTCTATAATAAGTATATAATTTGATTTTCTATAATAATAACTTTTATTTTTATACCCTTCTGCTTCATGAGAAGGGTATATATAAGTTTGTCTTTCCGTTTGTAATTTCCACAATATTATTTTCCGACCCTATAAAGTATATATATTCTGGATCCTTATAGATAGCGGAGTCTATTAAGCCATGTCCGTCTGTATGTCTGTTCAAATCAATTTTCTGAAGTCCCCAGATATCTTCGGGATCCAAATCTTTAATAATTCTGTCAGACATGCTTCCGAGAAGTTTGCTATTTAAAATCAGCAAAATCCGTGAACAAAAATCCGAGACAACCTCTGAAAAGTTCATCAAAAAACTAAGTGTATTAATATTGTTACGAATAATTTCATCAACAGATGGCGGTGATCAAACAAAGTGTATTAATATAATATATATACATACATATGTATGTATGTATGTATGTATGTATGTATGTATATAATATAATTATGCATCCACAACAAAGGTGAAGGGTATATATGATTCGGCATAGCCGATAACCTATTCATATGCAAAATAAATATGTAGGTAAATTGGAAATGAAACTGAAATTTTGTTTTGGAGACCATTGAAAATCCATAATGAGAAATGAAATGCAATTGCAAATTTTACTAAACGAGGGATGTTAAAAGAAACATTGCATATTTAAATAAAAATTTATTAGGGATCGGCACAAAAAGAAGATGCCACATTAGTAACAGTATTGCCAAGTAGCCTAAAAACACAATACAATCTCACATAAATATCCCAAAACACGAAGTTTTGTATATCATCTAAATAAGCAATCAGGTTCGGCCTTTATTGCCAATGACAGCCGGTTACTGGTTACTTATATGTATCCATCTTAAATACAATTTGAACTTTAAGAATTTTCGGGCTTTCCCTAAACAAATTCAATTTTATTAATAAAAACTGCTTTTAGATTAGTTTTGAGATTTAAATTGATTTGCTTCATACTTTATCTTTCAACCCTCGCAACATTTATTATATTATTATGCAGTTTTGTTTCAGAGAAAGTGAAAAATATTGTTCAAAAATTTTTAAATAATTAATTTATAACCTCTATTGGCTAAACAATAATAAAAAGTTTGCCGGTTATTTTTATGACTTTAAAAAATTGTTTCGCTATTTATTTGGAAAAAAATTTCACTATTTAACAGTTAAATTAAACATTTAACAACTTTTTCTTGCAATATGGTTTCTGACATCTCTGTAAACAGAAAATTATTCACCCATAAATATACAAAAGAAAAACTATTCACATACCGTGTACTCTAGTGGCCAAATGTTCTAACAGCACTTTTAATGAAATTTGTGATTTTAATACAATGTCATAGAATAAGTAAAAATACTTAGTTTGCATTACAATTTTTAATGTTATTAAGCTTTTTTTCTTTTTATACAGTATGTGGCAAACCAGCTAAGTCCATAAAAAAAATAAAATTCTATAACCACATTGTTAAATACAAACACGCCATTTTCGTGTTAATATTTGCTTAATTTGAATCATATTTATAAGTAAAAAAACAAAAACTTTAGATTTTTAGTTAATAGTGTTGCATAACTTTATAGAAATGCCGGCTTTAAATTGCCAGATAAAGCTTAAAAACTTAAAAATCATGAAAAAATTGTGAAAACATGTCCACTAAAATAGAAAATTATTTACGAAAAAGGGGACTTGGCTTATTTGTCACCTAATGCTAACTAAATATAAAAAAAAAATATATGAATATGTTAAAATACAAAAAAAATCATGATCATAAAGTTGACGACAATGATAATGATGATGATTAAATTACACGCAATTGTTTGCATTCAACTTAATAAATTGTCAATTTGACTTAAATGAAACTTTTGGAAATAAAAAACAAAAAACAAACAAACTAGTTACAATACAAAGTACCAGGCTAAAAACTTTATTTGAAGGAAGTAATTTTTACGCATCGCTGGAGATTTGCGCACTTTTGTGTTTTTTTTTTAATTTTGTTTCTAATATCAAACTTTTGTAAAATGTTTACTTTTCTATTAAGTAGTCGTTTAAATTACCTTAAATAATGGGTGTGCATTGCGGTTTGTTACTTCTAAGTAGATTAGAGCTTAAAATAAAACTATTATTAGTGTTTTGGGAATTAGGGTACCGCATATGCCACAACATATACGAGTACAGCATAAACAACAAGACTTATTTACATACGAGTAAAATGTTAAGTTGACCTCATTTCCAATGTTGTTTGGGATTATAGAGTAACGCTATAGTAACGCGGTTTCTATGGTTATCTAACACAACAGTCATATCGCACCCTAAATACAAAAGGGGCACAACTCAAAATTTTCCAAAACTGACTTTTTTCCATCAACTAATTCAGAGTGCACATCTCTAACTACTGCATAAATTTCTTTCACATCACTATCTTCTTTAACTGGAAAAATACAGTTATGTCTATTTTTATGTGAAGTGTGTTTGATGCTTGTGCACGATGAACTTTTTTGTCTCCTGAAAATTATTACTTTGAGTTGTGAACCTTTTGTATTTAGGGTGCGATATGTATCCAGCATACCATTCTAGGAGCGCTCCGAAAAAGGAGTCAGAAAAGAGTCCAACAAAAGAGCATTTTCGGAGCGCTCCGAAAAAGGAGTAAGAAAAGAGTCCAACAAAGGAGCATTTTCGGAGCGAAAGAAAAATTTGCTTGTTACTGTCCTGAGTCTGCACGCAGTATAACTCAGAAATTCCACTTAATTATGTGTATACCAAAGCCTTGTTGTCCTGTTATTTGTTCTTTGAACAACAAAAAAAAAAAAACATAGCTGTGCCGCACAAGAATGATAAAAACAAGATTACACAGAGCCCAAAAAAAAAACTCATAAAAGGCTCTTTTCTGACATTATTTAAGAGCTCTTTAAGAGCCCAAAAAAACCCTCACAAAAGACTCTTTTCTGACATTATCTAAGAGCTCTTTCTGACGGACCATTTTCGAATGTTCTGAAGGTTTTCGGAGCAATTATGATTGTTTTTTGGGCTCATAAAGAGCGTTAACGCTCCGAAAAAGGTGTCAGAAAAGACTCTTTTCGGACTCATATGGCTTGCTGGGTACATACGAGTATGCATTTTAACTTGTGTCAACAATTTTACACTAATTTATATTCTTCATAAATAACTTTATTTAAATAAAACTTTCATTTCTTTCCAGGTTTTACAGCTGGCGTATTTGTAAACTGAATAAATTATGTTATTTCAGCTGAAATCATTTCAAATTTTTCAGAACATTTTAATGTATGATAAACAATTTATCTTAGCTAAAATATTTACAAATTATTTTTGTTTAAGTGCTAAAGAATTTTTTCAAATTTTTCAATTTTGTTGCATATTTCTAATTTTGCTTTCTACCTGAAACTTTATTTAAACCTAATAATTAACGAGTGCCCCAATTCTTTTCCAACCACTTTTCACTTTTCGTTTCTCTTGCTTCTGTTGCGCTAACAACTAATAATTAATTACGAGTATGTGTACGTACGTAATCAGTAAATCTTGAATTTATTATTATTATTTTTCAGGTTTCAATTATTTAAAAAAATGCACAAATAATAACATAATATCGTTAGATGTCATTGAAATTAAAGACATTTTAACATGCAACTATTTATTGTGAAGGGTGTTCCGTCCATAACGAGTACATATTTATAACGTTCACTCTTCCAAATTAGTAAAAAGCTGAAAAGTTGGGGTTGCAATTTGGGGATGTGGTGTTAGATTTAAGCTTTAATCTGCAGGGATGCATATCCCTGGTTTTTAATAATTTTTTTTTTTATAAAGACTGATTTTTAAAGCTAACATTTATGTGAATGCAAGATTCGCTATAGAGAAAACTATTATACACTAAATTTTCTAAAGAGAAAACTATAATAAACAAGATTTCCTTTAAAAACAGCGTTATACACAAATATTTCAGCTACTTTTTGGGGTTGACAGTCTTCTTTTCAATATGGAAAGAAGATTTACACGACATGAATGGTCATGTTTATATTGTTTAAATATGTATGTATGAGTTTTTTAATAAAATACTTTAATTCTTTTTAAAGTATCAAGTACTACGTTACTTTTGAATATGAAATATGTACTACATTTCTAGTCTAGACATTAAAATTGTATTTAATGGAATTCAATTAGAACAAAAACTTTATACATCGCTAACTTAATACGAAAAGGCCCTAACTTATGTTTTTCATAGTTTACAGGAGGAGAAAAAAACTAAATAAAAAAGATGCAATATTAATACAAAATTTTAGTTAGCGCTTTTCTTTTTTAGGCTATAACTTCGTTATTTTTTTCCGAATTCATCTGATTTTTTTTGGAGGAGGTGTATCTAGTAATAGTCTATCGAAATATGTAAAAATGTCGATTTCGAAAAATTATGAGTTGGGGCCTTTTTGTATTAAGTTAACGACATACATATGTACATACTCGTACATATTTCAGGACACTGTCACACAAAATCATTGTTATCTACCAACAATGTTTATCGACTTGCATAAGCTTTTTTAACAGTTTCCTGCAGTTACACATATTACATTTGAAATAAACGATTTTTATAAATAAATGTAAAATGACATAAAACAGCAAACAACCACATACAAATTCCAACACGTAATTTGAAGTAATGATGAGAATGTTTTATAGATAGATTGAAATAAATGTCTTTCTCAACATATTGCTAACTGCAGTATTGGGAGGATAAAACGAACTTTAACTGTTTTTTTTTTTTATAAATGCCTTAAAATATGCAATGAATTTGTGTTTAAGTGTGATACAACTAGTAGATACATATAATATGGTGTTCACACATGCATTTTTAATTGAGTCAATTAGTGGTTAATTAAAAAGTGTTTACATATGCTCAATATTGCTAATTTAATTAGCGTTTGACAGCAGCTGACAAAAAAGAATACATTTACAGTGCACTCGGGCAAACGTCAACGCTCGTTTACATCAACATCCCAAAACCGCAACCCTTTTTTTACATTACCTACTCTAAAATTTTATGAAATAAATACAGAGAAATCTTTCTTTCAAGTGTTGGAAAGAAAAAAAATAGCAGAAAAATAACAGATTTTTTTTTAAACGTCAACAATTTGTTAAACGTCAACACCCACGGTTTTAATTAGTTGACGTTTTCCCGAGTGCACTCTATTTGGTTCTAATATTATAATTTTCAGCCTAAAAATATTCTTTATTAATTTAAAAGCGAAACAACTGCCATTTTAGTTATTACTAGTTACAGGGTTGTATTTTAAATTTTAACAAGTATTAGAACAATTAACTCTTAATGAAGCAATTATCTTAATTGAAATTTTGTATGGATAATTGAATTCAATTAGGCGTTAATTAAAAAATGTCAATTAAAAATGCATGTGTGAACACCATATAAGAAAAGGAAATCAATTTCTTGGTATATTCTTGAAAGTTTTCGAATGTCAAGTCAAGTCAATCAGTCCTTTACAAAGCGAATACTTTTGCTTTAATCTATCAAGAAAGTCTTAAATCAAACACTATATAGCATTTTATAAATGTTACCCACATTATAACATATTACATGTATCCGGACATATGTATATTATAGTGTAGGGAAAAAAACTATAAAATTCAACCCTTAATAAAAATTCTACAAACATCAAATAAACATTTTCAAAGAACTATTTCTCATTTATTATATATGTATTTATGTGATTGTTTAAAAAAACATAAAACACTGCAATTAATGCAATGAGTCGAGTGATTCACTACCAACCCCGCCCAAATAAACCGAAAATAGGTCAGCTTTTATGTATTGAAATATTGAATGTAGTACTCTGTCGTAAGTATAATGAGTACAATGTAATCAAAAAAAAAAAACAATCAAGTCCTTTGGCAATTTGCCAAATTGTGGCAAGGACCTTCATGACAACCATGCCACCCTTAAGTCTGTTTGATGGTATTAGAGAAATTTGTTTGTTAGGAATTGTGTAAAAGAAATAAAAATCAAATACTTGAAACTGTGTTAAAAGTTCAGAGTTGAATAGTTCTTGCAAGAAATGTAAAACATTGTTTGAAAAACTTAAAAAGAAAACACTTAAAGTGCAAGAGTATTTAACTTTGTTAAACAAACAAACAAATAATCATCAACTAAATATGTATATATGTATGTACATACAAATGTCTGTATGTACATAAAACAAAAACTTAAATCTAAATAAATTTACAAAATTTGTAAAGCGTGAAGTTTATTTTTTTTTTTTTCATTTTTTTCCTTTAACTTCATCACTCAAATTACATTTTATTTACAAAGTTGTTGTTGTTTATTATTTATTATTTGTGCTATTGTATGAATCTTTGTATCTTGAATATTTGCATTTTCTAGCTGAATTTTAAAGATACAATTACACACACAGCACAGAGTACGAATGAGTGCGAGTGTTTGCAAGTATGTATTTGAAACAGATTTGAATGAAAATGCAAGAAATACAAAAATATTTGCATATCATGTTGTAACGAGTCGCTCTATTTGCTTCTAAAAATAAATATGTACAAAAACTCTTGACTCTTAATGTTTTGGTTTCCTTTTTTTTTATTTAGACAAATACCCTACTAAAGGGTTAGCAGCCATTAGGACCTCGAGGTGTAATTTGTAACAGGGAAAGTAGATAATGACTTCAAAATGTTTGTATGAAATATCTAGGACCTCAAAAACTATTTGGAAGCTGTCAAAAGAAAGAAAAAAAAACATTCCTCGAGGGGTAGAACTCTACCCCTCTATGCCTTTGGCAATTACTTACATGTTTGTTTGTTAGTTGGAAAATTATATATTTTAAGAGCTTTGTAAACCAACCCCAAACCAACTCTATTTTTGCTAAAATGCCTACACCTGTAAGATCAAAGATAACTTTCGCATACCTTCCATTAAATAATGGTTTCGTACCGTTTTAAAAATTCGTTTATGCTGCATGTTTTTAGTTTCGATGTACATACTTATTTGTTGCTGTAGAAAGAAGGTATTGTTTACTTAACTTAAAAGTACCTTTCAGTGAAAGGTAAATAAAGAAAGATAAGATATTTAACAATTTTATTTTTTATACACTTTTTATTTTTTTTAACAAAATACAATGCAAGAAAAAAGTTCATTGACCATAAAAAACAATTTTGATTAAAAAAATACAATAAACTGTACTTAAACTTGTATACGAGTATTAATTTTTTTAAACGATTATAATTCTAACCCCCATTAACAATAAGTCCTACAGCCTATACCCATGTTCTGTAACTCCCCTGTTGAGAAACTTTTCGAAAAAAAATGTGTGAAATGAAACAGAAATGTCATCAATTAAAAAAAACAGCTGTTTTTCTTTTTTGCCGAATAATCGCTGTAATCGCTAAAGAAAATTTATTGAAAAACAATTAAAAATAAAAAATATTCAAATTGCAAATTGAATATGAACACGGAAAAGTTAAGTAATTTGTTCTCAAGTGACAATTTTACAATTTACAAATTTAGAAAAATATGCGCATGGTGGAATATATGTACATATCTACTATGTATGTACATATGTAAGTATGTATGTCTAAAAACTTAGAACTCGCTAGAAGACAATTTGATGGCATTAACTCTAATGCTAACTCTAAGGAGCAATGGCAAATGCTCAAAAACTCGATAAATATAACAATTTTTTGTAACAATTTATATGTACCACTAACAATCTTCTTTTAGCAAAACAAAGTTTGTAAAAAACACCATCAAAGTCGTACTGTTTTGTATAGCCGACGGTGTATTATTGGCGCCGTTGTTAAAAATGTTTCAATTTTAATTCTGCTTTGTCCGCCGTAAACAATAATTATGATTACCGGTTTCAAACACTGAAATTTCACATCGGCTTAGATACAACTCAAAGCTGACATGACGTAACGACGTACCTAATTCCTTTTGACAGTTTTCGACATGAGTTGCAGACATATTTTTCTTTTCTAAAAAAACGCTGAAATATTTTGTTTCACATCTTTTCGACGCGAGAAGTTTTCACTAAAGTTACTGAACCAAAAAACAATTTGAAACATTTTTTTAATCACCCCTCCCTATCGTGAATAAAAATTACACATGCAATTTGTTCCCTTTTCGCATTTTTCCTATTAAAATTCAATGTTAAAAAAATAAAAGGGAAAAATTTTCATGTGGAATTTTTATTCACGATAGGGGTGAATATGAATTTTTTCATTTGCCAAAAAATGATTATTAAATATAATTTAAGTGCCTAAAATTGCTTTGAAATGTATTTAATACATATAAGAATAAGAAAACTATTTTTTGGAATATTCTCGAAATATTTTTTTAAAACTTTGAATTCATTCATATAAAACAAGAATTCAATATAATAATTATTGTAATCTCACTATTATATATTAAAACAATGAAAGCAGTTATTTGTTATATAAAATTATATAAAATTAAGAGAAATTTTATTCGTAACACAAAAATTTCAATAACTTCTACGGATACTTTTTTTAGACAAGTTTTTCTGAATAATAACTTTCTGATTACTATGAGTAGTTTTCTAATAATAATTAATTTACAATTTAATATACATACATATGTACATATATTTATATATATATATATTGTAACTTAGTTTAAGAAATGAAAATTATTTTTTTCTTTTTTTTTTCTCAAAAAATATGTATAAATGCTACCAAACTATTATAATGTAATGATAATTGTATTATTTTTTACAATTGAATATATTTCTGAAAATATATAAAAGTCAGAAATCGGTTAGAAACTATTCCGTAAATATATATCACTTTCCTCCTTAAAAACAAAACCCGATTCGACTTTAAATATCCAGCAATGCAGTTTTATACTCACTAATCCCACTGCACTCCTAGAAATTAGAAAATGTTTGTCAGATATGCCTCTAAAGACAATATTATGCAAATTAAACTACTACTCTATAGACGTTTCAAGAAATCTGACCAATAGTTTAGAAGTTACATACACATTTACTAACAATTATTTAGTTATTGGCCCCATTGTGCAGTGTTTATGATAAGCAAATGATACAAGTTTCAATAAGCATTTCTAAATTATATACATATTCATCTTAAAAAGAAAAACATAATAATCAATTAATTTTTTCTGCAAAAGTAAAGAGAGTTTGTAAACAATATTTTTAGAGAATTTCACTACTACATATGTATAATTAAGCCAGCCTGATTAAACTATATTATAATGCAATTAATTAATCAGCAATTCTTAGAAACTTTAAAACAGAAAACCCCTTTATGATGTTAACAATATTCTTACAGCAAATAAATTTAAACCTGCACCCAGGAAATTATTTTATTCCATAAACTTTTTAGTTCACTTAAAAACTAAGTTTGTATAGATTTTCCAAAAACTTTTCCTTAATTTCAAAGCAGCGATTTTTTGTTCCTTTTCTACTTGTTGTTGCCCCAGGTTTGGTAAAAAAAAAGGTTTTTGTTTAATGTTTTCCTGGTTCTGGTTAATTTTGTAGGTAGATCTTGTTTTATTGTAGTCAATTTAATTCAACAGGAAATTACATCCGCATAAAAATTAAAACTTTTTTGCCATTTATTATGTGTGTTTTTTTTTATTATTATTTTCATTTATTCGTTGGTTGATCTAGTGCAATTGAGATATTAACCCAACGATAGACGCCTCTTTGTTTGGCTTTGAATTGCAATGGAAATGGAAACGTGGGTTTCAATAGAGTAACTAAAGTGAACAACAGCCAGCGTATCGCAAAAAATGTTTTATTGCAAGTACTCTTTGTTTTTGTTTTTTTTTTCAATACATATAAAAAATATAGTAGAACAACCTTAATAAAGCTGTGTTCACATTGTGTGTATTTGTCATGTGGACTGTCACTTTTTCGCATGTCAAATTTGTACATATAGTCTGAACACCTTCAAACAATATCATGTGTTATTTCTCTGTGTGCAATACATATGACATTTTTGTATTTAGAACGAGTTCTATTTTCAAGTGACAAACCATCTGACATCAGCTGTTTTTTATAACCAAAATTTTGTGGCGGCAAAAATAAATTGAAATTTTAATAAATATAATTTATATCTAATAGTAAAACAAAAATGCAAAAAAAAAAACTACACAAATTTATTATTGAAAATGGAGGGAAAAATTAAAAAGGAGTTAAAAAAAATAAGTACATATGTATGTATGTGACATAACCAACATATGAACATGTAATTTATAAACCGTATGTAAAACACAAATTTTGACATACACATGAAATCACATATGGGTAGAAAAGTGACATTCCACATGACAAATACACATAATGTGAACACAGCTTAAATATGTATGTATGTAATATGATAACTATAAATTTGCTGCTTAAATATGCTAAAAATAGTTTTTTTTTAAGTTAATTCATTCATATTGAAATATGAATGAAGCATTAAAAATTCCGGCTGATTCGGAAGCAGTTTGAAGCACTAAGCTTTTTGCATACCTGCATTATCGCAGTAAAAGTAATGCAGGCTTTCAAAGGTCCTTTTGCAAAAGCTCTAATTACAACTTGCCGTTTCCTTACTACATATTAAAATCTCAATATTTAAAAATTAATATTTTAAAAATATTAAAATCTCAATATTTAAAAAAATTTTTTAAAAATGTAAAATTTATTACATAAACATAAATAAACATAAATAAACTATTTATTTCTATTGTTGATCTCATTTAAAACTAGCTGTGTTAATTTAAATTATTTTCTTTCTCGTTCCGTTTTCGCAAAATGAAATCAATAAATAAACAGACCATCTCTTATCTCAAATAACTTTAAATGTTTGTGTAAATAATTGCCATAATTCTTTATTCTTTTTTTTTTTTCTTTTAAATAGTTTCACACATTTTAATTTGTTTAACAAAAATACGCCACACAATTTTCAAGATTAATAATTAACAGATTCAAACAAGATATGTATGTACGAGTATATAAATGAATCCATAATTGAAGAAGGCTACAACTCGCCTCAGCCATGTGTGTACTGAAAGATATTTTGATTTTTAATGTAAAAACTTTTAATTTTCAAAACGATAAAGTAACATTTAATAGATTTTTTTGTTTTTGTTTTTTTGTTATAAACAATTTCAGTGCCATAAATTTAACAAAAAATTAATTAGTATGGAACAGATGATTTCGGCGGGGAAAAAAGCAAACAATTGATTAAAATTTAACGAAAATTGGAATGTAGCAGATAAATCGAAATCGAATTGTTTTTTCATTGTGTCTGTTTACAGCAAATTTAAGTGATGGTAAATTTACAAGAATTGAATTAATATCTACTGGCAGTTTTCGGTTTAAATAAGGTGTTTTAGTTAATTGCTCTGAAACTTTGATTCAAAACAATTGAAAATCATTGATGTCAGACTAAATCTTTTTATATTTGAAAAATGTCCTTCGTCCTGTTTTTATCTTTATACGAGACTAGCTGTATGTACCCTGCTCGCGTTGCTACGCTACCAATTAAAATAAATTTGACATTACACAAATATATAATTTTCACTGTGCGTCGTTAGATTTTCGAGGTTGCCTTGAACTTGAACCCATCAAGTCTTTATTTTTTTTTTTAAATTTTTGCAAAATCTGCAACATTATTAGATGCTAAAACGATGACCCGTACAAGAAGTGCTTTGATGATCGAAATGGAGTCCTTGCTTTCTATTTGGATTGAAAATCAAGTTGCGCAGAGAATATCATTACGTAAAAAGGTATTTCAGACCAAAAATAAAGAGCTTATTGCTGCAAGGAAATTTATTTTACGTTGAAAAAAAAAAACAATGGGGGCCAATTTTTTATGAAAGAAAGCCGATGACTTAGTATTTTCGTAACCCTAGAACCTATTCTCAATCTTTACATGATTTGCTTTAGAAAATCTTAATTCACTTTGCGTCGTTTCAATTTACGGCATGTTTTCTTGGAATGTAACCTCGACGCAAAGTGAGGTATTGATGTATAGAAGTGGTAGTTTTCTTAACTCACCATAAGTAATCTATTGTAGAGACAAACGCCACTAATTTTCCAACTGTAATCCGGAATGTAATCTAGTAAAATAGCTACAACAATAAATCTAAATAACACAAAAGGTTCGCATACGGTTTTGCAATAACAAGAGATTTTGATTAAATCTTTATTTTAATGAGAAAAAGTGTAAATAAAATACTTTATGTCGAATAGTTATTTTCTAACTCCCATTCTAACAATAACTATAAATGTTGTATTTAAAACGTACGTCTAGTTAACTAAATGAAAGTGTAAAGTCTTGTAAACACGCACTTTTGACATTTGTAATTTTCACACAGTTTTCGTTTTATTTTGCCAATTACTTTAATAACGCGATTGGAATCAAAAGTGTCAAGGTACTGGAGCCTTACGACAGGGTATGTAATAAATTGTTGTAAAAAGTTGTAAAAGATTTAACACAGTGCCTCTCTGTTGGTAGAAATCATATTAACCACAGTCCTTAGATACATATCTACGGATACTTGTGGGTCATTTATATTTTCACTACACAGAAAAAAATAAAAATAAGTTTCAATTAAAATATTTGTGAAATCAATTAAAAATTTAATTGAAATCGGAACTGTAAACAAAATGATAGTATCAATTAAAAAAAAATTGAGATTTAATTGAAAATATTAATATTAGTCAGAATCAATTAAATTTTAATTGAAAATTATTTTAAAATCAATTAAAGGTTTAATTGAAAAAAAAAATGATGTTAGATTTTGCTGCTTTTTTTACTCCAAAATTTCTTTCAAAATGGCGTTTCATAAAATCACTAACATTTTGAATTTAATATTATTATTACTTGTATTGCAACATGCTGCAAATATTTTTTGTGATTATTTACTTTGCCTTGTAACATTAAATAAAAACTGTTGCTGTAGATAATTTTTGTTTAAAATATTTCATTTAATATGCCTGTAAATGATTTATAAACCATTTTGTAATAAACACAATTTTGTTATGTGTGTGTGTATCCAATGAGTAAGATTTATTGCTATCTAAATATTTCTATGTAAAATACAACAAATTTGTTAATGTTTCTTGTTTTAATTTTGTAACAAAAAAGACATACATATGTTTTTATTATTTTTTCAAGAGTTTTGCTTTAAATTAAAATTTATATTTTACAACCTTCCTCAATATGTTTATTAAAAAACATAATTTCATTTAAAAAATTCTGGGAAAACGGAAATATAAACTTGGTCAATGAAGCTAAAAAAAAAAAAAATTGAGGCACAAAAAAATAACAAATCATCATCGTAAAAAAACTAATTTAAAACTAAAACAAATATTGCGTTATAAGAGGCCATTCAAAAACGTTTCAACAAAATTTCGTAATTTTTCCGTCTTTCATTTTATCATATAAAAATGCTACTAAAACTCTTTACTAAAGTAAAGCAAACCAAGGAAAACAAGTTCGAGTGCTATATTCGGCTGTGCGGAATCTTTAATACCCTCCGGTTATAGGACTAGAATATTCTAATTCTGTGTTTTCTATTCAGTATTAGTCCAAATTTTATTAGTATTTTAGTATATTGTTTGAAAGACAATATTACCTGTTGGTCGGAATTCACTAATTTGATTTTATTTTAAATGTTTTGAAATTTTATCTAATTTTGATCATTTATAATTGATGTAATAACCGATTCTTACTGTAATTTACAGAATAATAATCTAGAGTGTAATTTAATAATTTATAAAATTAAAACAACATTTTTCCATATCGTCGCCTAAAATGCCCAAAGACGTAACCCTCGTTATCATAATTTTACAGGAGAAGCAAAAAACATTATAAAATGAAAACTGTTTAATTGAAAATCGCGGTTTCTTTACATCTTGTCTTAATATATTATATGTATGTATATGTGTATAGACGACAAACTTATTTCTGTAAAAATAAATGTGGGTTAAGTCTTTTGTGTTTTATGAATACGTTCAAATGATGTTACGTCTTTCTCCATTTCTTGAATAAAATCGTTAGTTTGGAACGTAGAAACTTAAAATTTTTAGGAGCATTTTATTTTAGCCTTATGTTCCAGATTCAATCAAAAAACGAATTTTGATTTTTTGAGGGTTACGTCTTTGGGCATTTCAGGTGACGATATTCACAACAAGTTAAGAAACAGAGTATAAAATTGAAAATTGATCTCAATAATATTATTTCCAAGAGATTTATGGGTGGCATAGTAGAAGTGGACCAGTTATAGACTGATAACTTCTAAATCCAGTATCCACTAATGTGGGTTCTAAGTATTTGAGGCTTATTTTGGTTGGATTTCATCTCAATAACGTTATTTACAAGAGTTGTATGGTTGTTTAATATGCTCGGAAGTGGACTTAATTCGGGAGCTATTGCCAATTATTGACTGACAGCTACAAAATCCAGTAGCATAATTGCCATATAACCGATATTTGTATGATTTCTGGATTAAAATTACTGATCTATATAAAAGTTAGTTCGATATCGATATTTATTAGACATTTTTGTGGGTTTATTTGTTTTTCGGAAATGGTTCTTATATAGCAGCTATGACCAATAATCGGCCAATAAATCTTCTTAAATTTTGGAACAGTGATTTTTATTCATATGAGGATATTTCACGTTGAATTTCAATGTAGTGACGGTATATTTAAGATATATATTAGTATTAACCTTATATGGGATATATAGTCAAATATGGACCGATATTCTGAAAATCCAGCAGTTTGATTTTGGCATGTATGTAAATGATTCGTGTAAAATTTTGGATTGACACCCTTATTTATAAGAGATTTATGAGTATTAAAGTGATTTTTGAAAGAGGTCTTTATATGGGGCATACGGTTAAAAATAGACCGAAATTCACAAAATTTTGTGGGCTGATTTGTGTATATATGTAAATGATCTGTGCAACGTTTTGAGTCGGTACCGATATTTATACAATATATAGGGATAAATGTCTTATTCAGATGTGGTCCTTGTATGGGAGCTATGACCAATTCTGGGCCGACTACCATAAAATTTAGTACAACAATTTATTTATTTATAAGGATTATTTATGTCAAATTTTAGCAGTTTAATATTATTTACATCAGTTTTATACGTATTTAAGTGAATTTTGAAAGTGGACTTTATATGGGGTTTATAGTCAAACATGGACCGTACTAAAAAAATTTCGTTTTACGATTTTCTTTGGCATCAAACTTATTCCTGCTGAATTTTCTATTGATATTCCAATTTTATAGGCATTTATGTATGATTGAGCAATATTTCGGGAATATATTTGTATGGGGGCTATAAGAAATTATGGACCTATTCTTACTATTTTCCTCACAGTTTCTTCTTTTATCATAAAAACAACGTAGACAAAATTTAATGGTATTATCTGCAATATATTTAAAAATGTAGCAAGAAAAATTTCAAAAATATCAATTTTTATGGAGGTTGCCCTACATTTTGATCCGTAACTCTTTTTCTACTATACCGATTTTGCTGATTTTCAATACCAAACTGCTTAGGAGAACTATAAGCTGTTTTTGTAAACTTTGTTGATTTCGGTTGGGTCCTTTGGACGTAAGAGTGTTTTACACAGACAGACAGGCAGACAGACAGACGGACATGGCACAATCGACTTAGAATTTCGTAAGGACCAAGAATATATATACTTTGTTGGGTCTCAGATGAATATTTCTCAGTGTTACACACGGAATGACAAACTTATATATACCCTCATTCACAACTTATGGTGGTGGAGGGTATAAAAAACATCTATGTATGTATATGCGACAAATGCCACTGACATTATGAGTCGATTTTGGTGTAAACGACTAACAGATGTCTGGCTGTCTGACAGTTGTATTGGTTTGGCTGCATCATTTTGATTTTTTGTTATTTTTTGTATTTCTTTTCTCTAGTATCTTTTGAAATAGAATCACCATTATCATCACCTTACGACATACATTTTTATCTACGAATTTTTGAAACAAAAAAAAAAAAAATAAGAGAAAAAAAGCACAGAAATGATGAATCATCTGCCGCATAGTGCCTTATAATTTGGTGTCAATTAAAGGCAGACTAAAGTCTAGAGCTGCAAATTATAAGAGTAAAAGTAATCGCATAATTTGATACAAAATATTTAAATCTATGATTCTATAGGTAAAAAAAAGTTGCCGTTTTCGTTTATCTTGGATTTTGGAATAGTCGTCTCTACGACTTTATAACTTGATATTTTGCTAATTTATATCAAACTAAATTGTAGGAATCTTAATTATTTATATGGAAAAATTAATACCATTCTATATAAAAACTAAACAATTTTTGTTTCGCCTAGTTGTGGAATAGTTTTTTTTCGACTTTTATAATTTTAATTCATGTCCAGTGTGACCAGATCTTAAAAAGTTAAGCGGCTAAATCAGTTTCAAAATAAGCTAAAATATGCTAAAATATGTTTTAAAATGCAAAAAATGTGCTAAATTTTTTAAAATACTTTTTTGAAATAATTTTTTATAATTTGAGGCACGCATGATTAAAAAATAAACTTTTTATATAAAAAATACAATTTTGAACTCAAGAACAAAACTAATTAAGGTTCTCTTCAGGAGTCTAACCTTAAATACAACTCAGTTTTTAAATAGTTTTTGAGTAATTTTCATGCAATTTTGAAAATATTTCGATTGTTAAAATTGGTGCATTATTTCACTTAGCCTCAATGCAAATGTCCTCCCGAAATAGGGCTTAATTAATCATAAGTACATGTGTGATTTATAAACGTATCCAAATAAATTTTGCCACAAATCACACCTACAATTTTGTGCAGATCGGTCAATAATTAGTCATAGCTCGCATATAATGTTCACTTGCGATCACTTTAACAGGAATAACTCTGTTAACAACCACTTCAACATGCACTATAATTGGTCTTGACTGACTGAATACATTCTAACTTGGTTTTTATAGAGTATATTCCACTAAATATACGTATGACTTCTGAATTAGTACGAGATATGGCAAAACTAAAATATTCATCTATCATCAAAAAGATGATAGGGAGTTTTCATAAAACGCAAGAATGAGTTGACAAACTTGCTTCCAAAATTCTACGGTTGAATTTTGATTTTCCCACTAATATGAAGTTAATTTTTGCCATTTTAGTTAAAGAGTTGTAATTTCATCTGTTAATAGATTTGACATTTAGGAGTATGCATTAAAACAGTGGAGGGCGTTTCTTTTTAAATGCTATACACTCGTGTTTCGCTGTCTGATCTCGCTGCCCATTTTTTTGAGTACACTCAAACCAAAATGTTTAATGAAGAAAGGGAAAATTATTTTTTTTATAGAAAACATGGATGGCGATGCACATCGCATTGTAAGTCAAAAAATATTTAATTATACATTATGTTTATGTACATATATTATTTTATAATTTAATATTATTTGTATACAATATTTTCTTTCGTTATTAATAAGTTTATCATTAAATGAATATTGTTTTTGTTATTATTGTAAAAAGTTATCATAAAAAGTGTTATTAAAAAAAATTCAAATCAAATAAAAATACTAAAATCCAAGAAATGTCTTTAATTTTGGCAACTGAAAAATTATTTGAGTGTACAATTATTGTCGGTCGTTTGTTTTTTGCTGCTTCCAACACTAGCACATATGAGTGAGTATGTGTGTGCCCGACACTGCTTTAAAATGTTTATATAAATTTCCTTTTTTTATTCTCAAGCGCTATTTTAACAGAAAATAAATTAGTATTCTTAAACTTTAAAATGCTAAAAAATGCTAAACATATTATAAAGAAATTATTTAACTGATTGTTCGACCTTTTTATTAATTAAACAATTTTATTTTTCGAAATTAAGGTGAGTTTTTATTTTTATTTTTTCCGATATTTCGCTACACAATGTGTAGCATCTTCAGGGAAACCATAGATAGATAAATTTTGTTATTGTTTCCCTATCTCTATCTATTATTTCCCTGAAGATGCTACACATTGTGTAGCGAAATATCGGAAAAAAAAAAATTAAAAATAAAAACTGACCTTAATCTCGAAAAATAAAATTGTTTAATTATAAAGAAATGCTAAATAAAATGCCAAATGCTAAATGTGAAATGTGAAATTTTTCAGCTAAATCAAAATTAAATAAACAAAATTTAGCCGCAAAAACGCTAAAATGGTCACACTGTTCATGTCAGTTAAAGGGAGACTAATTCTATAGATGTTAATTAAATGAAAGAAAGATGTAATTGTATTATTTTATTACCACGATTTATATCTGCGGTTCTATAGTTGAAACAAAAAGTGGACTTTTCGATTTCCGATTTCCAACAGTCTTCATTTCGACTTCAATTTTCAAAAAACTGAAGCAAAAAACGACTTTTCCACTTCTTTAGTTCGACTTTATTTCGACCAAATAATAAATTTAATAAAATTTATTCGAAATGCATTAGAATTAAATAAATCTTAAAGGAATTAAATCTATACAGAACGTAATCTGATAATAATGAATTCTCAAAAGAGCAAACAAAATAAGATTCTGATACTAAAGAATTAAGCCAATCAATTAATACGCAATGAATTGTTAAGAGATGAAATTTAATTAAGCATTATTGCACAGCTTTGAACCAGTCTTTGCCAAAATGCTTAATATGACAAAATATAGAAGCAATATTCGTTTTGTTAAAACGAACTACTTATTTATAAATCTATTTAAGTTTTAAGCAAACTTTCACATCACTAACACAATAATGAGCAATACAGTCTCTGGCTGACAGTCACTGGTACTTTATGGCTGCTTGGTTGGTTGGTGAAAGGCTTTATTTTAGTCTGATAATAAAATAAAATAAAATGAAATATAATTATTTCCCCCTTTTTAAACACATCCACACACAGAGCAACAATTTCAAGTGCATAAATGCACTAAAAAGATTTCACAGATAAAACTGTTTGGGGATTTGTAAGTAACAAGCCCATTAAGACAATTAAATGTATTAAAACTTTGGTTTCAAATGCAAAATTGTAGCATTTTACTAGAATTGCAAGGAAAAGAAATCATAAAGAATAGTAAAGTAAATAAAGCTCATAGCAAATTTAATTGTCTTTCTAAATGACACAATATAATACAAACTTCTGGGAATATTTATATTTGGGCTACAACCAATAAAAACAGGATAAAATATTTGTATGTAGCAAAGAATTTGTTTTTGAATTGAAAATAACTAAATAGAATAATGAAATTTAAAGCTTATAGATTGATTTTATTATACCCTACACCACCATAGTGAGGGGGGGGGGGTAAATTGGAGTTGTACTGATGTTTGTAACGCCCAGAAATATTGGTCCAACACCCACCTTAAAGTATACCGATCGATTCAGAATCACTTTCGGAGTCGATTTAACGATGTCTGTCCGTCCGTCCTTCCATCTGGCTGGCTGTCCATGTAAAGCTTGTGCGCAGAGTACAGGTCGCAATTTTAAAGATATTTCAATAAAATTTGGTAGGTGATATTTTTTCGGCCCAAGGACGGATGGTATTGAAACTGGTGGAAATCGGTACATTATGTCACCTGGCCCCCATACATATGTCCGATCATAAATGTTTGAATTATGCAAGTATCCAAACAAATTGCATCACAAATGAGTGATAAGTTAAGCCAAATCACATCTACAAATTTTGTGCAGATCGGTCCATAATTAGTCGTAGCTCCCATATAAGTACCACTTTAGAAAATCACTTTAAAGAGCATAAATCTCTCGAAAATGTTGGTATCCAAATAATATTGAACCCAAATATATTTCATATGTATAGAAATAATAAATACAATTTTATTATGATCGGTCCATAATTAGTCTTAGCTCCCATATAAGGCCCACTTTTGTAATTTACTTTATCGATCATAAATTTCTTAAAAATGTTGGTATCCAAATAAAATTTGACACAAATAAGTTTCTTATATATAGAAATAATGACACCTATCTAATTTTAAACCCAAATATTAGTTGTAATCGAAAATAAACGTACTTTTTAATAGTATTATAGTTTCTTAATAAAATAATGTATTAAAACGTCACCAAAGTTGAAAAATTTTTGAAAAATCTACAAAATTTGTGTTTGCTCGACAATAACACCCAAATTTCTCAAATTTTCTTAGATACAATATATATCATTCGAAAGATCTATTAAGAAATTGAAATTGAATCGCATCAATATCAACAAAATTACAGGCTTATAAGTATGCAAAGGTACAAAAACCGGTTTTTAACCGTAAATCCGGATTTTGGAGGTGTCCGGCATATTTCACTATTGGAATCTTGTTTTACTCGACAAGCCCTACAAGAAAAATAATATCCGGTCCAAGGTTTTTTGGACTGTCGCACCGTGTAATATATTCACAGACATTATAACACTAAATTTTTGGATAATCGGTCCACAATAGGTTATATATCCTATATAACGCCTATTTCTGACAAACTGTTCTATACTAAGGGTATAGGTGTAGGGTATAATATGGTCGGGCTTGACCGACTATACTTTCTTATTTGTTTTTGTTTATATCAATTTCCAATTAACGTGCATATATGGCCCAATTGTGAATGCAATGCAGTAAATAGTGAAAATTTTGTAAAACTTCGTTCGTTATTTACAGCTTTTATTGTTCAAAAACTTTTTGATAAAAATGCAATAAAAACTCATTGTAAGTCTAAAAAAGGGTGGTGATAATGTTGCCTTGCAATCGTACATTAAATGGAGACCGACAGACGTGTGTACAACAACAACAACAACAACAAGTGCTTAGAAGACAACTAAATAAATAGTAGATATTATTGAGGTCATTAAGTCTTAATGACCTGTCCGCCCCCTTGTGCAAGTAATTCGAAATTTAATTATTTCTAATAAATACTCGTAAAGTGCAGGCCATAGATCGTACGTCATTAGTTGCACTAATTAGTCTGTCAGATTAATTGTACCAAATTGATAAGTAATTATTTTTGCTGGCTATTTGAAGATACAAAGTTTATAATGCAGTTGTAGACTATTGAAATAAGTGTGATTGATTAAATGTCATCACTTTTTTTTAATGATTAAGTAAGACTGGAAAAATTGCTTTATTCATTACGGAGTAATGGGTTAAAATGTTAAATTTAACTCATTATTTTAACTCAACGAAATCATTGAAGACAACTACTTACCAACAATTCTTAGAATTAAGGATTTAGTAAGTCTTTACTTTGTCAGTCACTAGTCACTAGTTACCTGTAATCACTATAATATTTCATTGATCTTAGGAACTTGCAGAAGCCGTTGCCAGTAAAAACGAATTGTGAAAAATTATTTACTACGGTGCGTTTCATTGCAAATCAGTTAACGGCCGATTTTGTACTTCTAGTTTAATTTTACACTATTCTCACTCAGTGACATTGCTAAGTGGCAAGACATTACATACTTAGCTCTCCTAACCTTACGCATTACTATAAAATGTTCATAACGACTTCCTCGTAATTTGTTAAGTAATACGGATTTGTATGTTGAATAACTCATTTTATTTTTCTATAGATAATATGTATTTAAAATATGTATACATAATATTTTCTCATGTGTAATACATAAGAATTTAAAACACTTTTTTGTTTATAAATGTTTCCCAAATATTTTCAAGTTAGTTTATAAAACAATTTGTTTAAATTTCTTTTAATTAATGTGTTTATAAACAAACTAAATGTTGTTTAAATTAATGGAAACAAATTATTATAAATTATATTTGAAACAATTTGCTACACTTATTTATACCCTAGACCACTATAGTGGGGAGGGTATTTTGGATTTGAGCTGACGTTTGTAACGACCAATAATATCAGCTCAACAACAACCTTAAAGTACGAGTACATACTACATGATCTTTATTCGGCCTAAGGACGGTTGGGATTGAATTTGGTTAAAATCGGTTTATTTTTTTTTTTTAAAGAGAAGTAACACTCAGGCCTATATATGTATAATTGCGTTACTTTCTTTGGAAAGGGAATAGTTGAAGAAGTAAAGGTGGTGAAAGAAGAAAGCTCTGCAATTGCGCATTATGTTTGTTTTTAGTGCAGAATTGCAGCGCCTCTGGTGGTGAGTAGGTGCATTTAATAACCTTTATTTAATTATTTTACTTCGGTGTCGTTTGAATGCAATACCACCGAAGGAGAGCGCTGTGATAAATATTAGTTATGATGGATAGAAAGAAAACTAATAATTATCAGAAACTGATGTTGTTTGAGTGGCAGCGACTGGGAATTGAACCCGGGCTATAAATACCAACTCATGCTTAATTATCAAATGCGCTAACCAATTAAGCTACAGCACCTCACTCCAAGTGACTAAAACCATGTCGCTTGAATGTCGCTATTGTCCTCTTTGAATCTCCTTTGTCTTTTATAGTTGTACAATTAACAACATTTTTAAGCTCTTTTTTGTATTTATTTTGTTTGTGTGGCAAATAATAATGGCATGAATTTTGCTATGATTACGCGTCAAAATATTCGGGTCAGGAACCACGCCACTGAAGGCAGAGCTAGCCAAAACATTAATTTACATGCCATTGACTTTAGATGTTTTTATATACCTATAATTTCAAAGTAATTAGCTATTTGACAAAGCGAGCGCAACATAGATCCCATAGAAATGTCCTCCCGGAATAGGGCTTTATCGGTCATAAATGTTTGATTAATGGGCATATCCAAACAAATTTCAACACAAATAATTTGTGCGCATAGTCTTATCACACCTACAAATTTTGTGCAGATCGGTTCATAATTGACCATAACTACTTATAGACTATAACTCTCTTAAAAATATTTATATCCAAATATTATTCAATACAAATACTCGTATGTTTAATATACGAGTACATACATATACGCAAATCATTCGGTTCAATTTTATGATGATCGGTCCATTATTATATACATATGTAGTTCCCATATAAGGCCCACTGTGAAAATCACTTTAACGATCATAAATGTCCTTAAAAATATGTTGCCATCCAAATAAAATTCAACACAAATAAGTTTAATATATACAGAAATCATGACATCTAATGTCAATGTCTAATGTCAAATCTCTCTCAGCTTGTAAAATCACTTTAACATACATACATACATGTTTAAATCTTTTCAAGTGTTTGTGTATAAAATTTAACACAAAAAATATTTATATGCACAGGAGTCATTTTAGATGATCGGTCCATAATAGGCCATAGCTCCATTACTGAAGAACAGTTTTTACACATATACTGGGTGTAGGGTATTTTATGGTCGGGCTTGTTCGAGTATACTTTGTTAATTGTTTCTGTTAGAAAATCATAAATTTCTTGAGTTAAAGAAACAAATTTAAAAGAATTATTTTCAAGGTCTAGAATCCACAGTCAAATCTAAACAAATTTGAAAAATATTTAGAAAACAAATAAATAAATTATTAGTTTATAATTAGCTAATACTGTGTTTACTGTATCTAAATAGTAAAAATGTTTGTTTGTTTGTTTTGAAACCACTAAAATGTTTCAATATTTTCGTATCGTATTACAAAGTAATGACTCTTCACTGCTTATATCAACATTAGCATTTTAATTCATTGAAATAAAGTAAGAAAAGTAACAAGTTATTAATTGGAGGGACTTAAGGTGAATTCACCCATTCGTTCTTAACAAAAAAATTGTTCGAACAATTTTTTTTTTGTATGATGTTTGACGTCTCTCTTTTTGAGAGAGAGAACATATTTTTTACGAACTTGAATTGGTTTAATTTTATATTTTTTCTTGACAAAAATGAATTGAGTTGCCAATAGGTTGCATTTTTTCATACAAATAACAATGCCTTATGTATTTACATGGCCATCAGCAAAATCAACTTTCTTTTTTCATTCATTTTGAATATCTGTGATTTTGAATACACAATACTTTCAAATAATTTAATATTTGTATTTTGATACTTAAAACCCAAAGCAAAATAAATCAATGGCCGCACTTGTAAAACTAATAGATTTTGTTTACATATGGCAGCTTTGATTTCACAGAAAAATCGTTGAAATGGATGAATCGTGCTGAAAAAAACTGTCAGTATAAAAATTTTTGTTAAAAACAAATGGGTGAATCCATCTTTACAGAAGTCGTTGTAAGTATAAACCACAAGTTGGTTTAGCTAGTAGAAATTACATGGTTACGACATGATTGTGACAACTAATGTTTGTTGAAAACGCCAAATTTTATTTGGTTATATTTCATAATAGTAAAAACCCCAAATGGTGGCTTAAATATAATTTGGCATAATCCGAAACTGTTTGAGCTCGTAACAGTAAAGGATATAAAAAAGAAACACTTGTGTGTTTAAAACAATTTAAAAATACTTTATTGTATTAAGATCACAATTAAATCTTTAAAGTTTACTCATGTTCTATTCATGTTTGCCTCAAGGTGTTTAGTTTGTAGTGAGTGTATTTGGAAGAAATCTTTTAAACGTTTTAGTTTTCTTGTGGTTAATTGTAACAATAGTTTTGTAATAACAAATTGTGGTGATCTTTGCTCCCCGTTTACACATGCGAGTAACAGTTCGTAAAACTCAATACACTCACATTTTTTTACTATATACCTACTCACATTTTTTTTTTCACTTGCAGAGCTACTCGCAGCTACATTTGCATACGAGTGAATGTTTGACACTCTCATGCCAGTAAATGTCAAATAAAGAAATAATGTTGCCATGTATATTTTCCAATGAATAGAAAGTGGATAATATAATATTTAGAATTGAAATTTTAGTTTGTTTTATGAGTGATTGTAAACAAATTTCTTTCAAATAATATTGATAAACAAAATGTTTTAATTTTGGAGAATAAATATCATTAAAATCATAATAATTATTGTTAATGAAAATTTTCCCTCATGAAAAATTTTTAAGTGATCAACTCGGCAATCAAAACAAAAATGGAAGTAAAATTAAATTTAAAAAATATAATAAAATTAATTAATTTATATCGTTCCCATCTTCTTCTGTGGGATATGAGTGATAAAGCATATAGGAGGAACGATTTGAAATGCAAGGCCTTCGAAGCAATTACAAATCAAATGGAGCTGCCGGTAGAAGTTTACGCTTTGACAACAATTTGAAAATGAGTACACGCATGTGTAAACGGGGGGTAAAACGTAAACCTCAAAACATTTGATTAGTCATCTGGAGGAGTACGTTATAATTATGTGAACATTATTTGTTGACATATTATTTCTATTTTTATAAATATTACACCTTATCAGTTTACAAATACAACAACAACAACAAAATATTTTATTTATTATTCATTGTTAGTTAAGGTTTTTTTTTTATTCAAAACAATAAATTGTTTACAATTAAAATTTTGCACAAGAGCTGAGGAAGTTGCCTAAGTTAAGGGCAGGGGTAGGGCAATTAAGGAGGACAATTAAACAATTTTAATAATACTAGGAATGTTATCATAATCGTAACATGTTGATTTAGCTGATTGTGTCACACATGGTGTAACTATACAAGGTGAGTGCAGTAGCTCAGCTGACTGACTTTGTTTACAATTTACTTATGTCAAAAGTAATATGTACTACGTCAAGTGTTTTTGACAGTAGTATATTATTATCATGATGCAACTATACAAGGTGAGTGCAGTAGCACAGCTACAATTTACTTATGTCAAAAGTAATACTTTTTCAACTATTTTTGACAGTAGTATGTACATTATTTTACACAAACATTTGTTGTCGATTTGCACTCATCTTGTATAGTTGCACCATGATTATTATATATAAACAAAAGGCCTTTTGTTGCTGTATTGTGTTGTATTTGTTGCCGATTTGCACTCACCTTGTATAATTACACCATGGTGTCACATATATAAAAAAAACAGTATTGTATATTGAAATTGACAGAGAAATTTGTGGCATTTTTTTTTTTATCAAGTGATAATGAATTGATAATTTGCCTCATAAAATAACAACAAATATTAGCAGTTCGATAAGATAAAAGACAGTTAAATGTTCATGGAAATGAAAGAAATATTCATATTGAAAAGAAAGTATCAAAATATTTCAAAGTGTATGCAAAATTCAAGCCATGATTTCATTTATTTATTATTATTATTATTATTATTATTATATTTTGCTTTGAATAGTTTTACGATAAACTTGAATTTTCTAGCAGTTAAGCAGACATCAGGTTGTTTTATTTTTTTAGCTCTTTATAGTTTAAAACTCACGAATAGTATTAAAAATGTTGTTTATTTAATTTGTAACAAATTCACAATATTTTCAAACTCTTGAAAATTAGTTTTAAACTTGTGAATTTGTTTGGCTTGTCTGCAGCAACTCTCAGACTGATAGTTTAAAATTTATTTAGTTCCAAAGAACTATTTTTCAAGAATTTTTTACTCTTGAAGCAAAATGATAAATTTTGTACAAAAAGTCTTTAAAAGTTGTTTTTGAAGTTTCAAAGAATTTATTTATAAAGTTTTATTACAAGAATTTTTTTTAGTTTTACTCTTGAAAAAAATTATTAAAATTGGATTTTATAAAGAATTTTTTTTTTATTATAGAGCAATTTTTCAAGTATTTTATAAAATTGTTTACTCTTGCAGCAAATCATAAAATGCTGACGTCTATTAGTTTTTATAAATAATTTCATTTCAGATTTTAAAAACAATGTTTCATAATAAATTTTACTTTAAAACTCAACAAATCAATACAATACTTCGTTTTATCCAAAGATATTAATCATCTATAATTTGCATTTTTGAGAAATAAAAATATAATAAAATATATTTTTCATACAATTTCAATGTTTTCCTGCAAAGTTCTCAAAATAATTTTGCATTTTTAAACAAATAAACAAAAATTTCCCCTTCAAATGTATCTAATACCCAAACGCTTTAAATGAAAACTTATTTGTTTATTTCTTTTCATTTTAATTTGCTAAAATGTAAATAGGCCATAAGATTAAAACAAATAACATAAATTAGTTTATTTTTATTTAATATCTGGTTTTCTTAGCAAGACCATGATTTAAAATAAAAAAAAAATGAAAAAATCATGAAATGAAATGAAGTCATCACATCATGCTGTTTACTTGAGTTTGGTTTCTTTACAATCAATTTGAAATAAATATGTACGAATAAATACAAACTGTACCTACTAAAAGATAAAAAACTAATACGTACTTATATTTATGTATGTTCATATCGACAGTTCAATTCCAAACCATGCTATGTCGACTTAGCATGTTTTTAATTTGTTTGCGTTTTTAAATTTAGATTTTTTCAACTTAAATTCTATCAAATTTTGGTTGTGATTGGCTAGTCCAATCAATAGTTATATACAACAAAGTTCTACCTCATATACTTTTTTAGATATCGCCTGTAAACTTTAGGAGCTTTTCCTGCAAAACTCACTTTTTCGACTTAGCATGTTTTGGAATTGAGCTGTCGATATGTACTCATTTGGAAAACATTTATACTCGGACAAAATTTAAAGTTACTTTTTATGAAAAATCTTTAAAAACATAAAAAAGAAAAATAAGTAAGAAAATATCAAGGTCAAGCCCGACCATATAATATCGAGTATATGAGCAATATCAGTTTTCCAAAATTGGCCGCTATATGGAAGCTATGATCTATTATGGGCCGATGACCATACAATTAAGTAGCATGATTTCTGTGCATATACGAATTATTTGCAATTAATTTTATCTCGTTATCGACACTTAAAAAAGATTTATCCATGATAAAGAGATTTTCAGAATAGAGTCTTAGATGAGAGCTATGACCATTTATGGACCGATCGTTACAAAATTTGGTGCAATCGCTTCTTTATTTATGAAACTTATTTGTGTTGAATTTTATTTCGATAACAATAGTTTAAAATGATTTATGGTCGTTAAATTGATTTTCTGTAGTAGGTCTTATATTGGAGCTCAATATGACTAATTATGGACCGATCATCCTCAAATTATGAATGACTTGTGTATATGCGTAAGATATTTTTGTTGAATATTATTTGAATACCAAAATGTTTAAGAGATTTAAGTGATTTTCGCAAGTTGAACTGATTTGGAAACTATGGTCAATTAGGGATCAATTAGCACAAAATTTGTAAGTATGTATGCTAAGTTTTATATTTATGGCGAAATTTGTTTGGATAAATGTATTAATCAAACATTTATGACTGACAAAGTCCAATTTCAGGAGGACGTTTGTATGCGGTCTAGGATAAATAATGGACCGATTTTAACCAACTTGAATATTAATCGTTCTTGACCTAAAAAAAATTCACTTACTTAATTTTATCTAAATATTTTCAAAATTGCGCATAAATTTGTATGAACAGCCCGCCAGACGGACATCGTTAAATCAATTTAGAAGATGATTCTGAGTTGATTGGTATACTTTAAGGCAAGTGTTAGACTATAATTTTTGAGCGTTACAAACATCACTGCAAATCCAATATACCCTCACCATTATGGTGGTGTAGGGTATAATTAAACTCGCATGTTTTAGTTTCTTCTAAATTCTAAGAGTTAAGCTAGATTTACATGATTGAAATTTTCTTCACAATTGCTCTTCAAAATGCTTCAAACTCGTGTAAATAAAAAAATTTCTTCAAAATTTATTTATTTAATAACTATTAATACCTACCTATTAAATAAATAAATTTTAAAGAATTTTTGCTATTTACACGAGTTTGAAGCATTTTGAAGAGCAATTTTGAAGAAAATTTCAATCGTGTAAATCTAGCTTTACTGTAGTCATTACTTTAACAATGACAGTAATGACTTATTTACTAGCTGTCATTGGATAACTTTAAATAATGAGTTAACAATTTATTGATATGTATACTAAAGTGTTATTGTATACATATGTATGTATGTATGTATATGGTATAGAAACGCATTACTTGGTAGATTACTTGTGCCAAAAACTTAAGTATATGTAGGTATATAGTGAATTTCGAGAAAAAAAATTTATCAATATGCCAACAATTGCGATATAAAAATGTTACTAGACTCCAGAAACTAATTTTTTTAACCGGTTTTCATTAAAATTACAGTGATTTATGGACCGAGTTGGATGATTCTTTCAATAATGACAATTCTGTCAGGTTTTATTTAGTTCTACGCGTCATTTGGGATCTTCCTAAATTGAATTTTTCATAGGTTACTGGATTTTACTTATATTTCGGTTCATTATGAAAAATTTTATTCTATTTTCTTCGAGCTTTTGATTTTTATTAAATAATTATAGCAAAATATTTATTTTACACATAGAAAATTTGTTATTTTTAAACATTAAAATAAAATACATAAAATCAAAATATTGAGTTAATTATAAATAAAAATAAAAAAATCTTTTATAAAAAACAAAAAGTGACCTAAAGTTCATTATGAATTTCATTTAAACGGACAGACGGGCATCGTTTGATATGCATAATTCTTTATTTTACAGATTTTACAAATGTATCCAAAAATTAACAAAATTCATTAAAGTTTTCGATCAAAATATACCTACATACATACCTATAGATATGTAAGTATGTATAAGAAAGAAAAGAGAGAAAGTATTGCAACAGTTATTATTTATTAATTATTTCAATTATAAATGGTTTCATTTATATTTTATATACCTACACATGTGCACACACATTTTTTGGGCTCAATGGAGTCTATACAGAGCCTTAAAACTCAAAATTTGTGACATGACGACCTTTAGTCAAAATGTGATTGAAAATTTTATTTTTGAGAAAACAGCGTATTTAATTAAATACACAAGTAAAATATTCTTGGAAATAAGTACATATGTATGTACATACTCGTATGTATATATTTACATACCTTATTTCCGTGACAATTTTGTCTTAATTACAAATGAATTGTGTAGAATTGATTTCGCCAAAAAATACTGCATTAGTAGTTAGTACGTCTTTTGCAAAATTAGCAATAAATAGTTTCACAAGATAAAAATAAATGAAACGAGAAAAAGAGAAATGAATTTTTGTTTACAAAAACTTTAGAATGGAACAAAAACAAAAGCCAGCAGCAGTCAGTCAAACGTTAAGAAAATGAAGAAATACACAAAAACACACACAATAGAACACATGCAAACTTATAAGTAGAACTTTACAGCAACAACAACAACAAAGCATGTATTGTTTTCGTTGTTGTTGTATTTCACGAAAATGACAACGATCACTTTTAATTTTAATGATTACGTGTTATAGTTGTTGTTTCATACATTTATGACATCATCACTTAAGTTTGCACACTTTGGCATATTTTTTTTTAGTTGTTGTTGGTTTTTAGTAGGTATTTTTATTTGACAGTTGATGATGTTGTTTATTTGATTTCCTTTTTGGAGTAACGAGAAAAAAAAAACGCCAAAAACAATTCACTAATAAAAATAACTAATCTTTAAAAGCACATGATTAAAACACGCACATTAACACACACTTTTGAGCACAGCACATAAATTTTATAGGTAATTCATTTTTTTTTGTTTTATTGTAAATTTTGCTTGATTTATTTTAAATTAAAAAAATATCTTTGGCCTTGAAAAAAATTGAGCCATCTGAAAATTTTAAAACAATTTTTGATACCTATAAGCGGCTGTTTTGTATAGCACCCGCATTCAATCTCTCTCTGTTTTGATTTTTGTGCGCAAAACTTTGAACTTGTTGTTTTTATGTTGGAAAAAAACTAGTTTACCTTCATCTAAAAAAAAACACTTATTATTTGTTTGTGATGCAAAAGTTAGTAATAGTTGCTTCAAATAAGCCACTTTTTTGTAATTAATATAATTATTATTTATGTACCTAGTTGTTTTTTGTTTTGAATTTGTAGGTATTTTCTTAATTATTTCTTTGTTATAAATAGGTTTACGTTTTTTTATCTTGCTAACCGTTTACAAAAACTGCTTTTTTTTTTTATCCTTTATGAAACACGCGACTTTCACCGTTGACGTTTAAAAAGCAACTGAATTTCATTTAATTTTACAGCAACAAACATGCAAGCGCTTTATTAGTTTGCTATTTATTCGAATAATATCGTTTCAAGCAGTGTTGCCATTTTAGCACTTTCAGTGCTAGATTTAGCATTTTGTTTCTCAAAAATGCTAAACTCTTTTTAGCGTAATTTGCTTGATAACAAAGTTTTTTCTCTTTTACTCCAAAAAATACTTTTGGAGAAATAAAAAATAACTTTTATTAATATTTCAACTAAATTTCTTTCGGCGTGGTAAGTTAATGAACACGGAAATTTTTGAATTAATATATGAAATGTAATCTATTACAACAAGTCAACAATTGTTATGAACAAAATTAGAAAAAACTATAATTTATATTTGTAACATTTGAAATAAAAAAAAATTGTGTTGTTACATTGAAAAAATTTAGCACTCATTTTTTCTTCTGTAAAACATTTTAGCACTTAGTTTTTCAAGTTTTAGTATATTTTGAAATTCAGTTTCTGGCAACACTTCCAGAATTACTCTCCAACTCGGCTCATTTCTCTCTCACTCTTTCTGTTTTATTGTTTTGTTGTGATGCCAGATCACGCTGTTAAAAGCAATCTTAGGAAATAAAGCTTTTTACCGTTAATTTTTTTAAACAAAATTTCAAATGTTTGTTAAATTTGTATTAGAAATTTTTAACAAAATTATGAAATAAAAAAAGTTCAGAAACTCGACAGGAAAACCATTTTCAAATACAATTTGAATAATTGTTTTCTGTTTGTATTTTTGAATCAGAATGATTAATAACAATCGAAGTAAAATATTATTTCACTGTTTAGAAACTTTTTCTTTTCGAAATAATTAAATTCAATTTCAAATGTTTGTTAAATTTGTATTAGAAATTTTTAGCAAAATTATGAAATAAAAAAAGTTCAGAAACTCGACAGGAAAACCATTTTCAAATACAATTTGAATAATTGTTTTCTGTTTGTATTTTTGAATCAGAATGATTAATAACAATCGAAGTAAAATATTATTTCACTGTTTAGAAACTTTTTCTTTTCGAAATTATTAAGTAATCACCTTCAGGTCTATCACAGATAGACCAATAGAATAATTAGCAAATGATTTCAAAATTTTGTTTTCCCGATTTTAATTTAAAAAAATAATTTAATATATATATATATATATATATATACACATATTATATTCCCCTGATGAAGTCAACAAAGAATTGACGAAACGTTGGGAAAAATTGTAATTAAATGTATTTTTAATTTACAATATAATAATTTAGGCCCAAGTAGCTTATACGGAAATAAATACCAAATTACAAACTAAATTTTATTTTTTTATATTTTAATTTCCACTTTAGATAGGAGTACAATATCAGCAAAAAGTCTATAATCTCCAGAACATATTAAAGCCACTGCATAATGGGTTCATTTTGAAGTAAATTCAAAAATTCTTAATATCAATACTTAGAAATGTACTAAAGAAATTTCGCAAAATTGTTTCCTCCCACTCAAATTCGTCTTATCAATAATTAAGAATATGTACAGTATAAAAACTACAATAAGTAAATTTAGCATTTCATTATAAATTAAACCAGCCAACATGAAACAACTTGGAATGATAAAAACTCTTATAAACATAATTATTGTAATAAAAATCGTTGAAAGTGTGCCCCTGCATAAATGGTACAAGGAAGATAATTTCACACCATTTTTCATAGAAACGGAATTAAAGGTAACAATTTAGAAGAACAAAATTTTAATTAGAATTTAAAACTTTTTCAAACCCTAAAGTACAACTGGTTCGAGGCCTGGAATGAATGCTCTGCTAAAAATATGACCCTAGTGGCGGTTGATACACCAGAAAAAAATAACGCTTTAGTAAAAATATTGAGAACAAAATTTGGTACGTATTGCTTTAAAAGTCTGTACAATGTTTATTGTTTAAATATAATTTTTCTCAGATAAACGTTCTAATATCTGGATTGGAGGCAATGACTTGGGCGTAGATGGTACTTTTGTTTGGTACTCAACGGGCAAGCGTTTTGAATTCACCAATTGGAGCAAAGGAAATCCCGATCATTACAAAAATTTGGAACATTGTGTGCACTATTACGAACAAACAGATTTTGAGTGGAACGATGCGAACTGTAATCAGAAAATGGGTTTTATTTGTGAAGATAATCGGTTTTTACAAGAAATGCGTTATAACTTGGCAGTTAAGAAAAATTTCATTGATCAATTGTTTTTACTTTAAAATTTTATTTTTCAAATAATAGAATAACGTTTCATGCATTTAATAATAAAAAATTATTTTCCAGCAAATAAGAATGTCCACAGGTATAGAAATAATTTGTTATAAGCATTTAATTACCTATAAATTCATTAAAATTTTATCATTTGATTAAAATTTTAAGAATTGTTTTCCGGTGTTGTTACTGCAACAAATCCTTAATGTTTATTAACAATCGAAATAAAAAATTTTAAATTGTTTACTATTTTATGAATAAACGATTTAGGAACATTTTATTTTAGAAATAATTCGGTAACTCGTGTACAATTGGAAATTGTACCCAACGGCCAAACGTTTTGAATTCACCAACTGGAACGAAAATAATCCAGATCATTACTCAAATTTAGAACATTGTGTGCACTATTTCGATTGTACTTAATATGAGTGGAACGATGTGAATTTTGAAAGTGGGCTTTATATGGGGTTTATGGTCAAACATGGACCATACTAATTTAGTTTTGCGATTTTTTTTTTTTTTTGCATGAAACTTAGTCCTGCTGAATTTTGTATTGATATTCCAATTTTATAGGCATATATGTATAATTGAGCAATATATCGGGAAGATATTTGTATGGGGACTATAAGAAATTATGGACCTATTCTTACTATTTTCCTCACAGTTTCTTCTTTTATCATAAAAACAACGTAGACAAAATTTAATGGTATTATCTGTAATATATTTAAAAATGTAGCAAGAAAAATGTTTAAAAATATCAATTTTTATGGAGGTTGCCCTACATTTTGATCCGTAACTCTTTTTCTACTATACCGATTTTGCTGATTTTCAATACCAAACTGCTTAGGAGAACTATAAGCTATTTATGTAAACTTTGTTGATTTCGGTTGTGTCCTTTGGACGTGAGTGTGTTTTATACAGACAGACAGACGGACATGGCTCATGTCCGTATATACTTTGTTGGGTCTCAGATGGGTATTTTTCAGTGTTACACACGGAATGAGAAACTTATATGCATATGCATATGTATGTACCCTCATTCACAACTTATTGTGGTTTTTACTTTGAAATTTTTGTTAACTTGATTTATTTTTTATAAATGTTTTTGTTGTAATTTAAATTAATAAAAAATTAAGATGTGCTTTATGAAATATCACCAAATTGTGCTTTGTGTATTTATTAATGCATAATATTTAATTTTTAAGCATTTTTTTTTCTTTTTTAAACATTTTACGGCTTATCTTTAATTTAGCAAAAAGTAATAGTAAGGCAACTCAATGGAATTTTTACCCTTTCGATTCAGCGTTAATATAATGTACATGAATGTATGTATGTACATGAATGTATGTATGTATGTACTTTTAAAATGTTTATTTTGATGACGACAAGGTTAGGAATGAATAGTTTATATTAAATTTATTTTTATTACGACCGGATTCATTTCTTATGTACATTTAAGCGGTTAATTTTGAAGCTGACTAATGTAAAAAAAACGTATAACGTGACAAACTTTTAAAATTATTTTATTTAGGAATTTACTAAGAACATTTAAAAATTTTTTTTGTCGTTTATCGTTTTAATTAATACAAGTTTATTGTTTAAATAATTTTTCTTAGATAAACGTTATAATATTGGTATTACCAACTTAAAGAATTTGAGTGGAACGATGCGAACTGTAATCAAAAAGTGGGTTTAATTTGTGAAGATAATCCGTTTTTGCAAGAAATGCATAATAAGTTGGCAGTTAAGAAAGATTTAATCGATGAGTTATTTTTAATTTAAAAAGTGGTTCTTCTCAAGTAAAATCATTTCTTTTATAATAATAAAAGTTATATTTAGCAATCACAGGGCATAAGCAAGTCGGGCATTTGATATTTTGGGTTACAAAGTTATTTCTTTATACATATTAAAATTCCTTATAAAACAAATTCTATTTTGAATCCCGTTGTAAATTATTTATTGTGGAGATTTTTATTACCCAAAATGGGTGCTAACAGTGGCAATATTATTGCTTACAAAAGCTTTTGAGCCGAAACCACCACCATTTGTCATTTGCTTTGAGGGAACAAAAAACACCGGCTGTTATTTGTTTTGGTATTTGTTGTTGTGTGTTTGAAAAGCATTTGTTTTTGTTTGTTGCTATAGTGTGTTTGGGGGTCTTTTATTACATACTTCTTTATTGTTAAAATTGTGCTGTAATGATGCTAATTCTTAAAATTTCCGTTATTGTTATTATAGTGTTCTCCGATATATTTAAAACTATGCGCAGAAAAATCACTCTTGGCAGAGTGTTACATCGTGCGCTATTTAACAAGGAAAAGTTTTAAGGTATTATTTTTCTAGAACGCAAAAGTTACACGTTTATCAGTGCTATTGAGGTATACAACTAAGATCCAAGTGTTTATAGCTTTAAATTGATGACGATTTTTTCACTCCAGGATTTTTTCTTTGGGTTTTTTTTACATTAACATGAAGCTTTCAAATAGTATACATATTGCGTCCGAAGTTCTTGCTAGAATGAACAAAAAAGTTATAAAATGGCTTTTTTCAAAATGTAATACAAAAGAAAGCTTAAAGATTCAGGGAAATATTAAAAAAATATAAAATAATAAAAGTCGTTTCATTTTAATATTTTAAAGATACATATAGCAAAACATTAACGAAACAAAAAAAAAGCAATTTACTTGTTTTTTTATTCAGTTTAAGTCTGAATATTCACTCAACCAGTTGGCATCACTTGTATGTATATCAAATTGTATTTTTTATTTGTAATTTCCACTTGTAATAAACGGCGCATTCGTTGTTGTATTCATTATTGTTGTAATTTCATTTTGCATTTAGGACATGTGTCCGACACTGCTAGAACTTGCCGTGTTGTTGTTACCCCTGTTGATTCATTTCACTTAAAGAATTCAACCACTTTTTAACTTGAATCTAGTTACAGTTTTTTTTTTTTATTTTTGTTATTGTCGTATTTAAAAAGCTGCGTCATAATAACGACGTCATTTGCTATTACAAATACAGCGACACCAACAATAATTTGGTTTAGAATTTTTATTGGAACAGGGGTAGAAGAATGGATCGCTTGATGGTTTATTGTGTAGTTGAAAGAACATTTTTTACATAAAAGACGGATGGTGCATAATTTAAATGTAAATGTAAATTTTTAATTGCAGATAGGTATTTTATGTGAGTCTGAATGGTCTCATTTGAAGTGTATTCACTAACTTACTCTCTTCACAATTTAAACAATTCATCAATAAAAGAATACATACTTCATTTAAAAATATTGACGAGCTCCCGCAGCAAAATGTTTCTCTTCACAAAAAGTATAAACAGATTTCAATTAACACCAGCCATTCCACTCGAAATCGCCTTGATCTCATATCAGATCTCATATCTTTATCTTTATTTCTCATACTCCAATTAGTGAATTTACACGTATGTATGGACTACTCCACAATGGACCAGGAGTACTCCAAACATAATCCATTTGTTTGAAAAAAACTAGTCCATTTAACATTACGATGTCGTAGGACTGGACCATATACTTCAGCTTTGCATAACACGGGACTAGTCCCAAAACTACTCCTTGTAACTACATCAAATGTTTTTAAACAACGATTACGATCGTTAAAGCACGAACAATTGTCGTGTAACAAGAAGTTCTGCTTTGAAAATGAAATGGTCCATAGGTGCATTACATAGGACCATGATGTAGTCACTACATTTTAGCTACATTGGAACACATACTCCACAGATTTTTGCAGGGTACGAGTACATACATACTATTTTAAATGAATACATAGTGACTTAATTTTTCACCAAAACTTTCTTTGTCAGATCAGATTTAAAATAAATTTAAATAAAACACAACTAATTTCCCACAGAATTGTAATTTTTTTTCTTTATAATGCAAACAATTGATCAATGAAATGTTTCTTAATTGCAAAATCACGACGAGCTGCTACCACGAAACGATTCTCTTCACATATGTAACCAATTTTCGATTTACATGAGCCATCATTCCACTCGAAATCGGTTTGATCCCATATATGAGCACAGTTCTCCAAGCCTTTGTAATTGTCGGGATTTCCATTACTCCAATTGCTAAAGTCGAATTGTTTGCCAGTAGAGGACCAAATATATCTACCAGTTTCGCCTAAATCGTGACCGCCCAACCATAAATTGGGAGCTTTTGCTGGAAAACAAATGTATAAATATTGTGTGTAGGTACATACAATCTTTTTCCATTAGACAATCCAATCTATCAATATGCCTTATGATTAAGTATCCAACAATATTTTGGAAATGCCATTCAATTACTGAATAACATACAACTTTGCAATATTTAAAACAAAAATTTAAATTATCTGTTATAATTGTATAACTGATAGTTCGAATCATGGTGAAGTAACTCTACAAGGTGATGGCAATAGTACAACAATACAAAAGCAACAGAAACAACATGGTATTTTTGTTTTTGCTTTCATGTTTGTAATGTCAAAAACAACTGGTTATTGTTTACAAATATTTTTGCAGGAAAAATAAATACATACATACAATTTTTTAATTTCAAGATGAAAATAAAAATAATTTATAAATTTGTTAATTTATGAAACATTTAATTTATGGACAATTGTTTTTTCACTTTTTTTTTGTATAACTTGATACGTTTGCTATTTTTTTAACACAACTTGAGTATACATACATGACTAAAAAAAAACAGCTGGCGTTTCAACACCACCTTGTAGAGTTATTTCACCATGGTTCGAATAAATTAAATAAAGTTTTCTTTAGTTTCTTTTAAAAACTTTTTTACAGATTTTTCTTATTGATAAAAATTCCGAAAATCTTACCAAATTTCTTTCTTAGCACAGTGTCTAAAGATTTGTGCTTTTCGATGGTATCGACAGCCACTAAAGACATGTTTCTGGAGGCACATTCATTCCAAGCTTCATGCCAGTTATACTAAAATTATTTGTAAAAGACATTTTTTGTTATAAAAAAGAAACTTTTTTATATTTTGTCACAATTAAATAAACGCCCCTTTATAGAAATAATTATTAAATAAATTAAACAGCCATTAATTAAGTAGATAAATATGTACATACATACATACATACGAGTATTATGATGCTAATTGTTTGCTTTTTTTATTTACATTTTAAATTTGCAAATAAAAATTATTCTATAAATATATTTAATTACTTTATTTTCAGTATTTATGAAAAATGTTGGCAAATCTTCCGACTTGTGCCATTTATCCACCGGTACACTATTCGCAATTTCTATAATTATTGCTAATAACAAAATTCGTTTAAATATTTCCATCACTTTTAATATAGGCAGTACATTTAATAATAAATTAATTTAATACAGTTTCATTGTATTTATAAAATAAAAAATATTTCATAAATTTCAATTTGTCATGTTTTTTTTTTATTATTAATGTCTTGATAAGACAAAAATTAAACTGTGAATCCCTTATGATCTGTATGGTTTTGTTGAATTATCATTTGGTAAAATTGAGTGATTTAACCCCCTGGCCCACGATATCGAACGATAACGTTCGCTTAGATAAGACTTAAGATACAAACTTTTTATCGTATCTATTTTTTACTCAATCAAGTTTGTTTATTCCACAATCAAGTTTGTGTCTTAAGTCTTATCTAAGCGAACGTTATCGTTCGACGTACGTCGAACTACGTTTACACTGTAGTACTGTTGTATTTAATACATACAATTTCTAAACGAGGTGCAAACATTTTTCTAACAAAATATCAATTAGAAATAAAGAAATAATACCTTCATCGATTGTGTAAAGGTACGGTCACACATGGCAAATATTTGACGAAAAAGACGTAACCACTAACTTAAAAATATTAAAATTTTTTTTTATTTATTTCACAAAATTTAGCTTAATAAAAATAAAATAGTTTTATTATACCCTTCACCTTCATGAGGCTTATATAGTTAGCAAAAGTTAAATTGTCAATGCTTTTTCTTACAACGTTGGAACACAAACATTTTAAGTTCACACGATGGTAAGACATTTTCTGAGAATTTTTCGGACAACGTTGTAAGATCTGACAACCGTCTATACAAAGCTTAATAATGATTAATTTAAAATAAATTCTGGTTTCTTTTAAGCAAAAACACAGATTTTCCTTATTGATAAAAATTCTGAAAATCTTACCAAATTTCTTTCTTAGCACAGTGTCTAAAGCTCTGCCCTTTTCGATGGTATCGACAGACACTAAAAACATATTTCTCGAGGCACATTCATACCAAGCTTCTTGCCAGTTATACCTACTAAAATTATTCGTAAATAAAATTTTTGTTATAAAATATAACTTTTTTTATATTTTGTCAGAATTAAATAAACGCCATTTTATAACCAAGAGTACAGTTTAAATTATTTAAGAAAATAAAAGTTCACATTGTTCACTAAACAGGCATAAATTCATATACGAGTATGAAAATATTATTATGTTGCTTGCTCTTGCAAATGTCATGTAACACCAAATAAATTTCTGCTTTAAATAGTGGTTACGTTTATTTCACTAAAAATTTACACAATATTAAACATTTTCAATTACAACCGCACTTTGTTTTTAAATAAAAATTATTCCATAGCTACGAGTATGTACAAGGTGGCGCAAAAGTAATCCTCCTATCAGAAAATGCTATAAATTTTGCATTGGCCCCTAATGTCAGTTCTGTTTTGACATTTGTGTAGTAAACACATGCGAAATACACGTTAATAAACAATGTTACGCTACACTGCTCCAGTACGCGGAATATTGCTGACTATTTATTTGACCAATAATCGGTCGGTGACTTTGGCACAACGTGAATTTCGTCGCAGATTCCCTTGCCGTTCAACGCCTACTGGTGAAACACTGCGACGTTTAGCCGCTCGCCTCGAAGAGACTGCCACAACACGAGATGTAACCCACGAAGAGCCATTACACCCGCTCAAAGTCACTGTATGATGTGCTGTTTTCGCTGGAGAAGTCATCGGACCTTTTTTCTTCGAAGACGTCGCGGGCCAAACGGTTACTGTGAATGGTGAGCGCTACAGAGCAATGATCAACGAGTTCTTTTTGTCGCAACTTGATGAATTGGATTGAAAAACATATGGTTCCAACAGGACGGTGCAACGGTACACACTGCACGTGCCACAACCGATATGCTGAAGGATGCATTTCCCGGGCGCCTAATCTCCCGTTTTGGCGATTTGCACTGGCCAGCAAGATCGCCTGATTTGACCGCTCCAGACTTCTTTTTGTAGGGCTTTTTGAAGTCGCGGGTTTATGTCAACAAGCCTCAGACTCTTGCAGCTCTTAAAGACAATATCCGTCAAGAATGTGAGGACCTATCGCCGGAAGTTTTGGCCAAAGTGAGGGAAAATGCCATAAAAAGGGCTGAAATGACAATCAACTGTGGCAGCGGCCATTTACATGACATCATATTCTCGACTTGGATGTAAAAAAAAATTAAGAGACCAAATAAAAATAATCCACAAGAAGAATCAAAGTTTTTAATTTTTTTTTTTTTAATTACAGCCAAAAAACATCGGAAGTTTACTTTTGCACCACCTTGTACTTGTATGTATTTAATTACTTTATTTTCAGTATTTATAAAAAATGTTGGCAAATCCCCTAATTTTAATTATTGCTAAAAACAAAATTCGTTTTAATATATCCATAACTTTTAATGTAGAGATTACACTTAGTAATAAATAAACTTAGTCCCGGTTTACATTAAGACATTTTTGTCGCTGCGATTCTTGCTTTGTAGGCGAGAGCGGTGAGTCGTATTAAAATATGCATGTACGGCTCACCGCTTTCGCCTACAAAGCAAGAATCGCAGCGACAAAAATTTCATAATGTAAACCGGGACTTAATAAAGATTGATTCATTGTGCTTATAGAATAAAAAATATTTCTCAAATTTGTCTTGATAAGACAAACAATTTTAAATATGTGTAATAACCAGGGAAACCAAAATATGCAAATGCATGTTTTTTTCTGGTGAGTCTAATGGGCACATGGATAATATATTTACACGTTTCAGAACTATTTAAGAATTTTGGCATCGATTTGTTAGTGCATATTTTTGCATATTTTACCCTTAAATGCATATTTTTCCATATATTTGTTTTTAGAGCATATTTATGCCATATTTTTGCGCTTTAGAGCATATTTTACTGTTTAATAGCATATTTTGACTTTATAAAAAACAAATTTTGTGTTTAAAATTCAAAATTGAAAAATAGATGGCTTTTTTTAATATAAAATAAGCACTATTTTAATAATAGCGCCATCTAAATATCAAATTTTAGTTCTAATTCAAACTTAACCGTTCTTTAATATTAAGAGAATGTATTCGATAATTCTATAAAAATTTTGGATCCTAATTTTAACAAATACATGGTTTTGCTCTTCGTTACCGACGCTGCACCATAATATATATGGTTAAGGCAGGTAAAGCTATTATGGTTTTTTATCCCAAGGTTATACAGGTCACATGCATTGCGCATGGTTTTCATCGCTTGTGTGTACGTATAAGGGACTCCTACAAAGACGTAAACAAGGTTATTGCAAATGTGAAAAAGGAATTTTTAAAAGCCCCAAATAGGAAATGATACATTAAAAGAAATGTATCCTGCTCTAGAATCACCACCAGAGCCTGTTGTAACTCGCTGGGGAATATGGCTTTCAGCTGTTAATTATTACGCCAAAAATTTTGAAAAAATTTGTGAAATTATCAATGCTTTAAATGCTGATTTAACGATTTTTATTTGAAAACTTAAGTCAACATTTTGTAATTTATTGCAATAATAACCTTAATTGAAGAAATGACTTTATATTTATATAAAACTAGCTAAAACCCGGTGTGCTTCGCTACCCGTATCGTAATGAAATAAAAAGTTTAGAGTTAAATAAATATAATTATTAAGTTATTAGAACCTACAGTTTCCTTTTAAATGAAATCTTATTACATTATCTTATTATGATTTACAATATACATACAAACAAACAAACACACATTTCAAATGTATACAAATTTTAACATTTACTTAATATCGCATTGGTGTCCTAAATATTAATATTGATAGCTGATATAGCTTTCCCTATATATAATTTGTCATCATATCTATGGGAGGTGTTACGCCCACTATTGATAGTCCGCCTATTCTTGTCCTAAATATTAATATTGATGGTAGAATAACCGTACCATATATCTTATTGTTTACCATATATTTGATTTTTTTTTTAATTATCATCATATGGGAGGTGTCACGCCCTCTATCGCTACTACTCCCATTTTTTCCGCAAATATTTAAACAAACAATGAAATTGCTCATGCAAAATTTGAGTACTATAGCCATTATAGTTTACTAAGTATTTGATTTTTAAAATTAACTTTGTATAGGAGGTACCACGCCCACTTAAAATTTCAAAAAAAAGTAGCCTATAGCTCCTTCCAGACATACAGAAATATACTGTGAAAATTTCAAGCAAATCGGCCGTTTAGCCGTCTATAGATCCCATACATACATACAGACACACAATCACTTTTATATACATACATATATATAGATAGATCTCATCAAAAAATACCTCTCGAGGTCTCTTCATAAATTAAGTTCCTATTGTTTTTATGTTGTATTTATTTTTTGTTATACTTGTTTTAGTTCTTGTTCTTTTTGTTTATTTTATGTTACTTTACCTTTTTAGAAATGAATTGTATTGATTTTTTTAAATAAAAGTATATTTTTTGGTTAAAAATTATGTAAAAGTTTGTTTTTTAAGAGCATATTTTTTAAATTTTTACTGCATATTTAAAGAGCTTAAAACGCTTTTCTTAGAGCATATTTCCGGGTTCCTTGGTAATAACTTTCTATTATTTAAGTGTGAATCCTCTTATGATCTGCATGAGTTTTATTTTTAAGAAATAAATTATAGAAATTTTATTAAACGAAAACATTTAATTCAGGCATAATTTTAATTAATCTTATCTGATATTACGTTTACTTTATAAACGAATACTTGCTGCAAAAATATTATTTCTTAATTAGCTTTATGTTGAAGATACATATTTCAAAACATTCCAATTTTTATTTTTGATAAAAAAAATCAATACGTCCAGTCCATCAACATTTCAATATCAATTTATAAGTAATAATCTTTAAAGCTTCCTGCAGACCGATGGTATTCGTTACGCTTTCTATTAGGAAATTTTTAATAATTATATCTTTATAACAATTCTAATGCTGTTGCTTTCATGGACGATAAACATCTAGTGAATCTGCCGTTTCCTAATTTCTGGTTCTACAAAAGCCAAATTTTTATTTTTAAACAATTAATACCTTTATTAAATGCTGGAAACTCAGTTTATTCCATGTTACAGAATTTAGTCTTCGAATTCTAGATTTATTAATATTTTGATTTAATCCAACCCATTGTGTTTGAAACACATACTAACATCTCAGGACTGTATTTTGCGGATGTCATTATTACACTAGGCGTTAGACAAACGTTTCCTTCTTAACCAGTCCCAAGTACAATTACCTGTTTTTTTCTTTCTTACTTGTTTTTCATGTATCAACTATGAAAAAAAAGAAATGGATTTTGGAATCCTTAAGTGTACAAATATTACAAGAAAATATATAGAAGATTAATTTGAAATGTTGTTTTTCTAGTAGAGAAGGAAAGCCAAGGAATATTTCTTAAAAATCTCAATAAAGAACTAAAATATGTATGTATATGTTAGTTCAGGAATCAAATCAGTCACAAAATATTGTGATTTTAAAATGATACAGAACTCTAACCAGAAAAGTTCTTTTTTTTAAGATTAAAAGCTTAAGCTATGTATAGACGGTCGTCAGATATTACAACGTTGTCAGATCTAGCAATGTGCTAGCAATGTACTGACATTGAAAAATTGTTAGCAAAAGGTAAATTGTCAGTTCAGACGACTGTAAGAAAACTAACTAACACAATTGTCACACAATAAATTTATCTGTCAACCGGAATTTTTTTTTTCCAAAATGTTAAAAATGCACACTTGTTTGTTTATTTATTATTTATTTATGCATTTAGAAATAATTTCTATGACAAAAGTGTTCACACGATTGTTAGATGTCTGACAATATTTTTGTCTTGCAATGTACTGAAAATGCTTTTTCTTACAACGTTGGAAGACAAAAATTGTAAGTTCACACGGTTGCTAGACATTTTCTGAACATTTTTCGGACAACGTTGTAATATCTGACGACCTTCTATACATAGCTTTATAAAATTATTTATAACTCGTTACATTGTTAAAAATTAAAATTCGGCTATATTTGCGATCCGTTTGAATACGAGTATTGAAATATCGCCAAGAGAAAAGAAGTTTAATGTTAATTGAACAATTTTTAGCAGAGTAGGAATTTCAATCACTTTAAATTATTGTTAGAAAATTATATTTCAATTTAAATTTAACGGTTTGTAACGGCTGGTATCAGCAAACAGCATAATTAGCATTTACATTAGTAGAAGTTTCTATTTACAAATATTATTGATAACACGCTGTTATTTACCTAGTTAAGCAGTATAGCAATATTAAGTTTTAACGGCTTTAGATAAACATAATAGAGATGACTTTTCGATTGTCTTCTCTAGATGCCGCCGGAAACTACAAGAAATGGCGCTAGTGTATAAATATAACAAACAGGGCCACTCAAAGCTAGTTTATTGTGAGTCCCCGTTGAGTGAACATCAAAGCGTTTTCAAACTGTAATTTAAGTGTGTGTTAAAGTGTGTTGAATAAATAAAGACTGGTTATATTTTCTTAAAACTACTTGACGCGTTTATTTTGCTATTAAAAGGAATCTGGTTAATTTAAAAGGAAATAAACCACCGTTTTTAAAAGATAAAAACGCAACAATATTTTTAATTTTACCAAATGTTTTGATTCCTATTCAGCATTGCCACAACCAAAAAAAAATTTGTAACCAACATTGAAATAAAAAATAACCAAATTGGAGAAAAATTAACCAAATTTTTTTTATTCATTTATTTATAACAAATTCAAGTTTTAATAGGTTTGTTTAGTGACTAAAAACTTTTACAAATTTGTAAAAATTGTTACAAATATTTTTAAAATTTGTTACAAAAAAGTTCTTTTATATAACAAATACGTTAAAAAATTTCTTCAAAATTTAATTTTAAAACTTGTCATGCTAATTTGATATTTACTAAATAAAATATTCTTACATTTTTTATTATCAATAAAAATAACCAAAATGAAAAAAAAATTACACATTTACACACTGAAAAAAAATTTACCAAATTTGGTTAAAATTAACCAAAACGGCAACACTGTTCCTATTAGAAAAAATTATTTCTAAGAATCAATCATTGGATCAGAATTTAAAACCTTTTATTAGAATCTATTCAAACCAAAATCCACCAATGTCGCATGGAACACCTTCTTTGTGAATACGACCATAAATAAAAAAAAAAAAAAAAATGTCAATTATAATTTCACCATATTTATCTTGTGTGCCTTCAACTTCAAGTGGGTTTGTATGCATCTTACACAAATATTTAAACAGGGAAATTATGCGTTCATTTACAACAACAACAACAAAAAATCGCATCTAGAACATTAATGGAAGAATAAGAACTTAGGTACATACTCGTATAAAGAGTTACATATTAAACCAAAGAAAAAAAAAAGAGAATAAATAAGGGATTTTAGAGGTTTCCTAGCATCGTTAGTGGGAATAAGTTCTTAATCGTTCAAGGCGAAATATTTTCAAATTATAAATTTTGCAAGAAAGAAAATTATTCTTTATGTTCCGAATAAGTTGCTAAAAGTAAAAAAGATTACGTGTCGGCTACTAGAGATTTTGAAGGTCAACTGGCCCTGAATATCTCCACTTCCTGTACTTTTACTAAAATTGTAAACGTCTGTAGAAATTAATTAAATTTTGATTTAGATCGTATATTTTAGAGACCTGCGGATTAAGTCTCTTCAATTAAATTGTTTGTTGTTTGGACTTGCTTACTTTTGTATTTTAAATTGCTTAAGGAAGATATTTAAAAGAGTTCCTTGTTATTTCAGAATTGAGAATTTAGACAATGTTTAAGAATTTTTCCTTCCAATTTAATTATAAATAGTTATTTTTGTTGGAAAAAAAAAACTTTTGTTCAGCTTTTTATGGATTTGAATTCAAGATTTAGGCAAACCCTATTGACTGAGAGCATTTGAAAGCACAGAGAGAGAAAAAGAGAAAGAGAGTGTTAACAAGAAACCAGACTTTCAAGAGCAGCTATTGCTTGGCCAGGCTTAAAAATATTGCAAGACAAAAGTGTGAAATTTCTAAAATCACAAGCAACAGTCGTTAAGAAACCGTCTTGCCAAACATACATATCATCAAATTCTTAAAGCTTATTTCTAAATTGTTATTTTTTTTACATCCGCTAACAGCATCAATATGAAATTCTATTGGCATGTTGTAGTTGCTGTAGCCTCAATATTAATAAAAGAAAATTGTAAGTTTTCATCTTAATAAATCTTGTTCCAGAAAAACTGCAGATACACATATTTTTCTTTAACCATAAAACAAAAATGCTAAAATTGTGTATTAAAATTTTCTTTTGCAGTAAGCGTGCCAGCTATACGTCCTGTAAATAAGGGTGCAATTATCTTTCCAGAAGATAATTGGGATGATTGTTTCCTAGACAAAGAGTCCACACAGCCTGGTGTGTGTAAAAGTGTAGAAGAATGTCCGGAAATATTAAAAAAATGGAACAAGCAGAATATTTACCCCAAAACATGTTATTTTATCAAAACGGAACAATTCGTTTGCTGTCCCATGGCCACAACTAAAGAGGTCACAACCAGCACTAAAAGGCCTAATGCAACCACTAAGAAACCTTTCAATATATTCCACGATATATTTAATACAGAGCCCGCATCGTTCACTAAAAAACCCAATAATACTTTTACCCAAACTCCTACCAAAAGGCCTTCTAATATTTTCCTTGATAATTTGACAACAAATAGTGCAACATCAACCAAAAGGCCCTCCAATATTTTTCTTGATAATTTGAATACACTCGTAGATAAAACCACCACTAAGCGGCCATCCATTAATATACCCGATATTTTTAATACCGAACGGCCATTTAATCTGAAAAGACGCAGTGAAATAGGTGGGCCAATATTATAATATATTTATTTTATAGTTTAAAGTTTTGTATTTTTTAAAAATATTAATTTCATTGTTGAAACTTTTGTGTTTGATTTTTTTTTTTTAACAGGGTGTGATTTACAAAATCAGCGCAAATTCGAAACTAATTCGAATGTTAATGGACAACCTTCTAAATCGAATGAATATCCTTTTATGGTAAGATTAGTAGATGTAAGAAGAATTTAACATTATTTAAACAATAAATGAGAAAAAGGTAAATAAAAGTCATTGAGTCTGCAATGACAAAGTATTTTGGGTAAACAATAAGATTTAATTGTGCGATGGATGATAAACATAAATCTGTATACGAGTATATTTAGGCGACACACTGCGACGTCATTTTATTAAAAAGCTTTTAATTCGTTTGTTTTACGAAACAACTTAAAATGTGTAATGTTTGCAGGGTGCTTTAAAGTGAGCTGTTATTTAAACTTTTACTTTTACTGAAGTCCAAAAATTGGTTTATTTAATATTAAACAATTTTCGGGAATTAAAAAGCTTAAAGTTAAACTGTTGAATAAATACTCCCGAACAATCCATAAAATCATTTCCAATAAACAAATTCTTGAGCATACAAAGGCTTTTATTTGAAGAGAATATATTCATTATTGAATTAATTTATAATGGATCTAATAATTCATAATCCTGTTACGGAATTGTATTGTATCAATTTAAATTTAACGGTTTGTAACGGCTAGTATAAACATACAACATGATTATTAACATTTGCATTAGTGGAAGCTACTATAAACACTGTTGATAACATAGTAATAAGGTATGACAATATTAAGTTTTAACAGCTTCGGTGGAACATAATAGAAAGAAACTTTCTACTCACCCTTATTGTGTAAGGCGTTGGCGTATAAAAAATTTGTCGTTTTACTATGACAATGCAAACTGTCGTTTTACGCCAACGCCTTAACAATAAGAGTGATTATCTTAACTCCGAACCATCCACAGACTACTAGAAATTATGTTAGTATATAAATAGACTAATCGGGCCGCTTCAGTAAATTAATTTATTGTGAGTTATCATTGTTGAGTAAACATTGAAGTGTAATTCCAGCGCGTTCTTAATTTAATCTTAATTTAAGTGTGTAAAGTAAATTGTAAAAGAGTACCTATTAAAAGACAGAAATTTTAATATAATAATTATGTGCATTTGAATAAATAAAGACTTGTTATATTTAGCTTTTATTTTTGGCTTAAGTCGGTTTTAGTGACTTTTTTCAAATCACTATCAAAATTTTATCACTAATAGAATTTTAAATTCTGATTAAAATGAAAAAAAAAATTGGGGCGGTCACGCCTATTTTCGAGTGGACGGGGCTCCAAAGTTTGTAATATATTTAGCTATATCTTGAAAACTATTAAACTGCGAAGCCGGTGTTCTGTATACTATAAAGGAGAAAATACAGGGAGTCTGTAGTATGCGAAGCCGGTGTTCTGTATACCATGGAGGAGAAAATACAGGGAGTCTGTAGCATGCGAAGCCGGTGTTCTGTATACCATGGAGGAGAAAATCTTTCTGTTTTTCTTATTAGAAGTATGTACATGTGTATGTATCTTTGTTCTTCCCCGAAATAAGTAAAGAACCTGCAACCGTTGATTATTATACCCGTCACCTTCATGAGAAGGGTATATATACAGCCATGTCACCGAATTTAATTCCGTTCGGAAGTGGAATTAATTCCGTTTTTGTTTTTATGGAAAAAGTAAAACGAAACATTTTTTCGGAATGAAACCACTTTTAATTTGCTATGTGGGGTAGTTGTTTTAAACATTTCTAGGTTTTATTACGAAAAATTTGTTCGTTTTACTTTTTCTATAGAAGCAAAATTCGGAATTAATTCCACTTCCGAACGGAATTAAACTCTGTGACATGGCTGATAAGTTTGTCATTCCGTTTGTAATTTCCGCAATATAATTTTCCGACCCTATAAAGTACATATATATATTCTGGATCCTTATAGATAGCGGAGTCTATTAAGCCGTCTGTCTGTTGAAATCAATTTTCTGAAGTCCCCAGATATCTTCAGGATCCAAATCTTCAATAATTCTGTCAGACATGCTTTCGAGAAGTTTGCTATTTAAAATCAGCAAAATCGGACCATAAATAACGGAGATATGAGCAAAAATCCGAGACAACCTCTGAAAATTTCATCAAAAAAAAAACTATAAAACACAGTGTTGATATGTGAAGGGTATATAAGATTCGGCATAGCCGAATATAGCACTCTTATGGCCGAATTCACAGTCTTTAGTTAGGCAAAGGCAATGCTTAGTTTGCCATAAGAATACCAAGTAATAGTTAAACAATAGTTAAGTATTTTAGTTTACCAATGGTTAACTAATGACCGAGAATTCGCCCATTACTCGTTTTTAATTATTTTTGAGTGATTGTCTTACATACGAGTATTAAAAATATGTTAATATTTGTTACATAGTCAATCGAAGATGAAGAATTAAAATTAAAAAAAAACTTAATGTAATAAAAATCATATGAATTACTTATTTAATATTCTCTCGATTACTAAAACATCTCGATTTAGTGACCGAGCGACTACTGTCATTCTATTTTGAATTAATTCAAAAATTATGTGAGGAATTAGTTCATTAACAAAGGTTTTATGAAACGAATTGTTGACATTTGTAATTTTGTATTAAAATTTTAGCCAATCAAGCTCAAATTAAGTTAATAAATTCAAAGTTTTAATTCAAATAATTAAATAAAGAGCTGTTGGATGGAAACGTCCAACGTTATTGTTATATCATCGATACATACTATCACAGTTTTTGACTAACAACGATAAATTTCCCGAACTTTTGTGATTTTTTAACTTAAATAAATAAATAATAAACAAATTACCTTAAATACCATCAGGCTGCCTTGGGCTTCAGAGCAAGCGGCGCTAATAAAATCTGGTATCCTTGTGGTGGCGTGTTAGTTTCCGCTAGATATGTGTTGGCAGCAGCCCACTGTGCCGAAATAGGAGGGTAATTATTTTCACATTAAAAAAACACAATAAAATTACTCTTTAAACAACTAAACAAATTGCAGCGAAAATCCTTTATTTGTGCATTTGGGCGGCAGCAATCTTACAGAGTCGGACGTAGGCACCATTAAAATTAGACAGTTCATTACGTATCCCGGCTATAATGCAAGCAGCATCTATAATGATATAGCCTTGGTGGAATTGGAGGTGGAAGTAAAGTAAGTTGCAGCTACATACATACATACATATGTACATATATTTTTTAACAAACAAGCACCTGCACATGTATTCACAAGTAAAGTAATTGAAAAAATAATTTTTTTTTTTTTTACTTTAAAATCATTTACATGGTTTAATACACAGTAACCCTACAGCTTGTTTGTGGTCCTCTCCGGACATACCCATCACTAAACTCACCGGCTTGGGATATGGACACACTCGTTTTGGTGGCATAGGCTCAAATGAACTATTGAAATCTGCTTTAAGTGTCGTTGATAACACAGCGTGTCAACAGTTCTATAAACTCGATGATACATTGCAGACCATGACTATTGTTGATGCCCATCTGTGTGCCGGTGATACAGAACATTTCCGTGAAACTTGCCAGGGTGATTCGGGTGGCCCTTTAATAATGGAACTGGATAAAGTGTCGTATGTTGTGGGTATAACTTCGTATGGCCTCGGTTGTGCCGATCTACCGCCCTCGATTTATACCAGAATTTCGTCATTTATCAATTGGATTGAACCCATTATTTGGCCAGAAATTGATGTGAGATTCAATTAAAAATAAGTGTATCTTGAATTGATAATTGAATAATTTATATGTATTTTATATCGATATCGAAAACGAATGAGTTTTAGAAGTCAATTTTTTCGTAATATTTCTATATTGAAAAACTTTTATCACATAAAATATAAAGATATTGGTGGGCTACTAAAGAGAATCTTAAAACAAACATTTTAAAAATTAGATTATAAATGCATTAAAATGTATTTCCTAAACTGATTCGTTTTCGATATCGATTTCCATCCCATGCCTGTTTATATAATAAAGAAATAAATTTTTCTTTTGGGGAATCTTTATTAATATTTTAAAAAGTTTACACAGATGTTTGTATTTAACTCGGTTATATTTAGAAAGTATTTTTATCTTTGTAGTTTACTAGCAAACTTGATGACATAATAAGAAACCCCAGTCAAATTCCGGCCATTTAAAACGAAGTCAAGTGGAAAATTGTTAGTTAGCCAGCTAACATTTGTTTTATCCAGCTATGAATTCACAGAGCTTTGAAATAATTAATTCAATTTAAGCTTAATTTATAAAAATTTTAATTCAATATAAAAAAGTAACTGCCGTATTCAGAAAAAAATAAAGTAGATTTGAAGTGTTCTTTTGGACAAAATTTTCACACAAAATTTTCTTAAAGTACATTTGAAGTCTACTTGAATTTTTTCTGAATAAGACTGTAAGAGTTTATATTCGGCTGTGCCGAATGTTTAACCATGCCACAGAACTCAAATCCGTTCGAAAGTGGTTTTGATTTCGCAAATTGAGTTTTTAGAAAACGAAAAACGAATTTTTTTTTTCGGAATGAAACCACTTTAGATTTCTAAATTGGAATTGTTATTTTTTATGATTTTACACTGAAAAAAATCATACTACTAATTCATAATACCAATTAAATAATTATTTTTATTGATATTTAAATAAAATGTTACAAATTTCAAAGTTGGTGTCAGCAACAAGAAAACTCTTGTAAAGAAATTACAAACATTAAAAATATTTACACAGCACTGGAATATGGACATATGATATGAGGATTAGGTGCAGCCCTTAACTGCGTTTTGATGTCTTTAATCATTTAACAGCACTTAACTGCGTTTTGATGTCTTTAATCATTTAACAGCAACAGCAACAATTAAAACTCCGGGGATTTTTAAAAAAATTTGTTTACTTTTATTTAAAACTAGCTGACCGTCCCAGCTTCGCTCGGTATTTACTACTGATTTGTATTTCATATAGAATTCAAAATTAAGACACAAAAATTTCAGTAAAAGAAAAAATAACAAAAATTTGTATCAATTTATTGCTTAAAAAGTTTCTTCAAAATTCGATTATTATTATATGCAACAACAATTGAAACAATTATTAATTAAAAAACAAACAAAAATTAATTTTAAAGCTTGATGGTAAACAATGTTTTTTGTTCTTCTATTGGGTTAGAAAATTAATAGTCCCGACTCTCGAGCCCGCAACATACAATTGACCATGGGAAAAACATTGGGATTCTAGATTTAACCCACACACTTTTAAAGATTGTCCTTGAGATTTATTTATCGTCATTGCGAATGCAAGGCGAACTGGAAATCGGACGCGTTTGAAATTAAATTGTAGATCACTTGGATTCATAAGTGAGTTTTGCTAAAATTTTCTCATACTTAAAAAAATGAGAAGTGAAAAGGTGTCAGTTCTTCAAGTTTTTTCAAAAAATGTCTCTTATTAAGAAAAATGAGAAGTGAAAACTTAAAATTTCCGAGTTTTACCAGGAATTTTTTAATTTTTTTTTACAACACATCTCCGGAAAATTTTGAATTGAATAAAAAAAAAATCAGCCAAATCGCTCCAGCCGTTCTCACGTGATGCCATTACATACATACATGGACCATTTAATTTTTATATATGTATGTATGTATATAGATTTATTTTTTAGTTTTTATTACAAAAATCATTGTTTTTTATTTTGGTTTACATAACGTTATAATCGGCCCAATCATGAATAAAAATCCGCGGGAGTTTTTTCCCTTTTTATTTTTATACTCTACTTTCTGAGTCGATTTAACCATGTTCGTCCGTCCGTCTGGCTAGCTGGCTGTCCATGTAAAGCTTGTGCGCAGAGTACAGGTTGCAATTTTGAAGATATTTTCATAAAATTTTGTAAGTGATATTTTTTCGGCCCAAGAACGGATGGGATTGAAACTGGGTTTTACCGATCATAAATGTTTGAATTATGCAATGAACCAAACAAATTGCATCACAAACGAGTAGTAAATGAAGCCAAATCACATCTACAAATTTTGTGCATATCGGTCCATAATTAGTCGTAGCTCCCATATAAGGCCCACTTCCGAAAATCACTTTAAAGAGCATTACTCACTCAAAAATGTTGGTATCCAAATAATATTGAACGCAAATATATTTCATATGTATACATATTAATTATATGTATACAATTTAATTATGATCGGTCTATAATTAGTCGTAGCTCCCATAAATGGCCCACTTCCAAAAATCACTTTAACGATCATAAATTTCTTAAGAATGTTGGTAATGAAATAAAATTCGACATAAATAGTATACAGAAATGATGACACCAAATTTTATAATGGTCGGTCCATAATTAGTCGAAACTCCCATATAAGACCCTCCCCGTAATCAACTTAAACCTCCATAAATCGTTTAAAAGTATTTATATTCACAGAAATCATGACACTAAATTTTTTGATGATCGGTCCATAATTGGTCATATCTCCCATATAGCGCACATTTCTAAAAAACTGTTTTATACATATACTGGGTGTAGGGTATTATATAGTCGGGCTGGACCGACTATACTTTCTTACTTGTTTCACATGCAGTTTTGTCATTTCCAAAAAAAATCGAAAATATGGAATAAATTCTGCTTTTGGTAGAGTAAAAATGCTGCAACGGGTTTTTTTTAAATCTCTCGATTTACAGAACAAGTGCGTAAATTCTCAATTAAGAATTGAAAATTTACTGGGGGGGGGTTATTGTGTAATTCGATTCGAAAAGAAAATCGTTCGAATTTGTATAGTTTTTATATGTATTTCGAAAGCTTTTGCTTTCGAAGCGGAATACACAATAACCCCCTGTTTTAATAAATTTGTTGTGTTCCTGTGCGATTTTCAAAAAAGCATTGAATCACACGATTTTGTACTCAAAAGTAAAACAAATAGCACAGCTCACTTGAGTCCGCTTCACTGGGCCTTTGGTGTTGTCTGAAAAAATAAGATTATGTAAAAGAGATGGATAGAGACAGATGTAGACAAAGAAAAGATGGAGTAGTAGGTCACTTCGAAACAATTTAATGACCAAGTAGGTCGATCCACCATAAAGAGTTTATGTATCCGATCGCGTTAGCCAATTGCACTTTCTAATAAATTAATGAGTTTTAACTTCATATCTGATATTTCAGATAAACTATTAAAGGATCGTTGTCCCAAACACATAATCACATGGGTTCTGCATTTGTAAAATGAAGTGCAAGTAAAATTTTCATTAAAAGTTTGTGTTCTAAATTTTGTGAAAATCATTTAAAAAATAAAATATCATTTTTAGTTTGGTTCAGAATGCCATGAAAATGTATAAGTATGTATGAGGAATTGAACACGAATTCAGTTTCATTTCGTAGTGGAACAATATTTAGATAATTTTAAAGTGACCTAAAGTACCGACTTCATAAATCTATGTTTTCGTTTATAAAAGTTTCGGTTTCAATATACGGTCAAAAAATGGCCGAAAACCGAGTATTGGTATTCAGTCAATTTTTAGACTAATCCGAAATCGAATACTCGGTTGGAGCCTAGAAATTAACCAAAAAATTATATCAGAAATTATAGCCCATTAACGCCCAAATAAAAACCATGAACAATTTTTAAATATCATTTCTAGTGTACTAAAAAAGAAAAAAAAACGGGGAAAAAAATATTCTAAGTTGTGTTTTTAGAGGTGTACATACTAAGTTTAGTTAGTACAATGGACGCTTATGAGTGGTATTTTGCAAAACACTCTCTTTCTAAATACATATAGCGTTTTCAGGGAGGTAACTCTCTATTGCGATGCGAAAGCAAATTCGATGCGTAAGAGTATCAATTTGTACGCTTATCGCATCGCAATAGAGAGTAACCAACCCAGGTACTTTTTACATGACGTTACTCGATTTGAGCACATATCACATCTTAGTTGACTTGGTAATTTTTGAGGGTTGTGGCCATTATTTTCCCTGTCTTCTTCTTCTTCAATTCTAGAAGATGTTTACCTATATTTATTGTGCTTTTTGTTGCTTAGATACGTTCGTGCTATATGTCTGCAAAATCATAATTGATCAACTTGATTATCAGGGTACATTCCTACAGACTGCTTCTTTATCGGACACCATCTTTTAACTTTCCCCATAGGCTCTAAAGTAACGAAATTTGTTCCAATCGTGCAAACATTGTTATCTTTCCATCTAACCATAAGAATTTCGCTTGTCTTATCAAAACTATAATCATATTCAGCTCTAGGCCTATTCTTTCATGAAAGGATATTGTTTAGTACTGTTTTCGAGCAAGGATTCAGTAGCTCTATATCCAAGGCTCTTTAGATTTACAAAAAGATAGTAGGTACATAATTCGAAAAAATATCAAAAAGTAAATAGCATGTTCTTCTGGTTTTGTTGGCGCTTTTGCCGGCAAACTCTTTACAACACGAGTGCCAAGAGGATCAACGGAAGTTTTTCAACAATATGCATACATCAAATGTATAACAATAACCGTCGAAGCTGGTCAACGCCCACAGGTTTACCCATTATAAATTATTTTAATAATGTTAATAACAAGGCGGTAATAAAAAAACAATATGAAAACAGCAAAAACTTCAACTCTAAAGTGCACAGTGCCAAAATAAAAATGTCTTCACCGTACTACTTTATCTTACTTTGAACGCCCACTGTACTAAACTTAGTACAGGATAAAGATAATCTACATTTTTCGCTTAAACCTAGATTAAACTAAAAATTGTGTTTCTCAGTTATTATTTATTTGATATATAATCTAAGTTTAACTGAGCATCATTGGTGAGTTAACCCTAGATATAAAATGTCAAAATACAAACAGCTGAAAAATAAAATAAACAATTCAACAAGTGAAAAGAAATTTACGACATTTTAACAAAAATTAAAAAAAAAAATGGATTATTCTAGTGATGATAAGGATTTATTTAAGTGATTCAAACACATATAATAACTTAAATATGTCAATTGTTAGAAAGATACGAACAATAAGGACACGTCCAAATCATTTCTGCATTTATACCGACGCCGAATTCTTTCAAAGATTTCTCTCAACAAACTAATTTATTTAAAAAAACAAAAATTCTCTAAAAAAAAAACTAAATAATAATTCATTTCTAACAATTGCATAAAAAATTAGGAGGAATGCCATATGTATTTGGACTGAACAGTACGGCAATGCTAACAAAATTGACAGGAGGTAATCCACTACTGAGAAACACAATCAGTAGTTAAATCCCGGCAAAATATATTTGAGGTTTAATATAACAGTGTGTTAAGCTGAGTTTAACTGACAAGTAAAAAACTAGCTCTTAGTATGTTACAGCTCAAAAAATTCTATACGAACTAAACCGTTTTATTTTGATTTAATTAGAATGTGGTGTTATCAAGTAGATAAAATGATTTCCAACACTTTTCAGTCATATAATGTAAAATAAACTAAATAAACACTCGCAATCCAGCAAGAACTAAATCGCTAGTCAAAACGGGGATTTCCCTTACTGTTATTTTTACGATTTATGTACATATGTACTATGATTTACAACAGCTACAAGAACGTTGTATGTACTCTTGTCGACAGGCAAAACACATTGCCAGAACGAAAAACAGCATTATGAAATTTTTACTTCGACTTTAAGTTGTGTAGGTATGTACTATTTATAGTACAGTAGGCGGTAATGGGTTAATAAATTATCAGTAACATATTTGCCAAATTTGAGCAAGGTAACGGGACAAAAGCATTTAAACAATCGACACAAAAAGTCCCGCTCGCTTTCGAAGATGCATACATAACAAGGAGAGTAGAAGTAAAAGACACCTTTATAGAAACCGCCGACAGGAGTGTCAATCGGAACACCCTCTATATAAGGGCCTTCAATTAAATAAAACTACAGATATATATATTTTTTTTTTTTTTTAGTTTTTTTAGGTTTTTAAATTTTTTATAACCCCATATTAATTGTTGCAACAGTACAGGGTGATTTTTTGAAAATTTTATTGATTTTTTTGTATGATTTTTTTGTTTGTTTCTTTTGTTGTTCTTGTTGTTAACGTAGTATATATTTTAAATATTTTTTGTGATTTTTTTCTTTTCTTTAATTCTTCTTTTTAAATATAATTTTTTTTTGTTTGTTTCGTATTTAATAATAATTTTTTTCCGTTTTCCAAACGAAAAAAAATGCACATTTTACACAGTAATTCGAAATAAATTTGAAAAATAAGAGTAAACTAAAGAAAATTACAAAGAGATGAGTAAAAACTTGAATTTGATTTAATTTGATTTGATTTGGGAAAATCACAAAAGAAAAACTAAGAAAAACATTACAATATACATTACGTTTTGTTTTGTTTTGTTTTTGTTTTGTATTAAAACTAATTAATAATAATATTATTTATAATAATTATAGTATAGTATTAATATAATAATTACAAAGATATTGTTGTTGTTTGTTTTTTTTTTTTATTTATTTCTTGTTAAATTTGTTGATTTTGTTTGTTTGTTTGTTTGTTTGTTTGTTTGTTTTATTATTATTATTATTATGCTTATCTTTCTTTTTCTACAACATAGTTTTTGATTTTCAATCTTAAAATGTAGTTTACTTGTGATTTTAAGGTATTTATTTATAAATTACTTCTTAATTCTTGGTTTGCAGTACATATTTTGACAATGATTTATTTATTTGTTTAGTTTTCTTCTATTAGTGTTTATTTAATTTAATTTAATTTGTTTTAATATGTATTTCACTCATGACTTTAAAATTGAATAATAATGATGACACAAAGTGTGAAGATTTGTTCCATTTTGTGTGTGTTTTAAGGAGGCAAAAAGTTGTTGGTGTTTCAGTTCTTAAAACAGAAATATAGTCTTATAGGGACAATTTCATTTCATTTGTTTATTTCGGTAAATTCTTTAAATTTCAATTGAATTTATATCTTTTATAGATGTTTTGTATATTCAATAAATTAAAGCATACTTTTTGTGACAATATTAAAACGCGTCTTTGTTGTGGGAAAAACATGCAATTTATTTCAAACTCTTTTGCAAAAGAGTTTGAAACGTTATCTTCTGGTCAAACAAGGCAGCATAGTGAGGAATGCTTTTTGACACATGTACTAAAGAATAACGCTTAAAAAAGAGAGAAAATATTACATTGCATGTTGAAAAATGAACGTATAACCCATTTTAAAGTTCAAATCAATTGAATTTGTAAAAAAATATTGAATTGATTTAACAATTTTAAAACATGCGAAAAGTTTATCCTGTAAAGACCACATTTCTGAAAGCCGTGTATTACACTGCTTTACAAAATTTTTAATTTAGAAAAATACCAAGAACGCCATAACTCAGCCATTTCTTGTCAGATAGAAATTTGCAGCATATGCCATTTATCCCGATCGGGCTTTTCGGTTGGGCTCCACTAGGGTTTGAGCGCGACCATACACCGAAAACACACAAAAGTACCGTTATCTAAAAACGGTCCTTAGAACAAAAAAAAAAAAAGTACAGCGTTTTTCGTGTTCAAGAGGTCACAATGAATTTATCTCGGCATGTGGCGTTCTTGGTATTTTTTGGCTGTAAACCAGTGTTATTAAAGAAATTTATTTAAACAAGTATTAGAGTGGCTTTAAAAAAACATGAGATTATTTTAAATTATTGCTATTATAGTTCTTTCAAGCTACATAAAAATTCACAATGAGCAAGTTATGGCAGTTTTTTTTTTTAAAAGAAACTACATTTTTGCATGAGAAAATCTTAAAAATGAACAGCAATAGTAAATAATTATTAACAAATGATGGAATTATAAAGTTTCTTTTTTAAAAAGAAACTTGTCACAAGATTCGAATATTCATTTTATACATTTGATTAAGTTTAACTTAAACACAACAAGTGGCAGGAAGGAAACAAAACAGGGTAAAACTAAAAATAAACATAAACGTTTTGTAAAGGAGGAGTGGAGTGGGGTAAAGAAAAGGAAAGGAAAGGGCTCTTAAAAGCATTACGTTTTACTTTTTACAAGTCTTTTTTTAGATTTAAGCATAAACTTTGAATTAACTTTTAAAGTTTTTATTTTGAATAATTATAATAATAACGAAAATAAGTGTTAGTAGTAGTAGTATTATTTACTTTTGTTTTGTTTAAATTAAAATTAAAAATATTAAATAAGTATTTATAAGTATGTATTTATATTTAAATTTATATATATGTATATAGATGTATAGATGTATATGTATGTAGTAAGTATGTATATTAATAGTAATAGTTTAAAGCAAATTTCTTACAAATAATATAGAAAAAACGAAACCGTTGTTATAATAATAAATATTTAGTTATTTCAATTAAATTTAATTCATTTCTTTAAATATTCTCTTGCTGTTTTCTTTTGCTTTAGAACAACGGTTTGGAAATTGGGTAGTTAGGGAAACAGTAAAGGTTTTCCTAAAGAATTTTTAAGTTATTTAAATGTGTAATTCTATAAACCTCATATTAGTTAAACATAATTTAATAATTTATTATTTTAAAATGGCTCTTAGCTTACAAATTTAAAAAGAATTCATTCAATTGCTCTTTATGTTAAATAAAATTATAAAAAATAAAACAATCTCGTTAGCAAAATTATTGTTGATTGACTTATTAAGCAAAACAACTTAACTTCTAAAAGGAAAACATTTCATTTTGAAATATTTTACAAGTTATTACATATAATAAACTAGATTGACTTAATTTGTTTAAGTGTTTAAATGATTCTTAAATCCATCCCTTAACATAAATAAACGTTAGATTAAATTAGATATTAATTTAATTTAATTAAATTAATCATAATGTAAGGCAATTCATTGCAAAAAAAAATTAGAAAAACCTTACTTTAACGCTGTCTACGTTTATACCTATACATACATATTTTCATTTTGTTTTGCTTAATTTTGTTAAATCAAATAAAATTAATTAAATTGTAATATTTTTGTGTAGTTTTGTGTTTTTAATATTAAAGGTTTGCATATGTAGTTGAACTCTTTAACTTTTTTTAACTTTATTAACTTTAGATAAAAAGAAAAAACAAAAAAAAAACGTACCCTTTGAAAAGTTTTAAAAATTAAATTAAAGTCACTTGCTTTCAAACAGGTTTTTTTTTTAATAAAAATTAAAATTAAGAAAAAAAAAAACAAATTAAAAATGCTAGTTATTTATAGTTAAAAGGTGTGGTAACAGGAGCGAGGAGTTGTGGAAATTTAATTAAACAATCAACAGCAATTATAATGTAATGCTAGAAACAAATTATATTTAATTCTTCTTTTTTTTCTCTGCTACAAATCACCTTCGCCTTAAGTAACTTCAATTTAAGTTAGTAATGGACAAAATTATAGCAACACAATTATATTTGAAAAATTAAATTGAAAAATTTTTTTTTTTTCAATTATAATACATTTTAAATATTTACACAATATATAAACAGCAAAATCTTTTCAATTGTGTGTTTCTTATAAACATTATTTTTATGAAATCGTTAAATCATAAACGTAAAAGTTTTAATTAATTAGAAACGATTTCTAAGTAATTGTAAAACAGAAAATATATAAAATTGTATAGAACAGATAATGTGTTTGATATTATAGGCAAATAAACTGTGTGTTTATAAACAATTGCAGGAATGACGTTAATAAAGAAAAATGTTTGTGTTGAAAGTATTATTATTACTACATATTACTAACTTGAACTCAAAGTTTAATAACAAATTGTTTTTTGAATTATTATATTATTTAACATTGAGTGAAACGATTTATTAAAAACTCAAACACGAACACGACTGTATTTAATTACTCGCTTTTTGTTAAAGTCACCTACCTCACCAGTTACCTCAGGCAGTTACATTTCTGTTTGAAGTGTGAACACTACGGAATGACAACAAAATACACAGAGATATTAATTAAAATTTGAATTTAGCATGCATTTATAAACAAAAGCCGCATTTTGTCTTCTGCCTTCGAAAAGAAAAACAAAAATACAAAATGTATTGTTATCTCTCCTATAATATCTCTGTATACTTTGACTACCACTAGTGACTAACTAGTGGTGAGTAAGAGAATCTTTACATTTCAAATCTTTAATTTTGCAATTAAAACCGTAATTTTATTTTAACAAATATTTGAAATTAATTGCATGCTTATTTAAAACGTTTTAAGATTCAGTAATAAAAATGAAAATTGCCTCTAGGAAATTTATTTCAAAATTTCTCAATTATTTAAATATGCAAATATAAAATTTTTAAATATTTTTAACTTAATATCAATATTTTAGTAATTGTTCAAGCTTAAGGTAAAATTTTAATTTCAAGTTAATTTTTTTTTTTATTTTCAATATTTAAGCTTGAACAATTATGTACTAACATATTGATAATAATAAAAAATAAACTATAATAATAAATTTTTAACTTAGAAAAATTATATTTTTTTAATTTTTAAATAATTTTGAAAATAATATTCCGTAACAAGTAAATTTCTAAAATAATTTCGAAAACAAAAAAAAATATGGAATTTTTGTCAAGTTTTGATTTTTTTTTCGTTTTTTGTACAATATTTCAATTAAAATATTTTAAACTTTTATATAAAAAGTTGAAAAATTTTAATTTGTTGAGGATTTTTTTTTAATTTCAATCAAAAATATTTATATAAAATAAAGAAATAATTTCAAATATTGTTCTAATAACTTACAGTCTATTCATAAAAACTTATCAAGGGTTTATAACAGGCTTAGGCTTATAAAGCAAATATCCATACAAAATTTGCTTTATCAGCCTGTTATAAACCTTTGATAAGTTTTATGAATAAGGGGGTAATTGTATATAGGTAAATTTAGCAACGTTTGATTAAGCGTTATAATTAGAAGAAGTGTTTATTTTTCTAATAACACTGTGAAAATGAAAAAAAACAATTACTTTTTATGCATTCAAAAGCACATTTAAGTATAAAAAAAAGTTTTTGAAAGATTTGTTTGGAAATGTCTTTTTTTTAACTTGCCTGACTTTCAGTTTTTACAGGAAATCGTCAACGTACTCAATATTTCAATATACATATTTAGTTTTTTTTTTCTAATTAATTCTGTGAAAAATCTGTAAATCTGACTAGTTCTCAAACAGACTAAATATTTATGAAAATGTATCAAAATCTTTCTTTTAATTTATATCTAATAAATATTGTTAGAACAAAAGCTATAAAAAAAAATAATCTCAAATATCAATCGAACAGTTTTGAAAACTGTTATAAAACTGTACCCTAACTGTACTGTATATATGTATATTCGACAACCGGAAATCTATTTTCATAGTACATATATTTAAAAGAGTGGTAAATATTATTTTAAAATTAATAAGAAGCATTGTTTAAAATAACAAAAATGTTTTAATTTTTTGCACTAAAACTAAAACATTTAGTATATCAAACATTTAGTTTTAGTTTTTATACCTACTATACACATCAAAACACTCATCTGTTTAGATCTTGCATATTTACTTACTAAAGGTAGAACTGTTTAAATAGCGAATTAGTTTTAACACAATAAATCACTGTTTGATATACTATTTTGTTGTTGTATAAGTTTTACTACGTTTAATAAAGGTACGGTCACACATGGCAAATATTTACTCAAAAAAGCTTAACAACTTGTTTTAGCACAGATTTGTTTGACCTTGTTTACTCGTACAAGAGTTTTGCAAGATTAAACAGCATCAAATAAAATAAAACTTAATATTTGTTGTGTAAATAAACGAAGTTTTTCTTTTTATAAATAAACAAGTGATTACGTCTTTTTCAGCAAACATTTGCCAAGTGTGACCGTACCTTAAGATGGTTTACTATTAAGGCCGCGTTTTCACTATGTCATTTTTGTTGTCAAATTGTCCAAATTGTTGGCAATTTTTTAAAAACGGGTTGTCATATGGCATCATCTATGTTTGCAATCATGATTGCAATCATGAAAATCATGATATGACAACACGTTTTCATACAATTGTTAACAATTTGGACAATTAGACAACAAAAATGACATAGTGAAAACCAAGCATACGACATAATTCCGCTATAGTTCGAATACGTTTATTTTAATATTCGAAATGAATATCTCAAAACATAATATAAATACGGCCAAGGAAAGTTATATTTTATTTAGCATTTCGTTGTCTTGTTCAGCACCGGCTTTAACAACTTTTCATGGTTTTTTGTTTTTTGTTTTTTAATTTATAGAGATTTGCACATGATCTTTTGTGATAACTTTGGATTCAGTAAAAATATTTGGTAATAAATTGGTAATAGACAATGTCTTCCGAAATATAAGGAAACATGTTAAATGTCAACTTTGCAAAACTTGCAAGTAGTTCCATATTTAGTTTGAATTTCTTGCTTCAGATGTAGGAAAAGGAATTGGAACAAACATATAAATAAATATTTAAGACAAACAATTAATATAACGAATAGAAATATTGGAAATCTAAGCAAGCTGAAGTATAATTTTCGTATTCAATCTACAATTGGTACAAATTCTAACATTTTAATAAATGCATTTTCACTTTACGATTGTGTATGCTGTTGTTGTGAATGTGCGAAAGTTCGCATTTTTTCCAGGTTTAAAAAACGGCAAAGTTCCTTTCAATAATTAAAATTCAATAAATTTTGTTCAACGACAAAAAAAAAAATATACAAATTTTAACAAACATTTATTTATGAATTATAATCGAATTTGAAATCATGTTAGAGTGAATTTCAAAAAAAAATAAGATTGTTTAAAATGTTGCAAATGAATTAAGAAATTTACCAAAGCCAAATAAACTGAAACATTCATTAACTGCGTTAGTAAAAACAAAGCGCTATAATTTTGTCCATATCCACTTAATTATACGACTAAGATTACAAATAGCTTTCAAAACTAAAGATGCACAACATAAAATATGTAGTTTGTTTTTTATGGCATTTGAGAAAAATCGAAAGTAAATCTAAATAAGATGATGATATTTACAAATTAAATAATTGAAAAATATTTAAAAGCTGCAAAGAGTTCACATTGTCAGCAAAAACATCATCTAAACAAAGTGAATGTGAATTTTAAAAAGAAATATGTATGCAAGTGTATGTGTATGTACATATTTTAATAAATTTGGAAAACATATTTGAAAATATGTTGCCGCTCTAATTTCATTATCAACAACAATAGATGAATATGTTGGGGGGGAGGGGGTATCATCTTCTTTCTATGATATTGCAAAGTGCTCAATACAATTTACAGACTACACATGGCTTGTTATACACATGGCTTGTTTGGTTTAATTAATATTCCTACAACGAGAGTAATTACTTCTTAGATTTACTATTTAGTTAAGTATTATTAATTAATATTATTATTCTTATTTAGTTAATATGTTTAGAGGCCTATATGTATGTTTGTATGTAGGTATGTACCTGTTTGTATCTATGTATGATGTAAGTATGTATGTATTTATGTATATGCATATGTATATTTTTAAGTGTTTGCATATTATTTTTTTTTTTGCTTTAGCTAACAACGACTTCAATTATACTTTATATTTCTTTAGTTATTATTATTATTAGTAATATTCATTTTGCCTACCATTCGTTGTTGTATTCTATAAATGTGTGTAGTATGTTATGGTTTTGTTTGTGATATTTTTTTTTTTGTTCCTTTAAATTTAAACTGTTAGCTATGATGATGATAACATGATGTTGTAGCTACTTCTGCTGCTGTAGCGTAGGTTTATGACGATCTTGATGGTGAGGAATAGGAAAAGGGGGGGATGGAGCGTTAGATAAGAAGTGAGTACCTTTTTTTTACTTTTCTTTTCTTTCTTTTTTGGTTAATTGGGTTTTAAAGTTATAAGTGAAGCTAATAACATATTGCTTATCATACTAAGAGTAGATTTCTAGAGAGTTAGACAGAGAGTTATAGATTGATTGATGTTTTTGTTTTAAGGTTTTCTTCCTTTCGTTATTTTGTCTCAGTTGCTGTTTGCTTTTTGTTTCATTCCATACAATTTCGATTTCTAAATGCTGTAAGTTTTGTTGGTTGGTTTTGTTAAATATTTATATATATAATTTGCGTTTTTTTGTTTGTTTGTTGGTTGGTTAAAAAAAATTACATACTTTACTTCCATTTATTCGATTTGGTGGCTTTTTTGGTTTTCTTCTTCTCATTGTTTTCCTTATAAGAACGATTTGGCGGTCGATCTAATGTTAGAGCATGAAAAGAAACAGATAAAAGAAACGTAGGTGTAAAAAAGTGTTAAATATAAGTGTCAAAAACTATATTCAAATGGTTAAAATTAGAAACTTTCAATTTGTTATAACAAATATTTATTTGCACTAAAAACAATTTTTTTGCTTAAACATTTCATTTTTAATTGTTTCGAAATTTGCTCGCACACTAACTAAAACCGAATTTTTTACCTAATACGAATCAGAAACTGTATACTCTGTAAAACACTAGGAAATTTTTAAAATTCTAAACTTTCGCTCCTATTTTTTAAGAAAAATCTATTTTGTTAAAATTTTCGAACTTAATTTCGAATTTTTTTTTATAAACAATAGTAAAAAATGTTAAATTCTTAATTGTAACATTCGTTGTCGTAAAAAGAAAAAGACACTCATAATAAGACTGAATATTTATACATTTTCGGGAAAATCATTAATTAATTATATTTAGGGAGAATATAATAAAAGTAGAGAAATTCAAACGATTTTCTTTTCGAATCGAAATACACAACCACTCCGTTTGATCTACTGTCCGAATGTTCGAACTTAAATACGAAATTTTGTTTATGATCGGAAAACCTTTACATATAAAAATTACGAAAATTCGAACTTAATTGTAAAATTGCACAATATAATAATTCTTTAACTACACACCTGCTTTCATATTTGAAGCCGATACCGATGATGAAGAAGCTGAATTTGAAGGACGTGATTCAGATTCGGAACCCGATTTCGACGATGAATCGGATCCATTTGAGGCTACTGATGACTCCGATGAAATGGAAATAATCGATATTGATGAGGAAGCGGATGTTAGAATACCATGTGTGGTCGTCGTCGCCGTCGAACCACCCAAACTCGATGTACTTGTGGAGGCGTTATGTTGACGCGGCAAAGTAGCCGAATGCTGTTGCTGCTGTTGTTGGAGACGTTGCTGCCGCACTTGTTGTTGTTGCTGCAAACGTTGCTGATTGCTGTAACGGGGTTTCGAGCTGGTAACATAATTTGGATTAGAGGCGGCATATTGCTGATACTGCTGTTGCATTGGAGGTGGTACATAGAACTGTTGACGATAATAATGAGTTTTATTTGAAGATGACTGTTGTTGTTGTTGCTGCTGCTGTTGTTGTTGCTGCTGTTGTTGGATTGCTTGCTGCCTGGGAGGTGAGGGTGAAAGTAGATGTTTATTTGCAGATGAGGCCGTTTGAAAGTCAGCTGATGATGATCTTGGCGATGGTGATAGTGACGCTGCTGTTGTTATTGTTAATGCCACAGCTGATGTTTCTGCTGTTGTTGTGTATGTGGTACAGGAAGATGTAACAATTGTTGTAGTTGTTGTAATGATAATTTCATTAAGCGAATGCGTGGATGTGGATTTAGTTGTTGTTGTTGTGGGTGATGTTATTGTTGCTGTTGATGTTTGTGTTTGTGTGGTAGTTATTATTGTTGACGATGATAGTTGTGGCGATGATGTTGATAATGATATAAAACTATTTGTTTGTGTGGGTGTTTGTGGTTGTGTGTATTGTTGTTGTGGTGGTAGTTGTTTTAGAGGCTGCGGGGTTTGTTGCTGCAACGGCAACGTTTTCAGCGCATTGATATTGCCAGCATGCATTGTGAACTGTGTTCCGGCTGCTGCTACTTGCATTTGTACCAATTGCTGCTGATGTTGCTGCTGTTGTTGTTGCTGCACCAAACCGGCAACTATTCATCATGTATCCATCCGGGCATTTGTGTGAATATTCGCGGATGTTGTTTGTGTCATTGGAACACCACCGCTGCCCAACACAATGTGTGTGGCAGACCCTGTTGCCGGTGACGTTGAGTCGGCATCACAATCTTTGCTGTCCTCCGAATCATCTCCCGATGAAGTGCTACCACGTCTATGACACATTGAATTCAAGGCGGCAACATGATGTTGCTGCTGCTGTTGTTGCTGCTGCTGGTGATGATAGAGGTGTGGTATTATATGAATTTGTTGCTGTTGGCCGGTTAAAGCACCAGCTGGTAGCATAGTGGAAGGCAATAATTGTATCTGCATGTACTTGGTGGTATTCCCCACCACGTTCGGTGTACCTGGGCCACCTAACGCCGAGACTGGTGAGTGGCGTGTAACGACAAGATGCTCAGAATGTTCTCGTATCCATTCACGATAATCTATAACATCATCGGTGATACGTATAATGCGTCCTAGCGATATAAAATAAATTTTTTTCATTTCATTTAAACCATGTAATTTAAATTAGCTAAACTTACCCAGTATTGAACGCTCATTACAGTCGTTGGCCCAATCATTTAGAGGACTCACAGCCTGTGATAGCATTAGATAGGCATATTCGAAGGCCTGCTTTACTTGTAAGGCGCCGTACGAACTGCGACCAATATCATTGCCGGGCGTTAGCGGGTCCTCTATGCACAGCAGTGACGGCCGATGACCATCGATCATATCACGTTGTAAGTCTTCTTTGGGTATGTAGCGACCTCCGTTCTTTATGGAAATGCCAATTTTCATGTAGTTGAACTTGCGGCCGTACAATTCGAAAAACTCCAAGAGTAGAACACCCAAATTATCAGTCTCGGCGTGAATTTGACGTGGATGCAGCTGGAGAAAGCTAATGCACATGAGTATCAATGAATAGGAAGAAATGCCACCAGTAAAAACTTCATTTAGATCACGTTGAAGTAAAAACTGTTTTAACACTAGCACCAGTTTGGCAAGCAATGGAAACTCTTGCTTGTATTTTTTTATCAGCTCGGCCGATTGGACACCAGACTGCATGTTGAAGGAGATATCAACCTTAACTTGAGTCTCACGATCAGTTAGTTTTATAATGGGCACAGAGGCCTTGTCCAGAACACGCACCGAATGGGGTTCAGCTATGCCACGGGCGATCAGTTCAGTTTCAAGAGTTCTCAATGGCATTTTATCCCAAAGACCTTAGAAGATGTAGAAATACGGAATGTATAAATATATATGTATTACAATTTTCTAAGAGTAAACAAGATATTATTAATATTTACCTAATACCACTAGATCAATGTCAGAAGTAGGCAGGAATAATCCAGTACGGAAGGAACCAAAAATCTCAACCAAAGCCGAGGGCCAGATAGAATGGACCACGGCTTCAATGCGATGTACCACCTCGTTGCGTATGGCATGTTCGGTGGGTGTGGGCAGTACATAATTGTAGAATTGCTCAATCTCCTGATGGAGACCTAAAACGCCGCGACAGTAGTTGAAATCTGGTACACGCCAGGGACAGCCCTTGTATTTCGAAATCAGTTTGTCCATATGTTTGTTAAAGTTGTATGTACTGGCCTTGTTGTCGACAATGCGACCAATTTTCCTGCGTGAGGGATTGTAATAGCTTGGACGTTCGTGCGAAGGCATTTTACCAGTCAAAGTCGTCGACGTACTATTTGTGCCGTCTCCTCCGCAAAGTGTTGTGTTATTGGCAGATGTATGTGAATCGTTATTTGTATTGGTCGTAGTGGTTGAATCAAGGGAATTATTGCTGGATGTATTGCCGCTGGAATTGTTGCCGTTATTGTTATTGTTATGATTGTTGTTGCGTATGCTCCCAAATTGTTGCAATAGCAATTGTATGGAATCGCGATCTCTAGCTGTTAGATTAGCACCGTTATTGAATTTATTACCACCACCTTGTAATTGTTGTAGCTGCAGTTGTTGATTCTGTTGCTCCAGCAATTGGCTCATTTCATGCGCATTGGTTTCCCAAATTTTACACCATGTGAGTAAAGCTGGACCCTCCTGTTCCTCTTGAAACCAACCAACAAAAGGATCCATTCAAAATGTTTTCGTACAAAAACAAACAAGACCCCAAAACGAACTGGCAATCAGTTATTCACTTTTTGCAGTTGGTGTCACTTGCCTTTATCCAAAAGATTATGTTTTTTTTATTATTATTTTATTTTGCGTGGATGGCTTTCCTTTACCTGGAAATTACTCTTTAGGACGTTTGTCCTTAGGACGTCTGTTTTTTATAAATATTCAAAATTCTTCGAGTAATATTTTAAATTCTCAAGAGTTGTTTTTGTTATTATCTAAACCACAATCTATGGAATAACAATGATGTTGAAAAAAAGGAGCAACTTTTTATTATTCACTCTCTTTTATTTGAACTTGAATCCTAAAAAATAAATAAGAACTTATTAAGTTGTAGTCAAAATTAGTAATACATATTTAATTATTTGTTATATGTATATAAAAAAAAGTTGGAATCTGCCTTAAAGTTTCTAATGCGACCTAGTGCACCTAACAAATCCCAAAGCTGATGTAAAAGTAAAAACACGCTCACGTCCGAAATATACAATCAAGATATTAAAATCAGAAAAATTGGTTCACTATGAAAAATGTTATTAAAGAAAATGGAAGAATGGAAGAAATATACATATGCTTTGAAACTCCTCATTGAGGGTACACAAACCTGTCACTAAGACATTACAAGTCCTAATTTTAAACTGTTTCTTTATCTCAGTACAAGTGAACGAGTGTCGAATTGTACTAGCCACCAAAAAAAATAATTATCACGAGACTTTTGATGAGAGCAAATGTAACAGAAACAGGTAGGTGCACTTCTAACAATAACACAAATAATAAAGCTAGATTTACACGATTGAAATTTTCTTCAAAATTGCTCTTCAATAACTATTAAATAAATAAATTTTGAAGAATTTCTGCTGTTTACACGAGTTTGAAGCATTTTGAAGAGCAATTTTGAAGAAAATTTCAATCGTGTAAATCTAGCTTAAGATATTACACAAAAGATTAAACAAAACTACATCAAGAACAACAATAATAACAATAAAGGAAAATGTAGCCTAGAGATTATTGGAGTTAATTATGAAGAAAATAAAAATTAATTCACCAAATTCAAACCAAAAAATATTGCGATAGTAACAAGCATGAGATTAACTTATGAGTAAGTATTTATTCGAAGTTGTATGAATATAAAAAAATATGTTAATGAAAAAAACCCGATCCAATTTTAAATGCATACATTTATACTAAACACTTCGCCCAAATGTATTCTTCTTTATACTTAGTAATTATTAAGGCCGGAAAAGAGGTAGTATGGTTAAAAAACAAATAGTTTAACTATTTCTAAATAAATAAGAGAAATATAAATAAATTTACATATCTACACATTTCGCATAATTTGTGTATTGTTTTTAAAATAATTTAAGTTTGTTGGATATAGTGCGATCTTTTGTCTAAACACATGAGAGAAGAGACTTGTGAATATTTAGTTTTGCATTAAGAAATTACTTTTTATTAAACCCACTAAAAAATAAATGTGCTAAATGATATGATATATTTTTAAGAATAATAATTTATTTAAATAATATCTAATGAGCAAGGTTTTTAGGTTTGAAAGAAACATTTTTTCGTTTATAGGTAGATAGGTATGTACATACATTTTTTTATTAAAAAAATACCTACAATGATTTTATTAAAAGAAATCAGTTTTGTTAAAAATAAACTACAATACCTGTTTACTTTTAACAAAACTGATGAATGATGTTTTCTTAGTCAGGATTTTAATGCTAAGTGCCGAAGGGTTTATAAAGTATTATTGATCTTGATTCTTATAAAGTTCTTGGCATATTTAGAAGTGTCCGCAAGTCTGTCTGTTCAAAATAAACGCCAGGAAGTTATTACCGTTCTTAGCAGTTTGATATTGAAAATCAGTGAAATCGATTAAAAAAAAACGTTTTTCTTTAGCTTTTTTGTTGTTTGGTTTCAAACAGTTTAAGAAGGATCGATAATATATACCAGTTCCTAAGACAATTGGAGCCACGCTTCTTGACGACCCGAGTCTCCGAAGAAAAGAATTCTCAGTGGAAATGTGGCATAATTTAGGAATACATACTGTTATATTTAAGAATCTAAGGAATGTACCTATAAACATTTACAATTTATTTCTTTAGAAATCAGCAGAATGATATTAACTTTAAACTAAGTCCAAATTGTTTTCCAGTGCTAGCTAAATACACAAAAAACGTTTTTAAATTTTCTATAAAAAAAAGTTTTCCAACTAGGTATTTAGAGATTTCAAATACAATTTACTTTAAAATAAACGTATTAAGCTAAATAATCTACAAATTTAAAAGAAACGGAACTAAAATGTATTATTGGCAAGATGCACGATACCTTTTAACAATTGTGCGGAAGTAGACTTCTTATAATTAGAAAATAAATAAACAAGTGCTAATTTTATAAAGAAATAAAATAAATATAAATATAACGATTACATTAGACAAATACCTACATATATGCACTTGAAAGCAAGCTATTCTAAAAATATTTTTGGAAATTATGTTTAGTCAAATTTGACTTACATACACGTAAATACATAATGCACATTCAAATATTTTACTATCATTACGTTTTGTTATGAAGCACTAACGTTTCGGGAATTCCTCTACAAACAAATGTCAAATAATTGTATTTATAAAGTTATGCATAAAAATCATGTAAACACAATTAGGAATCAAAAACGTAGTGGGTATTCATTCATGAACCGATTAATTTCATAATGAAAATATGTATATGTACTAATATGTACATATATATGTACATACATAAATACATAAAAAAATAGCAGCTTATAGTTTTGAAAACCGAACAATTTGCATTTTATTAATACATTCAACAATTGCCAATCAATAATTAACATTATAATGGTAAAAATTGAAATTTTAATTGAAGCCAAATAATTATAACAAAAAAATTTTCCTAAAACCACAATCACAGGTAAATTAAAAAAGAAAATACAATTATTGAAAGCCAACTTACTTTTTTTCTCTCTGTGTATAATTTATGAATTTCAGACCATAAATAGACAATATTATTGAACACTGGAGTTTTCGTCAGTAAACTTAAAAAAAAAACAATTATGAAAGTGTTCTTTTTAAGGCAGAGTGAGTGTCAGACTAACAACCAAAAAACAATATAAAAAAACGAACGAACAAACTTATTATCCTTGAATAAATTGTCTCGAAATGTTAAATATAAAATTAATCATCCAAATGGTCCTAATGTTTTTGTTCTAAACTATATCTGGTTAACGTTATATAGATATTTTTATATATGTAACTATATTCTTTTTGTTGTTATTTATTTCAGCATTTACAATAATTGCTACACTTCTAAGGCCATTTCATATATAAAAAAATTGCAACTTGTTTGATGAAATTCTGCCTTTAGATACTTTATCTTCGCACAGTCTGTCTGTCTCTCTGTTTTTCTATGTGTAACACACTACTTTTTTTATTGCTCTGCTTGTTATTTTATTATTACTTGCAATTTTTATATTTTATTATATGTAGGTATGCACATATTTTTTATTTTATTCGAGTTAATATTCCTTGAAAAAGTCTTTTCAGTCAGTAGTAATAATAGTTTTGCTATTTTGTTCATTAGCTTTTGAAATTAGCTTATTCTTCTTTGATTTTTTTGAAATACTATTGAAAAATTTTACTACTACGCCATGTATCAAGAATTAACAGAAATACGAAAAAATAACACATACAGTCTCATACACAAAAACTTTCAGGCGAAAAATATTAAAAGAAACTGTTTTAAAGTGTGTAAAATGTATTAAGGCAGACCCGACATAATTGGTTATCACGAAGAATATTTGCAATTTGCTGCGACAAAAATTGCACAAATTTCAGGAATCATTAGGGGAAACACAAAACTGCAAGTCTTTTGATCTTGTTTCACTTATATCGTTAATATTTTTCACTTGGGAATTATCCACTTCTTTTTTTTTTTTTGATTATAAATTTTGCCTCATTACGAAAAGTTAATAATTTTTTTTCTTCTAACTACTGCTCGTGTATTTTTTTGCTTTCCTTTTTAGATTTAATTTGACATAAAATGGAAATGTCAATGCTATAATATAAATGTCAATTATTTACGTTTCTTATTAGAGATTACCAAGTAGTCGTGGTGAATTTACTTTCTTCTATATTCCAACTTCTCGTTGCGTTTTTTCTTCTCTCTCTTTTTTTCTTTTATCACACTTTTGCACACTGTCCTTAGAATTTTTTTTGTAAAATTTTTATTTCACAAATTCTCAAGTAAATTTGATGTATAGAAAGTTACTCATAAGCGCCATCTTTTTATTGTGGACTTTTGTGCTAATTTGTTATAAATTGAATAACTTTTTTGTTTTAATTTCAGGGAAAAATCAAGAAAACACTCCTGGTAAAACCACGCTAACCAAAGTATAGTAACGAATAGGTATAATGTAGTAAAGTAATCAGTACTGTTCACGAGGCTGCCAAGCTTTTGAGAAATACTTTAAACATTAAAAGATTTTCTTGGGAAAGAGATTTGTGGTGCAAATCTGTATTATAAATTATAATGGTTAATACAAATTTTCTATTTCCTTATCAAAACGTTATAAATTTTGAATAATAACTTTAAATTAAATTATTTTATAAAAAAAAATCTCAAATTGTACTTACAATAAAGTATTAAGTTTGTTTTAGAAAATATGCAAACGTATATACATACATACATATAAGTATATGTACCTATAAGAAAACTAAAAATTTTAAATCAATGTTATTTATTGACATACATATTAGTAACAAAAAGTGAGCTAAAAAGCTCAAAAGTTATATTTTTTTAGTAAATATTTTTTCTAAACACATATACAAAAACTTACTTCTCAAACCAAACTTTGCCAAAACCATCAAATACATATATGTATTTGAAAAGAGCTGGCAAATATTTTAAATTATATACAATGTCTTTTGGCTGCTAGTTTTATAATTGTATAGTTATAAATATCTTAGATCAATCAGCGAATAGTTTTATAGTTTTGAATATATATATTCAGATTTTTATAATATTTTACGATGCTTAAAAAGTCTAATTTTAAATGAGAAGTTTTTTATGACAGCGTACTTATGTAGAAGCGTATATTGTTGTGATATCTATTTTGTTTTTTAAATTGTTCTTAAATAAAATGAATTTATTCAATAGTTATGTTAAATAGCATCATTCAGTCTAGTTTTAACTTTTATCTTAATATTCATCTATTTTTTCTTATTCGTGACACTATTTATTAAATTTTATTTGTATTGGCTGTTTGAAAAACATCGCAATAATGAAGAAAATATGTTCATATATTCATATTTAAAATATAAATTAACCAATTTTAGAACCTCCCGGTCTTATGGTGTTAAATTCATCTAATGTTCGTTCACAATAGCATGTATACAAACTGTCAAATACTTCGTAACAAAGAGTTACCATTCACAATCGCACAGTAAACCTTCGTAAAGCGTTTGTTCGGTCGGGCTCGCCTAGAAAATTTGTTTCGGTCAAATAAATCAGAAAAAAGTGAAAAATAATTAATAAAAATTAACAAAAAGTGCACCAAATCGTAATTAATTTAACGCACAACCGATAAAATATGAGATTTACAGAAAAACCTAAACAAATTCAGCAGAATTTTATCAAGAAAAACTCGGAAAAATTTTTTACTCTTTTTTTTTTTCTTAATGCATGTTTTCGCAGCGGGATGCTTCTAAAGAGGAGAAAATATAAGCTCATTTAAAAACAAATACGTAAGAAAGAGAAGGATCTATATGAAATCGACTGAAATAGTGATTGTGGTTAAAGAAAAAATGTAACGATGTAAGAAATACACACAAAAAGTTTAGTTTTTTTTTTTTTTTTATCAAACAAAAAAGAGAAATGTTTTAATTGAATAAATAAAAAAAATTGAGTTAAGAAAAAAAATTATATACAAATTTATTACTGTATATAAGAAGTAAAAAGCTAAAATGTTTAAGGAGAAATTTAGAAATAAATGTGAAAAAGTGTATGAAAACTGATTGAAGAGGAAAATTTACATCAACAATTTTATTCGCTCTTGTTCTTTGTGGTTTCTATTCTAAGTTTTCTTTTATTTTCATCTATACGATTATATAGTGAGTGAGTGACTGACAGAGTGAGTGTGTGTTTGTGTATGCGTACGTGAGTTGTACATACGGCTTTGGCATAATTTTGCAAAAGGTTCAAATCAAAAAGAAAATACAAAAGTTCGTTTCTGAATACGTGTGGATGTGTTAGTGCTGTATGAGAAAAGGAAGTCGAAAAAGGAACACGTCCTTTGCACTCCTGATTTCATGATTTGTGTGGATGTTTTTATATAAACTTTTATTTTTTACTCTTCATTATTATAACATTTTCTCTATTCCCACGTTTAACTTCCGATTGTAAAACGTACATTAAAACAGAACGAATAAAACATAATAATAAAATATTCATTAATAAAAATAAAACGTGCAAAAGAAAATAGTAAAAAAAATAATAAAAAATAAAGCGTTAAAGAATTGTTAAGACAACAAAAAAAGTTTTTTAAGTAGAATTACTTTTAGCTTGTTCTTGTTTTTCTCTTTTGGTTTTTTACATACTCGTTTTGCTGTTGTTTAGTTATGTAGTTGCGGTTAATAAACTTCTTGCAATGTTTTTTTTTCTTTTGCATCTACACGTTCTGTTGTTTATTTTATTATTTGTATCTTCTCCACAGTTGTTGTTTTTTTATGATTTTTCTTTGAGTGAACTTTGTAATTATTTTGTTGTTTTCTTTTCTCTTCATTTTTTTTTTTTTGAAAATATTGTCGTAACTGTTACGTTTATGCGATTTTTTTAATTTAATTTCTGAATGGGGAAGTATAGCCTAATTGTTTTCACTTTCATATTTATAAAATTATTTAATATGTATGTGTAAAATTATTAATTTATTAAAACAGAATACAATTACAATTCTTTAAATGATGTAAATAGAAATATTTATACCTACCCAATAATTTAACGTACCATTTAATTCAGAATAAGCGGCATTGGTGTCTTATAACAAGATGCACATTGGAAAAAAGCTCCATTTCAATATCTAGTGTGATGTAACGACTACGTTTTTCCATCGACAAGTTTTGTTCTGAGTCTGACATTATTTCTCTTTCTATTTTGTTCGGGACCAAGTAATTCATTTTTGAGAAATATGTACATTTAAACATAATAATAAGATTGTAATGAATTATTGCAAAAATTGTTTTCAAACATTATTTGATGTAATCATTTTTTGTAGGTACTTATTCTCGAAATAAAATGAATTAACCGCATTTGTGAGTGACGTTATTCATTATTATGGTAAATTAAAACATACCCTGATTCTAAGAACGGTTAAAGTTTAATTTTCTTGAAATTCTTAATTATCTGACCAAATTGTAAATGAATTATTAGTTGTTATGGCAAATAATGGCTTTGAAACTTTTTAATAAGACGAAAAAGGTTTTAATATGAATAATAATGACTACTTGTGATATCAAATATTTAAGCTGATAAAGCAAACAAAAAATTGCGTGGTCCTGTCGAGTTCTGTTTAAAAGCAAAACACTGTAACAATACATATGTATGTAAAATTTAAAACTAAAAAATTACAGTCCAGTTGAAACAAACTACATACCTACTTATAATCTACTAAAAATTCCAATTAGGAGCACGTCCCTCATTTAATTTTTTTTAGTTAAACTGTTCTTTTTCAATATTGCATCTTTAAACAAAAGGTAAAACAAATTTGCATAGAATTGTATCTGGATTTGTGTGTGTGTATGCGTGTGTGAGTTTATTTAATACATGTATTAAAAACAATTAGTTTCTACAGACGAAAGAAATGGCAACTCTAACACCGGGCTTTTTGATGTTTTTGTATATTTTCTATTATTCCTATTATGATTAGAATAGTATACACCACACATGACAGAGAAACAGCAGAAAACTAACAAACAAAATATTGATTATTCTCATCTCTAGCACATGTTAGAAAGAGACAAGTCTACAACATGCAACACAGCTATGTCAATAATAAAAGAGAAATGCAAAAACCACTATTAAAAAATAAATGGAAGAGACAAAATAAAAGAAGATGAGAAAAAATATAAAATTTTCGTATGTGTTTGTGTGCAAGTGTGTGTTTAACAAAAAGGAAAAAAATACTCTGAAAAGATGTGAGAAAAATGTTGTAATGGAAAATTATACACATATTTTCAGCAATGAAAGAAACGAAATGAAAAAATACAAAATTTACAAGAAAATATCAAAGAAAAAATAATTACAATTAAATATAGAATTCAATTAATTAATTGAACAAGAAAAAAGTATGTGTGTAAAATATCTGTGTGCAAATCAAATCACTTCAGTAAAAAAAAATGAAGTGTTTGTAAAAAGATGATTGAAAAAGTTAATATTTTATTATAGAAATGTATTGAAATATACAAGAAAAAAGTCACAAGGTTTTTTCTGAGCCACGAATAATAGAGTAAAAAGTTTATTTTTAATAGCATTGATAATATTTATTTAAAATTAATAATTTATATTGTTTATTTTGTCAACAGAATAAAAGTTAAGTGGAAAAGTAATGAAAAAATCAATAGAATTTAATAAAACATTAAAAAAAGTTGTGTGAGTGTGTGAAAGAATTGAAAAGTAAAAAAAGAGTACATAGTGTGAAAGACAACAGTAGCAGCAGCAACAACAACAATATCATCATAAAAATTAGCAACAACTACACTACAGCAACAAAAACACTAACAATAACAACAGCAACAACAAAGGCAGCAGCAGAAAAATACAACAATAACGACGAGGACGAAGACGGAACATCCATCGATTTTTTACCGTATTTTCAAGTGGAGTTTTGTACGTGTGTAGCGAAAACTAACTACACAAACACAAAAAATAATAACAAATACAACAAAAAGAAAAACTTTGTCTACTTGAGATTGTCTACTTCCTCATTTCCTACCGACAGTTTGCCTGACTCTTAGTTCAGCACAACACGGCTCATCTTAGCAGATTAGAGTAGAGCACAGCTCTTCTCACCTCATCATTGTAATTGGGCGACCCCCTTATCGTCTGTTGTCCTTAGTTAGTTTCTTTTTTAAATTCCCCATCATACATATTGATATTTTCTATCATAAACTGGGTCTAAGATCTGTGGCCTAACATGTTGGCCTGTTTCAAGAGCAATAAATTACTTTAAATCTTTCGCGTTAAAGTTCCCGCGATGGATAGTAGCAGCAACATACAGGATCAAAAGCCACCTGGGTCCAATCATTTGCAACAAAGTAATAATGTCTGCCTTCCGCCGCAATTGTCATCAAATAATAATGGTGGCATTGGATTGCCAGGTGGCGGAGGAGGCAACAACATCGGAATTGGGGTTGTTGGAGGAGGAGGGACTGGTATGTTAGGACCAACTGGTAGTGGTGATCAACTACATTTACCGCCTCCCTCACCACAATTGGCTCTAAATTCGATGCATAACAGCAATAATGCTAGTAATCTTGGCGGAGGATTGGTGTGTGGGGGATTAACAACACCCAACCAATCCCATACATTGGCTGGATCTGTTGGCGGTGGGGGTATTAGTAGTCTAGTTAATTCTCTTAGTAGTAGTCCGGCAATGACGGCGGGAAATTTTTATAGCAATAATGCGACAATGCAGTCTACACAGCAACCGGCTACACTTGGTCCAAGTAACAGCGATTTTGATTCTGATACCGAACTCTCAATAGTGGCAGCCGCTCAAGCTGCCGCTGCTGCAGCGGCAGCAGCCACAAATGGTTATACTTCCAATTTGAGCAACATCAGCAACAATTCCAATAATCTTGCATCGAATAACAACTCGTCGGCTTCCTTAAATGCTAAACAACAACGCCAACAGAAACGTAGACGTGAACGGGCGCAACGTCTACAAGCTGAACGTGATAATCGCAGTGCGACTAACACGCCAAATAATCTAAACAGCAACAATAACCCGCTAATCACTAACACAGCGCCGATTACTAACACCCCAACTCCAAATAATAATTCCCAAAATCCTCAGTATAATATCAATAATAGTACCAACAACAATAATAACAGCAACAATATAACGACAGCAACAACAACCATTACCGGCAACCATCTCTATCAAGCCAGTAGTGCCAATAGCATGGGCGAAGACAGCAACAATTCAAGCGGCATTTTTACTACAAGTTCCAGTAGTAGTAGCACAAACAATAATGCTCTACTACCACCTACCGACAGTATTGCATCATTACTTTTAAATCCACCCCACTCACCCGACTGCCATTCCGGTCTGATGGCAAGTCCTAGCGACAGTGAGGGTGAATCATTAGATGAAGATCTCCTATCGACATCGTCGTCCTCAACTCTACTACTGCCGCGTGATAAACCACCGCCACGTCCTCCACCACCGGTTCGAAGGAAATTACCAAGGTCACCGGTGTTGGAGGAGGAAATCATCGATGGTTTTGCTATATTGGAATTTAAAACATATGAAGACTTAGAGGTGAGTAAAGTGTTTCCAAAAGAACACTAAATTTTTTTAATGATATGTTTATGCAAGTACAAGTTCTATTTGGGGCGGTTTATTTAAAAGTTTTCAGAAAGCTCCTTGCAATGGCCGAGTTTAATAGATATTTTAATAAATCACATTAGGAGTAATGTTTACACATGTAGGTATATAAATATATGGTACATAAAGAAATAACAAATTTATATTTACTAGAATTTTCATATACAGCTACGTGCAACAAATTAAGGACAATTAGTCAATTTAACTCTTACTCCTATAAAGTAACTGCATATTGTATCAAATTAATTATTATTTATGAATCTGTGAGTCATATTTTCAAATAAGATTGATATGAGTCGTGCATATAATAAAGGACATACCACAAATTTTACAAAAAAAAAGTATTTATTTAACAATTAATCAATATAAGTTCTCAATCGGGTTGAGATCAGGACTGCATGAAGGCCAGTCAAGAACAGTAACCAAATTGTTAAAAAACGATCGCATATGCTTCAGATCATTATCTTGTTGAAATATCCATGTCACTGGCATGTTCTCATTAGCATACGGCATCATTGTATCGTTTAGAATTCTTGCTAACTGAAACTTATCCATACTTTGCTCAGTTTTGTTCAGCGAGCCACCACCACGTGACGTGACATATTTTTTCCATCTGGATTTCGAGGCTCTTCTTTCGGGTACCTTCAGACAATAATTTCTTCATTCATGAAATTCTTCCAAACAGTCCAACTTCTGCCAATCGACGCTTTACTGTACCTATAGACGCTTGTGTTTGAATTTGGCTAAAGACTGCAATCTAAATCTCATTTGCTGATTTATGCAACATTTTTTCGACTAGCGCACAATCAGCGCATATTCTTTTTTTGCGGGCCACCTTTTCTGTAGTAGAATGATTTCTGAAATATTTCGCCGCTTGGAAAACCAATGTTTTTGAGACATTCAAGGTTATTGCAGTTTCCCGATAAGTGTTTCGAGTACTGACATCACAGGATTTGCTTTTACCCATGTTAAGCAAGTACATATTAAGAACTTTTCATATCGTGAAAAACACTCTGTGCAATCATAATTAATTTAATCTAACTTTTAAAAATTATCTTAATTTGAAAATGTTAATAAATTTATCACTGTCGTTAATTCAGTGCACGATTAATTTATTTCACAAATTATAAAAAACCAGAAAGACAAAAAAAAATTTAAAAATAAGTTGTTAATTTAAGCGTTTTTTTTAAATAAATTTTACCTTCAACATAACGATTTAAGTATTGAATACTACTGTCCTTAATTAGTTACACGCAGCTGTGCATAAGTTTTTTTTTCAAAGAAGGGGTTTTTAATTTGTTACATCTCAGCAGTTTTTATAGCGATAAAATGCAGCTGAGTATTGCACTTTAGGAATAACACGTAGGAAATAATTAAAAATTGGGTATAAAAACAAAAAAATAAAATAATATTATTTATTAAATTGAGCATAAATCGTAAAAATTCTTATTTTTCTTTTGCCTTGAAAAGTGAAAACTCTTTCATAAAAATAAATTAGGACATTGTTAAAAATTTTTTAATTTTTTTTCTGTTTAGTCTAGCATCGAAAAAATTACAATGTAAAAACTTAATTTTTCTTTGAAATGTTACCGAAATTTATATTGGTACAATATTATATATGTAAAATGATTCAATAAAACCCAAGTTCAATGAAGATGAAAGTTAACATTCCTGTGTTATCTTTGAATCTTTCTATGTCAATTTTTTTAAATTAAATTTTGTAAATTTATATTTACGAGTAGAATGGCAACATTCTAAACAAGAGTTCAGTAACAATAATGGATCACTGTCAAAAACTTGCAACGCAGTATGTTGTAATAATTGTCTTTAATTTTGGAAACATTGTAGGTATTTTGTAGTACGTAAGTATATACAATGGGCATTAGATAGCGGTGTCCGACTGTATGTTGAAATCAGCTTTACGAAGAGCTCTAAACAACTTACAAACATGAATTTTAGAAAATTATATAAGACGTAGGTCTGAGCATATTGAAAATCAAACTTTAAGAGGTCAAGTTAAAAATATAAAAAAATATTTTTAAAATATGTTAAATTTTAGAGTAGAAATTCATGGCAAACATTTTGCAGAACATAAGCTAAATGAAACCTTTAGATGGGTATATAAGATTTGTTTACTCTTACAAGTGTTTCGTAATTTATTCTATTTAGTGGTTACTTTTTTTGTAAAATATTTGCCATGTGTGTCCGTGCATTTGTTTTAAAAATTATAAAAATAAGTATATTTCTTTATGTACTTAATTTAATACATATAATTAATTGCTATTCACAATTTCTGCAGTGACCCTTGTAAATGTTTCTTATCTTAAGTTTACTATCATTTGTTGTTTATTTAGAAAAACGATTACAATTATTACACCTGCACCTCCTACTAATTAGCAGTTTTATTGTTTGTTTAGAAACTTATTATTTATTTAGAAATTAAAATCTAAGTACTTTTTCAATGATTATTTCAAAAAGAATCAAAATTTAATAGCCAAGAGTGCCACTCTTAAGTTTATACTACAAATATATTTAATTGTACAGATATTTATTAAGTTTATTATCTAATCATAATAAAAATTGTTTTGATTTTCTTTCTTTTTTGTTTGATTTCATCATCCAAACAGTTTGCAATAAAACTGGGACAAAAACGTAAAGAGAAACGTTTATCTGCGCTGGAGGAACTAACATGTACATACAGCATTGAAGAAATCAAAATGCCAAAGATCATAGACACTGGACAGCCACATCCCATACGGGGTATCGGTAGTGGAGTTGTTGGTGGCGGGGGTAACGTTGGCAATATGACCAATAGTGGGGTGGTTGCTGGACTTGGTTCGTTGAATTTGAATCACAACAATAATCACCATCACAAGGATAATAATAGTAGTAGTCTAAATGATAATAACAATGCTGGCAACATGCGTGTTACCCCAATTAATACCGCCACAATGCTCAATAATAACAACAACATCAACAACATCAACAACAATAATAACAATAATAATAATAATAATAATAATATCAACAGTATCAATAATGTTAACAATAGCAACAATAACAACAACAGCAACATGAACATCAACATCAATAGTAGTGGTAACAATTTAAGTATAAACACAGATATTAATATGACATCTTTAACAGATTCTTCGGCTGTTGGCCAACAACTGAAGTCAACTGCAGCGACGACAGTATCAACTACAGCCTTGAATGCTGTAACGCCCATGGATACCTCCACAATATCTTCTGCAAGCTGGAAAGATACAACGAGTGTAGTTCCTGCATTTACCAATCATAATGGTAGTGGCAATACGGGCAGAGGCATTATTAGTGGTGCTATCAGCGTGGAGGCTAAAATGAGTGGAGTTGTAGTTGCTGGGTCTGGTGAAAATGGTAATGATAGCAGTATTATGATGGATACTTGTGATGGTACAGCACCACTCGCAGCAGCAATAACAACGGCGCAACCGTCACTGGTAACAACATCAACAACAGCATTAACAGTCATGACCATAGCCACATCAACAACCACAGCAACTGTGGCGACCACGCCGTCGCTAGCAGTGTCTGCAATATCGAATGCGAAAACATCAACGAATTTACAAAATTCGAATAGAAATTCCTTAGCAATGGATACTTCCAAAGCAATTAATGTAAGTAACAACACAAAAGAGAAAAGCACAAAATCTTCTTCCTCCACGTCGTCGTCGTCGTTGGTGTCCACAACATTGGCAACAACCAAAACTACAACAACAACATCGACAACAAAACCAACAATTGCAACAAGCACAACATTAACACCAAATATACCACCTATGGCGGTAGCAGTGTCATCAGCATCCTCAACAATTTCCCACACATCAGCCACAACAGTCACATCGACCACTGCAACTGCTACCATTCCCTCAGCATTATCCACAAGTGCTATGGATAAATTGCCACCAACATTAATAACATCAACAACAGCAGCCGTTGCAACACCACCCCCACACACTCAACTACCATCATCCACATACTCAACAACATCAACAACATTGACGACGACATCTTTGTCATCTTCATCGTCGTCATCGTCATCGTTGTCTTCGTCAACAATTAATAGTTCAACTCTGTTAACACATGGCTCAAATAATGATGCTTACAAACACAATAGCATACATCCTCATCCTGGTTTAGGGCCACCTTCCTTCAAAACAATGTCTTCAATGGCAGCCAACTGCATGCCAGGGGCTTTTAATGTAAGTATTTTTTTTTTCTTTTCTTACTTCTAATTCATAATAATGTATGTATGTTCTTTTTCTCTTGTGATACAGAAATCAAACGCACATTTAATGGATCAAAAAATGCACAATAACAATAGTAGTAGTAGTAATAGTAATGATTTCATAACAAATATGTCAGCCTCATCAGCAGTGATACCGCCTCAACAACTGCCTCCCACTACAGGAGCTCAGCCCACAGTGATGGCTTTAAATGTTTCTAATCAAAAAGATTTACATCATCTGCATCATCCTTCTCATCATCAGCAGCAGCACCAACATCATAATTCAATGAATATGAGTGGCGGTATGGGTGGCGGCATGGGTGTCGGCATGAGTCCCGGTATGGCTGGTGTTCACGCAAAAATGCACCAACAGCATCTGCAACAGCAGCATTTGCACCATCAGCAACAGCAGCATCAACATCATCTTCAGCAATTACAGCATCAACAGCTACAACAACAGCATCATCAACACCTTCAGCAGCAACAACAACTGCAGCATCATTCTCATCTCCTTCACCATCATCAGCAGCAACAACTGCAACACCAGCAACATCTTCACAAAGAGATGCTTGCTGCTAGTGGCAACAACAACAACAACAGCAACAGCAGCAGTAATAGCAACAGTAATAGTACTAGTAGTAATGATCACAAGGATCGCTTAAGCGACGTAAGCATTTTCATTTTACATTCTTATAATATCAATAATTGTTGGCACTTTATTTGTAAGTGAAGAAAGCGAAATCAACACTTTGCTTTGAAATTTATAATGAAATTAGCTTTTGTTTCGACTTAATTCAATTTTATAATTCAGAACAGTTCATGGTGTAACTATACAGGGTGACTGCAGTAGTACAGCTGACGGACTTTGTTTACAATTTACTTACGTCAAAAGTAATACTTTGTCAAGTGCTTTTGGACAAAAGTACATTATAATACACAAACAAAATGCCTGTTGTTTCTGTAGTGTGCACTCACTTTGTATAGTTGCACCGTGAAACAGATTTGTCAAAGTTTTAAAAAATATATTTTGGAAATTAAAATTAAACTTTTTTTAGGAAATTAGTTTTTCTAAAAAATATTCGGAAAAAGACCGGCTATTTATTGACTCTACTTAGAGTTAAAAATCCAAAGAACCGGTTATTAAAACATTTTGTCTAATTGCTCGTTGTCCAGTGGTTTCAAAGCCATTCTCTGTCGTCTTTTTCTTTGAATAGATTATATTTACAAAACAACTTTAGTTTAAATTAAAAATGTAAAACCTTATAACTAGTATAAAAAACTCACTTATTGAATGGTTCATATAAAATTCACATTACAACGATTATTTCTTTATTAATATGAACTTAACATACTTACATATTTTCATACTCGTTTTAAAACCTGCGAGCAATTGTAATATATCTTCTAAGGGGATATCAACGTGATATATTTCAATTCTATAATTAAAAATATATTTTCCGATAAACTTTCTATGCATAGAATTAATCAGGATATGGTTAAATGTTCCAGAATCTGTCAAACGTGTAGAATTTTATTATGACCACAATAATATTTTTTATTTCGGTAATTTGTTTAGCGAATCATTTATTACATAAGAGAAAGAAAGATCTTAAAATAATATTATTGTAATTCATGTTACATGTTTTCTATATGCCGACCACTAGATTAAAAACTAGAATTGTTTTTTATTGCATCAGCAAATTTACTTAACCAGCTTCAGAGTTTCGGATCCAATTTCTTTCCGCATACGTTAAACTTGAGTCTTATTATAAATTGTTAATTCCAAAAACATTACGTTCCAAAGAAAGTGATTATTTTAATAATAATAATCTCTTTGCAATATTAATTTGTTAACATATATACATACTCGTACATATATTTTGGATTATAGATGATTTAACAATGTCTGTGTGATTCGGTTCATAAATGACTAATATTAAAAAAAAAACTGGCATAAAAATTGTTTACTATAAAAACAAAATAATTAATTTTCATTTGAAAATATTATGAATTGAAAAATAATATCATTTGGAAGTATGTCCAAATCTTAACAACTAATTGAAACATTTTTTAAATTCTGTTTAATTAATTATCTACATACAGTGGCTCACAGAATATTTTATGCAGAGCATTTTTTTTTTTGTTTTCAAAGCTCTATAAAAATAAAACTAACAGGTGTCATTTAAAAGAAAAAATGTTATTTATTTTATATTTATTCATTTTAATATATAAAAAATAAAAAAACTCATTCTCATTTTATCACATCACAGCTTTTTATATGCAGGCATGTAAGGGTTTCGAGAACTTGACGAAATACTCAGTAGGGGTTTTTTTTTTAAATCATAAGTTTGATCATAAGTTTTCGATAACAATAAGGTCTGGCGACTGTGGTGGCGGTGTCATTAAATATGGACCACGTTTCCACAATACCCGATTTGTGATTTGAATCGAAGATCTGATCTTATAATCAGCATATTCCAACAATTTGTCCTTCGGAATTTGAATGTTCCTAAACTTGTCCAAATTTAGCCTACTCAGTCTGTTTTTCGGGTTTATTAACGGTTTCTTGCGTGCTATCGCAGAACAGCTTCAACTTCGGAGGCCAGTTGTGAAGCTAATAGCCTTGGATTTGCCCTTATTTTTCTCAAAAGGTTTCGCTTATCATGCTGAATTTTATTTGGTGCTTTTCTCCCTTTGTTATGGACCCGATTTTCATCAATGAAGCGCTCAATGATTTTTAATGTTAACTATTTTTTGCTGTGAGTGACAATTTTGGAAACGTTTAAAACCAATTCTCGTTGTTCTATCGTTATTGACATTTGTCGTTACAAAATCGGACTCACAATTCAACAGAAAATATTGATAGAAGGAGAAAAACGAAAAACAAACAACTCTGCATTGAGCTATCGGTACAGTAGAAATTGACTGCATAAATTAGGATATTGCCTTTTTAGTTTTAATAAATTTAAATGTACATTTTTGCAATTAATGTTTTTTTTTGTTTGTTAGAATATAATATTATTTTTTTTTTAAATGACACCAATTTCTTTTTTAAGTTCCTATTAGTTTTCTTTTATGGAGCTTTGTAAATAAAAAAATGCGCTGCATGAAATAAGCTGTGAGTCACAGTATGTTTAATTAAATAAAAGTTTAAAGTTTAATAAAACTCTTAGCCCCACAACCCCCTTAAATTTAAATCCTGCCCTTTGGACCCAATTTTCTGCATACTTGAACCTCTTAACAGATAAACTAAAATAAAAAAACGTAGATTCCTTAGAGATATGCATTTTAAAAATAAATTTTCAACTTTTCATTATCTTGATTAATGTTATTCAAGTTCTTTTTTTTCCCAACACTTAATGTGAATTACTGTTATCAGTTTTCAATATGTATTTAATAATGCTTAAAATTGAATTTTTTTTTTATTATTATCACTTTTTTTTACAAAATTATAAAACTTTTATAATCCATTTTGTTTGTTTTAAGAAGTACTTGATTTGTTTAGCTTAAAATCACTTAAAAGTAATTGAGTTTTTTTTGAGTTAATCTTAATAATTGTTTATTATTAATTAAATAGTTTTAATCATTATTGGATTTGTAATCTAATCGTATTTTTGTACACTATTTTTTTTTTATATATAGCCAAACAATCGGATTAATAATATTGGAAAAGGATTTAATATCGTAAGTATTGATCAATTATAAACAAACTATGATTTATGGAAATTAATTATATATTTTCCTTCATTCATTTTAGTGTGATAGCGGCAATGATGAAAATAAGGTAAGTTTTCTTCGTGTTTCTTTTACTATAAATATACAATATACAAAAAGTAAGATCAAAAGTTTAAAACAAAGTTAATGAAATTTCATGACCAAATAATTATCGAAGAGTGTAAGAATTTTAGAATTTGCAAAACAACACAAACTTATAAATGCATTAGCAAATAGTTTGCTCTAGTAATTAAGAAGTTTAATGTACTTTGCAACAAAATAAAAAATAAATTTCTTAAAGAAAGTAAATTGAAATCTTATCAAAAAGCAGCTGAATAATTTGATGACAGAATCATTAAATCATGTTTATTCATAAAGGAAACTTTTCTAATAAATACAAGGAAACAATTTATAATTATAAAAACAAATCTACAAAATTATTCATTAAGAAAATTTAAAAAAATCTAAAAAACAGTAAACACTTTCAACCCTTATCCCAGATACTATCTACTCGTATACATATATAAAAAATGTGGAAAATAAAGTAGTTACAATATAATCCCATCATATGTTCCAAACGTTAAGACTGTATACTTTATTGAGCAATGAACGCGAATATTATTTAGTAAAATATTCAATTTAGTTTTTTAACACATTTCGAGCCATGTAAGACATCTAATACTTTCTGGGGTGCCAGGTCGTACAAAAATGTACGACATGGGTTTCTTTCATACTCGTTCGTCGTTTTCGTATTAGTTGTTTATGTATGTTTTAAGAGTAACTGAAAGTTTTTGCCAAATCTGTACGTATCATTCAAAAAACCTAAGATATTTATAAAAATAAGTAAAAAAAAAAAAAATATACAGTGAATGCCTCAAAAACTTTTATTAACTACTTTAAATGTTTTCCTAATAGAAACAATATTTGATCTCATAAAAATCGTTTGGCTCTCAATGTGTTAATGAAAAATTTTTTAAATTAACTAAGTACCTTTATAAAAGTTATATAAGCCTATATTTACTTACAATAAATAAAAAACTTATATCGTAAAGTATTTCTACATATTGTACACATAGTATATTGAATAAACTATTGAAAAATGTTGCCAAGAATAAAATATGTGAAAATAAGCTGCTAAGAGGACAGCAGACGAGTATGCTTTAAAATAATTCAAAATGTTCCATAATAAATTATCTTTACAATTTTCTGGAATAGCCGTTTCGATTTTTTTGCCGTTTTCTTCTCTTCCAAAAAATATAAATCTAACTTAAATAAAATTTTACGCCGATAAATATGAAAGTGTCGAAATTACGATTACAGAAAAGAAAACTAACGTCAATTGACCCTCTTAAAGCCTAGTACAGGGATAGCGATTGTTGTTGTTGTAACAGCTAGAACTTGGTAATTTTTAATCCGAGGGTTCTGCAATGAGGTCCAGACCAAGAAACTGGGCTACTTCTACTGGATTGGTCCATAAATCCATTGAACGAAGTGAAGTATGGTTGGCTGGGCAATTGAAGATGTGGTTGGTGTCATGAGGACCCTGGCCACATGCAGGGCATAGGTTAGGGACCAAAAGGCGTCATCCCGATCTCAGTTGTGCCTGAACTACTCTTGTCTTCCGCGATTTCTGTAGTGTTTGTTAATGTAGTTAAAATTGTATTGCATATTCGTATTCTGAAACAGTTGAATTAAGAATTGGTTTATGCATGTCATAAAAAAGATTGCAACGGAAGGAAAATCATTCTGGAAAATGTAACTTTCGAAAAAAAATTTTTAATTTTAAATAACTTTTTAAAAATTAAACAAATATCAACAACTGTACCAACTGTAGTTTTTGCTTAGTGTGAAAACGTATTTTTGATGTGACAACATTAAAAACATAATGAGGGGATTATCATTTCAATGTTGTTGTTGCTTTGCTGTTGTTAAAAGCTACCCAAAGAATTTGAATTAATTGTTAATTGGTCTTAACCATAAATCAAATAGTAGAGCTATTGGGAATATAAATGAAATGCACTGTATGAGTTTTGCTCTGAAGACAGGCAGAGGAAAGATTTTTGCTGATGAAAACAATATGTTCACTACAACATTTAGGAATATTGCACCGGTTGGCCCTTAAGTGTTTGCCGCTCACTATCCAAAATCGCAGCCATTAATTGATTTTGTTGCCACCATTTGGCACAATATTATTGACAGGAACTTAGCACCTTTGCACACTTAAAAGTTAAAAATTTAAATTTTAATATTGAGTACAAGTATACCTGTGTATATAATTATACATAAATAATATAAATATGTACTATATGTATAATAATATTATACCTAAAATTAAGTATTTGAATAAATTATGATGAATAAATTTGAATCCGTTGGAAAGATATTGATCGCATTTAAGTGGAGCAACAGTATAGTATAGTATAGTGGAAATAACATTTCAATTAACCAAAATCGAAACATGTATAAATACATCAAAATAAACTTGAATAAATCATTTAAATATATTTCACACTTTCTCCTTTTTTTCATGCAAGCCAAACTAAAAACTAAGCTTTCCAAAAATTAAAAAAAAAAAACTGCAATAAAATCTATTGAAAAACTATCAATCTTATTTGTCCTCTTTGTATTTTTTTATACTTTTTTGTTTGCTAAAAATCACACTAACTTTAAAAACTTGTGTTAAAAAAAAAAAAAAAAAATTAAATATAAAAAAAAAAAACAGACACCACACCATAATTATGATGAATGATTGCACAGAGATTACAAAACCCAAAAGAGGCAAATGAAGAAAACCTGTTTTGTTGTTTGTTTGTAAGTAAACTCTTTGAAACTATTAATTTTTGAAAATTATTGACCAAATTACCTGATAATATTCATTAAAATGCGGTTTTTTTTATGATTAGTAGTATTACTTTATTATTACCATGATTATTAATAGCTGTGCTTGCTGTGTTGTCTATCTATTACTATTATTAGACTTAATATATGGATGGAGTCGTCAAGTCAAACGTTAATAAGTTATTACAAAATTGATTCTATCATTATCACTACATTTCCATCGAACAGTAGGTGGTATTTAAGTTAACATAAAATGCCCTCTAGCGATAAAGTAGATTTGTTTTTATATTTTATTTATTTATTTATTCGTTTATTTCTTTTTATTTAATACTATTGCTACACTGAATAAATTATTGAACTGGCAAGAGGAGGTATTGAGTGTACAGATATCAAAAGGAATTATTTCGAAAAGGTTTATTCTTATTTTTTGATAAGTGTTTCTGAAAATCAACAATATATGTATGTAACTAGAATTTGAAATATTTCTTGAGAAGTTTTAAAATTATGTGGAAATTTATTTATTTAATTACTTTAAAACTATGTTCATTTTTTGTTTTTGTACTGAATGAGAAAGTTATTTTTTAATTAGTTGTTAATTAACAAATTATACTGATATTTTATACTATATGTCTTTGCTTTACAATTATAATTGTGTATAAGAGTATAATATACATTAATTATATTTCATTTGTCCCCCATTACAATTATTGTACGAAACTGAAAATCACCTATTAAATAATTAATTCATTTGTAAACAATTAATTCTTTTATCAGTTTAAACGTCAAAATTGAATTAATGAATGTTGGAGAAATAATTTGATTTTTTTTTTTTGTTTGTTGCTTTTTTGTTTAGCATTACATGTTAGTTTAACAACAACAGCTACAATTTAAAAAAATTACTAGGGGATTAAATATCTATTTACATTTCTCCTTTATCTCTACCTCTGTCTTAATTTATGGTATTAACCCTTTGTTGGGCTAGGACGGCTTTTTGTAGAGTTCAGAATTCAGAACAGTAATACACTGTTTAGTTTAATAAGAAAATTTTATATCTTTGGCAATTTGTTTAAATACCTGACGTCAATATATTCAGTGTTTTGATTTTGTAAACATAAGATTGAAAAGTTTTAATTCTTCGTTATTGTTTATTGGGGAAGATTTATTAGAAATAAAAATCTGTAATATGAATATTGTTTTTATAATTACTTTTCTACAGAAGAAGAAATCTATCTGTAGCTAATGTATTAGTATATTGAAGAGAATTATTGCAAAAACTGAACCCCATGTCATGGTCTCACAGTTGATAAGAAGAAGTATGTAGTATGTATTATTTTTGAACAAGTGTATGTTTGGCTTGAATTTGAAGAATTTACCATAACAATTTGACCACAATTTGGAGTTGGAGAATTACAAAGTAATGTCGATGATTTGCATTCTAAAGAGTTTAAATAAGTTAAGCGTTCATTTAACTTATTCAGCAGATTTTTATTTCCATATTAAAAATAAAATTATAAAGCATGCATACATACATATGTATGTATGTGTGGTGTATTTTAAATTGTTATCTTAACTTTGTTATCATTTATTAAGTAATTAAAATTAAATACTCTGACCTAACCACTGTTTAAGTAGTCAATTGGCGTTGTAAGGGTTAATTAATATAATATTATCATTACAAATGAATTTTTCTCATTTAGAAAAACACGCTACTTTACTTACTCACTCACTTGAAACCATTTTTTTACGTATTTACGGGGTTTTGTTGTTGTTGTTGTGTTGTCACCTTTTATTATTTATTTGTTGTTGCTGGTATATTTTTTTTCCATTTGTGCTAAAATTCAATTGGCTATGTGTGTTTGTTTGCCATAAAAATAACAACAATAGCAATAACAAAAATAATAACAAAAAAAAAAGGTTAATTCGCGCACATTAAGTGCAAATTAGTAAATTACACGTTCGTCGTTCACATGCAAATTAAACGATAAATTAGCAGACAAAAGAGTTGAGCTTTACATGGATTTAATTTTTTGTTGTTTTCTTTTTTTTTTGTTGTATATTTTTGTTATATTTTACACTTTACTTACTTAAAAAGATTTTGTATTATTATCGTTTTTGTTGGTTGGTTGCTTTTAACTTACATACATACTTATATGTTCGTTCATAAGTTTGTTGGTTGATTGCTTGGGACGGATTTGGGTTGTCATTTACACTGCGTTTATTGGATTGAAAGGCGACGTTGAGAGGAGTGAGTCGCAAAAAAATTCGTTAAAAAGAAGAGAAAATAAATATTATTTCTTCTTGCAAATAAGTGTTTTTATGTTTTATTTTCTCGTTGCTGTTGTTATTTTTTATAACACTCTTTGTATGACTGTTTTTTTTTTTCTTTCTAAAAATGTACTTGTATGTATGTAAGTATATAGAGGTAATAGATGTTAATAAAAAAAATTCATGTTTACTTAAAGTGTCTGGAGTACATTAACCAAAGAAGCAGAAATCTATTTGCCTGTTAAAACTCTTGTTGATGATTATACTTGTTTATAGGAGTAGGTTTGGGGGATTTGTCGTTTTTGTGTTTGTAATTCATACGTGTTTTTTTTTTATTTGTTTGTAGAAAAAAACCAATCAAAAGTCATAGGCAATGGTGTACTTTAGAATTGATTTAAAATGGGGCTTTTTATTTATTTTTGACTTTCTCCATATGCATAAATACAATAAAACAATAAACAGTCATCTTACCATACAGAGAACTTTAAGGAAGAATTTCAATATTTTTGGACAAAAATCAGTGTTTTCAATTCTCATTTATTCTTATACATACTTTCATATTCTTAGAGTTGGATTGAATATTGGGTTTCGAAACCAAAAGGTAAAATAATCTATGTTATGTTATTTTGAAAGAGAACTCTGTAAAGAAAATCCTAATACGAAACCGATGACTCTTACTTTATTCCAAAAATATGAAAGAACATGACTTGTTTAAGATAAAGAATCAAATCCTCCATGCAGGACGAATTTATTACTTTAGAAATTGGTAGTACATTAAAATAATCTCGGATTAGGCTGACTGTTTTTTTTTTTTTACCAAATATTGGATTCGATAGCTCAATGCAGTGTTGTTGGTTTTTTTTTATCAATATTTTCTGTTGAATTGTGAATACGATTTTGTAACGTTTTAAAACATTTTCAAAATGGCCATTCACAGAAAAAAATAGCAGAAATGGTTAACATTAAAGCTTCCACAGTACAAATAATCATTGAGCGCTTCATCCATTAAAATCGGGTCCATACCAAAGGCAGAGAGGCACCAAATAAAATTTTCCCAACTGGCTTTCGAAGTTGAAGCTGACCTGGGCAAACAATGTTGCGTTGAAACTGTTCGTTGTGTCTTGCGCCCACATGATTTTAATGGCCGAGTTGCACGCAACAAACCGTTTATAGACCCGCAAAACAGACTGTACAGGCTACATTTCGCCAGAGAACATTTGTTAAAACTACCATGGACAAGTTTAAATACCTTCATATTCTGAAAGACAACAAAATTTCTAACAAAAAGGATTTAAAAAAAGCGCTAATGACGAAGTTGTCGAATATTTCGACAACCATGTTTTTTTTTAATACATACATACATATTTTAAAATTTATATTTTTTTAATGTTTTTTGTTTGTTAGGCTATAACATTTATTCTTTTAAATGACACCAATTTCTTTTTTAAGTTCCTTTTTATGAAAACAAATTTTACTACACAAAATGAGCTGTGATCCACTGTGTTTCAGATTCCTAATCAGTGTGCCCAAATTATCGTACGCATATCACTTTGTCATATTAGACAAAATATGACTGACTATAAAATCATTACATATTTTGAATTTTTTAAAGTTTTGTTTTAGAACCAACCCTACCCTACCTACAGAACCCTATGTTTATAGCAGAAATATTAATATACTGCCAATATCGTTCATTAATTAAATTTTAGAAATTTTGATATTTCACTTCGTTTAAAAATTTTCCAGATATTGATAAAAAATAAAATATTATTTTGTTGAACTTCCACAATACATATGAAAATGAATATTTTTTCCATGAAAAAATCGTATTCGAGTTGTAAAGTTTTAAAAAACTGCATAGCATACAATATACAATATCAATGTTCCATCGTTTTTAAGGCTAGTTTTAATTATTGTTATTGTTTTATTTAAATATTTATCAGGTCCGACTTAGTTAAATCTGCACAACATGCAGTAAAATATTCCCAAGTGGTAATCGAACACAAAAGATAAAAATCAGTCATGATTCATCTACTTCTTTGTGGGCAATTTGTTTTTATACATTTGGGATGTTATAAATTTTTTTACAAGGATTTTAGTCATGATTTTATAATACTTTACCCCCTCTTCAAGATGTCTGGTAATTTATTAAATAAATACTATTTGTTAAAATAATTATTGTAGGAAAACTGTCCGTATAACTTCAGGTTAAAAAATTACTAGACATGGTGAAAATAAGGTAAATGATAATGGTTACAGTTTTAGTACTTTATATATTTAATAATAATGTATTGCAATGTATTGCTGTGTATATTTGTTGTAGTGTACACAATTTTTTGATAATAATTGCAATAGAAGTTATAATCTGCCAAAACTTAAACTTAGTATAACTCATCACCCACAACTGACGCTAAAAATAAGCTTTTAATAACAACATATGTATTAAAAATGTCAAATTAATTTTCTACCTCAACGAGAGTTCAATCTTTACCACCTTCTCTACCATTAAAAAAAAACACGCCACTGTTAAAAGTTTTTATTTCTATAAAACCTAAGATTACAAGCAGGGATGCGAGAAAGTGCGGTGGGGCGAGCAGTGGGGAGTAAACAAAACAAAAAGAGCTTGTCATACATACACTTTTTAACCATAATTTTAGAGTTTCTTTTTAAACAGCGGTTTATGTACTTTATAGACAAGGTGTTTTGCAGGGAGTGGCGCCCTTTTATATTATTATTTTCCATCTCTGTTTATTCTTTTTTTTTCTTTGTGTTTTTTTTTTTTTTTTTTTGGTTGTGAACATTTTACAGACAATTTGTTTGCTTGCTTGGCACTTTATTTTTTCCACTATAGTGGAGTCAGTCATTCCGTCTGTCCGTAGTCGTACGAGTGAGGAGTATATTATAAATGCTGTTGCAGTACTTTGCTGCTCACTTTAGGGCTTTTTTTTATTTATTTTTATTATACGATGTGCTTAAACTTGTATGTACACGGGTTTGTAGACGTTTTACGAAAATTTCTGTTGCAATTTTTTTTTTGCTGTGGAGCAGAGTGTTTTTCGTTCTTTTCATTGCTGAATTTATATCTTTAAATATGTATGTATGTATGTTTTTTATATCTTTACAGTAAGTGCAAAAAATATTTATTATTGAAATAGCAGATTTTTAAATGATATTTTAAACATTTTTCCAGTTACATTAATACAATTTTCCATAATAAAGATTTTTATTATGGAAGTGTTTATGTATTCGGATCGCTACTGTATTAATATTGAAAGCAGTTGTTGTGATGTAAAAAAAAACTTCCTTTCGTCTTATAATAGTCATACTCTCAGAGCTCTTGTATGAAGCAAAATGTTTCCAACTTCTCTTTGGAACAATAAACACAAAATATATGCAGTTATGCGGATCCAAAACGATGAAATTGTGTAGTGACTGAATGATTGTACGACCGATTTTTGCCCAAAATCGATTGCATTTATTTCACGAACGATCTTGCCCAATAAACGTTTTATATTATTAGGCGCAACGGCTTTTGACAATCACGAAAGAATTCGGAAAATAAATGAAACAGATTAAAATACTAATATTTACTGGGAAAAATGCTTGATAATCGATTCTTGAATCCAAATATTGTGAACACAATAGGTATATCAGATTTTTTCTAATATGTATTACCAAATCAATTTGTATTGATTTTCAAAATCAAAGAATACAGTCGTATATTGCAATTTGCAATTTGAATGGTTTGGGAAAGGTTTTTTTTAATTGGTTCCATTATGTTCTTTCGGAACTAGTTTGCGATCTATAGAACCAATGTTGAGCTAAATAGTTCTATTAAAGAATCTTTTTATTAAAAACCAAAAAAAAAAAAACGTAGTTGTAATAATATAACTTACAGTGCTACTAAAGAATACAGTGACTTTAATATAATTTTAACTCGAGTTACGATTTGCGGAACATCATTTTGCCAATTATTTGTTTTTGAAAATCGCTTGTTTTAGAAGATATTAATGCCTTCCTTTGTCTAAGATTAGAGTTTCACCCGGCAATTTAAAGTATCAAATTGAATCTATGAAATTGAAATTAACTTTGGTAGTCAAATTTATAACACCAAGTGTATACTGAATATTTTTTGCAACATAAAAAAAAAAAAACATTTTCTTGTTTTTCTTTTTTTTTCTTTGTATCCTGCTTTCCTGGTTTGTCGCATGCCATATGCAATTTTATAGTTTCTGTGCATTTTTCTGTGTGTAGTAGTTGTGTTTAAAAGTGCCTGTACAATAGAGTGAGAGAGCCTTTTAAAAGGCATGTAATGAAAACTTAACTAAACTACCACTGGGTCTGGTCTTTCTTCGGCAAATAAACAACATCTAACCAAACACATGAACATGAACGAGTATAAGTACGTACATGTGTAGAAATGTAATGTTGACGTGACATACCATACCAACCATAATGTTTATGTTGGCCTTTTTACAACTCTACAACAGAAAATATTACAACCAACACTTTACCTACAGTTCGGTCTCCTCATCAGCAAGTTCATCCATCACCATTCCTATAAAGCATACTTACTATACTGTGTTATAACGTTTTTATTATTTTTACCATAAGCTCTAGACATATTCGTACAATCATCCAGCCAGCCAACAAACCAACCAACTAAACGTCCATGCATCCTTATAGCCAAGAGAAAAAAAAAACTACAACATAAACATTAGTGTGTTGTATATATTTTTTTATAGAGTCGAATGTGTTCCTGACTCCTTACTTCATGGTTGTTTGCTGAACGTAACGTACGTTGGTTTTTATTATAGTTTATGTATGTACGTATTGTGTTTGTTATTATTGTTGGTGGTAATAGAGCAGCAGTTATAGTCATACTATTACTGCTGCTAAATGGCCCCAGCAGGGGGGCTTGTTACTTTTTCATCTATTTTTTTTTTTTTTTTTCTGAAAAAGGTTTTCTTAGTTTTGTGTGTGAGTGTTTTATGTTTGAACTAACATGGATTAACATTACCCTGCCTTACCTTTTTTCGATTTGTGTATTGTATCCGTAGCACAAAACATATACTCACTCCTGCTCTTTGGCCCACAACAACAAAACAGTAACGTTCCCATATACATCGCATATAGATACTTACACTATGTATGTACATATTGTATACTGTGTATTGTGAATAGCTACTACATGAAAATCTACAACATATTCAGTCACTTAATGTAGCATGTTCAAATGAAAATGGTACAAGCTAATCAAATATTAATATGATTTTATAACACAGTTAGCATTAGTATTCCTATATGGCTATACACACACTTACAGATGAAAGATATACATATTTAGACAATAAAAAAAACTAACAAACGACCAGTTGCAAGTGGAAACAGACAGTCAAAACGTCAGACAGACCGACCAGCCAGCTAACCATCATGACCCAAAATGTCTTTCTCCCCCAACAAAAGCAATTGATATTCAATATGTACTTGACGATTATGTTTGTTGCTAAAATAATAATAAAATTTCCCAATTCCACTTGAGATATTAATATGGGATTTTTGTTGTAATTTCCTTCCTCAATTCAAATCTCTATACATACTATATTCACGCCACATCACACCACTCCACAATCTACCCTTTAACTCTGGTTACATTTAAGTCAACCAACCAACCAACCATCCATTCATCCAATGATTTTCGTTGCTGATATTTTGTACAATGTTTGTGTATGTAAGTAAGTAAGCAAGTAATATTATATGTGTATTTATATATTCTATTTTATATTCTACAGCATTCATCCATCCATATTCAATGCATATTACAATCTCTCCTATTGTATCCTGATTTTCATACAATGAATAAAACCTCTGGATTATTTGGTAAATGTTTGTTCGTTCGCTGGCTGACTAGCTCGTTCTTTCATTTACGAGTACATATATGTTTGTTTGCTTGTCAGTTGTTGGTTGTGTTCACATTGAAGTCCGTCCATATGACCCAAATGGAAAAAGACACGTTTTATACACAGATAAAAGCTTGCAATACCTATATGGTATAGTTTTCAACACATGTATACATACATATGTAAAATATTCGTTCAACTGTAGTTTTGATTTGCAGCTTGTCCCGCAGGCAAGTAATTTCGTTTTGACCAGACCTTATCATATTCTTTTAGAATTCTGCGACTTACTCCAAGAATTAAATCCGATAATACTGCTAGTTGTCACGATATTTTATGCCGTCTGTTATCAGCCCTCTAAAGATAACTTTTTGTTTCCCAAATGCTGTTCCTACCAGGAAAAACTTCAAGGTAAATTTCAGAAATTTCTTTTTAAAATACAATTCTTAAAATACTGTAATATTTTTGCACACAATTTTGTGACAACCTAATTTATCTATTACATCCATAGATTTTTTCGGTTCTAGCAATAGATAGTCAATTGACAAACAAGAATTAATACATGTTGAAATCACCCAATTGAAATATATTAACCTCTGTCATTAAGACAGAAACATTTCGATTTGCAGCTCAGTCGTTTATCACAGTCGAAACTGTTTCCTTTGCGATCAAATCCGTGAAGAGACGAATAGACCGAAAAATGACCGATGAAAAATCAAAACTGTTTGCAAAAAGATTAGTTAATTTAGTGTATTGAGACCCCGTACATTTTTATAAATAACATTAATGAGATTATCTATCGACAGTTGAGTTAGTTTTTTGAAGATGATGATTGCGGCAGATGTTGAAGTATTTTTGTACTCGTATTCACGAATAAGATCATTTGGCGGCCAAAAATCATGGTTCACAATTGTATCAAAGTAGTCTTGAGCAACGATTATTTTAAAAAATGCTTTATTTCTTGATTCTGAATACATATTTAAATTTGAAAATATTTTTTTTTTTTTTTGAGAAATAACTTGAAGAATTTTAGTATTGTTTGATGGCATGAAGCCTTTCAACCAATCAATGTTAGCCAACAAGCTATGGACTTTCCAGCAAGACGTTTCGGACTTGTGGTCCGTATAATAGGGAAATGCTTATCTACTCGACATCCAAATATTGAGTCGTTAAAGCGAGCCCTTGTTTCTGAACAATAGGCCATATACATATGTATATATGTACATACATATGTATGTCATATGTATTATTGCCTTACCAAATAACTAGGAATTTTCTATTGGGCACTTTTTAAATAAATTCCCCCAAATGCAAACGTACAGAAATATACAACAACAGTACGTGTATATTTAGTATATTGTTCATGTTGTTGCATGTGAACGAGTATTATGTGTTAACTTCCACTGCCATGGCTTCATAACACAAAAGAAATCAAAAACAACGAAACAAACACAAAAAACGAAATGAAAAGACCTTAGAGCGAAAAAGATATCTGTGTTAGCAGCAGCAGCATCACCATCATCAACAATATAACATCATCATCAACACACCAACATCATGTAGCACAATAACCGAAACTAACTAACGATAAATGTAGATGACTGACTGGATGATGGTTGAATTGCTTGGTTAGTTGGTACGTTCGTTCGTTTGGTTTTGCTTTGGCAACAGAATAAAAAGTATCTTGTGTCTAACATCAACAATTTGTCATACATACCCCTTTATTTTATGCTACCAAAGCAGCAGCAACAACATAGAAAAAAATGCCACCAACAACAAAAACAATAATAATATAAACATTGAATAAAAACACGAGAGCCAAATACACAGTATGTATGTATGTACATTCATGCACACAGTGGGACTAAGAATGAATAACACGAACTTAAAAGTGACAGATTTTATAAATGAAGAGTCCAAACCGCAGCATTTCATCTTGAGAGTTTTTTTAAACTTCCTCAAATATTTGTTGAAAATATTTTAGATCGTTAGTTTATAATATGTATATGTACTCGTATGTATTGTTGTTCAACTAGATAAATAAACCAAATTTCTATTCAATTTTGTAAAACATTGAAAATTTGAGATAAGAAAATTAGAATATCCGATAATTAGGATCAGGCTGAAAACCGAATCACCTATAAAATTGTGCAATGCTTGTCATTTGGTTTTTATAATTGCCAAGATGAAACAATTGATATCCCACTGTAAACACAAACATGCGTACATATGCATGTAAATACTCGTATAACTCGACATAAAAAGCCATAGTGTATACTCTTAACATCATTTAACTTTTGTTTACACCCCACACTATCTATTCATCCATCCATCCAACCAACCAACCAAACATCCTTTCCACCCATCCTTTCTTCCTCTCTTTTCTATATTCATCTTGTAGCCGTTTTGCTTTTAATATTGTTTCTATTGAAATGTACGAGTAGCAATAAAACGACCCTTTTAAAAAATGTGTCTGAATTTGTGTGTGTGGTAATAACATTTAAGGTTTAAATCCTCCAACGACCCCACAAAATGTTATTAAATTTCAATTTTACACGGAGGCTGACTGTAATGCCAAACAACACAACCACCATCAACCATATTGGTATGTTACTCATACTGATATCCTGAACACTCTCATTTAATCCCTCTCCAAAGCGCCCACTACAGTGTTAAGTCGTAGGTATTCATTCAGTCTGCGGTAGAGACAAAACTAACTGAATTTAAACATAGTTGAAAATTGTCGAATATCAGCAGCAAGTTTAGTTATTTATTCGCACGGTTTGTTAGTGTTTTTTTTTCATTTTTATTTAGGTTCATCTTGTATTATTTTTGTGTTTGTGTGTGTGTGTGTGTGGCTGTTTTTTTTAATAGTAGAGATTGTGTAAAAAATTATACGCTTGGTTTGCCAGTTAAGTTAAGTTGAAGTATTTGTATTGAGTTGATTTGGTCTTTGCTGAAAATGTTGTAGTCATCGTTGTCGTTGCCGCCAACATCGTCGTTTGCATCGTTATCCATTTCGCACTTTTCACTTCATCGTCATGAACACCAACAGCAACATCAACAACCTAACATTGATGCTATTTTATTTATTTTTGTATTGTTGGGATTTGATTTTCTTACTCTTTAGCACTTTAGCTGTGGGCATTAACAACCAACCAAACCAATCATGATTTCCTTCATCATTCCCCAGTTTTTATTTTTCCCATTTCTGACTGCCACTCTGTTGGTATATTTCAATGTGTAAAGCAGTCAACCAGCCTTATTTGTCGTCCCCCTTTTTAAAATATTATTTTTATATGGCTGCTAGTGTTTAATGTTGTTGGTATTGTTATTGCTGTCGTTGTTGTTGTAGTTGTTGTCGGTAATTTTCGCTTCGGCGTGCGCATATCATAAATAGTAATCAGTTTCATTCAAGTAGCTTTTTTACGATTTATTAAATTACGCGCATTATTACGATTACAACAGTGGCGGCAACAACGATTAGAGGCACTCAACTGCCTCTGCTCTGTCTGTGTGTGAGTGTGTGCTGTATGCTCCACTTGAGTATACGGCAAATATACGATGGCCGACTTAATGCTCTTTCAAATCAAGATAAAATAGATTATTTAAGTTCGATATAGGTACTCTATCGAACATTTATTCAATTTGTGGACACCTTCCAAAAGTTGTTGTTTTTAGCATGTAATTTAAAAATATGTACATACATATACACAAATCTGAAGAATGAAAATGACAGCAAACAAAACGTTTCCCAACTAGATGGCTAAGCTAACATTAACACAGGGACTTATTGGGGTTGTTAGTCAGATTTGACATTATCTTACAGTTTCTGAAATTGGAATTTTAAAAGTCAGTCAGTCAAGCCATAGAAATCGCTGAAAATTTGTCATTACTAATTCTCTTAGAATTGCAAAATTCACTTTTCCTATTGACCTCGTAACTACAAACATACCCGTACGTACACTTCTCAACAAGAACACAAAAAAAAAACAAATAAAACAGCAACAAAAACAAGAAATCTTTGTGTGCGATAACAGCAAAACGATTATTTTACGCTACAGACAACCAAAAAGGCAGGCAGGCACAAACAAACATATGTATGTATGTACAACTTAAATGATTGTGGTACGAGTATGAACAAACGAACACTCTGCCATGTTACAAACGAACATTCACACAAAACATATGTAAGTACAGTGAATAGAACGGTGGAGCGGAGTTTGTTGATTTGAACATACATAAGAACTTCATGACATCCCGGCAATCTGCTGACTGTGAAACCATGAAAGAGGAAGGCGATGGCATGAATTCTCTTCACTACGAGTACGAGTTTAATACATACTTTTTGGTATACAAGTGACGTTTTTGTTTTGGTTTCTTTTTTCCCTTTATTATTTTGTTTTGTCTTATTTGATGTAATTGTTGTGAGTGTGCAATATTTGGCACTTGGATCTGTTTTAGATATGAATACATAATTTAGATAAGGAGAATGATTTTATTTATTTTCTAATTTGTAAGAGTATTTCTGCTTATAAAATTAGTACTTAATGATTCCAAATCACAAGAACATTTCCGTGAAAGCCTGAAGACTACTCTCTAATTTTTGGCATTTCAGAATTTAATTTCAATAAAAATTGTAAGTCTGTGCAACAATTATTGAAATGTGCATACACAGAATGGGCAAATTTGAGGTTGAGGCTTAAAATTGTATAGTTCGGTCCATCAGTTATCTATGATAGTGTGTTCCGATAAATTTGGGATAAATTCCGATAACTTTGAGAGAAAATAGTTTAACGGCATCAAATCGAAAGTACGAGCAGGCCAATAGACATCGAAAACTACAGAAATTACGATAACTGAAAATTTTCTTAAACAACAACTGAATTGTTTAGAGGATTGTGTGACTTGTGGTTCCTTCTTGCTGAAACCAAGGATCACTTACATATGTCAACATTAGTTTGTTTACATAACTACATATGTACATATATAATTGATTTTATTGAAAAATTTTCCAAGTTTGTATTAAAAATATCAAAGAATGACAGCTTAATTCTTCACATATCAATTCAGTCAGTCAATTTGCCTTCTAACCTCAAATTTGACTATCCTTCATATTTAAAAATCTGTTGAAATTTCAAGTCATGCTATACATACTCAATTTAAAATAATATTTGCAGCTTTAAAATTAGTAGCAATTAATTAGTAGAAAACACTGTCATTTTTTTGTGTTTAAAGTTTAACTTGTTGCAAGTGGTTAAAGTCTGATTTTAGTTACAAGTCAATGGATATGTGTCAATGTAATCAGGTTTTCGAACTTCACCAGCCATTTTGCATTTATCACTAAAGAAGTCAGTCAATATATCGCTTTTAGACAGTAATTTTTAGTTATGTCTGATGTGTTACTTTTTCTAGAGTGTAGTCACTTTAAATATTTGTTTGTGCTGAATTAATAAAAGTTATGGGCCCGATTATTGTTCACAACACTAATATGTTGTATTGTAGTTGAGACTACAACATTTTTCATACGATTAAGCAGATAAGTGTTGTGAATCGTAATCGCAGTTTACAACATACAACATCAAAATACTTTAGGTACGGCCACACTTGGTAAATGTTTGCCGAAAAAGACGTAACCACTAAATAAAATATATTTGAACTCGTTAGGAAAATACACAACAAATATTAAGTTATATTTCATATGATGCTGTTTTGAGTAAACAACGTGAAACAAATTTGTGCTAAAACAAGTGGTTACGCTGTTTTGAGTAAATATTTGCCAAGCGGTCACCATTTAGTATTGTGAACGGTAATCGGGTCCAATATTAATGTTGTCCGAGGATAAAATTACACAATTAACACAATTAATTAAAAATCAGTAGTGTGTGATTGGTTGAGTGAAGGAGGAATTTTTTTTTTTAGTTTTTCGAGTTAGATTACTTACTGCATTAATAATGGTAGTACATATTATATTTCAGATTTGGTTCCCGTTTACACAGGGAAACATTTGGAAGGGAAACATCTGGAATTCTCTTTTATATTTTCCTTCGCGCTCATACAGGGAAACATTGTTGTCGGAAACATTCCAATTTATATGTATTTGTTTTTTTGACATTTGTCTAATTGCAGTGTTGTTTTTTTTTAATTTCTACTGTATCTGTAAACAATAAGAATGAAAGCATAAAGCGTATCTCCGAGAACGGGAAACAAATTTCATATTCTCATCCCCACCCGTCCCTCTCTATCAAACAAAATGTTTCCCTGTGTAAACGGGGGCATGGTCGTCTGGCGGGCCCCTACTAACTACTCCGCAATTGGACATTCCAGTGTCTTTAACTTGGCTTTTCTTGTATAAATGCTTGTTCAAGTATTTGATTAAGTATTGCAATACGAACGACTGCTTTACGAGCTGCTACTTTTGATTCATTCCTCTTTGTTGCCCCTCAAACACTCAAGTAACTACAACTTGGGAAGTGTGTACTTGTGCATGAGTGTGCTTTGGATGTTGGTTGGTTGAATGGTTAGTTGTTTGGCTGGCAGACTGTCAAGCATTTCGACTGACTAGCGGGCAGGGTGGTGGGCTGACTAACAGTCAGTTTTTGGTTGAGTTGATTGTTTTTTGTTGGTTGGCTCTTTGGCTGGCATCGTTTAAAACACTGCTGTGTGTGAGTATTTTAATTCTTGGTTCTGTTGTTGTTGTAGCTGTATTATTATAAATACAAATGAGTACTACTGCTATTTGCAGATTTGTTGGTTGGTTTGTCGGTTGGTTAGTTCGTTCATTCGTTGTCATAGTCATAGAGTCAGTTATGGTAGTCCTCGTCGAGTTGTTGGATTGAATTTAGTTGAGCCGGTCGTTTGTCGTCTCACAACTTACGTACATACTTATAATAATGTGTGAATGTTTTTGTGTGATTGCCGCTAATTTAGATGCTTTAGCAGTGATTATATGGCATTTTTCGTATTTATTTATTTATTGTATTTGCTTTAATTCACCAGGTACTAAATAAGTAAGTGGTTTGTTGGTTGTGTTTTATTTCATTGCTTTTGTTGTTATTATTCCTGCTGCTGCTGTTATAGCTGTTAAATTTGGTGTATAAGGTAATGTGGCATGTTGGTTTTCATAGTCAGAATATATGTATGTAGCCAGCCATCTACCGAGTACCATGTATTAAAATGTAGTAACTTTTCGCAGCCACTATGGTATAATGTGTAGTGGCAGTAGTTGAGTTGGATAGATACATAAGTACGAGTATGTACCCACAGTAGAGGTGAAGTAATCAGTACAGTTCTCGAATTTCTAAATGTATTCCGAAAAATGAAAATTTCAATTCTTTGTTCAACTTTTTGGAACTAAATATGTACGAGTAGGTATGTATATGATAAAAAACATGTACATTATCCTTTCCAATTATGCAAAATTACGTAGTATTTGGGCAATCAAATTTTTTCCAGAATTGTCTAAACTTATTTTTTTTTTAATATTTAACATACATACATATCTATCCTTAGTTTCTTCGTGCGCTGTATAGGTACATACCTATAATAAATATGAATATAAATGCTTATGCTAATTTAGTGATCAACACTGTTGTAAATTCATACGTACTCATTTAGTTGAACTGACAGACATTAGTTGTTTGGTTGTGTAAAGTAAAGTAGAGTTTTGGTTTATTGGGATGTTTGGTTTGGTTTTTGTCGTTTGGTCGAATGGCTGGTTGGTTAGATGGTCGTATGGTTAGTTGCTTTTGTTTGGTATGCAAGTGGTATGTGGAGAATATGCCTAAAGAGTCAACCATTCGAAGCAAGCAGCCAACAGACAGTCAGTCAGTCCATCTATACGTCCATATACAAAGCTACATATCTACATGGATGCGTGCATCTATGCATACATATTCATATAAGTAAATTATAATTCCAAAGTGCATAAATGCACACTCAATATGTGTATGTTTGGAATGGAATGGAGTCAGTCGATTGGAGTTGATGTTGAGTAAAGTAGTAGTTATTATTGCATTGCATTTCAATGCACTGCATAGCTGCCTGAATGCCTGCCTGGTTTGCCTGACTGGCTGGCTGACTGCCTGCATATTCATACGTCGTTTATTGGCAATATCATCTTTTGTTACGTTTGCAATGCTCGTATTTGATAGCTATACTGATGCTGAATATCAAATGAATTTGGAATTTTTTACTTTTTTTGCTTCTTCAGAGTTTTTGAATTTGTATTCTACGTGCTCCTGTGGTTTATACACTCTCTACACGTTCCATGAGTTTAATATTGTTGTTGTTTGTGTAGTAATTCACATTGGTTGTGTCCCCTTTATTGTCCATCCATACATTTGTATGTTTGTTTCATCATCTTGCCTCCTCACCTTAAGTAGAAAAGGAATAAATTTCATTGGAATGCCATGCTATATTGGATTCAGTCTTTATTTATTTCTCGTTTTTTTTTATTTCTGTTCATTTCTTCCAATTTAAATTCAATGCAATTCTATTTTAAATTAAAGTACACTTTTGTGAACTTCCACAAAAGAATAACAAATAAATAAATAAAAACAACAAAAACATCTTAGAAAGTATCTGAGGAGTATTGGACATACAGTTTTCTTTTTTTTCGATTTTGTCGTAATTTTTTTCTTCTTTGATGTTGTCTACGTTGTGATTTTTTTTAGCTTTGTTGCTTTTCTCTTGTTATTTTTGTTTCTTTTCATTTTGGGGATTATTGTATCTGTTGGATGTACGACTAAATACTGAACCATGAATTGAAATTTGTTATATTCACATTTACTCACACAAAAAACATGGCCAACGTCGAGACGAGAGTACAACTGTTTGCCATTTTTTTGTGTATTTTTTCTTCTTCGAACAAAAAAAAAAACGGGAGAATTTTATAGGGTTACCAAAGCAAAAATAAATCATTATTATTCCTGATAATGTTTTTTGAATAATTTTGTCTTCATACTTTTTAGATATGTACTATATACCTATATGTACATACGTAAGTGTATTATGTTCTTTTTAAAAATTCAATAGCTACCTATAAAATTTTGCTCTTCATTTTTTGGTATTCAAAAAGGTGAACTATTCACAAACGTGAACACCGATGGTTTTAATTAGATCACGAGTGCTCTGAGACTATGAGTTTATACCTATTTATTATTGAAGTATAAATGTAATAGGAAATTATTTGAGAATTTCACTCTTGATGCTATATTTATCACACTAAGAAAATTGTCTGAAACAGATTAGGATATGCTTACAAATTAATAACAACCAATGACCGCCTGTAATGGAAATTGTTATTTATAAATGTATTGTTATTTTTAAATTTAAATTGTTATTATAAATTTAGGTGAATTAGATTCTCCTTATACCACTGATAGGCGGGCAAAATTTAATATTATGTAGTAAAAATAAGCGAGAAGACCCATTTTTGCTTATGAATTTTGTAAACAAACTAATGTTGACATTGGTGATCTATTGTTTCAGCAAAACTGCAAAACAATTCAATTTTTGCATGCGAAAATTTCCGGTCGCGTTATTTATCAAATTGGCAGCATTGTTCTTGTGATTTAAGCCTCTGAAAAATTTTCTCGGCGGACATTTGAAAAACATATTTTACGTGAAACATTTTTTATTATTTGGTCGACATGATATTCCATTACTAATCCATATAATTCTAATTTACATATATTATATTAACTAAATTAATTAAAAAAAACTCGATTTTGACCAACTGTATCTGGCTTAATGCCGGTCACTACAAAAACATTTTATTTCCGATTTATTAGATAAAATGGGGACAAATATGATTTCGAAAACAAAAAATATAAAATACCTATAAGCCTTTTATGGCTAAATTCACAGTCTTTAGTTAGCTAATGGCAAAGGCTTAACTAACGATTCTGTATTCGCAATGCTTAGTTTGCCATAAGAATAACAAGTAATAGTTAAACAATAGTTAGTATTTTAGTTTACCAATGGTTAACTAATGACCGAGAATTCGGCCATTAAAATGATAAAAATATCTTTGTTCAGCTTTTTATTTAATATTTATTTTTCCAGTACTTGTCAATATTAATATTTTCACTTTGTTCAAAACAGAATTCGACAATTTGAGCCCCCAGACTATTAAACGGTTATTGGTTTATTCGGTAAACAAAATGCATAAAAATTATAAAAAAAAAATATCAAAATTACAATCATTAGCTGTTCAGCAGCTGATTACAGCAGCGAAAGAATGCTAAACATTTTGGGTTTAAATTGTTTTATTAGAGTAATTTAGATGTTATAGGTATTACGTGAGGATTCTATGAACTTGTGCAATAACATTATATTTATATCAACTATACTAGACAAATTTAAGAAGCTATTTCCAAAAAAAAAAATTAATATGTAGGTATAACAGCTTTTAAATTACCGGCATCTTTAGTTATGTACTAACTTTCGGCGGGCAACACTGAAAGAGTAAACAAATGCACACTAAAAATGCAACAATTTTCTCTACTCTCATGCAAAACAAAACAACAACAAAAATGCTGCAGCAACAATAATTGCAGAAGCAAAACTCATCACACATTTTTGCATGCTTTATTGTACATATTGTTGTACTACGTTCCTTTTCACTCACCCGCCAAAACCTACCTCCCTCCCCCCACCCCCCTAAATCAACCCATCAAATGGTATGTGATTTGTTAGTGATTTTCTTTTTCAGTAGATTTTTATTATTTTGATAAATTGTTAAAACTCTCTCACTCTCAATCACAATGGGTTTTTTGTTTGTTTGTTTGTATGCATGTTTTGTAAATCTCTCTCTAACTGAGAGAGTGCGGTTAATGTATCTGTGTGTGATAAAACGAAGGAAGGAAAAAAATCAAAGTACTAGGTTGTTGAGTACTTTACAAAATCCATGGTATTCAGAGTGTTTCGTGATATGAAAGCAAGTGGAGCTTTTTTGTACGCTAAATATAACGGTTGTCGGTCGTCATTGTCGGAAAGTTCAGTTTAAAGAAAAAAACAACAATACATGTTCGATTTTTGACAGCGATAAACTCGTATTATCGTTATTATAGTCGCTTGTTTTGCAGTTTTCTGTTTTTCTTTTGTATTTGTTGAAAACGTCACTTTGCAAGTTTCGTATGTGTATGTGTGAAAAAAAGTTTTATTTTTGATGTTTAAAATTTAATAAAAAAATCACATCAAAAAAGTTAAAATACATCACAAAATATAATAATAAAAAAGTTAAACCATTGATACGGTATGATTGGATTAAACAGACAAAAGGACAGACACTTAGTAAAACTTGAAAAAAAAATGTTTGTTTATGGATTTAATTTTTAGGAGATAGTCACTCCTCTACACTCTTCTATTATTTATTTATAATGTATTGTGTATGTGTACGTGTTTTGTATACACATGTATTACGATGCTTTTAGACTCTAAAATTTAGACAAACACATAGAATGCCTTAAAATTTCGTTAAATTTTTTTTTTTTGAGATTTTCAAGTTACATATCTACGTTTTTTTTTTGTTCTTATTATTCATGCATGTTCGGTCAATCTTTGTGTCCATGTATGTGCTATTTTGCCAGTTGTCGTTGTTGTTGTTGCTCCTGTTTATTTGCAAATTGCCACAGCCAATACAATGAGTACAGCAGTGGTGCCAAATCTTACAAATAAAATCGCTTACACTGCGTGAGGGCCTTCTATTTTTGTTTTGTTGTTGCTGTTTTCATTAACATTCGTATGTATTGTCTGGTAAGGGGATAGGGGCTGCAGGTTTTGTTGATGTTTGCCAATGGATGGATGGTTAGTTTTTCAATCGTACATGCTATGTACCACTACACTACCTCTGCCATATACTACATACGACTGCAGTCTAATAAGTTATCTCAAATTCAATTCAAATTAGAAAAAACAATATCTATATTTCTACATAGCTAGATATACTGCAAACAACCCCTTTGCAAAATGACACTATAGTAATGACCTTACATTTGGCAATTTTAAGAGGGCGGAAGATTTACATAAACATTCTTTTGTGATGAACATTATAAAAAGCAATAGTCATTAAAACTAAGTACCTATGTATAATAGTTTCAGCGTATAAGCAATATTACGTACATACTTATAATTAAAATTACTTATACTAATCAATATTGACAACAGTCTACAAATATGGGCTACTAGTCGGAAACAAACTGGCAATATTATTCAAATTAGTCTTGTTTCGGTAAAGATATTTGTAGTTATATTTAATCTATTCTGTCGTTTAAAATATGATTTCATTTTAACTTTTACATCATATGACTTGAATTTGAATAAACTTTTAACATAATCCCCGTATAATGATGACTCTGTTGCCTGGCTAGCTAATACAGAGCCTGCTCAGGTCTGGCATAGCAGTGTATGGCCTGGCCTGTGCATGCCTGTTGTGGTTGCATGTTGATTGCATATCGTCGTCATCGTCATCAACAATATGGTTGTATTCCAATAACAACAAAAGTAACAATACATGTTCAGTGACGTATAAACATAAACAGTAGACAGTTTTAAGTCTAAAATAAAATCCCTCTGCGAATACAATAAAGTACAATTATAAAAGTTTGGTAAACATTATTATAATAAAATGGCAGCTATTTTTGGAAGTCAATAGTTTTTTTTTAATATGGTTTCGAAGAACTACCACACTACTTATTTTTATTTTTGCGGCAAGTGGAAAAATATTTAAACGATGAAAGTGCCGTTTATAAAATCATCAGAATTAAAATAAAGAAATAAATATTTTATTTACTAAATAAAAACGCAACAAACTAAACTTATTAACATTATTTTTACCGAAATGCTTAAAAAAAACTAATTTGGCTTGATTCTAAAATAGTAAATAAATAATAAAGATGTATAAATTTCATTAAAAACATCCAAGTTAAAGCTATTTCAAAACTAAAGATCTACTTTAAAAAGAAGTTACAAAAAATTGATTACAAAGTGGTTAAAAAGAAGTGAAAACCAATTATAGTTGGTAAAGTCAACTTAAAAGAAATTCAAAAAAAAAAAAAAAAAATACGCAAACATAAACAAATAAATATAAATGTAATTTAAGCAAAAAAAATGTACTGTTAAATGTGCTTCAAATATAACTTAATAAATTGGATAAAACAAAAGAAAATAACAGTGTCAACCAACCAATAATAACATGAAGATATGGATTAAAAAATAATTAAACCCATAAAATTAAATTTTAAATTACTTAAAGTCAAAAAATGGTAAATTTGATTTATAAAAAAATTTAGTGGGTGAAATAATTGCTTTTGTTGGAAGTATAAGTTTAAAATTTATATAATTGATTGTTAATTCTAACAAAAATGTTATTTTAAAATAAAGGAAAAATTACTTTAGAAATATATTTTAATAAAACAAAGTATGTAGTCAATGTTATAAACAAATTACTTCAAAACCAAAGTTTAGAATAAACTGAAACTTAATTAAATATGTAGGCAAGTGATAACAATATAATTTATTATATACCTAGTCGGTTATCCCCGCTTAATCATTTCAATCAATTAACTGGCTATTTAACATAATTTTATAAGAAAAAAATAACAACAAAATATGCGAAGAGTATTTAAAAATCTTCGTTCTGGTTTAAAAAAAGTGTAGATAATAAAATTATTGGTTTCGCGAATGTTTTCAAAACACCGTCAACTTAATGATTGTTGGTGGTAGATTCTACATTGAAGAATTTGGTATCAAATCCAATTTTAGGCTTCCGGATTTCTGTTCTGTCCTTAAGCAGAGATCTCTGCCATAAAGCGGGCTGCAAACTGGCTGAAATATTATCGGGTATCTGGAGATATATTAATATTTACCGACAACAAAGCCGCCGTAAGAAATATAGCAGGTGTCTACCTGACATCTAGGTTAACCACAGAATGTCGGGTATCTCTGAACGAGATAGCGGAACATTCTAGGATAACGCTAATATGGGTCCCTGGACATAGCTCAATTCAGGGTAACTATATTGCTGATGATTTAGCCAAGAAAGGTACAACGCTGACTGATGAGGAGATTGATCCCTTTATTGGCATCAACATTAAAAGTCTGAAATTACTTGTTCAGAATGAAATGTTCAGACTTGCTCAGGTAAGGTGGTCAAACGAGGTCACCTGCTCTATTGCAAGGTCCACATGGCCCTTATTTGATGTTGGAGAGACGAATTCACTGCATAGTTTTCGTTGCGACCTAATTAGGCATATTGTCTCTATTTACAGGTCACTGTACTTTTGGGGCACATGCGAAAAGACTCGGTCTACAACATAACGACTTCTGTAGAAGTTGTCGCAACGAGGAGGAAGAGGAAACAGTCATCCACTTCCTCTGCGATTGCCCGGCCCTATCGATTAAAAGGGAACGGATACTCTGGGCACCCTTTCTTTCGTGTTTGGGTGAACTATCAGGGACAAATCCAAAATGCATCAACACCTTTGCCAGGGAATCTGGATTTTTCGATAGGAAAACAACCAATGCGGAGTGAACCGACAGGTTGTCCACCAACGGGTAACACAACGATCAACACGATGGACCCAAGTGTGCTGTTTTTCAAAGAACGGCTGCCCATGGAACCTACCTACCTACCTAATGATTGTTTAAATGAATATATAAATTTCCTAGAAATCCAGAAAAAATTGCACAAAGTACTAGATACTTTCAACAAAACTTCTCTGGCATTAATTTTTAATTCGAAAACAATTAAGAAAATATTTATTACATTTATGTATGTATATCTACATAAATTTGAGCGGAAATGTCACAATTCAAAGAAATGAGCAAACAACAAAACAACTTGTAGAATTTGTACAACCAATATACTCGTAAATGTCCTTAAGAAATAAGAGTAAAGCTGAAAAAGGGGGATGGGAGCGTAGAGTTTTTGTTGCGCCACTGTTTTATAAAACTACCTAAAAAGAGGCCCTCTTTAGTTTGTACATCGTTTATGCACATACATACATACGTTTGATCATTCATTTTCGTTTTTATTTAGTTTTTTTTTTTGTATTTCTGTTTTTTAATGTTTGTTGCCTTGTGTGCGAGTATAACAATTTATGTATGTAGATACGTGGCAGACAGGCTAAATTACATGACTTCGAGTTTGTTTGTGAGTATGTGCTGATTTTGCAGTAATGTATTTATAGGCAACAGTATGAAAAAGAATAATTTCAACTGCAACAACAGCTTAACTGATTGCAGCAACTAAATGTTGTATTTATGCACATGTAGTTGGTAGTAGCGTTTATAGTAACATTTCAGATCTGACCAATACTTTTCCATCTCATCATCATCAACGCCTTGCTCTTCTTGATAGATGTCATTATTCAGTCTTGAAACTCAAATTTTGTTTCACTTTAATTAGTTAGAATTTTAGTGCAAATTTTTTTTAAACCACTTAAAAAAAATTTCTTAAATAAGCCAAAATTCAAGCAATTAAAATACATTTTTAAACAAGATCTGCTCAGACGATCTCTAAAACAGGCATCTTCAACATCTAATGAATGTTGAAAAAATGCAGATAAACTGCTTCCTAAAAATTGAACCCTACAATACTTACTGACTGACTGACTGACTGTCTTTTTCGTCGTTCATTTATAAAGTATTGTTTCGTACTTGATTTTTTTTCATTCATTCGTGAATATATTTGTGTGTGTGTTTTATGTGTAAATTTGCATAAGTACGCGTTGCGCATAACAACGAGGAAACATGAAATAAAAACGTATTAAAAACAACATAAACAAAAAAAAACAATAATAGCCGAGAATTTTTTTACCACCATATGCCTTCCTTCCTTACTCCCTCCACCAACCAACCAAACCAACAAAAAATTGGAAAAAAAAACATTTATTGTTGTCAAATATAGTACGAGTGCTACAGTACGTTGTCGTCGACTACAACGACAACATTGTCGTAGTCATCGTTGCTGCTGTTGTCCTTCCTTGTTGCTGTTCCCTCATTATAGTCGTTTGCCATCTTTTAGTTGTACATATATTTAAATTTTCCTTTTGTAGCCGCCTCTGCAAACAGTATAGAGTAGAGTGTATTATGTCTGGATGTTAAATGAAATGCAAAAAAATACCTAAATTAATAAAAAAAATTATTTGAACGTTGATTCTTGCACTGTGTGGAAATATACACAGACAGTGGTTCAAATATAACAAAAACATTAAACAAACTTGGACTTTGGTTTAATTTTCATTTAGAAAAATATTTTATGTTTTCTAAAGTTCGACGGAATATTGGCTAATAATAGTATTCGGTAATTAAACACAATTAAAATGTGCTAAAAAAAAAAGAAAAATACTACGAAAAAGTGCTAACAAAACGTTCATGCTTTTGTCGGAGATTAGTAGATTTAAAAAGCTTCGGTTTGTTTCGGAATAGGCCGAATATTATCTTTTTTGTTTACATGAAAGTAAGCTAATTTTTTTTTTATTTGTACAATAATAAATTGTAAAATTTGACATTTCGAATTATCTCTTTTTACTACATACATATGTACATATGTATCTCTTCAGTATAAAAATAGTTTTTCAATAGAACATAGAACAGTAGTTATATTATGTTTGTTTGTCATTGTTTACGTCATAATTAAGAGATTTGGTTAATTTGACGTGATAGCAAAAGATGATGGTAAACTTGATACTAGTATTTAATTAAATTTATCTTTAAAATTCCACTGTTCGGGTTTCGGGTTCTTTTTAGTTGACTTGTTTGTTTTTTGTTCTTCTTTTCTTTTTCGAACTACATAGTAGAAAGCAAGCAAGTCTGGGGGTATGCATACAACTTACTGAGGTTTTGCGTATTATTGTTTTTGTTGTTGCTGTGCTTAATATTGCTGCTGCCCGTTGTAAATTTATTTGCAAACACCACTTTTTTATTTTTATAAATTTGTTGTTTTTCGTTTTTTTTTTGTTGTTGTTCTCTTTAATGTTTTTTCTTGTTAAAGCTCTTGTGTGCGTTTAATACACCATTCATTTACATACATATCTACATACACAACAGATCGACCTCTCATTTCTTCTAATGCAGTACGCCTCTATTTTGTTTTTACATTCATACTTGTGAATTCATCCAACCAACCAACCATCCCAGCTATCCATCCATACATTACCATTTTTATGAGTTGAGTGAGCGTGTGAGTATTTGTGTGTATATGGCCAGTTTTTTTTTTATTATTTTAATTTTTTTGTACGTTTTTTTCACGACTTTGTGTGTGTGCTTGTGCTGTATTGTGTGTGTGTGGACTTTTGCCAAAAACTTTTATAATACCTCCTCGTCGACACACTCCATCAATTTGTCTTAATTTATAATCGGTACGGATTACAGTGTTAATTACGTTGCAGTGCAACATTACGAGAAACATGCCGACAAGTCGGTTTTTTTTTAAATATTATTATTCCATACTTCTCACTTTTTGTGTGTGTTTGGTTTTGTTTTTCTTTTTATAAGCTGTTTTAAATGCCTTTTGGCTTCATACCTTTAATAATGAAGTTACCGGACTAATTAAATAAGTAATTTATTCCTAGACGGTATTTAACATATTGCTTCTGTAGTGTATAGAGGTAATGTGCAAAAAGTTAATTTTGTTGTAGGCAATTTGGAACAGAACTGTTTGATTGGAGTTTAATTAAGAATTATGTATGTGTATTTTAATAATTATTTGGGAATAAAAACATGAAATAAATATAGGTACACAGAGAAAAAACATTCGATGTGGTAACTAAATTGATTGCCTATCGAATAATACCATTTTTATAATAATTAATGGGATGAGCAACTAGTAAAGAAATAATAATTCCGTGGAAAGAACTAAAACTATCAGTAATATTAATTATTAGGTATATTTATTAATTTTTAGAGTCCGATCGAAACCTAACCGAACTTAATATTCGGCAAAATCCGAAACAAACTGAAACTTATGAAATTTTCAAACAGAAAAATATTTTAATTTTAGAGCAAGTGTCAGCTGTTTTTCGCACAATGTGGACTCCATTAATATTGTTTTTTCATCTTTATCTTAAAAGTTTTTTTGATGGAGCTGTTTTTACATTATATTTTTATTAATATGTAGGTATGTATGCAGATGTCTGCCTAACAATAATACTGTACTTACTTTTTAATATTTAACAACTAAAATACATAATACACACCTATATGTATATGTACGAATAACATATATTCGTAATGTTAAATTCAATTGCATTAACTTTGCCGACCATTAAACGTCCTTTAAACTAACTAATAGTACTTTTCTTGGGACCTTAATTCAATTTCAATTAAGATTTTACAATTGAGGTTAACTAATTCTATAATTTTATCAAAAATTGATTATGGTCTAATTATTTATAGTAAGGTTGGAAAATCAAGCATAAAGGTTTTGGAAAGTTTCCTAAATGCAGCTGCCATATCCAGTCTTAGAGCCTACAGAACAACACCAATCAAAATTCTACAAGCGGAATGTGGTCTAAAGCCTCTGCGCATTCATGCAAATAGACTCAAACACCGACTCGTATACAAAATGTTAATCCAATCAACTCACTTATTAAGTAAACCTTTATCTCTAGTTAGCAAGAGGAAAACTGAACTAAAATATCCCTTCACCTTGTGTCAAATATATAAAATATACAAAAAACTACAAACTAATATTCCAATATTGCCTAAAGATAAATACCCGCCGTGGCATTTAAAACCTGACGTTTTTATGAGAGATTTGTTATTCTTCAATAAATCAGACACCTCGCCCACCATATATAGACACTGCTTCAGCGAAATTTACGCCAAACACAAAGGTGAATCCTAGAACTTTATTTTCACTGACGGATCAAAAACAGAATCAAATGTTGGATTTGCTGCAGTCGGCGAGTAGGGCCTTCTACTCAACAGCATTCTACCTCTTAATGCCTCAGTTTTCGAAGCTGAAGCTGAAGCAATTTTAAGAGCTCTCGAGTTACGCAAAAAAACAATAAATAAAGCTATAATTTGCTCTGACAGCCGTTCCGTTTTTGACGCAACATATAACGAAAGAAACAACAACGAAACTATATGCAACATTCGACAACTTTTAATACATCAACAAAACAATATCCTCAAGCGATTGGTACAAAAACAAATGTTTTGTTAGGCTTAGGCTAACTCAGACACAAATCACTCATCAACACCTTCTTAAAGGAGAACCTAAACCTATATGCACATTTTGCAACCTTGCTCCACTTACAATATTCCATCTTTTAAAAGACTCAATCTTTGCATCTAACTCGTAAAAAATTATGTAATTTATCAAACATTATACCTTTATTAAAAAATCCGACAGTAGAAAATATAAATTATATCTATAATTTCCTACAGCATATAAAGTTAATTAACAAGATTTAGTAATTTTAGTTTTAAGCCGATAGCCTGTAGTAGCTAGTGCTTTGTATATTATTTATTGTAATTTAAATTATAATAAATTTGAAATAAATAAAATAAAAATAAAAAAAAATGTTTTTTATTTTTAACAGAAATCCAAAAAAAACAGAAAACCGGTTTTCGGTTTCGTTTTTGAATACTCTAGCTTCACTCTTTTATATTTTGTTTGTTTTCTGCAAACGACAAACGATTTTTGTAATAAAATCTCCACACAATAAAGAAAAATTAGTTTTAAATTCGAATACGTTTAAAGTTAATCTGGCAACTTTTGTTATCATTTAGTATTACAATAATTTCTACAACAACTATATGTACCTACATACTCGTATGTATATAAATAGAATAGAAAAATTATGCACAAAGAAAAAATATTTTAAAAAGAACCATCATTACTAAACAAACGAACCAAGGAACAAACCCACACAGACAGATACTGAGAGAAAGCTTAAAATAGCTGAGTACGAGTACATACAACAGCTTAAGCATCCAAGTACTAAAGTAATCGCTTCTCTAATTAAGTGCTTTACTATGTGCGCCATAATGTAGCTTAAGTGTGCTGTGCTGTTCTTGTTTCTTTCTTATTATTTTTCCCTTATTTTCTGTGTGCTAATGTTTTTTTTAGTCTTTTTTTTTTTTGTTTTTTTTTTTATCAAATACAAAATCACCCTGCAGAAGAAGAACAAACAAACAAACAATATAATAACAAAGCTATAAAATGGAACAAAAAATACACAAAAAATGCGCAAAGCTTTGAAATAAGACAACATAAGACCTGTGTTTGGTTGGTATACTTTGCTATAGAATCGTTGAAATGACTGAATGAATGTACTTGTGCTATGCGTGTGGTTGTTGTGCAACTACAGTACAACTACTTTACTACTTAGTCTTCTCTACAGAAAGTAGTTAGTTACCTACTTGAACTTTTTTCCTTCTTTTTTTTAATTTCAATGCGAAATCTACAAATGTGTTCGTTGGTATTTTACTGTTTTAACTCCCCTTTCAGATAAATGAAAATGGCTTTGGTCAACCAACTACATACCTGTCCCTCGATTTACACGATAGATGCGTTACTGAAAAAATCGTATAAATCGAAATAGAAAATTTTTGTATGATAAATCGTGTAAATTGAGAAAAGACCCAAATACGAATAAATTTAAAATTTTGTTTAAAAAATTCATTTATTTTAAATTAAATTAAATTATGTACCTATATAAAAAATAATTAAAATCAATCAAACATTGTACATCCATAAATGGAACTTATAAAAATATTACATGTCAGTATGTACACTAAAAGTCATCACTTTCAAATAATTCTTCACGTCAGTGTTACTGATTCCGTAACTTCTTCATCGGAATCGTTGTCGTTTGTTTCGACCACTATATTTACTAAATCTTCAACATCTAATTCTTTAATTATCATCAATTCTTCAACATCATCTGCACAAAAGTCATCAAAACCTTCTCTCAGACATTTCATGCTCCAAGGATCGACAAGGTAGTATAATATTTTCTCCTACATCTGGCCACAAATTTTTCCAACAGCCTTTGAGCGTTGATTGCTTGAGTACAGTATAAATCAATGCAACATGCTTTACACAATCTAATATTGTAAATTTTTTCCATGCATTCATTACTGTTAAGATTTATCATTTTCGATTTGATCTAAAATATATCTGAACGATTGTTTGCTATAAAGTTGCTTTAAAAGTCGAAATTATTCCCTGGTCTAAGGGCTGCAACAAAGAAGTCGTATTTTTTGGTAGAAATATAACGCACATTCTCATGTTGCAAGCCTTGTGGATGTCCAGGAGCATTGTCAATTGCTATAAACACTTTAAATGGCAATCCCTTTTTGTTTAAATATCGCTTTGCGTCTGGGACAAATATACATATGTACCTACATATATACATAGTATTACCATACGAAAATACAAATATTCGTTAATTTGAACTACACATTATTTCAGCTTCATAATTTTAAACGTATATCTTATCGTTACGAAACAACTATTTTCTAAAAAAAAAAATAATTTTTGCTTAAATTATTAAAAATAAAACATCATGTAAATTAAGGTAATTTCGAACTTCCCTCGTTGTAAATGAAAACCAAAAAAATCGTGTAAAAGTGAAATCGTGCAAAAAAAAGTATCGTATAAATCGAGGGATAGGTGTATTACTATTTCTAACTATTACGGAATTTTGCGAAATGTCCACCAATTTAATGTTAAATAGTTCGTTTACTTTTTTAAATTAAATACATACCTGTATATATAGGTAGGTATGTAGGTGCACAACATATTTAAATATTGCATCAACTGGACAGTAAGAAATATGTACATATATACATACATATGTACATATATTATGTACGTTAAAACCCGGGAGATTTTACTGCCTTGGAGACTTACTTAATCGTGAAACCGCACCCAGTCAGTCAGTCAGTTATATATTGTAGTTGGATTTTGTTTTGTCATCAGAAATTGCGATATAATACTTGTTGTTTATATATTACAGGGAGTTTCAAAAGGGAGTGTTAATTTTAATGGATAGATCTGTGATAAAAGAATTTAGTTTTTTCTAAAACTGCTTAAATATATGTACATACAAACATATAAATAAAATCTGAGAAATTTTTTATTACTTAATAATGAATGTAGTAATCTTATAAAAGATTAATATTCGATTTTGTTTTACATATTATTTTTTTTACTTTAGTGAAAAAACCAAACAAGAGCTACAAAACATACATACATATTAATATTTTAATTGCACTTAAAACTTGAAAATTTTACTTTTATGAGTTCAAACGGTTAACATACAAGCTTCCTATATTGAAGAAAAAAACTGTCTTCATTAATCCATCATATACATACATATGTACATACATACATATATCCTTTAACTGTTGAGATGGTGGTAAATTTTACCCTCTTTTTACATTTTTGTTTAAAAACTCTCTTCCAAAAAAAAAAGGTTTGTGAAATAAAGTACCTGTTTTATTTAAACAAATAAAAATATTTTTGTTTTCTTTATTTTTTGTAATCAATTTCTAAAAAGCAAATAATTATAAAAAAATATTGTTTTCTCAATTATTTTTAATAAAATTGAAAAGGGGAAAAATTTACCACCACGTCATTAACTATGTCCAAATATTTCACCTCGTCAGTTAAAGGATATACATACATATGTACATATATAAAAATGTCCCTAATGTAAAAAATAAATAATTTATAAATAAATAATTCTTTTAACAGAATGCACTCTGTAAACAAAAAACATACGTAAATGTTAAAATATAAAATATATGGTTAAAATATAAAAGTTATATCAAAATACAAAAAAAATCACACACGGAAAACAAAAGATTGTACATTTGTGAAATTAATGTTGTTAATGAAAGCTGAACAGTACCAAAGCAGTCAAATAAAATCAAATTAAATCAAATTATCAAAAATGTGTCGCCATGTATTTAATATTTTATTGAGATACATACTAAAATATATTAAGTGCTCCACAAGCTAAATATGCAAACATACAAACAGAGAAACACATACATGTAACTTAAAAGTGTTATGTTCTTTCGCTCTGGCTCCGACGTACATAAATACATACATATGTATATCTATGTATTTATTAAATTAATTTAAATTGATAAATAAAGAAATTGCATTAAAAACTAATTAAAATGTTTATTTAAAACTTAAAAACATTGAGAAATGAAATTCAAAATATAAAAAGTGCTTTACCCAAAAAAGAGTAAATAGGTATTTCCCGAATTATCATAATAATCGTTTTCGTATCATACTATCATCCCTGCTGTTAAACATAATAAAACAATTTGGAAATATTTGCTGTTGTGTTGTAAATTGTCTATGAATATTTGTATAGTAGTGTTGGTAAACCTCGTAGTTTTTTGGTTTTTTTAAAATAATTTTTAAAAAAATCGGAAATTCACGGTACAACATTCGAGAGAAGTTAACAAAATAGCGATTATTGTACGAGTCGAGTCTTCCAGTAGCAATGCACAGCAACATGATGGTGTTTGTGCTGCTGCTGCCGCCGAATCAGCCGTTGCTGCAGTTGCTGGCTCTGCGGCGATTTCAAAAACTTCAAAGAAATCTTCGTCACCCTCAAGCATCAGTCAAACACAAATTACTAAAACAACGGCGTCAACATCATCTTCATCGAAATCAGTATCAACAACATGTGGCAATAGTCAAAAGCAACAAACAACTAAAATTACAACAGCAACTAAAACATCTACAACAGCATCCTCAACAGCAGCGGCAGCAGCAGCAACAACATCAAAACCATCGTCGAACGTCGTTAAAACGGCATCAATTGGTTCAAAAAACAACTCCAGCAGTGAACCCATGTCCTCATTATCAACAAATTCGTCTTCATCCTCATCTTTACCCACGATATGTACCGCTGCAACAGCAAATGCATCGTCTTTGCTATCTTCGTATCCGACATCATCATCATCATCCTCACCAGCAACAATGGCAATTACATCAGCAGTGCAAAAGGTGAGTTTTTTGCTTCCTAACAAAAGCTGCAAGCAAGAATCAAAAGAGAAAACTAAAAAAGATCACACCGACAGACAAGCAGACACACAGAGATAACCTTTGGCATCATACTTCAATCATCGCGGAATTTCATTTCTTTGTCTACGTTTCATGAGAAATAATTTACTCAGAATAATTTTTGGTCACAAAAAATTCATCACAAATTCTTTTCTATAGCCCAAACTTTTGATCTTACGTTAGAACATAAATAATATTTTTAATATACATATAATAAATTCAATTAATAAAAATTACGTTCCATTTGCAGGGTTCTGAAAAGTTAGGAGCCATAGTTTTTCCTTCTACGCCCACTCAACAAATTTCAAATACAACTCCAAGTCCAACAACTCCTCGAAAATCATCCGATTATCCCCAACAGGCGACTAGTACAGCAGCATCTTCATCCGTGACAACAAGTTTAACGTCAAGTACCACAACACCTGCCTCCTCTACTTCTATTACTGTTGCCGCCAATTTAGTGCAAAAACCTGGCAATGAGCAGACTTCAGCTCCACCCTCACCATTTCCTGGGCCACCGCCTACTAGTGTTGCTGGCAGTGCAGTATCAACATCAGCTGCATCATCATCAATACCCCAAGGTGGTAGTACAACGACGGGACATCCACATGCACATTTACATCCTCATGATGGAAGACCATCATCTACAGGTGGTTCTGGTCCAGGAAGTTTGCTGTCGAATAATAATATGATGATGTCTTCAGCGACGTTGCCTCCTCATGCTATGTTTGGACCAACACCGCCACCAGGACCTCCAAATATTAGCGGCGAAAAATCGGCATTATGTCCACCTCATTCTTCTCATATACCGCCTGCATTTTCTTCTGCCAATCAGGTAATTAAAGTTTATTGAGATTTTTTGTTAAAGTTTTTTAAATACATTTAATTAATATATTATTTCGGTTGCAGCTTACTAATGATCCTCGCAATACTCTGACTTCTCCGTCACCGTCAGGTCCTTTGCCGTCGCCGCATTCGCAACAACATTCTCATGGTTCTAGTGATAGCCCGTTTGGAAACAAGCATTTGGCAGGTTCTCCATCTCCCGTTACTGGAAATCTCATGTCTCCCGCATCAATACCACCATCATCTCAATCGAATGTATCGCCCATGCAAGGTATGCATCCAAAGTCTGGACATTCTTCTTCCCAAGTGACTGCAAACTCTCCAGCGAATATGCAGTTACCACCCGGTACTCAAATGCCCCCATCGTCGACTGGTACGAATGTAATGGCTGGACCACCAGTAGGATATAGTGCGGCTGGATCGATAAATAGCAGACTTGGTCCTCCACCCCCAACGCATCCATTCCCTGCCTCGAACCTGCAGCATTCCAGTGCAAACACACAGCAGTCGCTTATGAGCATAAAACAAAATGAAGCCGAAAATCGCGAAAAAGGTTCGCATGGAGTTGGTCACGGTGGTCCGCCGCCGCTTCCTCCCATGATGAATGGATATTTGCCACAATTTGCAAATAGTGGTGTTGGACAACATCCACAAAATAGTGGTGCAACTAGGATCTCACCTCATGCAAATGCTATGCCATCCACGGCTACGCCACCTGGACCGCAAGGCTTACCACTAGCACATCACCAGCAACAGCAGTCTTCGTTGTCAGCAATCAACAAACCATCATCTTTACCTATAACAACATCTGCCTCCTTTCATCCTTCTTCATTGGCTTCTTCAATGCCATCATCACATCCACCTGCAACTGCTGCTGCTCATTCTACTGTCACATCCATGGCAAAGTTCTCAACCATTTCAAGCAGTAGCAGTGGCATACCCACCATACAAACTGCTCCAGGAATTTTTCCCGGCGGTCTACCGCCTGGCTTGCCACCTGGTGTAGCACCGCCTGGAATGATGCCGGGTGGCATGCCGCCCAACGGCATTTCCCCCATGCTTTTGCATTCGTCGCCATATCGCCCGCCCTATCCGAATTATCCACTATACGCCCCCTACAGTGGTTTGCCGCACAGTCCATATTTGCCGCCTGCAGTGCCATCGCCAAGTGCCTCGCCACGTACAAGTCGAGAATCGCCCATGATGCAGCAAATGTCAAAACCTCCCAGTTTGCGGCCACCAACGCCTGTAAGTCAATCTTCAAGTTCGGGGCACACTCCAGGACCAATGGGTAACAGTGGCAGTGGTTCAAGTACTCCTACTATATCCACACCCACAACAGTGCCAACCCCGACTTCAGTGCCCTCGTCAACAGCAAATCTAAGTCAACATGGACTACCGCCAGCGTCTTCAATGGCTCCCCATATTTTGCATCATCCACATCTTCCTTATGCACAGTCGCTGCAGTTGCAGTCACAAATGTTAGGTGGCCCTTTGCCTCCATCACACCACCAATCGGTTAGTGCTGGTTTAATACCACATCCATCGGTATCCCACTCAGCTCACAGCATAGCAAATGTAACAACAACCACATCGGCTTCTACGCCCCTAAGTGCTACAATAAGCGGTGGAGCAAGTGGTCTGCCTCCCTCATCGCCTTTGGCGAGAGATAGTACGCAATTGTTGGCACCACCTCATCCTCATTTGATAGGACATCCACACTTGGGGCCTCCTCATATGCCACCATTACCGCCACATATGCTGGCACCACATCCGGCTCTGCTGCGAGGAGCCTCTCCCACAATACCCATCAGTAGCAGCAGTGCCAGTAGTCAACCACCATCCAGTTTAGGTACGACTACACCAACGTCTTCAACATCTGTGATTCACAAAGGAATTTTGCCGCAAACTGAAAGTCCGTCAAAGGAACGCAGCGATAACAATATTGCTTATTTGCCGCGCTCCTCAACTGCCAATACTCATTTAGGTGGCGGACTCCCAATAACAGCATCATCCGCATCATCGCCATACGTAACAACGAGTGGAGCACCGCCGCTGCCTATACCACATTCTGCTGCTTCGTTGGCAATTTCATCAAATGCCTCCTATAGTTCCACGGTTTCGTTGCCTACAACCACTCACGCCTCAGGTGTTATGCCGATGATGACCACGCAATTGCATCAACCACCGCCGGGTAGTTTACAATACGGGCCAGTTCCCAAAGGATCATCAATGTGGCCTCCAAGGTAAGTTATTATTAAGCATAAACATTTGTAGATCATTTATTAACATTTAAAAAAATTGTTCTAATTTCTAATGTATTTTTCTATTTCTAAAGCACATCTTCGTTGTCGATACCACCACCTACGTCCGTGGCTACTACTCATTCCTCGTCTTCGATGGCCTCGCGACCTACACCACCTCCTCCAACAAGTTCAGCAGGAGGATTGCCACCTCCAATTTCTGTTTCACCACATACACCAACACTGCATTCCTCTTCTGGTATTCCACCGCCCGGATTATCATCTGGGTCCACAGGATTTCATCCACAATATTTTGTGCCTCCCATGCCGCCTCACCCTCCGGTATCTTCAGCAATGTCTGCGCCAGCTGGTTCTATAAACAGTTCTCACTCCTCCACATCAGCGTCTGTTTCATCTTCCGGTGTAACAACACCCGCAAATAGCGCTCCTGTTACTACAACAACACAAAGTTCGGCCCCCCATCCGTTTTCGGCAGAATCTCTATTCCAACCAAGCAAAAGTAAGTTTTTTATTATTTATTATTTATTTTATTTTTCAAATAATGGCTTAATATCTACAAGATGATCAAGCGGATTTATTACGACGTGAACTAGATAATCGATTCCTGGATCGTAGTGGCTTGGCGGTGCCGCCTCCTACACAACAAACGGGACATCAGCAGCCTCCAACGTCAACATCCGCTCCGCCACTTGGCGCACCAGCAGCATCGCCTTCTGCCTCAACTTCAGCTCCACCTACTTCTACGGCCGGTGGCGCAGGTCCTCAATCGGGACCTGCACCACATGCATCAAGTGCTGCAGTCCCTTCTCCCTATTTAAGGCAAGAATTACATCATCATCAACATCAACACACCCATCTGCATCAGCATCAACAACTTTTACCAACAGCCTTGGCGGCAGCACCTCCTCCAGCCCCGGCACCACTCTTTCCCCCTCCACTTTTCAAAGACATTCCCAAAATTGCCGCCGTAGAATCACCTTTTTATCGTACGGGCATAGGTTTGCCCGGCTATACCGGATATACGCCAGCTGGTCTCTTGCATCCAGGCTTGGGGGGCGCTACACCATTTATGCCTCCCAGCCATTTAACTTCATTTGCGCCAAAGGTATGTTTCATAACAAAACAAAAATCTAATCTAATCCACGCCAAAGTTTTATATAGTCATTCCTATCATTATCATCATTTTTTATTTTGTAAAATCCAACAAAAATTGTTTCCTCCTCATTTTCATGTTCATTAAACCAAAATCAAAAAACAAAACCTAAACTCATCATCTTTGTATTTGCCATCAACACCATCGTCATCCACTAATCCACCTCCAACACGAAAACTCATCCAAACTCCAACAATCAGACGATACAACCATCGCCCTCCACAAATCCTCATCAACAACCTCAACCGCCTTTACCAACTAATATTGTAGATTCCTCTTCCAAATCCATTAAGTTCACGGTATGTTTTTCTTTTTCTACCATCTAAAACTGAAAAGAGATTCGAATATTTCATACAGACACAAGAAGTTTATCAGAAAGTAGACAGTGAAACTTTTCTTTCTATCTTTCCTTTCAAAGCCCAAATACTAATCTACAACTATGTACAATAAAGAAATAAAAATGTTCTCAATTCAAATTAACTTATTTGAAAATCTTTCACAGAAAACTGGACGATGGAATGCAATGCATGTTCGTATTGCGTGGGAAATTTATTATCATCAAAACAAACAAAATCCAGATAAATTGGCAGCAGCTGCATCGAGTAGTTCTGCAAGCAGTGGTGGCTCAACACCAGGTGCACCGCCCAACAGTAGTGGTGCCAATGTTACACCAACAGCTACTGTATCTCAAACCAGTACAGCTTCGTCAAATCTAGGAGCAGGTCCTTCTCCCTCAGCTGTATCTGCGATGAGTTTGAAAGCTTCTCCGGCATTATCCTTAAATGCGGCAGCTTCGCCACATCTATTACATCGACCGGGTGAATTGCCACCAGGCACTGCATATGCCACCGCACTTCCAGGACGTTCGCCGTTTGAAACTTCTCCGTTATCGGCTAGTTTCATTGGTGCACCACCTAGTCATATAGGTAAGTTTACATTTATGTTACAAATTATATGTAATTATGACCGGTTACTTAGTTAATCCAATTTACGACTTGAATTCCGTCAAAAGTAGTTTCGCAAACAATTTTCTGTAAAGAACCGCCTTTAATACAAAATTGTTAAATTTGTAGGTACTGCAGTTTCTCCATTCGGCCGCTATGTGGGTCCTTTTGGTTTTGGTTTATCACCATTTGGCAGAGAAATACCCCTAGGCGGTGCATTACATGATCCATGGAGAACGTAAGTTTTTTTTAACTTTTGTATTGCACATTTTAAAATAATTATGTGTATTATTATTATTTTATTTTTATAGAGCTGCTTTACAACGCACAGTGCCTTATCATCCGGCTGGAGCACCACCGGGATGGCCAATGAAACCAGACACAACTGCTTTGGATAATGCACGTCGAGAGGCCGAAGAACGTGAACGAGAACGTGAAATGCGCGAAAGAGAACAGAGAGAGCGTGAAAGGCAACGACAACGCGAAAGAGAAGAGAGAGAACGCAAGGAGAAAGAAGAGAAATTGAAGCGGGAACAGCAGGAACGGGAGATGCGCGAAAGGGAGCGAGAACGGGAACGTAAGGAAAGAGAGCGAAGAGAAATGGAGCGTCGGGAAATGGAAAGAGAAAGAATGTTGCAGCAACAACGTATAAACGAGAGCAATAAATTGTCACAAGCAGCTGCGCAAGCTGCAGCTATGAATTCAGCTCGTGACCGATCTCCCCATCGTAGTGTGTCTGATATGCAAGGCGGCCCAGGCGGTCCAGGCGGAGAGATGAGAATCAAAGAAGAAATGCCACAAATGCCACGAACTAAAGAAGAACAAGATGCCATGATGATGAGAGCTTCGGCAGCAGCAGCTGCTGCAGATCCCCGCTACCAACATCAGCTGGCTCAAGCTCAAGCCAATGCAGCAGCAGCAGCTCATCATGCTTCGTTTATGGCCAGTCGTCATGGTCCTCACGGGGTACCACCACCACCTCATTTGGCTAGACAAATGATGCCTCCCAGTATGGGAGGACCACCACTATCACACTTTGGTCCTGCAGGACCTCCAGGCTGGCCTATGGATCCTTATCGCGATCCCTACGGAATGAGTGCTCTGCGTTATAATCCTCTAATGGAAGTGGCGTTGCGGCACGAAGAAGAACGACATAAAGCAGCAATGAGTATGTATGCAGTACAATCAGCCGCTCATTTAAGAGGCAAAGAACCATCGCCCATACCGCCACCATCAGGAGTGGTGGGTCCTTTAGGACCGCCACCTCCACCTCATCATCGCATGCAGCAAGGACCAATGGGACAACCCCAGCAGGGACCACCACCTTCGTTAGGAGGTAAGCCACCAAATATGGGCGGCATGCCACACCCCATGGTCGTAGATCCAATGTTGGCGCCTAAAAAAGAAGAAACGGGTGTTTCACCCGCTGGTGTAATGACTATGGCACCACCACAACCTGCACCCCAAAATGCCCAACCCGGCCGATGATAAACTAAAGAGCTTTCAAGGTTTAATTTCATTTAAAATTTCCAAATGAAATGAAAAACACTAAAGTTAGAGATATCAAAAGAAATAAAACAAAAATATATTATAAATAAATCGGAAAAGAGACCAAGTAATCTTTAAAAGAAACATATTGTATTATAAAATAACAAAAACAAAATTATTCCCCTTCCCCAACTAAAATAAACAACTGTGTATAATTTAAATTTTCCAACTCTTTTTTTTAATTGTTTATCTAAAAAAAATGTAAAAAATCATAAAATATAAAAAGTATCAACAAAAACAAACAAACAACTTCTAACTTTCCAAAACTCGAACCTACTCCCCTCCTTCCCTTCTTATCTTCCCGTCTTACACCACAAATCCCATGTGCTACAAAAATCCTTTGTAAAAAAGAACTTTTAAATTCCAAATTGAAAAAATGATTTAAAACTAAAATTAAAAACAAAAACATAAATAAAAAAAGAAATATTCTAACAAAGTATATAAAACTTGTATGCAATATTATATACTACAACTAGTAACAAAAGTTAAATATAAGCAACTACCAATTATTGGTCTGGTATAATAAATACAAAAATATATTAAATATACAAATATTTTATTATGTTTTTATGTTTATTTTCTTTTAATTATATTATTATTTTTTTTAGTGAATAGGACGCTTCATACTTAGAGCATTTGTATTATTTGTATAGTTTTTTTTTTTTTTTATAATTAATATTATTTATAATTATTGTACTAAATGTTGTTCTAAAAAAATATGATTTTTTTTTTCTTATAAATAAAAATAAAAACAAACAAAATAAAAAATCAAATGATGTTAACAAATTTGCTAAAAAAAATTTATACTGTTATATAATATACATAGTAGACAAGTAAAGTAAAAACAACAATAACAAAAACAATTTTTAGTAGTTTTTTTATTATTACTATTAAAAATATTGATATATTATAGAAATAACCTCCCTTCCTTCCCCAAAAACTCCATCATCATTAAGCAGAAAACAAAATTAAATTTAAAAAATAAATAAAAATATATATACTAACATAAATATATAAATATAACTGATTATCAATTATAATTATACATTATATGCATATACATATATTAATAAATAAAAAACAAACACAAAAAAATATTTCTAAAAAAAACTAAAAGGAAAAAACAAAACAAATTAACATTAACATTATTAAGAAGTAAAATAAAAGAGAAAAAAAGAAAGTAACAAAAAATCATATATTATAAATTATAATTATAAACAAATTATATACATTAAGTAGCTTTACGATTATTTATAAACAACAACAACAAAAAACAAAAGATTCAAAAAATATACAATTATTAAAAAACAAAAACAAACAAATCGATTATGCATAAAAATCTAAACATTTTTAGGCATATTTATATTTCTGTAATTTAATTGTAATTGTAAAATTTCATCAACAAAAACAAAATAAAGCTAGATTTACACGATTGAAATTTTCTTCAAAATGCTTCAACACGAGAAAATTTCAATTGTGTAAATCTAGCTTAACGAATGGCAGCAAAACACAAATACAACAGATCCAAACAAACAAAACACATCCCCACAAACATCTACACACACACACACACAACATAAATACGCATAACAAACAGGAAAATGAAAACAAAACCAACAAACAACCAACTTTAAACAAGGAAAAACAAAATTATAATTTAACAATAAAAAAAAATTAAATGAGAATATATAGAAAATTTGAAAAAAAAAAACAAGTAATAATAGTCCTGTTAATGCGGATCCAGTGGAAAGGATTTCAAGCAAAACTTGAGAGGGGTAAGTTTACTCAAGATTTGTAGAATTTTCATTCTTGCTGAAGTGAAGCAGTACAAAACCAATAATGTGCATACGACTGACACTATGTTTTCACTATGTCATTTTTGTTGTCAAATTGTTGGCAATTTTTTAAAAACGGGTTGTCATATAGCGTCATCTATGTTTGCAATCATGATATGACAACCCATTTTCATACAATTGCCAACAAAAATGACAGTGAAAACCAAGCATTACGTTAAAGAACTGGTTACTAGAAAATTCTTCAGCAGTACTTGATTATAGTCACAACATTGCTTCAAGTTACAAGTCTGTCATTAAAAAAGAGTCTGAAATGTTTATACCCAGAAAAAATCATTTAAGTCATACTTCAAAAGCCACATCTTAGTTACATTCAAATTAGCTAATAATAAATACTTATGTATGTACATATTATTTTGCTTTTATGATAAAGTTAATATAAATCATTTCTCTAATTCAAATTGTTCATTGGATTTTATAAATTCTTAAAAATGTGCTTAAAAGCGTCCAAAGTGTTGATTATTTATTTTTCAGTGAAAAATTTTTAATATGTTAATAACTGATTTGACATTTTTGATACGAAAATAATAGAATTGTTGTTCTATTTAAAAATTACATCTATGTAAATATGAAAATTTAAAATTCTTAGAAATGTGATTTGATTACTTTGCTGGATAATTACATACATGGTGTAAATATACAAGGCGAGTTCAGTAGCACAGCTAACTGACTTTTTTTACAATTTACTTATGTCAAAAGTAATACTTTGTCAAGTGTTTTGGAAAAAAGTACACTATTTTACACAAACAAAATGCCTGTTGCTTCTGTATTGTGTGCATTTGCTGAGGATTTGCACTTACCTTGATAAAGCTCTAAAAATTATTATGGATAATGTCCCGAGAAACAATTTTGATTTTAAAAATATTTTAAATTTATTAAATTAAAATCCTTTCCGTAAACCCTACATACATATGTATATAAAGACATTTAGAAAAACTAGAAAAAAAAACTACATACAAAATCTTCCAGAAATTAATTTCCATTCAAACTAAAGACATGACCACAGCTATTGGTGAGGTAATTATTATAAAAATAAATTTTAAAAGAAATAAACAATTATCGTTATTTAATATAAACAATAAAAATATTACAAAATAGCCTGCATCAACTCGGAAAACTTCTTCGAAAATTGTATTTTGGACTTTGGTTTTTGGAACAGTAACTTGCGATTTCTTAGGCCTGTGTCATTTATTGCCATCGCATTCGCAACACATACATCGTCCCTATATGTTATCAGTGGTACCTTTCAGAGTTTTTAGGAATACAAATCGATGCTGAGATGATTTTTTGTTTCTAAATAAAACATTTGTATATAATAGATTTATTTCGTACAATAAACGAATAATAATAAATAATGCATAAATGTTGTTGTATAATAATTATTACCAAACAGCAATAGCATAGTTTTAACAACTCAAGGATTGTTGTTGGTTATTCAGTACTTGTCTGACATTTATATTAATACGAGAATCATGTAGATAATTTTTAAAGGGCAACCAATGCAATTCATTGCACACTTGTTGATACAGCACAGGATCCATAGACCATGCTAAAGCCGTTTTCATTTCATTGTTATTCCAACGTGTTATATCAGCGCGTAATTTTTTGGACGGCTGCAAAGACTCTATACTTGTTTCTTGTATTTGCTTTTCACTAGATATTTGATTGTTCCATGTTTCCTGTCTCGCTTTCATAACTCGTGGTACCGCGTGATAGCACAGACGTGATTGTTGTGACATGACCAGCACGTCACCACTTTTTAAAAATAAAGCAGCGGGTTTTTCTTCTCGCGTTTTGCCACCGATAAGGAAAATTGCGGCTTGTCCAAAACTGATTGAAATAGACCAAGAAAATTTATTTAATTATGTCGATTAAGTTTTATTGTTAAACAAACCTGAATGAAAATAAGGGAGCTTCTAAATTTTGTTCTGAATGATCTGTGTGGCCGGCCAAAGTGGTACCAATGGGATAATAATTAACAATTGCAGCCTGTGCCTTGTAGTTGTCGTATCCCAAAATATTAGCAAAGAAATTTGTCATACGTGCTAAATCCTCTGGAAATTCTGTGTGCAACTCTTCGCTGTAGATCTTTGTGTCCCAATTATGGTGATAGCCCAGCGTAGTCCAGCGCATAGAAATTTTCATACGTCTTGCTTCGTCTTTATCGTCGCACTGTTGTAAAGAAAACCACCAATCATCCAAAACTGTTTTGCTAAAAAGTCGCTCATTTAAATTAACTCTATTCGGATATTTTGGATAATCTTGCAAACTTCTAGCCATCCAGTACCGTTCACCATATGTATTGAATGCATGACGTATTACAATTAATCCCGGATGTTCTACGAGTCTAAACAAACGCCATTTATGTATTGGATTCATGCCTAATGGTAAGCCCAAGTATGCATAATCGTCTTTTAGTTGTAAATCCTGTATCTGTAGAATAAAAAAAGCTTAAATTATATAAATTGCTTATTTTTTAAGCAAATTGATGACTGAATTTTTTATCATTTTTGTACCTTTGTACAGTTGGAATCGTCATGAAAATCTATAACATCCTTAAAATTAGGCACAGGCCACTTTGATTTGTAATATTTAAAACTTTCTTTAAACATTATGCTCTTATTTATTCAAAATAATTATGCATTGAAAAATTACATTTAGAACGAACGAGGAAACACAAAATTAAAAAATGTAAATAAATAAAGAATTATGTTTTTTTTGTGTTTACGATTACTCCAATTCTCATTTCGATAACAAGAAACAGAGATGGACGCTGTATCGACCATCACTAGATAATTATTTGGCTGTCAGAAGATAAGCTGCCATCACCAATTATTTTCTTAATCAAGCATTAAACACATTCACCACAGCAGGCTACCGACTACAATATTTAAAAATTTATATACACACGTTTATATGTGAATAATTATTTTGACGACAGCAGGGCAAAATTATATAAACTTGTGTATTTTATTTTGGACATATTGTAGTTGGTAGCCTGCTGTGGCGAAAGTGTCAAATATTCATTAAGTCCAAATTTACACGAAGTAATTTTTGTTGAAAATATTGATACAATTAATTCCTTGAAATTTCTTCGGTGTTTGCACAACACAATATACAGTTAGAGATTTCATACATACCCAAAATTTCATATTTTCGTCAATTAAAGAGTATCAGAAAAAAATTTTAAATCAAAAAATTCATTTCTAAATTACAATTGTTTTGTGGAACAATGGAATAAAAAATCAACTTTTAATTGCACAAATATTAAAAGTTGATTTTTTATCAATGTTAAATTGTAAAAATTGTAAATTTTAATTTAATCCAATTCAGTGCTAAGGCAAAAAATCTAAATTTAGTTACGGTAAATATCAACTAAAATAGTTCAAAACGTCATTGATTAAGAATGCAATGTAAAGGTGCGGAGTCAAAATTTCAATTAGAACATGTTATATTTTCTTATGTTCAAACACATATTTTTAAATTTACATATATGCCAGGCGAAAAGATTTGTCGACGGTTAAATATATGCGCTATCATTAGCCGATCGTATGAAGAATTTGCATAAGTGATAAATAAAATATTTTTTTATCCCATTTTTATAATTTAATAAAAATGATATAAATTATTTAAAAAATGTTTGATACAAGCTCCACATATTGTATATTAAAAAACGAAAAACCTTAAATCAATATTTTTGTCTCCGGCAGTTAAGTGTTTGCAGCGGCTTTAATGCATTTTTTAAAGAAACAACATGGAAATTTATGTGTGAAAGAAGAATAACATTTAATATTTAAGCGTATCAGCTGTTGTAAATAATTATGGCGATGTCACGTGTAATTGTACATACAAGTTGGTGACCAAAAATTAAACCCTTATGTAAAATAACCAATAAATAACATGTGAACTGTAAACTTAAAAATACATAAGCAAAAACACGTAGTGTATAGGCACCTTAAAGCATCTCTGAAAATGAAGAGAGAAGACAAGTTAAAAGCAAGTGTCACATGAATATATAGAATTAAAACAAAAACAAAACAAAAACCGAAACTGTTAAATGAACGCGTGCTGATTTAATTAAGTGCAACTAAGAACATTTGAGCAAACAAAAACAATTAATTAATTTTATTAGGAAATATCATGTCATCATCCCGAGATTACGCTGAACTACGAAATGATGAAAATTTAAAAAAATGCGTTGAAAATTTCGGCAATAACTTGGACAAAGTTGAAACTTCTATTTTGACAGCTGTTAATTTTAAAAATTTTGAAGGATTATCTACACAGGAAAAGGTTAAATTGGACAATTACTTGGCCTATTCCATTAATTCTCTGTACTGGATGTATGTCAAACTACAGGGACAGGATCCAAATGAGGTAAGTTATTTTATTAATTAACCATTGGTTGCTCGTAGTTTAAGATAAAATTTCGCATAACAAACAAATCTTTATTTATTAAAAATTATCTACATACATATAGATTGTATGCAATTTCCACGACTCAGTTCAGTATTCTCCAACTAGCGTACAAACAATATGCATATTCAACACTCAATAATAGCTTTTAGTGACCTCTGACTTGTTTGGTTTGTTGTTCTGGTTTGGGAACAATAGAAAGCCTTTTTAGACTCTTATGAACAGAGGTTGACTTACTTTTCATTACTAGAATATTGTCCTCAATGGCTGTTGACAGTTTCTGCAATATTTATTATTATTATTTTTTTTTTTTTTTTTTTTTTTTTTTTTTTTAGAAAAACAGTTTTATTTACAAGTCTTACAGGCTAATAAGGTACAGAGTTATGAGATTTTACTTACAAAAGTATTACAACAATTTAAATCTATTAATTGAAAAAATAAGCTATTAATAAAACAGTCTTGAGGAAAAATTTGTCCAAAAACCTTTTACAAACTTTGAGAACGTTATAATGAAATTTGATAAAAACAACCACTAATAAGGTTCTTTCTGTAAAAGATTCTTAGTGATGGTTTGCTAAATTTCTTATTGTTTCATAATTAGACAATCTGCATTTATTATTAAATGACAGCGTCAGATCATTGACAAACTTGAGTATCTTTTTATAATTGTATCTATTGTGAAGTAAATCGGTGGGGTATCTAGGAGGTAGACTATGTATTATTTTTAAGTTTTTGTTCTGTATAATTTGAAGCTTCTTCGTATGGGATTTGGCAGCTTTGTGAAACCAGACTTGGCAACTATAAGTTAGTATCGGACGAATGCACATATTATAAAGCAATAATTTATTTTTTTGGTTGAGTTTTGACCTCCTGTTTAGTATGGGGAACAGAGCGCGACCACACTTATCACAGATGTAATTAACGTGTTGTTTAAACAAAAGTTTTTTATCTAAGACTAGACCTATTTAATACCTATCAAACTAATGTTTTTAACAAGAACCACAAATTTTACGTAAATAAGAATGCAAACTTTCGAAACGCACTTAAACACGCATAAACCTGTGGCACTTTTGATTGGCATCCCTAAATTCTGTTAAAATTATACTTTCATTTTAAAAATTGTACTACCGAAATCGGTCCATATAACAATACACTTGATTATTGAAAATAATTACATTTTATTTAATTATTTTAGCACGGAATCAAAAACGAACTATCACGCGTAAGACAAACCATTCTGCGCGATAAACAAATCTATGAACGTAATACCATAAGACCAGTATTAGATAAAGGTGCTGCTGGACGTTTCATTAAACATGGCTTACACACACGTTTTGATAAGGATGGGGAAAAGGTGACAACAAATGCAAACACACAAACAAATTAATGTTTTTTTTACGTTTTTATGTAAGCAAAACTTTTTATAAAAGCTTAATTTTATAAAATACATATGTATGTATATACATATGTACACATAATATAATTAAAAATTAAATTAATTAAGGAAATCCAAAATGTATTTAGAAATGATGTTAAAGGGCTTTAATATACAATCAATTAGTGAGACACAAACAAAGAAAATCCAACAAAATATGTAATAACCAAAAAAAAAAAACAAGTTTTACACAATAGGTATTTAGAGAAAATTTTATTTGGCTTGAGTTTATTAATAATTCAGTGAATACCATTGTAAAGTAATATTTTTAGACAGTTGGCACATTGGAATGTATTTTTTGACCTGCCAAGGGCGTAATCAGCAATTTTTGTTGTTCAAAATCTACTTGTAAATACCATCTATTTAACTCACCATTATTGAGAAATAGATTTCGGGAATTCATCATATTTCTTTTTACATGTTATGAGTTAGAATGAAATTAACATACGTTTACAATCACCCCTATCGTGAATAAAATAAAAATTCCACGTGAAATTTGTTCACTTTTTACATTTTACATTTCATTGTTACATTTTTCAATATTAAAAAAAAATAAAACAAATTTCAGGTGGAATTTTTATTCTCGATAGGGGTGAATGTGTGTGTATTCTTCTTATTATTATGTATTACAAATTTGTAGTAATACAAATATTGCTGCGTCTACACAATTTAAAAATATTTTATTATTAATTTTTTAATTTCCAATACATCGAAGAACAATGTGATAAGGAAAAATCACCTTATAGAGCGATTATAAATAATAAACTGTTAAAAACATACAAATTAAAAAATAAAAAGAACAGAAAGGGCGACATAAACAGAAAAAAGTGTTTTGGATGGAAACTTACATGTGTGCTATGAACACATATTATATTTCTTTTCGTTCTGGCAACTCCTTCATATAGACGCATCCGCGATTTTTTCACAATGGTAAAATTAGAAATTCGTGGAGTCATTAAATATTTAAATAAAAAAAAGGTTTATCGGGTCAAGAAATTCATAATGATATCGTGAATGTGTTAGGTGAAAGTGCTCCTTCATATGCAACAGTAAAAAATTGGGTTGCTGAATTTAAACGTGGTCGTACAGGCATTGAGGATGAACCACGTAGTGGACGTCCAAAAAAAGCAACAACAACAGAAATTATAGCCAAAGTATATGACATGGTATTAAATGATCGACGAGTAAAAATGCGTGAAATAGCTAATATAAAATGGTCTAGTCCATTTAATTTTGCATGCAAAACTACAGATGAAAAAGCTTTCTGCAAGATGGGTGCAGCATTTGTTAACAGTCGACCAAAAACGCATAAGAATGAAAATTTCTAAAGCTTGTTTGGATCGTTTTAAGAAAAATAAAATGGATTTTAAGCGTCGTTTCATAACTTTTGAAACAGACAAAAGAACAAGAAGGCAGAAACAATTCAATCGGCTGGTAAGGTTATGGCAATGTTTTTTTGGAAATTCAAAGGTATTTTATTGATTGGCTATCTGCAAAAGGATAAAGCAATAAATTCAGAGTACTATTGCAATATTTTGGATCGATTAAATGTAAAAATTCGAGAAAAACGTCCTGGCTTACAACACAGAAAAATAATTTTTCGTCAAGACAACGCACCAGCGCACAAGAGTGTTTTACAAATAATTTAACGAATTAAAGTACGAGTTGCTTGACCACCTACCTTATTCTCCTGGTTTAGCTCCCAGTGACTGGCAAGCGTTTTTCCTCAAATGAAGTTGTAGGCTATTTTGAAGGCCTTGAAGAAAACTATTTTAATCAATTAATTGCTAGATAAGCGTTGGACTAAGTGTATTGAAGTTTCAGGAGATTACATTGAAAAATAAAAATGTTTTTTTAACTATTCTCTTTCTGTGCTAGGCTAAGAAGTTTCCGAACCGCCCTCGTATACATGCAAATAAATACACAAAATTTACAAATATTTTCATTCTAGATAATAATTTTAAATAAATTATTATTAACACGACAATTTTTTATGCAATTAAGATGAAAGGAAAAAAGTTCGATTTGAAAACCTCTCAGAAAAACCCCAAATTTGTTTTATTGTATTTGTTAGTAGTAATAAGTAGTATGTATATTCGAAGAATTTTATTTTGCAGACACAAGAAGGACTTCCAGCTACATTGCAAATCTTTTAAACTTTACACGGCATCTTATTGGTAGTTAAGGAAGGCCTTGCCTACTCGCTACTGGTTAGATGCCTAATAGAAGGCATACTTGAAAAGGGCAATTAGAAAGCCTACCTCATAAGGCGTAATAATTACACAGTGCAACAAACAAAATGGGATGAGACCAATTGCAAATGAAAGTTGTTGACATTATCCATAACAAAACCTTTAAAGGTTTTTTTGTTCAGTGCTAATTTTTTATACACATTTGAACAATAGTATACTAGCAATTCGTGTTATTGCATTACATGTGTATACAAATGTGTGTATTCTCTCAAATTAAAATGCAAGTGATTTAAGCAATAAGAATTGTGCTGTTGAATACCGCAGAAATTTCAAGGAAAAAATTGTATCAATATTTGCAATAAAAATTGTTTCGTGTAAATACTGTATACAAAATTAAAAAGCAGCAACAAGGAAACAGAAAAAAAGAATACATACACACCACACCAACAAACAATAAACCGCAAGAAAAAAAAAGTAATAAACAGGGTGGTTGAAAAAGGTTGAGGGTGAAAAAATGTCCTGGGTAAAAATAAAAAAAAAAATTCCTTTTTTTGGTAAAAAAAAAAAAAAATGTGTGGTGTAAAAAATCGTGGTGAATATTCTAAACTAATTGCAAATTCCGCGGTCAATTTTTTTAATCCTAAAAGTATGCTTCTGTAATTTGTATTTTTATATTTTTTGCCCTAAAACTGCTAAATTATTATTTCTTAATTTTTTACTTTCGTCAAAAAGCTAACTAACCAAAAATTGTTTTTTTTTTTTTCAAAAAAGACAAAAAACCGTTACAGAAAAATGATTGAAGGTGGCAGGGCGGGTCGGAAGAAAACAAATGTCTCACAAAGGCTAAAAACGAGCAGACTGGGTGGGAAAAGTGGAAATATTTCCTTTTTTTTGTTGATATACTGACCATCGTTAAGTTTTTTTTAAGTAGAGCTACCAAGTACATTCGTATGTAAAGCTTTTCAGCTAATATGTATCTATGCATGTAGTATGTTTTCAGTAAAACTTGTTTTTATTTTTGCAAATATATGTATATAAGTACATTGTATAAAAAAGTATCTTAGGACATTTTAAATGAACTTTATTAACAGACACACCCTCATTTTATCTTGAAGAAACATATGCCTACAAAACTAATGATGCAGCTGATTGATATTTTGCATAGTACATATGTATGTACATAAGTACATAGTATATGTATGTACATAGTATATGTATGTATATATACAAAACAAATCGATACTTTTTTTATGTATGAAAAAAAGTAATTTATAGATATAAATTGTATACAGAAGAATCTCTACCGCATACTTTCATTTTTAAATGACAACATGCGTACTGCATGCAATCTGTATATACAAGGTGGCGCAAAAGTAAACTTCCAATCAAGCGATCTTGCTGGCCAGTGCAAATCGCCAAAACGGGAGATTAGGCGCCCCGGAAATGCATCCTTCAGCATATCGGTTGTGGCACGTGCAGTGTGTGCCGTTGCACCGTCCTGTTGGAACCACATGTTTTACAATCCCAATTCATCAAGTTGCGCAAAATTTATAGCATTTTCTGATAGGAGAATTACTTTTGCGCCACCTTTTACATATGTATATCTACACTAGCTGACTTCTATAATATAGATACATATGTATGTAGGGGTACGGTCACACATGTCAAATATTTACTCAAAAAAAGCGTAACCAATAGTTTTTGTACAAATTGTTTGACGATGTTTAAATCTTACGAATGTCGTGTAAAAACAAATAGCATCAAATAAAATAAAACTTAAGTTCTATTGTGATTTTTCCATAGAAAATAAGTTTTCTAAATAAAAACTAGAATTAAAACAACTTTCGTTTAGTGGTTACGTCATTTTCGCTAAATATTTGCCATGTTTGACCTTAAGTATGCTCTTACATACATATGTATGTATGTATATACAACAGAAATGTTAACACACTTCCGTATAGTAATATTTTTTATTTTCCTAATTTCGATGACTGTTAAAAATAGCATGATGTAAAGTGTAGAAAAAATGAAATTGTAATCCGATTGTATGTACCCAAAACATCCACCTACATTGTTGCTTGTAGGGGCAGGGAATTTGTTTTTAATAAAATATATAGTATGTACATACATACTACATACCTACTTAGATATATAGAAAGTGAAACGTGTCGCCTACCACGAATTATGTGTATACATAATAGAATGTACTATGCGTCCTACCCCTGGCCCACTAATTTTTAATATCAATCAATAAACGTTTATTTGTTTTGGTAAACAAGTTTATGGCAAATAAGTATACATATGTAAGTGACCTTTTGTCTTTGGAACACAATTTCATGATAAACAATATTTATACATCAGTGAAAACAAGAAAAAATCTATGATAACAATACAATTTATTGTGACTAGAAATAAAAATAACAATTTTCCACAAAATGGCCGAAGCCAGCCAAATCATCAAAAACAACATGTTTTTTTGTTATTTAGTTTTTTATTAGAATTACAATATGATGAACAAAGCTAATTAACGGCACATTTGCCAACATATTATTATGAAATTAAAAGCATTAAAAACAACAAAAACACACAAATTACAATAAAATGATGCAATTAAATTCTTCACTCTCCCACAATTAGAGAAATTTTTAATTAAGCTCGCTCTTTTTGCCCTTATTTACAAAACAATAAAGATTGTGTTTTTCTCTTTTCTTTTCCTTAGTTTTGTTCATTTCAAGTGTATGTAGTAAAATTTTCCTGAACAATAAAAGTTATATAAGCGATGGTGTAAAGTAAAATTAAACAAATTAATGTAGTTTTTGTTTTAATGTTTTAAATAACATTTATGTATTTTGTTTTTTTTTTATCAACTTTAAATGTGAGTAATAACTACTAATTATAATTATTGAATACAGTATTGAGAATTTATGATGTTATAATCAGGAGGTGGTTGGTTGTTGAGGAGTTTAAGCCGTGGGTTATGACCAGTAAACTTGAAATGTCTTATTCTTTCATTTGTATAAAGTAAATGCTTAGGCTCCTGTTTGATGTGCGTCTTCTTCTTCCTTCTGTTTTCTATGCTTCTCGTAATAAATAATATTGGCGTGTAGATATTTCTAAAATTTTACTGCAACGTTCTTAAGATTTAGTTAGACGAATTTATGTATATTTTTCTCCCCCTCTCACGGCGTACAATTTAATCCTTGCTTTGCATGTATTTGATCAAGTCGATGACACGGTTGGAGTAACCGAATTCGTTGTCGTACCAGGAGATCAACTTGACGAATTGATCGTTGAGAGAAATACCAGCCTTGGCATCAAAGACTGAAGAGTGGGTGTCACTGACGAAATCGGTGGAGACGACTTCTTCATCGGTGTAGCCCAAGATACCCTTCATGGCGCCGTTGGAAGCTTCCAATACTTTAGCCTTAATGGCATCGTAGCTGGCGGGTTTGCCAAGACGGACAGTCAAATCGACAACGGATACGTTGGGGGTGGGTACACGGAAAGCCATACCGGTGAGTTTGCCGTTCAAAGCGGGGATAACTTTGCCGACAGCCTTGGCAGCACCAGTAGAAGCAGGAATGATGTTTTGGGCAGCACCACGGCCATCACGCCACAATTTGCCAGAGGGACCATCAACGGTCTTTTGGGTGGCAGTGGTGGCATGGACAGTGGTCATGAGACCTTCAACGATTTCCCAGTTATCGTTGATAACCTTAGCCAAAGGAGCTAAACAGTTGGTGGTGCAGGAAGCGTTGGACACTACGTTCATGTCCTTGGAGTAGGCATCCAAGTTGACACCGCATACGAACATGGGAGCATCAGCAGATGGGGCAGAGATGACAACCTTCTTGGCACCACCCTTGAAATGGGCAGAGGCCTTGTCGATGGTGGTGAAGACACCAGTGGATTCTACAACGTATTCGGCACCAGCGCTGGCCCAATTAATGTTGGCGGGGTCGCGTTCGCAGAAAACGGTGATCTTTTGGCCATTGACAATCAATTTGCCATCTTCTGCAGATACGGTGCCCTTGAAACGACCGTGGGTCGAATCGAATTTGAACAAGTAAACCATGTAGTTGACATCGATGAAGGGATCGTTAACAGCAACAACTGAAGCACCCTTATCGACGGCAGCACGCAAAACCAAACGGCCAATACGACCGAAACCGTTAATACCGATTTTAGACATGTTTGTTATTAATTTCTTTTATTAAACTCTGGAGAAAACTTTATAAACACTTGAATCTTCTTTTCCAAACAAACGGACCGTACAGCTCGCTAGCAAGGAATAAACTGTGCAGTTTTTCTTAGTTCTACGTGAATTGCCAAGTTTCTCAACAACATAATTTTTATTTTGTTTAGGGGGGGGTGCTTCTTTTCAATGTCAGTTGAAGGACGTTTCTTTTCAATTTAAAAAAGCACACTATATGATGGATTTTCTCATGCCGGTTGTAATCCTCATGTGCTAGAAGAGTTAAGACAGTGATGTAGATTGCACTGTGTAAGCTTTTTGACGAAAAACAAAAGAGACAAAAAATAGAAAAATATTCGATGAGTTTGTCAATTGCATTGTTGTATTTCGATAAAGATGCCAGATTTTATAAAATTTATGTAAGATTGGGAATTGTGGTACATATTAACACAACATTTGAGTGTTGTGAACGATAATCGAGCCCTAGTAATTAGTAAAATCTTATTACATTTAACAGGATGAACTTGGTTTACTTTAAGAGTGTGCCTATAAAATGGTTAATGGTTTCCAAAAATGAACTTGAAGTTAAAGTAGGAAAAATAATGTGTTCACAAATATTCTATAATTCCGGATATGTATGACATATATATGTGTGTATGTATATACATACAATAAGCTGGATGTATACATATGCTAGATATTGTGATTTTGGCTCTATATAATAATTCTTATGCTTGGTTTTCACTATGTAATTTTTTTTTGTCAAATTGTTGGCAATTGTATGAAAATTGTCCAAATTGTTGGCAATTGAGTGTTTGCAATCATGATTGCAAACATAGATGACGCCATATGACAACCCGTTTTCATACAATTGCCAACAATTTGGGCAATTTGACAACAAAAATGACATAGTTAAAGTTCCACAATTTTTATATGTATTTTTTAACATTCTGTTTGAATTCATGTTAAACATTTTTAATTTAATTATGAAAATCTTACAAATACAAAACTTTCCATGATTATCATTGTATCACTAAAGACGACCTCAAGTAAGCGTCATATTTAGAATGTCTGTTTTTTTACTTTATGTACTATATAGTATGTGCCTATTAATCGATAATTTACTTAAAATAATTTTGACATTGATTTGTCCTTTTTAGGTTTATTTTCTTGTGTATGTATGTACATAAAAATAGGCAACTTTTTATATTCAATAACTTCGTACAAATAATGCATGAAAATCTACAACTCCTCGCCACCAAATGGACAGGTAAATAGTATTTGTCATAAATTTCATAAAATAATTATTAAGGAGTTAGTGTTTTATAACAATTATATGCGACCGTAGGAAATATAAATATTTCAGATCCTAAAAGTGAGTCGAGTTATTGATGTTAGGTTAGTTTGATTGATTTTTCCCTTTTAGAATAAATCTAATAAAATTTAAGTAAACCATATAATAAATAAAAATTATTATACATTAATATGAACCAAAACTTTTGTTATTAGTTTGGGAAAAAGTTTTCTGTAATTAAAATGTAATATAATAAATTAATTGGCTGGAGTAAGCTTAAATTGTTTAAACTCAATAGGTATGTCAATTGGATTCAAAATTTCATGAAATTGAATATCATGGAAAAAATCTATGTATCTATATTGTTAGTAGGGTCTGTTTTTGTAATTAATTACTTCCTAAAGGTCACACAGAAAATTCTGCTCATGTCGTAAGATGACAATAACATTTAAATATTCTGAAATTTTCAAAAATTTTAAAAATTACCCAACCAACCACTTTATATTTACAAAACTCCGAAATAAATTAAAAAAGTATATTTTCTTTGTGTACCTATGTACAAATTTATTTTCAAGAGAAAAATAACAATTACTTTATTTTTGCACTTACACATTTTTTTTAAACTTTTATTATTATTGTTTTTTTTTTTTACCTTTCTTTGGTAAGATTTAAAATGTTTTATAACTAACTATCAAAATAAAAATTGAAATCACAATGAAATTGGAGTTTAGAAATATTATATGGGATTTTTTACAGATGCTTATTTATCTACAGGGTTTCTTTACTTATTTGGATTATAAATTATCAAAAAAAAAAAAAATAAACTATTTATTTTTTTCCAGGGTGCAAATATATAATATATGTATAGTTGCACCATGGTTTTTTCTTAAAAAATTATTGATTCAAACAGAAAAACAATTTAACTTTCATATATTTTCTTGTTAAATTATTTTCAAAAATTTTCACTTTAAAAGATCGCACATTATTATTCGATGAAATTATTTTATTTGGAAATAAATGTTAATATTTTCGGAACTATTTTTATTTATGTACATATATACTTTAGGCTTCTATTCAAAATTGTGATTTTACAGTCACTAAGCAAAATTATGTTAACTGTGACTGGTAATTACGGCTGAAAATCGATTCTTAGGGTCTAAAAACGATTTCTATGCTTAAATCGTTTGACAATAATTACAAAAAATATATGATTCTTCAGCTGCTTTTTGAAGCTGGGTAATAGCCACCAGTTTGAAAGGTCAAGTTTGATTTGAAATATGTACATATAACCTTGAAAATGTCGCTGACCCAGATATTTAGCAAAAGGAATGATTATATAACTCTGCTGCAAAAACCTTCTATAAATTTGAGGGTAATTGTTGTACACATAAAAATGTCGACGAAAGTGAACAAAACAAACATAATAAACAAAATGTATTCAGGTTTTCAAGACAAAGTCTTGACGAAAGATTACGAACTGAAGAAGAAGGAGACAACATGTAAATAAATTGAAAAATGATAACTACAGCAAAATTTCGAACCACCGGTTAAAAGATTGATGTTGGCTAGCAGGCACCGCAGTGGTGCAGAGGTTAGAACTTAAAGAATTCTGATGAAAAAATGTGGTGATTCTTGAAACATGTAAATTCAACCCAGGTTCGAGTTCAGCCAAGAAAATTATCAATAAAAATTTTAATAAAATTTCATGCTGTAAAACAATTCCTACCTCCAGTAAAAATAATTTAATGAACTCATGCCTAACTAAATAAATATATTCTATAAATAATATCCTTAAATCAGAAAACAATATACATATATAAATGTATGTACATTAAGCTCCTAGACATGTTTTTGTTTGTTTTCTGATTTACGATTCGGTTTACAAAACTAATCAAATCAAGATACTGAAGATTTAAAAAAAATTTGGTAGCTGTAATGATTTTTTCGCTTGTTTTACTGGGTATTTCCAAATACATGGGGGTTATTGTGTATTTCGATTCGAAAAGAAAATCGTTGGAATTTGTATACTTTTTACATTGTATTTCGAAAGCTTTTGCTTTCGAATCGAAATACACAAAAACCCCCCATGTGGGCATACTTCCCTTTTGTTTTGGAGCTCATACATACATACTACATATGTAACACATACAAAAAATACAATTTAAAAAAATTGTCTGTCTCATATGTGGATATTTTTTAAAATTACATCGAAATTTGAAAAGCGGCCTTATGTATTATTTCTTCCACTTGAATTAGTTTTCGGACTTCCGAGTGTGGTTTGTTTATTTTTTGACTTTTTTCTAATTTACATACTAGGTGTGCTCAATTCACATAATTATGTTAGTTAACTAACGTAGGAATAAAAATTGCGCATACATATATAAAAATATATGTTGTGATGTACATATCTACTTATCACATATTTATAATTTCGAGTAATTTAGCTATTTATGATCGCAGATATATCGATAAAGTCACGATTGTCCCATGACTTTTTCAAATCAGAGACAACTTGCAAACCTATAATTTGTAAGATCCGTAAGATATGTTTCTTTAAATATGTCCCGAAGTGGCTGAGATATATTTTAGCAGAATAAGTTTCTTAAATATTTATCATTTCAGCTGTGAAGGGTATTAAACTAGTTTTAACAATCACAAATTGAGCTGACTTTGACCTAACTACATACATACATATGTATGTGCATTGTATGTAAACTTCTTTAAAAGAAAAAATTAAAATCTTGGTTTTATTAGTAGTCGACTTTAAAAAAAAAAAAATAACAAAAATGTCCTCTTGTTGTTGTGTTTTATATTTTCATTTTGATAAAATGTTTTGGTTTTCTTTATTTGTTTTCTTGTTTGTATTATAACAAATAACATATAATTACATAATTATTTAATTAATTACGCATTATACAAATATTTAAAAAAAATCAAAGTGTTTGTTCAACACTCTTCATACATATTCTCCTTTTAAGTCATGAACATGGTAAACATTTTCCTAAAAAAAATGTTACTAGCATTTGAATACTTCTCCGTACTTTTCTGATGGGAGAATATTTAAAATTGCCTTGATTTAATTTAGTTTTGTTTTTGTATAATCTAGAAATTTATATAAAAACAATAGATTTTCTTTAGAAAAATTTACAATTTACAAAATACATAAATGTTTTGTTTGTTTTTTAAAGTTAATTACAGTACATTTTTTTCGTAACATAAAAACTTAATTCAAAAATTTTCTATATTAAATATTTTTACTTTCTCTCTTTATAAACTTTTTGGAAAACAAAAAGTTTTTGTTTAATAAAATTTAGTTTTGAGCCTAAAAATAAATTATACTTTGTTTTTTATAACAATAAACAATTTATCTCCTTCATAAATTTAATAACAAAAAATATATAAAAAAAAATAATAGACTATAAAGAAAATATAGACAAAATTTAAGTTGAATAAATCTATAAGTTGAATAAATAAATTTAAGCAACTTCGAGTAATGCGATCTTTGGGATAAAGATACATTAACATCAATATGCACATTAAGAGCAGCTCAACCTTCATACAAATGAAAAACAAACAATTCTGAACTTGCATAAACCAAGCTAATGTTTCAATTGGGAGAAGATTAAGACGCTCTCTTTTTTAAGTGTTTAAGTTAAAAGTTGACTTTTATGTTTTATATGTATGTACAATTTCATTAATTTTATTTTAAATAAATTATTTAAAAGTAGTATTTATTATAACTTTGTTATTTTTATTTGTGTAGATTTCTTGTGTAGCTTTTAGGTTTCCTTTTTTTTAAGACAATAAGTTGTTTGTTTTTCTTCAAAAAATATTAAAATTAAACTTCTAATCAGGTTCACAATCGTTTGCAGCCGAAGTAGTGGGTCGTATGCAAGAAGCGGTAGGAGCTGATGTTGTACAGACAACTACAACCTCTTGCTTTTGATCCTCCACCAGGGCCTTGCGTAAAAGCAATGACTTTCTGATATCTAGAAAACGACCATTGCCTAAAGTTATAACAGAAGATGTGGCTGCTGAAGATGTGCTGGGTTTGATAAGCAACAGCTCTTCCTCATCTTGCTCTACAGCAGCTTCATCAGTAATCAATTGTTGCTTCATCTCCACATTTTTATTAATAATTAATTCGATATCTTGCTCTAACTCCTTCTCCTCCTCATTTGTTTCGCCGACATGAGCATCATTATCGTCTTCTTCAATAACTTTAACAATGGTTTTGTATTCTAGACTGGGAGGTTTTTCTCACTCAGTTTTGGTTTGGCAATAAAGCTCTTTGAGCGATTTAAGCTCTTCGATCAGAGCTTTATTTTGGTTTTCCAGTACCGCCACACGATTTTCCAGGCACTTGATGTATTCCTTCTTTTTTCGACGACATTCCCGTGCCGCTTCTCTATTTTTCTGCAGACGTATTTCTCGCTTTCTCGTCTGATCCTCGGCAATGACATTGTTGTCTGCAATTATAACAATAATTGAAAGCATACAAATAAAAGATTCCCTTATAAGAATAAAACGAAACTAAATCAAGGATATTTACTAGGATTGTATGGCATCCTATTGGGTAAATAAAATGCTGACGTGTTCTCTGGCGGTAAATGTATTAGGGAACCAGCTGTAGGTCCTGCCGAACCAGGTGCCAAGGCGGGTATACCAACACTTTCTGACATTTGCATATTTGTTCCGGCTTAATATTCATTCACAATCATTCATTTTTCAAAATAATTTTGGTTTGTTTTATTTAAAATGTAAGAGTGTTTTTTAGAGTTGAAATGTTTTTAAGTTTATATTTTGTGGTTGGTTGGAAAATAAAAAAGAAGAAACATAAAATTTTTAAATTATTTTTTGTTTGTTTTAGATTGCTTTGTTCTTTAATGGTCAATCAATACACGAGTGGTAAGTAAGTAGCAGTTAGTAATATAAACATTAACTTGTTTAAATGTGATTTTATTTTTTAATAATGAATAGAAGCGTTTTGGTGTTAATTTTGTTTTTATTTGATTTTTGGATGCCCAACAACAAATATACAGACAAATTTTTACATACAATTTGATGTCGCTTAAGGTTTTTGGTATGTAATTTTAAGTAGTAGTAGTAGTAGTGATTTGATTTTAAAATAAATAATTAATTGTTGATTGTAATAAACACATTTAATGAAATACGATTATAATAAGTAGTAGTTATAATAAAGAGCACATGATGTGAAGTAATATGGTGTGTGCAGAAAGGTATTTTTCTTTTTGATTTCAACTTCATAATTCGTCTACCGAAAAGCTGTATTTGTGTTTCTTTTTCTATATTATTGTTCATTTGTTAATGTGATTTAAATGTTTCAAATGTGTTTTATGTGTATCATATTATTGTATAATTTACGAGTATGCATGAATGTTTCAGAACGAGTACTCTTACATTTTTTTTAAATAAACGAACAAAATAATGATGTATGTATGTATGTTGACGATGTAATGTGGCTTTACTTTTGCAAATTTCAAAAAGTGTTGTAGTTTGTTTTGCTTAATAAATTTTATTATGTATAACCATTAATTATCTCTCAATCTATTGTTAGTGCTTCAAATAATTTTGCAAATAATTTGACAATTGGTGATAAACTATCAAAAGTTCTTGACTGCATTTGCCATCAGATTCCTGTTTAGTAAACTAAAATCTTTTAATATTATTGCATGTTTTTTATTCGAAATCAATTTCGTTTTATTCAAGAAATCTATAATTGTGAGTGAGAGTCTTATTTCCACCTTTAAGATTTAAAAATAAATTACATATTTGTTGAGATTGAGTACAATTTTTGTAAACATTGCTCATGAAAAGGACATTAAGTTTTCTACACATCTTTTTATAATACTGAATGTGAAGATAATGTGTGATCGAACTATTTCAAAATTGTTACTTATTTTTCTCGTATTTCAATGGATATTGCACTATTTTATGGAAAAACTAGGCATACGTTTTAGTTATTAAACCTTAATCCTTACATGAAATGTCTATAATAAATTGTATTATATAGAAAAGACAAGACAAACGTGGAATTTTATTAGAGTGTGTTTAGTGAAAATCGTAATATTTGTCTTTATCTATGAATGGTTGAGTAATATTGTCGGAAACTTTTCAAAATTGTTTTCTTTAATATTTAATATTTAATGTAATTATGTGATACTAAGCTTAAGCAATGTCAAATTTGGCACAGACAGAAGATTAAACAAGCGTCAGAGAACTCGCAGCCATAATATGATGAATAAGACATCCATTCCCATAAATGCCTGTTATAAGATTAAACGATATTGTGTTACAAATGAATGAATCCATTTCAAACCGATTGCTGTTTTTTTTAATAAATTGTTATTCAAGTACAAAATCTGAAGAAGATGCAAAAGTCTTAATATTTTTTTAAGATTTAATGCATATATTTTTAATAACAATACTTCTTTATATTTTGTACAAAAACATTTTCGAATGTTATTAGAAAATAACATTCCGCAGAAATTTTATTGATTCAGTTTGAAAATTAATTACATACACAATTTTCAACAATCGTTATCGAAATAGTACCGTCATGAATACAATAAAATGATTATGATTAATTATTGTACAAATGCAAGAAAATGATTTAAGAGTAATTAAAAACAATATTTATACAACTTAAAAATATGTATATAAAACTGAAGGTACATTAATGAAATGAATGACATTTAACGTCAAGATAGCAACAATAATTGTGGTGGGGAAGGTGTATTAAAAAATAAAACTAATAAACGATCTTTACGCAATAATTAATGAAATCAGACACATAAATACATGATTTATTTAAAAATATGTAATTAGCTTTTAATAATTACCTGTTATATCGGGACCACTTATTTCCGAATAGATTTTATTGTACGAAGGTCTTCGTGTAAGTTCTCTTCGGCCGCGAGGAGAATCCTCATCAGTGAAACTATCTTCACTATTTGTGTCGAGGTGGTGTGTGTTCGGTTCAGGTTTTATCTTGCATTGAAATTGTGGAGGAAGCTAATTTTTATAGTTTTTGTTTTCGTTTGTTTAGGGATATGTTTGGTTGTGAGATATATAGAAAAAAATAAAGATAATGATGAAAAATTTTGGGTTTGAGAAAAAAGAAACATAAAAATTTTAAATAAATAAAATTATAAACTAATGTAAGAAATAGTACATACATACATATTAAAATAATTAGACCTTATTATTTATTGAAAACAAATATATAGTTAGCTTAGAATACAAATGAAGAGTCAAACATTATTCGTTTGTTTCTTTTGTTTTTAGTACTTTTAAATCTGTTAATGCATTTTTAAACGATACAAAATTCTTCTTAATTTATTGATTAAATTAATATACAAACAGATATTTAAATAATAATTAAATTAATTAAATTTCGATATTGCTTTTATAATCAATTGACTTGGATGGTGTATTTTACCAAAGGTTGACCAAGTCTTGATTATTTTACTTTACAATGTATTTGTTTTACAAAATACATTGGTTCAGGTTTATTATATTTTTCTTTTTTTTATTTAAAAGTGCATTCTAAGACATTTTACACATTTTATTGTTAGAAAGTATTGACACATTTCTAAATAACTACCAAAACATCTCAAAAGTGTTAAAAAAGCCGCTATTGACTAAAAATGTTTTTGTTTTTTTTTTAATAATTTATGTTATCGAAATAAACCATTGAGTCTTTTCTGGAATAGATTTAATTTATATATGGATATATTTTCTATTGAAAAACTTAAAGTTGCACAGCACAGCATTATTCAAATATGTTTGTACATAAACTTATAACAAATCCAATTGCCTTTCATATATGATGGAGATGATGCATTTGGTTAAGTTTTGATTGGAGATAAATTAATAATAAAACTTACTTGGACAGCATTGCCTGATGTTGTGTGTATAACTGTGGTATTTGGTTTGTTAACATATAAAACACCCTTGGGGGATATGACAATAGGTGTCTGTGTATTATTACCGGCAGCAGTTTGAATAACCGAAGATTGATTCGCTGCTTGTATGACGGATTGCGCCTAGAAACAATAAAAAATATGATGTTAAAATAAGAATATTTGAAAAATCTTATGTTTATTGTTATTAACAAACCGGCAGACCATGTGGATTATTGGATAAATATTGTACGACATTTGAGGTGGTGGTTAAAACGGTACCGGCCGCTACTGCAGCGGCCACTGAGGCTTGCACCTGGTTTGGTGGTTGAGGCGCTAGGTTTTGGCTATTATTTGAATTCGTTAAATTTATTTGTTGCTGTGTAGATTGTACCGCTGCAGGTTGTTGGGATGTATGCTGCTGATTTTGTTGTGACGCTGTTATAGTTAAATTATGTCCTACTCCTCCGCCACCAGCTCCTGATGTATTTGTGTCGTCAATATTATTTGAGGAGTTGCCATTCTCCTCTACGATGCTGTCCATTTTTTCGATCTTCAACAGCACCGTAACGTCTTCTGACAATTGCTTCAGCTTGGATAATTTCTTGATGATAAAGACAACACTTTTCAGTTTTGTACTGCCCTACGTGTCTTTCAGCGATCCAAGAGTTGTGTATTTATTTTATTGTTGATAGAGAGTGCCAGAGTGTGTGTTTGGTTATTTTTTTTTTTGATGAAATTTGATTTAAGGCTTTAGTAATTGCCTGTCTGCACGCAAGCCTACACCAAACACCAAACTACACTTTAAATTAAACTGGCTCGAATTTAATTGAACGAGGACGTAATCGGTGGTGATTCTGTCTAGGTTTTCTTAACAGCGGTGGTTTTGTTCCTACTGCTGAGGTCCAAATAACGACGTAATGTTTTAAATTATCCAGTTTGAATGTTGTTTAACTACAAGTAGACGAAAAAAACAACAAATATTTTAAAAAAATTATTGATTAACAACTTTAAAAATTTTAATTTCGATCATATTTGTAATAATTCACTTTGCGCAGTCGTTGCTTGTTTAACTACAAACTTATTAAGGAATAAAGAATGAAAATAAATAATGTCTCTATAGATTACTATGCACGTCTTTAAGAAATTCTCCACAACTTGTACATACTCGTTTCAACTGGTTGTAATCGTCACAATATTTTGCGCGTATGAGTCACCTAAACACAACAAATAACAAAAAAACGTAAAACAGCAATAACAACAATAGCAACAGTAGTAACAACGATGCTGAGGTAAACGATTCAACGTTGTGCACTTTATCATCAACTCTATCACCACCAACAAATGTTGTTTGTTCCAACAAAGTGTTTACTCCTGCTGGCTGACCAGTTGTTTTTAGCCAGTATCTTTTACGTATGCCCGTTCATTTATCGGTTGGATCGTCGTTGTCATCGTCATAATATTGTGTTATGAATGTAAACAAGCTGGAGTTGCAATGGTATCATAATATTTACATGCAATGGATCTGTGAATATATTCATATACATATGTGAATATATATATATACATATGTATTGCATACATAAACATTTGCATATGTATGTGTACCTATGTATGTATATCTGTACATGAAAGTAAATAGTTTATATGCAATGACTTACACATAAATATGGTTGGTAATCGATTGAATATGGTATTGTTTTTTCCTTTAAGTCTAATAAATCTAGTATGTAACTAATTTTATGAACCTGTGATCTTTAATTATAATTTATTTAAATCCGATGAGACAACTGTTTTCAAACAAAATGTTATTTTTATTTTAAACAAATACAAACACAAATTATGTTGTCAAATATTGCAATAACAAATTAATTAATTTCAGATTTTTAAAATAAATAAAGTACCTATTATTATTAGCTTTGTGTGATGATAAATTCAAATTTAACTAGCAGAGACAAAAGTTATAATTTTTAACTGATCTGTTTTATATGTACATATGTTTGTCAAAATAACGTTTAATTCAATAAATAACATTTAATAAATTATATCTGTCTTGTACAACTAAAAATTTAAAAGGTATCATATTATTTTCCATATTTTAAAAATTTGAATTACTATTGTATATCCATGACTACATATCATGTAAAAGATGCAAACATTTGTAGAATATGAATAAATATAATATTTTTAATAAGATATACACACTTACATATAAACGCAACAAAATTATTAGTGAAAAATAATTCAAATATGTAGTAGATACCTATGTGTATAAAAATAAACCCAAACATTTTTTTGATCAAATCCAAGTAGTAAATTTTAGAGAAAAGTATTTGTTAAATTTGCGTTTGTACATATGTATTTATTTACATACATACATTTGCTAAAAACTCGCAACCCGGGCAATTGATTAGTTTTTAACAATAATCAACAATTGATTGCTTTATTATTTATCAATAAGTGTACATATCGTGTACATATATGCATTAATATTTTTAAAATGTCCTTTCCTTACTCAAGTGATTCGTACTTCTTGTGGTAAGTGGAAGCCATCGTTTCTTCTTTATAGTGTGTGTATGAGATGAAGAATATGCACATGTATTATGATCATTTTCAGCCAGTTTTATTTTTTTATACCTACATATTTATTTTGTTATTGTTTGTGTTTTTATTTGAATAATAAAAAAAAAACATTTAGATAAAGTGACGCATGCATATTTTCATCATCGTTGAGCTAAGAAGAAAAAAACTAAAATATTCTGATATTCATACATAGATATGTATGTATGTATTTGCCTACTATGTATTTATGTAGATGATAAAGGTGTAAGGAGTTTTTTGTACTTTTATTTAAATTAAAAACCGTTAAAGATATTTTTCTAGTTGACAAATAAATTATACTATGAGCCTCAAAAGTGAGTAAACACAGCAAATTATTTGATTTTTTAAGATAATGAAAATCCTAAAATCTCTCCATTGATTGAAATTTAAAAGTTTCGTTTTGTTGGATATTTGGTTGAATAATAGATTCGGTTATGAAAAAAAATTTAAGTTGAATTATAATGCTTTTCATAATCTTAAAAAAATCAAAAAATTCACTGGTGCTTACACACTTTTGAAGCTGTGTGTATATGTAGGTACCTACCTACTTACATACTTTAAACAATAATAATAGCTCCAGGAGCTCATTTGTGTAGATCTTCATCTATTGCATATACCTACCTACTATTTTTTACATAAACCAATATTCCAAATTTTCAATTTATTCCAGAGACATCTTTCAAAATTGCCACACGAAACTTTTTAATTCTTTTTTATTGTTTTTGGGCTTCATAATTAGTAAGTCTTAGTCCTATCAGCAGTCTTTAATGTGATATAGTAAATTATTATAAATAGTTACATTGCTAATATTTGAATGAGTTTTGGTTCATTTCTCTGCTAGTTAACTTCGAATTTAACTTTACACACCAGTATCTTAATAAAATAGAAATTGAAAATAGATTTCACATAATACCAAAAACAATATTTACGAATTTATATCATATCCACGTTATTTTATTACATTAATTTGTTATAATTAACAATCAGATTATTATGATACACAATTAAATTCTGTATGACTTCGTTTAGTTGTTATTTTTATGAAATGACGTCATGACATTGTGTCGTTGATATGGATGATGTCGTCGTCGAAGTTTATTTTATTAGTGTGTTTGTTTTATATAGGCTTCTATGCAGATATACTTACATTGTTCACATTTTGTATACATACTTGTGTTGCTTTTTAATTTCTTTTTCGTTGTTACGTATAAAAAAACACACAATTTGAAATCGCATATAATGTTGCCAGACATTAATGTCAAAATTTACGATTTACATTAAAAAACAATGATTATGAATTAAGGAATTGATTGATATTCAATTAAATTTACTGCCTTAGCCGAGTTATTTAATGGTTTATTTTTTTATTCAATGCAACGAAGTTCAAGGCTTTATTGTGATATATTGTTATGATGACCATAGATTCTGAACTAAGTTATTCTTGAACATCAGGAGCCGAACATGATGTCAACGAAACAAAAATTCCTACCCATAGCAGGTCTGATTACAAATGATAGAAATTGCATAACATGTTATTATTATCCAACTAAAGCCACCAATTTTTCTCGCTTTTATAATTTTCTACTTATAAATAGGTACTTAAATATTTTTTTTTTGTAAAAAAAAAAAAAAAAATGATTCCAAAAAAAAAAATAATTGACTTTGAAATAGTTTAATGTTTGATCTTATTTTAAAATCATTAACTTATAAATCGCAAAATATGGCAGCACTGGCTGTGTATAAAATTAAGTAGAATGAATGGGTGCCTGACTGTAGATTAAAATAAAAAGAGCTAAACATGAAATACAAGGGGAAAATGAATAGAGAATAAAACATTGTGCAAGGTGGTAGAAGGGGACAAAGTGTAAATTATCTTTATGATGGTATAGTTTGCAAGAATCACTTAAGGTAATGTAGTGACGTAATATTAAATAAGTTCCTAAATAATCCAAATTTTTAAACAACATAATTTCACTAAAATGTAAATAAAATAAATGTTTATAATATTTTCGTGTAGTTAGTTAATTGTTGCCAACGAATTTTTTGCGGACCAAACTTCGTAACCAGCTGAGAATACAAAAAATAATTGATGTCGACGAATAGGTAAAATAGTATAGCCACAATTTTATTTGTTTTCCTGTACATTTATTTGTTTTATTTTCCTCATTAACATCAATATAAAATAGTTTTTTTTTTGTTAATTTATACACTTATGTGGTTTCTTGTAAATTTGCTACTTTTTCCGAACAATTTAAACTCTGTTTTCATAGATTTTTATCTATAACATTACTAAGTATACACTGTGTGTAATTTCCATTTGTGTATTTGCAAGTGTACACAATTTGCCGTTATTTACAATTGATTAAAATGAAAACATTGGCATTTGCCATGAGAAGTTGTCAATATTTGTTTTACACACCTTTTGATATAGTTTATTTTTTAAAAGTATTCAATTTATGATTTAATTATTTATATATATTTTTATAAAATAATAGCACTATTTATATTTAAGCACGCACGAAAAGAAAATAACACACGAACAATCAGAGGGAAAAAGAAAAACTAAATAATTTCTGATGACATCACTACGTCATTTGTTGTTGTGCATTAAAGAGAGCACACAAAAACATAAACCTCTCTGTACTCAATAAAAATAGCAAGTAGTGGGAGTGTTGCCAACTTTTTATTCACAATTTATTAGTGTTTATTTAAAGAATATTTGACTTTGTTTTTTAAGAAAGGTATATTACTTTAATGCACGTGTGTTTGTATTAAAAAATTATTCCATGTGCCTTGTCGTCTATGCTGTTTTTGTTACTTGGTGAATTCTCTTATAACAGATTTATTTGTATAAATGCGCTAGTTTTTACAAATTGTTAACACTGTTTTCTATATGTTGAAAACAATTGTGTTATTTAATACAGCCTTAAAAGGTTTGTGTTAGAAAGAGAAAGCTATAATTACATTTTTAATTGCATTTCATTAGGAAGACCAGCTTTTATTAGTTGGTTTTTACAAAGGAGTAATTATATATTTACGTAGAATTTTATAAATTATTTATTATAATCTACACCACCATAGTGGGGAGGGTATATTGGGTTTGTGCTAATGTTTGTAACGCTCAGAAATATTGGTCCAACACCTACCTTAAAGTATACCGATCGACTTAGAATCACTTCCTGAGTCGATTTAACGATGTCTGTCCGTTTGGCTGATTGGCTAGCTAGCTGGCTGTCCATGTAAAGCTTGTGCGCAGAGTACAGGTCGCGATTTTAAAGATATTGCGATAGAATTTGGTACTTGATATTTTTTCGGCCCAAGGACAGATAGGATTGAAACTGGTGGAAATCGGTCCATTATTTCACCTAGCCCCCATACAAATGTCCTCCCGAAATAGGGGTTTAACGGTCATTATGCATGTACGTTTGAATTATGCATGTACCCTCACAAATTTCACCACAAATGAGTGGTAAATGAAGCCGAATTACATCTACAAATGCTGTGCAGATTGGTCTATAATTGGTCATAGCTTCCATATAAGGTCCACTTCCGAAAATCACTTTAAAGAGCATAGTTCTCTTAAAAATGTAGGTATCCAAATAACATTGAACACATTTATGTTTTGTATATATAGAAATTATTAATTGTTAATTATTCAAAAATATGCAATAATAAATCGATGCCATATTCTGTTTCTTCAAAATTGAGGGGCATTAAAATTAATCTTATTGCACCATAATGTTTTTAAGGAGCGCAATATTTACTAAAGAAATAATCATAAATAGAAATTAACATTTGTGAAATAGTTGTAAGCAATCTAGTTTTTCAGGAGAATATTTAATATTGTTAATCAATCTGTTTACAATGAACTTATTTGTAACAAATTTGATATTGTTGCTTTTTAAGAACGTTAACGTTATATTCAGTTTGAAAGGGCATTTGAATGGAACGCTTTTAACAGATATTTAGAAGATAACATAGGTACTACGTAGGTACATATGCAAGAAATTTTATTAAACTTTCTTTATAATTAATCATTTCAGAAACAAATTGAATTCAATTGTATCTAACTTTAAATATTGTATATCATTTAAAATTACTTCAAGAATGACTGATACTATTGTTTTCATATACCTATAAGATGGCAATACAAATATTTGCCGCAAATTCAAACAAGCAAATGTAAGAGAACAGAAACTTGCAACAAATTCTGTTCATATTTATGCCTCCTCCCTCTATTACTTTTATCGTCAAATTTGAATATTTGTGTGTAAACAACGATGAAATTTTCTTTCTCATAGGTATAAAAAATAAATACAACCATTCATAGTCATAGTCATAGAGCTAGGCAACCTTCCAGAACAACGAAGTTCAAGGCTGTCTTTACAACACGAGTCGTCATCCCCATAAACAATCGTATATACACAAACACTCACATATAATAATTTGTATGTATGCATATGAAATTCATGTACAATTTCTACACACATTCTAACGGTAAATCAATCTTAACTCGCACAGAGATATGTACTTCAAAACAGTGTTGGCAAACATGGTACAATTGTATTTTTTTTTGATACAATTTAGACACAGTTAGTACCGTGGCACTACCACGAGTCATCTGGTACAATTTCAAAATACTGTTGCATCTTTTCAAATTTGGTATTTAATGTGAAATATGTACATATGTAGTTGGTACGAAATCCAAAAATCCCTATTCCATCACTGCTTCAAAATACTTTTATTGAAGTGTGTATGTGTTACATTATGGAAAAAACGTAAAGCCTTTTTGTAAATTATTTGATTTTTTCTCGCTGTAAAGTTTTGTCTTTATATACTTTTTGTAAGAAAGGTAAACAAAACACTACTATTTATAAATTTGTGAGTGATAAACATTTTGTACACAACGTTCAAATTTTTGTTAAGAAAACTATGTTTTAATTGTATGTTAAATTAAGTATAAAGAAAAAATATTTATATTATGTGAGAATTATTAAATCAAAACATTGGTATTTTCCTTATCTATTCAATATTGCACACCTAGCTCAGGTGGGTACTAGACTATTCTTTCGAATAATGATCGTTTGAATAATAGAACATTTTCTTACTAATAATTAATCAAAGAATTTATTACAATTTTCGAATAACGAATAATTCAAATAATGTTACTATAGAATAATCGAATAAGTATACCTACATATTTGTTTTAATTTATGTATGCATACATACATACATATACGAGTATTTGTTTAATTTTTCATATTTGAAATTTTTATGTCTGTAATGTAATATACTGTTATTATAAAATAAGACAATGATATATATTTTTGTTGATTTTTAAGAATTTGTAATTACCACCTGGTAAACTTACAATATGAATTACATATTTTAAATGAATATATGTACTATGTGATCTTATTACAGGTGGCTTACGGCTGTACGTATGATTGGACGTCAAGAAAAACCAAAAGTGTTGCTTTATTTAAACAAATTTTAATTAATCGTAGGTATTATTCGGTTAAATTGTTATTCGAAAAAAAAACACGAATAATTTGGATACTCTAGTGTGTACTAAGAAATAATGCTCAAAAACTGAAGAACATTTATCTGTTTGGGTTTTTTTTCAAAGTTGACTACTGATTTAAAACAGCTCTAGTAATTTAGTAACGGTAGGTATTTACTGTAATTTCTGACTTGAATTACCAAAAAAAAAAAAAAACTAAATAATTATTTGTATTACATTCGGTATACATATTTAAATTAACTTTTTACTGTATCTTTATAATTGAAAGTTATATAAAAAATATTATTATCCATTTATTTATTATTATATTAGTAAAGGTATTTTATTGGCAACTGTGTTTGCAGTTATTTCGTAACAGCAGTCGAGCCTTCGTTTTTAGGTATTTCGGTTTTAACCGAACACGAAACTTTATTTTTATAGAAATAATTTCATCTAGTGATCTAGTGAGAAGAAACCAACCAACGTACATGTTATTGCTATTTTTTTTTTTTTTGAAAAACATACCTACAAAATAAAAATATTGACTGAAACTTACGAGTACAAATATACATACATACATTTTAAATAATTTATATCTATTAAATTTATGGAATGGCTCCTTTTCGTGTGTTGATTTGTTTGTTTGTTATTTTTGGGTTGAGTTTTTTTATTTACTAAACGTTTTTATATTTTATAATCTGTTCAAACATCCATCCATCTATTGTATTTAACATTTTTATTTGAATAAAAATAGTCTATAACAACCACCTACAACCCACCTTTGAAACGATTATTAAAGCGAAATTTTAAAAACTTGTGAAAATTCTGTTTAAATATTGTTTAGTTCTCTGGTTTAAATGTTTTTACATTTTGAGATTAAAAATAATTTGATGTACTTCTAGTATTTTTGTTGTTGTTTTAAACCAATTACTTACTATAATTATTAAAAATAATGTTTTATTTTCTTACAGATCACTGAACTAATTATATGCTGCATGTATGATGGAATGGAATAATGGTGTACAATGGAAAAAAAAATCAATGAGGTTTTTAACAGTTTATGACGAAAAGTCTTTTTTAATTAATTTGTTTTTTTTAATACAATATGGTGCGTAAAACATTAGAAGGTAAGTTATAATTGTTAAACGTATGTTAATACGTACATATACATATATGTATATATTAATACGATTCTATTACAATACATTTATTGTTCGCCCATTTTCAGAATCACATGATTTAAAACGCGTCTATGGAATTTAAATTTTTAACTTAAACATTTTAATTGAAACTAATTTACAACAGTAAAAGTAAAATCTTTGTTTCTCATTTAAATAATGTATTTTCTAATAAAATAATAAAACAAAACATGATTAAATAACCAGAACTTTGGCAGACAGAATATTTTATCATTTATTACCATATTTAAGAATTATAATTATGTCTGATAATAGTAAATGTTAAATGTCTTAAAACACACCTGTGATATACTCGTGTGTACATACATATGTAACTCATGTTTACGTTACGTCATGGTTACGTTTCTATTTAAAATATGTAGGACATATTTCTTTTTTAATGGCTCATTCATAAATGATCACTTCAACTGGTGCTGTTTAATATAGACATTACTTGCACAAATCGTGATATAATAGTTTCGCTATGATAATATACATACATATGTAGGTACTGCAAAACTATTTCGAGTAAGATAAGAATAAATATTTTGTATACTCTGTTTGTATAAAGTTTATGACTTAATTATATTTACAAACTAGTAAACATATTTGTTCAATTATATGTATAAGGACGTGTTATATGCATACATATTTTTGAACGTAATCCCCATAAACAAATACATAATTATATTTATATTGGACGGTTTACGTCTCAGGGTGATGTGATCTCTCCATTGATAAGGTTTTTTGTTGTCAACTCGCTTCTTAATTAAAAAGGAAAATAATGTGAATGTTATTGTTTAAGTAGGTGTAATGTTGTTGAAAGCTCTTTCCTGGGGAAAAAAATCTTCCAGGTGATACCGCATAGATTTTAAGAGACATGGGCTATAGAAGAGTAACAGTGGAGTTTTAAATTTAGTCCTTATAGACAGGTATCTGCCAAATTAAAAACGATGCTAATTTGTCTGTTTTTTATTCTATTTGATTTTATATATACATTATGCACTATATTATACAATCTAATAGTTGAGTACAATACAATTATACAATTTTTAAGATATATCCATTGTAAAATTTAATTTTTTTTAATCATATTCGTTTTTTGCTAATAGCGTATCCAACTCCTTCGAGACTTTTTTGGGAAATAACAGAAATGATAAATATTTAAAATATTGTTGTTACTGCGTGGACTAGAGATTTAGACCATCTTTTGATGTTAAATTCAAATTTAAGAAAAGTTTTCTCCAAATATGTTGTGGATTAGTTTGAGCTTTTAGCTTAAAATCTAAAAAACATAAATTTTTGTGATATTTTCAAAGTTTTTTTTTTTTTTTTGGGAATTGTGTAATTTTCAATAATAATTTTTAAATTTTTTTCCACAATAGAATTTTAAACAACAAAATCCTTCATAACTAAAAAGTCTTTTAAGAATTTTTCAATTGATAAAAATTTTTGAATTGAAGACATTATTTTAAAATTTCTATTAAAAGTACATTTATCTTGGATGTGTATTATTTTGCTGAAACCAGTTGAAGCAACTTGAATTTTTTTTAATAGAAAGCCAATGTTATATGCAAGTACTAGATGGAAATTTCGCTCGTTGCTACGCCACCAATTAAAATTAATTTGAAAGAAAGGCATTACACAAATATTCAATGAATTGTGAGTAATTTTATTGATTTTGTTCATTTTGAAAAAAGTAGGCGGTCGAAAAAAGTATTCTTATCATGCCGGAGTCTTAGTTATATTCCGTCAAAGTTTTGGTAAGATCGGTCCAGTGTTCTGGCCTTCCCGGCAGGCATTGTAATTAATTAAAAAAAGTGGGTGTTAAAGTAGGCTTGGTCCTACCAATTTAGAGACCTTCCCGGGCTCATGCACAACAACTTTGCCAAAGATAATCACATGATCAAAAAACTATTTTTTGAGATTCAATAAAGGACATACATACATACAACTTGTTTGAAGTAAATCTGTAAAAAGCCATGCAGAAGCAATTAATCAATTTAAAAAAAGTGGGCGTTAAAGTAGGCGTGGTCCTACCAACTCAGATACCTTCCCGGGCTCATGCACAACAACTTTGGCAAAGATAATAACATGATCAACTATGCAGTTTGCGAGAATAGAATAGTAGAAATGAATTTCAAAAAAGTACCAATATAAGTGTACTAAAATTTGGCCCTTTTTACACCTTTATATTTGAGTCATGAATAGCATGTTCTGGGTTCTTTTTTGTGTGGATGGAAAAATATTTTATCGTTTTTTTTTTATTTTTAAATTGAATAAATAATATCAAATGTCCGTTTTTACCCCGTTTTTGTCCATTTTTTGTCACCCGTGAAAAAATAAATTTCAAAAAAGTACCTATTAATTATCCGTAATACGTACTATTTGAAAATAATATTTCATGGAATTTTTAGTGAGAAAATACATTTTGATATAAAGTACCAAAAAAGAATACAATTTTTAGGCCATAGGAATTTTTCGGTTTTTTCGAGTTCAGGTAACCGAAAAACCGGCTTTCAAAAAAGTCGGTTTTTTGAAAACAGTACTCTGTATTGCCAAAGTATGGAATAAAATTAAACAAATTGCAGCTAACTTCGCAAATTGTTAATTGGAACCATTTTTTTAATTGCAATTATTACTACACAGCACTCCCAGCTGTCTTACTTTATGTCGTAATTTACAAGACATCAGTTAATAATATTTTGTTATATCTCAGTTTTATTTAATTCCCTCCGCTCGGGTCATTTTAAAGAGAAACACAAATGTTTATCATAAAATTAACAAAAATAACGTCAATCACTTTATGTATTTAGGTACATAGAAAGTAAAAAAAATAATTATTTATCATATCCATGAGGTTTTATTTTAGAAAAAAAAACGTACATAAATTTTTGTTAAATTTTTCATTCAAAATTTGTTATTTCGTATGTAGGAATGAATGAGTATATATGCAGCAAGGTGATTACGTCCTTGTTTTTTTTGTACAAACACTTTTTTTATTGCTTCAATTACAGTGCAAATCAAAAGTTTTATATAATTAGAAGCAAAGGTTTTTATGTAAACCTGTTTTAAATTGCTTAAAGAAATCACTTACACAATATTGAGCTCTATTTCGAATCAATTAAGAAAAATTTAATTTTTTGTGTATTTCGAAAAATATGCTTTTTATTTTTTTTTATAAAAAAACTGTTTTAAGTTCAGAGCAAATGTACTGCTCTATAAACGCAAATAAAAATCGAACAGCGTTATACTATGATTGTTTCGTATGTGATTATATAAGTATTGTTACTAATTTGTGGTGTTAATAAATATTGTAGTAGGCTCCTATTTGATTAATCCCTTGTTATTAATATTTGTTTATTGGTAATCATAATGTAATGTGTAATCATATTATGGTTCAACGCTCATATTATTGTATAATTGTGTCAAAATATGATAGCAGTCATAATCATATTATGATTGCCCACAATACTATTATGGTAGAGTGCTCCCAGTTTATTTTTAACATGATTATTTTTAAATTTATTAAATTAACTGACCATTGGTTGTATCCACATAACATAGTTTAAAATTAATCATAATATCAACATATACATATAAGTATATATATGTACGAGTATACATATATAAAATGGAAACCAAAACATTGCTCTAGAAAACAAGTTATTATGGAAATAAAATATAATTAACAATTTTAGCCATATTTTGCTACGTCTTTGTGCAGTTTCTTCAAGAAAAAATAATTACTAAAATCGTAATAATAAAAAAGGTCAAATAAACTATAACAAATAAATAATTAATTTGGCTGTGGGGCCTCTATTTTGTATGTATTTAAATTTAATTTTAATTTTGTATTTATACATTTACTCTAAGTTAATGTACATGTATTATGCATTATTCAGGAATTTACACTGTAATATATTTAATTTTTGGCCTAATAAGGCTTGTATATATTACTTGAAATAAATAATAGTAATAATAATAATAATAATAATAATATAATTAACAATTAAATTGTTTGCGACAAATATTTACGATAATATTGAACATAATATACTTGCTGCAACTATATCGTAATTATTGATTTTCTCTGCGTGTATACATCACCAGCTTACAGAAAATGATTTTTACTGTCACCCTTTGGAAATAATGGTTTATTTGAAATTATCTTAAATCTAAATTAAAAAATTTGATATTAAAACTGATGAAAACTTTAATTTTAGTTAAAAATCTTTTAGGGGCAACCTTAATATTGACAGAACTTATATGTAAATATCAAACTATTACACATTACAATCCTTTATTAATGTTTGCGTTCATATTGTTAAGATCGGTTGTATATACATACATACATAGTTAAGTTTATAGTAACAAACTAACCATGTACATGCATGGGTATATACATACATATGTATGCATATGTATTCAATCTATAAATTCAAACTTCAAATAGAGTTCATAGAAAATAAATGTTATTCAAAAACTCTTATTGTCTAAGATGTAAAATATGTAGCAATAAACACAAAAAGAGATTGTATTTTAAACTAAATAGTTTTGTTATTATTGTATTTGTGTAGTGTATTTGGCCTGTTTCCTTCAACTTATTAATTATTATTTAATAATTAATTAAAAAAACCTAAATAGTTTTGTTTTGAGTTCGGAAAAATGCAAAACTTTGTAGTTCAAATGTAAAAATAACAAATATTTAGAATAACATATTTTTTCTCCAATATTCAACAAAAACACCTCAAATCGAATTACGACATATGATAATATTTTTATTTTATAGATTGTAATTGGAAATGTATAAGATCGTAAATAGTTTTATTTAATTTTTAAATTATTGCTCTGTTAGCACTAAATTGTTCGCTCTCTCGTTTATACAACAACAAACAATTCAAAACTACGTTGTATTGCACCGCAGTGTTTGCTTGCTGCATTCATCCGTCGTACATATGTACGTCATTTAAAAGTGCCAGACGAATTGACATTTAATTAAAAGCAACGTTCTTTGTATTGCTCAGTTGTTACAGTCAATATAAATACAAAATAAATAACATAAACAATAAATAAATATATCTATTGTATGTAGTATTTAATGATTAATAACAATAGAGTAAAATTTGAAACTAAACATAGCATTTATTTTATTTACAATTACTTAAAATAAAAAAACATTATTGACTATTGAACCCATTTTAACCATCTAACAGGTAAAAGTATTTATAAAGTATACAATTTTAGTTTTGTTTTTAAAGGCATGCGAATGATATAAACTGAAAAATGTTACTCTGACTTTTTGTCATTCAAAATTTTTTTTTTCATATTTTTGGTTGAACTTAAAAAAAAAACAATATTTTCGAAATTTTTTGTCAAAATTGGCTTAATTTTAATATTTCAAAGTCAAGATCGTGGTATGGCAAGGCCTTCGAACAGAACTTAGTATGCTAGATATACACAGAAATAGGCCAACAAATTTAGTCTTGGATTTTTCTATTTAGTCATGCCAATCAGTCATTGATGGACCGATTTTTTTTAATTACAAAATTATCATGAAAATATATTTTTGATGCCAGATATAATTACTAGAGAATATCTGGGATGATATTAGATATAGAATATTATAGAAACATTCAAAAAATGTCAAGTTCGTTAATAGTTATATGTATTAAAGCAAATAATTAGAATTTTAAATTTTCTTGTAATGTCAGTAACACAACCTTGAACAAAAACTGCCCTGATAATACACAAATGCATTTTGCGACAAGAGGGTCATAATCCAAGAAAGCGTAGTTTCGAATAAAATGACTTTTTAATACTTAAACTGGTTTATTATTCTTGAAATGATTTTGATTCAAACAGCTATGTATGCATATCTACAGAGACAACTATGCTTTTCAATTGAAATTACCCAATAAGCATTTTGGCTGGAATTCAGCCAGTCACAATTTCCAATTTCCAGTGTTGAATTACAGTTGAAACACAGTTGAATTCAATAGCTAATCCAGCAAAATTAATCATTGAATTACAGTCGAACAAAACAGTACTTTTACAGTGTAATTCCAGCCATGAATAACAGTGTGATCCAAACAAATTTGTTGTTGTTTTTTAACAAACTTCAAACAGACTGGAAAGAGAATGGATTTCAAATGTAATTCAAGCTTGGATTCACACTGGAATTCCAACATTGGAATTCACAAAAATTTGTGCTTATTGGGTAAACACATATTGTAACTAATGAAATAAATATTAAACCAGCTCTACAATTCTCTTTCAGTCCAAAAGTAACAGAAAATTTATTTTTAAAGGTTCAATTCAAAGAAATCCCAAACTTTTATTTATGAATTTATTAGATTGCGGTGAGTGAGCTTAAAAAACAATTGAATTGAAGAAAAATTTAATTATCCAATATATTGTATGAAGAATAGACAAGATCTTAAAGAAATTAATCTATATCCTTCAATTGAGGTAATGTTTCTGTTAGGTTTCGTGATTGGTATTATTATAAATCTTCCAGATTTGCTGAATAGTATCATTTATAAAGATTAGGTTATACAGTTGTTGTAAATTAATTAATTAAATATTCGGTAGATGTTTTAATATTGGGTATGAAATATTAGCAAACCAAGGAGTTTTGCCATTGAAGGTTTGGATAGAGTTCTCACTAATTTTGTTTTGTATTACAATAAATTAGGGCATTGTTGCTTAGCGCTGTTTGGTGTTTTCCGCCAATTTAAGTAAAATCAAACGAGATTTATGTTTGTCTCGGTGCAGAAGAGAGAAAAAATTTCCTCCAGAGGAGGAAGCCATGGTTAAATGTATTTATGGCCGAATTCTCGGTCATTAGTTAACCATTGGTAAACTAAAATACTAACTATTGTTTAACTATTACATGTTATTCTTATGGCAAACTAAGCATTGTGAAAAAAGAATCATTAGTTAAGCCTTTGTCATTAGCTAACTAAAGACTGTGAATTCGGCCTTAATAAATACTGAGGAAAAGAAAGTTTTCTAAAAGCACAAGTTAAAATACGAGGTTTTATAGCAACGATCGCGATAAAGAAAAATCGAACGGTATTCAATGAGAAGTTGAAGTCAACTGAAGCATGATTTTAATTTTATTTCATTGCTATATAAAATATACTAAAATAATAAACGGACCCATTTAAAATTGTTCCATAATTTTTCTATTTGTGTCCAAAACAATTTGTCATATTTTATCTAGTTGATAATGAATGGTATTATTAATAAGTATAGGTATATAAACCGAAGCATAAAAAGTATCCCCAAAATATCTATGGATCTCTCTCACTCTCTTTAATATGCAGTAAAATTCAAATTTGGGCTATTGTTGAATTTTATTTGACCTATAGTTTTGTTTAATATAATATGAAATGTGTACATAAACTGAATTATTTAATAAATTTGAATTATTTAATGATTCAATAAGGAATTAATTCTAGTAAGAATGAATTTTTAAAGGAATAAATTTAAAGCGATTGAATTACTAAATATTAATTGTATGAAATAATTCGTTCTGACTACATAAATGGAATAGTAAAAATATCAATTATGATTCGATTTTGAAAATTTAACTAACAGCCATGTCACAGAATTTAATTCCGTTCGGAAGTTTAATTAATTCTGTATTTTACTTCTATAGAAAAGGTAAAAAGAAAATTTTTTTCGGAATGAAACCTAGAAATTCTTAAAATTACAATTTCACATGGCAAATTAAAAGTAGTTTCATTCCGCAAAAAAAAATTTCCTTGCACATTTTTATAGAATTAATTCCCCTTCCTAACGGTAAGAATTAATTTGGAGAAATTAAGTAGACAATTAAAAACTCAAGCTGCTATGTATATTTCAAAAATATTTAAATAATTTAAAAATGCAAGCAATATAAATTTATAAAAAAAATAGTTTTTTAACAAGGCAAATGTATTGAATTTTAAAAAATGAAATTGAAAGTTTTTAAGAAAGTAGTAAACTTTTTTATAGGTTTTCTGCTAGGAAGGAATTCACAAATTGTTTAAATCGTATTAAACCACTCACAGTTATTTGTAAATTTTTCAAAATTTATTAGCAACTAGTAAACTCTTTTACATTATCAAAGAAAATGTTTTATTTTTCATAAAAAATATGAAATGCAACAAAAAAAAAAATGTTTAATCAAACAACAAGTGAAGAAAAGTCAAGAAATAAGAAAAAAAAAACAACAATCTAAAAACAAGTAAGAAAGTATATTCGGTCAAGCCCGACCATATAATACCCTACACCCAGTATATGTATAAAACAGTTTTTCAGAAATGGCATTATATGGAAGATATAACCTATTGTGGACCGATCATACAAAAATTTTGTGTAGTCTGTAAATATAAGTAATATATGTATTAAACTTTATCTCGATATAAATACTTTTAAAAGATTTATGGACCTTAAATTGAATTACGGAGAGGGTCTTATATAGGAGTTTCGCCTAATTATGGACCGACCATTATAAAATTCTACCGTATTATTTATATATATACATATGAAATATATTTGCGTTAAATATTATTTGAACACCAAAATTTTTGAGAGAGTTATGCTCTTTAAAGTGATTTTCGAAAGTGGGCCTTATATGGAAAGTACGAGTAATTATGGACCAATCTGCACAAAATTTGCAAATGTGTCTTCATTTACCACTCATTTTTGATAAAATTTGTTTGGATACTTGCAAATTTCAAACATTTATGATTGGTAAACCACAATTTCGGGAGGACATTTGTATGGGGGCCAGGTGAAATAATGGACCGATTTACACCAGTTTCAATGCCATCCATCCTTGGGCCGAAAAAATATCACGTACCAAATTTTATCGAAATATCTTCAAAATTGCGATCTGTACTCTGCGCATAAGCTTTACATGTACAGCCAGCCAGCCAGACGGACGGACATCGTTAAATCGACTCAGAAAGTGATTCTGAGTCGATCGGTATACTTTGAGGTGGGTGTTGGACCAATATTTCTGGGCGTTACAAACATCAGCACAAATCCAATATGTATACCCTCCCCACTATGGTGGTGTAGGGTATAAATAGTGCAATACTATGTATAAATGTTTGTTTAATAGCTGCGACGTATGTAGTGTGATGGTTGGTTGGTGGTTTATTAAAATAAATACGTACATATGTATGTATAATACCTATACATATGTACATACATACATACATGTATGTAGATAAGGCTTACTAATCATTTACTTCTTTTTGTATACATTTATATTTTATTTATTCCACTTTGATCGGCTCTACTACTTTATTCCTCTCAACGTAATTTTATACCGACAATCTGTTGGTGATGTGTTTTTGTATATACATACATATGTACATATGTATGTATGTATATTCATACGTACTCGTACATACATATATGTAGGTCTGTTTGGCTGTATGTACATACATATGTTTGTTTGTTTGTTTATACTCGTATGTGTTTGTACAATATTGTTATTATTATTGTTATTTTGTTGTTGTTGGTATGTTGCT